>CM061257.1:164554434-165891934 GCA_030848825.1 Tadarida brasiliensis
CTTAAATTTCTTTTGCTTAGTTAACTTGCTAATGTGGATATAACTTACAGTAAAGTCGACCTCTGCTTGGTGATCTTCAGAAACTGAATTGCTTCAGAGAGGAAGTCCATGCAGAAGGGGAGGTGATCACAGGAGCAAATGTGGTGAATGATGACAGGAAGGCCTTTTTGCATCCTCAGCAACTTGAAGAAAGAAAGATGGTTGTCAAAAGAAACTAGATGGGCTCCAGCAGAAGCCATTCTGAGGAAAGAGAAAGAGGCTGATAAAGATTTACAAAAAAATAAATCTTCCTTAATATTGACAGTAAGAGACTTGGAGCCATATAACCGTCTTCAGGGTCAACAAAGCAGATTTTGAGAAAAGTATGCAGTTAAAGCAATCATTTTGAATTGCTAGTTTTTTGTTGCTTTTTCCCCCCCTTGGATATGGTGGCCAACTGAAGGGCTGCAATCAGCTTAATTATACCTGCATCAAAAGGAGTAGCACAAAGGGAACAGGCATAGCTGAGGAAAATTTGTTGTAAAGAGTTTCCCTGATGGAGAGGAATATTAGAATCCTAGGTTTCCTCTGTGAAATAAATTGGCTTACAAATTTTACTGGCTCTTGCAATGTAGCAAGGATTTTGAAGGTGGACAAAGGAGCTATTTCTTCTTTGTTGCTATTATTCCAGTTGAAGTTTTCCTAAAGCCTGTCTGAGGCCCCCTTCTTCTGAAATGAGACTCTGTTACAGATGTTTCTCCTTTTTCCCCCATTGACACCCTCCTACCGATCCCCTCCCCCACAGCATTGTTGTCTATGTCAATTGGTTATGTATATATGCATATAAGTTCTTTGATTTATTCCCCCCTCCCCCGGCCCACATCTTAGCGATTATAAATAGTGCTGCTATGACATAGGGGTACATATATTCTTTCTGATTGGTGTTTCAGGAATCTTAGGATATATTTCTAGAAGTGGGATCACTGGGTGAAATGACAGATCAATTTTTAATTTTTTGAAGAAACACCATATTGTTTTCTATAGTGGCTGCACCAGTCTGCATTCCCACCAGCAGTGTACCAGAGTCCCCTTTTCTCCACACCCTCACCAGCACTTGTTGTTTGATGATTTATTGATGGCAGCCATTCTGGCAGGTCTGAGGTGATACCTCATAGTAGTTTTAATTTGCAACTCTCTGATGATTAGTGACCTTGAGCATTTTTTCATATGTCTCTTGGCCATTTGTATGTCCTGTTTGGAGAGGTATCTATTTAGGTTCTCTGCCCATTTTTAAATTGGATTCTTTGTCTTCCTTTTGTTGAGTTGTATGAGTACTGTATATATTTTGGAAATTAACCCACTACTTGATGTATCGTTGGCCATTATACTCTCCCATATAGTGGGTTCCCTTTCCATTTTGATGGTTGTTTCTTTTGCTGTGCATAAGCTTTTTAGTTTGATGTAGTCCCATTTATTAATTTTTTCCTTTGTTTCTATTGCCTTAGGCATTGTATAGGTGAAAATTCTGCTGAGTGTGATGTCTGAAATTTTGTTGCCTACATTTTCTTCTAGGATTTTTATGGATTCACGAGTCACATTTAAGTCTTTTATCCATTTTGAGTTTAATCTAGTGTATGGTGTAAATTGGTGGTCTAATTTCACTTTTTTGCATGTAGCTGTCCAATTTTCCCAACATCATTTATTACTCCTTTGTATGCTCTTGCCACCTTTGTCAAATATTAATTGAGCATAATGTCTTAGGTTCATTTCTGGGTTTTCTGTTCTGTTCCACTGATCTATGTACCTATTCTTGTGCCAGTACCAGGCTGTTTTGATTACAATGGCTTTGTAGTATAACCTGATATCTGGTATTGTGATCCCTCCTACTTTGTTCTTCTTTTTCAAGACTGCTGTGGCTATTCAGGGCCTTTTTTGGTTCCATATAAACTTTTGAAGTATTTTTTCTAGTTCTGTGAAGTATATCATTGGTATTTTGATAAAAATTGCATTGAATCTATAGATAGCTTTGGGTAATATGGACATTTTAATGATGTTAATTCTTCCAATCCATGAACATGGTATATGCTTCCACTTTTTTATATCTTCCTCTATTTCTTTTTTCAATGACCTGTAGTTTTCTGTGAAGAGATCCTTTACTTCTTTGGTTAAGTTTATTCCTAGGTATCTTAATTATTTTGCCACAATGGTAAATGAAATTGTTTTTTTAGTTTCTCTTTCTGTGAGTTCATCGTTGGTGTATAAGAATGCTGTCGATTTCTTGACATTAATTTTGTATCCTGCTACTTTGCCAAATTCTAGTAGATTCTTGATGGAATCTTTAGGGTTTTCTATGTACAATATCATGTCATCTGCAAATAATGACAGTTTCACTTCCTCCTTTCCAAATTGGATCCTTTTTATTTTTTCTTCATGTCTAATTGCTGTGGCTAAGACTTCCAGTACTATGTTAAATAAGAGTGGCAAAAGTGGGCATCCTTGTCTTGTTCCTGTTCTTAAGGGAAATGCTTTACGTTTTTGCCCATTGAGTATGATGTTGGCTGTAGGTTTTTCATATATGGCCTTTATTATGTTGAGATATGGTCCCTCTATTCCCACATTGCTGAGCATTTTTATCAGAAATGGGTGCTGGATTTTGTCGAATGCTTTTTCAGCATCTATTGATAAGATCATATGGTTTTTATCTTTCATTTTGTTTATGTGGTGTATCACATTTTTTGATTTGTGAATATTGTACCATCCTTGAATCCCTGGGACGAATCCCACTTGGTCATGATGAATAATTTTTTGATGTATTGGTGGATCCGATTTGCTAATATTTTGTTAAGGATTTTGGCATTTGTGTTCATCAGGGATATTAGCCTGTAGTTTTCTTTCTTTGTAGTGTCTTTTTATGGTTTTGAATTAGGATTATGCTGGCCTCATAAAATGAGTTTGGAAGTCTTCCGTCTTCTTGGATTTTTTTGAAATAGTTTGAGGAGAATGGGTATTAGGTCTTCTTTGAATGTTCAGTAAAACTCCCCCATGAAGCTGTCTGGGCCTAGGCTTTTGTTTGCTGGGAGTTTCTTAATTACATCTTCAATTTCCTTAGTTGTTATTGGTCTGTTCAAGTTATCTATCTCTTCCCGGTTCAGTTTTGGGAGACTGTGTGTTTCTAGAAATTTGTCCATTTCACCTAGATTGTCCAATTTGTTGGCTTATAATTGTTCATAGTATGTTTCGATGATCCTTTATATTTCTGTGGTGTCAGTTGTTACTTCTCTTTCGTTTCTGATTTTGTTTATTTGGGTCCCCTCTTTTTGTTTCTTGGTGAGTCTGGCTAAAGGTCCATCAATCTTATTTATCTTTTCAAAGAACCAGCTTTTTGTTTTATTGATCTTTTGAATTGTTTTTTTAAGTCTCCATGTCATTTATTTCTGCTCTGACCTTTACTATTTCTTTCCCTCTACTTGCTCTGGGTTTTTCTTTTTGTTTACTTTCTAGTTCTTTAAGTTGTAGGGTTAGAAAGTCAATTAGGAATTTTTCTTGTTTCTTGAGGTAGGCCTGTAGTGCTATGAACTTCCCTCTCAGGATTGCTTTCGCTGCGTCCCATAGATTTTGTGTTGTTGAGTGTTTATTTTCATTGGTTTTCAGGAAGTTTTTAATTTCTTCCTTGATCTCATTGGTAACCCATTCATTGTTTAATAACATGCTATTTAGCCTCCAAGTGTTTGAATGTTTTTGTTGTAATTGAGTTCTAGTTTCATGCCATTGTGATCTGAGAAGATGCTTGACGTGATTTCAATCTTCTTGAATTTGTAGAGACTCACTTTGTGTCCTAAGATGTGGTCTATCTTTGAGAATGTCCCGTGTGCACTTGAGAAGAATGTATATTCTGCAGCTTTTGGGTGAAATTTTCTGTAAATATCAATTAAGTCCAACTGATCTAGTTCATTATTTAAGGACTCTATGTCCTTGTTAATGTTTTGTCTACAAGATCTATCCAGTGGTGTCAGTGGGGTGTTAAAGTCACCCACTATGATTGTATTGCTATTGATCTGTCCCTTGAAGTCCTCTAGAAGTATTTTAATGCTCCCATATTTGGTGTGTATATGTTTACCAGGGTTATATCCTCTTGTTGGATTGATCCTTTTAATATTATGTAGTGACCTTCTTTGTCTCTTATTATGGCCCTCGTTTTGAAGTCTATCTTGTCAGGTATGAGTATTGCTACACTAGCTTTTTTTCATTTCCATTTGCTTGGAAAAATTTTTTTCCATCCTTTCATTTTCATCCTGTGTGAGTCTTTTGTTGTGAGGTGGGTCTCTTGTAGACAGCATATATATGGGTCATGTTTTCTTATCCAATCAGCTACCCTGTGTCTTTTGATTGGAGCATTTAAGCCATTTACATTTAAGGTTATTATTGATAGATAGTTATTAGCTGTCTTTTTTTTTTCCTGTGTTTCTCTCTCTCTCTCTCTCTCTCTCTCTCTCTCTCTCTCTCTCTCTGTCTCTCGCTCTCGCTCTCGCTCTCTCTCTCCTTCTTCTTACAACAGTCCCTTCAGCTTTTCTTGCAGTGCTGGTTTGGTGGTGGTAAATTCTTCTAGCTTTTTTTTTTTTCTTTTTTTTTCTGTGAAGCTCTTTATTTCTCCTTCAATTTTGAATGATAGCCTTGCTGGATAGAGTAGTCTTGGATTCAGACCCTTGCCTTGCATTACTTTTTACACTTCATGCCAATCCCTTCTGGCCTGCAGTGTTTCTATTGAGAAATCAGCTGACAGTCTAATGGGAGCTCCCTTGTAGGTAATTTTCTGTCTCTCTCTTGCTTCCTTTAAGATTCTTTCTTTGTCTTTAATGTTTGCCATTTTTATTATCATGTGTCTAGCTGTGAGTCTTCTGGGGTTCATCATGCTTGGAACTCTCTGTGTTTCCTGGACTTGTGTGACTTTTTCCTTCAGCAGTTTAGGGAAGTTTTCTGTCATTATTTCTTCAAACAAGTTCTCTATTCCTTTCTCTGATTCTTTTCCTTTCGGTACCCCTATAATGCTAATGTTATGTTTTGTATTGTCCCACAGCTCCCTTAAAACTCTCCTCCTGTTTTTTAATTTTTTTCCCCATTTGCTGCTCTATTTGGGTGTTTTTTTCTACCTTGTCTTCTAAGTTGCTGATTCGGTCTTCAGCTACTTCTAATCTACTATTGACTCCTTCTAAGGTATTTTTCATAACAGTTATGTCATTCTTTATTTCCTTTTGATTTTTATGCATAGCTTCTACATGTTTTTTAAAGCTGTAGTTCCCACTGAGCTCTTCATAATTCTTATTAAGTTGTTTGTAGTTCTCACCAAATTGTTTGAGCACCCTTAAAATCATTGCTTTGAATTCATTACCTGACAAATTGCTTTCTTCCATTTCCTGTAGTTCCTTCTCTGGTGATTCCTCTTTTTCTTTCCTTTGGGTGTTGTTTCGTTGTCTCCCCATTTTAGCCGTCTGGTAGCTCTAGACCCAGTGAGGGATGTTGGGATGTATAGGCAGCTAACTGTGTATCAAATAAGGCTGCTATGCCTCTCAGACTGTTCTGTTGCATGTCGCCTCTTGCCTGCTGTGGACCCTGGAGGATTGACCACTGGGGGCTGGTATTGGTCTGTCCTGGTAGGTGCTGCTGCTGGATTGCGTGGGCCCCTCTGAAGCTGTGTTCCCCACTGGTCTCTGGTGCCACCTACAGCTGTATTGCTCAGGCCCTGCTGGAGGCTCACTTCCTGCCAGCACTGTGGGCACTGGATCACAGAGACCCCAGCTCCCTGCTGATCAGTATGGGCATTTTAATGATGTTAATTCTTCCAATCCATGAACAAGGTATATGCTTCCACTTTTTTATACCTTCCTCTATTTATTTTTTCAATGTCCTACAGTTGAAATGAGACTCTTTACTCTTTACATGTAGATAGCAAGATGGAATTCACGGAAGGGTAATTAGAATGACTGAGTGAGATGAGATGAAGAAGAGCGATGAGTAAATTTGGCTACATAGCGAGGAAGAGAATGGCAAGCATTTTGTTGCATATTTAGAAAGCACTAAATGGCAAGGGAAATATTCTGTGTTACTTGGGGGCATAATGAAGCATAACGAGGTAAAATGAAAGTAAGGAGAATGTAGTGAGTACCATATAGGAAATATCTCCTGTCAAGAGCAACTACAGGTTAGTCTTCTTAGAACAGGCCTTATTTAGCACAATGGCTTTCTCTGGGCTTGGATGCCACCTGTTAAACTGTAGAATTCTTTTTTCCAGAGAGGCACCATGAGCACTTTTGCTGGAGATTTAAGATTATTTTAGGCTGCCACTAGAATAATGTTGCAAGAAGCAATTCTCTGTTGCTTTGCATACTCAACAGTTTAGAACTGCAAGCTTTTTTTTTTTTTTTTTCTTTAACATTGGCTTGGTTTGGGTATCCGCAAAACCAGAGTTTGAAATAAGAATTCAGGTTCATGTAAATTATCTGGGACTTGACTTCAGGAAGTAGGAGGAAAGGAGGGAGGAATGAGATGGGAGAAGGAAAAGCCAATAAAAGCTACATTATAAATATTCTCTGCTCTTGTAGGCAATGGGGCCTCAACTCTCAGAATGCCTCCCAGACTTCTTTCCCTTAGGCATGGGAGGTGGAAACATTTATCTGCTTGCTCCCATTGCTGTTGGTTAAGGATTACCCTCAGAGATGTTAACGTCCCAGCACTTTCAAGGATTGGCTTCCCACAGATTTGGCAAAAACTCCTAAGCAGAAAAGCAAAGGTTTCACTGGGTAGAAAGCAGTCAAGGTACATGGAACTGTCCAGCACAGATGTGGCTAAAATTAGAGGTGGGCCAAGGAGATGGCACTCAAGGCACTGACAATACCTGCTACAAACCCAGCTTACCTCCCAAGCACCTAACTCAGATTCAGACTTGCTAAGATGGATGACAAAACACTTTATATATTTATATATAACAACTTTGACTCTGAAATGTCAGAGATTGTGCCCTTCTTCAAAGCTTACTGTTTTCCACATTTGTAGTAACTGCACTCTCTTTCTTATTATGCCCTTTTGGGGCTTCAATAACTGCCAGATCCATTTTTCCAGTTTTATGTAGAAATTATAATTCTCTGTGTTGCCATTAGCTTTTTCAAACTTGTCTCATCCAGTGTGTTGCCAAATAAGCAGACACTCCATGATTTTTTGGTACAACTGTGTACCTAGTAAGGTGATTTACATTCAGTATATATTCAATAAATGTGGATTGATTAGTTTTTTAATCCATTTTAAAAAATTGAAATAGCAATATGTGCATGTGATAAAACTTAAGCAGTGCAAAAGTTTATAAAATAAAAAGTTATTCTTCCTCTTACCTTGTACTTCCAATATCCCTTTCCTGATATAGTCATTGTTAATAGCTCTTTATTTATTGTTCTATTCTAAAAGTTGTCTGTGGATATACAATTATTCTTACATATTCATTAAAAATGCAAATGGGGCCCGGCCAATGTGGCTTGGTGGTTGAGCGTTGACCCATGCACCAAGAGGTTGCTGGTTCAATTCCTGGTCAGGGCACATGCCCAGGTTGTAGGCCCAATCCCCAGTAGGGGGCATGCAAAATGTGGCCAGTCGATGTTCTCTCTCATCAATGTTTCTATCTCTTCCTCTCCCTTCCTCTGTCCCTAAAATCAATAAAGAAAAAAAAATTTAAAAAAATGAAAATGGGCTCATGTTGTATACATGATCTGTACCTTATTTTTCACTGAACAAATATAAAAGATTGTTCAATAACAATGCATACTGACCTACCTCATTCATTTTAATGGCTATCTGATATTCCATTGTACAGATGTGTTATACATCAATCCAATTTTTCTGCTTTCCAAAATATTTCTAGCACCATAATAATCATAACATAGCAATTAAATTTTCCATTTTATTAGACAGGATAGACTTGATTATGCTGTGGTGTATTAGTTTTCTATTGTGATAACACCTTACCACAAATTTAGCAACTTAAAACAACACAAATTTATTATCTCTCAGTTTTTGTGTGACAGAATTCTGGGTATGGGTTTGCTAGGTCCTATGTTCATGTCTTACCAAGCTGAAAATCAAGATGTCACCTGGGGCTTTAATCTCATCCAAGACTTCAGGTTCTCTTCCAAGCTCATTGGTTGTTGGCAGAAATAATTTCCTTGGAGCTGTATGATTAAGATTCCCATTTTCTTGCTAGTTGTCAGCTCTTAGCTCCTAGAAACTGTCCTTGTCTACAGGCAATTAATAACATGGCTGTTTGCTTCTTCTATGCCAGTCAGTAGAACTGTCTGCTTCTTGTTTCTTTTAAGGGCTCATCTAATCCGGTCAAGCTTACCTAGAATAATTTCCCTTTTGATGAACTCAAAGTCAACTAATTAAGGATCTCAATCATATCTACTTTTTTTTTTTTTTGTCATATCATTGGAGTGATATCCCATGATATTTAAAGTTCTTGCCCACATTCAACATGAGGGGATCATGGGGGCCATTTTAAAAGTCTGCCTAGCACATGTAGTAACAAGTACCTCTAAAATATCAGTGGTTTAAAACAATGAAGGTTTATTTTGTACTCAATGTATATGTTCATCATAGGATCTCAAAAGAACTTTACTCATTGTAATCATGCAAAAACCTACACAGATGGATCACTTGCCCTTTGAATGTTGCTGATGGACATGCCAGTGGGAAAAGAGAGATCTGGGGGAGTCTTGCCTTGATAATTAAATGCTTTAGTCACAATTTATTGGCCAGAATTACATGACCCCCACCCAACAACGTGAGGGCCAGGCAGTGCAATACTACCCTATGCCTAAGAAACTCACATATCTGGCCAAGCATTTTCATCTATTGATATATATATATATGTAGGTTATCACTGGTAGGCCAATATGGTGGTACTGTACCCAAATAGCTTTCTCAGAAAGGTCCTCTCAGGTTTTCACACTGGATTGCACTTGATTTTATTTATTTATTTATTTATTTATTTATTTATTTATTTATTAACTTATCTTTATTGTTGAATGTGTTACAGATATCCCTCTTTTTTCTCCCCTTGACCCCTCCTCCCCAATCCCGCCCCCCTCCTGCTTTTCCCACACTATTGTCTGTATCTATTGGTTGTGCATATAAGTTCTTTGGTTTCTCTCGTCCCACCCCACCTCCCCCCTTCCCTTTGAGGTTCATCAGTCTAACAACCATTTTGTACTTCCTAATCCCTTCATCTTTTTCACCCAACTCCCCTCCCATCTGGCAACCAACAAGAAGTTCTCTGTATTTGTGAATCTGTTTCTATTCTGCTTGCTCATTTTGTTTGTAGATCCAATTGTTGATAGATATGTAATTATTGTCATTTTATTGTTCATATTTTTTATCTTCTTCAAGAAGACCCATCAACATTTCATATAATACTGGTTTGGTGGTGATGAATTCCTTTAGCTTTTTCTTGTCTGGAAAACTCTTTATATGCCCATCGATTCTAAATGATAGCTTTGCAAGATAGAGTAATCTTGGTTGTAGGTCATTGCTTTTCATCACTTTGAATATCTCTTGCCATTCCTTTCTGGCCTGCAAAGTTTCTTTTGAGAAATCAGCTGACAGTCTTATGGGAGCTCCTTTGTAGGTAACTAACTGCTTTTCTCTTGCTGCTTTTAAGATTCTCTCTTTGTCTTTAACCGTTTGAATTTTGGTGATGATGTGTCTTGGTGTGTACCTCTTTGGGTTCATTTTGTTTGGGACTCTCTGTGATACCTGGGCTTGTATGTCTGTTTCCTTCACCAAGTTAGGAAAGTTTCCTGTCATTATTTTTTCAAATAGGTTTTTCAATTTTTTGCCCTCTCTCTTTTCCTTCTGGCACTTACATGATGTGAATGTTGGTACGCTTGAAGTTGTCCCACAGGCTCCTTGTACTATCCTCATTTTTTGGGATTCTTTTTTCTTTCTGCTGTTCTGATTGGGTGTTTTTTGCTTCCCTATATTTCAAATCTATGGTTTGCTTCTTGGCTTCACCTACTCTACTATTGATTGACTATATTATTCTTTATTTCACTTAGTGCGTTCTTCATTTTTGACTTGTCCTTTATTATGCTCTTGAGGCCCTCACTAAGTTCATTGAGCACCCTTATAACCAATGTTTTGAACTCTGCATCTGTTAGATTGCTTATCTCCATTTCATTTAGTTCTTTTCCGGGAGTTTTGTTCTGTTCTTTCATTTGGGACATGTTTCTTTGTCTTCTCATTTTGGCTGCCTCCCTGTGTTTGTTTCTATGTATTAGCTAGAGTTGCTATGTCTCCTAGGCTTCCTAAGGTGGCCTATTGTAGTAGGTGTCCTGTAGGGTTCAGTGGCACAGCCTCCCTGATCACTCTAGCTGGGCCCTCAAGGTGCACCCCTAGTGTGGACTGTACACCCTTCTGTTGTAATTGAGTCTTGATTGCTGTTGGCATGTCAATGGGAGGGATTTACTCAGGCTGATCAACTGCAAGGACTGGCTGTGCCCACTGACCACTGGCCTCTGACTACCTTGGAGTTTCATCTGTGCAGGGTCCACCACACAGAGCAATACTTACTTCAGCATGGCTCTGGTACCCACTGGGTCCCTACTCATTGAGTGTGTCACTTGTGGAGGTGGTTGGGTGGTGGGGCTTCAATGTGGTCTGACGCTGTCCACTGGGTGTGCCTGCTCTGGGGCAAGGTCAGCCTCTGCTTGTGTTCTACCTAGAACCACCAGACATAAACTACAAAGCAATCTACAGATGGCTGCTTCTTGTGCTGGTCTTGGAGGTGCCTAGGCAAAGCTAAGCTGTGAACCAAGGCTGGCTGCTTCTAGTGCCAGGCCTGGGGCCTGTTAGGGAGAGGTATGGGGCTCACTGAGGCCAGGTGCTGTTTGTTTGAGAGAATTTAGGAAAATCTGAAACAAGAGCCAAGATAGGCCAATCCTATGGTAAAGCCATTGGAAACAGCTTGGGTGGGACTGAAATTTGGGTGGGGCAGGGCCTCAGGGAATTACCAAGGCAGGGCAAACAGTGTGAGCCAGGTTGCTGGAGTCCCAGATATGGTGGCCAGCCATTTGCTGCCACAGGGAAGGGCTTACCAGAAGAAAAATGGCCTCCCATAGCCAGTCCGTCCAGGAGAAAGCTGCCCCTTCAGCTCTTGCCCTGATGTCAAACAACTCAGTTCTTCCCCATATGTCTCTGGTGCCTTTCAAGCTGCCTCCCCACACTGGAGCCTGGAGGGTCCGAGTCCAAGTAAGTCCGTGTGCGGGCTCTTTAAGAGGAACTGCCTGGGACTCTAGAAGCCTCAGCCTCCCTCAGCTTCAGTTCTTGCTGGTTTTTACAGCCAGAAGTTATGGGGACTTCTCTTTGTGGCTCTGGAACCCTGAGCTGGGCACCTGGTGTGGGACAGGGACCCCTCACTTCTCAGCGAGGACCTTCACAGCTGAGGTGTCCTTCCTGATTTATATCTGCCACAAATGGGTGTGGGACCAGCCCGTCCTCGCCTCTGCCCCTCCTACCAGTCTCGGTGTGGCTGCTTCTTTTCCATTCAGCTTGATTTCTGGCAGTTCTGAAGGATGATTGTGTTGTAGTTTAGCTGTAATTTTGATGTGGTTATGGGAGGAGGCAAGTACTGCGTTTACCTATGCCTCCATCTAGACCAGAAGTCTGGATTGCACTTGATTTTAGATGGGAGCTATAAGCAAGGTGAAATATTTTCATTCTCTGTTCAAAGAATATCATTTTCATATGTGAAAGTTTCATGTTTGAGAAAGCTGGCAGTTGACGGCTGTTTGATTGCTTTGGGTTTTCAGCTACAGGGTTTGCTTTGTGAGTTTCTGCTGTATAGTAATTGACCTTGACAGTATCCAAATCCCCAGGGAGGGGATAGGTGATCCAGAGAGCAAAAGAAGGTAGCAGGTGGGAGACAGGATGAGCAGTCTGCAAAAATTTGTCAATAAAACAAGCTGGGTAGAGGTTATTTTCTCCTTTTAATTACTTTACAAAATTTTGCTAACTTCTGTTCCAGAATCAGAATTTTAGAAAGATTCTTGAAGTCCATCATTCTGTGTACTTGGCAATATCCTTTACAAATCGACATTCAGTCTTTGTGACCACATCTAAAAACAGGGACCTCGCTACTCCCTGAGGCAATGTATTCCTCTTGTGTGAGTAAAAATGTCAATTACATACAAATGAAAAGAATTGTATATGTAATCTCTGAGTACTCATCATCTAGCTTAATCAATGATCATGTTTTGCTATTCTTGTTCCAGCTATCTCCCATCCCCATTTTCTTTGCTGTATTATTTTAAAGCGAATACTACATATCAATTTACTTGACTCCTATATACTTGAGTGAGTGTTATCTAATACATAAAGATTTCTTTTACCCATCACTTATCAACCATTTAATTTTAGACAACTCTGCTAATGAGAAACTTCTTCTTTGACTATTGTGCCAGAAATTGGCTTCCTATAAATTCTGCTCCTTCATCCCAGTTTGTCTTTTAGGAACAGAGCAGAATATCTTCTCTTTTGTTCGTAAGACTGTGTCGCAATCAGCAAATATTTAAATTCTGTTTGTGTGGATTATGATATCTACCTTTCCTCCATGCCCATCCCAAAACTTTTTATAATCAAACATTATATATTTTATTTAACTGTCAGGCCTATGATGATATTTCTTTACTATCTTAGCCATCGTTTTCTGAATACATTCCAAATGACCAAGGTACTTCTTAAAATGAGATATTAAAACTTAATTCAATTGTCTAGAAATGGTCTAACCACTGAAAAATGCAGTGCTGTTTCCCTTGGTCTGGATAGACATGCAGAGTGAATTTCTTAGCAGGAACACCGTTGACTCATATTGAACTTTTAGTCAACTGGTACAACTTAACATTTTTTACATAAATTGTTACAAAAGGACTTTTTTTTTTTTTTTGCTGAATTTATTTTGCTGAATCTAAATGCAGGCTTAACATTTTTATCTCATTTATCTTATTAGTTTCCACTTGTCTTAGTTCTGTCATTCAACAAATTAGCCAGTTCTCATGGTTTTATGCCATATAAAAATTTAACAAACCTGACTTCTAGATCTACACATAGTTGATAGCAAGGCAGGGGAGCTGAGTGGAAATAAGCCTGGGCTCTGGAGTCAGGCAGCCTGGGAAAATCCTGGCTCTACACACTAGCTGCGCTTCATGGGTGGGTGCCCTTACCTGTCTTACCCTTAATTCCTCATCTTTACAGTGGAAGGTATAAAAGTACCCACTTTGTAGGGTTTTTGTGAGGAATAAATCAATTCGTATGTAAAGTGCTGAAAATTCCTAGCCTTAGCCCAGAGTAAAGATTCATTATATATATATGTTGCCTATTATTATTTTGTTTTTATTTTTATTTTTTCAATCCTCACCGAGGATATTTTTCTATTTATCATCAGATAGAGAGGGAGGGAGGGAGAGGGAGGGAGGGGCAGAGAGAGAGAGAGAGAGAGAGAGAGAGAGAGAGATACAGAGAGAGAGATACATCGATGTGAGGGAGACACATCGATTGGTTGCCTCCTACACAACCTCGACCAGGGCCAGGGACTGAACCGCAACCAAGGTACGTGACCTTGACCGGAATTGAACCCAGGACTCATTGGTCTGCGGGCCGACACTAACCACTGAGCCAAACTGACCAAGGCTGTTGCCTATTATTATTAATTAAATGTTTTTTTTTTTTTTTATCCTCACCCGAGGACATTTTTTTCCATTTTTTGTTCAGATAGAGTGGGAGGGAGAGAGAGGAAGAGAGAAACATTGACATGAAAGGGACACATCGAGTGGCTGCCTCCTGCACGACCCAACCAGGGCCGGGGACAAACTGCAACCGAGATACGTGCCCTCAGCGGGAACTGAACCCAGGTCTCTCTCAACCGCAGGCCGATGCTCTAACCACTGAACCAAACTGGCCAGGGCTAATTAAATATGTTAAAAGAGCTGGGAACTTGGAGGTCATGGTCCAACACTATTTGGGTAGAGTCATTCAACCAGTCAAAATCCACCTAAATGTTTTATTATCCAAATGTCTCTGTTTTTAATATAAGGTTACCATTCAAGACTTTGTAAAAGTACTTTGCTGATGTCAAGATATACTAATTTTTTTCAGGCTTCTGGTTAATTTTCATATTTGTTAAATAATTATTGCTTAAGCAACATAATAGCTATAACAAAAAAATCAAAATCAGTTTACTCCCTTTCCTTTGAAAATGAGATTGTAACCATATTGGGCCTGGAATAAATATAAATATCTCTTGAGCCACTACCCTATGCCCTAGCAGCAGCACTGGGGAGTGGGCAGGAGAGAAGATGGTTGATTTGGGAGTTCATGCAGAGATGTCCTGAAATCAGGTGATAGAAATTGGATGGTAAAACATGGTTGATGAATTGGGCGAGTTCATAAGCTGTAGTTGGTAAGTTTCCCTGAAAAGGAATGCTCAACCCCAAACTAAGAAAGTAACATCCAAAGACAGATGGCTTGGAAAAAGCAGCAGCAGCGTAGGAGCCATGGGAGAATATCTGTAGAACATGTTGAATAAAAAGAAGAATCCAAACTAGCCCAGAAAAGTAAGACTGCTGAAGGTTACCATTGTTTGCTTTGGGAGGACGAACTGTACATTTACACCAGAATTCCAATTACATGCTTTGCAGTTTGAAATAAAATTAGGTGTCTGTTATCTGTTTTCCTGGAATACCGAAAGATCTGGATTGCTTTTCACCAAATATGGAGCATAATGATATAATAACCTTTTTTTGTTCAATATTGCAATGATTTGACTTAAAATAGAGGCCAAACAGCATGCCAGATTTCACTTTGGGGAGAAAATAGGGCTAAGGAGAATCCAGTAATTGACAATTAAGAGGCGTGATTTCTTCTTTTTCACAGGCAGGTGTAATAAATTCCAGCTAGAAGGATGTTGGCTGCCAGTTGATAATGACACACTATATCAACCAAAAGCTGTAGACCAAGAAAACAAATGGTGAGCCCTACATCAATTTTCCTATTCTGATTCTCGGCTTTTCCCCCACTGATGGGATTTGAAAGGTAAAGCTGGACCTAAATGGACATATATTTCATTGGTAAAATCACATTGAGATACAATAACACATTGAAGACAATAACAGATTAAAGAAACCATTATTAAGAGTGTAACATCTTCAATCCAGATAATTAAAAGACAACAACGGTATAAGCCTCTGCATTTCAATGACTTTGATAATGGCTTGGCTTTGGAAAACATCAATTCCACCGAATCTCTTTTCTTGCAAATATCTGCAGATCCTAGAGAGAGTCTGCTTTATTGTGACTGTCAGGAAATCAAAAAAAGCAGAGGTTACATTGAATAACCTCTTACAGGGGCAGCTCTATGTAGTGTGGCCAGGACAAGGCAGCAGCATGATTTTATTCATTTGTACTCTGGACATAGAATGACAAATGTGGTGACCAACTAATTTATCACAGAACTGAAAATTATTTCAACCCTACAGTAATTATTACAGGTATAGGACTGAAATGTCAACATTAATTTTTAATTATTTTTATTAAACTTTATTTAAAAGTGGTTAATGGATTCTTTTAATCATGGCAAGTAATATAACTAGTGAAAATAGAATGAGATGTATACAATTCTTATCTTTTAGTAAATGAGTACCCATTTTCAATTAACTTTAAAAAAATGTGTTTTTATTGATTTTTTTTTTAGAGAAAGGGAGAGATAGGAACATAAATATGAGAAACATTGATTGGCTGCCTCCTGCACTCCCCCTACTGGGGATGGAGCCAGCAACCTGGGCATGTGACCTGACTGGGACTCGAACTGGGACTTCTCAGTCCATGGGACAACGTTCAATCCACTGAGCCACACTGGCC
Organism: Tadarida brasiliensis; assembly: GCA_030848825.1. Taxonomy (NCBI): domain Eukaryota; kingdom Metazoa; phylum Chordata; class Mammalia; order Chiroptera; family Molossidae; genus Tadarida; species Tadarida brasiliensis. Next base: position 164,570,362 of record CM061257.1, read on the forward strand.
AGGCTCAATTAACTTTTATAGCATCTTAAAATTTTTTCATGCTTTTTTATTTACTTTAGAGAGAGAAGAAGGGGGAAGGAGAGAGAGAGAGAGAGAGAGAGAGAGAGAGAGAGAGAGAGAGAGAGAGAGAGAAACTCCATATGAAAAACATTGATCATTTGCCTCCCATAGGCGCCCCTACCGGGGATTGAACCCACAACCTAGGTATGTGCCCTGACCGGGAATCAAATCTGAGATCTTTTGGTATAGGGGATGACGCTCCAGCCAACTGAGCCACACCAGCCAGGGCGCAACTTAAATTTAAGGAAGTCCCAAGGTATTGCTATATAACTAAATAAATTGTGAACTCTCCTTGCTGTCTAAGACCACATTCTGGTGCAGACTGAGCAAACCAGGCAAGCAGTTCTTTTATTGAATTAACAGTGTTCATTCTAGTTGCTATGCAGTTAAAGGACAACTCACAACTTCTAGTATATTTCTCATTTCCCATGATTTCAAATATTACCATTAGACATTCTGTAATTCTGTTTTTTAGTACCCTATGTGATTTGATTCATTAGAACCTAGAGGCGTGTACTTTATTATTATGCCTTACATGCAACAAGTAGAAATAACATTGAACCAGGAGTCAGGCAGCCAGTTCTAGCTCTACCCAAGCACTGCCATGGACTTACATGTGACTTTGAGCAAGACACTTATCCCACTGGTTTTATTATTTGTAAACCAAACACATTGGACTGTATGATTTTTTTGAGGCTCCTACAGTATCAAAATTCTATTTTAAGTTTTTGGTTTTCCCTTAATAGTATTTATTCTACCATTTCCAGTTTGACAATCATTTTTCTTGATGGTGTAAAAGGAAGCAAAATAGTTGAATATCTCTATTTCTTTCCTGTCATCAGTTAATGTTATACCATCTGCTTTAGGATTTAGGCCAAGCTCTGTTTATTTAATTATCTTTGTCCACCCTCCACCCCTTTTCCCTTATAGGCCTTTTTGCTAGCTTTAGAATTCTTCGCTAAGCCTTGCTCATAGGGTTTATGAAATTAGACAGAACCAAGGCTTAAATCTCAGTTTCGTTTTATGCAAGTTGTGTGAAGACAAAGCTATAGAATTTTTTTTTTTCTTTTTCTGGAGAATTTTTTTAGCATTCAGTTTACTCATTTACTAAACTTGGATAACATTAGTATATACTTCATGTGATTGTTGTGGAGATTACATAGAAAAAAAAAACACATGAAAAGTGTTTAGTATAACAACTGGCACAGAAAGCTCTAAAGAAATGTTATTTATTTTCCTATTTTTACTTTTTATTGCTGTCATCATCATCACTGTTATTATTACTCTTGAGGCTGTTAAAATATTATGATCAGTTTTTCATCACTTCCTTTTATTAAAAAGCAACATCAATAATACTTTATATATATATATATAATTCCAGTTTTTAAGGTATTTTTACATGTGCGGGGCTAAAAAACATTAATAGTTTTCCTATCATCTTCTAAATTCTTTCAGCTGGGCTAATATCCAAATTAACAGAGGCAGATTAACAGGAGAAAAATCACATTTTAGTACATGCACATGGGGAATTCACATAAGCATGAACATTCCAAAGACAGTGAGGCAGCATTGGGTATATATGTCATTTTGGATAAAGGAGAAAACGGAAGATGAAGAGGTATTAAACTTCAGAAGTGAAAATGGGTGATTTACAGGTAGTTGAGGAGGAGCCTAACACCTGTGGAAGGCAAATTCTTGCTAGGCTACTCAGAAACAATGGGACACAGGAGTTAATTAGCTAACAGGTCCCTGCCTGAAACCCTCCTATTTACGATACTTAATTCAAATTAGGCTAAGGGAAATATTCTACAATCTCCTTCCTGAAGCAGGTTTCTCTGTCTGAATCTCTTGGAAAGGAAAGTGGGGAGGGTCAAACGTTCTTTCCGAGTCTTTTGTTTATTAATAAACAACTTAACATCAATTTCCCAAAAGGCAACTTAGCTTCAGTGTGGCAAAACTTTGGTCCCCTTCACATTGTCTTATTGATCTTTACAATAATGCTCTGAGTTGAGAAGAATTACACTGCAGATCAGAGTGTCTCACAGAGGTTTAGTAACTTGTCCAAAGGACAAGCACAGGGGCTTTTGATGTTTACTTCCCTAACCCCTTAATGCCTGGCACAGGAAGTGACTGAGATAACCCATGTGACAGTAGAAGGATGGTGATAAGCAACATCAGGTGGCTTTGTAACAGAGTTGTCTGTGATAAACATCAGGACTTTGAAGGTCAAAGCTTCTTTAAAGAAAACATTGCATTGATTTCAGAGAGCACTGTACTTTATTACACAGTGTAAATTTCTTGGAATAGAAAAGTATGTTTTTTCTCTCTGTATACATGGCTTGTAAACTGGGTTTTCTCTCAAAATTTGTTTTCAATTTTGAATATCATAAATATGCTACTGATTGAGAAGATAGTGTAGAATGTGGGGTTCTAGAGGCATTCAGAAGGGGTCCTGAGTTGGAGGTTGGGAGGTAGTGAGTGGTCATAGTGTTACTGTAGTCAGTCAGAGCACTGGGAAGTCTTCCCCATTGGCCAAGGTGGTAACAGGGGGAGGCTCTTACACTGAGCGCACCAAAAGCTAGAAAAATAAATGGACAGGACCTGAATTCATTAAAAGCTAGGAAGATGAGTGGATAGGGCCCCAAGCTCACCAAAACCTAGTAAGATATTGGAAACCCTTCCATTTGTGTCCCTATAAGAACTATGGGCTTGAGCAGGAAGAAAGATTGGTCTTGGAGATGGGAGACTGCCATTCTCTTAGAATGTGGCTCCTGAATAAAACCTCTTTCCTTTTGCACCAGCACCTGCCTCACGAGTTTGGCTTTCCTTATGGCAGACAGGAGAACCTCCATCTTTTTGTTTGTTTACAATAGGACAGAGAAGGTCTCTGGGTACATTTACTGGAGAAGGACACAGAAAAACTGACATAAAAAGTCACACTGATTTATTTGTTGCATTTCCTTCCTTACTTGTCTTCCTTGAATCAAGGAAAACAGTTATTCTTGTCCTAGCGCTCTTTATTGTGAGAAAATTTCTACCAATTTGAAGAAAAATGGAAAAAATAAGGACAATAGTGACCTCTCCGTGTATGGGACGATGCTCAACCAACTGAACCACACTGGCCAGGGCTATTCTTCAATTTTTAAAAATTCTTAATAACTTCTTGTTTTTTGTTTAAACAGGTCATTTTCTGAAACCATAGCAATAGTAGTGAAAAGGTTAGTAACGTTTTAAAGGGTAAAAGTAAAAGCTTGCAAAAGGCAGAAACTGTGAAAAAATGTGTTGCTTGCATGACCTTTGCTCAGCCTTCTGTTGAGTGAGGTTATCCTCAAGGCAGTCTGCAAGGATATCGGGTTATCTGCAAGGCAATTAATGACCCAGCAGATGCAGGACAAGATACCAGACCAGTCCAACTGCAAAGTGGACAATGGGCTAGGCAGAGTACATCAGCAGGAACTGCCGGAATCTAGAAGTAGAGTATATAACCTACACCCCAACTGTTATTCGATGCTGAACCCTTTTCAGCTCAGCCCGCCTGCACCCAGGCATGTGCAATAAAGCCATTTTGCTCTACACTGGCCTTGTGTTGTGGATGTGATCTCCCACCGGCTCAGACCTTTTAAGTAGATGACAGTTAATTTTCTTTAATTTACTAACCAGGCCAAATAAAAAGTTGGTGAATATACATTGACTTTTAAAATTGTATTGGTTCATGAAATCCAAAGCCTGGGGTAGAAGACATGCATATCAGGTCTGCACTTAAGGCCAGGTTTGTCCTGTGGGGCTGGATGCACTCTGGCAAGGGCCCCTCCACTGACCCAACCCTTTGGCTGCTGCACGCTCAATAAATATCCACCCCAGTGAATGGAACACAATTTATTTGAGTTCCTTCTGAAAGCTGAAGGTCTGTGAGATGTGGCTGCTTTGACTGGTACTTCCATTTTCTCTCCCCACAAAATAAGCCAGATTGACAGAATTTAAAGAAGACATGAAATTAGTTCTCATTGGCTGATCTAGCAATAAAACCAAGAGACAGAATCTGCTAAATGGAAACTATTCTAGAACTAGGAATGAGAGATTATAAGGCAAGACTTAACTAGCTGAGGAAGTCCCTCTGTGCCTGCAGCTGATAAGCTGATTTTGTAACTGGATGAACTGTTGGTCCCAGTCAGGACTCCACCGCTGCAGACACTTTCAGACTGACTGCCCTGTGGGTGAGCAGATGGCATTAGCCAAACTGTGCATGCACCCTTATTACAAGAATTTTCCAAGTAGTTACTGAGGCATCAGCCATTAGGGAATAATTTGATGATACTTTATCCTTAGTAACACAATTACCACTTCCATTACATATTTACTTCAGATTTAAAAACAAAAATAAGGTGAGCTACACTTGTCTGAAAGGGACTGTCCAGGTTCTTCCATTTCCTAGGGGACTGCAGCTCCTCCAGCCTGATAATAACACCAGTTCTAGCCCACACATCTATAGAATGTGGAACTGGATGTTCTCTTTGAATTAACACTTAGATTATCAAGTAACTCTGACATTCTGGAACTGATTTGGAGGGGATCTGTCCTAATTTTTCCTGCAGCAATTGAGGCCTTTTTCATTATCGGAGGTAGAGAACTTAGATTTGCTTTCTCCCTGGTAACTGGAACTGAGAAGGTGAGGTGGAAGAAAGGTTTCAAGTATTTTCAAAAGGAAGTGGCTTGCTTGGCATCTAGTCTGTCCCTCTGCATTCCAAATTGTAGGCAAGTGCCTTCCCACCCCATCACTGAATAATAAAGCCAGGCAGTACATCAAGGCCTCAGACAAAGGGCCCATTAGGCATGCCTGTGATTAAAGTTGATTAGCTAGAAGTCACTGGGAATTTTGAGTCCAGGATCAGTAGAGAATCAGATCCAATTTGCATAAACTACACAGTGCTTCATTAAGGCTAATCATTTTCCTCTGTCCTTTGGTAATAAATCATCCTTGTACAGGGTTCATTTAGACTGAGCTTGAGGATTTTGCCTTCAGAATTCTTCAACAGTATTAAGATGGTTTTAGTTATGCTCTTTGGCCTCATTTGCTAGAATGGTACCTTTCTGGAGCCCCACCTTTGAGCTTCATCCTTGAAAAAGCTTCCTAGAAATTTAAGCAATGATTCATAGAGCCTATGTGCTAGCAGCAAAGACTCATACAGTAATAAAGTGTGCATCTTTTTTTTTTTTATCCTCACCCGAGGACATTTTTGCATTCATCTTCAGATAGAGCGAGAGGGAGAGAGGGAGGAAGAGAGAGAGAGAAACATCTTTGTGAGAGAGACACATCAACTGGCTGCAACCCACATGACCCCAACTGGGGCTGGGGACAAACTGCAACCGAGATATGTGCCCCTAGCGGGAACCGAACCCGGGCCTCTCTGGACCTCGGGCCGACGCTCTAACTGCTGAGCCAAACCAGCCAGGGCTAAAGTGTGCATCTTTTAAAGCACTAGTGGAACAGATCATACTGATAAAATACTCAGACCACATAATGCATTATGTTATTCCATCTGATCATTAAATAATTTTATATACTTTTCTTGAAATAAGTCTATTTAAATCCAAAAACAAAAAATTGACCAAGTTCAAGCTTCCAGAGCTCTTGTATGCATCATTCTCCCTTTGTAATCATCTGTGAGAATGATGAGATGCTGCTTATTTTGCCCCAAAAGATTGTATTCCTTCTTCTCTCCTGTCTTTTGTACACTCTGCTCCCTGTGCCTGGAGCACCCCTCCCATTTCCCCTCCATTCCAGTCCTCTGTGCTTATGCCTGTTGAAGCATTTGTCACAATGCAGTATATAATTTCTTTTAAAAATATTTATTTCTTCTACTACTTCAAAGCAAGGATTCCATGCTTTCTCCATAGCTGAAAATAAGTACGTATTGAATAAAATGTGAATTATGAAGTGGTGGCTATAATGGAATATTGCACAGCTTTTAAAAGAATTATGTTGATCTCTACATATTGGCATGTAATAATGCCCATATATTTTATAATATAGTTACCTTAAAAAGCAAGCTGAAAAACATTATGCATAGGGTAATCGCATTTTTGTAAAATAAAATAATGCTTATATATATATATATATATTCATAGAAAAGTTAAAAAGTATAAATATGCAGGGCTGAGATCTGGGTGTAAAGGTAAGACTCTTATTTTTTAACTATAAATGTCTATATTTTAATTTGATAGAGTCTATATTACTATTATAAATTAAAAACCCAATAAACAATTTTAAACCATAGAATTCTAGATTCCAGTTGCTAGTTATTATTTTATAAACCATTGCACTACTTTTCTGGGGCTGCTGTAACAAATTACCACAACAGAAATGTATTTTTTCACAGTTCTGGAGGTTAGAAATCTGAAATGAAGGTAGAGCATGATCCCTCCAAAGGCTCTAGGAAGGGATCTTTCTTTGCATCTCCCAGCCTCTGGTGGTTGTCAGCAATCCTGGGCATTCCTTGGCTTGTGGACTCCTCACTCCAATCTCTGCCTCTGTTTTCACATGGCCTTCTCCTCTGTGTGTCTCTGTATCTTCACATAGCCTTCTTATAAGGACACTGGTCACCGGATTTAGGGTCTAGTCTAATCTTTACACAACTAATTATATCTGCAAAGATCCTATTTCCAAACAAGGTCATGTTCTGAAGTTCTGGATGGACTCAGATTTTGGGGGACACAATTGACCCCAGTACAAACACTTCCTAAAGAGCACTTACTAACAAGGCTCACACCAGTAAGCTTTAAGTGTCTAAATGTCTTTGCTGAAAACGACAGTCTCGGTGGGAATGTCACCATTACAATTTGCAGTACCCTACTGGACTGGCACAGGATGGGGGCAGCGAGCGGGGGATGCTGTTGCTACTACAGGTTTGGAGAACCTGACAAGCCTCAGCTCTTCTCTCCTCCAGCCCTGGACTCGAATCCACTTCAGTCCACTACTCTGGTTCCTCTTCCGATCTCCTTGCTCTTGAGGATCTTGCAGCTGGGTTTACCAGTGTTAATACTGCACTTACTGATTCTAAAGTACACATTTTAACATTTCTGAAATTGAGATTCTTCTTACCGTTGACAGCACAGCATAGTTTAATTGGCAGCATTTAACATTTCTTGATGGTTAATAAGATTACATGTCTTACAGTTAATGTCATCAGATTTCAATGAGTAGCATGAGAAGTTTAGGCAAGTTTACCTATTACCCTTGATAAGCACAAGATGTAAGTGATTGTGGGTTAGGAAATAGAAATCTGTGGTTCTTTTTTTTAAAATATAGTTTTAAAAAATATTTGTTTACATGTTTATTATTGTTATTTAAAAATTGAGGTATTATTAACATATAACATTATATTAGTTTTAGGTGTACAACATAATTATTCAATTTTTGTATATATCATGAAATGATCACCACAATAAGTCTAGGTAACATCCATCACCATATATAATTAAAAAATGTTTTTTCTTGCGATTAGAACTTTTAAGATCTATTCTCTTAGCAACTTTTGAATATGCAATATAGTATTGACTGTAGTCACCATGCTGTACATACACCCCCATGACTTATTTATTCTGTAACTGAAAGTTTGTACCTTATAAATCCCCTTCAGCCATTTCACCCATCCCCCACCCCTGCCCCTAGCAACCGCCAATCTGTTCTCTGTATCTATAGGTTTTTTGTTTGTTTGTTTTTAAGATTCTCACATGTAAGTGAGATCATATGGTATTTTTCTTTCTCTCCCTAACTTATTTCACTTAGCATAATGTCCTCCAGGTCCATTCTAATTGTTCCAAATGGCAAGATTTCATTTTCTTTTATGGCTGAACGCCCCCCCCCCCCCCACACACACATTTTCTTTATCCATTTATTCATCAATGGACACAGGCTGTTTCCATATATTGGCTATTGTAAACAATGCTGCAGTGAACACAGGGGTGCATATTATCTTTTTGAGTTAGTGTTTTTGTTTTCTTTGGATAAATACCCAGAAGTGGAATTGCTGGGTCTTATGGTAGTTCTACTTTAAATTTTTTGAGGAAACTCTATACTATTTTCCATAATGGCTGCACCAATTTACATTTCCACCAACAGTGCACAAAGGTGCCCTTTTCTTGACATCCTCAGCCATTCTTGTTATTTCTAATGCCTTTCTTATATTATTTCCACAAATATGATTCAGCACCTACTATTTGCAAGGAATAGAGCATATTTAAACACTATTAAAACAATATTAGAACTTACATTTACTGAACAGGAGATCTGAATATCATTAACAATCCTACAAGGCAAAAACATTTGTGAACCAGGTGGGAGGCAAACCTATGGTCTTAATAGTATGCAAAATTATCAACACTGTACCTTTCCCATTGGTACGTTCCTTCCAAAAAACTGGGTTTTTGAATTTGTTATCAGTTAAACTGTAGTTTTAAGGTGGAAAATGTATTGGTATCCACTTACTGTTTAGCTTTTTCCCAAGCCTCAAATCTATTTTCAATACTTACTGTTCATGTTGTTTGCACAAAGAATCCTTTGGGTAATGCAAATTTCTGTCCTTTTTCCCAAAGGGTTAAAATATCACACGGGGGAAGGAAGAAAATACAAGAGGAATTCTGAATCTAATTTATATATATTTTTTCTTTTCCACAGTACTTGTGTCAGAGTCAGAAATAAGAGCTAAGTTTGAAAATTCACCAGCTTAAAAAAAGAAACACTTTTATATGGCAAACCTACTGCCCCAGAAAATGAGTAAGCAACGTATCTCTTAAAATAGCAGCCATAAAATTGACATTCCATTGGAGACCATGTGTTCATTATTGCTCTTTCAGCAAGGACCCTCCCTGGGCACTGTTCTGAGAACTGAGAACTGCGGGCAGAAAGAGCACATCACCCAAGGACTTTGCATCCTCCTCTGGGGATCAGGTCAGTGTATTTCTGGTGCATGCAGGATAGTTGTATCAACTTGTTATTGTTTTTATTCGGAGATTACATATGGTTTAAAGAGATCTGTAAGGGTGCCAAGTTCATATGGGGTGGACTTGTGATGTTTAATTTTGTGTCAACTTGGTTAGGCCATGGTAACCAAATAGTTGCTCAAACATTATTCTAGATGTTTCAGTGAAAGTATTTTTTAGATGAGATTAACATTTAAATCAGAAACTTTGAGTAAAGCAGACCATCTTCTATATTGTGAGTGGGCCTCATCTAATCAGTTGAAAGCCTTAATAGAAAGAACCAACCTCCCTGAAAGAAGAGGGAATTCTGCCAGCAGGCTGCCTTTGGACTTGAAGTGCAATATCACTTATGTCCTGTGTCTCCAACCTGCTGGCTCACCCTGAAGACTTTGAACTTGTCAGCCTCCACAATCATGTGAGCCAATTCCTTAAAATAAATGTCTATGTATGTATGTATGTATGTATGTATGTATGTATGTATCCATCCCATCAGTTCTTTTTCTCTGGATAACCCTGACGAATACAGATTTTATGAGAGACACAACTTATAAAGGCATATGAAACTTTCTCCTGAGTTTAAGACCTTAAGGTATGGCAGAAACCAACCCCTTACCACCTGCTATTTTCCTGTTTAGGTAAGGAATTATATTGTAGAGCCTGTGATGTTTCTTTGGTTGAGGAAGGTTGGGGGGAAGCTTCTACTGAGGGACAAATGGGTCCACCTCTAGGTTCTTAAACTACGGCTGACGAAATCCCACGTTTCTCTCAATTCCCCCAAATGGGAATTGGGGCTGGATATTGGAGCCATTCATTGGTGTTGGTAATGTCTTTGATTTTTTTTTAAAAGTCCTTCTTAAATAGGGTCTGAGTCTTGCAATTTATTTCAGCTGAATTTACTGTTATTATACTGTTGGTGTAGTGGTAAGGTATGGGGGGGGAAGAAGCATTCTATAATCTTACCATTAAATCTCAGTCTTTTAGTGGCCAGTATCTCTGGGCTGTGACTTTACATATGTTTTTTAGCTTCCCTTCCCCCTCTTTAAATGAGATGAAGGCTACAGGTGGCTACAGTCAGAGAAATGCCCTTCCTCCAAGTGGGATAAGGCATATTTCACAATGGTTGCTCCTTCCTGACCTTTCCTTGCCATAGCCACAGGGTGATCTTTCTTGTCTCTTCACCATAAGAACCTGATGGGCTTTTTGGGGGTGAAATACATGAAAGTGTGAGGGCCTTCACAGATCTGTAGCCCCCAGGATTTTCTCACTTTTAAGCTAGTCCATACTCAGCCTCCAGCAATTAATCAAAATGACCATTGAAATGTTCTTACCAGTTTATGACCCAGTGGCTTCTGCACCTGGTGAGCAGATCTCAGCTGTGGCTCTCCAGGATTTGGCCCTACAACCTCCATTCTCTGATGATTCCAAGAAAAGTCATTGAATTTTAGTTTGTTTAACATTTTCTTTTCTGAGCATGGAAGTAATGATTTCCAAGCTCTTGACACATTGGATGCTGAACTTGAAGTCTAGGTACTTTTTGGTACGTAGTGCTGTGCTAAATAGGAATTGGCACATCACGTCTTGGCCTGTGTGTCTACTAGTGATACCTAGGCCCTTTCCCCACCAATTCCCAGCTGCGCAGGACACTCTTCTTGCTAAGGGAAAAGAGTTGGAACTTTGGCAAGTTGTGTTTTAATGGCTGTCAATCTCTGAAATATAGGCAGTAGCTTAGTACTTGGAGTGAGTGATGGATGAATGATAGCCACAGTTAAGACAGGGATTGTTCCCCAGATATGTATATTTGCATTATGATCCCCAAACACGTGTCTGTTAGGCTGGAGCCTCAGCCTCCTCAGGAAGGGCCATTTCTGGCATCTCAGGTATATAAGATCTTCCCTGAGGCCTTGATTTTTGGGATGTAGAGACACTCTGAAACCTTTGATTTTCTTATTTATGGTTTTGCTTTTTGATCTATGGTAATGTAATACCTTTCCCTCCCTTATTTTTTCCTTCCTTCCTTTTCCTTTTTAATATTAATATTTAGCATGTTTGTGTTGTGATAAAGATTTACTCATTAATGTTAGCTTTTAGCAGAATAAGACAATTTAGCTGAAGATGATTGCCTGGTGAGATTTTTCAGTACTGATTTGAAATGCAAATTAATATAAGCAATTATCAGATACTATACATAGTTTTAAAATGGAAGGCTTTAAGTGACATTTCCCTGGCAATTTGTATACATGCCAAAGATTAGGCATCTCTTTATTCAATAAACTAAATGTGCATGCAAAGCCCAATTTGAGGTTGCCATCACAGAATCTTTCTTAATTATAGCCATCTCTGAATAAAGATGACCTTGTTGTATTGCACTTACCTAAAGAATTGCTTCCTACTTGGGAATATCTGTTTGGATAGAGAGACACCTTATGTGTTGGGGATAGGTTCTAATGGCCTCAGAGAATGAAGATGCATGTGACATTTTAGGAAAAGGGATATTTTCCACTTCAATCAGAAAGAAGGGAATGGACATTTATTGAGCCTTTTATGTGTGTCAAACACTTTATATTCATTCGATATTCAATGAATATTTATTGAGTTCTATCATGTTTTTGCCATATGGTTTAAATTGCTGAGGATGCAGTAGAATAGGACAGATGAGGTCCCTTCTCTCATGAAACTTATATTCTGGTTGGAATAATAAAATGAATCTGGAGAATGATAAGTACCCTGATGTGGGATAGAGAATGGCTGGGGTAGGTGGGTGAGAAGAGAGTGCATATTAGATAGGGTGGAGCAAACAAGGCCTTTTTGAAAGGTGACCTTGCTCTGAGCTGTTACAGAGAAGACCAACCAGTCATTTTGTAATTTTCACAACTTGAGACAAAGTTAACGTTAGTTCAACTGGCATAGACAAAGAAAAGAGTTAATTAACTAGGTTAAGTATTTTCTCTGAAGTTACACAAACTTTAAATCCTACTCCATTTTCCTCCAAAGCTGCTCACTGCCCAACCACATCCCACAGGTCCTTGCTCACCAGCTGTCTCAGGCTGGAGCAGAAACAAGCTCTTTGTTTACCGGATCTTGGACTTTAGATTTTCATGGAACAGAGAATTTTCAAAGAAAACTCACACTGGGTCGTCTACTTTCTCAGTAAGAACATTAAAAAGAAGAAAAAAAGACATCAATTTAATTTTAATGACCTTTTCATAAAAAAGATATTTTAGTACCAAAAAAGTTAAAAGTATATTATCTGAGACTAAAGAACATGATTTTGAATGGAATAAAATTAGTTTTATGAAATGCAGAGTGTTTTGTCTATGTTTTACTTATCACAGAGAACCACTGGAATCACGGCATAAATGAACTCATTGGAGAACTGAGGGAGTCAATGACCTTTTGGGTTACCTCCAACCTTGAGAATCTTAGGTTGATGCAAACCCCCTAAGCTTGATGTGTGGAGGAGCAGCCCTGTGATGAGGGTTTAAACTTTCTGTTAATTGAATCAATCCAGACAAGGGCAAGGCATCTTGACCTAAATATTTTCAGTTTGAGTCTTTTCCTTAAAATGTTTATCTAGTTAGGGAAGAGGAGATTATGCATTCTCTGCTCACTAAAAAGTTCAATTACAATTTAAAGCTCTTTAAAAATAATTTACAGATTGTTTTTCTGTAGGCAGTTGCTCACATTGATTTAAATAAATTAAAAGATTAGATTCATTGCTTTTCCTATTAATTAAATAGAGAGTTAGAAGTGACCATTTGGACTTCTATTAATGAGAGAGAGAGAGTATGTGTGTGTGTGTATCTTGGTCATGAATATTCTAGTATTGATCAGTTTATGTTAGTGATATATCTGTATTTCTTTTCAAGTGAAAGATAAGCAAGCCCTGGCCGGTTTGGCTCAGCGGTTAAAGCATCGGCCTGCGGACCGGAGAGTCCCGGGTTCGGTTCCCGCTAAGGGCACGTGCCTCGGTTGCAGTTTGCCCCCCGCCCTGGTTGGGGTCGTGTGGGTGGCAGCCACTCGATGTGTCTCACGTCGATGTTTCTCTCTCTCTCTTCCTCCCTCTCTCCCTCCCACTCTATCTGAAGATAAATGCAAAAATGTCCTCGGGTGAGGAAAAAAAAAAAAAAAGATAAGCAAAACTAGGAAATGTAAAAAATAAATAATATTTTAAATTCTATGAAACCATAATGATAATTGCAGAGGACATAATTATATACAACAGCAGCAATAGCATCCTTGAGGCCATTTCTACAGTGTTTCTAATGCCTAATTGTATCAGTTGTGCCAGAGGTCATCTCATAGAAGGACAGTATAAGAAGTGCTGGGCTAGTGGGGGAAAACAGGAGGGGGTGGGAGCGGGATGGAGGGGGTCAATGAAGAAAAAAAGGAGACATCTGTATTACTTTCAATAATAAAAAAAAAAAGTGTTGGGCTGAAGCCTCAAGGATCAATTGAAAGTTCAGTTTTGTACATCAGTAAAAATAGCAAAGATACAAGCTGAATGTCTGGCTTTTTTTTTGTTTTTTTTTTGGTCAATAGGACCATTATTACCTTTACACTATTTTATCTCCCTTTCTTAGGCTTAATAGCATGAGCTAAAAGCAATTGATTTCAGAAAGCAATTGAAGGGATGAAGAGAAACACAAATTATGAAAAATGTACCGAGCACAGGTGAAAGCATTCTACAGTAATAATAAAAATAATACTAAAGTCCTAAAATGCTTAGAATTAGTTTGAAGCTTGACTCTGGTTGGAAATTTCTTTTAATTTCAGAAGTAGTTAAGGATAGTAGAAGGAAAAGGAAGTAGGAAACATAAAGAAGCGACATCACCCACAATCCCACTACCAAGGTCAGCACTATTAATGTTTTCCTGAATTCCTTCCCATCTTTAAATATATATATAATATGTATGATTTATATATATTAAGACAGATTTATAATGTGCATATAATTTCTACTCTTTAATTAAATAACATTATGAGGCATTTTACATGACAATAATTTTTCATATACATGCTTTGTATGATGGCCTAATATTTTATCATATAGAAATATTAAACTTTTTCTTGTTAACTCCAAACTCTTAGGCATTAAGGTTGATTCTAATTCTTCCTTTTTAAAAATAGTGCTGCAATGAACATGATCAATGATTAATCTGTTTGCCACTTTAAAATATCTCCTTAGATTAGATTTCTGTAAGTAGAATTGCTATGTTAAAGAATGTGAACCCTGCTAAGAATCTTTACAGCAGAAATGTTGAAACAATGCACCCGTGTGGTCTAATAATTCCCACTTCACTGTACCTTCACCCCTACAGATATTATCATTGAAAAAATGAGTTGGATAACTTGATAAATGAAATAATCTTATTATTATAATATTAATTTGAATTTCTTTTTTTCTTTAATGAGATTCATCATGCATTTATTCATTAAAAATTTCACAAAATACCATGTTGACAGGGCTGGCTTCAGTGGAGGTGACCTGTGCAGTTGTGTGAGGCTCCGATGCTCAGAGGGGCTTATACTTCGTTTAATGCTCTGCTGTCTCCATCTTAAAATTTTTATCTTTGAACTTACTTTTGTAAGTGAAATCTGATAGGACAGTGGAATATGCGTGTGAGCAGAGGAAATAAATGCAATATGCATATCCTCTGTTCCTCTCCACTCTATTTGTGTATAGTATTTGTGATGTTCCATGAGCACAGAGTTCTGGTGGACCCAGGATTCATGGGAGTTCAGTGAGACTCAAAGCAAGTACAAGGTAGGCTTGATATGTCTACAAATTGACTTAGCTGGGGGAAGGGAGTGCTAACAGCCCCAAGTGGCCATGCTTTTTGTTTGCACCAGAACTTGCTTCAAATGCAGAAAGAAGGTTATAGTTTTCTAAGAAACATGAACAACCAAGGAACCCTATCATATCTTTCTCACTTATGTTACTTCCTTGAATTAGCCAACTATTTACCCTGAAAATAATGACATAGAAGAAAAGAAAAACATAAGAAAACACACAGATTCCTTTTTTCCTTAGTCACAATTGAATATTGTGACCAAAAGCAGCACAGTAAACAGAGCCCTGGAATGAAACTGAATGCATAGTGTTGTTCATACAATGTCCATAAAAACTGTTTCTGATTCTTCTACCTGAAGCAAATGGAAAATAACATATATGTACCTGCCAGGTAAATTGGGACACACCAGAGGCTGTTAAAAATCTGTTCTAGTAATGGCATCACATTAGGTACATTAACTGTAGTTAAGGTTCCTACTTAGTTAAGATGGCCATAGTTAATTGTCACATACTATGAACCAGACTGGTGTTTCCAGGGCACAGAGTTGCGAATTAAATGGAAACATGATGGGACCATCATCCCTGCATGCCTTACATCTTTAAGGGTGATTGATACTAAGGTCTGCTATTCTACCTGGGATGCAATCTATTTTTGATTTATTATCTTAGCTGAGAATGGGAAGGCAATTTCAGGGATTTCTGCTTTACCTTCACTAGGATAGTAGTTTTATTCATAGACAAAGGAAACTATATTTGGGTAATATCAATGTCTCAGTATGGCCAATCCATTATACATTTGGAAACTTGGAAAATACCACCGGTACATCTATGGATCCACCGCAGAATGACCTTATGCCAGGAATTTATTTATTGTCCAAATTCCATACATCCCTACTCTAATAGGGGGGCCACAATGGAACTTTGAACCCTCAGATATTAGTGTCTAATTTTGATATTTGGGAAGTATTCTCTCCTCTTCATTTTTCTGGAAAATTTTGTGTAGAATTGACAGCCCCATCCCCCCTTAAATGTTTGCTAGAATTCACCAGTGAAGTCAACGGTGAATGAAAAGATTCTAACAATTTCATTTCTTTAATTGATAAGAGGTTATTCAGATAATATGAAAGATCTGGATGTTGTTTTTCTCTAGTGTATGAGCAACCAAGTAACTGGCCATAAGTCTCTTCAGCAGAAAGTCTGGGGAAATTACTACTTTGCATATAGGCTCTGATGTTTCAGGGCCTTCTTCAAGGACAACAGGCTCTTTCTGTAGAGAGTTCTTGGTTAGACAGTTGGTTTAGGTCTGGAATTGGGGCAAGAGATTGTGACTTTTCATGGAGGTCTGATCTCAGACTTATGCTCATCTTTTCTTAATCTCTTTTGATTATTTTATTCGACACTTAAAAAAAAATCCTCACTCGAGAATATTTTCCCATTTATCTTCAGATAGAGTAGGAGGGAGGGAGGGAGGGAGGGGGAGAGAGAGAGAGAGAGAGAGGAACATCAACGTGAGAGAGACACATCGACCAGTTGTCTCCCACATGACCCAACCAGGACCAGGGACCGAACCGCTGTGCCCCTGACCAGAATCAAAACCTGCGACTCTTTGGTCCACAGACCAATGCTCTAACCGCTGAGCCAAACCAGCCAGGGCTTATTTGACACTTTTGTTGGCTATCCAACTATTGTGCCTCTACAAATGCATAAAAAGTGTATATGAACCATATTTATAGATCTCTGAGTCTGGCTCCCCTGGTTGCCATTCCAACTTGTTCCCCATCTTCAATAACTATATTCTCCTTGCCTATGAAGGTTAGTGCTACTTTTTGGCTTCTCCTAATTTGAGTTCCTATTATCCCTATTGCTACAAAGGAATTCATTTTTACAATAGTATTTCTGACTATCAGTACTGGTCTCCAGAGAACCACCACACCTGAACTGTTGAATGATGCTGATGACACCTCATCTGAATATTCTTTATTGCCTTGGCAAGGGGAGTGTTCTTGGCTGTCTCTAGAATATAGCCAGCTGGTTGGTTTTATGATCTTACATGACAGTTCTATTTGAGCATGGCTACTTCTCTGAGCCTGTTGATTTCTTCCTCTACAGCCTGTCACAGCAATTCTGGCATGCATTAACTGTGGGCCTTCACTTTTTTAAAGCTTCTGAGAGTCATACCATCAGCATATTTAAACTTAAGCATCCCTTCCCATGCTATTAAACAGAGAAACAGGGAGAGAATAGGTCTACTCCTGGCACCAACTGTCTTAGGAAGGTTTCTAGAATCATGTGATTCTTGTGTTACTTATTTACAAGATTCTTGTGTTACTTATTTATATAAACAAATGAAGAAAGCAAATAGAGCAGACAAACATGTGTTTCAGGAGAAGTCTAGCCTTGGTCTGATCCCACAGGGAGCTTTGGACTGTGAATGTTGCTACAGAACTTGTCCTTCTCAAAGGCAAGAGGGCTGAGTGTTACACCCTTACATCAGTCAGCCATCCTGACTCTGACATCCCAAGCATCTTAAGGCAAAATGACCCTTCTCAGCTGAGGACAATCCTGCTGAGAAGGGTGTCAGAAGCTGGGGGATGGGTACACTAACCTAGTAAAGGGGATTTAGGTGGCACATTGAAACCAGAGTCAGTTCTTTTGGATATTCTCTGAATGCCTGAAAAGAATCTGTGTACTCTTTTACTAATACCTATAATACAGATATTTGGTACCTGAGAATAGGACTTTAAAGAGAATTTGTTTTAATACTTTCTACCTTGGCTTACAAGGCATTTCACTGGATATATAAGGACTAAAATGAATTTTACCTACTTTTTAAACAGCTGAGCCACATGAGATGAGAACGATCATGCAGATTTGTGAGGTTAGTGATAATTTTGTATATCATAAAAATGCATTGATTTAAGGATGTCTTTTGTCCTTGATTTTTAAAATGAGATGTTGAACTGAGCAAACATTGAGTATTATGTGTTTTATTATTGAACATAGTCTGAGGCTAAAACATCTAAACTCTAAAAAAACCCAAGGACAGCAGGTAAATAATCGTATTTAGAGTAGTTAATGTCTTACTATCACATTTATAGATTAATCCATGCTTTATGTATGTAATCCTTTCATTTTCCTTTCTGTCCAGTATTCTATTGTATGAATATGTCAAAATTTATCTATTAATTTTTAAATTGATTTTAGAGTGAGATGAAGGAAGAGAGAGAGATTTGTTGTTCCACTTATTTATGCATTCATTGGTTGCTTCTTGTATGTGCCCTGATTGGGGATTGAACCCACAACCTTGGCATATCGAGATGGCTCTCTAACCAACCGAGATACCAGTCAAGGAAACATTGATCTATTCTTTTGTAGATGGACATTTATATTATATCCAATTTATATGTATGCTCATGTGCACATACTTATCTAGGGCATATTATACCTAGGAGAGGAATTGTTGATACATAGGATAGGGTATGTTTATTTTTCTAGATATTACCAAACTGTTTCCCAAAATAGTTGGGCCTGTTCTTCAATAGCACTTGGTATTGTTAAAATTTTTAATTTTTTCTACTTTGGGTGTATAGTGACATCTGATTTTTAAAGTTCATTGATATAAAGTATGTTTATTAGCCTTTTGGATTTCTTCTTTCATAAAGTATCTGTTTAAATCTTTTGCCTGAATCTATCATTTATTAGCCAAGTAACTTCAAGCAAGCTGTATCTTAATTTTCTATCTCATCTATAGAATGGGGGTAATGAAATCTCTCTTTGCTATCTTATCATAATAGCACCAACTTGGCATTGCTGCTTCTGTCCATGATGAAGAACAACGTTTATCTGAATCACCTCTCCTGCATGGTTCCAAGTTACTATGACTCAAAAGAGGTACTCATATGAGATTTGGAAAGTGGAAATGAAGTAGAAGATTGGGGGAAACAAACAAAAGTGATAGACACAGAGGTTCTGGTGGGCACCAAGATGTCATTGTTCTCTTGCTTTGCATTCAGCTCATTTTCCTGACTGCAGGCCCTGCTGATCAACAGTGATCCTACAGCCCTCACCGGGCACTTGGTTTCAGGCCCACAAAGGCCGTAATTTCCACACAGGCAGAAAATTCCCCTGAGTGAAAGTTTTCACAGAGGACATAGAATTCATAAAATCTGCATGGCTGCTAAATTTCCCTAAAGTTCCCTCCTGTCTACCTGAGTTGGCCCTTCTGGGTGATGTGGTAAGTGATTATTTTCCATTCTGTCCTTCCAGAACTCCATTTGCTCAACTTCTACCACATCTATATGTACTTTCATTCCTATATAAAACCTCTTATTTCTGTAATACTTGTAGTAGCTCTGATATTATGATTTAACTCTGATTGATACAATAGTTTTGACAATGAAATACTGTAAAATAAACATGCAAAGTTTTTTTTCAAAGCTCCCAATTGCTATTAAAAGGTAATTAGTGGGGCCTTGGCCAGTTTGGCTCAGCGATTGGAGCATTGGCCTGCGGACCAGAGGGTCATGGGTTTGATTCCCAGTCAAGGGCATGTACCTGGGTTGCAGGTTCTATCCCTGGCCCTGGTCTGAGTCATGCGGGAGGCAACCAATCCATGTGTGTCTCTCACATTGATGGTTCTCTCTCTCTCTCTCTCTCTCTCTCTCTCTCTCTCTCTCTCTCTCTCTCTCTCCCCTTCCCTTCTACTCTACCTAAGAGTCAATGGAAAAATATCCTTGGATGTGGATTAACAGCAACAATAAAAAAGGTAATTAGTCCTGGCTGGTTTGGCTCAGCGGTTAGAGCATCGGCCGGTGGACCAGAGAGTCCCAGGTTCGGTTCCCGCTAAGGGCACGTACATTGGTTCACTTTGTCCCAGGCCCAGATGGGATCATGTGGGTAGCAACCACTCTGTGTGTCTCTCTCACACTGATGTTTCTCTCTCTCTCTTCCTTCCTCTCTCCTTCCCACTCTGTCTGAAGATAAATGCAAAAAAATGTCCTCAGGTGAGGATAAAAACAGAAGGTAATTAGTGGGATGAGCCACATAATGTACTGCTGAGCTTCTTACATAGAGGAACAGGTTAGGTGACATTTAAATGGTAAGGGATGCAAGCCAGCATAGGCTGTTATGGGCAGTGTGTTTCATGAATATATTTTATTCTGTTATTTCCCTGACTAGGGCATTTGTTATCACATTTATGTCAAAGTACTCCATGTGGCGTTCCTTTCAACTAGCTTGCTTGGTAAGTAAGAGACTGTAAAATAGACCTTAGAGACTTAAAGAATTTCTGAAACATGGCAGGTGTCCTCAATTAATATTGAAAGTATAGAATATAGTTAAATATCCAGAGGCACATATCAAAAACATGTGAAAAGAAATAGGCATAACTCATTAACAGCCAGAGACTACCAGCAAGCCAGTAGGCAGAGACAAGATTCTGAATGCTTTGAGCCTCAGTGTTGGATGTCATGGCACTAGGACTGAGATGTGAAGACTGAGGCCTGGGTCCCTGTGCTGAGCCATTAACCTACACTGCAGAAACCATTTTCTTCTCAAAGCAACTTTAGCCCAGGGGAAAGCAATTGCCCCACCTGCTGGAAATACTTTTACAGGACCACCTGTGGGATTTTGCATTCAGCTGAGGGCTACAACCTGAGGCTCATTAAGTAACTGAGACTACTAGCCCAAAGGCAAAAGCTCTGGGATAATTGAATCTTTGCTTGGCCTGTGACTCTACCCAGGAAAGTAAGACTAGACATTGGTGTTCAGCGTGGTCCCTTCCATACTCATCCAACTCAGTGGAGGAAGCAACAATCAGCAGAACATCAATGCTCACAGGGAAAATTTGGCAGGCTCCAAACCCTGCTGAGACAGCCAAAATGGTGAAACAAAGAAACAAATCCCAAATGAAAGAACAAGAGACTTCTACAGAAGAAAGGCTAAATGAAATGGAGTTAAGCAAGTTATCAGATGTAGAGTTCAAAGTAATGGTTATGAAGAAGCTTGACAACATGAGTCAAGAGCTCAACAGCATGAGTAAAGATATAGAAACAATGAAAATCAACCAATTAGAAATGAAAAACCACTAAGCGGGAATGAAGAATGACATAGCAGAAATAAAGAACACATTGGAAGGAATAAGCAGCAGATTAGAGGAAGCTGAGGATTGGATCAGAAAATTAGAAGACGGTAGAAAAAAATCACTCAATCAGAGAACCAAAAAGAAAAAACCAATTAAAAAACAGGAAGACAGTTTAAGAGAGCTGTGGGACAATATGGAATGTAACAACATCTGCATCATAGAGTACCAGAAGAAGAAAGTGAGTAAGGGTTAGAGAAAATATTTGAAGAAATAGTGGCAGAAAACTACCCTACCTTGATGAAGGAAAAAGGCATATAAATTCAGGAAGCACAGAGAGCCCCAAGTAAGAAGAACCCAAAGAGACCCACACCAAGACACATCATAATAAAAATCCCAAATATTAAAGACAAAGAGAGAATCTTAAAGGCAGCAATAAAAAAGCAACAGGTTACCTACAAAGGAGCCCCCATAAGGCTATCAGCTGATTTCTCAACTGAAACACTACAGGCAAGAAGGCAATGGCATGAAGTATTCAAGGTTATGAAAAACAAGGGTCTGAATCAAAGACTACTCTATCCAGCAAGGCTATCATTAAAAATAGAAGGTGAAATAAAGAGCTTCCCAGATAAAAAAGACTAAAGGAATATGTAAACCAGCACTGCAAGAAATTTTAAAAGGACTGCTGTGATAAGCAGAAGAAATATGGAGTGAAACCATATAGAGAGGGCCATTATAAATAAAAATGGCAATAAATAAGTACATATCAATAATCACCTTAAATGTAAATGGATTAAATGTTCCAATCGAAAGACACAGAGTAGCTGAATGGATAAAAAAGCATGACTCATATATATGTTGTTTGCAAGAGACCCACCTCACAACAAAAGACTCATGTAGGTTGAAAGTGATGGGATGGAAAAAAACTTTCCAAGCAAATGGAAATAATAATAAAAAAAAAATCAAGGTAGCAATACTCATATCTGATAAGGTAGACTTCAAAATGAAGGCCATAACAAGAGATAAAGAAGGCCACTCCATAATATTGAAAGGATCTATCCAACAGTAAGGTATAACCTTGGTAAACATATATGCACCCAATATAGGAGCACCACAAGATATTAAAAAACTTCTGGAGGACTTCAAAGGAGAAATTGACAGGAATACAATCATAGCAGGAGACTTCAACACCCCGCTGACATCACTGGATAGATCCTCTACACAAAAAATTAGCAAGGATACAGAGACTCTAAATGAAGCACTAGCTCAAATGGATTTAATAGATATTTACAGAGAATTGCATCCCAAAACTGCAGAATACACATTCTTCTCAAGTGCACATGGGACATTCTCAAAGATAGACCACATGTTAGGACACAAACTAAGTTTGTACAAGTTCAAAAAGATTGAAATCATATCAAGCATCTTCTTATATCACAGTGGCATGGAACTAGAAATTAATTACAATAAAAACACTCAAAAACATCCAAACACATGGAGGCTAAATAGCATGCTATTAAACAATGAATGGGTTACCAAGGAGATCAAGGAAGAAATGAAAAACTTCCTGGAAATCAATGAAAATGAACACACAGCAACAGAAAATCTATGGGACACAGCGAAATCAGTCCTGAGAGGGAAGTTCATAGCACTACAGGCCTACCTCAAGAAACAAGAAACATTTCTAATGGACTATCTAACCCTACAACTTAAAGAACTAGAAAGTAAACAAAAAGAAAAGGAAAGAAATAGTAAAGGTTAGAGCAAAAATAAACAACATAGAGGCTGAAAAATAATTCAAAAGATCAATGAAACAAAGAGCTGGTTCTTTGAAAAGATAGACAAGATTGATGAACCTTTAGCCAGACTCACCAAGAAACAAACAGAGATGACCAAAATAAACAAAATCAGAAACAAAAGAGAAGTAACAACTGACACCACAGAAATACAAAAGATTGTTGAAAAATACTATGAACAATTATACATCAACAAATTGGACAACGTAGGTGCAATGGAAAAATTTCTAGAATCACACAGTCTCCCAAAACTGAACCGGGAAGAGATAGAAAACTTGAACAGACCAATAACAACAAAGGAAATTGAAGCTGTAATCAATAAACTCCCAGCAAACAAAACTCTGAGTTTGGATGGCTTCACAGGGGAGTTTTACTGAACATTCAAAGAAGAACCAGCACCCATTGTACTCAAACTATTCCAAAAAATTCAAGAGGAAGGAAGACTTCCAAGCTCTTTTTATAAGGCCAGCATAGTCCTAATTCAAAAAGCAGATAAATACACTACAAAAAAAAAAACAAAACAAAACAAAACAAAAAACAAACAAACAAAAAAAAAAACTACAGGGCAATATCCCTGATGAACATAGATACCAAAATCCTTAACAAAATATTACGAAGTTGGATCCAGCAATGTATTAAAAAAAATTATTCACCACGACCATGTGGGATTCATCCCAGGGATGCAAGGCTGGTACAATATTCTCAAATTAATAAATGTGATATATGACATAAACAAAATTAAAGAGAAGAATCATATGATCATATCAGCAGACGCTGGAAAAGCATTTGACAAAATTCAGCACCCATTTCTGATAAAAATGCTCAGCAAAGTGGGAATAGAGGGATCATAGCTCAACATAATAAAGGCCATATATGAAAAACTTACAGCCAACATCATTCTCAATGGGCAAAAACTAAAATACTATCAGGCATTTCCCTTGAGAAGAGGAACAAGACAGGGATGTCCACTTTCACCACTGTTATTTAACATAGTACTGGAAGACTTAGCCACAGCAATTAGACAAGAAGGAAAAAATAAAATAGATCCAAATTGGAAAGGAGGAAGAGGAACTGTCATTATTTGCAGGTGATATGATATTATACATAGAAAACCTTAAATACTTTATAAAAAATCTACTAGATTTAATAAATGAGTTTGGCAAAGTAGGATACAAAATTAAAATTCAGAAATTGATGGCATTCTTATACACCAATAATGAACACTCAGAAAGGGAAACTAAAAAAAAAATCCCATTTACTATTGCAAAGAAACACACACACACACACACACACACACACACACACACACACACACAACCTAGGAATAAACTTAACCAAGGAGGTACAAGACCTGTTCTCAGAAAACTACAGGACTTTGAAAAAAGAAATAGAAGAAAATATAAAAAAGTGGAAACATATACCATGTTCATGGATTGGAATATTCAACATCATTAAAATGTCCATACTATCCCCCAAAATCTACAGATTTAATGCAATCCCTATTAAAGTACAATGGCATATTTCCCAGATCTAGAACAAATACTCCAAAAGTTTATATGGAACCATAAAGGACCCCTAATAGCCACAGCAATCATGAAAAAGAAGAGCAAAATGGGAGGGATCACAATACCAGATATCAGCTTATACTACAAAGCCACCATAATCAAAATAGCTTAGTACTGGCACAAGAACAGGCATATAGATCAATGGAACAGAACAGAGAACCCAGAAATTGACCCAAGACAGTATGCAATTAATATTTGACAAAGGAGGCAAGAGCATACGATGGAGAAAAGACAGTATCTTCAATAAACGGTGTTGGGAAAATTGGATAGCTACATGCAAAAAAAATGAAACTAGACCACCAACTTACACCATACATAAGAATAAATTCAAAATGAATAAAAGACTGAAATGTAACTCATGAAACCATAAAAATCCTAGAAGAATATGTAGGCTGAAAAATCTCAGACATCATCTATAGTGGAATTTTCACTGATACATAGCCTAGAGCAAGAGAAACAAAGGAAAAAATTAATAAATGGGACTACATCAAACTAAAAAGCTTCTGCCCAGCAAAAGAAACCAGCATCAAAATGAAAAGGGAACCCATTTTCTGGGAGAACATATTTGCTAATCATACATCAGATAAAGGGTTAATATCCAAAATATATAGAGTACTCATACAACTCAAGAAAAGGAAGACAAACAATCCAATTAAAAAATGGGCAGAGGACCTGAATAGACACCTCTCCAAACAGGACATACATATGCCAGGAGACATATGAAAAAATGCTCAACATCTATAATCATCAGAGAGATACAAACTAAAATGACTATGAGATATCACCTCACACCTGCCTGAATGGCTGCCATCAACAAATCCTCAAACAACAAGTGCTGGTGAGGATGTGGAGAAAAGGGAACTCTAGTACACTGCTGGTGGGAATGCAGACTGGTGCAGCCACTGTAGAAAACAGTATGGAGTTGCCTAAAAAAATTAAAGATGGAACTGCCATTTGACCCAGTAATCCCACTTCTTGGAATATATCCTAAGAAGCCTGAAACACCAATCAGGAAGAATATATGCACCCCTATGTTCATAGCAGCACTATTTACAATAGCTAAGATCTGGAAACAGCCCAAATGCCCATCAGTAGAAGAGTGGATAAAAAAAGCTGTGGTACATTTACACAATGGAATACTGTGCAGCTGTAAGAAAGGAAGATCTCTTACCCTTTGAGAAAACATGGAGGAACCTGGAGAGTATTATGCTGAGTGAAATAAGCCAGTCAGAGAAAGACAAGCACCACATGATCTCACTTATTTATGGAACATCAAGAACAAAGTAAACTGTTGACCAAAATAGATCTAGAGTCATGGAAGCAGCGAACAGACTTACAAACCTCAGAGGAATGGGGGTGGTAGGGGTGGGAAGAGATAATCCAAATAACTTATATGCATATATGAACTATCAATAGACAGAGATACAGGGTGGGGAAAGCACAGGTGGGTGGGAGTGGGCGGCAGGGGGTCAATGGGGAAAAAAGGGGGACTTCTGTAATACTTT
Organism: Tadarida brasiliensis; assembly: GCA_030848825.1. Taxonomy (NCBI): domain Eukaryota; kingdom Metazoa; phylum Chordata; class Mammalia; order Chiroptera; family Molossidae; genus Tadarida; species Tadarida brasiliensis. The sequence goes on from CM061257.1 coordinate 164,596,137, forward strand.
CAACAATAATAAACAAAGATAAAAACCAAAACAATAAAAAACAAATAGTAATGGTAGTAATAGTAAGAGTGGTAGTAATGGTAGTAAAAGTAAGAGTGGTAGTAATGCTGGTGATAGTAAGAGTGGTAGTAATGGTGGTGATAGTAAGAGTGGTGGTGATGGTGGCAAAAAAAAGAGAAATAGTATAAGGTAAAAATATGTCAAAATCTTCTACTTACAAATTCCCTATTACTGGCTGCCTCTGTGACACACAGAGGTGGAGCCTGACAGTGGGCCATTGTCAAAATTTGTCAAACATTTAAAAATATTTGTGCCCTGGCCGGTTTGTCTCAGCGGTTAGAGTGTCAGCCTGCAGACCAGAGAGACCTGGGTTCGGTTTCCGCTATGGGCACGTACCTCGGTTGTAGTTTGTCCCTGGCCCTGGTTGAGGTCATGTGGGTGGCAGCCACTCTATGTGTCTCTCTCACGTCGATGCATCTCTCTCACGTCGATGTTTCTCTCTCTTCCTCCCTCTCTCCCTCCCGCTCTATCTGAAGATGAATGCAAAAAAAAAAAAATTATTTGTGACAGTTTTCCCAGGTCTACTGAACTAACTTTATAGCTTTATAAAGATCATAGTTTTATGGTTAATAGGGCCATAATTGGTTAGCACAATAGTAGACTTGAACAGCTGCTTTCATTACTTAATGGCCAGAATAACAGTAAAAGGATGATTCATCCATTCAAGATTTCAAAACTGACATCACTGTGATCTCGAGGTAACTTACAGAAGCATAAAAAGACTTTGTGAACAGAATTATTATATGTAAAAGATAATTGGGAAGAGTAGTGGGAGGAAGGTGCTAAAAGTCACAATCTCTCTTCTAAATAGGACTCTGTTATTAAAAATGTTTAAGTATAGTTGATAATAGCTTAAGTTTTTTTCCTCCCTAATGATGTGCTTCTCAGTTAATGTAATACTCTATGTGCAAGACCCTGATATATGCCCTGTGGGTGATTCCAGTATAGTTTCCATCATCAAAAAACTTTAATATCTACACAATTATAAAAACCTACAAAAGGAGACATAGGCTGTAACAAAACTAATGAACAAAGTAAAAAAAAAAAAAAGACTTAGAGCTAGGCTAATATGCTTTGGAGGCAAATGGAATGTTGAGGACAAAGGAATCCAACATGACTTTGAACTTTCTGGTTTGCTTTTTTTTAGAAGAAAATAATGCCACTAATTGAATTATATTACCCAGAAAATGGGAGATGAATTTTGAAGTACAGATGGTACATCTGACTGTGGGGCATGCTAGGATTTCAATTAATATTTGCTCAAAGAGTAACTTTGGAATGTCCTGGTGTAACAGTGGAGAATTGTAACCTACCCCACCATTCTTTTGACAGTGCTTCTATAAATACTGACTTCGACTAATATGTAGCATGTAGGTAAACAGTATGTTTGTATAAGAATCCTAGGAACTAATTTCAGAAGATGCAGACTCTGATCTTCAGTCATCCCAGTTCCAGGAGATTTGCTGACCTTCAATTGTAGAACTAGGATGATGTAGAACCAGGATGATGCACACCAGACTATCACTTGACTAGTTTTGAGGTCCTTATCGGAATGGGCTGTGCTGGCCTGCACATAGATAATTTTTCAATCTCCTCCTCTTGATTTCTTTGTTCTGCATCCCCTCTTACTCCTTATAAAAACTTCTGCTTGCACTGAGGTGGTGAGATGAACCTTGCTATGAGAGTCCCCCATCTCCTCAGGTATCCGGCACTTGAATAAACCACTTTCCTTTTCCACCATCATCTGTCTCATGAGTTTGTCTTTTGTGGTGGCAGGCAGCCAAACTTGGGTTTTGGTTACACAGGTAGTTGCAAAAGTGTGTACCAAATTCTGAAGAAAGGATATGTAAAGGATTATAACTAAAAAATGGGGGTTCAGCTGCCTGCCACAACAAAAGCCAAACTTGTGAAGTAGGTACTGGTTCAAAAGGACAGAGATTTTGCTCAGGTGCTGCATGACCTGGGAGAATGGTGAACTGCTGTCTCAAAGACCATCTCCCTTTCCTGCTCTAGTCTGCAGTTTTTATATGGATAGGGAGGGGAGGGCTTTTTTCCCCTACCCAATTATCTTGCTAGCTTTTGTTGTGCTGGGGTCCTGTCTATTCATCTTTCTAGCTTTCTGTGGTTGGGGCCCTATCCATTCATCTTTCTAGCTTTTGGCACTCCCAGTGTAAGAACCTCCCCTGGTGCCATCTTGGCCAATGTGAGAGACTCCTTAGTGCTCTGACTGTCTATGGCAGCAGTTCTCAACCTTCCTAATGCCGCGACCGTTTAATATAGTTCCTCATGTTGTGGTGACCCCAACCATAAAATTATTTTCATTGCTACTTCATAACTGTAATTTTGCTACTGTTATGTCTTAGGTGACCCCTGTGAAAAGGTCGTTCGACCCCCAAAGTGGTCGCGACCCATAGGTTGAGAACCGCTGGTCTATGGTAACAGGATAACTACCCAGGTAATTGATTTTTATATAGAATCTACATTTAACATTAAAATTAGGGTTGAGATTAGTAGAAAATATCTCATGATGGATCAAATAAGTTTTAATTGGGGCAAAATACAGGTGTGACCATTCATTTGTACCCCAATAGTTTGATATTCCTTTGCTATGGAGAAAATGTGAAGAGGTGGAAACTAATGACCATTTGTGATGATTGGAAAACATTGCCAGTAGAAAGTGGAGAGTAAAGAGATACAGACAACAAAGAAAACTCTTGAGGGACCATACCTAAATGTGAGGACTTAATAAACATTACTGTAGTTAATATATCAGTGTTCAGAATTATTTTTAGAAGTGTTCTAAGCTATTTCTATTATATCTACTCTTGTGTTATAGGTAGAGACTTGTGTCCCACCAAAAGATATGCTGAAATCCTAACTACCAGTGCTTGTAAATGTAACCTTGGAAATAGGGCCTTCGCAGATGTATTCAAGTTGAGATGAAATCATTAGGGTGGAACCTGATCCAATATGATGGTGTTCTTTTAAGAAGAGGAAAATGCCATGTAAAGATAGAGACACACAGGGAGAATACCACATTACATCTGAGGAAGAGATTGGAGAGAAATCATTGCAAGTCAAGAGATACCAAGATTTGACGAGTACCAGCAGAAACTTTAAAGAGGCAAGGAAGCATTCTACGTAGAGTCTTAGAGAAAGTATGACCATGCTGACACTTTGATTTTGGACTTCTAGCCTCCAGAACTGTAAGAGAATAAATTTATTTTGTTTTAAGCTACCCAGTTTCTGATATTTTGTTACAGCAGTTCTAGGAAACTAATATGTCCCCTTTCTCTCTCTTACTTATCTCTTCACTTAATCAGCAAATATTTATCAAACATCTACTCTATACAGGTCATTCTGTTCCTCCATTTCACAGCTTTCTCAATTGCCCTCTTCCAAATTTCATTTGAAAGATTAATAATTAAGAAGAGACAGCATTTCATGGGCTATTTTGCTTGTTTTTTTCCTTCAGTTCTATTGAAGATATTCCCAAAAGTGTCATCTTTGACAAAGAACGATACATATAGATAAATATTTTTCCAGAATTTATGGGTTCTTGGCTCCAAAGGTATGCTAAAAGTGTCAAGTTTCTATAGAACCCTTAGATGAATGATATACCTGATGCTAGGCTGGAAAGGCTTATTTATTTGAAAAGTGCTAAGTCTAACACTGCAAGTTATCACTAACTTGAGACCAGAGTCAGAGATTATAAAAGACATCTCAGGGGAATGAAACAATCTGAGAAGACATCAAATTCTTTAAAAAGTTCTTATAGTTGTATTGTACCTGTGCTGGAAAGAGTAATGTACCACTACTAGACGATGAGTACACTGGCTGGGTGAATAACGATGACTCTGACAAAGCTGCTGCAGTTGCCAATAGGACAGTAAGATAGACACTACGCATGGCTGGCTAGCTATTTGCATTAGTGGTGTCAAAAGTGCTATCCACAATTTCCTTCAGTAACTTAATTCTTACCCTAAATTTGTTGGCTGTGAGCATGTCCTATGTTAGTGATGACAAAATGGATAGAATGTGGAAAATGTTATGTTGAAAACCTTTCCTCTAAAATCCAAAAGTGACAGGAATCAACCTCCATAAGTGACTCTCTATGGAATCAACTGGAAAATTTAGGAATGAATTAAATATTATGCTTTTTGGTTAGGCCTTATTTTTTTTGTATATATATATATATAAATTGTGGTAAGATATATATAACATAAAATTTGCCATTTTAACCTTTCTTTTTTAAAAAAAATTTTTAAAAAATTTCAATTATAATTGACATACAATATTAGATTAGTTTAAGGTGTACAACAAAGTGATTAGACATGTATATAAATTATGAAGTGATCATTGCAATAAGTATGGTACCCATCTGACACCATACATAGTTATTACAATATTACTACCTATATTCTCTATACTGTAATTTGTCCTGTGACTGTTTTTATAACTGGCAATTTGCACATATTAATCCCTTCCCCTTTTTCAGTTGTTCTCCCAAATCCCTCCCATCTGGAAACCATCAAAATGTTCTCTGTATCTGTGAGTTTGTTTCTTTTTAGTTTGTTTATTTATTTTAGAGTCCACTTATAAATAAAATAGTATGTTAATTATTTTCTCTGTCTGACATTTTCTGTAGCATAATACCCTCTAGGTTCATCCATGTTATTACAGAGGGCAAGATTTCATTCTTTTATACAGTTGAGTAATATTCCACGGCTTATATGTACCACTTTTTCTTAATCTATTCGTCTATTGATGGACACTTAGAAGATTGATTCCATATCCTGGCTATTGTAAATAATGCTGCAATGAATATAGGGATACATATATCTTTTTGAATTAGTGTTTTGCGTTTCTTTGAATAAATACTCAGAAGTGAAATTGCTGGGTCCTTCTTTATCTCTTGTTATAGCCTTTGTTTTAAAATCTATTTCATCTGATATAAGTATTGATACCCCAGCTTTTTTTCTGTTTACATTTTTATGAAATGTCTTGTTCTATCCCTTTACTTTCAGTCTGTGTGTCTTTTAATCTAAAGTGGGTCTCTTGGAGTTCAAGATGGCAGTGGAGTATGTGGATCTTGCTTGCAATGCCTCCCCAAACCAAAGTGGAAGTTATAGCTAAATTGGGGAACAATCACCCTAAAATACTAATTGCAGACTATCTGAAGAGGAGATTTTAATCAAGGACTGCAGAAGCCACATCAAGACTGGTAGGAAGGGCAGAGTTGCAAAAGGGGCTGGCCCAGCTCCCATGAGCAGCGGGCCAAGGCTATGAAGGGATACCTCACCTGGTTTCCCCTGATAAATGATGCCTAGACCCCAGATTGGGCTCCCCAGCCTGGAGCACTGGAACTGGGAACAGGTGCCCATATAATATCCAGCTGTGAAAGGCAGTGGGGTTTCTGTCTGCCAAGGAGAGGCAGAAACTGCTGTAGTCAAAGCCATCTGTTTAAAGGGCCAATGCACAAAACTTTTGTTTGTAGCCACTCACCTGGGGCTCTGGAGGAGGGAGGGCAGTGAAGACTGGAGTTGCCTGAGGAGAGTCTGGGGTGCCTGGCTTTTGGGAGAGGTATGAGGGAATAGCCTCCAGGATCCCAGTGTCAGATCATCCTCTGATACTGCAGCAGCCATTTTGGCTTCCTGTGTCTTGCCCAGGGCCACTTGGTATGAGCTACAAAGTGATCTGCAGATGATTGCCACTTGTCCTGGTTTTGGAGATGTGTGGGAGAGGCTAAGCTATGAACCAAGGCTGGCTGCTGCTAGTGCCAGATTCGGGCTGCTCAGCAATAGGTGTGGGGCACACTAAGGCCAGATGATGCATGTTTGGGGTTTTTTAACTTTTGAGAGATTTCAGGAAAGTCCAAAGCATGATCCAATGTAGGCCATTTGTATGGAAAGGCCACTGGAAGCAGTGTAGGTGGGCCTGCAAGTTGGGTGGGGCAGGGTCGCAGGGAATCACCCTGGTAGGGTGAACGGTGTTAGCCAGGTTGATGGAGACTCAGATATGTCACCCACCTGTGCCTGCAGGCTGGGTTGTGGGAGAGCTCAATAAAGGAGAATGGCTTTACTAGCATATCTGTCTAGGAGAAGTTGCTTCCCCCGACCCCCAAGCCTTTACCCTGATGCCAGACAATTCCGTTCTTCCTATATGTCCCTGGTACTTTTTGAGCTGCTGCCCTAGTGCTGGAGCTCAGAGCAAATGGGTTTATCAGTGAGTAAGTCCATGGGTAAGCCCTTTAAGAGGAAGGCCTGGGACTCCAGCAGCCCTTAGTCTCACCTGGATGGAATTTCCTCAGCTATAATTCCCACTGTTTTTTACAGCCAGAAGTTATGAGACTTCTCTTCCCAGCACTGGAACCCTGGTCTGGGGAGCCTGGTGTGGGGCTTGGACTCCTTGCTCCTCAGGAGGGACTTCCCAACTTTTAAGTGTCACAGATAGGTGTGGGAGCAGCCCGTTCTGTTTCTTGCCCCTCCTGCCAGTCTTGACGTAGCTTCTTCTGTATATTCTTAGTTATAGAATTTCTGTTCATCTAGACTTCAATCAATTTTCAATGATGGTTGTTCTGTCATTTACTTGTAATTTTGATGTGGTTGTGGGAGGAGGTGAGCAGAGTGTTTACCTACTCTGGCATCTTGACTGGAAGCCAATACTATTACTTTTAAATTTATAACAACAATGAGGTCAATTATTTTGGCTCATTAGAAGGATTAAGAACCAAGAGAATACAAAGATTATTTTTTCTGGCTTTAGCAATCCACTTGATGTAAGACTTGTCTTTGTAAATAATTTTTTTGAAAACCTACTCTTTATATGCTCAACTCTGTATATATTTAGGCAATTAAATAATATGCTATGTCTATTCTTTTTTGAAAGCATTTTGATGGGTCAAGTCTACATAGCATAAGACACACATATCTTCTTAGATCTAAAATTACAAAGATATGCACTAGGAGTTCATTATACTAACAGAAACAGGGACTATAAAAGCTTTTTTCACATTTCTGATTTCTTGGTCTATTGTATTTCCTTAGAGTCAAATGCTGCTACAATATTTGGTTTAACAAACCAGAGAGCATTAAATGTGTCTTCTAAAAGAAGGTAGACAATATCAATCTTAAATGTGGATAAAAAAATCCTGAGTTCTTAAAAAAATTATTTATTATTTATTTTTTTAACTTATCTTTATTGTTGAATGTATTACAGATGTCCCCCATTTTTGCCCCCATTGACCCTCTCCTCCCTGCTCCCACAACTGTCTTGCCTTCTGACACTATTGTCTGTGTCCATTGGTTATTCATATATGCATATAAGTTCTTTGGTTTATCTCTTCCCACGACCACTCCCCTTCCCTTTGAAATTCCTCAGTCTAACAACCAATTTGTACTTCTTAATCCCTTCACCTTTTTCACCCATTCCCTCAAACCCCTTCCTATCTGGCAACCAACAAAAAGTTCTTTGTATCTATGAGTCTGTTTCTGTTCTGCTTGTCCATTTGGTTTGTAGATTCAATTGTTGGTAGATATGTATTAATTGCCATCTTATTGTTCATATTTTTGATCTTCTTCTTCAAGAAAAACCTTCAACATTTCATATAATACTGGTTTGGTGGTTATGAACTCCTTTAGCTTTTTCTTGTCTGGGAAACTCTTTATATATCCATTGATTCTAAATGATAGTTTTGCAAGATAGTGTAATCTTGGTTGTAGGTTCTTGCTTTTCATCACTTTGAATATTTCTTGCCTCTCCCTTCTGGCCTGCAAAGTTTCTTTTGAAAAGTTGGAAGACAGTCTTATGGGAGCTCCCTTATAGGTAACGAACTGATTTTCTCTTGCTGCTTTTAAGGTTATCTCTTTGTCTTTAACCTTTTGCATTTTGATCATGATGTGTCTTGGTGTGGACCTCTTTGGGTTCATCTTGTTTGGGACTCACTATGTTTCCTGGACTTGTATGTTTGTTTCCTTCACCAAGTTAGGGAAGTTTTCTGTCATTATTTTTTCAAATAGGTTTTCAATTTCTTGCTCTCTCTCTTCTCCTTCTGGCACTCCCCATTATGTGAATATTGGTATGCTTGAAGTTGTCCCAGAGGCTCCTTACAGTATCCTCATTTTTTTAATTCTTTTTTTCTTTTTGCTGTTCTGATTGGGTGTTTTTAGCTTCCTTATATTCCAAATCAATGATTTGCTTCTTGGCTTCACCTACTGTACTATTGATTCCCCATAAATTATTCGTTATTTTAGTTAGTGCATCCTTTATTTCTGACTGGTCTTTTTTTATGTTGTTGATGTTCTCACTAAGTTCTTTGGGGTTCTCCTTCAGTTCCTTGAAGGTCTCACTAAGTTCCTTGAGCATCCTTATAACCAGTGTTTTGAACTCTGCATCTGATTGATTGCTAATCTCCATTTTGTTTAATTCTTTTCCTGGAATTTTGTTCTGTTCTTTCACTTGGGACATGTTTCTTTGTCTCCTCATTTTGGTTGCTTCCCTATGTTTGTTTCTATGTATTAGGTAGAGTTGCTATGTCTCCTAGGCTTTTTGGGTGGCCTATTGTTGTAGGTGTCCTGTAGGGTCCAGTGGCACAGCCTCCCTGATCACCCAGGTAGGCCCTCAAGTGGACTGTATACCCTTCTATTGTAATTGAGTCTTGATTGCTGTTGGAACGTGAATGGGAGAGATTTACTCAGGCTGATCAACTGCAAGGACTGGCTGTTCCCACTGATCTCTGGCCTCTGACTACTTTGGAGGATCAGCTGTGTAGGGGCCCACCACACAGAGCAAGGCTTACTTCAGTAGGGCTCTGGTACTCACTGAATCCACTCCTTGAGTGTATCACTTGTGGAGGTGGTTGGGTGGTGGTGCTTTGATGTGGTCTGAAGCTGTCCACTGGGTGTGTCAGCTCTGGGGCAAGGTCAGCCTCTGCCTGTGTTCTATCTGGGACCACCAGGCATAAGCTACAAAGCCATATACAGATGGTTGCTTCTTGTGCTGGGTTTGGAGGTGCCCAGGCAAAGCCAAGCTGTGAATCAAGGCTAGCTGCTTCTAGTGCCAGGCTGGGGCCACTTAACGAGAGGTATGGGGCTCACTGAGACCAAATGCTGCTTGTTTGAGAGAATTTAGGAAAATCTGAAGTAGGAGCCAAGACAGGCCATTCCTATGGTAAAGCCACTGGAAACAGCTTGGGTGGGCCCGAAAGTTGAGTAGGGCAGGGCCTCAGGGAATCACTGGGGGAGGGGGTGCAAACAGTGTGAGCCAGGTTGCTGGAGTCCCAGATGTGGCGCCTGTCTGCTGGCTCTGTGGAGGAAGGGCTCACCAAAGGAACAATGACCTGCATCATCACGTCTGTCCAGGAGAAAGATGCCCCTTGAGCTCTCGTCCCAAAGCCAAACAACTCTGTTCTTCCCCCTTCCTCCCTGTATGTCTCTGGTGCCTCTCAAGCTGCCTCCCCCACACTGGAGCCCAGAAGGAGTGAGTCTGAGTAAGTCCATGTGGGGGTCCTTTAAGAGGAACTTCCTGGGTCTCCAGCAGCCTCAGCTTCCTCAGCCTCAATCCCCACTGTTTTTTATAGCCAGAAGTTATGGGGACTTCTGTTCCTGGCACTGGAACCCAGAGCTGGGGGCCTGGTGTGGGACAGGGACCCCTAACTCCTCAAGGAGGACCTTCATGGCTGAGGTGTCCCTCCTGATTTTTATCTTCCACACTTGGGTGTGGGACCAGCCCGTCCACATCTCCGCCCCTCCTATCAGTCTCCATGTGGCTTCTTCTTTGATTTTGTAGTTGTACAACTTCCATTCAGTTCAATTTCAGGCAGTTCTGAATGATGGTTGTTCCGTAGTTTAGTTATAATTTTGATGTGGTTGTGGGAGGAGGCGAGGACTGCATTTACCTATGCCACCATCTTGACTGGAAGTCTCTGAGTTCTTTTTAATAAAAATTTCTGGTCTATACTGTATTTGGTACTTACAGATGAACATTTTTTGGAAGTCTGGCTAGACTATCTTCCCAGTAGAGACCTAACTCAGCCCAAACAGTACAATATTAGGGGCATGGACAAACTTTTGAATTGCTAAGATCAGTGTTGGCTATTCAGACAATTCTTTCCCTGGTGTATGTTGACCCTTGTGTTGAACATGACCTTAGAGATAGGCATCTGCTTTAAGTGATGTTGGCAGAAAAGCCCTTATGAAGGAGGAGGGTGGAGAAGATGTTGGGTTGAGGAGCTTGTGTCAGTCAAGGTCAGGGGCCAGCAAATACTCATCAAGAAGGTTTCCAGTGATCCAAAAGTGATGGCCAATTAGCTGGTGTCCAGTGCACTGAGGATCACACAGAACTGACATGTCTTATACCTTGACTGGAGTTTTGACTGTTGAAAACATATATGTATAAAGGATATTTGGAAGTATGAGGCAATACAGAAAAACAAAAAGTAGGCATTATATCCAGGTCAAATATCATTCGTCAATCATGAAACATTTTTTCTAGTGTGGTTTCATAAGCTTCTGCTACAAACCAAGAAGAGTTGGCACATATAATTAATCAATTTCCCTTCCTTTCTTTAGGTGTTCATAGGCTACATCTGTATGGAGGAAAAGATGAAAGACTTCAAAAAGGAGCTAATTCTTTGGTGCAGAGCTATTTAATTCTTAATTCACCACATTGGAGTAAGACTTACATCATATATGGTTGATGCTTCTTTAACAAAGAATTGAATTTTGTAATAGTCAGGGTCCTGGCAAGAGAGAGCTGGTGAACTCAGAGTCTTGAATGAAGAGAGAATAAAGAGACAAAGATGTGACTAGGTTAACGGAACTAAATAATAAAGGATGATAATATACCCAGCAACTAGCAACAGTGTGCTGTTACCATCTCTAGGTCTAATGGCAGAAGGAGAGGGAATGTAGTTACTGGACTGTGGTGGGAGCTACAGTGCTAGGAAAGAGATCACCTGAAATTAGCTCTAAGCAAAGGAACCAAGCCACTTCTAAAGTCAGAGCCTGGCAGTGAAGGTGTAAACACCTACATTCTCTTTTCCCTGCCTTCTGATCTCCTAGTGTTTTGGCTGAAGACATTCAGAAGTAAGAGGGCAAGAGCACCTGGGGATATATTCCATAGAATTTAATATTCTGGGGCACAGAGTTCAGTAGGGACGGGCAGAAATTGGAGCTGGACTGGGCAAATAGAGAGCAAGTAGCACAAACTCCATTTCAGGCGTCTTGGACTATTAACCCAATCTTAGCTACCTTTGGATTCTAGAAAATTCAAATTAGAATCAAATGAAAAGTTGATTAAAAGTCAGCACTCAAGTGTGGCATTGGGGCCCTTTGCAATCAACTTCCTACATTTCTTTCTAATCTTGTTTACTGAAATGCTAGTCTCTGCATAAATTTTTACTCTGATCAAGCTGGTCTCATCTCAACCTTACCCTAAGCTTGTTTTGTTCATTCCTGCCTTGGTGTCTTTGTTACCATTCTTAGAATTTAAAACATTCTCCCTCATTCTCTATAGTTAAATTCAAGTAATCTTTTGAGAGTGTCTAGTTGAGGTCCTAAATCCATTGGAAAGACTTCTTTTTCCATCTGCAGTGGGCTCTTTTTAAAAATTCTATGGCACTTAATGTCTTTATTATTCATTTAGAGTACATCTTATACTACCTATTGGTTATTGTCTTTAATATGTATTCCATTTCTTCATTTGGATCATCAGTGGCAAATAAGTTTTATCTTGCATGCTAGTTTCTATCACTGAGAAGGATTCTGAGGTCAACTTGGTCAAGAGGATTTTGTATTCAAGTTGGCTAGAGATGTTGACACTGGCCCATGAGAAGGGAATAATGGCATGTGTGCCACAAATTTTCCAATTTTGAATTAGACTCTAAGCTCTTAGAACAGTGGTTCTCAACCTTCCTAATGCCACGACCCTTTAATACAATTCCTCATGTTGTGGTGACCCCCAACCATAAAATTATTTTCGTTGCTACTGTTATGAATCGCCATCGGAAATATGTGTTTTCCGATGGTCTTAGGTGACCCCTGTGAAAGGGTTGTTTGACCCACTGGTTGAGAACCGCTGCCCTAGCGGGAGCTGAACCCGAGACTCTCAGTCCGGGGGCTGATGCTCTAACTGCTGAACCAAACCGGCCAGGGCTATAGTATAGTGTTCTTGAAGGGCTGTGGCTGTGTTGGTGGTGAAAACGGCACCAGGTGTTAGATCAGTGGAGTCAGACCAAACTTTGGTTCAGCAACCTCAGTCCTTGAGTTCTGGCTAAGAAAGAATTCAGAGCCAAGACTCCATAAAAGAAAGTTTACTTAGAAAATCACAGAGATAGAAGAAGTGAGCCGTGGAAAAAATGGGCTCAGAAAACAAGTTACAAAAGAGCCCTTGGTACTTAGGAGAAAGAGAGGCAAGAAAATGCTCCTGGTGAGAGGGGGTAGGGAAAGGTGCAGGGTGCTCCGTAGAGAGAGCCTCACTGGTCTTCTGTGTTGAGGGTATTCATCTGAAAGTCTCAGGGGAGGATCCCAAAAGATTATTCATCAGCTTTCCAGGTGTGTCCTTTCAGAGTTGTATCTACTGATTGGTCAGCACCAGGGGGTCATTAGTCAATGCAACTAGTCCTCATGTCAGTCACAACATCCCTTTCTGGCTGCTTTTCTGGGCCTAGAGTTGAAACACAACTGAGACCTAGATGTTATCCCTAGGGGTTAATGCTTAACAGAGTGATTGCAAGGGTCCTCATGGGAGTCTCGTGAGGCCACTCTTCAGCCCCTTCTTCCTCCTCCAAGGGGGTCTACTGCATGACCAGTGACATGCCAGGGGAGGAAAAGTCAGGGGAGGGTCTAAACCACATGATAAGTGACATGAAAAATCAGTGGGTCTAGACTGTATGACCAGTGATATGCTAGGGGAGGAAAGGTTACCCTGGGGGTGAGGTCCTTGTTTTCCCAGTTTTGCCTGTTGCTAAGCACCCAGGGCTTTGCACCCTGGTGACCTTCTGTACCTGGCCCATCGTCCTTGCTCTGCTCATGTCTAACTGCCTACCACAGCTGGATTACTTTTGGATCCCAGGTGTAGCACATTGTTTGCACAGTTAGAGCAGTAATGAATACTAAGTGCTGCCTCTATGCTGGTGTGTCTTAAATTATTTACATGGATTGTTTTACTTACCTTTACCTTCATAAGGAGCCTAGAGCTGGTACTACTGCTATACCCCCTTTCAGATAAGGAAACTGAGCTTCAGCGAGGTTGAGTAGGTAAAATTGAAAATATATGTAGATCATAATTTTGTTTGGTGGAATAAGAAATATATGTATACGCATATGAATATATACATTTGCATCAGTATAACTTTAGGGAAAAAGTTGGAAGACTATCCATCAAATTGTTAATCAAGATTACCTTTGGCATAGCATACAAGTAGGGACAGAAGATTTCATTCTTATTTTTCTAATTGCAAGGGATTGCATATAATTTTTTTTTTTTTTTTTTTTTTTTACTTTTAGTGTTTTTCAGCATTTTTACAAATAACTTTCTTTTTAAATTCTCACCTGAGGATATGTTTATTGATTTTTGAGAGAGAGATAAGAGAAGAGAAGAGAAGAGGAGAGAAGAGAAGAGAAGAGAGGAGAAGAGAAGAGAAAACATTAATTGGTTGCCTCCTGTAGAAGCTCCAACCAGGGATAGAACCCACAACCTTCTTGGTGTACAGCAGTGGTTCTCAACCTTCCTAATGCCATGACCCTTTAATACAGTTACTTATGTTGTATGTGGGCGTATCTGCATGTGGGCGGACCCACCTGGAGATGGATAGAGGAGCAGTGTCTTGGTTCCTAAACCATCGGAAATATGTGTTTTCTGATGGTCTTAGGTGACCCCTGTGAAAGGGTCGCTTGACTCCCAAAGGGGCGGCAACCCACAGGTTGAGAACCTCTGTCTTAGAAGTTGAGGATGTGATTATTCATCTTCATACCCTCCATAGCCAGAGCCCTAAATATAACAGATGGTTAATAAATAATTGATTGATTGTTTTGGTTATATAACAATTTATGCAAATGAAGGAGCTAGTGTTAGTGAAAAATAATGAACACTTAAGAATTTTTTAAATTATCTTTATTGTTGAGAGTATTACAGATGTCCCTCCCCCTTTTTTCCACCATTGCCCCCTACCACCTGGCTCCTGCCCCACCACAGGCCTTCACCACCCTATTGTCTGCGTCCATGGGCAATGCAAATATGCATATAAATTCTCTGGTTAATCTTTTCCTGTCCCACCTTCCCCCTTCCCTCTGAGATTTGTCAGTCTGTTCCATGTTTCCATGCCTCTGTTTCTATTTTATTCATCTGTTTATTGGATTCCACATATAAGTGAGATCATGTGGTCCTTGTCTTTCTCTGACTGGCTTATTCCACTCAGCATAATACTCTCCAGGTTCCTCCATGCCTTCTCAAAGGGTAAGAGATCTTTTTTTTTACAGCTGCATAGTATTCCATTGCGTAAATGTACCACAGCTTTTTTATCCATTCTTCTACTGATGGGCATTTGGGTTGTTTCTAGATCTTAGCTATTGTAAATAGTGTTGCTATGAACATAGGGGTTCATATATTCTTTCTGATTGGTGTTTTGAGATTCTTAGGATTTATTACTAGAAGTGTGATCATAGGGTCAAATGGCAGTTCCATTTTTAATTTTTTGAGGAAACTCCACACTGTTTTCCATAGTGGCTACTAGAGTACCCTGTTCTCCACATCCTCACCAGAACTTGTATTTTGTTGATTTAATGATGGAAGCCTTTCTGGCATGTGTGAGGTGATACCTCATTGTGGTTTTAATTTGCATCTTTCTGATGATTAGTGATGTTGAGCACTTTTTCATATGCCTCTTGGCCATTTGTATGTCCTCTTTGGAGAAGTGTCTATTCAGGACCCCTGCCCATTTTTTAATTGGATTGTTTGTATTCCTTTTGTTGAGCTGTATGAGTTCTTTATATATTTTGGAAATTAACCCCTTATCAGATGTATCATTGGCAAATATGTTCTCCCTTACAGTGGGCTCCCTTTTCATTTTGATGCTGATTTCTTCTGCTGCCCAGAAACTTTTTAAGGAGCCAGTGTTAGTGAAAAATGATGAACACTTAAACATTTTTATTCCTTTGGCTTTCTTTTTTGAAAACATTCTTTGATACTACAGAGCAAAATCCGAGTTGGAGAATGTGCAGCTATAGGTTGAATCTGCTCTCAAAACATCATCTTTGCAGTGGTAAAATAAAGCACTAATATTGAGGTCAGAAGGGCAAAGTAAAATAAAATGATGGCTGAGTATTAGTCAGGGAGATGGTTATGAGTGGCTCATTATTGTAGGCTACTTCAAAAAGCTGGCTCATTGATTTAATGATCATACCATACATTGAGCTGCTGAATGTTCACTGCAGTTAAAAAGACATTTGTTCTCATCAAAGAAGTGGGGAAATGCAATCTGAACAATTTGTGAGCCAAATTTTGTGTTGTTAAATTTAAATTATTTATTATTTATGTTTTCATGCTTTTGTCTTAGTCTTTTCTTAAAATATAAGGCCCATGTATTCTTTTTAGAACTTCCCTTTTGTCTGTATTCATTCTTATCTCTTTCTTGCATGAATTACTCACTAGAATTCAGCTTCTCCCAAGAACCTTGCTAACTCTTTTTGGTTACTGGAAAGTTATTAAAAGTTATATTTTGTAGTCAACAATCTTTACTTCCTATGAGTAGTTTATTAACAGGTCCTGCCAGAATCAAGGGATTTTTGTTGTGGTGGTTGTTGGTATTGGAATGGGGAGCTGAATCCCTCATGGATTTGTACATTAAGTCCTTGACCAAGTAAATGACATAAAATGGTGTTTTAGTGCATTCAAAGGAGAATATAATTTTAGTTTATTTCTTGGAGAGCAGGTATCCAGGGCTAAAGCACATTGCTACAGGATTAAGAATATTGTTTATATTGCACTGACATTTGCTGTGTTTTTCATGCTTTCCCAAAATGATTTCTTCTCAAGTGAAAAATGCTGAGAAGAATTCAGAAGGTTTGAATGCCAAAGTGCCTGAGGGAATGTCCAAAACACCACACACACAGTCTCACACATGTGTGCATGTGTGTGGTATGTGTGTGGACATGTGCATTCCAGGTTAGTTTTTGCTATTAATGACTAATAACATGGGGCTGGGCTATTAGACACAATCAAAAATTGAAAAATTAGAACTCTTGACACTTCTTATCAATTTAATCTTTCCAACTTCCTCAAGCTAACAAGGGTGACGGTTTTATTTGACACTAAAATATTCAGAAAATGCCTTTATCTTACAATGTGACAAAATAAATTGAGTTTTAGATAGACAAGAATGTAGTCCTTTAATGGAAGCAAATGTATTTCTAAGACAATGAAAAACAGTTTGTCTTGTTTCTCTGTGTATTTCTATATGAGTGCCCTATAATAATTAAAGTTTAAGAGCATAAAAAAGGAAAGAAAATTTTAGCTCTAAACCCTTAAGGAATCTTATGTTTCTGTGGAATATTTCCTGGTTACTCATCTTTTGATAAGAATATGAAACTAATTTAAGTTCTCTAAACCAAAATATTTGCTAGCCTCACTAGGGTGGATTGAGCATATAAAAATTGTTAAGAAAATCCATAAATAATGTAATTTGCAACTTTGTGAAGGTCTGTGCAATGCATCTATAATATACCCACACATTACTATTATCTAATTTTCTTTTGGTGGGCAAGAACTGATGTTTGTCCTTAGAAACAAACTTGTAGTATAACCTTTGGCTAGGTCTGTAGATCTAAACCTTGAATGTTCATACTTAGCTTAGTATGAGCTATATAAAAATGTAAATTGGTTTCTTTAGTAGCCTTGAGACAAAAACATCTTTCTAAGGAGTGAGCTACTAATCCTAAGTAATGGTGATTCCTGGCCTATTTCTTAGTCTCAGCAGAAATCTAATACTCTAGACCATATGTAGCCTTTGATCATGCACAGTTATGATGCTGTTTAATAGCTGGTGAATGACTGTGAGAATAAAATTAATTGTTTGTATCAACTATTTTTAGTCTTATTTTTTCCTACTTAGGAAGTAGACATGATAATGACCTTTGGGAGTTACCTGGTGAGAAGGTTGTGTGGTTCCCTGACACAAGGTGCTACATCCCTATAGCTGCCCTTGAGTGTTAACCTATGGCAGATATCAGAAATTTTCTTTAATGATTGCAAGTACTAGATGAATGTATATATGTAAAATGTTTCATAAGTCTATAGCCAGTTATACTTTTTATGTAATGGGCTATTAACATTCTCCAGTTGTCCTTTTACTTTTCTTTGTAGTTATAAAATCAAAGTAATGTCAACATATACATATTTTTAGTCAGACTGACTTTTTTAAAAGCAGCATGAACTTGAAATTCTTGCTGAAGATGTGCATATACTTGCTTTCCACCAACAATATCATGAGAGATTTAGAGGGAACCATGCTTTGTGTGTAATTATTAACATGATGTTCAGAACATAGTTTAAATAATGAAAATATTTTCTCTTAACTGAAGGAAAGTGAATCAAACTTATCAGCTGAGAGCACTCACTGCCTAAGTAGGAATGAAGAAATCAGATGAAAAGTTTTAAACACAGGATGCTTTAACAGGGCATTTATGTTCCACACTTAGGAGTTTAAGAAACAAAAGACAGTTGATAGTATGACCTTCCACAATTCAATTGAAAGTACATCTATGAATATCTGTTAACAATGGAAACAGTTACAGCTATATAGAAAGACATTAATTTTATTCCTTTTAATTGAAATAATTATTACCAAATTTGAAGAAGATATTAAAATAGTTCAATCCTAATCCTACTACTCTATCACAACTTTTTATTTTTTCATATTGCTTTCTAAGACTTATTTTTAATCATGTTTATATTTAGACTTGTGACACATATGTTCTAATTCAGCTTTTTTATACATAAAATTATAAACATTGTTATTATTTCTACATAGTATTTTAAATGTCCTTTTAAATGACTGCTAATATACTGTTAGGGTACTTGCTATAATTTACTAAAGCAATCTTGCTTTGTGAGAAGTTCATTTCCAAATTAGATGTCATTTTAATTAAGTATTTAAGCTCTGTACCTTGACTACAGAAATGCAGAAATCCTAGGTTTTGCTCAATAATGTAAAATCAGTGACATTATTTCAGTGTGACAGAGTACAGTTACTCCTACAGTCCAATCGAAAAGTAACACTTTTTTTGTTGTGGATATGGATAGAGAAGAGAGAAAAATGGGCAAATGGCTAGGCAGAATTAATCTCTACATGATAGATCCCCACCTATCTCTGTGTTTAATAATTTTTTTTTTATTTTTAAAAAGAGAAATGATTTTGGAGGTGAGTTTTAATGTTCAATGTTTTGCTGTCTCTGAAACAAAACATTTTTGTTTTGAATTCAATTATTTCCTTGGTTCAATTTTCATTATGTTTTTCTGGAATAAAAAAATATATATTTATATATAAATATATATATTTGAATCAAATTTGCACAGAGGAAGCAGTTTTTAATAATATGTGTATGTCTTAATCTGTTGTCTTTATGTGTGATTTGAACATCCTGAAATCCACATTTACATGTATATGATTTTACTTACTAGCTTGCTAAGGTGACAAAATTTTTATCTATTTCTTTTGGTTATGATGCCGATTTAAAGAAATAAAAGTACCCTCTTCCCCTACTCCTCTCCCCAAAAAACTGTTGCAATAAATAAAAATAATATATCAAGAGGCAATATGAACAATATTTTGAATTATTCATTTTAACCTCAGCATAGTTGATTTTATTTGATCCCTTACAGAAGCAGGATCTGAAGAAGCTGAACTGGCTGAAGGCAGGGTAGGGTGGAGGTCGGGGCGCAGCGTTAGAAACTGACCAAAGGAAAGCAGTTAAGGAAAAGGTATCCTAGTAGCCTATGATAAGCAGGATGTAGATCTTAGTTTGGGCATTGTGGCCTAAAAATTAAGTAATTCACATTGTTGACTATAGTATTAGTTGCAATGTATTCTACATTAACTGGAGTCTTATTCCATGGTTCTCATATAGTGAGAGATCATCAGAAATCATTTCAAGAACTGAACAATGCACTTTCAGTTCTGGAGGAAATCTCATACAGAACATGACATTGGATCAACAATACATATCCAAAAATAGCATTGTTATGGATACTCATTACAGCATGGATTTGCTTTGGGTATACCAGATTTTTCCTGAATTTATAATTAACTTTATCCTTCCATTTGTCTCAAAGTTTATGTGGAAAGTCTATACTTAGAATCATCTTTTAATCCTGCAAACAATAGTGATATGTAAAACACAAAAAATAATGAAGTCTTCTCTATAGAACAAAGAAAGATAGAGCTATGTCCAGGATCCTTTGTTACTACATCAAACACATTTAAAAGCAAGTTATCTCATGTCAGTCTATTCAGTAGCTTTCATGCAAAAATTATTTTTAGCATAATGAAGAATAGCCTAGATCAAAAGAAGTCTTATTTATAGTATAATGCTTTAATAAGTGAGGCAGATCTAAGATCTCATTTTGCCAGAACCGAATGTAACAGATAGGTTCAAAGACGTAACATCATATATTGTCCAAAAGAAGAGTTAATCAGAACTTTTACTCATCATTTTTTTTCTTTTTATGAATAATGTCTACATTTTTCTGATTAAAGAAGTAATCAATGGCTATGTAGAATATTTGGAATATATGGAAAAATATAGGGAAGAAAATAAAAATCTACAATCCCCCAAGCAGGTACAACTATGTCCTTGGCACAATCAAAGCAACACCACATTCCCCATGGAAATACTGGTTGGTTCAGGAGTAAGTATATGCCTTAAGATAGTTGAATTAGGTCCAATGAGACTCAGTCTTCATTTTTCCCTCCTGAATCTATTAAGGGACCCTAGAACTGCCAGGTTTACCATGTAGAGTCCCTGAGGGAAACTGAGCTGAGTGATGGAGATAAAAGGTTCTCAGCCCCAAGACATTAATTTGAGCCCCAAAATATAACCATGAAGAAGCCAACTACTCTTGCACTTTTCAGTCATGTCAATCAATAAGTTTAACCTTTTTTTTTTTCCTACCTTAGCTTGAGGTGAGAGTTTGTCACTTGCATCCAGGAAGCTTCTGGTTTATAAGCCCATTGACAACCCCTGAGCTATGAATCTACTACAAGCAATGAAACAATCACAGTTCTTTATTAAACTATTCTGTGTATCTAGCACTTTGTTGAGAAACATAGAGAAAATGAAAATAATAGATTATTCTTGCCTGTCCAAGACTGTAGCTAGATCTCACTTTTATTATCTCGGTTAATTTGTTGACTCCTCGAGTTGTGGGTGTCAAATATGGAATGAATGTTAGAAATCCTCTAATCTAGGGCTGCCAAATATGTGGCTCTGGTGCTGCAGACCCCCCTCTCTTTCCAGGGCAGACACTGCTAATTGATCATGACTCTCAGTAAACCAAGTCTAAATTTCTCCTTAGAATCATTGTCAAGATAGCGTTCCAGAAAGTCACACCAATCAATTGGAGTCAGTTCACAAGACAAACCAATTTACTATCCCTGTTGAGCCCCTTCCCTTCATTTTAAAGATAAGAAAACACAGTACCAGAGGGGTCAAGACTTGTTCATGACATTGATATAAGTTAAGTATGGAAGTGACATACTGTAATTTGCATTTGGAAAAGATCAGTGGCTACAGTGCAAAGAATCAATTGTAGGGAGCAGGAGTGAAAAAATAAGAGCAGAGAGCAGGCAGATCCATTGTTCTAGGAGAGGCCTGTATTTGATCCTACTCTCAAGTAGGGTGGTAGGAGTGGGGACAGGGAGAAATGAACACAAGTAATAGTTTGAGGGAGAATCAACAGGACTCAGCTGCTTCTTATACTAACATCCCTCTTGCTCTCTTTGCTTCAGTTATACTTAATTTCTTTCAATTTCTGTATTTTTCCCTACGATTACTTCTGATGCTCTGCTTAATCTTTCCTGCCCTCCAAGACTCAAGAGTGACCCTTTTCAAGGGCTTCCATGATGGGATGAGGGGAGGGGTGAGAGGAATGGACATGACCCCAAGGTGACACCCCATAGTGAGTTTGACCTGGGTTCTGCTTCAACAGACTTCTTGTCACTTAGCAGCACTATGAATTTTAATATGATTCTTATTGCAACTCATGGCTTACTTTTAATCTTCGTCTTTGGAAGGTATTGATCTCATTCATCAGGTCATAGAGGTGCCCTTGCTGTAGGAATCAAAGGCTTTTGTAGAGTAACATATTCTGTTTCTGCTTAAATTTTTATTTTATTCTTCTCTGAAAATTATTCCCAATTTTAATTTTCACCTTTTTTTGTTTCATCTGATTGTTATAGCCTGAAATTAACTTTAAAAATATTATCACCTATAATAACTGATTGGCTGAAACATTCATGACTCCATAAATACTCTATTCAGAAGCATTCATTCAAATCATATATATTGAGTAACTACTGACCTGAGAAC
Source organism: Tadarida brasiliensis (assembly GCA_030848825.1). NCBI lineage: Eukaryota > Metazoa > Chordata > Mammalia > Chiroptera > Molossidae > Tadarida > Tadarida brasiliensis. Next base: position 164,617,778 of record CM061257.1, read on the forward strand.
TGGGAACATCATGATAAATAAAACCAAATACAGTATTTTTCTTTATGGAGCTCAAGATTTAGTGGGGAGATACAGGCACTAATTAAATAATTATAAATGAAATTTAGATTTTCTGTTACATCATGTGTTATTTAAAAGAGGTGTATCATGCTATGAGAACCCATTATAACAGTTTTTGAAAGATCAGATAATTCTTCTCTGAGGAAATGATGTTAGAACTAAGATCTGAAGGATAATTAGGAGTTAAAGTAGGCAAAGAGTGGGAGGAGAATAGTAGGTATAACAAATGGCATAAGGGAATAGACACCTCTCTAAACAGGACATACAAATGGCCAAGAGACATATGAAAAATGAACAACGTCACTAATCATCAGAGATATTCCAATTAAAATGACTGTGAGATATCACCTCACATCTGCCAGAATGGCTACCATCAACAAATCCTCAAACGACAAGTGTTGGTGAGGATGTGGAGAAAAGGGGACTCTAGTACACTGCTGGTGGGAATGCAGACTGGTGCAGCCATTATGGAAAACAATATGGTGTTTCCTCAAAAAATTAAAAATGTAACTTCCATTTGACCCAGTGATCCCACTTCTTGAAATATATCCTAAGAATCCCGAAACACCAATCAGAAAGAATATATGCAGCCCTACAATCATAGCAATGCTATTTATGATAGCTAAGATCTGGAAACAGCCCAAGTGTCCATCAGTAGATGAATGGATAAAAAATCTGTGGTACATTTGCACAATGAAATACTATGCAGCTGTAAGAAAGAAAGATCTCTTACCCTTTGAGAAGACATGGAGGGACCTGGAGAGTATTATGCTAAGGGAAATAAGCCAGTCAGAGAAAGACAAGTACCACATGATCTGGCTTATTTATGGAATATCATGAACAAAATAAGCTGATGATCAAAGGAGATCCAGAGACATGGAAGTAGGGAACAGACTGACAAACCTCAGAAGGAAGTGGGATGAGGGAGGGTGGGAAGAGATAAACCAAGGAACTTATATGCATATATGCACAACTAAAGGACACAGACGACAGTGTGGGGAAGGCAGGAGGGGGTGGAAGCGGGGAGGAGGGAGTCAATGGGGAAAAAAAGAGGGGACATCTGTATTGCTTTCAACAATAAAGATTAAAAAAAATTTTTTTCCAATGGTGTAAGGAAGACCTCAAAACTGTAATACTTTGCCATCAACAAAAAGAAATCACAGCAAACTAGGCTATCTCAGGGGCTATTTAAATCTCCACAAACTTTTGCTTTATCCTAATCATTATACTCTAAAGACTTGACAAAAATAAGATGTATTAAAGGAATCATATAATAAAGTAAGGGTTTTATTTCTTGTTTTTAGTGAGACATATTGTATATGTTTGAGAAAAAGGGTAAATAAACAGTGCAAAACAATGAAGATCTTAATAAGAGATGGAGAAAATATGGGACAAAATATGGTAGGCCAGATGGATGTTTGCTTCTAAATAACAAATGGACAAGGTAATCAGAAAGAACAGCAAGATAAATTTAGATAAAAAGTTACCCTGAAGGAGGTCAGATCTATGCCTGGTGGTGAAGCCATTTGCCCAGGTGTGTTCATGTGTGTGGGAGAGTAGATGTGGGGGTTGAAAGAAGGAGGAAAATTTGTATAACTTTAGGAATCAGTTAGTAAAAACGAATTAATGAGGCATGATTGTTAAAGAATAAGATGCAATTCCAGTATATTCCTAAAAGAATCTTATTGAATAATTGGCTGGCATCCATATAATAACTATGACTGTGAATGTGTTTGATCATTATATCAAATTACAAATTCCTATAAACAGTAAGATCATTGTATTGTTGTGTTATAAGGGAAATCCCTCTTTGAAGATCCAACTGGATATTGTAATTTTTCCTTGTAGTATACTTTATTTTATGGAATTGGTGTAATGAAATTGAAAAAGAAATCTGGCATAACTAATTTATCAAACAAAAATTCTATTATTAAGATCAAATCTCTAAGCTGGTTTAAAGTTACAAAAGCATTTAATCAAATGAACAAATAGTATTCACACACAAAACCTTAAAAATTCAGTGACATTTCTTTATATAATCTTAGAGGGTTATATTACAAATATGCACACAATGTCATCAAAATCAGACTCCACTCCTAATTTTAAGGACTCTGGATATTTTATTTAAGTATTTTCATAACTTGTAATTCACTTTGAAAATATGTCAAACTACATCAAATCCAGTAAAATTAAGGCTGTGAAGTAATAAATAAAAATAAAATCACTTTGTGAAATCACATTATATGGGTATAATTGGGTACATCTAGCTGCCTTAAACTGATACTTAATAAATATTTTTTCACATTGTGATATATTAGTCTCCAATGAGCTGTGTGTGCAAAATTGATGAAAGAGTTGAGCCTTAATGAACAGAGATTTTGCATTACATTACTAGGTTGTATCATTCTGCCTGTTAACTTTATGAAATGTTTTTGATGATCAATTTATTGCAGATGAAAGTAAAAATTATATTTAAAAAATTTACCCCGAAGCCTTTTATTCCTCAGCAATGTTCTTTTACATATTTTCCTTCATTTCAATAAAGTGGATTGAACCAGGGTAAGATTACAAATTTAGTTTCATGACTTTATCAATTACTCTCTAAAACCCATGAAAGTTTATTAGTCAGTTGAATCAAGGCAGTATTTTAAAACATGCACATATTTAAGTAACTTCTAAAGGTAGTGGACCTTAACTTATTTTTATTGGTATTCACTCTTCTAATAAAGACTGACATTATTTATAACTTCAGTTTTACAGTTCCATACCAATACTGCTAAATATTGAAAGATTAATAGTCACTACTATTATACTAATTTTTATATTTTTTCTGTTAAATTTTTTTTCCTATTTTTACTTTAGTTTTTCACTCCAGGGAGATCTGAAAACTCATCTTTGTTCCCATGATGCTGTCAAAGGAAGAGAAGTGTCAACATACTCTGATTAAACCTTATTTTCTAGGGATGGAATTCCTTCTCCTGAATGTCAGCACATTTGTGATTAAGTTCCTTTTCTTCCTCCACCCCCAAAGAGAAGTGGATAATCCCTATTTGGAGGCTAATCCCTACCCCAAAATAGACTTGGGTGGTTAGCCTAGTCAAGCAGAGTTTTAGAAATTGGAACAAGTTTTTATTTCTCAGTTCTTTGTCATTGGAATTGAAGGCTTGCTTTCAATGGATCTTTTCTTGGTTTGGAGTGATAGCTAAGACCTAGGGGCAGTAATAAAAGGAGCAGGCATACAACTTCATTATGCTTTAGGTATAATTATGATTGGAAAAAGTAAGTCTTCCTCTAGGTCTGAACTCAATCAGAGCATCTTTCATTGGAATATAAGGCCCAACTTTCTATATCCTTGTCTTGCCATACTTTCCTACATCTTGATTTTAAAACAATTTTTTTCTTTATCTGTCTCCCATAAATAAACATATACTTTGTGAGATCAAGGACTTTGTTCTGTCTTGATCACCTGGAACAGAATGGACACTCAATACATATTCATTTAAAAAGGGTATATGTAACCTAACCGGCATGGCTCAGTGGATTAAGCGTCACCCCATGGAATGAGAGGTCCCGGTTAGGGCACCTGGGTTGCAGGCTCAATCCCCAGTGGGGAGCATGCAGGAGTCAGCTGATCAATGTATCTCTCTCACATTGATGTTTCTATCTGTCCCTCTCTCTCTAAACAAATCAATACAAACATATAAAAAATAAAATAAAAAGGGTATGTGTGGTGGTTATACCCTACAGTGAGCCCCAATGAGTCAAATACTTGTGTAATTCCCTCTCCTTGAGTGTAGACAGAACTTGTGATTTGCTTCTAGGAAAGAGAAAATGGCAAAGATGAAAGGATTTTTCAGATTTATTTAAGGTCTTAAATCAGTTGACTTTAAGTTAATTGAATGATTATAAACTTCTTTAAGAAATGACAGTCTAATTAGTGTAGTAAAACACTTGAACAAGACTTAAAGGCACTCTCAAAGCTAAATATGAACAAACACAAGAGTATAGTGCAAATTGAGTTGATGAGGATCAATTGGACAGAGTTTAAGGTAGAAATAAAAGTTAAAATGATAATTTTAACTTCTTTTCATAGTCTTTTTGCCTTTGCAGGATTATTTCTGCTACATTTTACCTTCTGCATATGATGTTATAATTTACTTTCATTTCATATAATGTATAATTTCATTCAAACCCTTGGCTACCGCTGCTATATATGGAGATGACTTCCAAATTTCTTTTTCTATCCCAGATCTCTTTCCTGAGCTCTTGTCTTACAGATGTAACTCTTTATGGGATTCTTTGGTATGTTAAGATTCTTTGGTATCTTAATCTATACTTCCTGGTAATATCAGAGTTCTTCCTTTAGCATACATTTGCCCATGTTCAAATTCTTTAGCATCTACAAGGCTATTTATCCATTATCTGTTGTTTTCTACTCTTCCAATTCCACCTCTCATTTTGTTATCTTACTATCTTCTATTTGCATTTAACTTCCTACATATCCTGGATGCACCAGGCAATTACATCCTCTGTTGTATACCAAACCTTGCATAGAAATTACCTTCATGTCTTTCACCTCCTAACTCAAGCATGGCTTCCTCCATGATGACTTATAGAAATATCATCCTTTTTGATGTCCTAACTCTCATATCTTTCACAAATATGTATAGTAGTAGTTGTTGCAATAGGTTTCACATCCATATCCCCCACTTGACTCTAAGTCCCTTTAGAGCAGAAATTGTTTCTGGACACCTCTGCAAGCTCAGCACATACCATCTTACACACAATAAGTGCTTATTAAAATGCAATAAATGAATGATTGAATAAGGTCTATTCTTTTTATTGGTATTTTACTTCCATTAGTTTGAAGATGTTATCTATGTTTGTTATTTATAAAAAGTAAAAAACATTTCTTACAACTAAAAATAATATAGTCTCATTTTAGTGATCATTGAGAGAGTAGACTGGCACAGCCATTCTAGAAAAACACCTGAGGATACTTAGTCAAATGAGTAACCCCTTAGATTCTAGCAGCCTCTTTCCTAGTTACACAGCACAGGGACATTCTCACACAGGCTCATGAGGGGACATGTAGTAGAATTTTCATTACAGTTTTATTTGTGGTAATGAGGAGTTGGAGGCCAGGTAGCTGTCCATCACTGGGGAATAGATAAGAAGCATAATATAGATGTAATTACAGACTATTATGCAGCACTCAGAAGCAATGGATATATGTTCAGAAATATAAACATATCTTTAAAAATATAGTGTTGAGTTGAAAAGTAATACTCAGAATATTATGTGATGGATGTTAACTAGACTTAAGATTATTCCACAGCATATACAAATATTGAATCATTATGTTGTACACCTGAAACTAATTATTATATGTCAATTCAAAGAATAATAATCAGAATGGTATGTATAGAATGATGCTATTTATTTAAATTAAAATATGTACACAAAATGAGACTCACAAAAATACATACATATAAGGGATATACGCCAAACATATCAGAGTACTTCCCTATGAGAAGGAGAGGAATGGGAAGGAGGTGAAAGAATGCAACGGATTAAATAAGTAAATGAATAAAATTAGAGTAATGGACCAATAATTGCAATACACCATGAAATGAGAATTATAATTAACTCAATATTCTGAACCTGAGGTGCCTCCATACACACACACACACACACACACACACAAACTTAGAAAATAGGAAAATGGTATAAAGAAAAATTTACATTGTGTTTCCAAAATATAAATGTCCTAAGTAGAATAATCTGGAATATAAAACATAATAAAAATTGACCTAAAGTGGAAATAAAAGTCAAGAATATCAATAACTATAGAACAAATTAAATAGTCATGACACATAAGGTCCTTTGTATAAGTTCTATTAAATCTTTAGGAAATAGATAATTCACATACTCATGGAATTATGCTCTAGAATAGAAAAATGTAGATAGCTTCCAAAATCATCTTTACTCACTTTGTATAACACTAGTACCAACATCTAACAATGATGGAACAAAAATAAAACTAAACTCTGTGGTAAAGACTCTGCCTCCATTTTTTAAAGCTGATAGCTTTCAGGTCCTGTCCCTTTCTATTGCCAACAAGCCAATAAGAAACCCTGAGCATACTCTCCCTGGTGCTGGAGAAGCTGAAGCCATGCAAACCCTGGCCTGTGCAAGAACCCTGACCCTAGCCCCATCCCCTAACCACAATAAAAGCAAGGCCACTTGTGCCTTCCTTCACTCAACTCACTTTGGACTGGCTTTGATGCCTGCCTTCCTCTCCCCAGCAGGCCCCGTTATTGAATAATAAATCTTTTCATATTCTTTTATTGCACATGTGGCATCATCAGTCTCTCCATATCTAAACCAATTTTAGGTTTCTTTGAGGAGGGGTTGATCACATGCTTTGCAGGGCGACTACAAAACAGTTGGCATTGTGAGACCTAGGGTCTTTCTTCTCTTGCTTTTGGCTTGCTAATAGCCTCTATTGATGGCTGGTGAGCATGTGTTTTGAGTTGGTTGCTGTGTAGTTGTAAGTTTGCATTTTGTTGCATTTTGAGTAGTGCTGTGCTGTGATGGTTTGCTGAGTCCTAGGCCCAATTCTAATGATTTGAGGCCCTCCTTAAAATGGCCCTGGGGCATGGATTTTGACCTAGACCTATCCTTGTGTCTCATTTCCAGCATAAACCCTGGCTGACTCTAGGCTCAGAGGAGCAACTTTTACCCTGTAACCATTGGTTGTGTGTTTCAACCAAGTGTTAATCCCCTGTACAATATATAGGCTAAATAGTTGGTTGCTTGTGTGAGAAAGAGTAATCACTATGTTGCATGCTGAGATTCACAATTCAGAATTCAGAGGGTTCACTGGGACTCTTAAATGTCTCAAAATGCCTCTGCTGCTGCTTCCCATGCTTCTGTTGCAACAAAGATCTTGATTCTCAAGATTATAGGGGGAAAACTCTCATGGCACCTCACTCCCAAGGCACAAGAGAACACCATCATTCAATTGGATAACTATGAAACAAACTGACAAAGACTGTGGGTTCAATTGAGTACTGAACTTTATCAACATATTAGGTAATTAATTCAAACCCACTTAATCTCAAGGTCCCTAACCGCCCCCTCACCCCCCCCAAACACACACACACACACACACACACACACACACACACACACACACACAAACAAAACATTTGCCATGGGAGAGGCCTCTAACCCTGATGTTACTGATTTGGTACTCTATGGAGATGAGACTTATAAAAACTATCAGTATAGAGAGGACTCCTCTCTTCCCCATGGTATATCCAGTAATCAAAAGCCGAACAAAATTAAACAAAATGATCTTTTCATACAGTGGGAAGAAATAGGGACTGTAGCAGGGATCTTTGATTTGACCTAATTGGAAATCCAAAATTTACTAAAAGAATTTATGCAAATGAAAGATAAAAAGGGTACCCATGGGCTATTATGTCTCTACAACAGAGGTTCCAAACTAACTTTAATATCTGCTGAGATGCTCCAATTGGCAAACCTTTAGGGTCTCAATTGATACTGGGGTTTGAATTACAGTTAAACCTGGGGATATTACTAAATTTAAACAAGGTACCCCTATACTTTTAGGGGAGTTACTGAACATAAAACAGGTATACCTCACCTTAACCATCAGAAATATTGCCTTGTATAAATTCCTTATGGCCATAGTGCTCAGTTCTCTAAAATATCCCATAGGGGTCATGAATGTTGTGACCCAAAAAGTCATAAAATAAAATTAAGCCTTTGGCTCTTGTAGTTGGCTATATAAAGTGGAACTCCTTGGATTCTCCCTTGTCTGCTCCCATTCTGCCTGCTTAAATAGTTAATACAGTCCAATGTAGATTTAAACAAGGCCTGCGGAAGTTAAGACCCATTATACAAGACCTACTGAAGGAAGGGGCCATTGTTCCTATCACTCAATTTTGCTAATGCTAATCCTGATAGAAATGAATGGCACCTAATAGTGGATTACCTTAAGCATCTTATTTTTGTGAAATAAGAACAGTTTTTGTAATGAGGAAACGAGTTAGATCTCTATCTCATATTCTACACCAAAATAAATTCCAAATGAAGTAAAGAGTTTATTATAAAAATGAAATAAAAGTTTTTAGGTCATATGAGTAAATATTTAGATAGTCTTACTTAAAGAAAAGACTTGCTTAGCATGACACTAAACCAGAAACAACAAAGGAGAGAAATACTGGATTTGCATACCTAAATAAAATTTCCTTATAAAATAATAAAATATAAACAGAATTAAAGGAAAAATAAACTTTATATCCTTAGTTATGGGAATTCTGTTCAGCTAGTCTTTAGGTGGTTCTCAATGATGGTTGTTCTGTAGTTTAGTTGTAATTTTGATGTGGTCATGGGAGGAGGTGAGCACAGTGTCTACCTACTCTGCCATCTTGACTGGAAGTCTGGGAAAATTGAGTCCGTGTTTTCTGATTATAATTAAACAAACATGAACTAGATGTATAATAAAATATTTTAAAAATCAGATAAGCGGTCATATATATATATATTTTTGCTACTTTTTTTTTTTTTTTATCCTCACCTGAGGACATTCTTGCATTCTTCTTCAGACAGAGCGGGAGGGAGAGAGGAAGGAAGAGAGAAACATCGATATGAGAGAGACACATTGAGTGGTTGCCACGCGCACAACCCCAACTGGGGCCCGGGACAAACTGCAACTGAGGTACGTTCCCCCTTAGCGGGAACTGAACCTCTGGTCCGTGGGCCGACGCTCTAACCACTGAGCCAAACTGGCAAGGGCAACGGTCACATTTTTATGCATTGTTTTTCTACTCTATATCTGTCTAACAAATTGGTTAAGTGTTTTGCTTGTATACTGCTTTGTTCTTCTTTTAATATTTTAATTACATATTACATTTTGCCATGTCATTTTAACTATTTGAAAGCATAATTTTAAATACTGGCATGAAGCTTTATTATTTGTATGAATCATACTTCATATAATAGTATTCTATTGTTAAGTGATAAAAATATTTATAATAGTGAAAAATTGGAAACAGTATTGTGTATATATATATATATATATATATATATATATATATATCTTTGAAACTTATAGCATTTTATGTATGTTTTAAAAAGTTAAATCAATGCCAGAACAACTGCAACATGTTTTATTAAATGCAAAATATATTTTGAGATGTACCCATGTTTCTAATATATCTTGTTTCATCATTGCAACAACTGTCTATTATTTATTATACAAATCTACTCTAACTTATTTATTTATTGCCTTGATGAACATTTAGAGTTTTTCTGCTTTTTTTCTTTATTACAAAAAGACACCGTATATGCAGTAGTTCTCAAATTTATTGGTCTCCAAGCCCCTTTACACTGAAAGAATAGTCAGAGCCCCAAAGAGCTTTTGTTTATGTCAGTTCTATCTGCCAGTATTCACTATACTAAACTGATAAATTTAAAAAATATATTTAGCTATTTAATTTATTTAAAAATAATAATTGACTATGTGCTAACAGAAATAATATCTTTTTTATGAAAAGTAACTATATTACATTTGGAATTTGTAAGGATTTCCTTGTGGTCTGGTTTAAAGCTTAGCAAATGTATCCTGTGGGCTAGATCTTGTTCACTGGTTGTTTCTACGCATCCTATAAGTTAAATGTACTGGAAATATTGCAGGGGTGGGGGGGCACTTTGTAAAGTATGTAATTGGCTAATCAGGGGAAGGGAAGAGAGAGGAAGAGAGAGAGAGAGAAACATCGATGTGAAAGTGACACATCGAGTGGCTGCCACCCACACGACCAACCAGGGCCGGGGACAAACTGCAACCGAAGTACATGCGGGAACCAAACTCGGGTCTCTCTGGACCGCAGGCTGACGCTCTAACCGCTGAGCCAAACTGGCCAGGGCTCTCCATCTCTTAATAGATAAATTTAAAGCATTTACGTTATTGTAAATACTAACATATTTGGACTTACTTATTCTTACATATTTTGTGTTTTCTATGCATCATATTGTTACTATCATAACTAGCTAGTTATTAATATTACTAATAGGAAGAAAGTGAAGGGAAGGCCAGACATTATGTGCATGGCCATCTGGTCAGCTTCACCAGGTAGCTGCGGTTTCACACTCCCCAGGGGACCACTGGTCCATTCCCTCCAAATCACTGGGGGAAGCGGTCCAACAAAGGAGAAAATGGGCACATGCACAGTGAAGTTGGGGTGACACAGGGAAGTACTTGCCTGTTAGTCTAACCTGGGAACAAAGATAATTGACTAGGGGGTGGAGCCACCGCAAGCCCCAAATCTTGGAAGGGTAAAATTCCAGAGACAGAGGAATTTTCTCTCTCTTGTTCCTCCTGCTTTACTCCTGCTTCCATGCAACTTGCCCATGCTCCCTCCCAAGCCATGTGGTCCTAGAAGCCGCATGGCCAATGGCCATGTGGACCCCACATGCAATGGACTGCAGTTGGGAACACAAGCTAAGCTAGCCTGATGCTGGACTGTGCAAATATGGAGCAGAAATTCTGGGTAGTGGCTTTAATGCTCACGCTGCTGAAGACAAGATGGGACCTTTTCCATGGCGGGACAGAGGGAGATGTGACCTTGGAAACCTAGGGGTTTAATTCTACAGAAATAAAACTTTCCACAATACTTTATCCTCTCATGGTGGCCTCTGGAAATTCTTAGTCCCAAGAAGCCCACTTCCACCAACAACAGGTGGGGGCATGGAGAGTTCCCCACTGATGATAATATTACTTGTTTGCCTTATTATTACCCTTTTTATTTCCTGTTTTAGATGAATAGAGATTTCTTTATTGTATTTTTCCTCCTCTGGGTTTAAAAATTATATATTTTATTCCTATATTGTTGACAGCTTCTCTTAAATTTTGATATATATATTTAAATTAATAACATATAAAGACAATCTGTATCTTTATCTGTTTCTTGAACAATATTCTGGCCTTGGGTTTCTTTAACAGTAATATTCTTTCATATTCTTTGTTTTTGTTGTCTAGTATCAACTCATTGCCTGTACAGAATAAGAACTGATATGTATAAGAATAATCCTATTGTACATGTACCTATTATTTTCTGAACCTTTTGGAAATATTTCTATTGAAACATAAGGCATAGAATGCTGTATGAATTTAAGGTGTACAACATAATAATTTGACTTACATATATTGTGAAATGATTACCACAATAAAATTAGTTAACAGCCATTATATCATGTAGATACAAATATTGTTGCAAAGCAAAGGCCCCCTGCCCAACACGCATAGGACTAAAACTCTGACATTGGCTTTTGAGAAAAGAAAGAGTTTTTATTGCTAAGTGGACCTGCAGGAGACAGGAGGCACTGCCCAAATCTGTCTTTTCAGTGTGGGGTCTGAACAAGTTTTAAGGATTAGGGAGCACAGGTGGCATGTGGTAGTGCTGGTGGGGCAAGTTTTGATTAGAGTGTTTTGGAAGTTGGCCAGTTATGGTGTTGGGTGGAGGCGAAAGAGAAAGCACAAAGGAATTTCAATCTGGCAGGGTTTGATTGATCAGTTCCATATTTATCCTTATTTGGTCTAGGCACCAGGCCTTTCTTACTGAAGGAACTCTTGCTTCATAAAGGGCTCTGGTGACCACACTTCTGTTACTTGAGTTCCATAGACCGAAGATCCTTGGTTCTGGGTCATCTTGAGAACAGGGGTGACACCTGTGCAGCGCTGTCTGAAAAGTAACCCAGGGATTGTGTTAATCATCAATCTACTTTAAAGGAGCAGAAGCAGAGTGCTGCTTCTTATTTTCTGAATTGTAAAGAAAGATTTTTTTGCAAATTTTAATGGAATTTTACATTGCGAGGGCATCTTAGAACTTATCAGTTGCCATTATTTCACAAACCAGGAAGCAGAGGTCAGGAGTGCTTAAGTGACTTTTTCAAAGGCATGTGACTAGTTAATGAGAGACCCAAGAGTTGAACCCAAATGTTCTGACTTCTTTTGAGATCATTACTTTCCCCCACTCACATTGTGTTGCTTTTCAGAAACTGAGACTTAATAATACAAGTTTGGAGGATATCTTTTGGTTTATGATTTTCCTAGGGAATGCCCACATATCTGTCCTGGAAAGGAATTACAAAGACTATGATAAAAATGATCAATACTGGTTTCCACAAGTGATGAAAATCATAAATGAGTACCTAAGGAGTTTGATTTTATTAAATAGGCCTCCTTTACTATTTATACTTGAGTTTGTTCTCTAATATATATTTTTCATAGGCCTAGAAGTAAAAAGCGGTGTAGGTAGATGTTGGATTCCATGTGTCTTAATGTTCCCACATTCCTGGAGCTATCAGGGGAAATCTTTAGGTTGCACATCTACCTTTCTTTCAGTTAAATAACTCCTTCTTAGGAAAAAATTCTAGAATGAGAGGAGTCGCTTTCTATTGAGGATATTTTAGCTTGCAATTAACACAATCTAAAAAAAGTTGTTAGTAAACGTTTATAGGTGGGAGACAGATGAACAGTGTAGGGGAATAAGGGTCTAGAAAATTAAACCTCTGAAATAGCAATGTTTTTCAGTAGCTTTATTGGTCAAAAGTGTTTTTATTTCACTGGCACATATAGTGAGAAACTGATTAGTGACATATTGGTAACAAAGTTTCAATTTCATAACAGAGATTAAAAGAAGGAATGCCTTTTTACATTACTAGAAACATTGCTTTGTACTTAAGTGAATTACATAGTGTTAGTTTTAAACTGTAAGAAAAGAAAGGAAAATATGTTCGTGTGGTTCTGAGAATAATTGAATCATTTAAGTTATTACTGATTTTTTATCCAGAAGTAACAAACCATCCATATTAAAAAAAACAAACTTAAGAAATGAACCCTACACCTCTTTGCATAAAATAAGAATCGTAATAGCTTACCTTTGTTTTAAAGATTTTTTTTACCCCAAGGAGCTTATTGCACCAGTCTCATGAAATTCTTAGGCAAAAAGAACAAGTAATCTACTGGGAAGAAGTAGAAATGGCAGGCAAAATTTGATGGTTTTTTAAAGGCTAAATAGTAAATGCACTTTATCCTGTTTACTTAGTGAGGGATTGGTCTAGAATTAAGGCAATGCTTCCTGACTTTTATTCGTTCATGTATTTCAGTTATTAAGTACCAACCAGGTATTGCACCACAGGCCTTGGGCAAAGCATTGGTGATATAAAGATAAAAGACAAACATTTCTGGCCTCAAATTATTCATAGTCCAATTGAGAACAAAGAAGAGTAGATGGACAATTATAGTATAACATAGAAATTCAGAGAATTTGGGGAACACAAGAGGGGATCCTGTCTAGACTGGAGGATTAAAGAACATGGAGTTCATTTGCTACTGTCCAGTTCATTGAAGTGTTTACCATTTCCATGTCATTTTCAAGACCCTCCAGAGACTAACTGTTACCTAGAAAGAATGACAAGGTCCTAGTGTCACAGTGTGCTCATTTCATGGTCTGTTTTTGCAGAAGTATTTTACTCATGAGTAAGATGCAAAATGAAGGGGAAGATTATGGATCTTGGAGTAATCACTCCTGGGTCCAAATCATGGCTTCCCCACTCAGTGGCACTATGACTGTGGAAAAATGACTAAATTTCCCTAGACCTCTGTATCTTAATTTTTAAAATGACAATAATAATGAGATAATTTGTAGGTTTAAATGAGACAACATTTAATGTGTTGATATAGTTCCTGGCATTTAAGAAATGTTTTAAATCCATGAATATTCATTAATACTTAGCATCTTTCAAAGTCATTACCATAACTAAAATTATAATTAGTAAAATTAAAAACTCTAAACCCATTTCAAATAATTTAATTCTTTGGAGCAATGTTTACCAGCACCCAGGATGGTAAGGGAATTTCTCAAGTTATAAATAGGTTTTATTCCAAAAATGTATGTGTGAATCTATTGTTTGGATCTCATAATCATATTTTCACACAAAAATAGCGCTACTAATCAATAGAACAAGCATCAATCACTTATTGAATATATATTTTTGTGTTGGTGTTTCAGGTTAAGGCAAAACATTCCATTTAAACCATGGTGTAAGTAAAGGGCAAGACATTCCTTTCATTTGCTCCGTCACACTTTGCAATTTATATTGCTTGGTACCAGCTGAGTCACTTGCTAGTTTTACCACTTATGTCAACTTTTGCAAGAGTATTACATTGTAGTTTTTCATGGATGTAACAGACAAAATATACTCAAACATGTCCATGTTGTGCAACTTCAATGCACATAATATTTGATTAGTCTTTACATTGGTCCTTTATAATGACTTGATAATTGGCATTGTGGATTATTAATAATTTATTAAATGCTCTGAGAGCTCTCATGAAAGTCTTAAATAAGTTTTTTCATTTCATTGAACAAAGATGCTTAGTATGGTCTACCTCTGTGCAAGGTTTTAGGTATAACTAATTAATAAAGGCATTTTTCAACTCTGCAATTCCTGTAAAATTACAGAAGAAAATATACTGCCACAGATGCATGTCTTACTCAGTGAGGGACAAAACACCAACTCTGCTTATTTGATGTTCACAGTTGCAAGCTCACATGTGGTATAGTAATAATAACTTGTATACAGGGGTATGTGTGTATAGTATTATATACAATGTATAGATTAATAGAGTAAACATGGTTATTATGGCTTAAATTTAATTCATTATTCCTTTTTTCAACAAAAAAGGCTTGCTAGTCTTCCTTCAAACTTTTGGATAAGCTAAAATTTAAAAATACTGAAATTACAATCTGTTTCTTTAACTCTTGGCATTTGCATTCCTGTGTATTAGTATTTTCCTAATGCTATGCAACCAGAAAAATACCACAGAAACAGATTAGATGCTGAAGTTGATCTAAAAGTGCAGCTGTTGTTTACTGCTCCTGTTTTCACATTTTTGTATTAAATTGAATACATCTTGCATTCTCATTGAATCTGAAATAAGGAACATTTTGTAAAACTTGAGCTTATAAAAATACATTTCTACTAATTAATTGTTGCATTTATTTTTAAATGTTTGTATTACCTATAGATTTTAAAAGTTTTTTTTGAAAGTCTTCAAAACCTGAACCAAGGAGATAGAACAAAACAATTTATTTTCATCATCATTATCATCATCAGCATCGTCATCATTATCATCAATAACAAGAAACAACAATACTGATCACCTATGCAGTCCTTTAGGAAAGCAATGCGGTAAAAGAGAACAGAGAATGTCCTGTTTACTTACTAAATGGAAAATTTTCAAAGGAGAGCAATGCACCAATTCAAACCTTTGTGATAGATACTGCTTGAGACAATAAGTTATCCAAATTATATTGGTCCTAAATCTCTTCTAAATGCTAAGAAGTCAAACAAAATATTGAATAATTAATTAATGTTTACATTAATTTTAGGTCAATTTTATGATATGGTGTTTTTTTTTAGTTAAATATATGTAGAGTGACCCATGTGAGATATATTGAGGCCATTTATATAATTTTTATATATATTTCCATTGTATTTACTATATTACTTTTATGCTCATTTTATATGATTGAAAATATAATTTTACCATGAAAATGAGCATATAGTAGCAGTATTGTCATTTTTTCATTTTAATTTTTTGTTACTACTATGATTTATTAGCTGGCACAACCTCCTTCCCAATATGACATTATTCTTAGAGCAACACATGACCTCCTTGTGATTTCCAGGCAAGCACTGTAATGAAAAGCATTTGTAATAAAAGTAGAAAATTATTTTTTTGAAATATTAGTAGTTAAAAAGAGATTACAATTAAATAGAAAATAGAGTTTTTGAAAACATTTGATGTTGACATTTGAGATAAATAATTAACCAACCTGTTCCATCTGAGTCACTATTGGAAATAAAGAAAAGTTACACTGAAAAGATCATTTTGTGAGATAGCCCTGCCTATTTCTGTTAATGGAGGAAGTGGGGTTCTTGAGGTACCACTGGAATAAGCATTTTCAGAGGCCCCCACAGGAGGATGAGATATGGTAGAAAGCTTTATTTTTGTGGAATTACATTTCTGGGTTTCTAAAGTCCCATTTCTCTTAGTTCAGTCATAGAAGAAGTATAGCTGGGATTTCACTAGAAGCAAAGCCAGTGTCTATAGTTTCCTTTCCATATTGGAGCCAGGTCCAGTGTAGCATGAGGTTAGATGCAGTCCATTAGTCCATTGTGTGTGGGGTCCACATGACTGTGGGCCGTGTGGGCAAATCCAGGAGAGTATGCCCCAAGCAATAACTGTCCCAAGGGTCAAGAAAGCACAAGAACACAAGAGAGTGAATTCCTTTGTTCAAGGGATCAGATTTCTGTGTGCTTGCAGTGGCCCCGCCCATTCTGGCCAACCACTTGTCCCCAGGTGTGACTGACAGCAAGCATCTTCCCTAGTCATCTAAACTTTACTGGGCATGCGTCTATCTTCCCTTTGTGCAGTCCTCTTCCCCCTGTTTTGCGGGAGACATGCCTATAATATCTGGCCTTTCCTTTGCTTCTTTCCTATTATTAATAATTAGCTAATTACAACGGTATCATTCCCCCTGAGAGAAAAGGAATCTCTTTATATGCTTACAAAGGAGAAATGGATGAAGGTCTCCATCTTCTTGTAATATTGTAATAACTATGTATGGGGCCAGGTATGAAACATCGAGGTGACCACTCTCTAAAGTACATGATTGTCTTAACCACTATGCTGTACACCTGTAACTAATACAGAATAATATTGAATATAAACTGTAACTGAAAAATAAAAAAACATAAACATATTCATATTTACTAATAATGCAGACAAAAATAGTAATTTAGTATAATGCATATGATATATGGTTTATTTTCTTTAATCTGAATCAAACAACTAATGATATGAATCAGTAGCTATTCTTTCAGTGTAACTGATTGATAAAATGCCATAGTGCTATTAAGTGAATACATTCTTTATCACTCACATTGGCTTTTGAAAGATAGTGGTTCATATTTGCTGATGATACAATTTATTAATTCTATTTCCTGGGCTAAGATTCCATTCATGGCCTGCTTGAAATAATTCAATGATCTCTCCAGGGGTCTGAAACCTGAACCACTAATTTACTTTAGAAATTTCTGCATGTTCTTATTTCAAGTATCCTGGTTTAATTAAACCATACATATCTCTTAGCTACAAATTCATTTTTGGCATAAATTGCCTCTTCTTATGTAAGTGGACAGGAACTATTGTTTTAATGGGTCTGAAATAGCTGGTTTTTCTTAGACACTTTTTTCTTCCAGGCATGGCTCTTAAAATATGAAGAATCCTTCAAAGCCCAGTTCAAACTCCACCTTCTCCATCTAGTCCTCCCTGATAACACATTTCCTGAATATCTCTGTGACACTTCTTAAAAACAAGGGCTGAGCTATAAACTTCTTTTCATTTCCCACCTTCATATTATAACATTATCTAGTATACATTAATTGTTCAATAATCATTCTTTGAATTTACTATTCAATAGTGACGATGATACAGGAAACCTGAGTGATCAATTTCAAGGAAACCCTTGAAGAGGAATCTAATGAATTATAATATTATTAGTATCCAAATGAAGTTGCTACTTTAAAAAATATAATTTTTAGAGGTGCTTTAATTAAAAAAAAATCTCTAAGGATCCCCTGAGGATTGAAATACTATTCTGTGTCTTGGTCATTAATTAAATGGTTATTTACAATATTTTATTCTGTTATGGTTATAGTGTTTTAAAAAAATCTGGGAGGGGAATCTATCAACATCTAATATAACACATGCTGTTATTACTTGGAGAAGCTTCAATGTCTGACTTCACAACCTTCATTCCAAAATTATTTTTTCTTGTAGCTTCTAGCCTAAAATTACTCATGTCTGAGACCTACTTTAGTATTCATCAACAAAAATGAAAATTAAAAAAAGAATGAAGAGGGTGGTGCAATCCCACTGCTTAATCATTAATGTCAGAAAAATGTGTCCTGATACTACTCCTATTTTCTTTTTAAAAAATAACAGATGCCTAATCACATTTAATTAAGAGAATCCTTTTTGCCTCACTAAAATCCTTTCATCGCCTGTTTTCCTATCTCACACTTACTCTGTCATTTTTAATTTTGTGTTCTTGCCACTAATATGCAGTTTCCTTATCCACCCATGTCATCTACCCATTTCCTCCAGGAGAGCACAGCGCAGTCCAAGTCTCTCACTAATAACACCATCTGAACAACCTATTATGAGATTCTTAATTTGGCAGACAGGCTGCATTATTTATGCAGGGCTGATAAGGTTGGATTTCCTGAGGAATTTTACTCTCTAACACCTCCACAAGGCTGGATCTTTTAAACAGTATGTTCCATGTGTTACCAAGCTTTCTTTGTTCCGTTAATGTTTTGGAAAACGGTACAAATAATTGGAAAGCAGATAACATGTTTGTGGCTTTAGAGCATTCAGAATATTCTGAAGGTTCAAGTAATATAATCAAATGCTTATGGGTTCATGCCAACAGTTTGAGCATCTTTCTTACTCAGAAATAAGATGGAAATAATAATCCATCCTATTTTCTCCCTCTAGTCTTTTTGTTCCCTATAGATTGTCCAGGAAAGTTTGAATCCTAGACATCCTAGAATTTTTCTTCAGAAGTCACAATTCTTACTTTTATTCCATCTCTTTGCAGACATAGATTTGTCTGTTAGAATTAACATGATAAGCAAATCGTGATTTACTATTACATCCAAAATAATTTCCTCTGCACAGGTTGTCAAATCCTGTAACCAATGGCAGTATTCATCCCCATTTAAATGTGTGAATTTTAACATTGCATCTTTTAGTAAAACATGGAAGTGATGTTTGATGTTGTCATAAACTATACTTTAAAAAATTCTTGATTGAATTTATTGGGATGACATTGGTTAATAGTATTATATAGGTTTCAAATGTAAAATTCTATAATACATCATCTGTATATAGCATTGTGTGTTCAGCACCCAAAGTCAAGTCTCCTTCTGTCACCATTTATCTCCCCTTTACCCTCTTCTACCTCCCCCCACCCCCTTTTCCCTCTGGTAATCACCATACTATTGTTTTTGTCTATGTGGTTTTTTGTTGTTTTGCTTAATCGCTTCACAAAATATACTTTTTTCCCCCGTAGTATAACAATGAGCATTTTCCTGCTTCTATACACTAATCTAGTTTTCAGTTTTGGTTATAGTTGATCATTCTGTTGGATAAGCTATAACCTCACCAATATAAATGCTTACATTGGTACGTGGCTAATTCACTTAACACTCTTTACATTAAAACACATTTAGTTATGAAATGTTTTATATTAAGTTAATTTAAATATATATGTTATATTTTTGTGATGTTTAAGTTTCTTCTTGGTTAAGCATTTTAAAAAACTTATTTTAGCCCTGGCCGGTTTGGCTCAGCGGTTAGAGCATCGGCCTGCGGTCCAGAGAGACCCGGGTTCGGTTCCCGCTAAGGGCATGTGCCTCGGTTGCAGTTTGTCCCCGGCCCTGGTTGGTCATGTGGGTGGCAGCCACTCAATGTGTCCCTTTCACGTCGATGTTTCTCTCTCTCTCTCTCTCTCTCTTCCTCTCTCTCCCTCCAACTCTATCTGAACAAAAAATGAAAAAAAAAATGTCCTCAGGTGAGGATAATAAAAAACAAAACAAAACAAAACTTATTTTAGACCATGATGGTTTAATTCATGACATTTGTGCTGACAATTACTAAGTTGAACTCTGATAAATTTGATACTGGGAAAATCTGATATTCAACAAGAATTTGCTTCTTACTTTACTAGATGGGGTTGAGAATGTCACCAGTGGCCTTAGCTAAGGCAACAATGTTTGACAATAGTAATTTTCAGGATAAGGCAAAGTTGAGAACTACATTGCCTTGGTTGAAAAGGGAGAAATGAGAGAATATGCGTGCTTTACAATGTTTAACTAAATGGTTAATGCGCTAGCAACAAGATACAGCTCAATTCTAGTCATAATAGGCCAATATACTCTGATGACCATAATAAAATATATACAGAGGCATTTGATTTTTTTCTATTTAATTTTTAATAAAATATTTTAAACTAGCAACAAATAAGACAGTATTCCCCCATGTATTTGTTCCCCAGATTTAACAGATTTTAACATTTTGTCATTTTTTCATCTGATCTCTTTCTTTCTCAAAATGAAATAATATAGACACACCTAAATCCTAATTCTTTCATCCATTTTGTTTCTCCTTAAAGATGATCGCTACCCAGGAGTTGGAATGTCTCATCTCCATGTATATTTTCGTTCCTTTTTTAAATTTGTATCTGAATTTATAAATAATACTTATTGTTGCTGTGTTTTCTATATAGTATTCTATGTGTCCCTTTTGCAATTTCCTTGATTTTTTTTCTTTTGACATTATGTTTTTGAAATTTATGCATACTGACATATTTTGGTACCATATAGTAATCCAAGGTGGGAATAAACTCTATCCCTTCCAGCTGGGTTATTTCCTTTTTACATTTTTTAGTACTGTAGTGAACAGTTTTGCTCAAGTCTGGTTTAGAGACATTCAGAGCATCAAGGATAGGGAGTTTCACTGCAAGAGACTATCTTCTATCTGCAGAAAAAGCAAAAACAATTCTCTGCACACATGTTTCTGTTTGAATCTGCTACTTAAATTTCATTCTATGTATACCTTGCTTACTTATGTCCATATTAAGCTTTGTCTGCTTAAAATGAAGACATTCAATTGAGTGCTATACTGCTACTCTAAGTACTTAGGATGATAACCATGAAAAATGACTTTTTTAAAAGTTAATGCTTTATAGCACTGTAGAAAGACATCAACTAAGTTCAGTTCACTGCTTTAGGTAACGTATTTTCATATATTTATACTCCACTTGACTCACAGTGTTGGAAAAGCAAGAAGAAAACCTGTTTCTCTCCTACTTAAGTTGTGATTTGTTAATATGTTGCATCAGTAAAATGTGTTCCCATTTCTTAGGATCTGTGATAAAGCTAAGGTTTTACATTATTTACTTGAAAGAGAGAAAGCTATTTGTTTGTGCAAGTCATTTAAAGGACTTAGAAAAATAAACTAGCTTGAGGCGATTTTATACCATTTATTAAGGTTGATCATAACAGAAATAAAAATTAAACAATTTATCATTGGATAAATTTAAAATTTAATCCAACTACATTCTTATGTATTAAAGCACTTACAAATGCATTTCATCTGAACATTACACTGGCTGGCTGTTGTTGGTGTGAGAAGGGCTGATGGGACCCCAGGAGGATGGACCTATCTCTCCCTGTGCTCAGAGAGAGCAGCTCTCTGCGTTCTGGAGGGCTATCAGTGAGTATTTCTCCCTGTAAATCTGGCATTTGAGTGAATGATATAGGAGAGTTTTGACCAAAGTAATTGACTCACCATTCATCTTGTAGTTCAACCACCTTTTATTATCCCGTGGTTCTGCTATATATACTCTGTCCTTTCCTCTGCACTTCAGAATGTAAGTTTGTGTGGGAACTGGAGACATTTGGCAGTGTATCCTTTGTTATGTAAACAGTAGAAAAGTCATTGATGACCTCAATCCAATCTGGAAGGATAATTCTTTAAAGACAAACTTTTAATTAAAGGTAATCACTTCTGCCATATGGGAAGATATTCTTTAAGCGGTGATGCATGTAACCCATATGGGGCTAAGAAGTTTTATGGCATAAAATAAATACCATGAGAAAGGGAAGAGTGGAGTTCATAGTTCCCCTGATACTGAGGCACCAACAGGCAAGTTTCCTTTATCCTTGGATAACTGTACTGAATTAACTATGGTTTTAAGATTTTAGTTATTATAGGAAAGAAGACTCTCTTGGTGATTACATCTGTGGTTTCCTAGAATATATCTAAGGCATAAGAGAACTTAAAAAATATTTAGGATGTCATCAACTCCCTCCTACAGGCAAACTAATTTACAAATCCATTGATTTATTAGAACCCCAGTGTACTAGGAATGAATTCTTTTATTGCAATACTGACTGTATCCATGCAAAGCATACTTAGTAAGGTGAGACCAGTGACTGCCTTCACAAATGATGGACTTATTTATGAAAGCCTTCTTAGGCACATTTTATAAAAGATTCCTAAGAAACAGTAGCATGGGCACATATTTAGTTACGAAATACCTATATTTTCAATATTTTCTGAATAGGTCATATTATATAAAATCCTTGCATTGAGACAAATATTGTAGCCTTTACATTAAATATCACTCTTTCCAAGAAGACCAAGTTCAACAGGAGTCATTTGTCAGCTTTGGCATCTTAATTACTGAGCCTCATGGCTTCTTCATGGCTTACAGCTGGATATGTTCTGACTTGACAGATGAGCTTAGTGTCTCATTGTTGCCTCATTTCTGGTCATCACAGCAGGAAGCTATAAGTGTCAAATTTTCAATTAGTTGTCAGAGTTAAAGAACTCACCTTGATGGTGCTAGGTAGAATCACCCTACTGAGGATTCAATGTGTAAACACATGTAAAATGCTTAAAACTGCCTGACGCTGAGTAAATGTTAGCTGTTATTAGAATTATTTGATATTTTGAATGATTCCCAAAACAATGAATGAGTCAGATCAATGAAGTACATTTTAAATAGGACTGTAAGAAAAATATTCCCCAAACTGATTCTGCTACCTCAGAGTGGGTAGAATAATTTTATAATCCTGGACAAGCAATGATGTGGAAATGTTTTTCTTTCTAGAACTATAAATGTGTGTCTGAACTGCTCTGATATCAAAGCAAAACAAACACATTTGTTCATCCCCCAGTGGCTGGCAATCTGTGAGTGGTGAGTGAAGATGTGTTTTGGTTTTGGAAGTTGTAGGATAATGGAGTTTCTAGCTCAGCAGTTTTATTTCAGAGACCCTGTTCGATTTGCGCATGTAAGAATAGTCCTTCTACTGAATCCCAGAGGGGCTTGATTTCAGCAGTCCCAATGGCTCTATAGAAGTGCACAGAGGAGAGATTGTTCTAAGACATAAGCTCTGTAAATGTCACAACATTCTACTGCAGCATGGCCTCTTGCTGGCTATTTTTCACGTTACATCTAGCCTTCTTAATACCAAGGGTCTTTTTATAATGCCAAAGATACTCCTCCAAAAATACACATGAATCATCTGCATTTGCTCATAGAACTCCTCTGCCTTGTAAAGGGCACTGGGTTGGAGACAAGGACATCTTTCTGTCTTTTCTCTGAAACCCACTCACTCAGGACACCAGTTTCCCTAATTTATTTATGTGAATGCCTCATGGGGCGCTGCTTCTTTCATACTGTCAAAGCCTGAAAATCTATTAAGCCTTTAAATATCAGCTGTTCTGCTCCCTGATATTTTATATGCTATGTGGAAGAATATTTAGATGACCAATACTTTCTTACGATCAGCCCTATCCAGCCGTAAGAGGGTGTCAATTTTCTCTTTAGTGGATCATTGCCTTTCCAGGCCTCTATTAGTTGACTTTTACTAGAGGAAGACTTGTTTCCCCATTGCAGTTTTAATCATCACCACCACAGCTTCTATTATCACCTGTCTGGCTCTCTCATCTCTAACTGACTTCTTTCTTCTTTCTTCCTTGTCCCTTAGTCTGTGATTCTCTTTGCTCCATCACAAAAGGCTGCCATTTATGGACATGGAGAAGAGGAGTTATTTTTTCTGTTTGTGATGAGTGCACCGAGCCCAGTACATCTGCACAGTGCAGATCTTCATGGCTGTATTTTCTTCCCCAGCTTTCGAGGTGCTTCGGGGGCATTGCTTCTGGGACAGAGCAGTCCTGGAAGAAGAGTGTGTGTTGCATAGCATTGGTGTTTGGATCTCTGCTCCTGGGAGCAGAGATGGTGCCACGGCTGGGACTATAGGATTTGGTGAGGTAACAGGCTAGAGTACACTGAGGTCAGGGGCTGAGTTTTCTGGAGATTGACAATATACTGAAATTAAGGAGAAGAGATGACAATCAGGGCAAAGAAGTATAGAAGTTGAGACTACTCAGGATTCATGGCTCTCAGCAGCCAGTACAGTGCAGAGTCAGGAAGTGTCCACAGCTTAGAAGCCTGCTGTGGGCGCTATCATGGAAAGGCACCTCCATTCAAGACCTTAAATGGATCTTACTTTGGAATGGGCCCAGGGGCACAGCAGTAGCCTGGTGTAGGGATTGGCCGCCAGCAGGTAGGCTCCCTGTGGGACTGACACTGTTCCCTGGTGACATTCTTTGAAATACAAGGTCCTGGGCCCGGAGTCACCACACCACAGATTGTCAGCAGAGTGAATTTCAGGCTCTTCCTGAGTTCTGATCTTGAGAAGTACTCATAGCTCCCTCAGAAGGATTGGAAGGGATTCATGAAGTTTCATTTTATCCACCCTGCCCCCCACGTTATTCTAGACATATTAACTATTCAAAGCACACTGTGCTGATTGAACAAGGGAGTGATAAAGCTGACACCAAAGTTAACTGTAAGGACGCTGCAAAAATGTATCTCATTATTGCCATTCACAAAAGTAAATGCCAATTCTTAAGTCTTTTAAATTAAATGGTCATTTGATTTCAGAGATACATCTGTGATAGAGGATGAGGCAGGCCAGGCATCTGAAAAGTGCAGTGAAGGCCAGGGGTGGTGGTGGTGGGGGGGGGGGAGGTGCGAGGAAGCAGGGTATAAATGGGGGAAATCTGTAATACTTTCAACAATAAAGATAAATAAAAAAAGCATAATTCTAATTTGTGGGTGATTGTGCTGTGTCTGTGTAATAATGTATAATGTGCAGACACCAAGACTTAAAGAATTCTGTCTCTATACTGAAGGAGGAAAGAACTGAGGCCATTTTTATTTTAACATTAATTCTTCATCATTTCCACAGGGTATTTTATTTCCTATAGTTAATGCTTTTCAGAACCCGTAAGTCTCCTTAGAAAAAAAACAGTCACCTTGGGGAGGTAGAAATTTCACACTGAATGTCATGTGACTCTTTTGCTGACCATGGAATATTTAAAATGAGTTCGCAGGAGGGGTGAGTATTCTGCATTTTACTGTATTATGCTCAAGGTTAAACCAAATATCTAAAATGTGTTTGCAGTAAAGCACCCCCGTTACTTGCAGTGTCCTTGAATACCACTGAGTGTGACATTAGTTTCTCACACCTGTGGCTGAGGAAAAAATCTAACCACCATGAGGTTGTGAGACCTAAGTACTCCTGATAGTAACGGGAAGAAAAGTGCAGAGTCATATTATGGATACTGCCCTGAGGGTAGCATTCTCTGCTGGAGCGTGTACTTAATGAAAGTTACAAGCAGACAAATTAGACTCCAGATTTTTATTCATAGCAGTGCAATTCTTCTTTGTCACATCCTTTCGTGAGAGGCCGGGTTTCACAGCTGCTGCCCCCGGCCCACCCTGCCCAACCCTGTTCTTAGGAAGGAGAGCACAGGCAGCTCACCCAAGGGGCCGGGGACAAAGGGAGCCCTGCTGTGCCCTGGAGACGGGAGCGGCACTGTTGGGTCAGATCACCTGAGTCTTATTTTTCTAAGTCAACTACAAGCATCAAGTGTCTCTGGGATCTAGAGGCAGCTTGGAACCCTGGTGAGCACGAAGACACACAGGCAGGGTCTCCTTGCTGGTCCTCGTTGTTGGCTCATTCAGGGAGAAAAGAACATCTAAATTTCCAAAAAGACCTTTAGTGGAGAAGGTGGAGAAAACAAATAGAACACAAGCTTCAGTAGGTTTACTGGCAGCATGCAGGTTATCATGTCCAGTCTGCTCCAGTCCGGGGCTCAAGGGTGTGTGGAGTAGCCGGCCCCTTTCCCTCACCTCATCCAGACTCAGTGAGTATATGGAAATAGGACTGAACTTTCACTTCGAATTTCATTCTTTCATGTGGTTCTCTCAGGACAGTGGGGTTTTGTTCTAAGTGTGTCTCTCTTGTAGACGGTGCATAGTTACATTGGCTTTCTGATTCACTAGGAGTAATTTTCTTTTCTGTGGAAAATGCAGACCTCTCTTAACATGACAGAAATGTTTGTTCTTAGTTCTATCACCATGTGTTGTGTTATGCTTTCTGTTTTTTTATGTGCAAAATCTTTTATTTTATGTTTATTTCCAACGATTAACTTTATCCAATATACTGAACCCTCGCTGTTTTTAGGCTCATATATTGACTCATGAAAAAGAATGAATTTAAGATTTGTACACTTTCGCCCTCCTCTCATACTCCCCTCTACTACCTGAATTTAAGTTGATTATATATTTTAAGTATTTATATATATATATATATATATATATATATATATATATATATTTTTTTTTTTTTTTTTTTTAAATTCTTGCTTTATCCACTTTAAATATCTTTTGATTCCTTGGCTATGAAACATTAACTTACACTAACGGACCTTACCTCTTCCTTCTTTTATCAACAATTGTGATTTTTATCATTTCTGCACTGTTAGAGATTAAGACCTTTACATTCTAGTCTGCAATAAAAATTTTACTGTTTTTTTTTTTCCAGTCCTGGGATTAAATGGATTTCATGATCACAGCCATGCATTTTACCATGGACAGCTAAAGCTGGTTCTCTTTCACTTTTTTGAGAAGAAGCTCAGGGAATGTATATTCATTGCATGTTCAGAAAAGTTTGTCTTCTGCCTTTATACCTGGCTTACATTTTGTCTGGATACATAAATCTTGCTTTATTTTCTTTCTTAGAAGACTTTTATAGAGACTGCTGCGTTTAGAGGGAACTGTTAGATTCTTATGAACTTCAGGATATACATATCAGGCAACTGACCCGGAAACACAACTTCTAAGTATTTAGCCAAGTGAAATGAAAACATATATCCACCAAAAGACTTGGATATATGTGTTCATAGAAGCTGTATTCACAAGAGCCAAAGACTAATGAAAACTCAAATGCATGTCAGTGGGAAAATGGGTGAACAAGTCATAGTGGATTCGTGCAATGGAATATTACTCAGTAATTAAAAGGAACAAACCACTGATACATGCATCAACATGGATGAACTTTACAGACATTATTTGGAGCAAAAGAAAGCAAACATAAGAATGGTCAAATGCAGGTTTTGATATCTTCCCAAGAATATTGCCCTAGAAATCCAAAGGCCCAGGTTTCAAGCCTTAGTGTATAACCAGCTTGTGAAATTCCAAACTTTGGGAGTTTTTACTTTCATTATCTATAAAAGAAGAAGTTTAGATTATACTATTTTCACTTTTTTACTGTTCTAAAATCCGGAGGATTTAATCATTTGTAGCTTGAGTGAAAAATAATTGACCGTCTTTTATTCCTTATAATGTGTGAGTTATAATCTCTAATGGCCTTCCAGTTTTAATGCAATAATTTCTAAACCATTGTGTAGAATTGTTACATTCTTTAAAAATGAAGAATCCAGGGCTATTAGTGAATATGATCAAGTTATATCCAATTCACCAATGTTTTATTAATCCTTTCCTTTTTCATTCTAATAATAGTCAAGCTTTTCTTATGTTTAGTTATTAATTCAACAAGTACATATTGAATGTATACTTTGGGATTATATACAGGCCCATAAATCTGTTTTATTATTGATTAGGGAATTGACTATTATATTTTATTTCTTCTTAATGAGATAATACATATATAAAAGATGTCTATACTTTATAAATGAACTTAAAAGTACTCTGATTTATTTACTATCTCTACATGCTGAATTTTTCTTTCCTCAAGTGAAGTTTCTTTTCATCAAGGAACTTGGGACTCATGGAGGATGTAGCTGTTGCGGGGGCAGGGGAGGGGGATAAAGAACCTAACAGCAGCTATCGATAAGGATTTTAATGATTTATGGGCCACACGTGAAGTCCTATTTAAAGCCATAATTCAGATACAGGTTATGGCTACTTTGAAGAATTCTATTTACTTTCTAAAGGAAATTCGCTTGATTCTAACAGTGTTCCACTATGGCCCAGTGGGTCTAAAAAGTCCTGGATTTCAGTGCTGCTGCTGTTGTGCTCTCCAAAGCTTAGAGACACAGCACACTTCATTCTTCTCACTGCTAGTCAGACTAGAGAGCACCAATCCCAGCATTCTGTTTGCCAAGCTCTAGAAGCTAATCCTCAAACAAGGCAACAAACAGAAGTCACCATTCTGAATCGCAGGCTGGTCTAACAGAGAGGCTGCTCTGCAGGTCAGGAGTGTTTACTGTGATAATCAGAGCCTCATTTATAACTGTCTGAGGGTTACAGCACAGCTGTCTTTAATCCTGGTGAAGGCAATTGTGACATAAAATGAGAGGATCAGAGTTCTCTGTTCTTGGAGAGGACTAATTTTTCAGGGCTGACCTCCAAATCCTTTACAGAAGATTGAAAAGACCTTTGAGATTGAAAAGACCTTTGGCGGGAGCCTCTTTCTCTGACAAGCATATCCTGTGGCACTGAGGACACCGGGGCCTGCTCTGAAGCTTTGGCTACTCCATCCGTGTGAACCTTCATCTCTCTGTCTGCGCGTCTTGTTGCAGGTTGGCTGTTTCACAAGGGCGAAGACCTCGTCTTATGCTCTGCTTCTCTCATTGGTCCTCACCCAGTGGTCTGTACATCACAGGACATATTTAACATTTTATTAACTGATATTTCCTGCTAAACATTCTGCTTCTCTCTAAATACAAAAACAACTTTACTTAGCATGTTTCTTAAGGATTTCTCAAAATAAGGAAAAGTTCTATCATTATCTTCCTAGGAAATATTTAAGTAAGGAAGTAGATCTTCATGTCAAATAATGAGAGTCAAGCCCTCTTGGATTGGAGAGAATGACCGTGAAGCAGAGGGCTCATGTGTCCCTAATCCTTCCCCCTTCCCATATTCTCACCCTTAGCCCTATGGCTTTGAGGTTGCTCCTAATAGGACTGGAGTGTATTTCCTGTCCCATTGAAGTCGTGAATTGCTTTGACCAATGCACTATGGGCAGGAATGCCAGTGTGCCAGTTCTGAGCTGGGTCTTAAGAAGCAGCATGATGTTAAGAAGCAGCATGATGTTTCTGTTCACTCCTTTGGCACTTGTGCCATTGCCAAGAGAATAGGTAGGCAATGAGACTGTCTGCTGGTCCCAGAGCAATGAGAGAATGTGATGCCAGGGGGCCCCGTGGCCTGCAGACCAGCAACTATGATTATACTTGCTTGTTCTTGTCTGCCACTGTATTTTTTTTTTATCCTCACCCAAGGACATTTTTGCATTTATCTTCAGATAGAGCAGAGGGAGAGAGGGAGGAAGAGAGAAAGAGAAACATCGATGTGAGAGAGACACATCAACTGGCTGCCACCCACATGACCCCAACCGGGGCCGGGGACAAACTGCAACCGAGGTACGTGCCCTTAGCGGGAACCGAACCCGGGTCTCTCTGGTCCATGGGCCGATGCTCTAACTGCTGAGCCAAACCGGCCAGGGCTGCCACTGTATTTTAAGAGTGGTTTATAGTAGTGTTATTGTGATAATAACTGACTGATTCAGGCAAGAAACACAGAAGACAATATTATGCCCTGTGGTTCATTTTAACCGAAATCTCTCTCAGTTATGATACAAAGGTCAAGCAGATCAATAGCTTTTTAGCATGTGATAAAGGCATTTTCTCCATGCCATGGTATTAAGGATTCACTCAAAAGCAGTAAACAAGGATCTGTGTGTGGGTTTAAGACACACATTCTATTGTGTTTACCTGTGAAGATACAAAGCTATGTAGTCCACCTTTGTAAACTATAAAACCATGTCCCAGAAATCTCCATGGGTGATCTGACCATTTCAACTTCCAGACAGACACAATCTTCAAGAGAGACACATGTAGGTGTAATGAGTAAAACCTAAAAAGACCTCCTTATATTTTGGGCACTGTAGAAAAATATGTGTTTATGCAAGAAAAAGAGGAGAGACAGACTGAATTTTAACAATGGGATATACACAAAGTTAGCACAACTTAAGACACAGTCCTGGACTTCCAGTCAAGATGGCGGCATAGGTAAATGCGGTATCGCCTCCTCCCACAACCACATCAAAATTACAACTAAACTACAAAACAACCATCATTCATTCAGAACTGCCTGAAATTGAGCTGAATGGAAGTCCTACAACTATGAAATTAAAGAAGAAGCCACACTGAGACTGGTAGGAGGGGCGGAGGCGGGGATGGGCTGGTCCCACACCCAAGTGTGGCGGATAAAAATCAGGAGGGACACCTGGGCTGGGAAGGTCCTCCCAGAGGAGTGAGGGGGTCCCTGTCCCACACCAGGCTCCCAGATCAGGGTTCCAGTGCCAGGAAGAGAAATCCCCATGACTTATGGCTATAAAAACCAATGGGAACTAAAGCTGAGAAAGGCTGAGGCTTCTGGAGCCCCAGGCAGCTCCTCTTAAAGGGCCTGAGCACAGACTTACTTGGACTTGCTACCTCTGAGCTCCACAGGGAGGCAGCTTGAAAGGCACCAGAGACATATATGGAAGAACTGAGTTGCTTGGCCTTGGGACAAGGGCTCGAGAGGCAGCCTTCTCTTAGACAGATGTGCTGGTGGAGGCCATTGATCCTTTGGTGAGCCCTTCCCCCACGAGGCTGGAAGATGGGCACCATATCTGGAACTCCAGCAACCTGGCTTACAATGTTTGCCCTGCCCTGGTGATTCCCTGAGGCCCTGCCCCACCCAACTTTCGGGCCCACTCAAGCTGTTTCCAAAGGCTTTACCACAGGATTGACCTGTCTTGGATCCTGCTTCATATTTCCCTAAAATCTCTCAAATAAGCACTATCTGGTCTCAGCGAGCCCATACCTCTCACCAAGTGGCCCCAGGCCTGGCACTAGAGGCAGCCAGCCTTGGTTCACAGCTTGGCTTTTCATAGGCACCTTCAATCCCAACACAAGAAGCAGCCATCAGTAGATTGCTTTGTAGCTTATGCCTGGTGGTTCCAGGTAGAACACAGTAAGTGGCTGACCTTGCTCCAGAGCCAGCACACCCAGTGGACAGCTTCAGACCACATTGAAGCACCACCACCCAACCACCTCCAAAACTGACACACTCAATGAGCAGACTCAGTGGGTACCAGAGCCCTGCTGAAGTAAATCTTGCTCTGTGTGTTGGGCCCCTACACAGCTGATCCTCCAAGGTAGTCAGAGGCCAGTGGTCAGTGGGCACAGCCAGTCCTTGCAGCTGATCAGCCTGAGTAAATCCCTCCCATTGACATGCAAACAGCAATCAAGACACAATTACAACAGAAGATGTACAGTCCATACTAGGGGTGAACCTCGAGGGCCCAGCTGGGTTGATCAGGGAGGCTGTGCCACTGGATCCTACAGGACACCTACAACAATAGGCCACCCTACGAAGTCTAGGAGACATAGCAACTCTACCTAATACATAGAAACAAATACAGGGAAGCAGCCAAAATGAGGAGACAAAGAAACATGTCCTAAATGAAAGAAAATAACAAAACTCCAGGAAAAGAACTAAACAAAATGGATATAAGCAATCAGTCAGAATCAGTCAGATGCAGAGTTCAAAACGCTGGTTATAAGGATGCTCAAGGAACTTAGTGAGAACTTCAAGGAAATTAGTGAGAACATCAACAACATATAAAAGGACCAGTCAGAAATGAAGTCTGCACCAACTGAAATAAAGAATAATTTACAGGGAATCAATAGTAGAGTAGGTAAAGCCAAGAAACAAACCATCGATTTGGAATATAAGGAAGCAAAAAACACCCAATCAGAACAGGAAAAAGAAAAAAGAATACGAAATAATGAGGATAGTGTAAGGAGCCTCTGGGACAACTTCAATCATGCCAACATTTGCATCATGGGAGTGCCAGAAGGAGAAGTGAGAGGGCAAGAAAAAATAATGAAGCTATTTGAAAAAATAATGACATAAAACTTCCCTAACTTGGTGAAGGAAACAGACATACAAGTCCAGGAAGCACAGAGAGTCCTAAACAAGATGAACCTAGAGAGGTCCACACCAAGACACATTATCATCAAAATGCCAAAGGTTAAATACAAAGAGAGGATCTTAAAAGCAGCAAGAGAAAAGCAGTTTATTACCTACAGAGGAGCTCCCATAAGACTGTCAGCTGATTTCTCCAAAGAAACTTTGCAGGCCAGACAGGAGTGGCAAGAGATATTAAAGGTGATGAAAAGCAACGACCTACAACCAAGATTACCCTAACCTGCAAAGCTATCATTTAGAATCAATGGACACATGAAGAGTTTCCCAGACAAGAGAAAGCTAAAGGAGTTCATCACTACCAAACCAGAATTATATGAAATGTTGAAGGGTCTTCTTGAAGGAGAAGAAGAACAAAAATATGAACAATAAAAGGGCAATTAATACATATCTATCAATAATTGAATCTAAAAACAAAATGAGCAAGCAGAACAGAAACAGACTCATAGATACAGAGAACTTTAAAAAAAATTTTTTTTTCCTTTATTGATTTTTTTAGAGAGAGAGAAAGTGAGAGGGAGAGAGAGATAGAAACATCAATGAGAGAGAACATCGACTGGCCGCCTCCTGCATGCCCCCCACTGGGGATCGGGCCCACAACCTGGGCATGTGTCCTGACCAGGAATCGAACCGGCGATCTCTTGGTGCATGGGTTGACGCTCAACCACTGAGCCACACCGGCTGGACTATACAGAGAACTTTTTGTTGCTTGTCAGATGGGAGGGAGCTAGGGGGATGGGTGAAAAAGATGAAAGAATTAAGAAGTACCAATTGCTTGTTAGACTGATGAACCTTAAAGGGAAGGGGAGAGAAAGGGCGGGATGAGATAAACCAAAGAACTTCTATGCATATATGCAAAACCAATAGACACAGATAATAGTGTGGGGGAGGCAAGAGGGGGACAGGATTGGGGAGGAGGGGGTCAATGGGGAAAAAAGGGAGGGACATCTGTAATACATTCAACAATAAAGATAAGTTAAAAAAAAGAAAAAGAAAAAGAAACAGTCTTGGAGAACACAGATTGCAGAAGCCATGAGGAACATAGACCTGAAAAGATAACATTGACAACCAAGCATATGTAGCCAGGAAAGAAGGAAAAGATGATAGAAGTTACAGAAAGCTGACTCCCAGTATAGAGACAGCCCATAAGCTTACATTCTTTCAAGGCCAAAAGCAGGTAGTGAATCAACTTATCTGTGAAGAAGGAAAATATTAAAAGGGTCAAAATGTGCTCTGATATCCACTTGAAAGGACAGGTAAAGGAAAGGGTAAGGTGAAGCATGACAGAGGCAGAGAGAGTACCCCAAGAGAGGTACATTGATGGGGAGTTGCGGGGGGGAGTGGAAAAAAAGTCCAAGTCAATTCAATATTTTCACTTTCTTCTTTTAAAAAAATGTCTTTTATTGATTTGTGTTTTTTTTCTTTTGAGAGAGAGAGAGAAAGGGAGAGAGAGAGAGAAACATTGATGTGAGAGAGAAACTTCAATTGGCTGCCTCCTGCATGCCCCCTACTAGGGATTGAGCCAGGAACTCCGGGAAGTGCACTGACCGGAAATCAAACCACGACCTCTCAGTCCATGGGATGATGCTCAATCCACTGAGCCACGCTGGCTGGGCTATTTTCACATTCTTAACCAGCTAATCTCCTGTGGTCTATTGAGCTCCCCTCGCCAGCCTGGCCCCCTGAATGTCAGCGTGGGATACTGGCATGGATGCTCTACTCACCTTGATACAAAGGGAGTCCACAGTCCAGTGATCTGCTTGGCAATGCTGAACTCAGGAAAAGTGGCTTTTGGGAGTCAAGAATATTTCATAACCGAAAGAAAATAAAAGACTGTTTGTTAAATAGGGTATGTATTTGAAAAAAAACAACACATTTTTTTTTTTACTTTTTGTAACATATTTGCAACGATGTATATAAATATAAGCGGACCCACAGCCCCTTTGAGCCTGCCATAGCCACTCTTGGTAAGATTTACAGATACCTCCATTTATTTATTTTTTAATTTTTTTTCTTGGTTTTAGTGAGAGAGGAAGGGAGAGGTAGAGAGACATAGAAACATTGATGAGAGAGAACATCGATTGACCACCTCCTGCATTTATAGCCACCATGATTTCTACTATCTGGGACTCAAGCTGCTTTTAAATATTAAATGACTAGATTTAACAGTCACTTAACACTTAAAAACAACAATGATGTAAAGCTGGGAAAGAACTTTCTTAACAACTATGAAATAAAAGAAAAGGAAAGGGAGAGATAGGCACACACACAGAGCTAGAGAGAGAGAGAAAAAGAGAGTTTTATATATCACTGTAAATCATTTTTCTACTTTTTATTTATTTTTAACCCTCACCTGAGGATATTTTTTCCACTGATTTTTAGAGAGCTGGGGCGGGGGTAGAGGAAATATCAATGTGAGAGAGACATGTTAATTAGTTGCTTCCTGAACCTGCCCCAGCCGGGGCTGCGGATTGAACCTACAACCCAGGTATGTGCCCTTGACCAGGAATTGAACCCACAACCCTTCAGTCTAAGAGCCAATGCTTTAACCACTGAGCCAAATCAGCCAGGGCTCTTCCAGTCCTTAATTCAATTACTTTGTATAATACTACCTACTTTGTGCAATACAGTATTAAGTTTTCTAACATGTATGATTCACATATGACTCATTCTAACTAAAATTGTTTCTCCTTTTGTTTCCAAGATGTCTTTACCTAGGGTAGACCCAAATATGTCTATATTTTTTTAGGTCTTCTTCACATCTGATAAAATGATAATTTTGTTGTGATCACATTTAAAACAGAAGTAAAATTGTACATAATACAATTAATACAATATATCGTTCTTAAAATAAGAGAGTGATATTAAATCTCTAAAAGACACAATGTGTGTCCCCCATACATACCTATTAATTTTTGTCCATTGCACAATGCCAACCTCATTTTTATCTCAACAGAAAATATGAATAACAACTAGCTATAAATTAGTTTTTCTTTGGAAAGAATCAGATTATATAATGTCTCTGAAAGTGCTTTGAAATTCTAATACACATACACATCAAGAATAAAATACACTGCTCTATATAAATGAAAAATCTTTTGGGAAATTTCAGAAATGGATATTCTAGTAAACTCCTAAATATGAACTCAGTAATTTTTGGTCGATACCATTAGCAATAAACATACTGAGAAAAGATACTCTCAGCAGTAAGCAACTTTTGAACCCTTTTTCCAATGGAATTGTAGTCGTTGAAACGTCATGTTAGTGAAATATGTAGTAATTGTGAAATAGGTAGTGGAGTCTGTGGTAAACAGTGCTACATGTCTCACAGTTATCACAATGGCACAAACTGAATGTTTCTAACAAATTCTAGAACCTAGAGATAATGCCTCACAATACTGCCTGGTTGAATTTAGCACAGATTCTGATTTTCAATGCTACATTTCAGCTGATGTCTTCAAATGTGCCTATTTCAACCCACTGTCAGGTCAGAGATTTCTCCTGTTGGCCTCTATGACACTCTTTTTTTTTTTTTTTAATCATCTAGTATTTTTTTATTAATTAATTAATTTTTGTTACAGATGTTTCTCCTTCCCCCCCCCAGGCACCCTTATCCCTATCCCGCCCCACCCCCAAACATTGTTGTCTATGTCCATTGGTTACGCATACATGCATATAAGTACTTTGATTTATCTCATCCCTCCCCCTCGCCCCCCACCTCTGAAGTTTGTCATTCTGAACCATACTCCTTTCTATGTCTCTGGGTCTATTTTGTTCATCAGCATTTTTTGTTCATTATATTCTACAAATAAGTGAGATCATGTGGTATGGTGGGAATGCAGACTGGTGCAGCCACTATGGAAGTCAATATGGTGTTTCCTTAAAAAACTAAAAATTGAACTGCCATTTGACCCAGTGATCCCACTTCTAGGAATATATCCTAAGAAGCCTGAAACACCAATCAGAAAGAATATATGTACCCCTATGTTCATAGCAGCACTATTTACAATTGCTAAGATCTGGAAGCAGCCCAAATGTCCATCAATAGATGAGGGGATAAAAAAGCTGTGGTACATATACACAATGGAACACTATGCAGCTGTAAGAAAGAAAGATCTCTTATCCTTTGAGA
The DNA here is from genome assembly GCA_030848825.1 of Tadarida brasiliensis. NCBI lineage: Eukaryota > Metazoa > Chordata > Mammalia > Chiroptera > Molossidae > Tadarida > Tadarida brasiliensis. The sequence continues at coordinate 164,654,057 of CM061257.1, forward strand.
CGACATGGAGGGACCTGGAGAATATATGCTATGATGCTCTTGATAGCTTAATATGTTTTCTCCCCACCCACTGAACTTTTCCATAACTACCACAAATCCTTTATTTCATTGGATCGCTGAATTTTTGTCATTATTATTTTTTAAATGTGTTAAGGTACTTGTTCTTCAAATTATACTCCAGATTATCCAACAGTGAGCTCAAGTGCCTTGAACTTTCAAAAGGCAGTTATAGAATACATTAAGTTGTACAATCAATAAAATACCAGAAAAATCAGCTCCTGATCTTATATCTGAGCTAATGTAATTCAGGAGAATGGTCTTTATTATTTGCTTTTGTGCTTTCAAAGCATAATGGAAATCTATAAATATAGTAATTACTCTTTAAATAGCTGTTCCATCTTGAAAGCATGAAATCTGTGATTGGGCTTTGCCAGATAATCAGTGAAAACTGACAGAGAATACTGCTACTTTTTGTTTCATTTGTCAGGATGTTTTATCACTTCAGCTTTTTATTCTATATTCAGCATGTAATTGAATGAAATGTAGTTTAAAATGAAATCTATCCCCTTTTATGAGAATATTCCCTTATTAAAGGCTAAATAAAAGTTGACGAGCATTAACTTATCTTGAACACAAATGATTTAGCTTTGACTAAACATTTAAATATTCAATGATCAATTTCTACCACTAACCAAGATTTTCCATATTCCTAAATATATAGACATATATCCTTTTAAAAAATTAAGTGATGTGGGACTAATATTGATTTTTTAAAAGTATTTTTGGAATAATTAAAAAAATAGATAATCTCTTATTAGTTCTGTAGTCTTTGTGTTCAAACATGTATAAGATATTTAAAATCTATTTCTCTCGTACTCATATTTTAGTTAATGTATATTTTCTTAATGTCTTTTTCTTAGTTTAAAAACTTAACTGAAGGAGGATTAATGGGTGATGTTTAAAATTTCTTAGAAATAAACAGTAAGGTGCTTTCATTGGGAGTTAATACTTATGCTGCTTGGAATCCAAACGTATGTATTTATGTATCTACCTTACAAATTTTCCTTCTGATAACTTTTCATGAAATGGATTTTGGAAAAAATATAATTAATCATAAAGAAATGAATGACAGCCCAGCTGGTGTGGCTCAGTGGATTGAGTGTTGTCCCCCATACACCAAGAGGTCACCTTTTCGATTCCTGGTCAAGGCACATGCCCGGCTTTCAGGCTCCATCCCCAGTAGGGAGCATGCAGGAGGCAGCTGATCGATGTGTCTCTCTCATCGAATGTTTCTATCTCTCTCTCCCTCTCCTTTCCTCTCTCTCTAAAATCAATAAAAACATACAAAAGAAAGAAATGAATAACATTTACATAGTTGAGCAGTAGAACACATTAAAATTGCAGTAATTATTTTATTGCTGTGCATCTCTTGGAATACTGTGTCCTGGAATAATTTCCACATTTAGTCAAACTACTGCATAAGAGAGCAGTAATTAAAGCATGTGAATACATAATCTTTAATTATGTCTAATTTGTATGTTGCCTATAAACACTGTTGAGAGGATCTTAATTGGGACAGAGTAACACATATTTAAAGTAAAATCTATAATCTCAGAAAAAAATTAGGCTATAATAGTACCTTTTACATAAACAGTGTTGACTAGTGTTAATCGAGAGAGGAAATATATCAGAATATCAATAAACAATATGAAGATTAGGAAATTCTGCTGGGTCGTTAACAAAGAAGCATCTCTTAGATAAATAGATTTGAAGATTTTTTTTCTTTTTTCACTGATAAATGTAAAACCACCTTGAATTAACATTTTCTTTTGTAAGTACTCAAAACCTTGCCGTTATTGTTGTTTCAATGACATTCTTGTGAGGAGTAGATAGGGAAATTTTAAATGTGTAGAATTCAACATTTTATTGATATAGAATCAGAGCTAAAGTTTAAAGGAAGCTTAGATATTATCATGCCCAATATTCCCCTTCAATCTCTCCAAAGAGTGGGGATCCATCCTCTGCTTAAATACGAAGAATGACAGAAAACTTACTTCTTCATAAGGCTCTTCATTCAGTTGTAACATGAGATGATTGTAGTTATTCTGGAAAACTCTATTGAGACGTTATCTAACTCTTTATGATTTTTCACACATTGGTCTTAACTTTGACTGCCACTCAAAGAAGATTCACTCTCCATGTCTCTCTAGAAGTGATGTGCTCTAATGGAAAGAGAAATGGACCACAAACCAGGGGTCAACCCCAATTCACCACGTTCAGCTGTGGGACACTAGGTAAGTGGCAACTCCGTGCCTCAGTTTCTTCAATTCCAGACTAAGAATAATGACACATGCTTCCTGTCCCTCCCTAAGTTATAAAACTATTGTGAGAATCAAATAAAATAACAGTTGAAAGCCCTTTCTGAAATATAAAATGCCAGTAGGTTACTATTATTTGTATTAATATTTCTTCAACTATCATATTTCCCTCTGATCTCCCCTTCTTTCAGGCAATCATTCCAATTATTCTTAACTATTTACTGCATAATTTGTATTTAGGCCTATTCACCATTCTAGACTCTCTTGTTTATCAGTATTTTTGTACACATGATTTCTAGAAGGATGACAATGTTGGGTGCTTACATTTGTTTATCATTTAATCCTCAATATATCTGTTATTATCTGAGACAAGGAAACCGAGGCTTAGGTTAGAAGATACACCAAAGGTCACACAGAGTGTGGTGGGGCTGACTGTCTAACTCAAGCCTGACATGAGAGCCTGCACTCTCAGTCCAGCGTGATAACCTGCACAAGCCATGGACGTGGTGTTGTCATTTCTTCTTCTGTTCAGCGTGTGTTCATTGAGTCCATTACACCAGTATCTGGGGGATACAAAGATTAATAGGGCAGATTCTGTCCTCAAAGAACTCAGTGCAACAGAGAACTTAGATAAGAAAACAAATGATTGTCAAAAATGTGATGTGGAAAATGTCATAACAGGCATAAAAACAACCTGAGGGCTCTAGTTTCACTGATGCACATTATTTTATTTTATTTTAAAAATGTTCTTGTTAACTAGCACCTGGCTGACAAAGTAATGAAAGTGTTCACATGGAAGACAGAATGTCGCTAACCAGGCACCTTGTCGAGGGGACAGGTGAGTCATGAAGAGGCTTAAACAAGGTGAGCTGTAATGTACTTTCAAACTTTCAGATTCTCTGAGCTTGAGCTAGAGTCAAATAAACCCTGATGTCATATTTACCTAAACTAATATTCCACAGCCCTACACATCTGCAGTCGATTGTTTAGAAGCTAAGTGCAGAACTTGACATTTCCCTTATGAAATTCCTTCCTGTCAGATGTAGTTTGATGTGCTTTCAGAAACTGCGTTCATCATCCAGCATAACTGCTCTCAAGTCCAACCTTGTGTCTTCTGTAAATGTTATCTGCATGCCCTCTCTGTCCTCATTCATCCAACAGAACTTATTAAGCATTTGCTCTAGGCTGGGTGCCATGCTGATACAGGTAGGTGAGAGACTCTCAGGTCAGTTATTGGAAAAGCACTGTGTCATGGTCAATGCTATGATTAAAAGAGGCTCAGGGATTTAGAGAAGCACAGGGAAGGTGGTACCCAATCAAGGCTGGGGTGGAGATAGGACAAAGAGGGAAGCCAGCTTGTCTTGGCCTTGAGATACATGTAGAAGTGAGGAAAGGGGTGAAACAGAGGAGCAGCCTGTGCACAGTGAAGATTGTGGGAAGGATGAAAATTAATAAAGTGTGAATTCGTTTGGTAGGGCTATCCTATGGGATGTAAGGGAGAAATAGTGAGAATGATGCCGGACAGGTCTGTGCCACTGAGTGAAGAGCACCTAGCAAATCGTAATTGAGAACTCACTCTAGACTCACATCAATAAGCTCCTTTGTGAGTTAGGACTGGTCTTTTAGCCCAGTGAACTATTCTGTTAACTATCTGCAGTGCTATTGTATGAATCAAGAAGAAAGGGAAGAAGAGGAAAGAAAGGAAGGTGACAAGAGGAAAACCAAGGAAAGGAAAAGGGACTTCTGGCTACATAGTGTAAAGATACAGAAGTGCAAGGAAAGCACTTCAGGCAATAGAGAGAGTGCACCTTAAATGTCAAATGCGGGAGAATGATCTGGCAGGATGAAAAACTGTCAATCTTGAAGCAACAGCTAAATTCTGTTTCTAAAGAGCCTTACACATTGTGCATGTTTATTTAAAATTAGGTAAGAAACTAGAAACAGATCCACAATAGCAACTAATTCACCCCAAGGTAAAAGTAAATTCTAATGACATCCTCTTTTGTAGGTAATCTTGCTCAGTTGACAAGATTAAAGGAAAGCCAGTCTTGTGTTAAACCCAGTTAATTTATTTATAAGGAATGATGGGCAAATCTTTAGAAAACTTAATAAAGAAAACTAGGGACAATTTTTAACATTGACCATTTATCTTAATTCATTAAGTGCTATGTGTCACTAACAATAAGTTACCACTAAGACATCTTGGTTTATTTAAGTTTTCCAGGCATTGTGGTAATTAAGTAGAACCAACATTAATTGGATAGTCATTTAACCACTTTAGTAGATTCATAATGAACCTGAATTCTACTACCACATAATCCATGGGACTGCTCAAACATTTTATTCAAGGAAACAAGGAAATTCAAAGAAGTCTTCAGAATACCTTATCTTCTTACATATTTGATTCTCTCCAAGGATACTTGCCTCCTTCAAGAATGCCCTGCAGTTTTACCTTCCATTCAATAACTGTTGCATACTTGACACTTATATCCTAAAACTCTCTCTATATATAGTTGTTATTTTAATTAAGTTTATTGGGGTGACATTGTTAATAAAATTATATAGGTTTCAAGTGTACAATTCTATAACACATCATCTGTGTATCGTTTTTTAAAAATGCTGTATGTGTATATGAATGATTTATCGCCCTCTCTAGATGTCAGGGTATGGGAAATGGGGGAAACACCTTGGATCTGTGTTAGGCCTCTTTTCTCTGAACATTAGCCAGAAGAATATGTACAAAATACATATGTATTGAAATGACACTTCTCTTTCTGTAATCAGCTCACAGAATGATAGTGCCAGAGGTGCACAACCATATCCTTTCCCATGGAGCCTTTCCCTGAAACACCACGGAATATGTTTTCTATACCTTTGCCTCTGACAGACCCACTGTTACCTGTCTTCTGTTCTCTGGTACAGGTGCCATCATTTCTGAACCAAAAGCTTAGATTCATTTTAGTCAGCAGGCACATCGCGACTCTGCTTTGCCCTGATTCTTCTATTTCCAATGGTCTCTTAAAAACATATTTCTCCTATATCCTGCTTTCATGCATTTCTTTTTGAGCTGCTATCCTCTACACTGCCAGCTTCTTAAATACATTCTACTGGCAAGATTTGCTTTGTTATTTTGCCTTATTTTGTGTGCATAAGAGTACTTCACCCCAATCCATATACTTAAAATTGAGATCTATGAGAAAATATTGAGATATGCAGCAATCACCAGTAGCTTGATGCATTTTATACTGTTTTGGAGGATTTAACTTCCCATTACCCTAATTTCATCTTCTTCTCCATCAAAGGATACTGAAAACATCGGGTTACATTATCTTCTATTTTTAAGTTATCAGTATAATTGAATTTCCTTTGGTTTCTTCTTTTCCTAGGTTAACTTTTTTATTCTCTTGCCTTTTATCTAAATTTATCAGCATGTATTTTCTTCTCCACAGATATCCATCTGAGTTCTACCTGAATCACCACGTCCTTTTTTGTGTCCCTAATGCATGCTGCACAGACATCTAGTACCTATTATGCTTTCCTGCAAAGAGTAAACATTTTCTCACTTGCTTTTCCATCCTAATGGCCTACCTAATGTCACAGCAGCTAGCACATAAAAACATAGAATGTGTATTTACTAAATACATGGAGGAATGTTCTAATCCTGAACTGGGCTGAGCTTGCATATCTATATTCAAATTTATCTTGAGTTAGTTCAGGCAAGTACCTACTACTTTCCTACCCCATGCACTATATATTAGACCTCAGTGAATGATGTCTGGCTTAACTTTATAATGCAGAATCCTCCATTATGCAGGTGACAATCACCTACCCTTTATTCACATGAGTTTAGCTTCCACAAACTATAAAATATGAATTCTCACATATAATCAGACATTTTTTTCATGAGACACAATTTTAGATGTTTCAGCTGTGATTGACAGTAAAATAGGTGGCTAGATGTTTTATTTAGAATTAATAAAAAGCAGTATGTACTGTGTATAACATATGGAAGAAGGAAATTATAATAGGATATGATCTGGAATTGAACTTCTGGGTTCAAATTCTTACTTTTTCCTTTATTATTTATATGACTGTTATGGACTGAATTTGTTCTCCCAAAATCCATATGTGGAAGCCCTAACCCCCAAATGTGACTGGACTATATGGAGATAAGACCTTCAAGGAGGTAATGAAGGTTAAATAAAGGCCATAAGGGTGAGCCCTAATCTAATATAACTGATGTCTTTATAAGAAAAGGAAAAGATACCACAGTGAGCTCTCTCTCTCTCTCTCTCTCTCTCTCTCTCTCTCTCTCTCTCTCTCTCTCTCTCTCTCTTCCTCTTCCTCTTCCTCCATATAGAGGAAAGGCTATGTGAAGACACAGCAAGAAGGCAGCTGTCTACAAGCCTGGAGGAGAGGCCTCATTAGACACCAACCTAGCTGGTTCTTTAGACTTGGCCTTCTAGCTTCCAGAATTGTAAGAGAAGAAATTACTGTTGTTTAAGGTATTCAATCTGTGATATACTATTATGGCAACCTGAGCAGACTAATGCAGCAAACTTTAGCAGATTATTTACATTTTTTGATCCTTAGGGTTTTTCTTTTTCTTGTAAGTGTGCAATGTGTATGATGATGCTGTACTATATATATATATATGTCATAGAGCTGCAGTGAAGAGATAAGCAGATGATACACCTGGCAATTAACAGTGTCTAGCACACAGTAAGTGCTCAGAAACCATTAGCTATTAGTATTACTTCACTGCAAAATCAACCACTATGACCTATATCTTGTGGAGATTCATTGAGTCACATTTGGGACTTTAGGTCAAGAAAAATTTAACCAAGGCTTCCAAGATGGCCACATAGGTAAAAGTGGTACTCACCTCCTCCTACAACCACATCAAATTACAACTAAACTACAGAATGACCATCATTGAGAACTGGTTGAAGTCTAGCTGAACAGAAGCCCTGTAACTAAAGATATAAAGAAGAAGCCACATCAAGACTGGTAGGCAGGGTGGAGAGGCAGAATGGGCTGATCCCACACACACATATGGTGGATAAAAATCGGGAGGGATATCTTGGCTTCAGAGATCCCCCTGAGGAGTGAGGGATTCCAGTCCCATACCAGGCTGCTCAGCCCAGGGTTCCAGTGCCAGAAAGAGAAGTCCCCATAACTTCTGGCAGCAAGGATTGAGGTTGAGTGAGACAAAGGACAGCTGGAGTCCCAGACATTCCTCTTAAAGGGCCCACACATGGACTTACTTGGACTCGCAGGCTCTAAGCCCCAGTACTGGGGTGGCAGCTCTAAAGGCACCAGGGACCTACAGGGAGGAACTGAACTGTCTGACAGCAGGGCAAGAGCTGGAGGGGCAGCTTTCTTCTGGGTATGTCTTATAACTGGTGATGTTAACCTTGATCACTTGGTTACCAAGATGGTGTCTTCTGGGTTCTTCACTGTGAAGTTACTTTTCCCCTTTTGCAGTTAATAAATATTTGGAAGGAGATGTGTCAGGGCTATGCAAATATCCCCTTTCTCCATAAACTTTCTCTCACTTTAGCATTCACTGGTTGATCATGCCTGTAGCAATTATTACTCTGGAGTTCTAATGGTATTTTCTGTTTTTCTCACTTCTTTTGCATTTATTATTTGAAATTCTTCCATAAGGTACAGTTGTCCCTTCTCCTTCAGTAAGTTATGTATTCAATTATTTATTTATATCAGTATGTAATCATGGATATTTATCTTTTTTATTATTATTATAATCAAATTCTATCATTATTTGGCCATTGAGAGCTATTTCAGTTGACTCCTGTGTCCTTTTGAAAGCCTATCATCTTTTAAAAAAATAAACGATTTTCATTTAGAATACTTTTAGATTTACAGAGAAATAAGAGATACTACAGTGAGTTCCTATACATAATACCTTTCACCCTATTTTCCCATTGTTAGCATCCTACATTACCATAGTACATTTGTCAAAACTAAAAAACCAATGTTGATAGGTTAGCATTAACGAACTCCAGATTTTATTAGATTTCACCAGTTTTTCAATTAATGTTTTCTTTCTGTTTCAGGGTCCAGTCTAGTGTACCATGTGGCATTAGTTGTTATGTCTTTGAGTCTCCTGTGGTCTGTGACGGTGTCTTAGTCTTTCCTTATTTTTTATGACCTTGACAGTCTTAAGGAGTAGTGGTCAGGTATCCTGCAGAATGTCCTCCATCCTGGGTTTGTCTGATGTTTTTCTAATGATTAAAATGGAGTTATGGGTTTGGGAAAGAATACTGAGGAGGTGAAGTGCCTTCTTGTCACATCATATCAGAGGGTACATGATTTCCACATAAGTCACTAAATAATGTTAACCTATATCACTTGGCTCAGGTGGGTTTGCCAGGTTTCTCCTACTCTGGTCTATGGAAGCAAGTAACTAAGTGTAGCCTGTCCTTGGTGAAGGAGGACTAGGAATTAAAATCATCCTCTTGGAGGAAGGGGGTATCTACATGCATTATTTAGAATTCATCTAAAGAAATATTTGTCTCTTCTCTCCCACCAGCCTTTGTTTTTGCACTAAGAACACATCTAATTTCTCTTCTCTGAGAGTCCCTTAGGCTACATCTCCAGCTTTTTGTATTATTCTTATTTGTGTTATTTTCTTCCTGTGGATTGTCTTTTCTCCAGGTATGTTTTTAATTAGTATTTCATGGCTTCTTTGGAACTCTGTTTCCTTCCCTTTGACTCATTTCTTCCACTGGTCTCAGGCCTTAATTGATACCAAGGTTATTGTGCATGTAGCAGGCTGTCTCTATCATCACTGGGGCTGCTCTCTGCCTTTTTTTTACCATCCAGTTTCTATAGATACTTCCCTGCATCTTTGTTCTTAATCTGAAGATTTTAGTTCTGGACAGAATGGTCAGAAATGACCAAACTCACCTGGAATTGGTCCACAGCTTTTCTTCTTCTTCTTTTTTTGCCTCAGTTGTTATCTCTGACTCCTCTGTTTTCCTTCCCTTTTCCACCCACTCTACCATCTGGAAATCAATGTATTTATTTTCTCCTTCTTCCTCTTTTGTGCCCCAAGGGGTCTCCTTGAAGTCTTGTGGGTAGATGTTACCTGCTGGACATCCCTTTTGTCATGATGACCTGGCCCTTGTGCTGCTCTGTCTGTTTTCCTCTTAGTTTCCTGTTTCGGGTACGGCTCTTTTTCTATACGCAGTTTATGAACAATTTACTTTGTGTGACAGGGTTGTTCTTGTCCTCCATACTGCAAAATACTTAAAAATAATTATAATAATCCTCCTAGTAAAAGTTACTATAATTTATTGAACACCCACCTTGTGCCAAGCACTGCACTGTCTACTTTATATTCATAGACTTACTGAATTCTTACAAGATATTATTATCGTATCCATTTTATAGATAGAGAAATAAGACTCTGAAGGTTAACTATCTTGTCAGGTACACACACTTAATCTTAAAATTCCAAAGCCATTTTTCCTTACTATGTAATTCTGAGTTCTTCAGTCATCATTCATATTAATCCTGAGCTAACTATCACATCTTTGGCTCTCTGAATGGCATTTGAATTTTTGATCATGTTTAAACGAAAGCACCCCAGTTTGTGAGTAAAGTAATTCTATTCTTGCTAAAAATTGAAGTAAAAAATGACCTTGAACAATAACGAATGATGGATTGTCTTATGGAATCCTCTTAACAGCTCTTTACACTAGGTATAATGTTATCTCCATTATACATATAAGAAATTGAATTTTAAAGAATTTTAGTAATCTGCTCAGTCTAATTACACAAACAAGTTAGTGGAAAAACTGGAATTTGAACTCAGGTTGCCTAGCTTGGAGCTCATACTATTAACTAACTCACTATATATATGTTTATATTGCTTCCAGTTAGTTACCTGTACATACATTATCTGTCTCCTTACCCTTTCATCCTTAGCCTTAACTAAGAATTATCATGTGGGAAATAAAATTTTGAGTAGGTCTCCAAGGTTAAATGAAACATTTCATTTAAAAAGCATAATTTGACATAGTCTCAGACTATGATATCATATTTATTTCCAGACCATTGAGGACAGTTAGTCATAATGGAACATTAAAAGTTTAAACAGGTATTAGTCACAAAAGAAGAGATCTTATCACCCTGCTTTGATTTACGGATCCTGATAATAGAAATAAGATAGTCACACTTAGCACTACAGATTTATTTCTGTGACATATTCTTACAAATTTCCAAGTACAGTAATAGTAATTGGTACAGTATTAGTAATTGCTCTGCCTCATCAAGCATTTTGAAATTTCACTGCCACAAGTTTTAAGGGGATGTTCAAATACTTCCATTTGCTTGGAATATCACTGTGTTCAATATCAGGTATAATAAGTGAGCCAGGGATAAGGACTTGAAAATCTTTGAGATTGGAGGGGGTCAAGCGGGGGGACATCTGTAATGATTTCAACAATAAAGATTTAAAAAAATATCTTTGAGATTACAGAGATATTCATTATTAGGGAATTGATTGGAATGGGGTTTAATGTGTTACAACTAATTCATGCAGGTTTTCTAAGTGGAGCAGAAGCTTGTCAATCATTTAGCAACTTCAGTTGTATGGAAAGTCATCCATATAAAAAAGAAACCCACTTAGATTCCCCCAAAGCACAGCAAACTAGAGGATTTGAAGAAATAAAAAGCTGCCAAAGGTGAGTTGAACATATTTTCCAACAATTTGCTCTTGAATTGCTACATTTGTAGTATCTAATAGAAACAACGGATAATGGCAAAATGACTGAAAAATAAACCGTGGGCACTATGTTACTCTCCAGAAACCTTCGAAATGATCACTCCTGCATCACAAAAATGAAGCCCTCAGATTTCTCACCTTCAAGTCTCAGCTCTCCCACTGCCATGAAATATATAGGCGTCTTTATCTCAGGTTCTTTTCTTCAAGTCCCTTGATGCTAGGATATTTCCATTCAAATATTGTTCTATGATGTAAAATGATTATTTCTGAAAATAGACCTCTCAGACTATCCTTCCCAATGATTCCATTACTATTAATGACCTCGTTACTATCAATTGCAGCCAAGTATCACCTACTAACCAAGAATGTAAAAGATTTTAGGTTCTTATTTTTTGAATGATTACACATACATGGTAAAAAATCCAAGGAAAACAAAACATTATACAGTCCAGAGGAACTCTTCCTCTCACCTAGGCCCCCTGTGCCCATTTTCCTCTGGAAGAAACCACCATTGCTAGGTTCCTGTGTGTGCTTCTGCTCTTTCCCACAAGTGGTGGCATTTTTTTTTTTTTATCCTCACCCGAGGACATTTCTGCATTTATGTTCAGATAGAGCAGGAGGGAGAGAGGGGGGAAGAGAGAGAGAAAAACATCGATGTGAGAGACACATCGAGTGGTTGCCGCCCACATGACCCCAATCAGGGCCGGGGACAAACTGCAACTGAGGTACATGCCCTTAGCAGGAACTGAACCCGGGACTCTCTGGCCTGTGGGCCGATTCTCTAACCGCTGAGCCAAACTGGCCAGGGCCGAGGATATGTTTTTATTGAGAGAGAGAGAGAGAGAGAGAGAGAGAGAAAGAGAGAGAGAAACATTGATGTGAGAGAGAGACATCGATCGATTACCTCTTACATGCATCTGATCGGGGATTAAACACACAGCCTAGGTACATGCCTCGACTGGGAATTGACTCTGCAACCTTTTGGTGTATGGGGACAATGCTCCAATGCAAGTGGTAGCATTTTAAACACAGTGCTGTATAGCACCTTAAAAAAAAATCAACAGCTTTATTGAGGCATACTTTGCACACTAAGTAATTCAAGCATTTTTAGGTGAACATCTGATAATTATTAGAAAGTTCACAGAGTCATGCAACCATTGCCACTTTTTAGAACATTCACATCACTCTAGAAAGATCCTTGGTGACCATTTTCAGTCATTCCCCGTTCCCGCTCCGAGCCCAGGGAACCACTAACCCACTTTCTGTCTCTATAGATTTGGTCTTTTGAGGACATTTTATGTAAATGCAATCATATAATATGTGATCTTTTGTCACTGGCTTCTTTTACTTAGCCTAATGTTTTTAAGATTTCTACATATTGTACCATATAACAGTACTATATTTCTTTTTATCGCTGAGTAAATTACTATATGTGGTTTATCCATTAATCAGTTGATGGACATTTGGTTTGTTTCCACTTTTGAGCTATTATGAATAATGTTGCTATGAATGTTCACATACAAGTCTTTTTGTGGAGATGTTTTTATTTCTCTTAGGTAGATATAAAGGAGTAGAATTCCTGGGTTGTATAGCAAATTTATGTTTAACATTTTATATAACTGCCAAGCTGTTTCCAAAATGACTTTTCATTCCAGGTATCAAGGAAAGGGTTAACTCAATTGGCCTGGATTGCTCAAAACCTGCACATTCCCAAGAAAGATCTGTCATTAGGATTAATCCTTGTCTGGTTCTTAGGAGGTGAGCTCTCAGTTCTTGGAATATTTTGCCTGATAAGGATGTTTTTGTATGGTCAGTATTTTGGGCCATCAATTCGATCAGACAGGTTATGCTAACAGTGTAACTTATAGAGAACATCTATTTTTGCTTTGGGGGGCTGGAGTCTGAGTAGCTGAGGTCAGTACCACAGATGTGGTGAACCAACATAGCTGATGCTCTGTAAAAGCCCTGGACCCCAAGGCTCAGGTGGGCTTCCCCGGCTCCTAATCCTTTTCATGTGTTGTCACATGTCATTGCTGAAAGAATTGTGTGTGTCCATGTGACTCCACTGGGAGAGGACACCTGGAAGCTTGTACCTAGTTTCTCTTGGACTTACCCATGTGCCTTTTCCTTTTGCTGATTTTAATCTGTATTCTTTCCTGTAATACACAGTAATCATGAGTATAATAGCTTTTCTTAGTCCTGTGAGTCCTTCTAGTGACTTATCAAGGGTGAGGGTGGACTTGGGGACCTATGACACAAACTTTTCCCCATTTTTCTATTTTGTTGTTCATCTTATTGTTATTTTATAAGATGTTTATAGGTAACTGAGAAACTTAGTTTCTGTCTGTGATATAAATTATAAGAATTTTTCCTAATGTATATTTTGTCTTCTGACTTTGTTTATGGTGTTTCATTCACTGCAGAAACATTTACTTTTGTTGAATCTAATTTATTATTTTTACAGCTTCTCTGTTTTGTATCATAATTAGACAGGTCTTTCCCAGACTGATTTTATTGAAATATTTTGTATGTTTCCTTTAGGCTTTAAAGTTTTTAAAATCTTTATCTATTTAGAATCTCTTAGTTATAAGAAATGAGATAGGAATCTAAATTCATTGATTTCAATATGACTAGTCATCACTTATTGAATAATTAATCTTTTCTCTACTAATTTAAAATGTTGCCTCTGTCATATATTAACTTTTTAAATGTATTGGCCTATTTTTGGATTTTTTTGGGTTCCATTGATCTGTTTAACTATTCATGCCAAACTCTTTTAATATTTCACTTTATAATAAGTTTCAGTATTTTGTAAGACTAATTCTCCCTCTTCTCAGCTTATTACTTTTCTTTTTCTGGAATTTCCTGGTTATTCTTGCTTTTTAAGTTTTTTTTTTTTTTTTTAATTTTAACTTTTGCTTGCATAGCTCTAAAACACATCCTATTGGCATTATGATTTAAATTGTGTTAAATTTATAGATTAACCCACCAAGATATTGAATCTTCCTACTTGAATAAATGATATGTTTCCCATTTGTGAAAATCTTTTTGCCTTTCAGAGGTGTTTAAATTTGATTTCATATAACATTTGAAAAAATTTAGCTAGGTTTATTCCCATCTCATTTTGTTATTTTGTCTTATCTTTCCACAGTACCGATAAATTCTGTATTGTGTCCTTGATTTATAGAAGAAATTGTTTTATTTAGATTTTCTTTTTCTTGACCATATTCTTGGTTACCCACCTAATTTAAGGCAACAGCATTCTAATAAAAGTTATTCTTTAGAAATTTTTCGTTTTTTTTCACTCATTTTCTTTCCTCTCAGAATATTTATATAGATTCTATTCTACCCTTGAATGAGATGGTTTCTTCCTGGAGCAGTTATTTTTAGGAGTATTATTGAGGGGTGTGTGGGGAAGGAAACTGTCACATGTCTGGAGTGCTATCGGGTTATCTTAGCCTTTTCTTTCCCCACAACAAATAAGACAATATTAGGGCTGCTAGTGCAGAATATCTCCCCTTCACCTGGCCTCAGTGACAGTTTCTTACAAATATGGTTTGTCTGTGTGATTCTTCTCTTCCTGTATCTCACCTCACTCCAAGTTCTTTCTTAATAACCAGGTCCAATAATTTTTTCCTACTGCCAATGCAGACACACATTTTTGTTGTACTGTGTTGTGGGTTACTGTGGAGAATTGCGTTTTGCCATATTTTTCTGAGAACTACAGTGGGGTCATCCTCTCTCAACATCTTCCCATAATCCCATTTGACCTCCTTTATATAGTATGATTTTAAATTAATGACCTCTCCAACTTTCAGTGAAGATGGAGTTTTCACTTTTCTTCTCGTTAGTTTTTTTTTCCAAAAGAAAAGGTAAAAATTGCCATCTTGATGTCACAATTTAAAAATAGAAAGTCTACCCTCCCTATTAATGTGTTTTAAAAAATATTTAAGTATATTAAAGTTTGTTCTTATTGGGCTGGAGAGGGTAGGGCTTAAGGTAGAACCAATGCTGCTTTCTGAGTTCCCTTCAGTGACTCAGAGAAACTCAGGTGGCTTGGCTCCTTATTTTTCTGGCAGGGAACCCCTTATCCCTAAATGTTTCTAAATCTGAAAACAAAGCTTTTCTTTCTTCCTCTTCCTCATGTTATTCACCAAAACTCTCTTCAGCCAATGAGCAGAACTAGAATAAGCTAGCTTATTCTACTTCCAATAGTTTTCTCTCTTGACCCTAATGCTGCCCTCTCTAACCTTTGACTATCAATAAGCAATCCATGTCCATCTCTCAAAACCTACACCACAATCACCTTATCCAAAATATCTGAAAACCCATGGGCTCTGGTTCTTTGGGTGATTCACCTCAAAGTGGCACATGTCACTTTAATTACATTCATTGGCCAAAGCAAGCCAGGTGATTAGTGTGAATTTTAATGGGGAGAGGCACTATAACCCTCCCCCAGGAAGAAAAAGCGAAAGCAGATATTGGTGAGTAATAATACATTCTGGCATTTTAACAAACACTTGTTGAATACTTGCTATGTACCAAATATTTTCAAAGATATGCCATAAATAATTTTAATATATTACAGGAGAAATAAAACACCAAGGAGCAGGGTTCTATTAACTTTGAGATTCTACACAATGCTAAAATTATCTGAATTATTTTTATTAATTACATCAAAATGTTTGCCTAGTTTAAGTGCACTTGTACACCAAGTTTGATGGAAAGGGGTCAATAATATTTTGCAGGGCAGTCCACTTTCAGAGAGGGTAGAAATGGTAGTGATGGGGAAGGGATGCCACAGCGAAAGGACTGCATAATGCAGATACTGGATGTCCTTCATCCTCCAGCTTCTCCATCCACATAAGCTGCCTGTTTTATCCTATGCCAACTCCGAGAATTCAACAATTTTATTCTCCTCCAAATTAATCTACAATCCTGTTGTAGTCAATTTGGGCTGCTATAACAAAATGCCACAGACTGTATAGCTTATAAATAACGGGAATTTATTTCTCACAGTTCTAAAGGCTGAGAAGTCCAAGATCAAGGTGTGAGCATGGCAATATTCTGGTGAGGGCCTACACCTTCTTGCTATGGAAGGGGCAAGGGAGTTCTGTGGAGGTCTTTTTCATAAGAGCAATAATCCCATACTTGAGTTCTCTACCCTCATGACATAAGCACTTTCCAAAAGCTCCAGCTCCTAATACCATCACACTGAACATTAGGATTTCAACATATACATTTGGTGGGATTGAGGGGGTGGGGTGTACAAAAATTCAGACCATAGCATCTCAAATAACCTTATTAAGTTTTGTAGTAAATCTTCTTGAAGGAAGCAGAAGAGAGTGTTTACATTATACTTTCAACCAATTGGACAACCCCTAACATGCGTTTTTTTTTTTTTTTTTTCTCCTAAGACTCCCTGGAGTCTATATTAAGAGCTTCATTCTCTGGCCCTTTCATTGCTTAGGACTCAAGCTTTTTAAGACTCTTTCTTTCTTTCTTTTTTATTTTAGTTTTTCTTTCTCCCTCTCAGGAACAATAACATTTTCTCTCTTTGACTTAGGCACAGGCTATTAACATCCTTGTTTGCTACAGTTCCCCATACTTGGAGCTTTATACAGTAATGACTCCTAAAGTATTTCTTTCTAACACAAACAATGGGTACCTAAGAAGTGTTTTGGTGAATAATCTCTTTTATTCTTTTCTTCTTGCATTAGTATAAGAGAGCTCTTGGGAAACACATGAGAGATGAAGGACTGAATTAAAAAGCTGAGACAAGGTCAAATGTAATTACAGTCTTCTGCAGAGGTGTCCATGACCATTTGAACATGCCAAGAAGCATACACATCTTCCATTTAGCTCTACCAGAACATATAATAATTGAATGTCTTAATATTTATGTGGTAAAATCTTGATTAGAAAGGTCCAGAGGCTTTAGAGATGAACAATCTGGGCTAAAATCCCAGCTCCACTAAAATAGAAAAGATATAACAATATATACTTTGTCATGTAAGGATCAAAGGATAAAGTAAAGTATACAAAGACTAGAACAGCGTTGGGCACTAAGTAGGTGCTCGGTAAGTGGCAATTGTTATTTTCACATTTCTAGAAAGAAGAAATAACTGCCTTTTTCTACTGGTAATCTTTTTAAAACATATTTTTTCATCACTAGTGGATAGATATATCTGAAGACAATCATTAAATAAATTCTCAGTCTTCATAGGTAAAATGACTATGGGAACTGTATTCCCTCAACTTAATATAACAGTTCTTGTTTTTAAAGGTTTTGACAGTTCCCATGTGAGGACAATGGAGCCGTTCTCTCCCCCAATCACCATAAAAAAATGATAGATGATTAATTCATAGGTGTGGCTTAATAGAATCTATTATAACAATAATACCTAACAATGGAATTGAAGTGGTTTTCATATTAACACTGTATCCTTTGACATCCATAACGGTCCCCTGAGTAAGTAGAGTTTGTGTGGTTATCTCCAGCATAGGTGAGGAAACCAAGGCTCAGACACATGAATAAAGACTTTTAAAATCCTAATTCTGGAACCTTTTTTCCCTACATTGTAAAAGTTTGATTAAAGGAAATAACAAATGTAAAAAGCCTCCTAATTTATAAAGCACTGTGAAAATATAAGTAGTTATGGAAAATATAAGTAGTTATGGTGATTATTCTTATCTTGGAGTAGAAAATCTAATAAATCCCAGAACCTGAATCTTGCCATTTGTAGTTCAAATCAAAGCATTGAATTCCACTAACAAAAGCTTCTTGCCAAACTGCCTTCATCTTAGTTCTTATTCTGAATGACAAAGATCTGCCTTTCTTCTAGGTCTGTGTGATGAGGTGACAGCTAGAAGATACTTGGTATTCAAGGCCTTCTCTATGAGGCCTTGGGAAGTGGGTTATCTAGGACCAGGTCTCCAAAAAGAATCAGCTAAAAACTTTGAAAAAAGAAGGCACTTCTAATCTATTAAACTTTAGGTTGTGAACGTAGAATTTGATACTGAGTCTTGTAAATCACAAGATCTCTTCTCCCTAATGCCTACTGTTCAGAGTGGAATTTAAGAATCTTAACAATTCTGTAATGCTTCTGCCCTTCTGTGCTTCTTTCAACAGTGTGGTAAATGCATCTCCTTATATATTTATTATTCTTTCAATATTTGGTTTGACCCAATAGTTCTATATCCAGGATTACTGTCACCAGTAACTGTTGAACATTAAAGAAATTCTGAAACCAACTTGCAAGTCTGTTTCACAATATTGTTTTAGTGAACTTCTGTAACTTTATTTCTATAGAGTTCCTGGAAAATAGACAATGACTATTTCACCTGTAGCTAAAAGTGTACTCATTTAATTTATGATAAGAATTTACATTATTTCTTGGTGGGTTTGATCAGTTTTGTACTTTAAGGATAGACTGCTTTATAATCTTGGTGGAATATATTGATACATGAATTTTAAATAAAAATCTGCAGTACCTTTCCATCAGTAGACATTTTGAATAATTCTCAATATCTTTCCTATTGACAAAATTGAAGTATCCAATTCAACTTAAAAAAAAATCTTATGAAACAACTTAAACACATAAAAGCTCAATATTGATATATGTCTGTCAACTTAAATTAGCTTTAGCTTTAAAAATTCAGAGCTTCAAAAGCATTTTTTTCTTCCATCATCTAATAGAAGGTAGATGGTAGAAGCTTTCCTGAATTACTGATGGAATGAATTGGTTATCTTCTGGATAAACTTTCCTCATTACTCTATTGCAATACCCAAGAGTGAACCAGGTGATGTTGCTACCTGTGGTCTCTCTTCCCATGTTCTGAGACACACAGTGCAAGTGGAGAAGGAAAGGTATTAGAGTAAGAGAGCCAGCTGCCATCACTCAGCTGGCTCTGTGTATTCCTCACACAGTGGGCATAACTTTAGAGTTTACCTTTAATGTTCAGTGGAAAAAAGATTTGCCAACCTCTGCATTCAGGGAATTCTAAGTAAAATGCTAAAGTAACATTTATGAGCTGAATTCGTATGTTGAAGTCAGATGAATGACTGCTGCCCTGGAATTCACATGATAAAGCCCTAATCCCCAGCATCTTAAAATGTGACTGTATTGGAGAGAGGGTCTTTAAAAAGGAAATTAAGTTGAAATGAGGTCATTTGCATAGATCCTAATCTAATATGACCAGGGTCCTTATAAGAAGAGACTGGGACACAGACACACACAGATGGAAGGACCACATGAAGACACAGGGACAAGGTGGTCATCTACAAGCCAGGCAGAGAGGCCTCAGAAGAAACCAACCTTGCTGACACTGATCTTGGACTTCTAGCCTCCAGAGTTGTGAGAAATAAATATCTGTTGCTTAAACCACTCGGTCTGTGGAAATTTTTTGGCAGCCCAAGCAAATTATATAGTAAAACTAAACACATACACACAAACCCACACATTCACATTCACACACACACACACACACACACACACACACACACACACACCCACACATTACTTTAGAGTTCATAAGCACAGTTCCTAGAAATAGGCCACTATCACTGATTCTATTATTATTCCTACCAAAAGTTGAGTGGTGCTGTTCTCTATAATCCATTGACCAAAGTGCTGTGGAAGGGACAAAGATTAAAAGGGTAGCATTTACTATGTGAACTCTAGGAGGTGACAAGTAGTCTCCCCTACATTTCTCCCTGGATGACAATACAACAGACTTGGGAACTATCTACCCCTGTGATTGTTGTGAGGAATATATGTGTGTGTGTGTGTGTGTGGGGGGGGAGTACATAACAGTTCAGGACACACAGTAAGCATTATGTGTTTGCTTTATTATTTTCCTGTTGTCATTTTCTATATTGTTATTTTCATCATCATTGGCTTCTTGAAAGCATTTAATAAGGCAAATTATGTAAGCTACAGCCCTGGCAAGACTATATGTGTCTAATAAATGAAAACTGGTATACTGACTTATTGTAGTTAAGAATACAAGCTTTGGAATCAGTCCAATCTAGCTCTAAATTCTGGCTCTATTCCCCTCCTCCTGCCCTCTCTCCTTCCCTGGCCCCCAAATTTGCTTCTCTCATAGTCTTTCCATCTCAGTTAATGGCAACTCCACTCTTCCTGTTCCTCAGGCTGAGTGTTTTGGTGTCGTCCTTGATTATTCTTTTATTATAAGCCTCACAAACAATCTGCCATCAAATCCTGTTGATTCTACCTTCAGAATATATTCAGAAACAAAATATTTTCCACACTCTCTTTCCTGCTGTTACCACCATGGTCCAAACTGCTCTCATGTCTCATCTGGCTTATATTAAATGTATCCTAATAGTTTTCCTATTTCCTTACTTTCTCCCCTTCAGTTTGTTCTGAACACAGCAGCAAGAATCCTTTTAAGATATGTCACTCCTCTGCTCAAAACCCTCAAGGTAAGAAGCAAACTTACAATGATCTACTAAGCCCTACATAATTTGCATGCCTCATACCCCCACATTACCTATATGACCTAATTAATTTCCTACTTCTCCCCCTGCTCAGTCCATGTGGGCAACACTGACCTTGTTAGTTGCTTTTTGAACTTGCAAAGAAGACTCCTGCCTCAGAGCCATTGTATTTGCTGTTTTCTTAAAATTTATTTTTAAATCACAGTTGACATACAATATTATATTAGTTTCAGGGGTAAAACATATTGATCAGACATTGTGTACCTCACGAAGTGTTAACCCTGATAAGTCTAGTAGTTGACACCATACATAGTTATTACAATATCATTGACTTATTCCCTATGCTGTACTTGCTGTTTCTTCTGCCTGCAATGTTCTTCTCCCAGATAGCTTTTTCTTGTGTATGTGTGTGTGTGTTTAAATTTATCTTTATTGTTGAACGTGTTACAGATATCCCCCCTTTATTCTTCCACTGACTGCCCCTCTTCTTTCCACTCCCACCCCCCTCCTGCTTTCCCCACACTATTGTCTGTGTCCATTGGTTATGCATATATGCATATAAGTTCTTTGGTTTATCTCTTCCTGCCACCTCCTCCCCTCTGAGACTCATTAATCTAACAACTAATTTGTACTTCTTAATCCCCTCACCTTTTTCACCCCTTCTCCCAACTCCTCTCCTCTCTGGCAACCGTCAAAAAGTTCTCTGTATCTATGAGTCTATTTCTGTTCTGCTTGTTCATTTTTGTTTCTAGATTCAATTGTTGATAGATATGTATTTACTACCATTTTATTGTTCATATTTTTGATCTTCTTCAAGAAGACCCTTCATTTCATATAATACTGGTTTGGTGGTGATGAACTCCTTTAGCCTTTTTCTTGTCTGGGAAGCTCTTTATATGTCCATCGATTCTAAATGATAGCTTTGCAGGATAGAGTAATCTTGGTTGTAGGTCCTTGCTTTTCATCACTTTGAGTATTTCTTGCCACTCCTGTCTGGCCTGCAAAGTTTCTTTGGAGAAATCAGCTGACAGTCTTATGGGAGCTCCCTTGAAGGTAACTAATTGCTTTTCTTGTGCTGCTTTTAAGATTCTCTTTTTGTCTTCAACCTTTTGCATTTTAATTAAGATGTGTCTTGGTGTGGGCCTCTTTGGGTTCATTTTGTTTGGAACTCTGTGATTCCTGGACTTGTATGTTTGTTTCCTTCACCAAGTTAGGGAAGTTTTCTGTCATTATTTTTTCAAATAGGTTTTCAATTTCTTGCTCTCTGTCTTCTCCTCCGGCACCCTCATGACGTGAATATTGGTATACTTGAAGTTGTCCCAGAGGCTCCTTACACTATCCTCATTTTTTTTTAATTCTTTTTTCTTTTTGCTGTTCTGATTGGGTGTTTTTTGTTTTCTTGTATTCCAAATTGATGGTTTGATTCTCAGCTTCACCTACTCTACTGTTGATACCCTGTAAATTGTTCTTTATTTCAGTTAGTGCATCCTTCATTTCTGACTGGTCCTTTATTATGCTCTTGAGGTCCTCACTAATTTCCTTGAGCATCCTTGTAACTAGTGTTTTTAATTCTGCATCTGTTAGATTGCTTATCTTCATTTCATTTAGTTCTTTTCCTGGAGTTTTGTTCTGTTCTTTCATTTGGGACATGTTCCTTTGTCTCCTCATTTTGGCTGCTTCCCTGTTTGTTCCTATGTATTAGGTAGAGTTGCTATGTCTCCTAGGCTTGGTAGGGTGGCCTATTATAGTAGGTGTCCTATAGGGTCCAGTGGCACAGCCTCCCTGATCACCCCAGCTGGGCACTTGAGGTGCAACCCCCTTGTGGACTGAACACCCTTCTGTTGTAATTGAGTCTTGATTGCTGTTTGCATGTCAGTGGGAGGGATTTACTCAGGCTGATCATCAGGCTGTGCCCACTGACCACTGACTTCTGACCACCTTGGAGAATCAGCTGTGTAGGGGCCCACCTCACAGAGCAAGACTTATTTCAGCAGGGCTCTGGTATCCACTGAGTCCACCCCTTGAGAATGTCGCTTGTGAAGGTGGTTGGGTGGTGGTTTTTTGATGTAGTCTGAAGCTGTCCACTGGGTATGCTGGCTTTGGGGTCTTTCGGGAGGTGTAGGCCAAGGTCAGGCACTGCCTGTGTTCTACCTGGGGCTACCAGGCATAAGCTACAAAGCGATCTGCAAATGGCTGCTTCTTGTGCTGGGCTTGGAGGTGCCCAGGCAAGACCAAGCTGTAAACCAAGGTCACTTCTGCTAATGCCACACCTGAGGCCACTTAGCAAGAGGTATGGGGCTCGCTGAGGCCAGATGCTGCTTGTTTGAGAGGTTTTTAGGAAAATCTGAAGCGTGAGCCAAGACAGGCCAATCCTATGGTGAAGCCACTGGAAACAGCTTGGGTGGGCCTGAAAGTTGGGTGGGGCAAGGCCTCAGGGAATCACCTGCTGGGGCAAACAGTGTGAGCAAGGTACTAGAGTCCTAGATATGGTGCCAGTCTGCTTGCCCCATGAGGTAATGGCTCACCAAAGGAACAACGGCCTCCACCAGTATGTCTGTCTGGGAGAAAGCTGCCCCTCCAGCTCTTGCCCCAATGCCAAACAACTCAATACTTGTTGGTATGTCTCGGGTGCCTTTCAAGCTGCCTCCCCATCACTGAGGCCCAGAAGGAATGAGTCAGAGTAAGTCTGTGCATGGGCCCTTTAAGAGGATCTGCCTGGGCGCCAGAAGCCTCAGCCTCCGTCAGCCTCAGTTTCCACTGGTGTTTACAGCCAGAAGTTATGGGATCTTCTCTTCCTGGCACTGGAACCCTGATCTGGGGAGCCTGATGTGGGACAGAGACCCCTCAATCCTCAGGGGGGACCTTCACAGCCAAGGTATCCTCCTGATTTTTATCTGCTCCACGTGGATGTGGTACCAGCTCTTCCCAACCTCTGCCCCTCCTACCAGTCTTTTTTTTTTTTTTTTTATATTGAAAGGAAATGACCCCCTTTTTAAAATTGATTTTAGAGAGAGCGGAAGGGAGAGAGAGATAGAGACATCGATGTTAGAGACATCGATGAGAGAAGATCGATGAGAGAGAAAATCGATTGGCCGCCTCCTGCATGCTCCCCACTGGGGATTAGGCCCACAACCTGGGCATATGCCCTAACCAGGAATCGAACTGGTGACCTCTTCGTGCATGGGTTGATGCTCAACCACTGAGCCATACTGGCCGGGCCCTCCTATCAGTCTTGATGTGGCTTCTTTAATTTCATAGTTGTAGGACTTCCATTCAACTCAATTTCAGGCAGTTCTGAAAGATGGTTGTTTCTGTAATTTAGTTGTAATTTTGATGTGGTTATGGGAGGAGGAGAGTACCACATTTACCTACCCTCTATCTTCCCAGATAGCTTCATACTTCTCTTTTCAACACCCTCAGGTTGCTGTTTTCATGGGAACCCTATTTAAATTTACATCTCTCATCCAACTGTCTTTATCCTCATCTTTCAATACCATTTTTTTTTTTTTACCAATTCGTCACCTAAAACACTATATATTTCATTTCTATCCTGTTAGTTAACTATCATTCTCCACTAGAATATAAGCTCCTTGAGAGAAGGGATTGTTATCTCATGTTGACTGCCAATGTTTAGAGCATTTCCAGCTGGCACATAATATGTGCTCAGTAAACATGTTTAATGAATAAAAAGATTATATTAAGTAAGGTACCAATAAGATGAATAAACCAGTTGTTTAAACATGCTAGAAAAGATTAAAGGATAAACAAGAGGAGAATTTTAGAAAATTTAAGGAACTTAAAAAGCTCAGCATATGCATTTTATTATTTTCACACACTCTGACAACATCAGTACTTCCAATGGGCTTTCATGAATGCCAATATATAAAAGTTTTGCAGTTCAACAATATATTTAGTCCTTTTTTTTGAGGAAGTTCCTTTTATTGTTGTAATCATTTATAATATATATAAACATACCAGAAAATCTCCATCTATTCACCTCACAAATATAAATAGCAATAATTACAATAGAATCTATTTACTGGAGACTTAATATAATCAATAAATACATTATCTTATTTGATCATTGCAAAAATGCTTAATGCATTTCCCAATTCAGAAATGAATGGCAGATCTGGGATTCATATACAGATTTAGAATCCATATCTAAGACTAATTCTAATACCTGGTTCTTATTTCTAATGTGTCATCTAGTTTGTAGTATAGTTATTTCCTTAGGAAATATATAACATGTTCATCACTATTTGAAATAAAATTCTTAGGAAGAAATAATTTTATAGTAAGAGTTTGTTGACTAAAAAGCTTTGCATTTATTTTTGGAAACTGTTGTTTCTTGCCTAATTTGAATATAAGAAAACAGACAAGGGCCAATTGTAAGTTTGGTTTAAGACTACTTCCCCAAACAGTTCTACTTCCCCAAAATGTTCCAAATTGATTGTAAAGTAATTTAGTAAGACATGGGATTTCATAGGCTTTGTATAATGAAGAATTCGGCTGGCTTCTGTCCCTGGTTCCTGGAAGGTGACCTAAACACTTGGTGGGTCTATACAGAGTTTATGTTAACAAGATGACTCAGTATGGGGGCTGACCATGCCAGAAAGACCAATCATGTGATTGAGGGGTTGGGGCTCAATCTCTATGGGGTGTGGGGGTGCAGAGATTGAGTTCAACCTTGGGGCCAGTGATCAGTCACGCCTACATAATGAAATCCCGGTAACAAGTCAGGACACTGAAGCCCAGGTGAGTTTCCTTGGCTGACACTACTCTTTCCAGTGTCACACATGCATGTGCCAGGAGGGTAATGTGTCCTGACTCCATAGGGAAAGGACAATGTAAGCTTTATGTTTGGGACCTCCCCGCCCCCGACCTTACCCTATGCATCTCTCTCTTTAGCTGGTTCTGATTTATATCCTTTTTCTATAATAAAACTATAATCACAAGTGTAGCAATTTCCTGAGTTCTGTGAGTCATTTGTGTGAATTATTGAACTTGAGGGAGTAATAGGAACCCCCAAATTTATAGCCAGCTGGTCAGAAGTGAGGGGAGCCTGGGGATCCTAAACTTGTGGTTGATACCTGAAATAAGAGCAATCTTGTGGAGGACTGTGCCCCTAACCTGTGAAATGTCTTCCAACTCTGGGTAGTAGTGTCAGAAGTCATTGCAGCTTGTTTTCCCTACCTCTATCCAAATAGTTAAACCTCTGTCAGCGGAAGTAACTCCTAGCTAAATATTGATTTTTTTTTTAACACAAGAAGGTACTTCTCCTCTGTTAAAAGGAGATGGTACTTTAACACTGACAGATTGATTTCCATTATTTATTTTGCAAGGTAACTGTATTGTCACAATCACCTTGAGAAGATACAATATAAGAGAAGTCCAGTTTTTGCTCAGATATCTAAGGACTTTGTTTTGAATCTTCCAATGAATATAAAATAAAAAGTCTGCTAAGAGGAAAATGTAACTCATGATCACTTCCATAAAAAGGTGAAAATCGGATTGTTATGCTTCCATCGAGAAAGTGCAAAATGTATAAGATCTCTTTGTGTTTCTAAAATATATTTAAATTTAGTTTCTAAATGACTTTAAAACATAAAGACATTAATGTGATGAAACCACGCATGTCCATTCCTAAACAATGGTAAAAACAAACCTGAACACACAGTTCTCTGAATCTGGAAGATGCTCTTGCATATTTGATTAAATGTAGCTTTGAGAGACTTAAATCAAAGAATGATATACCTTATTAATACTTTAAGACTATTACAGAAAATACTATTATTTATTCTTCACTCATATCATTGAATCATTCCTTAAAAGAAAGGGTAATATTTCAAACTTATTTCTTCCTGCTGTTTATGTGACAATGTCAGTGATTTTTTTTTTAATGTTAGCATTTTATCTACATGTCTTTATCAGACAAATCAAAAGGCATACAGACTTTTTTTTTTTTTTTTTTTTTGGAAGCAGCTCTAGATCAAAAGCTGTTGATGACTCCATGACATCAAACACCCGAATGAATCCTCGAGGAGTCTCAGTTCTGGATGGAGTTATGTTGGAAGAGGCTTGATTTAACAGTAAAAGGTAATTTTATTTATTTATTTCAATCCTCACCCGAGGATATTTTTTTCCATTCATTTTCCAATAGAGTGGGAAGGAGGGAGGGAGGGAGAGAGAGAGAAACATCAATTGGTTGCTTCCTGCACAACCCCAACCAGGGACAGGACCAAATCACAACTGAGGTACCTGCCCTTGACTGGAATCGAACCTGTGACTCTTTGGTCTGTGGGCTGATGCTCTAACCGCTGAGCCAAATCAGGCCAAGGTCAGCCAAAGGTAATTTTAAAAGCATTTCATTTCTTACTAGCAAGTGAGAAAGATACGATTCAAAAGCTCGATGAGCACTTTTCAACTTCCCTTCTTCCATTCCTCAATTTTCTTACACGCAGGAGGCTCCTCAGAGCTTTTTACATGTGAACACCCAAAAAGTCTATAGCACCCAGCCTCTAGTAGTCTTTTTCTTCCTCTCCTCTAGCCCATAACCCTCTTCTTGATCTCTTAATAATGAAGACCATCCTCAATTCCTATCCTCTTAGTGAAAACCCTTCCACTTTAAGAAAGGATTTCAGTGGAAGGGTAAGAAAATTAGATTTGAATTTGAAGGGTGCTCTTTTTCACACTGTCATAGGAGTAGGCCTAAATGATCACAGATGGCATTTTCCTTCATGTCTCATGTTTGTTGGAAGACAGTAAGCATATCCCATCTTTTCTGATGTACCCATTCTCATTGCAAGTCTATATGAAAATATCTAACATTCTAAATCACATTATACACAAGAGTAACTCTCAGTTGAGCCAACAGATTGCTGATCTAATGATAAATGCACTTTTAAATAGAACTATATATTTAAAAAGGTATTTATGACACACTTCACTCATACATTTTCACCATCACTCACAGGGGTCCAACTCAAAGAAGGCCACTTTGTTAGGCAGGTGAGTGATGTTATTTCTATACAAATGTTGAAATAAGCATGTAGATGGTCAGCTAACTAGCTTACCTGGTTTCTCGTTTAATTTTTAAATTTTTTTATGAGATGAAACTATTAAATGAGGACATTTTGAGAAAATGTTCCTCTGTCTGAAAATAAATGCCTCATATCTGCCTTTTTAAATAAATGCCATAAATTTTATTACAGCATGGGAGATGGATGACCCATTTCAGAATGCTTTTCCATTATCATTACTCCTTTTATTAGACTAGATGGAATTGCTAGTCAACAATTGGAATGCTAGCTGGTTGTCTCAATTATGGTTGTTTGTTGCTTTTTTATCCCACCCAAGCAAAACACCTCCTCACCCACTGTCAGCACATTCTGTATTTTCCTCCTGGGAGGTAGAGAATTGTATTCTTTTGTTTTTCTGCTTGCTCTCCACTGCAATAGTGTTTTAACAAAACTTAACTAGATTTCAATACCATGAAGATTTTAGTTAGGTTTCTGTTTTATCTTTACTAACATTAGCCTTTTAAAATAATTATATAGTTCATTACAAAAAAGATAGGCTTTGTTGGATTGCTAAACACATTTTGATGGTTTTCTTTATTTTCAGTGCACTTAAAGGGAACTTTGTTATTCTGGTATTCTCAGTCACCCAGTGAATTAGCATGCAGTTTTTTTTTTCTAAGGATTGCTGGCATCCTCTGTAAATGTAGTCATTAGAATGTATTCCCTGCTAACTAGTTGGGTGGAAATTGTATTCTTGGCTATTTTACATTCTAAAGATCACATTTTAGTGTAATTTATAACACTGATGATCTGTTTTGTTTTTTTGGGGGGCTGGGTAAAATTACTAGATATAGGCTGTTCTACCATGAGGAAAATGCTGTTTCAGAACTCTGAGACAGCTGGACAATGAACTTGTGAAATTACAAGGGAATCAAAAATAGCCTTGTTATACAAGAGGGCTGAGAAATAGAAACATCTTCAAGGTCTAGGATATGAGGCTGGGTTGCCAGAATATAAAAAAGACCCATTTGTTGATATTCACAAAATCACTTCAGAACTTTTTATGCTGTATTGTATATAGATAATTGGTGTTTGAACATGTGACCTGAAGCAATTAGAGTGTTTCAGGAAATAGAGAAAGACTCAATTATTTTTCACAAAATTTTAAGGATTATATTTCATTATGTTCAAATTCTTTAACACATACATTGTGTTTCCATAAACATATCCAGTATTATATATTATATACTAATTCTTAAATAATGAGATGACTGTATCTCAGCCACTTGGGACAAATTAGTTTGTTATAATGAATACATCTGTGATCTAAAGGAATCTATAATAAATCTATGTTCTACTGAATTTTGTACTCTAGCAGATGGCATCTAGAGTGAGTTACAGTTTATTATACACTCATGCCATGGTAACCATAACAATTAATCATTACTATTTCTATGTGTTTTAAGTTCAGATGAATATGAACTAAACTCATTAAAATAGTAGAGATCTCACTGACTTTGCATTAATTGGTTCTTAGAGTAGAAATTTCCTGTGGCTATAATATATATTCACACATATTATTTTCTCTGCATGTATCTACACACAATTGATATCTGGTTCTTTCTGGTGGTTAAGTAGTATTGTGAGCACTGAGTTAATTAACTCACACGATGCAGTCATGAGCAGCTGAAATCAGCTCACTGTGTAGGAGAGACCTGCATCTTCAGGCTTCCCCAACTGCTGTTTACAGCATGTTTGTAGGTTTCTTCTTTCACTAGCTATCATCCTGGAGTGACAAGATGGAATTTCAAGTTAGTATATATTTATGTGTGTGTATGTATGTATGTGCATGTATGTGTACCTTTGTGCATTTTTTTTTTGGTGGGGTCTCTATATGATAAGTAGCCAATTAAAAAAGATTCTTTCTATTATGTAACTAACCTTAAAACACAAGCACTTCAGAAATCTAATGAATAAATTATAAGAGCATGCCACTACAGTAAAAAGTGGCCTCCTTGTTGGGGACTGACATGCCATGCAGACACAAGAAGCAAAAAATTAATTATTTATTTAAGAGCTATACCCTGAGTGGCTAACAAGCATTTTGTGTTGATGAGATTAGATAAATATAGCTAATCTCAAAATTTTAGAGATTAGCTATATTTGATGAAACTGAACATGATTGATTTCTTTGAAAATATAACACACCCACCTTTGCCAGAATAGAGTAATATTGTTCAATATTCTTTATGATGTAAACGAGTGAATTTCAACTGGTGTGCTGCAAGAATTTTTAAAACATGCAATACTTGACTACTTAGTTGGGGGCACTGACCTCTTTTCCCTTAGATTGTCAAATAAAAAAAAAATGACAGCAGCCAACACAACAAGAGCTGCCCGGTGTGATGAATCAGAATAATACCTATGTTTTTTGTCAAATCGGCAAGAAATATATTTTTTGGTGTGCTGAAGAATTTTAGTAATTAGTTTATGTGTGCCATGAGATGAAAAAGGTTAAAAATCGCTGATGTAAACTATGAAGACTGAAAGTTGTTTTGCTGTTGTTTTTTATCCTCACCCGAGGACATTTTTGCATTTATCTTCAGATAGAGCAAGAGGGAGAGAGAGAAACATCTATGTGAGAGAGACACATCGAGTGGTTGCCACCCACATGACCCCAACCAGGGCCAGGGACAAACTGCAACCAAGGTATGTGCCCTTAGCGGGACCCAAACCCAGGCCTCTCTGGTCCATGGGCCGACACTCTAACCACTGAGCAACCAGCCAGGGCTGAAGACTGAAAGTTGTATGATTGCTATGTGATGGGTCTGATGAACAGGCACTCACTGAATGTTTGTTAAACAGATGAGCACACCTGCAGCCACCAGGCTTGCTCAGCCACGGCAGCATTCTCTGAAAGGGGTCAGACTCACAGGCCTTACACTTCTTTATGTTCTTCTTTAAGGGAGGTAGTCTTTACTGTGGTTAATTTAATAAGTATAACATATTACTTCGTTATAATATTAGAATCTGTACTAAATTGGTCAGAGAGTCAAGTTAATCCATTTTAGCTTGAACCATGAGAAAAAAGAATGTCCTAAGTCGATTTAAAGTGTAACTCTTTTTGTATTGATTTATATTTCTAAACAAATTAAGCAGGATATTACTTCCATAATGAGAACATTCTGCTAAGAAACAACCACCAGAGAATACTTAGACATTAAAGACTGGATTGTTGATTTTTTTTTATTGTTGACAGTATTACAGATGTCCCCCATTTTCCCCCCTTTGCTCCTATCTACCCCCACCTCACCCCATCACAGGCCTTCACCACATGGGCTGTGCCCATGGGCTATTCATATGCATATATGTTCTTTGGTTAATCTCTTTATATTTTTTAAAAAATAATTTTTCTTTATTGATTTTAGAGAGAGAGGAAGAGAGAGGGAGAGAGAGAGATAGAAACATTGATGAGAGAGAACATCAATTGGCCGCCTCCTGCATGTCCCTCACTGGGGACTTGGCCCACAACCTGGGCATGTGACCTGACTGGGAATCAAACTGGCGACCTCTTGGTGCATGGGTCAATGTTCAACCCTGAGCCACACCAGCCAGGCTTTGGTTAATCTCTTCCTGTCCCCTGAACCTCTCCCCTCTGAGGTCTATCAGCCTGTTCCATGCTTTCATGCCTCTGGACCTATTTTTTTATTTTATTTTATTTTTTTATTAATTTATTTTTGTTACAGATGTTTCTCCTTTTTTTCCCCATTGACAGCCTCCTCCTCATCCCCCCACCCTGTCCCCAGCTTTGTTGTCCATGTCCATCATTTATACATACATGTGCATAAATTCTGTGGTTTATCTCTTCCCTCCCCCCACAACCCCTCTTCTGAGGGGTGTCAGTCTATACCCTACTTCCACATCTCTGGGTCTACCCTGTTCCTCAGACTGTTATGTTCATTATATTCCACAAATAAGTGAGATCATGTGATATTTGTCTTTCTCTGCTTGGCTTGTTTCGCTTAGGATAATACTCTCAAGGTCCTTCCATGCCTCTGGACCTATTTTGTTCATCAGTTTATTTTGTCCATTAGATTCCACATAAAAGTGAGATTATGTAATATTTGTCTTTCTTTGACTGGCTTATTTCACTTTGCATAATAACCTCCAGGTCCATCCATGCTGTCGCAAAGGGTAAGAGATTCTTCTTTTTTTACAGCCACACAGTATTCCACTGTATAAATGTACCACAGCTATTTTATCCACTCATCTACTGATAGGCACTTGGGCTGCTTCCAGATCTTAGCTATTGTAAATAACATTGCTATAAACATAGAGGTGCATATATTCTTTCTGTTTGGTGTTTCAGGATTCTTAGGATAAATTCCTGGAAGTGGGATTGCTGGGTCAAACGGCAGTTCCATTTTTAATTTTTTTTTAGGAAACCCCATACTGTTTTCCATAGTGGCTGCACCAGTCTTCACTCCCACCAGCAGTGTACTATGGTTCCTGTTTCTCCACATCTTCACTGGTACTTGCTGTTTGTTGATTTGTTGATGGCAGCCATTCTGGCAGGTGTGAGGTGGTACCTCATTGTCGTTTTAATTTGCATGTAACTTTTGACCTCTGAAGGGAGCTCAGGAACTCTGCCTTTCTGAATCACCTTACTCCAGGCCTTTTGCTACCCCTAAAGGGAGTCCAAGACCTTGACTGTGCTTCATTACAGTGGGTGGAGGTTTCCAAGAGATTGAGGATGGCTCCTATCCACACAACCCAAACTTAGATGCAAACTCCACTTGAGGGGGAAGAGGTCACAGGGTAAGTGATAATTCAGCTTTGTTGAGAAACTTGTACAGGCTTGCTTGGTATAGCAAAAGGCTGTCTTCATTGTCCAGTCTAAAGTATATTGGGTTATGGGGCCCACATTCTAGATGTAAGCAAGATGTTATTTGAATTTGGAGACTTCACAGGAAGGCAGGATTATTGGATCAAGCTAAGATTTCAATATTGTTGGATCCCTTGGTCAAAAAAGCATTCTAATTTCACCCTAAACTCACCATCATTCCCTATAATAGCAAATGCTGATAGATATTTAACTACTTGAGAAATACTGTTGTAAGCACAAAATAGCACCTATTTCTATTCCATGTCTAATAATAATATCTAATATTCATGTAGTACTTCATGCATTATGGTAAGTGTTTTACATGATATACTTTATTTAATCTTCAGAAAAACCCTATAAGCATTATTATTCTATTTTATAGATGAGGAAACTGAGGTTAATAGAATTGCCTGCCAATATTTCCCCATTTCAGTAAATGGATATCACTATTTATCCAGTTATGCAAGCCAAAAATCCTAGGGCTATCCTTGAATACTCACTTTTCCTCATCCTGCTTTCCTTTTTTTAAAAAAATCCTCACCCGAAGATATTTTTCCATTGATTTTCAGACAGAGTGGGAGGGAGGAGAGAGAGAGAAACATCGATATGAGAGAGACATACTGGCTGCCTCCCGCACAACCCCAACCAGGGCTGAGGATTGAACTGCAACTGAGGTACATGCCCTTGACCTGAATCAAACCCACAACTCTTTGGTCCATGGGGCGAAGCTCTCACCACTGAGCAAAACCGGCCAGGGCCCTTACCCTGATTTTAATTCATCACCAAGTCCTGGTGATTTTATCACCAATAGATATTTTGGTTTTGATCTCTTTGTTTCACCTTTGTTAGACTATCCTGATCTAATGCCCACATTATTGGAATGAACTTCTTACCAGGTTTCCTCACTTCAACTATTGCTCCTCTCCAAACTATTCTCCACCAGCAGCAAAAGTGGCCTTAAAATGCAAATGGAATCATGTCAACACTTTGCTTAAAATCCTCCTGTGGCTTCCTATACAATGAAATAAAAGCCACGCTGTATACCAGAGCCTACAGTTCCTGCATCCTTCAGCCCCTGTTTATGTCTCCACGAATTCTTTGTTCCCATCTCACCATCTTGTAGTCACATTAGTCATCATTCAGTTCTTTGAATATGTGAAGTATATGCCCACCTTATGGTCTCAGCATAAGATCTCTTCTCTGAATGGAATGTTCTTCTCCCCACTTGCCATGTTGCTCATTCCCTCCATCCTTTCAGGTCTCAGTCTTAAAAACTACCTCCCCACAAACACCTGCTCTGGCCAAGCTATGTACAGTAAATTCCCTCATTCTTACTCTTGATCTTACTCCCTTCTTTCTACCTTCTGTGACATAAATGGCCATATCAAGTTATTTTGTTCATATAGTTATTTATATTATGGGGGGGATGGTCTGCATCTTCCCCTAAAATATGTATTTCAAAAGAGCAGGTACTGTCACTGACTTCTTCTCCATTGTTCCCTAAACAAAACTTAGTAGCAAATGAAAGACATTCAATAAATAATGTTTGAGTGAATGAAGGGCAGTTAATTACAGAATAAAATTTTTATCAATGTGATATTTAAAACAGAAATTTGTGAGAATTAACATCATGTTATTTTTTTTTATTTTTGGTAAGTCATAATATTTTATTTATTTATTCATTAATTTATTTTTGTTACAGATGGTTCTCCTTTTTCCCCCATTGACACCCTTTTCCCGATTCTACCCCCCATCCCCCAGGATAGTTGTCTATGTCCATTGGTTACACATACATGCATATAAGTTCTATGGCCTATCTCTTCCCTCCCCCAACCCCCTCTCCTGAAGTTTGTCAGTCTCTAGGCCACATGCATGTCTCTGGGTTCATTCTGTTCATCAGTTTGTTTTATTCATTATGTTCCACAAATAAGTGAGATCATGTGATATTTGTCTTTCTCTGATTGGCTTGTTTCGCTTAGGATAATACTCTCCAGATCTCTCCATGTCATCTCAAAGGATAAGAGATCTTTCTTTCTTATACCTGCATAATATTCCATTGTGTATATGTACCACTGCTTTTATATCCACTCCTCTATTGATGGACACTTGGGCTGTTTCCAGATCTTAGCAATTGTAAATAGTGCTGCTATGAATATAGGGGTACATATATTTTTTTCTGATTGGTGTTTCAGGCTTCTTAGGATATATTCCTAGGAGTGGGATCACTGGATCAAATGGCAGTTCAATTTTTAATTTTTTGAAGAAACACCATATTGACTTCCATAGTGGCTGCACCAGTCTGCATTCCCACCAGCAGTGTACTAGAGTCCCCTTTTCTCCACACGCTGGCCAGCACTTGTTGTTTGATGATTTGTTGATGGCAGCCATTCTGGAAGGTGTGAGGTGATACCTCATAGTCGTTTTAATTTGCATCTCTCTGATGATTAGTGACGTTGAGCATTTTTTTCATATGTCTCTTGGCCATTTGTATGTCCTGTTGGAGAGGTGTCTATTTAACTCCTCTGCCCATTTTTTAATTGGGTTCTTTGTCTTCCTTTTGTTGAGTTGTATGAGCACTCTATATATTTTGGAGATTAATCCCTTATCTGATGTATCATTGGCAATTATGCTCTCCCATACAATGGGTTCCCTTTCCATTTTGATGGTTGTTTCTTTTGCTGTGCAGAAGCTTTTTATTTTGATGTAGTCCCATGTGTTCATTTATTCCTTTGTTTCTGTTGCCTTAGGTGATGTATCAGTGAAAATTCTGCTGCGTATGATGTCCAAAATTTTGTTGCCTACATTTTCTTCTAGGATTTTTATGAATTCACGAGTCACATTTAAGTCTTTTATCCATTTTGAGTTTATTCTTGTGTATGGTGTAAGTTGATGGTCTAGTTTCATTTTTTTGCATGTAGCTGTCCAATTTTCCCAACACCATTTATTAAAGAGGCTGTCTTTACTCATTGTATGCTCTTGCCACCTTTGTCAAATATTAATTGAGCATAATGTCTTGGGTCAATTTCCGGATTCTCTGTTCTGTTCCACTGGTCTATATGTCTGTTCTTGTGCCAGTACCAGGCTGTTTTGATTATAGTAGCTTTTTAATATAACCTGATATCTGGTATTGTGATCCCACCTACTCTGGCCTTTTTCAAGATTGCTGTGGCTATTCGGGGTCTTTTTTGGTTCCATATAAACTTTTGAAGTATTTGTTCTAGTTCTGTGAAATATGTCGTTGGTATTTTGATGGAGATTGCACTGAATCTGTAGATTGCTTTGGGTAATATGGACATTATAATGATGTTAATTCTTCCAATCCATGAACAAGGTATGTCCTTCCACTTTTTTTATATCTTCCTCTATTTCTTTTTTCAATGTCCTGTAGTTTTCTGCAAATAGGTCTTTTACTTCTTTGGTTAAGTTTATTCCTAGGTATCTTAATTTTTTTGCCACAATGGTAAATGAGACTGTTTTTTTAGTTTCTCTTTCTGTGAGTTCATTATTGGTGTATAAGAATGCTGTCTATTTCTTGATGTTAATTTTGTATCCTGCTACCTTGCCAAATTCGTTTATTAAGTCTAGTAGATTTTTGATGGAATCTTTAGGGTTTTCTATGTATAATATCATGTCGTCTGCGAATAATGACAATTTCACTTCCTCCTTTCCAATTTGGATCATTTTTATTTTTTCTTCATGTTAAATAAGAGTGGCAAAAGTGGGCATCCCTGTCTTGTTCTTGTTCTTAAGGGAAATGCTTTCAGTTTTTGCCCATTGAGTATGATATTGGCTGTAAGTCTTTCATATATGGCCTTTATTATGTTGAGATATGATCCCTCTATTATCACATTGCTGAGCGTTTTTATCAGAAATGGGTGCTGGATTTTGTCGAATGCTTTTTCAGCATCTATTGATATGATCATGTGGTTTTTATCTTTCATTTTGTTTATGTGGTGTATCACATTTATTGATTTGCGAATATTGAACCAGCCTTGCATCCCTGGGATGAATCCCACTTGGTCATGGTGAATAATTTTTTTGATGTATTGCTGGATCTGATTTGCTAGTATTTTGTTAAGGATTTTGGCATCCATATTCATCAGGGATATTGGCCTGTAGTTTTCTTTCTTTGTAGTGTCTATTTCTGGTTTTGGAATTAGAATTATGCTGGCCTCATAAAACGTGTTTGGAAGTCTTCCTTCTTCTTGAGTTTTTTGAAATAGTTTGAGGAGAATGGGTGTTAGTTCTTCTTTGAATGTTCGGTAAAACTCCCCCGTGAAGCCATCCGGGCATGGGCTTTTGTTTACTGGGAGAGTCTTGATTACATCCATCTTCAATATCCTTAGTTGTTATTGGTCTGTTCAAGTTTTCTATCTCTTCCCGGTTCAGTTTTGGGAGACTATGTTTTTCTAGAAATTTGTTCATTTCACTTAGATTGTCAAATTTGTTGCCATATAAATGTTCATAGTATTTGTTAATGATCCTTTGTGTTTCTGTGGTGTCAGTTGTTACTTCTCCTCTTTCATTTCTGATTTTGTGTATTTGGGTTCTCTCTCTTTGTTTCTTGGTGAGTCTAGCTAAGGGTCCATCAATTTTGTTTATCTTTTCAAAAAACCAGCTCTTTGGTTCATTGATTCTTTGAATTGTTTTTTTTGGTCTCTGTGTCATTTATTTCTGCTCTGATCTTTACTTTTTCCTTCCTTCTACTTGCTCTAAGGTTTTCTTTTTGTTTGCTTTCTAGTTCTTTAAGTTGTGAGGTCTATTAGAAATTTTTCTTGTTTCTTGATGTAGGCCTGTAGTGCTATGAACTTCCCTCTCAGAACTGCTTTTGCAGCATCCCATAGATTTTGTGTTGTTGTGTGTTCATTTTCATTGATTTCCAGGAGGTTTTTTATTTCTTCCTTGATTTCCTCGGTAACCCATTCATTATTTAATAACATGCTATTTAGCCTCCATGTGTTCAAATGTCTTTGCATGTTCTTATTGCAATTGATTTCTAGTTTCATGCCATTGTGATCTGAGAAGATGCTTGATACAATTTCAATCATCTGGAACTTGTAGAGACTTAGTTTGTGTCCTAACATGTGGTCTATCTTTGAGAATGTCCCATGTGCACTTGAGAGGAATGTGAATTCTTCAGTTTTGGGGTGTAATTATCTGTAAATGTCTATTAAATCCATTTGAGCTAGTGCATCATTTAGAGTCTTTCTTTCCTTGTTAATTTTTTTGTGTAGAGGATCTATCCAGTGATATCAGCGGGGTGTTGAAGTCCCCTGCTATAATTGTATTGCTGTCAATTTCTCCTTTGAAGTCCTCCAGGAGTTTTTAAATATATTTTGGTGCTCCTATATTGGGTGCATAAATGTTTACTAAGGTTGTACCCTATTGTTGGATGGATCCTTTCAATATTATGTAGTGGCCTTCTTTATCTCCTGTTATGTCCTTCATTTTGAAGTCTATTTGATCAGGTATGAGTATTGCTAACCCTGGTATTTTGTGTTTTTTTTTTTTCCATTTTCTTGGAAAGTTTTTTTTTCCATCCCTTCACTTTCAACCTATGTGAGTCTTTTGTTGTGAGATGGGTCTCTTATAATCAATATATATATATGAGTCATGTTTTCTTATCCATTCAGCTACTCTGTGTCTTTTGATCTGAGTGTTTAATCAATTTACATTTAAGGTTATTATTAATATGTACTTATTTGTTGCCATTTTTTTTTATTATGGTTATATTTTTCTTCCTAATTCTTCTACTTATTACAGCAGTCATTTTAACATTTCTTGCAGTTCTGGTTTGGTACTAATCTGTTTCCTTAGCCTTTTTTTTTGTCTGGGAAGCTCTTTATTTCACCTTCTATTTTGAATGATAGCCTTAGGTAGTGTTGGGTTCAGATCCTTGTTTTTCATGACCTTGATTACTTCATACCATTCCCTTCTGGCCTGTATTGTTTCTGTTGAGAAGTCAGCTCATAGTCTTATGGGGGTTCTTTTGTAGGTAACCTGTTGCTTATCTCTTGCTGCCTTTAGAATTCTCTCTTTGTCTTAGTTTTTGGCATTTTAATTATTATGTGCCTTGGTGTGGGCCTCTTTGGGTTTTTCTTACTTGAGGCTCTCTGTGCTTCTTGGACTTGTATGCCTTTTTCCTTCACCAACTAGGGAAGTTTTCTGTCACTATTTCTTCAAATATATTCTCTAGCCCTTGCTCATTTTCTTCTTCTTCTGGAACTTCTATGATGCATATGTTGTTATGCTTCATGTTGTCCCACAGTTCTCTTAGGCTGTCTTCCTGTTTTTTAATTGTTTTTTCTTTTTGATTCTCTGATTGAGTAAGTTTTTTCTACCCTGTCCTCTAATTCACTGATCCGGTCCTCGGCTTTGTCTACTCTGCTGGTTATTCCTTCCAATGTGTTCTTTATTTCTGCTATGTCATTCTTCATTTCCAATTGATTGGTTTTCAGTGTTTCTGTATCTTTACTCATGCTATTGAACTCTTTACTCATGTTGTTGAGCTTCCTCATGATTATTGCTCTGAACTCTCCCTCTGATATCTTGCCTTATTCTATGTCATTTATGTCTTCTCCTTCAGAATTATCTTGTTCTTTCATTTGGGATTTGTTTTTTTGTTTCACCATTTTGGCTGTCTTGGTGCGTTTGGAGCCTGCCAAATTTTCCCTGTGTGTGTTGATGTTCCGCTGGTTGTGGCTCCCTCTACTGGGCTTGGATGAGTGTGGGAGGACTCATGTTAAACACCACTGTCAAGTCATACTTTCCTGGGTAGATTTGCAAGCCAAAGAAAGGGTCAGTTTTCCTCTAGCCATTTGCCTGGAGGCTATTAGTCTCAGTTGCTTGATGAGCCTCAGGTGGCTCTTGTTAGCTTATTCAATTGAGATAACATCATGTTATTGAATTTACTTTTTACAAATAGTAACATAACATTAAAAATATATAACTATATTCTTGTCATTTATGATAGTTATATTATATAAAGTTGCTAGGAAAACTGAATTAGCAAATATTGAACCTGTTTTTTTTTTTTCTTTTCTTTTTCTTTATTGATTTTAGAGAGAGAGGAAGGGAAAGGGAATGAGAGACAGAAACATCAATGAGAGAAAACATTGGTTGTTTGCCTCCCACATGCCCCCCACTGGGGATTGGGCCTACAATCTGGGCATGTGCCCTGACCAGGAATTGAACTGGTGACCTCTTGGTGCATGTATCGACACTCAACCACTGAGACACACTGGCCGGGCTTGAACCTTGTTTTGAGGGAAATTACAAGGTTATGTTCCTGAGAATCCTCTGGTCTCAAAATTTTTTACCAGGCAATCATACATAATCTTGTTTTCTGTGTATTTCTGTTTAAGGACAACTTATTTAATATATATTGTTGTTTTACTAACCTCAAACTCACAGCCAATAATGCCATATCTCATGCCTGAACAAAGTGTACTAACACACATATCTTCTCCACAAGGCATATCACAGTCTTCTTTTGCTTAGGAACACTAGTTGAAGTGCTTAGGAACAATTTTAAATAGCAAAATCAGTAACAATAACAACAACAACAAAAACAAACAAAAATGCAAAGAACATGGCATTAAATGGACTGCAAAAAGGACATGTTTGTAGTATGTGAGCTGAAACAAGAAGGCATGCTTCTTGCTCACTTTGTTTGACCTCAGTTAGAAGTGCCCATTAAGTGATTCAAAATTTCTTAGCTCTGTGCATGTCTGTGCATTTTAGCACGTATTGCAAATTTATAAATATGGAATTTATGAATAGTGAAGATAGACCATCTGTGTGTGGGTAGGGGAGGAAGCTACTATTATCATCATTGTTAAAAATAAAGAAAAGTGAAACATTAAATAAACTTATATTCATGTAAAGCTCAACACATTTTCCTTATTTTTTCATTTGGCCATGAACTCCATGAAAGTTT
This sequence comes from Tadarida brasiliensis, assembly GCA_030848825.1. NCBI lineage: Eukaryota > Metazoa > Chordata > Mammalia > Chiroptera > Molossidae > Tadarida > Tadarida brasiliensis. The sequence goes on from CM061257.1 coordinate 164,694,439, forward strand.
CATCCTGTAAGAATGGAGGAAGCGTTGCCCTGGGTGAGGATAAGTAGCAATTCATTCTCTCACTAGATTTATCCAAATGTAACAAAAACTTATTTTAGTAATTTTCATGGTAAATAATGACAAACATATACTGATTTAAAATTTATTTTCCTTTATTGATTTTGGAGAGAGAGAGAGAGAAACATAGATGAGAGAGAACATCAATTGGCCACCTCCTGCATGCTCCCCACTGGGGATCGGGCCCATAACCCGGGCATGTGTCCTGACTGGGAATCGAACTGGTGACCTCTTGGTACATGGGTCGATGCTCAACCACTGAGACGTACTGGCCAGACAAAGCATATACTGATTTTAAGAGATTATCATGTTCTAAAAGTATGAAATGATACTGACCGGTAGTCCTAAAATCCAGCAACTTCCTCCATCATATCTGGTCCTTGCCTTTGTCATAAAAATGACCACATCACTTGACTGTGTGAATACACTAAACAGAGACCTTTACGTGCAATATCATAGTGCAGGCTTTGATTTTTATATATTTTTTCTTATTACAAAATAATATGTTTGCTATAGAGAATTTTAAGCTTACAGCTAAGAAAAAAGTTTAAATAGTCAATCAGCACCCTTTTCTAGCATGCAGGGATTGTCACTTAATTTTTCAGTGCATATCTCTGTAATCATTTTCCTAAAGCCTACACATGCTGGGTATTCTTCCCCCTCTAATAATATATCACTAAGTCTGTCTATGTTAGACCGCACTTTTGTAGCATTTCCCTTTGCTCTACGTAATTCTTTGAGGATGTCATGTTGTCTTCCCTTTTCTATGTGTGGTTGGGGGCAGGACACTTCCTTGTCTTCAACTTCCCATTGTAGTTCTCTGGTCTGATATGACTGTCCACTTGCCAGGGTGGGGTGTTAGAGCACTGACAGAGAGGAATCAGTCTGGACTACCATTTTCAGATGGATTCCTAAAAAAATCAGTGTCATGTTTAAGGGGAAAATGGTATATAGTTTTTCTTTAGAAGTAGAACTCTGAGAGTCAGTTTGTTTCTTTGACTTGTACTTGTTTTTAGTTTACTTCTTCATGATGATGTGTCTGGAGCCATAGCTTGTGTGCACACCTCTGAATAGCTGAAAAGATGACCAGCACTAGACAGTTGAGACAAGTAATCTGTTCTCAGAAACCAGGGCCAAACACCAACCAGCTTCCATGAGAAGACTTCAAGAAAAGTGAGTAAAATATTAATGCAATTCATGATCTAGATGATTGAACACTTTGTGATCTCAGACTATGAAACTCATTTAGAGAAGGCATATAATACTCATATGAGTTAGAGTATTTTTCATATATCTAACTAGATCTGCTCTGCTCTAATACATTTTGAGAAAGTATGAGGAAGACAAGCCTGCAGTTTTATATTCTATTAGGCTGTCTCTTCAGCCTCTACAGGGATAATTTTATAGAAGTCAATTATAGAGCCAGAATTAAGCTCTTGAGTGATTTGATGATATTAGATTCAGGTAACTCTCATTTAAATGTATCAAATAAGGATGTACACACTGAAATGCATTCTTGAAGTTTGCTGGAGATACTGATTACACATCAGAAATACATTTAAACTAATTCATGAAATTCTTGTTAAATCAGTGGTCTGGCAGTTTACATGATTAAAAAAATAAATGATGGTTAGCACACATCACATTTAAATACAGAGCATCTCCCCTAAAAGCCCTTATGGTATATTGTATGGACATGCTGCCTTGATGAAATAGTGCATTAGTTTGCCCTTAATCATGATGTTTCACTCATACATAACATAGAGGACTGTTTATTCTTGTGATGTTCACCAATTCGAGCCCAAGTGACCCAATTTATTTATGTTTCATCTACTTTTACTTCTGGCAATGGCTATTCACCATCTTGCAAAATGTGGAAGGGTGGATTAAATTGCCATTGATGCTATTATATGATTTAATTTGATAAGTTTATTTAACTTGATAAATTTAATAATCACATGGAGTAGTAGATTCAGATACTATTTTGGTTACTTTACATAATGAAAATTGAAGTTCAGAAAGATTCAATGACTTGTTTAAGATTTTGTAACTAGTTAGTTTTAAATCCAGATCATATTACTTTTATGTCAGTATTTCTCTCTGTATATATTTCATTTTTTTGTGCGCTTAAGGGACTAAAGAAAAAGAAAAGATTAAATTCTGAAAAACCAGATAATTTTACCTGTATTAGTAAAGAAAAATAAAATTCAGAATATTCATTACTGAAATATTTTTCACATAAAAATAATTGTAAATATACTGTAAAATGATGAATTCTGATTAAAATATAGAAACATTCAGTTCATTATCAAGGCAATGCACTAATAATGGAGTTTGGAACTAGTTAAGGTAGTGATAGAAACTTCTGAATGACACAGACAAGGTCTGCAGAAAGTAGAAATGATTGTGACAGGAGCTAGAGAAACAGATACATTTTTTTCTGGTTACGTTAGCACTTTTCAATCCTTCTTCTGACACTTCAATTATCTGAAAGGATGCTGCTAGATTCTCAGCAAAAACATTACAACCAATTTTATTTTAATTTACTGCAATCTTTCAAAGTACACCCATACATACGTCTTATTGCACATCTGTAGCAAGTGTTACAAACTCAAAACAGTGATATATTTTCACCACTCCAGGAAGGTTAAGAAGTACAACTTAATGCATGGATGCTCACCCTGCCCCATTTCAGCACAGTCCCCTGGACAGAGCTCTTATCTTATAAGGCAATGCTGGAAGACCTACTTGTTGTTTCTCTGAAGATGCAAATTGTTCCTTCCCAGTCATATTCCTTCCTAGAGAACCAGCCCCTAAGCCCTGCCTGCTCTGTACCCTGTGATCTTAACACCCACCCAGGGCCATTGCTAATTAAAGCTGAGTCAATCAGATTCAATTAAGAGTCTGAATGATATAGAGTCTAAATCAGTCTGGCATACTAGTTTGAAAAGGAGATTATGTGGAGCTGGGGAAGCCATTTTTATTTATCTACCATGTAAGCACTGTGGCAGAGAAAGCTGGACAGCAGTGAGAAGCAGGAGAGGAAAGCAAAGATTACATATCACTTTGACCAGACCCCTGGAGAGAGGGACTTCTTGACTTTGCAGTTCCCTGTTGAGACTTTCCGCTCTGGTGTTCCCTTTGATTCAGTAAGACATTTCTGTATTACTTGGGTAAGGAATGCTTAAGCCTGCTTAAATGAACCTCTATTTGTTCCAATCAAATGCTCTCCAATGATGGCAACCATGACCTGGTCCAAAAGCAGTAGCAACTCTGAGCCAAGAGAAATCACCTGACAGCCAGGCTGCCTCAGTCAGGGTTTCAACTGAATTCAGTCCAGTCACCTCTCCCTACCGGGAGAAAACCACACAGTTCACTCAGATTGGTATCCTTTCAGCAGGGCTTGAAAGGCAACACTGCTGTGTGTCTTACTCTCTCTTGTAAAATTGCAGAATTTTCAACCTGGAAAAAATCCTTAGTGATCAAATTCAGCATCCTTATTTGGTAAATGAGAAAACTGAGAAACAGAGAGGTTAATTACCTAATTCAGTGCTTGGGAAATTCCTGGCCCAATTTTCTTCACCTGGCCTCTCTCCATAGGACTAATCTATTGACAGAGGTCTTTTAAGTTTTTTCCCCTCATCAAAAATTGAAAGGTCCTGCTTCCCATAAAACCTCTAGCTAACTTTGTGTATCCAGATGGAATCATATTCAGCTCCACAAAACAAAAATCCAGAGATAACAGAGGCTTAAATATACAGAAATGTATTGCATTTTATCCGACACAAAATCAGTTTGGAGGTGTACAGTCCAAGGTGAATGTGGTGGCTCCATGACCATCAGGGACCCACCTTCCATCTCTGTTCCTGCCTTTCCATTCTTAGTATCCATTGTCTATCTTCAAGGTCACCTCAGGAGTCCAATATCATATTAGGAGCGCCAACCATCAAATCTGAATCCCAGGAAGCAGGGTGTAGAAAAGGGGAAGGGGCCAAGTCGCACACCCCAGCTATCTGTCTTCTCCATCTAATAGCTTTTGCTTACAGCTTATTGGTTATAGCTAGTTAAATGGGCAATTTAGCATCAAGGGAAGCTGATAAATGCATTATTTTAGCTGGGAACATTGCCACCTGAATAAAATGGAAGGTTTCTTACAAAGAAAGAAAGAGTAAATGGATGTTGGAAAAGCAACTAGAAATCTATGCCACACCTTCCTAGAATTTTTGTCACCAATTTTTCCTCAAAGGGTATCTTTAGTGAATATCTGAGAATATTCCCATAATTAGCTGGCTTTCTAAAACTGTAAGGGTCCTTCCTGAGTTCTCTCCTTTTGCTGTGAGAGTCCCCCACTGTTGTCTGAATGTCTGCCTTGTACTGGTCTCCAGAAGTCTGTTCAAAACTTGTTCATTCTAAAAGCAGTACCCTTGACCGAGCCTTCTCTTCAAGTCTTCACCAGGGCAAATGAAAAATGTGCCCAGTCCCAAGCATATGCAAGTGCATACGGAAATACCCACTACACAATCCTAAGCTTAACAGACCATTCCTGGGACTCGGAAAAACCTTGTCATACTTTTGTGACGTAAAGCAGTCTAATGATCAATTCCAAGAGATAATTTATAATCCTGTCCTGAACAAATTAGATTTAATGCATAGAATTCTATGTGGAATAAATGCCCTCTTTGGCCTCACATTAATGCTTCCTCAGGCAACATGTAGAGACCCACTTAACTCTTCCTGAGTGACTTTGTTTGCCTCTGTGTGGCAGGAAAACAAATTCAACTTTGGTTTTACTCTGGTGGTCGTCGTGTTATTCTTCAACTTGACCTTTCTCCATTTCATTGTGACATTCAAGACTGGTCTATAGGTCCTGCTTCTACCTTCTTCCTTTGTACTTATTTTGTTTGTTTGTTTTTTTACACTTCATTAAAATTTTTATTTTTTTCTATCACAATTTACATGCAATATTATTTTGTATTGTGACTTTTATTTTTTAAAATTATTTTTGTTACAGATGTTTCTCCTTTTTCCCCCCAGACACCCTCCTCCCGATCCTGCCCCCCCACCCCACCCCAGCATCATTGTCTATGTCCATTGGTTACACATACATGCATATAAGTTCTTTGGTTTGTCTCATCCCTCCCCCCTGCCCCCTCCTCTGAAGTTTGTCAATCTGAACAGTACCCCTTTCTATGTCTCTGGGTCTATTTGTACTTATTTTCAACTCACCGAAATATGGTTTCTGCTTCTCCCAAACAAACAGAAGCTGTTTTGGTGAAAGTCAACAAAAATATACTCCTAACTGACAAAGCCAGTGCTTACTTTTACTTTGAATTTTGAGTGATCTCCCTTGTGGAATTTCTGTCTTGAAATTTCCCTCAGTCCTGGTTTCTTCAACACTATTTCCTCATTATTTTCCTTCTACCTCTGATTTATTCTTCTTAGTCCTTTTTAATCCCTCTGGTTTCTTCACCTAAACTGATCCCTTAAACATTATTTTCCCTCAAGGCCTCTGGATTAGTCAGTATTTGCTGTATAACAATCCACCCAAAGCTCAATAGCATAGAACAATGATTTATTCTACTATCATGTCTGTCAGTTGGCTAAAGTTCAGGTTTTCTAGACAATTCACTGGGCTTACTTCCAAAGACAGGTTGGCCTCAGGTCTACTCCATAAGTCTCTCATCCTCTTTTGACTGATAAATAGCCTGGCAGGGGCATAATCTTTCCATGGTGGTGGCATACGTATAAGGGAGAAAGCCCAACAATGCATGCACATTTCAAACTTCTGCTAACATTAAATCTGCTGACATCTCACCTCCCAGAAAAAAATCACATGGTCAAGCACCAAATCAAGGGACAAAGGACTATACATGGTTATCATGAAGCCATGATAAGGGACGGCTGCATAATGCTACTACTATAGGTGAGTGCAGAATTGTTACCAGTAATTTAATCTATTAAATACTTCTTAGTGCCAGGATGGCTCTGCATGATCTGACCTTAGCTATCTCTATAGTGTTATTTTTTGATATTTTTCCTCTTCATGGCAAAATTCCAGACACAAAGCTTGCATTTCACCACACTTCTTTTGCTTGGTCTACACAATCTTCAGGCCTTACTATAAATGTCACTCTCCCAAGAACTCCAGATTAAGTCAGATTCCCTTGTTATATCTCCTTAAATATTATTGCTAACATTTTTCTCTGTTCCACTTACCATGCTTTTGATGGAATAATTTATTGGTTTACTTATTTGATATCTTTCTTCCTCCCTAGAATTTTCAGTTTTATTATGGTATGAATTATTTTTATTTTGTTAACTATTATATTCCTAGTGCTTCCTGTTTACCCATCATATAACAGATGTTCAATAAATGATAGAGTTAATGGATCTATGTGTTCTTCCTAGGCAATTTCATCCATTTTTATGACTTATGCTTTCACTAAAGCTAAATCTAGAGTCTCAAAATATTTCCTGCACTCCAAAGAATATTTCCAATTGAATATTCCATGTAACTTCAGACCGTGCATATCTAGAAATCAAACCATTCTCCTGCTATTGAAAATATCATAATTCACCTGACCACATGGAATGGTTGATTTTATGTGTCAACTTGACTGAGCTTTGAGGTGCTCAGATATTTGGTGAAACACTGTTCTTGTGCGTCTGTGAAGGTGTTTCTGGATGAGATTAACATTTGAATTGGTAGGTTGAGTAAAGAAGATCGCCCTCTCCAATGTGAGTGGGCTTCATCCAGTCTGTTGAAGGCCTGAATAGAACAAAAAAGGCCAAGCAAAGGAAAATTTCCTCTCTCTGCTTGTCCTTGAGCTGGGTCATTGCTCTTCTCCTGCCTTTGAATATGGACTAGGACTGGGTCTTACACTATCTGCTGTCCTGGTTCTCAGGCCTTCAGAATCAGACTGGAACCAGCAGCTGATACTATCAGTTCTTCTGGGTCTCCAGCTTACTGACTGCAGATCATGTCACTTCTCAGCCTCCATAATCATGTGAGCCAATCTGTTATGATCTCGCTCTCTCTCTCTATCTAGCTATCTCTCTCTATATATATTTATACATATATACATATATATGTGTGTGTGTGTATATATCCCTCTATACATATATCTTATTGGTTCTGTTTCTCTGGAGAACTCTAATACACCATCTAAAGTCCTGGAAATTGTCCCCAGCTTCGTACTTCCCTGAACCTTCACAAATAATTTGCCTCTATACTGAGATGATTTTCACTTCTAAAATGTCTTTTTAGTTAGCACCCTGATTTTTCTTTTCTATCATGAATAATGTTGGCATCCAAATGTGTAGAAAAATATTGTTGGGAAGGACAGGAAATCCAAGATGGGGTAGAACAATCTGAGAAAACACCTGGCAATTCTAAATGTGTTCCAAGTTTCCTGGCCAGGATGAGTCACATCCTGGAGAGTAGAGAACATACATAAATAATACATCCATGAGGGATTGTTGAGGAATTGCTTAAAAAAAAGAGAGATAAAGTAGAAAAGGGAAAATTAGAGGTGGGGGCAGGGCTTTTATAGGCGATTGAAGTTCTCACTCGACACTGTGATTTTGTAGGGACTTAAGCTACAACGTTCCTCTGTCTGCCTGGGGCAGAGACAGTGCACACGAGAGTGTCAGGATTACAACTGTTGAGCTTTCACAAATAAATGTTTCCTCTCTTTGTCACTGCTCAGGAATAATGGGTAAAGAAAGAAAGTAAAAGATCTTTTTTAGTATAGAGTACGTTGGTATGAAATACTAGAATATTTGCATTTAGACATTTACTTGTTGATTTTTTTGTAAGTGAGGGAGAGGGACCCTTCTCTAGTTTGACAGACTGTAGCCCACCATCACCATTATGACACACTCATAATGCTTGTTTATATTAGATCTGCATGAAATGTATGAGCATGTATCTTTATGAACATTTATCTTTATTTAAACAATAACTGTCTTCCAGATGCAAAATACATTAAAACTAGAGTTTTTGTATGAAAAACAATAGCCTTGCAAATACAAAATTTAGTGGTGTCAGTATACTTATAGTGTGTGTGTGTGTGTGTGTGTGTGTGTGTGTGTGTGTATGTGTGTGTAGGGTGTAAATATATACTTAGTACTCTTTTATCTTACTGGCATATCATTGTTTAGTCTAAATTGAAATGCTTGCCTGTACTAGAAATCAGAATAAATCTTTGCTTGGCAGGCCACATCAGGACAAACAGAAGCAATGAGTAATGGTAGACATAGTTAGACAGAGACAAAGAGAGGAAACACTTGTAAATATGACAAGAACAAGTGAAAGTTTAGAAAAAAGGTTGAAAATGTTTCTTTTTTTTTTTTTTTAACAGTGTTTATATTTTAGAGCAGTTTTAGGCTTACAGGAAACTTGAACAGGAAGTATAGAGTTCCCATATCTCCCCCCCCATACCCAGTTTTCCCTATTATTAACATCTTGCATTAATATGGTACATTTCTTATCAATGATGAGCCAATATTGACACATTATTATTAACTAAAGTCCTTAGTTTACATTAAGGTTCAGTTCACTCTTTGTTTTGTGCAGTTCTGTGGGTTTTAACAAATGTATCCATCATTACAGCACCACACAGAATAGATTAACTGCCCTACAAACCCAGTGTGCTCCACTTATTCATCCCGCTCTCCTCCCCACTTCCCCTGGCAACCACTGATCTTTTCACTGTCTCTATTGTTTTGCCTTTTCAAGGATATCATATAGCTGGATCATACAGGAGTGTAGCCTTTTTAGATCGGTTTCTTTCATTTAGCAATATGCATTTAAGGTAGCTTCACGTCTTTCAGTGGCTTGATAGCTCATTTCTTATTATTGCCAAACAAAATTATGAATGTACCACAGTTTATCCATTCACCTACTGAAGAACTTTGTTACTGAAGCAATGAATAATCCATAATAAAATGATTATTTAGTTGTAGATGTTGATCCAATGCCTCAAACACTGGTAGATGGCTTTCTTTCAACCTGACGTTTAGTAGAGGCAACCCATTGATTCCCAGCAGCTGTAAACCAAAATTAATTTTAGACTATAATACAGAATAATAAGCATTTATCTGAGCAAAAGAAGCTACAGCCTGGGAGAGACAGATTCAGGTAGCAATCTAAATTGTGGTCCATCAAGACAAAGGGGAGACTACCTTTTATAGTGAAACTTCCCACTCAGGTTCTCAATTAGGTCCATTTCATGTAAATGAGTTATCCAAATTGTTCAATTCTGATTGTACGGAGGAGGTCTCAGTCATGGGTAAAAAGACGAAACCAGGGTTTCCCTGCAGTTTGACTGAAACCGTATAAACAAATGGGGCATTTTGAGGGAAGCCAAGAGTTCAAGCTGAAGTTTATCCTGGTACACAGGTGAAGAGACCCTGTCAGCAAATGGCCACTGAGCTCTTATTGTTTATAAAATTTGGGCCCTTCATTGACCCAATGGGGAATTCATCTCAGATTAATGTTTTCTAAGGGTTCACATCAAATGAATCTTTCTTCTTGGGGTCCACACAGTACTATATTAAGGTAAATCAGCCATGCATGTGAGAACATATACTTAAAGAATTTCTTATATGCTCAACAGAAGAAACTAGGGCTTAGAAATAGGATTATTTGTCAAAAGCTCAATTAGATCAATTACTCAAACATGGCCCATAGTAGAGAAAAGTTTATCTTTGGATTTTGCTTTTATGTTCATGTTATATGGTATAATTGATTCAGTTTATCTGGAACCCAATTAAATAGCACTTTACAGTATTGCATATTGATAATGCATACTTTCACAAGTATTCCCATAATTAATAAAATACAAAATACACTACATTGGCATAATTGAGAAGAGATTTTGTTTTTCAGACTTATGTTTTCAGAGACAGAAGGTCAGGGTGCCCTGGTTAACAAAATGTCTGAATCATGCAATTTAAAGCACTGTGTGATCCAACCAAGTAATTGCCTTCATTTATTTATGTATTTATTTATTTTTTTTCTTTATTGATTTTTAGAGAGAGAGGAAAGGAGAGGGAGAGAGAGATAGAAACATTGATGAGAGAGAACATCGATTGGCCACCTCCTGCATGCCCCCCACTGGGGATTTGGCCCACAACCTGGGCATGTGCCCTGATTGGGAATCAAACCGGCAACCTCTTGGTGCATGGGTTGATGCTCAATCACTAAGCCACACCAGCTGGGCCAAGTAATTGCTTTTAAATTTGGGCACTGATTAATTAAATCCCATTTTCTGGTAAATTTACTTAGAGACCACATAGTTATCCAATAATAGCTGTCATTTTTCCTAAACATTTTGTACTGAGATTTATTAGTCTTTTAATGAATTCCATAAACTGTTGGGGAGACATTTAATGACGAGGTAAATAAAGTACTACCTACTAAAATGACACAAAGTATCCTGTTAAATATGTGTAATTCATATTATTTGCTTTTGACACTGTTGACATTTGCATGCTTTTACTACCAATTTTAGATGATATAGTTTAATGCTATTTAAAGAGAATTCTCCTGAAAATAGAGTATATTCGCTTTTATTAGGGTATTCATTTACGTCTTTGCATAATACATTTTTTACCATTTTAGTATGAAAGTCTCAGAAATTTCTTATGTTCTGAAAGCTAACCTATTAAGTACATTTTCTCCCACTTAAATATTATTTAGTGGTGGATTTGCCATTCTGAGATTCATCTAGGATACGTCTCCTTGAGAAACAAGAAATAGAATGTGGATCTGTATAAGAAAAATAAAAAGTTGCTTACTATTTCTTAATTTTAGTAAAGTAGTTCTTTGGAAGTTAGAGTCACTGGATAAACAGACAGATTGATGGAAAGGATGCAGTTGAAACAAGCAATAGGTCATGTTTTATGCACATTTTACAGGGAAGTGCAATAAAATCTGATGTTACTCAAGGTTGACTGGGGAGGCCTGGTTCTTATGACAATTACCACATTAAAATTTGGCCGATGTCTTTTTTTGGGTGAATATTGCAAGTTACTATTTCACAGTGCTTATCCAAAGGCCTTTTCAACTTTTGATTTGCATAAATCTATTGACCTGAAAGCTTCCTCTCTCATTGTTATACATTCACTGTAGTGAAAAGATGCTGAGTTATCTGCCCTGCCAGATGATCTTTATGCACTGGTATTGTGTTTCTTTCTTCTTCTGAATAGACATGCACTCTGATTAACTGCCTACTAGAATGTAAACTAATTGAAGCTTAGTTCTCTTTTGAGATTTTAACATTTAAAAATATAGATATAATTGCAATTACAATAACTTCTGTAGCAGAAATTCATATTGAAAATTGTGTGATATGCATTGAGAGTGCCATCATCCCTTGGTAGATACTGGGTATGTCTACGAGGAAATCTGAAAACAGCAAGCAGTCTATTCTATCCTCTCTGTTATTTTAAATACCTCCTTAAGAAAACTATCCATAGAATATGTCACTTTAAGATAGCATTATTCAGATAGAAGGGGGGTTAGGGAAATGGGTGAAAGGTGAAGGGATTAAAAAGTACAAACTGGTTGTTACAGAATAGTCATGGAGATGTAAAGTACAGTATAGGGAATATAGTCAATAATATTCTAATAACTATGTATGGTATCAGATGAGAACGAGATTTATCAGGATAATCACTTAGTAAGTTAGACAATGCCTAATCACTGGGTGTACACATGAAACTAATATAATATTAGATGTCAACTGTAATTGAAAAATAAAAAATGATTAAAGAAAGATAGCATTATCCAATAGGATCACCTCCCATAGATGCCAAAAAAGAGATCAGTTTTCAGTGGAAATAAACATATGTATTTACTTGTCAGCATATATCATACCTTATAAAATTGTAGCCATTTATTATAACTGTTTGTGACCCTTCATTCATGAAGTTGGTATTATTTGCTATTAGTAGGAACTGATCTTCTGGTTATTTTTAATTTATTGTGTAGTAGTTGTAATAATAATAATAGCTAATGTTTATGTAACACTGTGTGTTAGGTGACATTGTGATTGCTTGTATTTACATGACTGAAATGATTGATACTATCTTAATGTCATTCGTTGTGATCAGTGAGACATACTGGAAATAGTCAAGCTAAAGCATACAGTTGTAAAATAAGAAAATATTATATATAACTCAATGTGAATTGTACTTTGTAAGATTCCTATTCATGATATTGAACTCGTTAACATTGCTATTTATTTATTTATTTAATTTATTTTTAATCCTCAACTGAGGATATTTTTCCACTGCATGACCCCGACTGGGGCTGGAGATTGAACCTGCAACCCAGGTACATGCCCTTGACTAGGAATCAAACCTGTAATGCTTCGGTCCACAGGCTGATGCTTTAACCACTGAACCAAACTGGCCAGAGCCATTGTTATTTAATTTTAACCAGTGACACTAACTGACCCAGAAGTCATTGCAATCTTCAGACTTAAACACACAGATTTATAGACACACCATAACATATATATGCAAACTAGGACTTCACTTTATACTCTATGAAAGCCACTTTTGAGATAGAATTTTAATATCTGAAACAAACCAAGATGTATCTATTATTTATGTGCATCTAGCTATATAACCAATGATTTGAAAATCAATGGTAAGTGATAAACTTCATGTACAAATCAGAAATCTACTTAAGTCAATACAATTCTGAGAGTTTTCCAATTCACTTGCCTTGCATCCCAGCACTTTATTAAATTTTATGGGCTTATATGCCCTAGAAGTATAGGTTCAGTACTTGTAATCAACTTCTAGGATAATGCCCTGTTAGTAAGTCTCACATATTTCACACTCTAACCACAAAGTTGAACCACAGAGCAGTTGCTTCTTGATTGCAACCAGGGAATAATACTAACTAAAATGAGAAAATGTTTACATGCAAGTAGATTTGAAGCCAAATAGACATCAATTCTCTGGATAGTACTTTAACATTTGCATACATTTTCAATACAAATAGGTATATATATTTTTTTGGTTATAACAAGCAATATAAAACTGAAACTGAACAAGAAAATCCAAATGTTAAGAAATTGTTACTGCACAATTTATTTTTTAATATAAATTGTCATTGTGAGAAGTTCCAATTTCAGCTCTCCTTCACCACCTCCACTATCTTCAAACCTGGACCAAGTTATCTCTTTAGTTGACTGCACAGACAGACTCACTGAAAGGACCAATATTATTTGAGAGAATTCATATAGTTTATCATCTTTTGTGAAATTTCAGATTCCTCAAGAGTTCTTGCTTCAGGACTGGTTTAAATATTCCCATTTAATCTTTCATCACTTTTGAGTAATTAGTCATAATCGTTTTTAAAATTTTACATCTTTCCCCTATTTTTTCTTTTCCTGAGTAGGGGTGCAAATAAGTAAAGAAGTAGCCAAAAGTAAATAGTAGTAAGAAGAGGATAAAAAAATGCTTTCTTAATTTGAAAACAATTATATCTAAATTCTTCTTATTATATTGTATTCCTTGTGATCTTTGTGGCAAAAAAAAAAAAAAAAATTAATCCATCCAATACTAAAATATAAAGAATGTTGCTAACAAACAGAAAAGTTTTGAATGTGCTTCACACCCATTCTTACATATTAGTGATCAGAAAAATCCATTGAAATAAATTAAGTACTGGGAAGTCATATAAAATTTTAGCTTAAAGGTTACTTTGGCATTGGGATCAATATGAACTTCAATCCCATACTGAGGAATACTGTGGCATATTTAATAGTGTAATTAGAGACTTGTTTATGTATAGTTATATTACTGTAATGTTTTAGGAGTAAATAAAATAATTGCAATAGTTCGATAAGATAATTGTGAAGCATCCCACTGTACCACGTGATAGAGCTGAAAGGTAAGAATTTAGTCTAACAAGATACTACTTTTCATGTGCTATACATAGCCCTTTCGCTATTAGTAAAATTCATTCGATCATACAAATGCTACTGAGCCCTTATGATGTGTCAGAGCAGTTCTGGACTCTATAACTTCAATATACTTTGCATATCTTATTTACAAAGACCTGTTTTCATTTCAAACCCTATTTAATAGTAACTTTTTTTCAGCTATTAGTCTCAAAACATGTTTTTTAATCATCTGAAGATGTTTACCACTTATAAAATATTACATCATCTGTTGGATGTAGAAATGGTTTTCAACTTTCAAAAGTCAGAAAGAACTCTTACTATTTTAAACAAAAAGTCTGTTCCTCATAGAACAGTAGCCATTTTACTCAAAGAGCCTTTTCCCAGACCCCAGGGAGAAACAACAGCCCCTCCTACAGGAATTTAACACCACCCAGCCAGGCCAGAGAAATGCAAATTGAGGCTCATTAACAGCCAGAAACCCCATCCTCTTACTCTGAACACCTGAGGGATTTTTTTCATTCAATTGAGGGCTACAACCCAAGGCTCATCAAGTAACTGAGACTAATAGCCTCCAGAGAAAAAGCTAGAGGATAACTGAACCTTTCCTGGGCTGCCAAATCTACCCAGGAAAGTAGGACTTGTCAGTGGTGTTTAACGTGTGTCCTCCCATACTCAGCCAAACCAAGTAGAGGGAGCCACAACCAGCAGAACACCAACACCCACAGGGAAAATTTGGCAGGCTCCAAAACCCACTGAGATAGCCAAAATGGTGAAACAAAGAAACAAATCCCAAATGAAAGAACAAGAGAACTCTACAAAAGAAGACATAAATGAAATGCAGTTAAGCAAGTAATCAGGGGTAGAGTTCAGAGTGATGATAATGAGGAAGCTCAACAGCATGAGTAAAGATATAGAAACACTGAAAATCAACCAATTGGAAATGAAAAACCACCAAGCAGAAAAGAAGAATGACATAGTAGAAATAAAGCACACATTGGAAGGAATAACCAACAGAGTAGAGGAAGCTGAGGACCAGATCAGTGAATTAGAAAACAGGGTAGAAAAACTCACCCAATCAGAGAACCAAAAAGAAAAAACAATGAAAAAACAGGAAGACAGTTTAAGAGAACTGTGGCACAACTGCAAATGTAACAACATCTGCATCATAGGAGAACCAGAAGAAGAAGAAAATGAGCAAGGGTTAGAGAATATATTTGAAGAAATAGTGACAGAAAACTTCCCTAACTTGGAGAAGGATAAGGGCATACAAGTCCAAGAAGCACAGAGAGCCCCAAGTAAGAAAAACCCAAACAGTCCCATACCAAGACACATAATAATTAAAATGCCAAAAATTAAAGACAAAGATAATCCTAAAAGTAGCAAGAGATAATCAACAGGTTACCTACAAAAGAACCCCCACAAGACTATCAGCTGACTTCTCAATAGAAACACTACAGGCCAGAAGGGAATGGCATGAAGTAATCAAGGTCATGAAAAACAATGACCTGAATCCAAGACTGCTCTATCCAGCAAAGCTAGCATTCAAAATAGAAGGTGAAATTAAGAGCTTCTCAAACAAACAAACAAAAAGCTAAGGGAATATATTAGCACCAAACCAGAACTGCAAGAAATGTTAACAGGACTGCTGTAATTAGTAGAAGAAATAGGAAGAAAAAAATAACCACAATAAACAAAAATGGCAATAAATAAATACATATCAATAATCACCTTAAATGTAAATGGATTAAACACTCAGATCAAAAGACACAGAGTAGCTGATTGGATAAGAAAGCATGACTCATATACATGTTGTTTACAAGAGACCCACCTCACAACAAAAGACTCACATAGGTTGAAAGTGAAGGGATGGAAAAAAATCTTCCAGGCAAACAGAAAGGAAAAAGGAGCTGGGGTAGCAATACTCATGTCTGATAAAATAGACTTCAAAATGAAGGCCATAACTAGAGACAAAGAAGGTCATTACATAATATTGAAAGGATCTATCCAACATTAGAATATAACCTTGGAATACATATATACGCCCAATATAGGAGCACCAAAATACATTTAAAAACTTCTGGAGGACTTCAAAGGAGAAATCAAGAGCAATACAATCATAGCAGGGGACTTCAACACCACTCTGCCATCACTGGATAGATCCTCTACACAAAAAATTAACAAGGAAACAGAGACTCTAAGTGATGCACTAGATCAAATGGATTTAACAGATATCTACAGAGAATTACATTGCAAAACTGGAGAATTCACATTCTTCTCAAGTGCACATGGGACATTCTCAAAGATAGACCACATGTTAGGACACAAACTAAGTCTCTGCAAGTTCAAAAAGACTGAAATCATATCAAGCATCTTCTCAGATCACAAAGGCATGAAACTAGAAATCAATTACAACAAAAACATGCAAAAACATTCAAACGCATGGAGGCTAAATAGCATGTTATTAAACAATAAATGGGTTATCAAGGAGATCAAGGAAGAAATGGAAAACTTCCTGGAAACCAATGAAAATGAACACAGAAAACACAAAATCTATGGGATAAATCGAAAGCAGTTATGAGAAGGAAGTTCATAGCACTATAGGCCTACCTCAGGAAACAAGAAGAATTTCTAATTGACTATCTAACTTCACACCTTAAAGAACTAGAAAGTAAACAAAAAGAAAAGCCAGAGCAAGTAGAAGGAAAGAAATAGTTAAGGTCAGAGCAGAAATAAACAACATAGAAACTAAAAAAACAAAAACAAAAACAAAAAAAACAACATTTCAAAAGATCAGTGAAACAAAGGGCTGGTTCTTTGAAAAGATAAAGAAAATTGATGGACCCTTAGCCAGACTTACCAAGAAACAAAAGGAGAGGACCCAAATTAACAAAATCAGAAATGAAAGAGGAGAAGTAACAACAGCTGACACCACAGAAATACAAAGGATCATTAAAAAATACTATGAACAATTATACATCAACAAATTAGACAATCTGGGCATAATGGACAAATTTCAAGAAACACACAGTCTTGCAACACAGAACACGGAAGAGATAGAAAACTTGAACACACCATTAACAACTAAGGAAACTGAAGATGTCATAAGAAACTCCCAGCAAACAAAAGCCCAGGCCTGGACAACTTCACAGGGGAGTTTTACTGAACATTCAAGAAGATCTAATACCCATGCTCCTCAAACTATTCCAAAAAATCCAAGAAGATGGAAGACTTCCAAACTTATTTTATGAGGCCAGCATAACCCTAATTGCAAAACTGGATAAAGACACTACAAAGAAAGAAAATTACAGGCCAATGTCCCTGATGAACACAGATGCCAAAATCCTTAACAAAATATTAGCATTTCAAATCCAGCGATACATCAAAAAAATTATTCATCATGACCAAGTGGGATTCATCCCAGGAATGCAAGGATGGTACAATATTTGCAAATCAATAAATGTGATACACCACATAAACAAAATGAAAGATAAAAACTATATGGTCTTATCAATAAATGCTGAAAAAGCATTTGACAAAACCAAGCACCCATTTCTGATAAAAATGCTCAGCAGTGTGGGAATAGAGGGATCATATCTCAACATAATAAAGGCCATATATGAAAAACCTACAGCCAACATCATACTCAATGGGCAAAAACTAAAAACATTTCCCTTAAGAACAGGAACAAGACAGGGATGCCCACTTTTGCAACTCTTATTTAACATAGTACTGGAAGTCTTAGCCACAGCAATTAGACATGAAGAAAAAATAAAAGGGATCCAAATTGGAAAGAAGGAAGTGAAACTGTCATTATTTGCAGATGACATGATATTATACATAGAAAACCCTAAAGACTCCATCAAAAATCTACTAGAGCCCTGTCAGGTTTTGCTCAGTGGTTAGAGCGTCAGCCTGTGGACCAGAGAGTCCGGGTTCAGTTCCCGCTAGGGGCACATACCTTGGTTGCAGTTTGTCCCTGGCTCTAGTTGGGGTTGTGTGGGTGGCAACCACTCGATGTATCTCTCTCACATCGATGTTTCTCTCTCTCTCTTCCTCCCGCTCTATCTGAAGATAAATGCAAAAATGTCCTCGGGTGAAGATAAAAAAAAAATCTAGTAGAGCCAATAAATAAATTTGGCAAAGTAGCAGGATACAAAATTAATGTCCAGAAATCGACAGCATTCTTGTACACCAACGATGAACTCACAGAAAGAGAAACTAAAAAACAATCTCATTTACCATTGTGGCAAAATAATTAAGATACCTAGGAATAAACTTAACCAAAGAAGTAAAGGACCTTTTCACAGAAAACTACAGGTCATTGAAAAAATAAATAGAAAAAGATATAAAAAAGTGGAAGCATATACCTAGCTCATGGATTGGAAGAATTAACATCATTAAAATGTCCATACTACCGAAAGCAATCTATAGATTCAATGCAATCTCCATCAAAATACCAGTGACATATTTCACAGAACTAGAACAAATATTCTAAAAGTTTATATGAAACCAAAAGAGACCCTGAAAAGGCACAGCAATCTTGAAGAAGAACAAAGTAGGAGGGATCACAATACCAGATATCAGGTTATACTATAAAGCCACTGTAATCAAAACAGCCTGGTACTGGCACAAGAACAGGCAGACAGATCAGTGGAACAGAACAGAGAACAAGAAATTGACGCAAGACAATATGTTTAGTATTGTCAAATATTTGACAAAGGTTGCAAGAGCATTCAGTGCAGTCAAGACAACCTCTTCAATAAATGGTGTTGGGAAAATTGGACAGCTACATGTAAAAAAGTGAAACTAGACCACCAACTTACACCATACACAAAGATAAGCTCAAAATGGATAAAAGACTTAAATGTGACCCATGAATCCATAAAAATCCTAGAAGAAAATGTAGGCAACAAAATTTCAGACATTACAGGATGGTGGGAGGGAAAGGATAAAACAGAAAACTCGTATGCATATATGCATAACCAATGGACATAGACAACAATGCCAGGGGTAGGGGAGGGGTGGGCAGGATAGGGAGCAAGGTGTCATTGGGGGGGGGGGGGGGGGAGAAACATCTGTAACAAAAATAAATAAATAAATTAATTAAAAAAAAAGGCTTTTTGCTTCTCACATTTTATGCAACCAGCTCAATGTGATTCAGAATAATGTTTGCAGTAATTACATGGAAATCCTCCAGAAACTGCTTCAATTTTATTTTTGTTTTAATAGCAGTCTAGTGACTCCTTAGCAAATCCCTATAAGGGAAGTAAAGGGTGGTATCAAGAAAGGTCATTTACAAATGAGGAAGTGGTGGTTAAAGATTTTAAAAGGTAAGGATTTCTTTTCCAGCATGTTTTTCAGATTATTGATTGATCCCAAGATCATGTCATAATTTTTACAACTTCCCTGTAGCTTTGTGCCAACAGCAATTGCTACTTGTCACCAGCATTAAAGAGGGATCAAGAGGTTAGAGATGAAGCATATAGAAGTTTTAAGTGGCCTTCAAGAATACTAATGATGTAATTGTGTGTGTGCACATTAACTAATCAACATTCTAACAAGATGTTAAGGAATTTATAATAAATCATATTAAACAGCTATGACAATAAATTTAGAGAGCTGCTTGATTTTTCTATCTAAGACCACTTGGAATTATTTTTTAAAGTCATTATTAAGCTTTGTTGCTTTCTGCCTTTGTCTATCAGTCACCTAAGGTAACGTGATACAAGATTTTGTTATTAATATTAAATACTACCTTTAGGGACAACTCTTTAAACCAATAGCCTTTGTATCTACACTGCCTTGGAAATTTCTTTCACATTTTTCAGTGTATTGAGAGATCCCTGGCTAGAGACCTACTAAGACCAGAGTAAGGAGCATATTGAGAACTGAGGATTACAACAGAAATTTTAGGTCAAAAACTAAATTTAGCGTGTGGGATTGCACGTTGAGGGGAGCAGCTTTTAATATTAAGGCGTTTCACTAACTCAGTTGTCTTCCTTAAGTTGGCTGATATTTATTTTGTTCGAATTCAGCTACCCAGTTTTGGGAATATGGTTCAGAAATATGTGGTCCTGTGCTAAAGAAAGGGCACTGGATGCTTTCAGGGTCTTGGAAAAGGGTTGTGCAGAGAAGCCTGTGTTGCCATGATTTTTGGAGCCTCACTTTCTGGACTCACCAGTGTTACCTATTTTTAGCCTCCCTAATCCAATATGCACCTGCATTTTTTTTGTTTTTTATATATTTTTTCTTTATTGATTTTAGAGAGAGAGGAAGGGAGAGAGAGATAGAAACATTGGTGAGAGAGAACATCAACTGGCCGCCTCCTGCATGCTCCCCACTGGGGATCAGGCCCACAACCTGGGCATGTGCCCTGACTGGAAATGAAACCAGTGACCTCTTTGTGCATAGGTCCATGCTCAACCAGTGAACCACACCGGCCAGGTCGCACCTGCATTTTAAATGAGATCTCTTGAGTGATGTCCAATGTCCTGCAAATCCCAAGTTAGGCCTTTCATGAGTTTCTCTGGACTCTTGACCACACATATTTCAAACTTTGGTTCTACAGATTTTCACAGTCTCCCTTCTGTCCTAGATTGTGAATAGAGCAAAAACTTGACTCTAGGGAAAGGTATAGATGTGGCTTGGTGGTCTGTGAGTGAATGTGGTTATCTAGAGTCCACTTGAAAGTCTCTCAGCCATCTTTCCTGATCATGTGGAGCCAATCTCAGTAGGTTGAAGCTCTTTCGTCCATAAAATATTTAGAAACAGAATCTCCTGGGAACCTCAGGTGACTGACTGCTGATGTCACCACTGCTTCCCAGACTTATGAACTCTGTCATATTGCCAGACTCTAGCCCAAGTCCCCTGAAAATGAGAGACCCCAAGAGGATATCAGTTTTCTATGTCCCAAGGCTTCTAAAAGTATACTTTTAGTATCATTGCAACTCCTACTATCCGCTCTGTCTTCTGATCTGCAGTTTTACAACCTGCAGTTTTAAACTCACAGAGGAAAACTCAAAAAGTTATACGGAATTACTGTTTTTTTTTCACCTAGAACACTTAGAGAGTTTTTCCTGAAAGTCAACTATATAATATCACAGGGGTGAAAGGTAAAAAGGAATCTAGCCAAACAAGAATATGACTTTTCGTTTCACTTGCCTCATGTGTAAAATTCATTCAATTCAACAAATATTTATTGAACCTCTACTATGTGACAAATATAATTCTAAATATTAGATATTATCAGTGAACAAAAAAACAGCAATAAATGGCTTACCCTCATCAAGCTTATAGTTCCTTCACAGGGTTATAGTAATTGAGACATGTAGCATATTTGGCGTTGTGCTTGGCACATTAAAACTACATCAGATGTAGATTATTTTTAATGGAAAACAGAACAAATGGCAATGTTCCAAGTACAGCTTAATTTAATCATCTTTTGTCATTTCTATGATGAATATTGTAAAATGAAGGCTTTAGAGTGATACTTTCTAAGTCAAAACATGACAAAATATATCCTTAGAGTCTATTGTAAAATGACATTAATTTAACAGTTGATATTCTGATTTTCACAGCAATATTCTAGTGTGAGTATTAACTTAATCCTAGTACAATTTGCAAAATTTTTATGTTAGTTCTGTTATAGCTAGCTTTTTTCTATTTTGCACAATGCTGAGATCTTATCCAAGGATACGTTCTCTTTTTTTCAGAGAAGACATACATTTGATGAAAAGCATTCCATGAACTATTTTTAAATGCAGAAAAAAAATATTAAATTTAGCAATACCATTTTCTGTTATTAAGAATTGCCTCGATCTTTTAAGTAATGCTTTCATTTTGCTGCAAAATGAGACTCAGTTGAAAATCAGGTATTCAATTACCATTTGATCTTTAGAAACTGAAGATATCTGAGAATTTGCAGGATTCTAAAATGTTCCCTTTAAAAAAGTTTAACACTTTTAATAACCATTTTTACTTTGTATTAAAACCCTCAATAACATCACAAAAACATGATTCTTTATTATGTAAGTAAGCACTTAATAAAAGTAGGAAGAGCAGAAAGTGAATCATAGTTGGAAGTCAAGAGATTAGTAGCATTAACAAACAAAAAAGAAAAAAGAAGCCTAATAAAACTTAAATAATTTTTTTCTAATGATTGGAATATTAACAACTGTAATGCAGTCAGAAAAACCACAGTAAACACATAATAAGGGACAATCCACATTAAAATTTAAAATGCATTATAATATTAAGCATCAAGGAAAGGTGTTCTTCATCAACTATATTGTAATCTTATGAAATTAGCACTGATAATGTTGGACGGTAGTAGGAAATTTTCTTAAAACACCCGTTTGAATGGATACTCCTGTCCATTAGAATGCATAAGAATTGAGGCCTTCCATTCCTATGTGCTATTCCTTTTGACTTCCAAAAAATACATTTCTCAAAGATGTCTTCATATTTCTCTACACACGTTTAAACTTGTTTTAAAGTCTCTCAACTCATTACAAACAATCTAGGATGACTCTGAAATTTGTGTCAAGGGCAGTGTCTTGGATTTTGGTTTCCAGGTTTCTAGATCTAGCCAATGGTAGATACTTTTGTCAGAATCATTGCAAACCTATAGAACTGTACCAGATAATCAGTGGACCAATGATTATTCAAAATTCATAAATGTGACACATATTTAAGACAAAACAGTTGCATTATTTCTAGTTATACCCGAACTCATTTTACAAAGACTGTTTTGTGGTAATTGCAAAGTCTCATTAACCTCATTCCACAGATGAAAAAAAGGAGAAAGGAATCGTCTGTTTGCATTTTACTGTCTTTGCATTGATATAATGGGTTGTGATTTGTCTAACAGAATCACTTTAGCAATTTAAAATGGAGGCAAGAAAAATAAAATTAATAAAATAAAATAAAACGGAGCATAATCTCTCAGACTCCTGTGCACAAGTACAAGCTGTGGTTAATGAACCTTTCTTCCAGGTGATTTGAGTGATCTAGCAAACTTCTTCAGGGAAGCTAAAATGACACTTTCAAAGTGTCATTTTGGAAAGAGATGGTATTAATATTATATCCAAGACTCTGAGATGTTTTCTCTGATACCACAGTGAGGGATATAATAACCGTGAGGGTGTGAGGGATAATTTAACAGGTCTTTGGAAGGCCTTCTTAGTCACACTATCACATCATGCTACTTCAATTCTCTGCATAGCACTTACTAATGTTGATATTTTTCTCATTTAATTATTCATATGTTCATTTATTGCCTGTCTCCCTTTACTAGAAGTTAAAAGATGGCTACTTTCTGAGCAGATACATTTCAACAGAGATTTATGTGATAAGAAAGAGTCCAGGAAATAACAGGGAAAACTATCCCAGACAGAGTAAGAATAGCTTGTTCCAAAGCCCTATATTGAGAATGAGTTTGGCATGTTTGAGGAAAAGAAAGAATAGGGTTTCTAGAGCATAGTAGGGTGGAATTGTGTAGAAAGATTTGGGGGAAGTGGACAAAGGCCAGGTCACATGGAGCTTGGTAAATCAGAATTAGGAGGTTGTAGTATACTCTAATATGCAGCCCTGGGAGGGGGGCAGTCAGCTGGAGTGATATGATTTGTTTTAAAAGATCTAACTTTGGGCTCTGTGCCAAAAACAAATGAAGGAAAATGGAGCAGGAGTGAAAGCAGAAAGGTAGTTAGGAAGGCTGTAATATTCTAGTTGAGAGCTATCATTGACTTGAATGAGGAAGAAAGGGGTGAAGATGGAGAGAAGTGATTGGATTCAGAATATGATTTGGAGGTAGAATCACTCAGACTTACAGATGGATTGGGTATGAGAAATGAGAGGAAAAGAACACTCAATCTTCATTCCCCTCATTCTCCATAAGCACTCTGTTTTTCTTGTACTAGTTGTTTTGTACTGGAGTATTGAAGTAAAATTTACAATCAGTAAAGTAAGCAAATATTAAATGCCTAGCTTGTTGACATTTTGTATATGTATATGCTTGTATAATCAACCACCAAATCAAAACATAGATATTTTTCCATAACCCAGAAGGCTCCCTTGAATTCTCTCCCAGTCAATACCCTCAACTCTTATTCACTCTTTAATATTCTTCACCAAACCCTTTACCATAATTCATTTTGCATACTATAACCAAATTAATCTTCTTAGACTGCTTTTTTATTCATTCCATTTTTCTGTTTGGTAACTTTCTGTTTTGTTCCCTACTGTAACAACATATCTAAACTTATGAACTTGTAGTTTCAAACCTTTCCATCAACTCATCTCAACCCCTTTCTCCCACTTTTCCCCTTGTCATAGATAGAATACATTACTCTCTTCTAGGAAAGTCTTCTTCATTTTTATCTTCTATAACTTTACATAAATCAGTCTCCTAATCTAAAATACTTTCTCTTCTTGGTTTTACCCACTCTTTAGGGCCTCAGTTGGTCTTCCATGAAAATGTCAGGATAATTCTCTATTTGTCTGAAGTATGTGGCATCTATGCTGCTTTAATGTCTACACGGAAATCTCATAGTTTGTTCTTTGAGAATACGTAGCATCCGTGTTGATTTGATATCTACACTGCTATCTCCTATTTTGTTGCTTTATGTATCCATCACCTCTAGCATGGAACCTGGCATAAGTTTGGTGTTCAATATATAGCTGTTGAACATATGATGAAAGAATTAATATGCATTGTTAATTATCTTTATTTATCTCCCCACCTAGATTACATGTTCTCTACAGCAAAGACCAGATCCTATATTTCTCATGATATTATTTATAACATCTAGCAAAGTAATAGACAAAAAGTTAGCAAGTCCTGTCTTTGCTAAACCTAAGTGCACCTCTTTGACTATCCTAATTGACTTCGTACTGACTCAAGTAACTTTAAGAGGTATGGAGGGGGTGGGGGTGACAACAGATACATCATCTGTGCTCATATTGGGTCAGTTGTGGATTATGTAATTCAGATATTTGATAGAACCTTCTGGCAAGCCCAAACCTAAAGATGCACATAGGAAACACTCTCTATAACTCTGAAAATGTACCAAGCCTACTCTGGTAAGTAGATTTTATGTATTGGAGCAAGATTGGACTATTTTTAAATACTTCCAAAAAATGAGTATGTTATAGACCTACAGATTATTTCTATCTAAAAAAAGATATAAGATTAAAAATAATAAATTCAGTGCTCTCAGAAATTTTAATGAGGGAACTAAATTGACTATAGGGCAATTTGATTTTTAGGGGAAAAAATCAGTAGTAGTCAGCCATGGTTTAGTGTAAAGACCATTAGAAGATGAAATGAAGGACCTAGATTAAAGTTCTAATTCTTTCACTAACTGTTTGTATGACTTTGGAGAAGTTGCTTAAATTCTCTGAAATGTAATTTCCACATCTTCAAAGTGGATATAACCACTTTGTAAAAAGAGAATAAGATAGTGCATGGGAAGATCTTTGAAGGTATACATGCCATATATTACTAATAAGGTGGTAAAAACACAGCTTAAGAGAAAAGGAAAATGTACATATAGGTCCATTAAACTACAGCCATGTTGCTTTACTGTTTTTGTTCCTTAATGGGCATGCATCCCTCTAAGCAATGGTCTGTTTCTGGTTGACTCCTTTTACATTGGCAATTGTCATGGTTCTTGTCTCAGACCCCACAGAGCAGTTCTGAATTGTCACTTGGATTCATCTGGGCACCTCTTCATTAGTGTTGGATTATAATAGTTATGGAAATTACAAGTTGTCTCATTTAGTGTGGCAGCTGGTAAGCAAATAGCCCTCTCAACTTTATGTCAATAGCTCTCGGTACCTAGGAATCGCCAGATTAAAAACTTCAATTTCAATGATTGAAAAAGTTCATTCTCTGCATTTTCTTAGCAACAAGCTAGCAGTGAAGGGTCCAGGAAGCTACTTACCTTGGAGCGATTTGGTATAAAAGTAGTTATAGTCTTGATATCTCAGCTGCTGCCTATCGTAAAAGAGCAATTAGAATTTCTTCCTTAGAGAGCAAAAAATTTCAGTAAGTAAACATTTCATTTAAGTATGTGTAGAAAATATTTTACTGGAAAACTATGCTAGAGGAGGACAATGTGCTATTCCAAGTATTGATTATATATGTTAACTAGTACATAAGATAATTCTAACTTTAGAAAGGAGATCAATATTAATTTTATTACTAAGTGCCCTTATCCCTATTCATTTAATAGTAGAGGATACATAATCTATCAAAGCAAAACTGACAGTTTGAAGCAATTTAAAATTGCTTTAACAAGGTCAGAAATTAAATTTTCAGGTATTCTTTTCAGTACAATGTCATGACTTTAATAACAACTAAAAATAAATGTATACTTTTGAGCAATTTTTTTTCCCCGAAGGAACACAGAACCTATAAAAATACCTTGGGGGAAATTACTAACCTCTCTGGAAATTAATGAATTTTTTTTTTTTTTGTTGAAAGTATTACAGATGTCCCCCTTTAATGAAGTCTTATAATAGACCTAAAGGTTATGGATAAAGGTTTTCTAATTTTGCATTGCAGATGGGAAACCAAAGAGCTTGGTCAGTATTTTTCATTTTCAGGGATGGGCTGACCAGAACTCTTGTAATGCTCTTCCTTTTTCAGTTCAGCTATCATTTGGCCTTGTCTTTTTTTCTCTAATACAGAGTGGGCAGATAACAAATAAATATTTGCTCTTTGTTTTGGAGTCTTATACCAATCACTGAAATTCCTAGGCATACTCTCTGGACTATTAAGAGCTAAATAAAAAGCTTAGTTTCTAGTATGTAATATTGTCCTCCTATTTCCAATTATTTAATGCCCAACCTATAGGTTTATGTATCCCCACATGTGATCATTTGACATACGAACATCAGTTTGGGTTATGTGACTAATTGTCCAATGGAATGTAAGCAGAAGTGCCATACTCAGTATCCTAGCCGAAGCTTTAAGAGCCATTGAGTGCTTCAGCCATTTCTCCTGCCCTCTGCAATGACAATGGCATGCCCCAAATGGAAGAATTAGGAAAGATCACCAAGAGTAAAGATGTGTCATTAGAGACTAAGGCTAAGATTATTCATACCTTCACCTTCCCAATTACTATGTAAGAATGCAAAAAATGGACAGTGAAGGAGACGGGGAAAATATTGATTCATTTGGAATATGGTGTTGGAGGAGAGCTGTACAGATACTCTGAATTGCCAGAAAGACAAACCACTGGGTTCTAGAGCAAATTAACACCTCTGGAGGCAAAAATGACAAAATTGAAGCTGTCCTACTTCAGACACATCATGAGAAGGAAGAGTTCTTTGGAAAAGACAACGGTGTGGGGGAAAAAAGAAAACATCAGGAAAAGAGGGATGCTAAACATGAGATGGATTGACTTCAAAAAAGAAGCCGTAGGCGTGAGTGTACAGGAGCTGAGTAGAACTATTGAGGACAGGACATTTTGGGCATCACTCATTCATAGGGTCACCAAGAGTTAAAGCAGACTCAGTGGCATGTCACACATACCTAGAATGATAAGATAGGTAGAGGGGAGTGCAGCTGATCCACAGATGAATCATAACATGAGTAAGAAATAAATCTTTATTATTGTAATGCATTGAGATTTTGCAGTTGCAAATAACCTAGCAAAAGTTCTTGCCACATTGTGATAGATTTAAAATAAATGACTAGTTTAGTTCTAATGCATAGAAATAGGTATTCAGTTGGAAGTTTACATAAAAGCTTGATACTTGCATTTGGTTCATTGTCAATAGATTTTCATCTTAATTATAGTATTGTCCAGGGCTTGATAAAAGAATATATGTGTCCTTTATAAAAGAGATAAAGGGTAAGCTTCACTTTAGCATTCAACTGTAAAAGGGAAGATAAAGTTCAGTAAATTCTTGGCATTTATGGATTTAAATTTGACTACTTACAAGTGATTGTTAAATCTGTGATGTGGTAATTTGTAATTTTGCTGAGACATCCATTGGAATGGTATTCTCAGTGAATTTGTGGTGAGTCTGCCACTGTGCATGTCACTGAGCTGGTGGGAAGGCCCAGTTCAATGCTCCTTAGAGAGTACTCCTGGATCATCAGCATCAGAATCACTTGCAACCTTGTCAGAAATGCAAATTCTCAGGGTTCACCCTAAACCAACTAAATCAGAAACTCTTGGGTTGAGGCCTAGTAATCTGTTTTAACCAGCTCTCCAGGAGGTTTTGGTGCTTATTAAAATTTGAGACCCATTGGTCTTGTCATTTTCCATAAGGGCCTTTGCTACTAGGAATTGGCATTTTAAAAACCTTCTTTGTTATTTCTGTTACAGGTGGCTCATTTTCACTGGCTTACATTTGAAGAGATGATATAATAGAGTTATTCAGAATATAACTTTTACAATATAAAAGTAGAAATCCAGGAGGAGCAAATGTCACGGGTCTCAAGTACATGCAATTTAAAGTAATAAATTGATCTTCAAATACTTATTATCCTAAAGAATAATGGCTTTTATAAAACAGCAGAACCACAAATATGGTCCCACAGTGTCTTCTAACATCCATACAAAGGGGCTAAAGAACACAAAACATGACACTCTAGTCCCTGCTTTTCTCAGCCTCACGTTGGCCCCACCTACTCATCCTATGGTGCTGGCAGCCCCGAGGAGGAGGGACTAGAAGACAAGAGACTAAGAATGAGACATTTTGAAAATAGCTTCCCAGGGACAGCGGCCTTAAATTAAAATATTAAGGCTAAAATCAATGTCAAGTTGGAAAAGGTAGCTCTGGCTTGGGTGTGGGTTAGGATGAAGAGGGATCTTAATTGGAGTCCAAACAAAACAAAACAAAACACAGCAATAAGGGGAAAGGAAGGGCGGAAGGAAGGAGGGAAAGAAGGAAGGAAGAGAGGAAGGAAGGAAGGAAGAAAAGAAGGAAGGAAGGAAGGAAATGATTTGTCAATATCAGCCTGTTTTAAGGGCTAAGGCTAACTTCCCATCTTTTGTGCCAACATTATGCACATGTTAAATCAGCACCCATGGACCATAATCTGCTGCTCCTCTTAATGCAGTAGAATTGTTTTCTGTGTTTAGAATGTAAGTGCTGTGGGAGTGTGTATCTTGTCTTATCACACTACCCCAAATCCCTGATCAATCAATGAGGCCCAGAGGCATCTTTACTGTGAAGCTAAACCTCAAGCTTCTTCCCTTGCACAGTTCACTTACAAAATACAACTTTATTTTCATAATTTTGTATTATTTTTCCTAAAGATGATGCTGCAAATTATATAAGCTTCAGATCTCCTCAAATATGGATCCACCTCTGGTTAGGAGGTAATCAGTTGTTGTGAAATATGCTTGGACAAAGGTGCTAGTGGGAGCATGAAAGGGGAAAAGATTAAATCAATATGTTTATAAGAAACTCAGCTATATCTGGTGATTGACTGGATTGTTGAAGGATGGGGAAAAGGAAATAAAAAGTGAACTATCCTATATCTTTCTTTGATGGCATTGTTAAGTTTAAAGATATGTCATTTGTAACAGACATGATGTCTGGATATCAATGAACATTAAAAGGCATCTCAATAATACATTTTTTACCAAAAAAGTGAAATAGCTAAATTTTACCATAATTAGGTAGATTATAAACTAGTTAAGTAGCTGTATAGAATGACTCTGATTGAAGTCAACATAAATCTGGAAGTTTCTAAGGTGTGTCAAATGTCTAGGTCTTTACACCTCTTCTTTTCTATATGTTTGTCAATGTTTTCAACCAAATTATAAGCATATGCTGAACAGATTTACATATTTAATTTTGAGAGGACCAAAATATAAACAAAAAACTAAAAAGGAGCCCTGGCTGGTGTGGCTCAGTTGGGCATCATCCTGTGTGCACCAAATGTTTCTGGTTTGATTCCCTATCAGGGCACATGACGGGGTTGCAATCTCGATCCTTGGTAGGGGGCCGATCATTGATGTTTCTCTTTCTCGCTCCCTTTCTCTCTAAATATCAATAAAAATATTTTTAAAAAATTATTTTAAAAAACTGAAAAGAAGTCAGAATTAGATTCTAAATCATTTTAATTGGGATACATGATTTAGCAATATTGTTCAAACTGACGTTGAGATTATTATTGACTCTGAATTAACTTTGTGTCAAGTATGTAATGTCCACCCACAAATGCTAATGTCATTCTAGGTTCATGATTAGAAATGGTTTCTACAAAAGAGGTGAAGTAACAACTGACATCACAGAAATACAAAGGACTGTAAGAAAATACTTTGAACATCTATTTGCCAACAATTTGGACAACCAAGGCAAAATAAACAAATACCTAGAATCATACAATATTCCAAAACTCAACCAGGAAGATTCAGAAAACCTGAACAGACCAATAATGACTAATAACATTGAAGCAGTAATCAATAAAATCCCAGCAAACAAAAGCCCTGGTTTGGACAGCTTCGCAGAAGTTTTATCAAACATTCAAAGAAGAACTAACATCTATCCTCCTCAAACTATTCCAAAAAATTCAATAGGAAGGAAGACTTCCAAGCTCTTTTAATCCTAATTCCAAAACCAGATAAAGACACTACAAAGAAAGAGAATTACAGGCAAATATCCCTGATGAACATAGATGCTAAAATCCTCAATAAAATATTAGCAAATCAGATCCAGCAATATATTAAAAAGACCATACACCATGAGCAAGTGTGATTTATGCCAGGGACACAAGGCTGGTACAATATTTGCAAATCAATAAATGTGATATATCACATACAAAAACTGAAAGATAAAAATCACATGATCATATTAATAGACAGAGAAAAATCATTCAGCAAAATCCAACACTCATTTTTGATAAAAACTCTCAGCAAATTGGGAATAGAAGGATCATATGTCAACATAATAAAGGCCATATATGACAAACCTACAGCCCACATCATATGCAATGGGCAAAAACTAAAAGCATTTCCCCTAAGAACAGGAACAAACCAGGGATGCCCACTTTCACCAACCACTCTTATTCAACATAGTACTGCAAGTCCTAGCCACAGAGATCAGACAAGAAGAAAACATAAAAGGCATACAAATTGGAAAGGAGGAAGTGAAACTGTCATTATTCACAGATGACATGATATTGTACATAGAAAACCCTAAAGACTCCACCAAAAAATGACTAGATTTAATAAATGAATTCAGCAATGTAGTAGGACACAAAATTAACACCCAGAAATCGATGTCATTTTTATATACCAATAATGAACTATCAGAAAGAGAAACTAAAAAAGAAGAAATCCCATTTACCATTGCAACAACAACAAAATAATTCAAATATTAAGAAAAAACTTAACCAAGGAGATGAAAGACCTGTACTCAGAAAACTACAGGATGTTGAAAAAAAAAATAGAGGAGGACATAAACAAGTGGAAGAGTATACCATTTTCGTGGATTGGAAGAATTAACATTGTTAAAATGTCCATACTTCCCAAAGCAATCTATAGATTCAATGCAATCCTTATTAAAATGCCAATGGCATATTTCACAGATCTAGAAAAAATACTCCAAAAATTTATATGGAACCAAAAAAGATCCCAAATATCTGCAGTAATCTTGAGAAAGAAGAACAAAGTAGGTGGGATCATAATACCAGATATCGAGTTATAGTACAAAGCCATTATAATCAAAACAGCCTGATACTGGCACAAGAACAGGCATATAGATAGATGGAACAGAACAGAGAATCCAGAAACTGACACAAGCCATTGTACTCATTTAATATTGGACAAAGGAGATAAGAGCATACAATGGAGTAAAGACAGTCTTTTCAATAATTGGTGTTGGGAAAATTAGACAGGTACATGCAAAAACATGAAACTAGACCACCAACTTACAGCATGCACAAGAATAAACTCAAGATGGATAAAAGATTTAAATGTAAATCATGAAACCATAAAGAAAATGTAGGCAGCAAAATTTCGGACATCTCACGTAGCAGAATTTTCACCAATACATCACCTAGGGCAAGAGAAACAAAGGAAAAAATGAACACATGGGACTACATCAAACTCAAAAGCTTCTGCATAGTAAAAGAAACAACCATCAAAGTGGAAAGGGAACCCACTATATGGGAAAGCATAATTGCCAATGATATATCAGATAAGGGGTTAATTTCCAAAATATATAGAGTACTCATACAACTCAAAAAAAGAAAAACAACCCAATTAAAAAATGGGCAGAGTACCTGAATAGATACTTCTCCAAAGAAGACATGCAAATGGCCAAGAGACATATGAAAAAATGCTCAACATCACTAATCATCAGGGAGATGCAAATTAAAATGAAATGACAATGAATTACCACCTCACACTTGCCAGAATGGCTACCATCAATAAATCAACAACCAACAAGTGCTGGCGAGGATGTGGAGAAAAGGTACACTGCTGGTGGGAATGCAGACTGCTGCAGTTACTATGGAAAACAGTATGGCATTTCCTCAAAAACTTAAAAATTGAACTTCCATTTGACCCAGTGATCCCACTTCCAGGAATATATCCTAAGAATCCCAAAACACCAATCAGAAAGAATATATGCACCCCTATATTCATAGCAGAGCGATTCACAATAGCTAGGATCTGGAAACAGCCCAAGTGCCCATCAGTAGATGAGTGGATAAAAAGGCTGTGGTACATTTACACAATGGAATACTACATAGCTCTAAAAAAAGAAGGATCTCTTACCCTTTGAGACAGCATGGAGGTACCTGGAAAGTATTATGCTAAACGAAATAAGCCAGTTAGAGAAAGACAAGTATCACATGATCTCACTTATATGTGGAGTCTAATGAACAAAAAATCTGATATATAAAATAGAACCAGAGGCGTGAAAACATGGAACTGACTGGTGAATCTCAGAGGAAAGTGGGGAGGAGGGGCTAGTAGAGATTCACCAAAGAATTTATATGCATATATGCATTGCCCATGGACACAGACAATAGGGTGGGGAAGACCAGATTCTTGAAAAAGACTCTGTACTCATATTCACCAAAGTTCTCAGCCAAGTAACTATTCAGTTAGCATTAATAAATTGTAATATAAAATATCTTTTGTCCAAAGAGTTATGCTAGAAAATATTCTTTCAAGGATTATTTTTCTTTTGATGCATAAGCCAAATTTTCACAGTAAAAATATTTGAGGTCTTGTATTACTTGGACAATTAATGGACAATTAATTCTCTTAAAGGTCAATGAATAAAGAGGACATGTAGTAACAAAAGAGAGAGTAAAATTAACTTTGATGAACAGTTAGTATTACACAAGCTTTTTATTTTTATAAAATAACAAATAATGGATGACTAAATTTAGATTTAATTTTACTGCTTCTATGAAAGAGACTAGTTAGTTCTTCAATATAATCACCATAATTAAAAGGGAAAAAAACTATTGATTAGTTGAAGTTATTTAAATATCATGAAAAGTCATGGGAAAAGGTAAAACAAAATGTCAAGATGAGGAATCAATAATCATGTTCAGAAAATAACCAAATAAAATGGTAAATCTAACAGAGTACCACCATTATAAAGAGGGATTAGAAATAATAGATAAAAGTGTTATTATGGCATTTAGAGTGTATTTATTTTTTGTCCCCCAACATCTTTGTAAATTGAGATTCGCCCTATTACTCCACCAAAGTCCTCACAGGAAACTTGGAAATGTACAAGTGCAATTGGCCTCTAGAGTCCACCTGGCAGGTTATTCTTTCCGACTGAAGCTGTCATTACACTGTCCATGAACAGCTGTACTCTCAATGCTGCTTTCCAAGGAAGCAGTAGAGAAAGATACATTCATTAAAAAGCAATAAGGTTGTACTTAAATGACGTGCTCTTAAAATTATCCATCATATGTGTCATAGGCTGTTACTGAGCAATGGTCAAACATATTCTGTTAACATTAACATATGACAAACTGAAGAAATTATTAATGTTTACTTTTATAGAAAAGAGAGTAGAAAAATAGGTGGAATTTTTAGGCTTGGTGAAAACAAGAGCAAACTGTGTGCTTCTGATAGGTTTTAAAATTTTATCTGAAGGTGCCTTTTATTTTATATCACCATCATTACCATCATTATCATCATCGTTATATACTATTATATTTAATTATTGTCATGGAGCCTAATGTTGATCTCACAATTCACCTGTCATGCTGCAATTGCAATAAGCTCTCAGTAATAGAAAGAAAGTCTTAATAAATTGCTTGATAGACCGCTACTCAGATATAGTGAACATAGGGTTATGTTCACTGAAATGTCATTGGCAGGGTTCAATAATACCAGCAAGACAGATAAGATTTAGTGAGTGATTCCAGGAGGGATCACAAGTCACTTGAAGCACAAAGTGACATCTCTGCTCAAGTGCCACCTTCTTTGAGGAGCCTCTCCTGATCACCTATCTAAAATGGCCCTTTCATTGTCACTGTTAAGTTGTTTACCATACTTTTTCACAGCATTCATCTTTACCTGATACTGTTAGCATGTAGATTTCTTTGTTTATTGGCTCTCTCCCCTTCTAGAATGTAAGCTCCATGAGGACTGAGAGGGTGTTTCAGCTTGCTTCATAGTCCTGCAAGCTGAAACAATGCCTAAAACATTAGTGCCTTTTTAAACATATGTTTTTATTGACTTTTTAGAGAGAGAGGAAGGGAGAAAGAGATAGAAACACCGATGTGAAAGAGAAACATCAATCCACTGAGCCACACCTGCTGGGCACATTAATGACTTTCAATAAACATTTGTTAAATGCGTAAAACCCAGGAGAGGTAGA
Organism: Tadarida brasiliensis; assembly: GCA_030848825.1. Taxonomy (NCBI): domain Eukaryota; kingdom Metazoa; phylum Chordata; class Mammalia; order Chiroptera; family Molossidae; genus Tadarida; species Tadarida brasiliensis. The sequence continues at coordinate 164,729,247 of CM061257.1, forward strand.
ATATCTGCCAGTGGATGAAAAGAGTAATTCTTAAAATTCTTGTTTAGTAGGCATTTGGGATACTAAACACTGGGTATTCAGACATTGCCAAAAGCATGTGAAAAAGATTTTAAATTTATCTGAACCAATATTCTCACTGCAATAGTAGGAACCATAAAGACCCCCCCCCCCCCCAAAAATCCTATAAAACTTCCTTCTGAAAAATAATTATACTCCAAATTATGTACATAAATAGAGTCCAGACTTTTTGGAGTCTCCCTCGTCTATTGAACAGATTATAAGAAGAGCACACTCAACAGTGTTTAAAAAAATTGGATTCACAATCAGAGATATATAAGTAGAATATTCTAAGCAATTAGAATGCAGCTATGGTCCATTGCTCTCAAGAGTAAATTAAAAAATAAATTCAGAGATATTCTGGGGATAATTAACACCAGAGAAGTCTAACTGAATGTAGAAAAAATTTTTTATAATACATGAGATACTTTTAATATGTTTATGAAATTTTCAGCATTTATGGTTGTATTGGGGTTATTTTGGCAAAGGAAAGGATTTGAGTACTATAGCAGTAAAATTAGTAAGCCACAGGAAGCTGATTACTCCTTTACTTAGGGTTTTCAGTGAGTTTACACAGTGCTTGGGAGACCAGTAAGTTTCAGAAATTTATCTCATGGGTCCAGAACTGTTTGAAAGAACCATTGAGGAGAGAATTACTGCTTCTTACATTCTGTGTGGGAGAAAAATAAAAACATTTACTGAAAGTAGACACTGCACCAAACATTGAAAGATTATCTTATAGCAACTGAGGCAAAATCAGAGAGATCCTTTTGCTGAAGCAGTGATATTTGGGGTAGCAGCCAATTTGAATTAAGAAATGGAAGTACTGCCCCGGTTGGTTTGGCTCAGCAGTTAGAGCATTGGTCCACGGACTGAAGGGTCATGGGTTTGATTGCAGGTCTAGGGCATGTACCTGGGTTGCAGGTTCAATCCCCAGTCAGGCACCTGTCAGGGTCGTGCATGTGGGAGGCAACCAACGGATGTGTCTCTTTCCCATCGATGTTTCTCTTTCTCTCTCCCTCCCTACCTTCCACTCTATCTAAAAAATCAATGGAAAAATATCCTCAGGTGAAGATTAACAAAAAACAAACAACAAACAAACAAAAAAGGAAGTATTTGTACTTACTTTCTGTGAAGCTAATGGTACTGTTTTTGGTTTTCTTTCCTATTGGTCACTCATAAAGTGCTAGCTCATTGAGAAAACATGCTCATAATCCTTTCTCTTAATTTTTTATTCTTTATAAAGACATATAATAAGTAATATGTTATTTAGAAAAAAACTGTGATGGACTATTTTTGAAGTATAGATGATGCCAGTTCCCTGAGATAAGGAAAATTCTCTCATAAGCAGTCAAATACCCTTAATGGCATGATTACAGGACTCTGACACCATGACCCATTTTGAAATTTGATGAAAATGGCAAGTTAGTGTAGGGGATGTAATTTCAATTCCATCAGCATTACTCTGTTTGCTTGGTTCTGTTTACTTATCCCTTTTAGCCTTTTGCTTTCAAAGCACTGGTCTCTTCATCTTTTCTTAGTTCCATTTAATTTATTCAGCAGAGTGCCCTTTTGTTATGTCAGAGGAATGCTCTCTCTTATTCAGTGTCAACAAAACAGCCTTGTTTATAACAGAGGCCATCCAAATCAGTTAGACATGCAATGGGCAGTTTCTGAGTTCAGATGCCCAAACACTTGCTTCTAACATTCTGTGCTTAATAACATCCTCTATTTTTTGTAAAAATAAGCTTTATGTTTAATGTCAAATGGGAAATAGAAAACCATACTATGGTATAGGAATATTATGACAAGGCATTATTATAAAAAGACATTATTCTTAGAGTTTTAACTAGAAAGCAATAATGCTTGCCCATTTTCATACCCAAAGACTGAGAAATAGTTTCCATATTTAAAGAACATAGTAAAGACACTCTTTTTTTTTTTTAATTTTATTTTTGTTACAGATGTTTCTCCTAGTAAAGACACTCTTGCATTCATTTTTCTCCTTGCCTAATTTTTCAGCACATATTAACTGATTTTAGCATATTTTGTTTTCATTTTAGGAGTTATTTTAGTACAGTCTTTTATTTGACTTCATACTTCATTCTTTTCCTCCTTTTTCATTTTCCTGATTGAAAGTTGATATATTTATTCAAAGCAGGAAATGAATAAGAATAGCTTTTCATGTTATTTCCTGAAGATAAAAATCAGCTTCAAATCCAATGAAAGTAAAACTGAATTTCAATACCCAATTAAAGATTTGGAACAACGGAACAGTCTGAGAAGTTTTTATTTTTATTTTATTAATCTAGTCATTTTACAATGCCTAATTATTCTTCAGAATTTGGTATCTTGCTACTCACTAATGCTCTGTGCTCTTCAGATCACTGAGTGACTTTTGCATTGTATCAGCTGAAGGTTGATAAATGTTTTGAGCATTGTAATTGTTCTACAACACTAACACTCTGGCTTACAGGAACAGCACTATTTGTCTTTCCATGGGTTTTGAAACTTATCTGCCTTCTATTTAACCAGGTTACCGCACCTTCACGAAGTTATGCCTCCAAACTCAGTCGGCCACCACTGCTGGCTCTCTTCCCTTCATCCCCGTCCTCCGCTCCTCATTCCCTCCTCTGCCTCTCAGCTCCTCAGCAAACTCCTCCATACCCACAAAGCAGGAATTCGATATGGAGTCCTTTGATATTGGTTAAAAACAATAACTTTTTGTTGCTGTGAACTGCCACAATATTTAGCCTCACACAATTGCAGACTCTGTGGGATGAGAGAGAGGAGACAGAGGCAAGGAATATTAAGCACTCTTCACAGCCACTCCATGAAAAGGGTAAACAATTAAGAAAAAATATTTCCTCTCCAAGTGGAATAGAAAGTAATTTAGTAAAAGAAGTGATAGGAAGAGCTATAGGGCAACATATAATACAAAATTAAAGACTCAGAAGAATGGGGGATGGACAAACAGAAAGGAAAGTTAATCGATTTAACATGGTTCAGGAATATACGCTCTCTCCAATCCTTTTCTGAATTATATACCTCTTGGTCAACGAACATTATATATCAATTTAAGATAATCATTATTTTAAAAAAATATGTTTTTATTGATTTTTTGAGACAGAGTAAGGCGAGAGGGCGAGAGAGACAAAGAAACATCGATGACAGAGAAACATCAGTTGGCTACTTCCTGCACTGGGGATCAAGCTGCAACCCAGGCATGTGCCCTGACCTGGGATCCAACCGGTGACCTCTCTGTGCACAGGACAATGCCCAACCAACAGAGCCACATCGGCCAGAGAGGATAATTATTTTAAAATAAATTTCTCTCCTGGCCTTGGGAATTATTGTCAACATAATTTCAGGGTCAAAATACTAAAAGTATTGAAAAACGTAAACATCTAGATTGTTTTTGTTTTCTTCTAAAAGAGTATTGGGCTCAGACAAATTAGAAATGTTTGAACATTATTTAAGCAAGAGATTGTGCTTCAATAGGCCTTAGACTGGTACTTGTGAAATTATCTAGAGATTGGATTGCTATTAAGCAAAATAAAAAGTCCAATTGCTGCACAACAGGAAAAGTTCTGGGGTGTGCTTTGTGTACTTCATAGAGAAGGCACAAATCAAATCACTGTATCAGGCCCTGGAAAGTAAGAACTGTGTTTTATTTTTCTCTCTCTCTAGGGCCTGGGAAAAATGGGTTCTGATGCATTCACTTACGTGTTAATTCATTCAACAAATCTTGCCCAAATTATTGCTTCCTGGTATTAATCGTTGAGTAAATGACAGAATACAGAACTATTTTATCATCTAAAAATTCTTGATAAATTTGGTAAAGGGCTTAATAAAACACATTGCTGGGCCCTACCCTTCAGTAGGCTTGGGGTAGGACCAAGCATTTGCAGTTCTAACAAGTTCCCAGGGTCCTGATGCTGCTGGTCCAGGGATCATGCTTTGAGAACGCTAGTCTAACTCATCAATGGTTGTTATATAGATTGTATTTTAATTGGTTGAGGCATTTGCTTGCTCTGTCTGTGTATAAATGTCAGTTATTTTGACCAAAGTAAATTTAAAAAAAAATTTGGTGGTCCAGTCTTCTCCAGACAAATTGTGGCATAATCAGCCAAGTGGCACAATTCTTGTTAGTCTGTTAGGTCACCTGCTTCAGCAGCACCGCACTGCAAGGTCTGCCCCAGGTTCAGCAGACACATTTGGAGCTAGCTGAGGTGAGGGTGGGTAGTTAGATATTAATAAAGGAAGGGAGCCAAGGGAATCAGACATTGTTAAGCATAATCAACTAGGGAGCATAAGCCTGCTTGACCAGGAAGCTACAGCTTCACACACTCTCTTCAGGTGATAGCAGCATTGCCCCGCCAAGGGGATTAACACCCCTCCCTTCCCCTATGTAGGGAGCAGCTCACCCTCCTGTACTAGATTGTAGGGGGGAGCAGGCAGAGGTAAGCACATGTGCAATGGAAGCCAAAATAGTGACCATAAAGGCCTGTCTATCTAGCCTGGGAAAAGGAAATGGATTGGTTAGGGGGAAGATCCAGTGAAAGCCCACAAAGGCTTGGAAGTTGATTGATTAGTTTGAAGAAGTGCCTGGTCCATCCCAAGCCAGAGATTATCAGTTTAACAGAAAAGAGCTTCTCTCTCTCCCTTTCTCTCCAACATGTGCTTGCCCTGTTTGCTGGCACATTCTCTTGTTCTCTTCGAAGCAGCCACGTGGCCCTAGCAGCTGCCTGGGGCCCACATTCGACTGCCCAGGCCTGAGCACAGTGCCATCTGGGAACAGACTAAGCTAGCTGGACAGGGACAGAGCTTCAGCGTGGCACAGAACTTTTGGACCTTGGCCTTTGTTTTGGGTTTGATGAAGGTTTGACGAACTGGACTTTTTCCATGGCTGGACAGCAGATGGAGATGAGATACTGGGAACCCAGCAGCAGCCTTCCAGTTTCACCCCGATGAATCTTACCACTAAACTTCATCCTCCCACATGTGAGTCTCCCGAAATGCTTTTATCGAGACTCCATGAAAGGACTACACTTCCACCAGCAGCAAGGTGATGGATATAGGAGGAAAGGTCAAAGCCATCAGGAAAGGAATTTCTCAGGGAAATGAGAGTTGTGTGAATTTAAATAAGCACTATTAGATGAGAATTGGGGGCTACTCTTCCCTGCAGATGTGTATTTCTTATTGGGGAGAAGCTGCTGAGATGCCCTCTCTCCTCTTCCTAAGCTCCATCAGCTGTCCCTGCCTGATTGAAGCACCTATTTGAAGGTAACATAGCTTTTTCTTAGTTGTCTTTTCCCTGATCTCCTTATGACAAGACTTTAATGCACAACTTTTGGTCACTCTAACAGGTGTGCAGTAGTTTTATTGTTTTAATTTGCAATTCCCTATTGACATATGATTTTGAACATCTTTTCACACATGTGTGTGCCAACTCTATATCTTCTTTGATATTCCCATTATGCTTATGTTACACCTTTCATAGTTTACCCACAATTCTTGGAAATTGTGTTCTTTTTTTCCCCAGTCTTTTTACCTCTTTTCTTTCCACTTTTTGAGGTTTCTGTTGACACATCCTCAAGCTCAGAGATTCTTTTGTCAGACATGTCTATTAATGAGCCCATCAAAGGCATTCTTCATTTCTGTTAAAATGTTTTTTACCTCTATTATTTATATTTTATTCCTTCTTAGAGTTTTCATCTCTTTTCTTACATTACCTCTCTGTTCTTGCATGTGGCCTACTTTTCCATTTAGAGCCCTTAGCATATTAGCCATAGTTGACTTAAATTTGTGGTCTGATAATTTCAACATCCCAACCATAACTGGGACTGGTTCTGGTGCTTACTCTGTCACTTCAAACTGTAATTTTTGCCTTTTAGAAGGTCTGGTAATTTTTTGTTGAAAGAGGAACATAATGTAAAAGGAACTGTACTAAACAGGCCTTTAGTAATGTGACAAGTTGCTGGGAGAAAGAAAGTAGTCTGTAGTCCTGTGATTAGGTCTCAACCTTTCAGTGAGACTGCACACACGGGGTGTGCATTTCACACATATTTACCAGTTTTTCTTTTGTTTTTCACTTCTTTATGTAGGACAGGAAGACCAAAGAGGGTTGTTTGGTATTTCCCTTCTCCCATGTTGATTAAATAGTTTCTCCTAAGGAAGACCTTTTCAAAAGAAGAGAATGTTCTGTCATATTTCAAAATGGTTACTTTCTTCCTCTTCCGGTGGAAGCACAAGGAAATTTTCCTTTGTTCTTTGTTGTAAAAAGCTGGTAGAGTTCCTGGAAGTAAAACTCACAAAAGTGTAAGGGCCTCCCAATAACCAAGTCTCCATGAAGTTCTTATCTCTCAGGCTTGTCCACACTGCCTCCAGCAATTCATCAGTTGCATAATAGGTATTTCCAACCTCAGCATTGGTTCCCACTCTGGTTTCTGCTCATGGGTTTCGGTTCAGGTAAGTGTGATTCTCTGTATCTGCCTGTCTCTAATTTTGGAGGTAGTAATTTACTCTGTGACCTCTTTTCTCTGGTAGATAAAAGAAGAATCATAGATTTTTTCAGTTTGTTCAGCTTTTTACTTATTGTTAAAATGGAGTGGTGACTTTTAAGTTCCTTACATGTTGGACTGGAAACTAGAAAGTTTTCTTTTTGAAAATTTCCTCTCTTCTTTACAGGACCCTGTATTATAGATATTCTCCTTAGATTTCTCTGACCTCAGCCTCCTACTATTCCCCAAAGTCCCGCTCATTGCTTCTGGCCTTCTTCCATACACTCCACTTACCCTCTCCCAGCAGAAATATCTCTTACTCACTTTGTATTAGATGCTGCTGCCATGTGAATGCTACACAAATCTTTCTGTCTAGCCTAAACCTCAAACCCAAACCCCTCCAGTGTAGCATTCCAACTACCTGCATGGGTTTAACCAACGAATAAATACATAGACCAGCTTAATCATGAAAGAGTCACCAAATTCCACCCAGGGAGACCTCTAGGCAGCCAACCAACTGAATTTCCTCTGATCAGTTGAGATGAATGTGTGATATCTAAATGAAATGTTTTAAAAGTCACTTGGGCCTGGCTGGTGTGGCCCAGTGGTTGAACATCGACCCATGCATCAGGAGGTTGCCGGTTCAATTCCCAGTCAGGGCACATGCCCAGGTTGTGGGCCAGATCCCCAGTGGGGGGCATGTAGGAGGCAGCCAATTGATGTTCTCTTTCATCGATGTTTCTATCTCTTCCTCTCCCTTCCTCTCTCCCTAAAATCAATAAAGAAAAAAAAGTCACTTGGAATTGGGATGAATCTGGGCTAAAGTGCTGGGCCTTATAGGTAGTAGATGCTGCTTTAGGAATGAGTAAGATGCCCAGGAAGAATATGTAAAGTAAGAAGAAAGGCAAGTTAGGAATGGAATTTGTACACACTAGCCTAAAGGGATGAGGAGAGAGAAAGCAATCAGAAAATTTTCCTGTACAGAAATATTTATCAGGAAAATCAACAAAGATTTTAAGTTTAAGTGTTTAAGATTTAAGTGAGGATGATGGTAACAACAAGAAAAGGAAATACAAAGTGACTGTAAGAAAGACTGTGAACAAATAGCAAACGTATTAGCTAATGGAACATGGGGTTCCCAGGAAGAGGACAGCAACAAAGCTGTAGCTGAGATTTTGAACTGAGAGAAATGGGATAGCAATTTAAACAACAGAGTAGAAGAATATCATGAAAAATTTAGTTTTGCTGGAAGAGCAAGAATTTGGGGTCATATCAAATAGATATTAATGGGACATAAAGTTTCAGTTTCTCACATTCCAACTTTTGGATGTTCCATGATTTCTGTACCCAGTCTGGTGGCAGGTTGTATTTCCAGAGATAGCCACAACCTATCTCCCATTTGCCATACATTTAACACTCCTTTTTTTTTTTTTTTTTTTTTTTAAAGAGATGAGGTGTGTTTTCCCTTCATTTGAGAATAGATAGGGTTTGGCTCATAGGTGTTCAACAGAATGCAGCAGAAGGAATGGTTTATGACTTTCTAGGCACGGTAAAAACATGCAATGCAGCTTCAGGCTTCTTTGTTGGAACACGGCAATAGGGCTACCAGAGAGAGAAATAACAAGGGCGTTGTTCCAGTTACTACGACTGTGTAACAGATGATCCCCAAATGAGTGACTTAATTTTGTAATGTTCACAAGAGCACTTATCTCTCTTCTACAATGTCTAAGGCCTCAGCTGGGAAGATGCAGTGACTAGGGTGACTCAGTGGGTGGGGGTGGAATCTTCTGAGTATTTACTCAAAGGATTTTGCTTAAGAGACGATGCTTGAAAATTTGGAAGTTGTGTGCTTTATATTTGGAAACCCTACCTCCATACCTAATCTCTATCGCACTTTAAGATTTCTCTTTATTGCCATTAAAAAAAATAAGCAATAAGAACCTGATTTATCAATATATTTCAGTGGTTATTTGTATCAGAAGTCACAGACAGAACCAAAAACAATGGAATAAATGTTTTGTAGTATCAGTGTTATCTTTTAGGGCATGGTAGTTCTTGATTTCTGCCCCCAAATAGTTCTCTGGCTGATGGTTTCTAAGAAGGAAGGAAGCCTTTACCTAAAGTTTGTCATAAAAGTTAGCATCATAAAATGATTGAGCAGCTTTCCTTTTTTTTAAAAAAAGTCTCTCTCCCTTTTTATTTTTTATTTCTCATCTATTGAAGAATATCAAAGAGCAGATATTAACTTCAGAAATTCTGGAGGGAGGCACAGCCTTATTTGAGAGTTTTATGGTCTTAGATTTCTGTAACAAAGGGTGTACTCTTTCATATAGAATGCAATTAGAAGGGTTCTCATCTGAGACAAGAAAAAATTCCTTGAAATAAAAATTAGAGGATATGAACACTTTGAAATTTCTTGTAAAATTGCCTTTCTGAAAAGCAGTTTCTATTACAATTCTTCTCTACAGGTATGTATATATTTTAATATGGGCCATGCTTCCATTTTTTTTCAAGGAGAATAAAATCATAAAAAATTCTACACAGGAAAATCTCCAATTTACAAACTGAAAACTAATTTCTTTCATCTCATTGTTACAGATGTATTTGATATAAAGAATCTAAAGGAACCACCCAGATACTGCTTAATTTAATTTAGGTCTTGTATCATAAATAAATATATACTTTTATAATTTTGAATACAACTTATTTTGAAAGTGATATGATAGTCCAAGAGAATATCCCAGAATGACTATTAAAAAATCAATTGTCTAATAAGAGTTGCAGTTACACAATTCATATCAGCACATGCTTAGATTGACGAGTTAGCATACTCCTAACCATGTAGTGAAAAAGTTATTTTCTAAGGATATACTTAATTCTTTTACAAAGTTACTTTGTTTCAAAAATTTTATTTTCCTTAGTATCATATGAGAATCTTTGCTGCCATCATTAACCAATATGTTTGTTCAGTCACTGTGTGAATAGCTTTGATCTGAGAGTTTCAAGGTAAGCTTTCTGAAGTCTTACCCTTCCTCCTTAAGGGAAAAATGTTTTCTAGGAAAAACTGAGAATTGTTTTGGAGCATGATGAACTGCTTTCCTTTCCTATAAACTCTGTGCTTTAATGACTCATAACATTCAAATAAACTGAAGTTTAAACAGTTAGGAAAGTCTTATGAATTTACAATAGTGCAGTTAGAAGTCTTAGGCAAATCTCAAATCATTAAATATTCTGCATTCATTAGAATTCCTGCCCTGATTTCCCATCAAAGGAGAGGAAATAGCTATGGATCTGTGAATTTTTTTTTCCTTTCAAATACACTTGCTCTAATTGGGTTAATGACACTGTTACACCTGTGAAAAGGGTGAGTTGACCATGTGCATTAACTTCTATTTCTTATTCAAACCTCAGTAACACAACAATAAGAAAAATTTTAAATAGCATAACAAAGACAAAGATAATTGGAAAGAACACAAAGGTGACAAACTTTTGAAAACTGGAAAGCAGATAAAGTAGAAAGCTAAATCCTAAATTGGCAATGGGAATCTGAGCAGCAACTTAATTTTATACTGAAGAACTCTCAATAGATTAAAGTTAATGCTACCACTAACCTCCGCAGAAAAATTGGGACTTGAAATTAAGTGATAACTGAAAGTCTTTAAAAAGGAGCTAGATGACAGCCCCTTCCTCATCCCAGGAGTTTTAATCTCTGCAAATATAAAATAATTTTTTTCTAGACTGAAGGTCTATACAATAACAGGGAGAGAACAGCCAGGTTTTTGCCCTCCAGGAGTACCTTATCTAAGAACGCTAACTAGTCGAGAGGAAAGAGCATTAAATGCTTACTCACACTGGAGTTTTATTACAGAAAAACCCATAGACAGCAAGCAGCATACTTGTATACAGAGCTTTGAATTCACTGCTAAGTACATCGCTCTTAAATCCAAAAGAGCAGATGAGATTCCTATAATGTACAGGGAATAGAGCAGAGGTTTTAGAAGACAAAGTTGGGATCAAAGAAGATTCAAAAAGTATCAAGGAAGAGAAACCAGGTTTCATTAAAAAGCTCAAGATGAATGGCTTGGACATAAAGCAGAGTGGCTTGGATGCCGCAAGGACAACCCTGGAATGTAGAAAACAATCAAGTAATGCTTCACAATACTAAGGGAAAATGATTTTCTTCCTAAAATTCCAGACCCAACAAATATCAACTAAATGTAAAAGTAAAATAAAATCTTTGTCAAATATGCAAGGTCTCCCTGGAGGATGTGCTCCATGAAACAGCATGGAGGGACCTGGAGTTATTATACTAAGCGAAATGAGCCAATCAGGGAAAGACAGATATCACATGATCTCAGTTATATGTGGACTCTAATGAACAAAATAAACTGATGAATTAAATAGATCCAGAGGCATGGAAGCATGGAACAGACTGAAGAATCTCAGAGGGAAGGGGGAGGGGAGTGGGAAGAGATTAACCAATGAATTTATATGCATATCTGCATTGCCCATGGACACACACAATAGTGCAATGAAGGCCTGGGGTGGGGCATGAACCAGGTGGAGGGGGTCAATGGGGAAAAAAAAGAGGGGACATCTGTAATACTCTCAACAATAAAGATAAAAACGTATATTTGATTGATTAGCTAAAAAAAAGAAAAATAAGGAGTAAACAAAAGGCAAGAGATAGAGAGGGAGAAAGACTTAGGGTCCAGGAAACAAGGAATTAACACAAGAGAGAAACAAAGGTGAATGCAGTTCCCAAGACTGCGGAGCTCCAGCAGCCCTGAGATGAATCAACCTATATTAGAGCATGGTGAGGCTGAGAGACTTCTTCAAGAAGGAAAGGATGAGACAACAGTGTACTTACCAAATAGAGAAGAGATTCAACAATATGGGAAACTGGGTGCAGGGTACACTTGAACTCTCTCTACTAGTCTTGCAACTCTTCTGTAAATCTAAAACTATTCTACATTTTAAAAAATTATTTAAAAAACAGAACTGATACCATTGTAATAACCTGGTTATTAATTAACAGGAAAGGAGTAAAGGGAAGACTAGATAATAAAGGCATGACATTTATGCAGCTTTGCTAGGAAGCTGCAGTTTAACATTCCCCAGGTCTGCTCTCCGCAAATCGATGGGGGAAGGGACTGGACAATAGATGCATGCCCAGTAAGGTCTTGGTGATGTGGGAAGATGTTTACCTGTCAGTAACACCTGGGAGTGAGTCATTGACCAGAATAGGTGTGGTCACTGCAAGGGCTTGAAATCTGAGATACTTAACTCCTAAACAAAGGGAGTCCCTCTCTTGGCTCTTTTTACTTGCTTGCTGCTTGCATCGGACTCCTGGCTTATGGGGCTCTCATGCTCTGCACTTGCCCACATGGTCCACAGCCATGTGGACCCCCCACACAATGGACTAATGGACTGAAATTAGCCTAATGCTACATCGGACCCAGCTCCACTGTGGATACTGACTTTGCTTTTGACTCTACTTTGGACTAAGACAAATGGAACTTTAGAACCCCAGATATGTAGCTTCATACAAATAAAAATCACTCATTCAACCATGCGAGTCTTAGAAAATTCTTCTTCTCAAGATATCGTAAGAACCCCACTCCCACTAGCAATGGAGAAAGGCAATCACACAATTCTCCAGTAACAGAACCATATTGGCAGATGAGAGTCAGGAGGTATTCATGTCCATAGTGGATGGTAGCTGAAAGAGTTAAGCCCTTATTTTTCTTTGAGACTAAAATTGGAACATCAAGAAGTTAAAATATAAATGTTATTTAAAGATGTGGAGGTCAGTATTGAAATACAAAGATGTGAGAAATAGGGAGAAGTAATCAGGGGAGTGCTGTTATAATAACATGTTTTGTTACACTGCTTGATGCCAAATCATGGGCATGTATAATTTGATAAAAAGAGAAAATAAATTTAAAAGGAAAAGATATGGTCCCCTTATATTATCCACATTTTCTCAGGAAATTCTAATGTCCAATAACCTTTCCCATTGCCCTCCTCCACCCATATTACCTTGTCAAACCATATCTATGATACTTCAAGAAATTTTTTTATTAATTTATTTTTGTTACAGATGTTTCTCCTTTCCCCCCCATTGACACCTTATTCCCGATCTGCACCCCTTGTCCCATCCCCAGCATTATTGTCTATGTCCATTGGTTATGCATACATGCAGATAAGTTCTGTGGTTTATCTCTTCCCTCCCCCCTACTCCCTCTTCTGAGGATTGTCAGTCTGTACCCTACTTCTATGTCTCTGGGACTATTTTGTTCATCAATATGTTTTGTTCATTATATTCTACAAATAAGTGAGATCATGTGATATTTGCTTTCTCTGATTGGCTTATTTCGCTTAGGATAATACTCTCCAGGTCCCTCCATGTCGTCTCAAAGGATAAGAGATCTTTCTTTCTTACAGCTGCATAGTATTACATTGTGTATATGTACCATAGCATTTTTATCCACTCCTCTATTGATGGACACTTGAGCTGTTTCCAGATCTTAGCAATTGTAAATAGTGCTGCTATGAACATAGGGGTACATATATTCTTTCTGATTGGTGTTTCAGGCTCAAGAAATAATTTGATTTGGAGAATTCAGCCACTCTAGGAGGGGAAAGAACAGTAACAGGGCTATGTAATTGCATATGTATCTTTTGGATATAAATGACACTTTTGAAATGATGTCCCAAAATATTGTTCTTCATCCTTAGGTTAAATAAAACTGTTTATTGTTTACACCAAGTACTTCTGTTTTCCACAAGTGCACGTTATACCACCTTTCATTTTGGAAAGGCAAGGTAAAATAAAATTTAAAAAGTTTTATTGTATCTTCTTTCTTTCTTTCTTTCTTTCTTTCTTTCTTTCTTTCTTTCTTTCTTTCTTTCTTTCTTTCTTTTTTTATTATTAATTTACTTTTGTTACAGATGATTCTCCTTTTTTCCCCCATTGACACCCCCCTCCCCCTCCCTCCCTGCCCCATCCCCATTTTTGTTGTCCATGTCCATTGGTTATGAGTACATGCGTACAAGTTCTGTGTTCATCGCTCCCCTCCCCCACCCCCTCTTCTGGCAGATGTCAGTCTGTACCCCACTTCCACGTCCCCGGGACTACCCTGCTCCTCACACTGTTATGTTCATTATATTCCAGAAATAAGTGAGATCATATGATGTTTGTCTTTCTCTGCTTGGCTTGTTTCACTTAGGATAATAGTTTCCAGGTCCTCCCATGTCGACGCAAAGGATAAGAGATCGTTCTTTCTTAAAGCTGCATAGTACTCCATTGTGTATATGTACCACAGCTTTTTTATCCATTCATCTACTGATGGACACTTGGGCTGTTTCCCGATCTTAGCTATTGTAAATAGCGCTGCTATGAACATGGGGGTACATGTATTCTTTCTGATTGGTGTTTCAGGCTTCTTAGGGTATATTCCTAGGATTGGGATCACTGGGTCAAATGGTAATTCAATTTTTAATTTTTTGAGGTAACACCATAGTGTTTTCCATAGTGGCTGCACCAGTCTGCACTCCCACCAGCAGTGTACTAGAGTCCCCTTTTCTCCACACCCTTGTCAACACTTGTTGTTTGATGCTTTGTTGATGGTGGCTATTCTGACAGGTGTGAGGTGATACCTCATTGTTGTTTTAATTTGCATCTCTCTGATGATTAGTGAAGTTGAGCATTTCTTCATATGTCTCTTGGCCGTTTGTATGTCCTGTTTGGAGAGGTGTCTATTTAGTTCCTCTGCACATTTTTTAATTGGGTTCTTTGTCTTCCTTTTGTTGAGATGTATGAGCACTCTATATATTTTGGAAATTAGTCCCTTATCTGATATATCATAGACAATTATGCTCTCCCATAGAGTGGGTTGCCTTTCCACTTTGATGGTTGTTTCTTTTGCTGTGCAGAAGCTTTTGAGTTTGATGTAGTCCCATGTGTTCATTTTTTCCTTTGTTTCTGTTGCCTTAGTTGATATATCAGTGAAGATTCTGCTGCGTATGATGTCTGAAATTTTGTTGCCTACATTTTCTTCTAGGATTTTTATGGATTCATGAGTCACATTTAAGTCTTTTATCCATTTTGAGTTTATTCTTGTGTATGGTGTAAGTTGATGATCTAGTTTCATTTTTTTGCATGTAGCTGTCCAATTTTCCCAACACCATTTATTGAAGAGGCTGTCTTTACTCCATTGTATGCTCTTACCACCTTTGTCAAATATTAATTGAGCATAATGTCTTGGGTCAATTTCCGGATTCTCTGTTCTGTTCCACTGGTCTATGTGCCTGTTCTTGTGCCAGTACCAGGCTGTTTTGATTACAGTAGCTTTGTAGTATAACCTGATGTCCGGTATTGTGATCCCTCCTACTTTGTCCTTCTTTTTCAAGATTGCTGTAGTTATTCGGGGTCTTTTTTGGTTCCATATGAACTTCTGAAGTATTTGTTCTAGTTCTGTGAAATATGTCGTTGGTATTTTGATGGGGATTGCATTAAATCTGTAGATTGCTTTGGGTAGTATGGACATTTTAATGATGTTAATTCTTCCAATCCATGAACAAGGTATGTGCTTCCACTTTTTTATATCTTCCTCTATTTCTTTTTTCAATGTCTTGTAGTTTTCTGCAAATAGGTCCTTTACTTCTTTGGTTAAGTTTATTCCTAGGTATCTTAATTTCTTTGCCGCGATGGTAAATGGGATTGTTTTTTTAGTTTCTCTTTCTGTGAGTTCATCATTAGTGTATAAGAATGCCGTTGATTTCTTGACGTTAATTTTGTATCCTGCTACTTTGCCAAATTCATTTATTAAGTCTAGTAGATTTTTGATGGAGTCTTTAGGGTTTGCTATGTATAATATCATGTCATCTGTGAATAATGACAGTTTCACTTCCTCCTTTCCAATTTGGATCCCTTTTATTTTTTCTTCACGTCTGATTGCTGTGGCTAAGACTTCCAGTACTATGTTAAATAAGAGTGGTGAAAGTGGGCATCCTTGTTTTGTTCCCGTTCTTAAGGGAAATGCTTTTAGTGTTTGTCCATTGAGTATGATGTTGGCTGTAGGTCTTTCATATATGGCCTTTATAATGTTGAGATATGATCCCTCTATTCCCAAATTGCTGAGCGTTTTTATCAGAAATGGGTGCTGGATTTTGTCAAATGCTTTTCCAGCATCTATTGATATGATCATATGGTTTTTGTCTTTCATTTTGTTTATGTGATGTATCACATTTATTGATTTGTGTATATTGTACCAGCCTTGCATCCCTGGGATGAATCCCACTTGGTCATGGTGAATAATTTTCTTGATGTATTGCTGGATCCGATTTGCTAGTATTTTGTTCAGGATTTTGGCATCTATGTTCATCAGGGATAGTGGCCTGTAGTTTTCTTTCTTTGTAGTGTCTTTTTCTGGTTTTGGGATGAGAATTATGCTGGCCTCATAAAACGAGTTTGGAAGTCTTCCTTCTTTTTGAATTTTTTGGAATAGTTTGAGGAGAATGGGTGTTAGTTCTTCTTTGAATGTTCGGTAAAACTCCCCCGTGAAGCCGTCCGGGCCTGGGCTTTTGTTTGCTGGGAGAGTCTTGATTACATCTTCAATTTCCTTCGTTGTTATTGGCCTGTTCAAGTTTTCTATCTCTTTCCGATTCAGTTTTGGGAGACTATGTGTTTCTAGAAATGTGTCCATTTCACTTAGATTGTCGAATTTGTTGCCATACAAATGTTCATAGTGTTTGCTAATGATCTTTTGTATTTCTGTGGTGTCATTTGTTACTTCTCCTCTTTCATTTCTGATTTTGTGTATTTGGGTTCTCTCTCTTTGTTTCTTGGTGAGTCTAGCTAAGGGTCCATCAATCTTGTTTATCTTTTCAAAAAACCAGCTCTTTGTTTTATTGATCCTTTGAATTGTTTTTTTGGTCTCCATGTCGTTTATTTCTGCTCTGATCTTTACTATTTCCTTCCTTCTACTTGCTCTAGGGTTTTCTTTTTGTTTGCTTTCCAGTTCTTTAAGTTGTGAGGTTAGGTAGTCAATTAGAAATTTTTCTTCTTTCTTAAGGTGGGCCTGTAGTGCTATGAACTTCCCTCTCAGAACTGCTTTCGTAGTATCCCATAGGTTTTGCGTTGTTGTGTGTTCATTTTCATTGGTTTCCAGAAATTTTTTAAATTCTTCCTTGATCTCCATGGTAACCCATTCATTGTTCAGTAACATACTATTTAGCCTCCATGTGTTCATATGTTTTTGCATGTTCTTGTTGCAATTGATTTCTAGTTTCATGCCATTGTGATCTGAGAAGATGCTTGATATGATTTCAATCTTCTTGAACTTGTAGAGACTTAGTTTGTGCCCTAACATATGGTCTATCTTTGAGAATGTCCCATGTGCACTTGAGAAGAATGTGAATTCTGCAGTTTTGGGGTGTAATTCTCTGTCGATATCTATTAAATCCATTTGATCTAGTGCTTCATTTAGAGTCTCTGTTTCCTTGTTGATTTTTTGTCTAGATGATCTATCCAGTGATGTCAGTGGGGTGTTGAAGTCTCCTGCTATGATTGTATTGCAGTCGATTTCTCCTTTGAAGTCCTCCAGAAGATTTTTAATATATTTTGGTGCTCCTATATTGGGTGCATATATGTTTACCAAGGTTATATCTTCCTGTTGGATAGACCCTTTCAATATTATGTAGTGGCCTTCTTTGTCTCTAGTTAATGTCTTCAATTTGAAATCTAATTTATCAGATATGAGTATTGCTACCCCAGCTTTTTTTTCCTTTCCGTTTGCTTGGAAGATTTTTTTCCATCCCTTTACTTTCAACCTATGTGAGTCTTTTGTTGTGAGGTGGGTCTCTTGTAAGCAACGTATGTGTGAATCATGCTTTCTTATCCAGTCAGCTACTCTGTGTCTTTTTATTGGAGCATTCAGTCCATTTACATTTAAGGTGATTATTGATATGTACTTATTTATTGCCATTTTTGTACAGTGTGGTTCTAATTATCTTTCTATTTCTTCTAATAATTATAGCAGTCCTTTTAACATGTCTTGCAGTGCTGGTTTGGTGCTAATATATTCCCTTAGCCTTTTTTTGTCTGGGAAGCTCTTTATTTGACCTTCTATTTTGAATGATAGCCTTGCTGGATAGAGTAGTCTTGGATTCAGATCCTTGTTTTTCATGACCTTGATTACTTCATGCCATTCCCTTCTGGCCTGTAGTGTTTCTGTTGAGAAGTCAGATGATAGCCTAATGGGATTTCCTTTGTAGGTAACCTGTTGCTTATCTCTTGCTGCCTTTAGGATTCTCTCTTTGTCTTTGATTTTTGGCATTTTAATTATTATGTGTCTTGGTGTGGGCCTGTTTGGGTTCTTCTTACTTGGGGCTCTCTGTGCTTCTTGAACTTGAATGCTTTCTTCCTTCACCAGGTTAGGAAAGTTTTCTGTCACTATTTCTTCAAATATATTCTCTAACCCTTGCTCATTTTCTTCTTCTTCGGGGACTCCAATAATGCGAATGTTATTACGTTTCCAGTTGTCCCACAGTTCTCTTAAGCTATCTTCCTGTTTTTTCATTGTTTTTTCCTTTTGGTTTTCTGATTGATTGATTTTTTCTACTCTGTCTTCTAATTCACTGATCTGGTCCTCTGCTTCCTCTACTCTGCTGGTCAATCCTTCCAATGTATTCTTTATTTCTGCTATGTCATTCTTTATTTCCACTTGGTTGCTTTTCAGTGTTTCTATATCTTTACTCATGGTGTTGATGTCCTTACTCATGCTGTTTAGTTTCCTCAAGATCATGGCTGGGAACTCTACCTCTGATAATTTGCTTAGCTGCATTTCATTTATCTCATCTTCGGTGGAGTTCTCTTGTTCTTTCATTTGGGATCTGTTTCTTTGTTTCACCATTTTTGCTATCACAGTGGGTTTTGGAGCCTGCCAAATTTGCCCTGTGGGTGTTGGTGTTCTGCTATTTGTGGTTCCCTCTACTGGGTTTTGATGAGCGTGGAGGGCCCTCCTTCAACACCACTATCAAGTCTCACTTTCCTGGGTAGATATGCAAGCTCAGGAAAGGTTTAGTTATGATCTAGCTTTTTGCCTGGAGACTATTAGCCTCAGTTACTTGAAAAGCCTTAGGATCTCAGTTGAATGAGAACCTCCCTCAGGTGTTTACAGTGTAAGAGGATTTCTGAGGGTGGGGCCAATGCTGGTTGTTAATGAGCCTCAATTTGCATTTCTTTACCTCTTTACCTCACCTGGGAATCTCCGAGGGAGGGGCTTCCACAACTCCGGGAAGGAGCAAACTTGGCTGCAGGTCTGTGCAATCGGGAAGGAGGGGCTGGCCACCACCGTCCTTTGTGGCCACAGCTCAGCACAAACTCTGAGCGCCCTCCAAATCCCAGGTGTCCCCTCAGAGTTCCAGTCCAGTCCGCCCTCCCTCTGTCGGAGCCCCAGGTGAGTGCTGTGGCTATTTAGCGCTCTGTCCCGGCCCTCTGCGCTGTGGAGCAGCTAGGGCTCTTAACCCCGAGGGCGGGCGCCCTCGCAGCAGCTCCCAGCCGAGGCCGCCGCTCACAGCTGAGGTCGCTGCTGTCCGTGGGCTCCCAGCCCGCCACCCTCACGCGCCTCCGCAGATCCTACCAGGCTCATTCAGTGTCCCTGGTTGTATGGTCCTCTCCCGCTGCTTTTCTGTTGCTTTTTCCCGATGATTTGTCTTTATTTTAGTTGTAATTCCCGTTTGATCCTGGGAGATCGTCTGTGTAGCTTCCATTCACTCCACCGCCATTTTCCCGTCTCCTGTATCTTCTTTATTTAATCAGATATTCCAGGATACATTACATAACTTGTGTTTATACTTTCCCAAATACTTTCAAATATAAATATTCTGAAACTACTTGAAAATGGATAAACGGAATGTGTACTGTAAGAGTATTCATTTTGTAGCTGTTGAATCATCCTTTGACTATCAAATTATTTGCATATTGGTGAAAGTTGGGGTCTATTTATGCCATTTCTCCTTCATAAACAGCAGGGCATATAGTTAGAAAGGTCTTACTTTAAGTTATCTTATCTTTGATGCTTCTAGACAGCATCCAGTTTCCATCTACATCTATTGCCCTTAGAGATTTTTCTCTAGTTAGTGTTGTGTCCTTGTCCCTTTTATTCCAGAAGACAAGATGTCCTTCTTGAAGTGTCATTCCTCTATGTCACTGGGTTCCTTGACCTATATAATGGGTCTGGTAACAATATACAAATTTCTTACATTTATTAAAATGTGTTTCAATAATTGTGCCATCGGAGTGTTTTTTGCATTATCCAGAGCATGCCTGTCTTCAGTTCACACCGTACTGCACCTACTTTGACATCCTTTGTCATCCATCAGCCTCACATAACTAAACCAACAAGACTCAGTTGTAATAGGTAGATAGGAACCTGATTGGAGAGAATGGAAATGAATTTTAAGCTGACATTAAATTTTATTCTAGGCTTTCAATGGTATCAATGGGTCTATGACTTTAAGATTTTAAAAAATTATCCACAAATGAATTACTTTGATTGAACTAAAAATGATTTTAACTTTTTGTGTAAGCATGTGGATAATTTTTAGAACTAGATTTTTATTCCAATGATAATTAACAAAAGGATTTTGTGAATTAATTTATTTCTTCCGTAGTAAGGAATTTCGTAATACTTGAAAAGTATTAGACTCTGCATATAGACTCTTTTCTAGACCTCCCAGTAGTAAAACAATGCCCAAATATCCTCCTTACTATTACCTTTATTATTAAAGGAAATATTTATCATGAATCTGAATCAGATATAATGCAATCCCTAGTACTATCCCAAATGTACAGCTATTGGTGAGAGGGATAGAGGTACATAATTTGGTCATCTTGTTCTAGGCCTACAGATGAATGAAATCATGTAAGAGGTGGGAGAGAGCTAGGAGGAGCCTGCCTAAAGATCCAGCTTTGGATATAGCCTGTCGATGCCTTACCACTGCCTTTCCCACATTCAGCCCACATCTTTCCCTCCAGACTCTTAACTTACACTCTGTTAACCTTGGGCTGTACCCTGTGGAGGAGCCTTCATGTTGTTCTGAAAAAATTTTGCTTATGTTCTTAATTTTTTCACTAATATTTATTAAAAAATGTAACAAAAGTAATACTTATAATTTATTAGATCCTCACTTACATGCATTATTTCAATTTATTATAGCCCTATCAGTACTATTATGATCTTATTTTATAGTTGAGGAAATTGGGTCTTGAGAGGTTAAATAAAATGTCCAAAGCCAGACCACCAGCTGGTACCTGATTCAATGGATGTCAACACCTGTGCATTTATCTTCCGTGTTATAGGCATCTGGTCATCCCAAGTCCATACTCCCCGCTTACACTACTCCTTGTTTGTTGCCATTGTACTCTGAGAGCCAGGATGCATCCAAAGCTCCTACAGAGATTTTATCTTCTCAGAAAGACTTCTTTCCTACCAGTATCTGCAGGGGGACCCTTTTGGATTGATTCCCTAATCTCACAGTTTTCTGCATCTCCACAATTTGAAACTCTTCCTTTGACTTTTAATATTTTTAAAATAAATCTTGGCTTTCCTACCTGTCTAACATTTTTTTTTTTGGCTTGGATTATCTTCCTTCTCCTTTTTGCTGTCTGTGGGCATTCCTCTAGGTTTTGTCCTTCGCTCCCTTCTCTCTAGTCTCTACATTTTGTTGCTTCCAACTTCACATAAGCACCGCAGACAAATCATGTCACATCACATCTCCTAATAAGAGTTCGCTGTATTATTTGTGAATTTTTAATTCTGCTATAAAAACTATAAAACAAACAAGATGGATGAAATGGTAAGAAGTGTTAAGTATAGATAATTAGTTGGTAGTTTATGACAGATAGGCAAAACTCATGGCATATGCTAAGAATGAAAAATGAGTACACGAGTAGCTTGGGGGATACAGGCAGAATGTATAAGAGCAAGTTAGTAACCTGTAACACATGGTTAACAATATTAACAATAGAGTTAAATAAGCATGTAATGGAACAAATAAGAACATTACTTATAAACACAAAGGATGGGAAAGCCAAGTCATGATCATGCCCTACTTCCAACCCCAGCAGAAGTACTAATATTCCTTTGAAGGCTTCTAGTATTTTGTTTGAACTTCTTGTTTGCTACATCTTTTTGCCATGTACACATCCTATAGCTGCATTTAAATGGAAAGCTCCCAGAAAGCAGGCATGCTGACATATGCATCCTTTATTCCTGGGATCATTTGGCATCCAGAGCTGCTGCCTAATACAGTTGAATGAAGGATGAGCATAACATGGGCATCTTGGCTAGAAGGTAACTGCTTCTCTTTTATTGTCATTTGCATGAAACTGTCCATCTATCAAGTGTTAGAAAGAAATCTATTTAAAATGGCTTGGTAGGATTTGTCGCTTTTATAATAAGAGTTACCATGTATTGGCAGTTTGCAACTTGCCAGGCACTAAAAGCTCTCAAGTGCTTTTAATAGTTAAACATGTGTATCACCCTGATAGTTTAGAAGAGTTTCTTTTCTTTTTACTGAAAACAAACAAAAATAATTTACACACATATGCTGCATTACACTCACATCTTATTTTTAATGTAATAATATATAATACATATAATAATACATACAGTACAGTACAACAGGTAAAAGCATTGACTTTGGGGTCCATGGCTGGGCTTTAAGACCTAGATTTATAGCTTACTATCTCCGCAACCTTGAGTAAGTTTATTTTTTACCTGTCCTTTCCAGTGTCCTCATCTATAAATGTTGGGAAATTAGAAACTGTACCTAGTGCATAGGGCTAGTGTATAGAATAAATGAGTTAAAGCAGGCAAAAGTGCTTACACAGTGTCTGGCAAGTTGCAAACTGCCAATACATGGTAGCTCTTATTATAAAAGCGACAAATCCTACCAAGCCATTTTAAATAGATTTCTTTCTCTATACTCTGTCTGAATAACCTTCCAGCCAGAACTGATTGCCTTTCTAAACCAGAGTCCAGTCTCACACCCTCCCTAGATAACAAATACATACACACTCCTTATCAAGGCTAAGAAAAGCAGAAAATAATGCTGATGGTCATTAACTCTAATAATACTCCCCTTTGATGTCTGTTTTGTCCTGTTGAGTTTATGACCCATTTTCACATTCATTGTATCATTGGAGTTTCACAACACCTCTGCAAAAAAAAAAAAAAAAAAAAGTGGCCAGCTATTATTTCTCATTTTTGAAAGATAAGGAAACTAAAGCATGAGGGGGTTGAAATGGCTCGCCTTGGTTACCTGGAGGGTGACCATGAATTCAGGGCGTTAGAACTCCTGACCATAGACCTTCTTTCTTCCCCAAACTTGTAGAAATGGCTCTACTGACAAATAATAAGAGTTGGAACAGCTTCAAGCCAACAGTCCCTGACTTGCCCTGCCCAATACTCTTTTTTCTTTTTAAAGTTTCTGGTAGGGAGAAGTACCTTATTATTTACTCCACTTATGCGTTTTGCTACCAGGATCCTCCCTCCATTCAAGGTGATCTCCAAGTTCTAAGGAAACAGAAAGTAGGATGTCCTCATAAAGAATGTATTTCCCTCATTCATACTGTGCTGCTTTTGTCAAGCTGAGTGGCAGCATAAGTTAGAACAGCGCTGACTTAGAGACGCCTTGTCTGGGTTCCGTTTCTATTTGCCACTTACCAGCTGCGTGCCCTAAGGAAGTTACTTAACTTCCCTGTGCCTCAGTTGTCTCACCTGTAAAGTGGGGAGAACAATATGACCTACTTCGTAGGGTTCTTGTGATAAATAGTGTGGGTAAAGTACTCAAGAGAGCACCTGATGAAGCAGGTGTGAGCTCATGCTGTATTAGGTATGAGAATGTGTCTTACTTCTTTCTCCCCTTAGCTGCCGCTGCCTAATAGAAGAACTGTCACTGTGTGAACCAAAACGACCAGATCCCATAACGATTGAATGCTTAAACCACAGCATGGCATCACACCTCTCACCTAAGGTCTTTGACTCCCAGAGCTGTTCTGCCTCACGTACCTGAATAAAAATATTCATGATCTCATATTACCCCAAAATATATCTTGACAGGTCTGTTTCCTGACTTTTACTCTGGTCACCATGATCACCCTCCAGTTTCCTCTAAGGAATAGGTTACTATGGCAACACTTACCACCCACAGTTAACAGTCAAATTTCATTTCTCAGATACAACTATTAGAAAATAAATGGTGCATGTAACATTCTCTATGTTTTCATGTTTGCTTGTGAAATCACCTACCTGTTTGAGACATTCATAAATATAATAAAAATACCTTTTTAAATATTTGAACAATAATTCGTTAATTCAGATTAAAAAAAAAACAACACTAGTCGGATTCTCAATGTTTTTAAAACAGCCTTCTGTCAACATAAGGTAAAAAATAAAAAGCACAGTCATAAGCTACTTCTAGTTCTTGTTTAGTCAGACTGCTTCTTATTTTGTAATAGCAACATGAAATGAATTGTAACACATTGTTTGCAAAAAAGAAATTTTCCTTTTTTATGTTTATACCCCAGGCAAAAATGACTTATTCAACTGTTTCAGAAACAAGAATAGGGGTGGAGAATTTCTACTTCTCTTCAATAGCCTCCCCACGAACGCCATCCTTATTCCCCCAATCTAAGACAAAATAAGGACACATCACATGTGTACTGGCAGTGACCAACACTACACATTTCTAGGGTACTTTTCCAGGTGGATGGTCAGGGAAAACCTAGTCCAGGCCCCAACATTGGGGTACCACTTTTCAATAGCTACCCTGTTCATTCCTTTCCTTGCCGAACTCCCCAGCCTTCTCTTGGTGATTCCCTAATAAGCCATGTGGAGGCCTGGGAATGGAGGCAAGGAGGAAGCCCTGCTCCATCAACTCCATCTCTACACCCTGTTGAGAGTCAGAGATGAACAAACGACTCCAACCCTGTCCCTCCTTTTATTCTCCCACCTTTCACAATCTCATGACTTCCTTCCACCCTCTCCCTCCATCTGATAATAGCATTAAGTTTACTGATGATTATTAATCATAATCAAAACAGCATTTAACAAGAATGTATATGGATATAATAACACTGTGTGTGTAAGAAAAGAGTAAAGCTAAGAAATATTTAGGAGAATGACTTTATTAACACTTATTAGAATAAAATTATCTATATTAAGGAATTGTGATCAAGCGCCACTAAATAATCAGTTTATCTAAGTATAATAGGTGGTTTTTATTTCTCCAAACCAATAGGCTCCCTTTTGCTTTTAAACTTGATTAGGAAATCTCAGTTAATTCATTTAAAACAAGAAAGAGCCATTTATATATAAGGACAAAGGAGACAAAGACAACTTGCAGGAGCATAATACTTAGAAGGTATTTAAAAAATCTGGCCTCATGAGATTATAAATATGGTATGTAAAAATAAATGCTGATTTTAGCCTCCATCTGTGTTGAATAAGAGACACACTCTGAAATTTTATGAGACTGATGTGCTACTTACTGCGCTAATGAGGCACCTGATACACTCTGAAATTTTAAAGGAAGATGCATTTTTAAATTTAGAAAAAGTGACTTAGGAATTCTTTCAAAAATTCTAAATATCAGATAAGTTCTTCCTGCCATCCTGACATTTTCTATTAAAAGTTGAATAAATATTACAGCCAAAAATCAATGAAGTGATTCCTTTTGGAGAAGCAGCGTGGGTAGGTGGTAGAGACCTGATGGATGTACATGAGGAAACCTGACATCACAGGAACAGCGAGGAGCCTGGTATGGAGCACTGCTTGGAATGAGATAATTACTTGTGGAAGGTCTTAGCTCTCCAGTAATGGAAATAGCAGATGATTGCACTGTTGTTGGGAAGGGGTAGAAGGATTTATCTTATCAAAAGTAGTTCCAAGTATATTGTTTGAATACTAGATGAATATAATTTTTGACCTATATAACTATTTGTTTTTCTCATATCTAAGGCATTCTGCTTCCTGGTAATTGTAATTTTTAAGCAAGTTAAGTAATAGTTAAAAGAGATAAGATTTAAACATAAGACAAAGAAAAAAATATTACCTCTTCGTATTTGGGATGGGGAAAAATTGAAGCAATTTCCTGAGATGATGCTGCACATCTACAAATCACAGGGAATTCCCTAATAATGAAATCCAAGCTGGACTAAATTTTAGCGAAAGAGCATCTTGATTGTCTCAGGTAGAGATCATTGTTGCTAAATGAGTCTCAGGTGGAGATAGTTGTTGCCAAATTTAGTAGTTTCTAGTATTTGGCTTTCTTCAAATAAGACTTCAGAATATTTGAAATGAATAAAAGTTGTAGTACAATATACCCCTGATAACTATTCAGGATACAGCATGGAAATTCACCAAGAGCTTTGCAGGCTTAGAATTAAGCCTTCAGTGTATGTTAGTGGAGAGAAGTAAAAAACAGTTGTCTCTCTCTCATGTCCATAAGGAGTGTGTTTTCCAGATCATTCTTCTTGTGTCCAGTGGTACTGAGAACAGAGCCCTCCACTTGAATTCCTTTGACAGCATACACAGTTTAAACCTGTGATCATATTTTGTCCACTTTATACTTAGAGAACTAAGAGATTTACACCGTGAGCTATTTTCTTTCCAAGTGCTTTGAAAGGAGATCCCATGGGTGCGCTGATCTCCCAGGAATGTCTAATGTAACGAAGGCATGATTTAACATGGAATTAACGCTGCCCTTACGAAAATGACCTCCAGTGTGTACAGACCAAGGGTTCAAAACGAAGAAAGCTAGTCCCGCAGGCAACGAAATGTTCTGATTTGTCAGAGCATGTATTTATTATTTTAATTATAAAAAGGCAAATCATAGTTCTGACCAGATTCTAGCAATAAAACAGGTCACTCATGGGTTTAATTTATTAGCTGTTGATATTAATTAAACAAGCTGCTTATTACTATTCTACTTTCTCTGGAAGGTATAGATATAGTTCCATTACAAAGTATTAGTGACTTCAAGAAAGTAGTTGGGATCCAGGACTATCACACAGGAAACAACAGTAAATAATATAAGGCAGTGTGTTTACATAGCAGCGGCGTCTAGTTCTGTTAGAGAGAAATAAGAAGCCATGCAAATATTTTAAACTTGGAGCAGGAGTGGGGAGGGTGAAGAAAGGGTGGCAGCCTAAGTTTTACAATAACCTTGGAGGTAGGGTGGAGGTCAGATTAGGCAGGGGTAGGAGGGGATAGGGGAAAAGTTTCAGAAGTGGAGACAGGGAGTGCAATTTGGAGGTTTTAAGACCCTAAGTTAGTTAGGGCAGAAGTGGTGGGAACAGAAAGAGCACAGAGGATCCATTCAAGAGATAAATCAAAGGTGAAACCACAGGAAAGAGTGGCCTGTTGTTCATGGAAGAGAGAAAGAGAAAGATTCAATGGTATCTGTGATTTCTTCTTTGGGGAAAGAGCTTGGCCTGAACTAAACAGTTTATATAATGTGTACGTCAAGCAGTGATACTTCCGTCTGAAAGCAAGGTGTTTTGGGTGTTAGGAAACCTCCATAAATACTATGACTATAGACTAGACATCTGACAGAACCCAGGGCTCAGCTGACTGCAGGTGAAACATGTATAAAGGTGAAAAGCAGGTGCTGCCTATAGTGTTCTCACCACCCAGGTCCTGAAAGGGGAGCTCTAACATTCACTCTGCCGTTCAGAGGCTTGATGCTAAGCCACTATTCTCACTCATTCCTGCAGGAGGATTTGATCCTGTTTCCACTCTCAGGACACCTGCTCCCCCTTGGCCTTCAGCTTCAATGATGCCTGCTGGCCCTTCCAGGACCAGTGAGTCTAAGGGCATGCTCTCTGTAATCTGCTTCTGCAGCTCCCTGCTGTTTTTCTTCACAGCATTGTCACCCTTTGTCACTATCCATCTGTTAATTTACTTACTGTCTTTCATGTGATCATAAATTCCTTTAAAGTAAAGAGATGTTTTTATTTTCTTTATCACTGTATTTCCATTATGGAGTTCAGTTTCAAGGATGTGGGAGGTGCCCAATAATGTATGTTGAATAAAGGAATGAATTCCCCATTTCAGTTCCATTGCCTTTAATGCTTTGGGTGCCTCAGAGACACTGCCTCCATGAGCAGGAGTTTGAAAGTCAATCTTTTTTTTTTTTTTAAAGACTTTAATTTTATTTTTCTTTATTGATTTTTTTTTTAAAGAGAGAGAGGAAGGGAGACGGAGAGAGACATAGAAACATCAATGAGAGAGAACATTGATTGGCCGCCTCCTGCATGTCTGGGGATCAGGCCCACAACCTGGGCATGTGCCCTGACCAGGAATGGAACCAGTGACCTCTTGGTGCATGGGTCAATGCTCAACCACTGAGCCACACCGGCCGGGCCCCAAATTTTATTTTAATGAGAAGTGCTCATTGAGTGCCCACTGAATGCTGCTAGGCACATTGGTGGTATCTCAGCTGACAGATTCCATGGATAATACTGGCATCTCTAAAGTGAAGAGTTTCGGACTTCCGGTCAAGATGGCGGCGTAGGTAAACGCGGTATCGCGTCCTCCCTCAACCACATCAAAGTTACAACTAAACTACAGAACAACCATCATTCAAAACCGCCTGAAATCAAGCTGAAGGGAAGTCCTACAACTACGAAATTAAAGAAGAAGCCACAGGATCGAGACTGGTAGGATGGGCGGAG
Source organism: Tadarida brasiliensis (assembly GCA_030848825.1). Taxonomy (NCBI): domain Eukaryota; kingdom Metazoa; phylum Chordata; class Mammalia; order Chiroptera; family Molossidae; genus Tadarida; species Tadarida brasiliensis. Next base: position 164,757,555 of record CM061257.1, read on the forward strand.
GCGCGAGGGGCTGGTCCCACACCCACGTGTGGCGGATAAAAATTAGGAGGGTCACCTCGGCTGGGAAGGTCCTCCCTGAGAATTGAGGGGTCCCGGTCCCACACCAGGCGCCCAGCTCAGGATTTCAGTGCCAGGAAGAGAAGTCCCCATAACTTCCGGCTGGAAAAACCAGCGGGAACTGAGGCTGAGGCAGCTGGAGGCCCGCCCCCTGCAGCTCCTCTTAAAGGGCCCGCGCACGGACTTACTCAGACTCGCTCCCTCCAGGCTCCAGCGTGCAGGAGGGAGCCTGAAAGGCACCAGAGTCATATGGGGAAGAACTGAGCTGTTTGGCATTGGAGCGAGGGCTGGAGAGGCAGCTTTCTCCTGGACAGACGTGCTATCAGAGGCTTTTGTTGCTTTGGTGAGCCCTTCCCTGGGCCAGCAGACGCCACCATATCTGGGACTCCAGCTACCTGCCTCACACTGTTTGCCCCGCCCTGGTGATTCCCTGAGGCCCCGCCCCACCCAGCTTTCAGGTCCACCCAAGCTGTTGCCAGTTGCTTTACCATAGGATTGGCCTGTCTTGGATCCTGCTTCAGCTTCTCCTAAATTCTTTCAAACAAGCAGCATCTGGTCTCAGCTAGCCCCATGCCTCTCGCTAAGTAATACATAGAAACAAACACAGGGAGGCAGCCAAAATGAGGAGACAAAGAAACAGGTCCCAAATGAAAGAACAGAACAGAACTCCAGGAAAAGAACTAAGTGAAATGGAGTTAAGCAACCTAACAGATGCAGAGTTCAAAATACTGCTTATAAGGATGCTCAGTGGACTTAGTGAGAACCTCAGTGAACTTAGTGAGGGCCTCAAGAGCATAAAAAAGGACCAGTCTGAAATGAAGGATGCACTAACTGAAATAAAGAATAGTTTACACAAATGCAATAGTAGAGTAGGTAAAGCCAAGAAGCAAACCATCGATTTGGAATATAAGGAAGCAAAAAACACCCAATCAGAACAGCAAAAAGAAAAAAGAATCCAAAGAAATGAGGATAGTGTAAGGAGCCTCTGGGACAACTTCAAGCGTGCCAACATTCGCATCTTGGGGGTGCCAGAAGGAGAAGAGAGAGAACAAGAAATCGAAAACCTATTTGAAACAATAATGGCAGAAAACTTTCCTAACTTGGTGAAGGAAACAGACATGCAAGTCCAGGAAGCACAGAGAGTCCCAAACAAGATGAACCCCAAGATGCCCACACCAAGACACATCATCATCAAAATGCATAAGGTTCAAGACAAAGAGAGAATCTTAAAAGCAGCAAGAGAAAAGAAGTTAGTTACCTACAAGGGAGTTCCCATCAGACTGTCAGCTGATTTCTCAAAAGAAACTTTGCAGGCCAGAAGGGAGTGGCAAGAAATATTCAGAGTGATGAAAAGCAAGAACCTACAACCAAGATTACTCTATCCTGCAAAGCTGTCATTTAGAATCGATGGCCATATAAAGAGTTTCCCAGACAAAGAAAAGCTAAAGGAGTTCATCACCACCAAATCATTCTTATATGAAATGTTGAAGGGTCTTCTTGAAAAAAAAGATAAAAAAATATGAACAAACAAAATGGCAATAAATACATATCTATCAACAATTGAATCTACAAACAAAATGAACAAGCAGAACAAAGACATTCTCATAGATACAGAGAACTTTTTTGGGAACCAGATGGGTGGGGGCTGGGGGGATGGGTGAAAAAGGTGAAGGGATCAAGAAGTACAAATTGGTTGTTAGACTGACAAACCTCAAAGGGAAGGGGGGATGGAGGGTGGGAAGAAATAAACCAAAGAACTTATTTGTATATATGCATAACCAATGGACACAGACAACAGTGTGGGGAAAGGCAGGAGGGGGGCAGGAATGGGGAGGAGGGGGGCAAGGGGGGGAAAATGAGGAACATTTGTAATACATTCAACAATAAAGATAAGTTATAAAAAAAATAAATAAATAAAATAAAAAATAAAGTGAAGAGTTTCAGTGAGGAGCTGGAGGGGAGAAGACGGAGTGTTGGTTAATAAACCCATTCTAACTTTACCACTATCCCGAGTCTTTATACAGATGGATTCAAAAGTTCCCATTGTTTCTAAAACCTTGAATATCAGATTTTAGATTGACTGAGAAGTAGTAAAAAAAAAAAACAAAGGCTGGAAATTTTATAAATTTTATTCGGCCCTCCTTCCAGCATTTACTACTTTGTTTTCATTAAGCCACATGAAGCTGAACTTGACATGATTTTATCCTCTTTTATCATTTGATCTTCCCTTAAAGTCCTATAGTGTAATTATTAATATTGATGAGGATGCTAGTAACTCAAAATACCCTAAGAATATTGACCTCTGACACCTCTCACATATTTCTGTGCTCTTTTAAAAGAATCTAGAGTATGTTCTTTAACAGTTTCAAAAACTAAAGAGAACACATTTTCTGAACATAAACACACTCTCAACAATAAACATATTACATTTATTATCTGTTGATTAAAATATATATAGGTATGTATGTATATGCACATATATGACTTCTCAGGTAGAGAAGATTTAGAGGGGGAAGAGTCCATTCAAGGCTGAGAAATAGAAAAGCAGAGGTTGTTCATTGAAGAGGCCAGCAAGTTGAATTCATATCCTTCATTTGTGAAGAGGAATAAAATAGAGCTTATCCTGAAACCTGAAGAGAAACTCAGAGAAGGACCAGGGGAGTTGCCCCCCTCACTTCTGGGCTGAGATTCCAAGGTGTAGCAAAGTCATGGTGTGTGTGTCTGTCACTTAACAAGGGGGACCCAGAAGAGCCTTTTCTGAATTCTCTCAGTACAGAGACAGGAGAGAGGATTTCCTGCTCTGCTGGTGAAGCCTTCTCTGCTGAAATCAGCTTTCTCCACAGGCCTACTATTCCTCAAGGAGGCTCCTGGAGTGAATGAGGAGGGATTTACAAAGTCTTTCCCTGAAAGTGTTCCTGCTGATTTTCTGTGCCACTGGGCAGAAGACCCACAGAGCATATTTCTCCCCTGTGTCTCCCCTACTTCATCCAAATGCACATTTAAATACCATTCCAAGAATGCTGCAGTCATTCAAGAGCACTCAGATTATAATGGACAATGTATTTCCAAACTTCTCCCTTGCTCTCCACCTCTATGTCCTATGACTCAGGGTGGCCCTGTTAAATAGAAGACCAGGAAAACTATAATTCTCAAGAGGATTCCCCAGTCAGATGTTCAGTTGGCATCTACCCAATCACACAGAGAATGTGTGTGGAAGGGTTAATATTATACAGTGACATATTCACAAATATCCATATTTAAAATTGTGAATTTCTAAATATTGTTCTAAATTCCTAAATACTGAATTTCTAAAATTATGAATGCTCATTATTAGATATTGAAAATTGGAACAAAGTATTCCAATCTGTCAATATCTACAAATCCAAACCCACAGTAAGACCATTCACAAAAGGTGTAATTAAGCGAAAATTTATAATAATAATCTTCAGTTAGTCATAGATAGATGTGTGTGTATTATAACTATAGTTTAGCAAGCAGCACCTTTTCCTCTCCCCCAACTATACTAAATCATGTCATATTATGTGAATTTACTGCAAAACAAAGAGGTAGTGTAGCACAGATATATGGCATCTGATTTTATTTACTAGATTTGCCTAAATCATTGCTATCTTAAAACAAAAATTCCTGATGCTAAATCCAAAGGTCAAACAAGAACCTTCTGAACAGGTCAGATTTGAAATGCCTCATAACAGTAAGAATAAGTCATATATCTGGAATAGACAATCCATTATAGAATGTGTTGTGCAGGGGTGTGGGAATTTATCAGACACGTAGGCCTTAAAATGGGCCAGATATTAAGTCTGGCTAAAAATAAGTTCAAGGTTCCCATTGCTTGGCCTCTACAAGGTAAATGCCAAGGTAACTGCTGATTATCCCTGGTACTTACAAAGTGATAACAGATAAGCCTAATAGGATTTGAATTTAAGTAGCTGTGATTTTCCCCTCCCTCTTCCAGCTGTGTGAAGTGGAAATTCTGCAGGCACTGATAGAAAGGGCACACTTCAGACTTAAGGCATGCCCTGATGTTCAAGCACACTTACCATGCAAATCCTTCGAGATCAGATCATAGCATGAAACTAGGGCTGGATCAGGCACCACAGTAAGCTGTCCAGAAATCTAAGTAAAGATGCTACCCACTTTGCTATAATAAGAATTTCTTCACAACAGTTCTGAGGGTAGTACTTCAGATCAATGTATTAGGCGACACACTATTCAATGGGCATAGAACTGCTGGCCTCATGGAATAACAACAATCTGATTCTTGACAAAAAGCTAGAAAATTCCATATGTTCAATTATTAACACATCACACAACCAGAATGAAATCTAAGGGGAAAGAAAGAACATAGAAACATAAAGTGAGCATTGAGGCTATTTTTGCCCTCGGACATTTGCTGCCAATCCTAGTAATTCTGAATTTCTGTTTTGATAACCTAATGGGGAGGGAGGAACAAGTGTCTAAACCCCACTCCACCCAAGGAGATTCTCCTACTACTTATCTGAACTACATCCTCAATGTCAGGGCAAACCAGAAGTAAACCCACCTCTCCTATTCCCAGAGAACTGCAAGAGATGTTGCCTTAGGTTGAGCAGAGCAGAGAATAAATATCCCAAAGAAGTTATAACCATAAGTTGGCCTTATTCTATTTCCTGACTTGCATAGTGGCTTCATGGCTGTTTGAAAAAATGTACATAAGTGTTTTAGACACTTTTCTGTATGTATATTATATTTCACAGTTTTAAAAATGTAGGGGGAGATGATGGAAGATTCATTTGTATATTCATTTACTCATTTGTAATAAGTACTAGCTTTTTAAATGGAACTTAAGAGTGAGAAAACAAAAACAATCAAATAAACAAGATAATTTCAGAGGTTAATAATTGCTATGAAGAAAACAAACTAGGTTGATGTCATAGAAAGAGACTGGGAATGTAGGGTTGCTTAGTGGGGTAGTGGAGATTGGGCCGCCTGGAAGGATCTCACTGAGGTGCTGGTAATGGAACTGAGATTAGAGGGACAGAAGATAAAGCTGGAAAGGGGCATGGGAGCCAGCATCTTGTAGGTTTCAGTCAGGTTTTTGAGTTTTACATATTTTAGGAATAATGGAAAGTCATTAAAGGGATTTACACAGAAGAAAGACATAATTTGACTAAGGCTCTTAAAAATAATCCTGATGAGCCCGGCTGGTGTGGCTCAGTGGTTGAGCGTCCACCCGTGCACCAGGAGGTCGCTGGTTCAGTTTCCGGTCAGGGCACATGCCCAGGTTGTGGGCCCATCCCCAGTGGGGGGCATGCAGGAGGCGGCCAATTGATGTTCTCTCTCACATTGATGTTTCTATCTCTCTCTCCCACTCCCTTCCTCTCTCTCTAAAATCAATGAAGAAATATTAAAAAAATAAATAATCCTGAAAATTCTGTGAAGAATGAATTCTATGGCATCCAGAAAGATGCAGGCAAACCAGTATGACAGGGGCCGAGTAGGCTGATCAAAATGAAGACATGAAACTGGACCCATTCAAATTATACTGTAGACTTAGAACTGAATATTCCTTATGTATACTTCTGGTACAAGAAAATCATTGATCTCTAGGTCCTATTTTTTTGGCTACAATGATTGAGACAATGACTGCAAAATTACTGAAGCTGGTTCAGTAAGAATCCTTTCTTGGGATTTTCCTAATGGAGCTAAAGGAGAACACTTTCCTTTAGTAGAATGTTATAAGGATACAACATGAAAACTGCTGGTGGTCTTATTTGAGGTTATTTAGAGAAAGGCCAAAAGAAGCAGGAGAGGATGCAGCCATGCAGAAAAAAGAGAAAGGAAGAGAGATTGAAACAAATCCTGGTGTGATAGAATCTCCTGGCTGTAGTGGTTTAGGCAGTACTCCATTTGACTATTGGAACTACTCCAGGATTTTCCCCAGTCACACTGATCATATAATTCCCCCCTTTTTAAAATTCTCACCTCAGGATATATTTCCATTGATGAGAGAGAGAGAGAGAGAGAGAGAGAGAGAGAGAGAGAGAGAGAGAGAAGAGAGAAACATGGATCAGTTGCCTCCTGTATATGCTCTGAATGGGGATCAAACCTGCAACCTAGGTATGTACCCTGACCGGGAATCAAACCTGCAACCTTCTGGTATACAGGATGACACTCCATCAGACTGAGCCACCTGACCAAAGCCATATAATTCCCTTTTGCATTTAGTTAGCTTGAGTTGGATTTCTGTCAATTACAATGGAAAAAATGTGACCAGTATAACATGAGGGAGCTGGAGGTGCATCTTGGGGGATAGATGTGCCATTTATTAAAATGACAAAGGCAAGATGACTAGCTGGCTCAGGAAATGAGAATTGGAAATGCCCATGAGATATCAAAGTGGAAGTATTAAATAGTTGGTGGATATATGAATTTAGAGTTCAGTCGAGAAGAATGAAGTATGGATATAAGTTTGGGCATCACTGGCATTGAGAGGATATCCGAAACCATAGGACAATATGAGGTGAGATCATGAGGAAGAGACTATTCAGTGGAAAGATAAGAGGACCCAGGATGAGGCCCTGAAGAACTCTAAGATCTGTGTACCTGATACCATAGATCAGATAGATGCCAGATTTTAACGAAGGAGAAGGTCTGCAACCCGCCCACCCACCCCCACTTCCATACAGCTGTAGTTTGTTTGCTGAATGATGTTAACTAACCCCACAAGTTTAACTTTCACTGTCATGTGTCAAAAAAGAAGGCTGGGTGATTGTGTGTGTGTGTGTGTGTGTGTGTGTGTGTGTGAGTGTGTGACTGTGTGACTTTAAGTAATGAAACTGATTTTCTAGGTTATGAGCCTATATAATCTGTTGGGTTAAGAGTGAAACCATACATCCTCCTTAGGACATGTATATAATGACAATTACAAGTTGTGTTTTCTGCAAATAAAATTACCTGATTTTATCATTCATTAAGCACTTCATGGACACTTGAGAAATAGAATTTTTAAATTTCTCAGTTAAAAAATATAAAAATATCGCCCTGGCCGGTTTGGCTCAGCGGTTAGAGCGTTGGCCTGTGGTCCAGAGAGACCTGGGTTCAGTTCCCGCTAAGGGCATGTACTTCGGTTGCAGTTTGTCCCCGGCCCTGGTTGGTCGTGCGGGTGGCAGCCACTCGATGTGTCCCTTTCACATCGATGTTTCTCTCTCTCTCTCTTCCTCTCTCTCTCCCTCCCACTCTGTCTGGACAAAAAATGAAAAAATGTCCTCAGGTGAGGGTAAAAAAATAAATATATATATATATATATATATATATATATATATATATATATATATAAATATTGATCATTGATTATGTTGTTAAGGTCCAAAACAGCTCTAAAAAGCTATGAATCTTCACAATACTTAGCCTCTATAGATGAGCTTCTGAGCACCATTCTCTCCTATTGAGATGCTGTCTCCTTTTCAATTTCTTCTAAAGTCTTTTTTTATATCTTAAGTGAGCTCAGAAATACATGAAGATCCAGGTGTTATTTTCTTTCAGTAATGATAGAAGTTATTCAGGGAGGATCAACAATTGATAAATTTATGAGATGACATGGGTATGATTACTAAAATTTTATCTTTCCCCATCATTGTTTCTGATACTTTAAATTAATAATCAAATTGAAAATATTAGACTAAACTTATTCCTTATATATTCTCTCATAAATTTCCTTATACATTCCTTAGATGACCTTGTTCAATGAATGAACAAATAAATACCATACATGATTTTTACCAATAATATATAGATTGTGTGAAAAGTCTAGAAATATAGGGAAAATACTTTATTTATTGTGTTTTTTCAGATTAATAATTGACTTAAATGTGGAAATACTTTACCTGCAAAAGAATATGGAGAGTAAAGGAAAATATAGCCACAATATTTTTTGAAAATGTAACTAACATCTTGATTTTATTTTTACTTTACATGATGGAACTCAGCTGCTCAGATAGATTAATTATAATTTTTGGTTCATGTCATTCTCTCATCAGTTGTCTAGCTAGCCACTTTTATTCATTTTTTAAAATTACTTAATTATTTATTTTTTTCATAGTGGAATAACTATCCATAAATCCACTATCCAAAACAAAAGCTAGGACTCTAACAACAACCCACCTCCAACCCCTGGCGCCCCCATCAATCCATCTCCCTCCTCCTCCTCCTTCTCACCCAAAGGTTCCATCACCCAGAATGTTCATTGTTCCTTTGATCTAATTTGAATGGTATGTAGATTCGTATAAAGTAATTAATCACAAAATGATGTCCTCCCATCCCAAGTGATTTTTAAAATATCTAAAAGATTTCTATTGACTACTTAGGGTTATAAAAGATTTTATTTTATTAAAATATACAATGCTATATGGAACATTTACAAACACACAGTCATTAGATTGCAAGGACATACAGAACTGGCCCAAGAGATTAAGTATTTTAAAAATCCATTCCATTAGATTTCTGGATTTTCATGTCCCTTTCTCTTAAGACATTCGTTGCTTAATTTAAATGCAAAGTCACGTTTAAGATTATTCTTGGACATCTGAAATGAAGGACTAATGAATGTCTTTTAAATTGGGAAACAGTGAGGATAGGAGAGAAATCCTGCTGCAAAACTCCCAGTCAGCAAAAGCAAGGTAAGTGTGATGATGATTCATGGTATTTACTATCCTTTGTTAAGACACGTGGACCTCCTAAGAGGAGAAAAGTGAGAGCTGTGGTAAGAATGAGATGGGAACATACACATATGATCCTTAACCTTCCTTCCAACCCCTCCTCAGTAACCTGAACAGTAGCATCTGGTACAACAAAGTGAGTTTAAAAGTGTGGTATGAATTATTCATGGATGGCAACTTTCAATTCTGAATATAGATATTTAAAAGCATCATGCATGTTTAGGAGGGCTTAGTTGAAACTCTGAGGATTTCTGGTTTCAACATTTGGTCACTGTGAGCCAATATAGACATATATTTTTCAAAATGATGTAGAATTGCCAAAGTTGCTAACCAGAAAATTCTTTCATAGACAGTGCAGTATTTAACCTTTCCTTTCTTCACTTATCTTTAGTTTCTACCCACTCCCAATTGAGTTGAAGTGTTTATATGTAAACAAAATACCCATTGGAACTCTGATGAAATGGATTCACCCATTTTTTAAGTCGCATGTTATTCTTTTTTTTTTTTTTACAATATACAACATTATAATCTTATAAATATTTTAATTTCTTAAGCTATTGAACTCTAGTGACCCTTACAGGGCACTTTTACAACTCACTGCAGCAAATACTGACACTTAATCATAGGAGAAAATAATGTTAAAATAGTTCAAGTATAAAATCACAGGTAGAGAAGTTGTTCTCAAACATTAATAAGGCCACGAACTCATTTACATATAATCTGTAAATTTGAAGAAGTTATGAAACAATATAGTGATAAGGAACCTAAAACCTAACAAAGGTTAAGATCTATGGCCATTTTTGTTTTTCCATTTGGGCCTAGAAATACATTTTTCCTTTCCGGAATGGACCAACATAGGCCATTACAGAGAAAAACAAATGGAAGCAAAAAACAAACATTTAAGGCAAGTGCTGACCCAAGGGGCAGGACTTCCACGTAAAATACTCCAAAGGGACTCTAATTGTTTCACTCTTAAATCTCCTTTGATAGAACAGAAAAGCAGAGTCCAGGAAGACACCTGTGGTTAAATAGTGCTACCTCTGGGGACGAAAAGTGGTGCTTATATTTCTCACAAGATTTTTGCCCCCCTCAGCCGCAGGCCTGGTGAGAGGAAGAGCGGTCTACACATTGTTGTGGGGCCAACTCCACGGCTCCGGATGAAGCACAATGGGCGGGCGTGGGCTGTGAGCAAGTTCCTCTTCTCCAGTGTTGAACTGTGTTTGGGGATCTGAGGTCCTAAAAATCCCTAAATGAAAACGATACACTTCACCCCAGAAGCGATTTTCTCCCCCCCCGCCCCCCGCTCTCAGCAGGGTGTTTGACCTTCTGGTCCACTGCGTTCCCAGTGCCCCCGCGCCAGCTGTGTTCCTGACCCCAGAATAAATCGGGGCAGCATCGGGCCTGGCAGATCTCTGGGCACATTTCCTGTCTGGGCCTAAGGGAAGTTGTTCGCCACCAGGATCCTGGTGGGGATTCTTGGAGGTTGGGGGCGGGAGTGGGGCGGGGAAGTAAGGGTAGAACCAGCTGTAGAGGGCGGTGACCGCGCTCTAGGGACAGCTCGGTGCCCTTGGGCGGGACAGATCCAAGTTGGGAGCAGCTGTGGGCGCGGGGCCTCCAAGATGAGACCGGCGCTCGCCCTGTGCCTCCTCTGGCAGGCGTTCTGGCCCCGGCCGGGCCGTGGCGAGCACCCCACCGCAGATCGCGCGGGCTGCTCCGCCTCTGGGGCCTGCTACAGCCTGCACCACGCGACCATCAAGCGGCGGGCGGCCCAGGAGGCCTGCAACCTTCGCGGTGGGGCGCTCAGCACCGTGCGCAGGGGCGCAGAAATCCGCGTGGTGCTGGATCTCTTGCGGGCTGGCCCCGGGCCCGGAGGGGGCGCCAAAGATCTTCTGTTTTGGGTGGCGCTGGAGCGCGGGCGATCCCACTGCACCCTGAAGGATGAGCCGTTGCGGGGTTTCTCTTGGATGTCCTCCGACGTCGGTGGGTTGGGAAGCGACACGCTGCAGTGGGTGCAGGAGCCCCAACTCTCCTGCTCTGTGCGGAGTTGCGCGGCACTCCAGGCCACCCGCGGTGTCGAGCCTGCAGGCTGGAAGGAGATGCGCTGCCACTCGCGCGCCGACGGCTACTTGTGCAAGTACCAGTTCGAGGGCTTGTGTCCTGCGCCGCGCCCCGGGGCCGCCTCTAACTTGAGCTACCGCGCCCCCTTCCAGCTGTACAGCGGGGCGCTGGACTTCAGTCCCCCAGGGACCAAGGTGAGTGCGCGCTGCCCGGGGCAGCAATCCATCACAGCCACCTGCATCGTGGACGAGGTCGGCGCTCGCTGGGACCGGATACCCTCCGGTGCCGTGCTCTGTCCCTGCCCTGGGAGGTACCTCCGTGCAGGCAAATGCGCAGAGCTCTCTAATTGCCTAGACGACTTGGAAGGCTTTGTCTGCGAGTGTGCTTCGGGCTTCGTGCTGGGGAAAGACGGACGCTCTTGTGTAACCAATGGAGAAGGACAGCCAGACCCTGGGGGAACCAAGGTGCCCACCTGGTACCCGTCGGCCACTGTAGCCAGCCCGTTGCAGAGAACATGGTCACCCGAGGTGCATGAGAAACCAGGAGAGATTCCCCATGTCCCTGGACAGGGCAGTTCAGCAACATATATTCCCGAGATTCCTGGGTGGGGAGCACAGAGCACGATTCCCACCCTTGAAATTTCCCCTCAAGCCAACTCAACGGCCGCTGTTACTTCTTCAGAGATCATGATTTCCAAGTCTAATTCTACGTCTTCCTCTGACATCCCCCAGGCTTTGGATTCCTGCTCCACCGTGGTCTTCATACTTGTGAGCATAGCACTAGTAGTGTTGGTGATCTTGACTATGTCAGTGCTGGGGCTTTGCAAACTCTGCTTTCACAAAAGCTCTTCCACTAGGCCACGAAAGGGACCCTTGGCCCCTCCTGGCGTGGAGAGTGACACTGAGTCCACTGTCCTGCGCTCCAATTCAGCACATTGCGCAGACAATGGGGTGAAGGGTGCAGTCTGCAGGACGGAGCAGAGGGAGCTTCACTGACTGGGTCCTCTTTCGACTTTGGGACAGTGAGCACTTCTTGTGAGCAGTTTTTCACTTTCAATGAAAAGGGAAAAGGAGAGGAAGGGCTCATCTGTGGAACTGACGATTCCTACAGAAGTTCCACTCCCCTAAATTCCCTCTACTCCACGGAGGAGCTACATCGGAACTGGATGCTCCTTGTCTGATATGGAAGAGGGGGAAGTGCCTTAGGTGGTACCAGGGCCCAGGATTCTACTGGGGAGAGGTATTTTCTTGTGTTTATCCTGGGAGATTTGAAGAAGTGATTGAACTTTTTAAGACATTGGAAGCACATAGAAAACCATACAATGTTTTATTTTTTTCACCGCGAGGCAAAGAAAAACTCTGCCTACGTTGTTCAGACTGGGAGTATATTGGTTTAAAATTCCCAGGCAAAAAATAAAGGATTGTTGATAATCCAGGCTCAAATATCATTGGTTTCCTTGAGGAGTAATTATATAGGAAGAGCAGCTGAGGGATACGCTGGGCATAGCAACAAGAGTACATCCCACTTTGGGAAAACTTGAAGTCCTGGCAATGAGGAGCAGAACTTTAAGAAGTAGAAACTTTTTCTTTGGTTCTTTTATACTTTGTTTTCAAAGTCACTACCACTTGTGCGCTCTGCTATAAATTCAAACTGCAGTGTTGCCAGATTTGCTGGCTCTAGAAGCAAATTACAGTTGACCACCAATTCAAGTGTTTACTCTTTACCCTTGCTCAAGAAAACAAGTGATTTGTTTTCCTCTTCCAATGTTTGTGCACCCAGTGTAATGACCATCCCAACCAAATAGCCCTCTCCTAAGTATCAGGACACTGATCCTCACTTCCAATTGTGGCAATGCTAATTTTCAATTAAAACATTAATGCTAAGTATTGATTTGAAATCTTCTGGGTGAAATTACAGTAAAAGTAAGATGGGTTTCCTCCAAAGTTGCTGGTTCTTGTGCACTGTTTAATCCACAGAAAAACTTGAATTCCAGACCGTTTCCTTCCCTGCTTAATAAAAGCATGTGCACTGACAACACATGCTCATCTTGGAATGATTTCAATTTACTAAGAGTCTACATAGGCAAAAGTATGTCAAACAGCTTTCCATAGGAATTACTAGTATAAGAATAAATGGTAAATACAAATATTTAACATCTTGTCATGACTTGGGTATTAGAAAGTAATCTAAATGGAGTATTGCTTCAAAAAACAAAACAATAATAATCACTATATAGTGGAATTGAGACCCCCTTAGAAAATATCCCTCTTCTAGTAGTATACCAGTTCTTTAAAATTAAGTGTGTGAGGTTTGATGCATGGAGACAGATAGAGAAACAAGCTTAGCAACCATAAGGAATAAAAACAGGATGTTTACACTATATTTTCATAGAACCATTTTGATGTTCTTGAGTGTACAATGCATAAAATATATACGGGGTGGGCAAAAGTAGGATTACAGTCATGAGTACACGAAACAGAGTTTATTATTGTATTACTTACTTATTATTGTATTATTTATTATTATTAACATACTTTTGCCCACCCCTGTATATATAATATATATGGTGTTATAACATTAAAGGAATAATGTAACATAACAGGTAATCTGCTTCATTTGTTAAAAGATTTGTCTAAATAGTTGCATTTAAATAAAATCACAAATGAATTAGAATTAACATTCAAAGGAATTTTAAATAAAATCATTTTGCAAACAAATGTGAAGAATAAATAGGTGTCAGCTCAATTGCTCTATTATTTTCCCCTATTACTTCCCCTTGTAAGTAGATCAGAAACGAATTACAGAAAACTATTTCATATTTGATTTCCTGACACCAGCAATTGCAGACCAAGCTTCATATAATTTCCTTTGATTTCCAGCTATGAAGTCTTCCATAAAATTTTGAGTCTGGCAGAATCAGGCCAGCCAAGCACAGTGCTTAAGGATTATTTAAGGTTAGGATCAGTGTCCTTCCTCTGTACTACTTCTCCACTATCACTTCACTACCTCTCCAACCTCTTTGAGATTCATTCCTTTCTTACTTAATAAAACCCTCTGCCCTCACTCACATTCATAGCTGTCTGTTCAGTCATTTCCCTGGAACCTAACTTACAGTCTTTCTCTCTAGCCTAAGTCCTGCCATCATCTTACACAATCTCAAAGTTCTCATGCATGACTCTTCCAATGCCATGCATTTCAGTTCCTTGACTTCCTCATTTGCAATGACCTCTACCTCATTTTAGCCATCCACTCCAACAGCCACACCTTAGCCTTCCAGACAATTCTGACACTGCTCCACATCTGCAATCACAAATTCAGGCATTGGTGTGTGTGTGCACACATACCTGCTGAAACCTGTATATTAATGAATTTTGCCACTGATTAGAAGTAAACCATTACTGTTGAACTTTGAGATTCCTTCTTTTTTTTCTTTATTGATTTTTTTTGGAGAGAGAGAGAGGAAGGGAGAGGGAGGGAGAGAGAGAGAGAGAGAGAGAGAGAGAGAGAGAGAGAGAGAGAGAGAGAGAAACAACAATGAGAGAGAACATCAATTGGCTGCCTCCTGCGTGCCCCCCACTGGGGATCAGGCCCACAACCTGGGCATGTGCCCTCACCGGGAATTGAACCGTTGACCTCTTGGTGCATGGGTTGACGCTCAACCATTGAACCACACCAGCTGGGCTGAGATTCCTTCTTTCTTACAATAATAAGCCTTTCATTTTTTAAAACAAAGAAACAATTTCATGTATACAGAAGCAGTGAGTACAGTAAAAAATACCCCCCCCCCCCCGAACTATTTAAGAGTAAATTTCTGGCCTAATGCCCCATCATCTCTGAATACTTTAGTAATTACCTCTAGGTTATTTAATTTGTTGTCATACACTTATTCATAGTATTTCCATATAATTTTTTTCATTTCCACACAATTGGTAATGATGTCCTCTCTTTTATTTCTAATTTTAGTAATTTGAGTATTTCTTCTTTGGGGGATGTGATCAATCTAACTAAAGGTCTGCCAAATGTATTGACCTATTCAAAGAACTAATGTTTGAATCCATTGATTTTTCCCTATTGTATTTCTAACCTCTGTTTCATTTATTTTTTATCTTTCTAATCTTTATTATTTCCATCCTTAGCTTTGTTTTGGGTTTACTGTGTTGTTTTTCTAATTTTTCAGGGTAGGAAGTTAGATAATTGATTTAAAATTTTTCTTTATTAATACAGGTTTTTAAAGCTATAAATTTCCCTCTAAGCACTACTTTAATGGCACCCAGTAAGTTTGGCCATTTTGTGTTTTCATTTTCATTCATCTCAAAGTATTTTCTAATTTCCCTTATGTGTGTGTATTTTTTAATCTGTTGGTTATTTAGGAAAGCGTTGCTTAATTTCCACATATTTGCCAACTTTCCTACATTCCTCTGTTATTAATTTGATTTCACTGTGGTTAAATAACATACTTTGTATGGCTTCAACACTTTAACTTACTGAGTCTTGTTTTATGGTCTATCCTGGAGCCTAACATATGATCTATCTTGGAAAATGTTCCACGGGTACCTGAGAAGATTGTGTATTCTGCTGTTGTTGGGTAGAGGGTACTACTGAAATCTGTTAGGATTAGTTGGGTTATATTTTTAAGTCTTATTTCAGTTTAATCTTTTCTTTAGTTATTTAAGACATTATTGAAAATGGCTACTGAGGTCACTAACTTTTAATATTGAATTATTTATCTCTACCTTTAGTTCTTCCAGTTTTTAAGAAAATGTATTTTGGAGCTCTGTTTTTAAGTACATATATGTTTATAATTATCATATCTCCTGACATATGAGCTCTTTTATCATTATAAAATGTCCCTCTTTATCTCTAGTAACTTTTTGTTTGTTTTAAAGTCTATTTTGCATAATATTGGTATAGCAACTTCAGCTTCTTATGGTTCCTTTTTGCTTGGTATATCTTTTTGCATCAATATTTTTGCAATTGACATATTTCAATCATTTGTGTCTTTGAATCTAAAGTGTCTCCTGTAGACAGTATATAGTCAGACTATTTTCTTTAATCCATTCTCCAATCTCTGCCTTCTGAATAGATATTAAATGCATTTGTCATCAGTGTACTTAGTGATAAGGTAGTTTACATCTACTACTTCCTATTTGCTTTCTTTTAATTTTTTTTTCTTTATTGATTTGAGAGAGAGAAGAAGGGAGAGACAGAGAGAAGTAGAGAGAGAGAGAGAGAGAGAGAGAGAGAGAGAGAGAGACATTGATGAGAGAGAACATTGATTGGCTGCCTCTTGCATGCCCCCCCACTGGGGATTTGACCCACAACCTGGGCATGTGCTCTGATCAGGAACAGAACCAGTGACCTCTTGGTGCATGGGTTGATGCTCAAACACTGAGCCATAGTGGCAGGGCCCTATTTGCTTTCTACATGTCTTGTTTCCTTTTTGTTCCTCCATTATTGTTTTCTTTTATATTTAAAAAATATTTGATAGACTAACATTTTAATTTTCTTATTGTTTCTTTTGCTTTCATTAGTTCTTTTTTCTAATTGGCTCCCATAGAGATTACAATTAACATCTTAATTTGAACACTGTAAAATTAGGATAAATACCAACTAATTTTAATAGTATACCACAATTTAGCTCCAACATAGCTGCTGCATGCTCTTTTGGGGATGGGGTCAGTTTATGTAAAGGTCTGCTACCTACCTTCTTCTTTGTGCTATTATTGTCAATGGAATTACACCTTGATACACTATAAGCCCATCATCACAGTTTTATAATCTTTGTTTATTAAGCAGTTATTTTTTAAATCATATAGGAGAATAAAAAGTTATAAACAAAAAATACATTTATACTGTCTTTTATATTTACCTCTGTAGTTACCTTTACCAGTGCTCATTATATCTTTGTGTGGTTTTGTTACTGGGTAGTATCTTTTATTATCATTCTGAAAGACTCCCTTTAGTATTTCTTGTAGGAAATGTCTGCAGGTGACAAATTTTCTCAATTTTTATTTATTTGAGAATGCCTTAATTTCTTCTTTATTTTTGAAGGATAGTTTTGGTGGATATAGAAGTTTCAGTTGGCAGTCTTTTCTTTTTAATACTTTGCTAAAGTCATCCCCCTGCCTTCTGGGCTTCATAGTGTCTGATAAATGTTAGTTAATTTTATTGAGGGTCCTTTGTACATTTTGACTTGTTTTCGTCTTGGTACTTTTAAGCTTCTTTTGTGTGACGGCTTTCCTGTTTCTTTGCAAAGCTCATGCATTTTGTTGAAAGTCAGATGTTTTAAATAATGTAATGTGGCAGTTCTCTAAATCCATCCTCCAATAGCCACTCCATAGATTGTTGTTGTTGTTGCTGTTTGTGTAGGTACTTTTCTTTATTAATTCCCTGTCATGTGTGACCACTGAACTAACTCTCACTCTGCTCTGTTAGCTTAGTGGTCAGCTAATGATTAAAAAGAAATGTATTTAAATGATTGGACCAATAAATCTCCCACCGTTTGTGACGGGGCTCTGTGTGTGTGTTGGAGCAGGACATCAATGATCAGATAGTTAAAATTTTTTTTCTCAGTCTTCACTTCTTGCTTTAGCAGGGCCTCAGCATCACCCAGAGTTGGAGAAATTAGGGCCTTTTTTAATCTTTCCTGGGCAAGTGCACAGCCTTACATTATACATGCATCTGTCTTCATAGGTTCCCAAGAATATGTTGGAGCTTTGCAAAGCCTTCTATGGACATCTCCTTCCCAAAATCTTGCTTTTTAGTTTTTGTTCAGTCTCTGGTTTGCCACACTGGCATCACCACTGGTATTAGATTCCTATGGCTACTGTAACTTATTGCCACAAACTGTGTAGGTTAAAACAAGAGAAATTTATTCTCTCACAGTTCTGGAGGCCAGCAGTCTGAAATCAAGGTTTTGCCAGGGTCTCAACCCCTCTGAAGTCTCTAGGAAAGAATCACTCATTGCCTCTTCCTAGCATCTGGTGTTTGACATAATGTTTGGTATTTCTTGGCTTGCAGCTGTATCATTCCAATCTCTCTCTCTATTGTCTCATGGCCTTCTTACCTCTGTGTGTCTCTTATTTGTCTCTGTGTCCAAATTTATCTCTTCTTAGAAGGACATCAGTCATTGGATTTAAGATTCACCCTAATTCATATGACTTCATTTTAAATTAATTAAATTTGTAAAGATACTATTTCTAAATAAGGTCACATTCACAGGTACTGGAAGTTAGTCTTAAATATATGTTTTGGGGGGACACAATTATAGACAGATAAACAGTGATGATTTTCTGTTGGTGGGGGTCTTTGAAAGTACAAAATCTAGGTTGCTTCTCTCAGCGTCCTCTTGGCTGATTGTTTTCATAGCTACTTGGCTTACAATTCTGGTTTGCAAAGCTTCTTCAAGGCTGGGGAGTGGAGAATGAGAATAGAGTAATAAGGTGGGGTGGGAACAGTGCTGATAGTCTGATAGGCCTCCTCAGATTACATCAGTTTGCTGCCATAGGCTTGCCTTAGTGGCAACTTACCCTGCCTATTGTTCCTATACCTACCTCCCCATCACAATTATCTGTGGTGATTTTATATACAGTTATATACTGTCAAGATGATACTTCAAGCCTGCAATCTGGGCTCTAAGGATCTCACTGCTATAGAACTGGTCATTGTTTCTAGGCCTTTTCAGAGGGTAGATCTAGAAAGTATAATAATTTCTAAAATAAGATAGAATTCTACCAGCAAGAGAGAGAAACAAATGTGTAGAAGAGCAATAGCGGTAAACATAGGTGAGTGTCCCTGAGTGGGCACCTACACTTTCTCACATTCTCACTCGGCATGAACCCCTGGTGGCATGGGTGAAATGGTGATAGAAGCTGGATAGATTGGGGAATAATGATTATGAAGGAAATTGGCACCCTACTTCTCAGGGCATGGCCCAGGGAAACTGAGCACTTCTTAGAGAACCATGGTCACACATGGCATTGATACTGTAAAGTAGCAATGTTTAAGAGAGGTATGTAGGTGGAAGGACCTGAGGGAAAGCATTGCAGAATATTGTGAGGGAGAAGCTAAACTTTCTTTTGTCTGATGTGGATCTTGTGAAACCTTAGGGTTGGAGTTATCATGACACCAAATAACCCAAATGGATACACTCACAAAAATCAAAGGGAAACTTGTAACTTACAGCCACAGATGTAGATAGTCAAAAAGTACTGGAGATTGTATGTGCCACTGTAAACCAGGTTGGACAGACTTGGTGACCATGAACCATGGGATTGGGCATCTAGCCCCAGTGCCAGGGAAATATGTCAACTTCCTAGAACTTAGATCATCCCTATGGATAAGTGACGAAGTGAGAGGAAGAGAACCCCAGAGTGAGCAGTTAACCAGGGAGCTCTAAGAAAAAGCAGAAAGAACTGAATTTACCTCGATGTGGCAAGTATATATTTTTTTGTTATCAGTCAAAATGGGGCTCAAGAGCTGATTTCTGTTACTGAGAAATAAAGAAATTTCTATTTGTACATACTTTTTACTAGCTGTTTTCTTATAAAAATTATACATGCTTTTAGCTTTATCTATAAAATAGAGGTAATGTTAACTGCCTCATAAAATTGTTATATGAAAATGAATATAGAAACTTATTACAGTGATCTGGAGTAGAGTCAGCACACACCAAATGCCCTAGTAGCAGACTGAGGGGGGAGGCTATGAAATGTCCTTATCATGATAGTTAAAAACCACTCAGAACACACACATTCAGGGTTTTAGGAAGTCTTAATGTCATTGTAAACTAGTGAACACAATTGCAGAGTTTCGGGAACCAGAAAATAAGTCTACTGGTCCATAACTCTGAAAACAAAGAATTTAAATTTGTCCAAGGCTAGAAAACAATACCCCTAGGCTAAACATATTTTGTTCTTTTTGTCAAGTATGCTAACTTGTTATGTAATATGAGGATGTGATGGGAGTTGACAATAATATTCATTATTTGAAAAAATTATCCCTCTCCAAGTTCCACATTTCTCCCTCTTTTAAATGCCAGAACTGGGAGTATATAGTAGTATCAGCCAGTGGGTATTGAATGGATGTATACTTATCATGGCCGTAAAGCCTCTTTCTCAAAGCCTTGAGTAGGAACATGTTCTTTAAATGACCTGTTTAATAAGTAAGTGCTCCTGGAATTACAATGTCTAGGAATGCAGCAATTGTAGTTTATTGCCTGGACAGGCCCCAGATGGCTTGCCTGTCAAGTGCTGTGATTGTGGGTACATCAATAGTGTTAAGAGTGCTTGGTAGACACTGCAGTGCGCTTGGTTTAAAGTATTTTCATTCCCATTACTCCGTTCATTAACATATATAGAAAGCTCTTAAAAATGATAAAACCATAAAAAACTGCTTTAAATTTTTTTGTAGGAAAGTTGAATATAATTAAAAAGAACAAAACAAAATAATCCCAGATTAGTCTCATAGACTGTAATATCTAGATAGTGTTTTAAAAAAAATTTTTTTTTAAATATTTTTCCTTTATTGATATTAGAGAGAGGAAGGGAGAGGGAGAGAGAGATAGAAACATCAATGAGAGAGAATATCGATTGGCCGCCTCCTGCATGCCCCCCACTGGGGATTGGGCCCACAACCTGGGCATGTGTCCTGACCGGGAATTGAATTGGTGACCTCTTGGTGCATGGGTCAATGCTCAACTGCTGAGCCACACCGGCCGGGCCAGATAGTGCTTTTTTATAGACCTATAAAAATATCCACATAGCAACATTTTTATAGACAAAATATTTTTACATATACTGTCTGGTTTTATTTGTTCTCACAAAATCCCTGTGAAACTGGTGCGGGATAAACGGGTAGAAATCTTCAGCATCCATGACAGTTCTTCCCAGGCTGGAGTCTGCAGAATAATTGAGACTGTTATCATAACATATCAGCCAGGTTTTTTATTTTAACAAGAGGCCCCCCTCCTTGAAAAGGTAAGAAGCTAAGCAGTTATATATGGCTTAATATTTCTATATCTGTAAGGCTGAGCCACATTTCACTGAACTATTTAGGTTTATGTGAAAGCCAAGTCAGAATTAAAACTTCTTATCCACGTTTCTTCTCTATTTGGCAGATGACCCAAGAGCTATAGACCAGTGCTAGGAAATCCTCACTTTCAGATGTTAGCATCTTAATCTGCACCCCTCCCCTCCAGACCACCTTTACATTTTGTTCTCCCTATGTCAGGTCTCAGGGTAGGCAGAGATGGAATGCCTAACAGTTTCTTTTAGAGCAGCGGTTCTCAACCTGTGGGTCTCGATCCCTTTGGGGGTCGAACGACCCTTTCACAGGGGTTGCCTAAGACCATCGGAAAACACATATTTCCGATGGCGATTTATAACAGTAGCAAAATTACAGTTATGAAGTAGCAACGAAAATAATTTTATGGTTGGGGGTCACCACAACATGAGGAACTGTATTAAAGGGTCGCGGCATTAGGAAGGTTGAGAATGCTGGAGAGAGATTTCCAGGCCTCCAAAGCTGAAAGTAAGCCTTTGCTCTCACTGAGTTTGCCCTTGGACTAGGTGCCAGCATGTGGGAGCGAGTAAGGTGGAATAGGTCCAAGTGTACAGGTTCAGGCCCTCCTCTCCAGGCTAGGATCTTCTCAGATGAGCTATCTTCAAAGCATTAGTTTACCCAAAATACCTCTTGCTTCAGCAGTTCTTTACTTAAAACTCTCTTACTTTGAGGAGGCAAGATTGATAGAATAAGAGTACATAGTTCTCTCCCTCCCACTTGACACTATTTTAGTGAATTAATTAATTTGTATGTTTTCACCATCTGTATCACCTTTCATGTATAGGTCCTCTGAAGGTGGAGACCACTTTTGCTTGGTTCTTTTCCATGTCCACCATGTCTGGCATGTAAATGGTACTAAGTCCTCACTGAATAAATGGAGGAACAAGTAGGTGGTTTGAAACATAGCTGAGGGGCAGGGATGGTGGGTGGAGACACACTTGCCAATTTTTTCTGAATACATATGCATTTGGCCTGGCTAGAGTGGCTCA
This sequence comes from Tadarida brasiliensis, assembly GCA_030848825.1. Taxonomy (NCBI): domain Eukaryota; kingdom Metazoa; phylum Chordata; class Mammalia; order Chiroptera; family Molossidae; genus Tadarida; species Tadarida brasiliensis. Next base: position 164,779,438 of record CM061257.1, read on the forward strand.
GTGGTTGAGCATTGACCCATGCACCAAGAGGTCGCCAGTTCAGTTCCCGGTCAGGGCACATACCGAAGTTTCAGGCTGGATCCCCAGTAAGGGGGCATGCAGGAGGCAGCTGATTGATGTTTCTCTCTCATTGATGTTTCTATCTCTCTCTCCCTCTCCCCTCCTCTTTCTCTAAAAATTAATAAAAACCTATTAAAAATAAAAATGAAAACATATGCATTTGACTGTATACACACATGTACGCACACAGAGAGACACACACATCTCCAATGCTATAGCCCATTGCCTGTGTGCCTCTGCTGCGCACCTCTGCACTTCCCAGTCATGCCATTCTTCCTGGAATACATTCCTTCTACCACCCTCATCCCTCCAGCCATCCTCTACCCTACCCTTCCTTTGATCTGGCATCTTCCTCTCCCTTATTGTACATTGATATGTACTGATGGTCCAGGGGCTCCACTGACAGGGAAAGAGTCTGCAAGAGGGCAGGGCCCACTTGACAATTGGATTGTGGATTGGTCCTTTTTACCTTAACATTTGCTGGAAAACATAAGCACTGCGCAGAAGTCTGTTCAGATCTTTTCATGTCCATAGAAAGAGGCTCCCAAGGCTACATCTTCATTACCGACCACACCTGCACTCCAGGCCTCAGCTGCCTGCTCAACATCCCCCCATAGATTTCCTCCTTCACAGCAAATACAACATATCTCAAATTAAACTCATCTCGGGTTCCTTTTGTAACGTTTATCTCCTTAATGGTATGACTCTCATTTCAAAGTTTCAGGCCGGAACCCTCAATTGCCCTTTTTCAATTCATTTTTCTCTCTTAACCTTTATATTCTGTGTCAACAGTTCCTATTGAACTTCCCTTTGAAATGTCCATTAGATTTGCCCTTTTTTTTTTTTTATTGAGATCCACCTTTGCCATCCTAACCTAGGTTTTTATCATCATAGACTTCCCTTAGTTATCTTTTTTACTTTGACATTTATATCCAAATCTACTTAGCAAACCAGTTTAATCTTTCTACAGTCTCCCCTCCCACCCCCGCCTTTAGAAGAATAGGTTATGCTTCTAATTTTCTAGCACAGAAAGACCAAAAAAAAAAAAAAATCTCTGACTGACTTCTCAAAATGTGATCCCACCCTATGTACTGGTCCAACCTATGTCTAAGATTCCTCAACATGCGCCTCTCAGGCCACTTGCCTCCATGAAAACAACAAAAACATATTAAACACCTATTTTGTGCCAGACTCAGTGATTGACCTTGAACATAAGACAGAATCTAAGGCAGACATGATCCTTGTCCTCATGCATCCTACAATCTAACTCAGGATTTTCTCCCTTCCCTTATCTGCCAGGAGTGTCCTGCCACTTAACATGTCATCACATGCCATCATGTTACTGACTTATTCATATACTCAACCAAGGACCTTTAATCACGTAACTTGGGTAGGGTCCTGTGCTAAGCAAGCTCTGGATGTTGGAAATTATGTCACTGTTACATACCCACTGCCTAGCACAATGACTGGAGGTAAGTAGTTTATATTTTTGTAAATGAACAAATCGCCTAATGAAAGGCTATAAACATTGAGCAATCAGAATTTAGAGGAGAGAGAAATTGGAATGTTGAGGAGCTTGCAGAAAGCTGTGCCCTGGAGGATGGGTGGGGTGTGCATAGACTGAGAAGTGGGAGGAGGGCAGTTTAAGTGAGTGCAACGCTGGAATGTGAGGCAAGGGAGTGAGGCTGACCGCCCCCCCATTCACTATCTGCTCCCTTCTGTTTCCATAGTAATGGAGGGAGTATCAACACCCCAGCTAATCCTTGAACCAGGATTATCCACGTGACTATGTTCTCTCCAATAAAATGCAGGTGCAAATAACATGTACAATGTCCACACCATCTGCTGTAATAGAACAGGGCATGTTATGATGTGGAATAAACAGCACAAGTTTAGTTCTTGCACAGAAATCTGCTGCAAGCCCAGAGGACTTCTTTGCATTCACTCAGGATTCCTGCAGTTTCCTGGGAGCATCAACCTGTGTTTTATGGCCTTCATGGCAAAGGAAGCGAGGATTGGAGAGTCAAGAAGAAACAAAACTATGAGAAATAAAACTCTATAGCTATATCAAAGACACAAGACTCTCTGAAATATAGCACACAGCCTCCAAACTGAGAAGGACATATGCTACCTTGACACAGAAAAAAGGTTAGAGGGTCAGTCTCCTAATGGAAAGGAGGTGATACGTAGGTAAAAACATCCATTGACCCCTTGATCCTCCAAATGCATAATGGGAAATGGCTTTACCCTTTTGAACACCACCAGAGAAAGAGTATGGCTACATGGGAGGAACTTCTGTTTGTTTGCTCTTTAAGTGTTATTTTATTTACATTATTGTTTCTTTTGCTTTTCGCTTTAGTTAGAACAGTAGAGAATGGTTAAAGATTCTCAGTAAAGAAGTGTGTTTCTTTTTCTTTTTCATTGTAAGTGATTTTCTCTTCCCTTCTGTTTCCAGGATGACCAGAAAGGGTAATTGTTTCAACAGGTAAGGCCATACTCATACCCAATAATACTCCACTTGAATATGAGAAATTTCCACCTGTTGGTTCATTGGAAATATTATATTACAAGAATTACAATATAGTAATGATATAGCAGAGTACAATTCTCTTCTTAGTCATCATGAACTGAAATATAATTCAACTAGAAGAAGGTTTAAATTCTGATCTCATATAAATGTCAGAGTGAAATGATAGGTTTAAAGAGTCTGCATGAAACAATGTGAAATAAAACCAAATTTAGAGAATTGACTAAATAATTTAGGGAAAAGTAAATATAAACATGTTGATGATTAAAAGTGCATTTTAACCTGATTGACTCATGGTGAGGTATTTAGATTTATTCTATTAATCTGATCATTACCCAATTTTCCTATTAAGTTGGCTCTATAAACATTTATTATTAGCCTCAAAACATGTTCATGGTGAAATCATTATAAATATGTCTTTAACCAAAATCAGCATGGGAAAAGCATGGATTAGAAGGCAACGCTGTCTCTGCAGCTCTGGGTCAGGGGTGCTGACTGCAGTAGACAGTTCAGAGTGGCTGAGAAGGAAGGTGTGGTGAACCCGCTGAGGGAAGCACATTGCTCACCAGAAGTCAGAGGTAGTGCTTAGAAAGATTAGTTCTTAACTTTGACAGTGGCCAACTGTGGAGCTTTGGTGTTGAGGTATAAGGGGACTAAGCTCACCTAGTTATGAGCTAACTAAAAGAGGAAGAGGAATCAGAAAATTATTTCCTTTGAAATTAATAAAATGTAGATTTGAGAGTAGATCTTAGGTGCGCAGGCACCATGGCCCTGCAAATACTGAATCCAGAATTAGGCAAGTTCTGGAGTTAGCCCCATGACTCCTCAGAAGTGCAACTAGATAGCTGCAGCTCCCCCCACCCCCACAACCCTCCATGGGGCACAGCTTAAGCCTGAAAAATTGGGGCAAGGAGGAGCAGTGCAGAATATGTATGTCCTGTGGCAGATCCCTAAGTGAAAGGGGCTGAGAGGCTGGACCCACGTACCTAGTTCCTCTCTCAATCTCATAATCATCTAACTCACTCATCCTCCAAGGGGGCAGTAAGAGACAAAGAGGGATTTTGCTCAGTGATTAGAGCATCAGCCCGCAGACCAGAAAGTCCCAGATTCAGTTCCCACTGAGGGCATGTACCTTGGTTGCAGTTTGTCCCCGGCCCCGGCTGGGGTCGTGTGGGTGGCCACCACTCGGTGTGTCTCTCTCACATCAACGTTTCTCTCTCTCTCTTCCTTCCTCTCTGCCTCCCACTCTGTCTGAGGATGGATGCAAAAATGTCTTCGGGTGAGGATAAAAAAAAAAAAAGAGTGTTTAGGGAAAATATCCTCATCAGGGAAACTAGAGGAGTAGAGCAGTGATCCCCCATAAAGTAAGTCTCTTTAGCTTGATAAACCTAGAGTTTCCCATCTGGAAGAGAATATATCCAGTGTACCGTTTAGCTCTAATATTTATGATTTTGAAAATCCTCTCTAGGGCAGGTCTGTATCCAAGACTGGTAAAGAGACAACAGTGCTCCTGAGGGTCACTAACAGCCACTTAGAATGGGAAAGGAGTTCCTGAGCTAAGTGGTATATGAACACTATGCCATCCGAGTGATTTTATTCTATCATATTTCAACAAATATTTAGTGTGCACCTTCCGTGAGCCAGTGTACAGAGTGATGAACAGATCAGGTTCCTACCTGCCTTCCAAGAACTTACAATTCAGTGAGGCGAGACATTAAATAAATACGCACACGAATGTGCAATTACCAAATGCAATAAAGGATTTAAAGTTAGAAAAAGTGGAGGGGGGTAGTTGTAGCGAAGGAGAAGGAAAAACATTCCAGTCAGAAGGAGAAGCATGTGCAAAGGCCCTGAGACTGAAATGAACACAGCACATTTAAGGTGTTAAAAGAAATCTTTGGCTGGAGTGTAGTGAGCAAGGCATGAGTCATATGAGTTGTCTATAGAGGGACCAGGCAGGCAGGGCATTATAGAATATGGCAAAGAATTTGACATTTATTCCAAGTGAATGAAAATCCAGTGAAGACTTTTAAGCTCAGGAAAGATATTATCTCATTTATAATGTTAAAAAATCACTCAGTTGTGTGGAAAATAGATTTGGGGACATGGAAGATCAATACCCCATGAGGTAATGTAAGCCATGTAGGCAAAGCCACAGAGGCAAACAGAGAAAGGGGTCTGGGCCACTGGAATGTAGTCCCAGAGTTCCTGTGTCACAGTCATCACTAGTAAGAGCTTCTAATGCATAAATGGGTCATTAGAACCAAGTTGGTCAAAAACTGATGGTTGGATTCGAAGACATTAACCTGTCATTTTATATATTAATGTAACATAATTCAGTGCTTAGTCCTGAGAAACAGAAATGAACTTTTGTCCAACAATCCCTCAAATACAATGTATTCCAAATAGATGTTTGTCCTTGTTTCATCAAAATGGCTTTCTTATGCTCTATCCACTTCCAACCCTCAGAAAGACACATTTGACATCTAGATTCTCAAGTCAAATGTTGTCAGGCAGTTCCACACCAGTCCACTTCCCCAGAATCCAGAATAAACTGACCGACTAGTTTGTGTTCACTATGGTGCTGAGTACAATGGGATTTCCTTGGGCTGTTCATATAATGATTATGACAATATCCACACCCTCCCTACCATAAAATGTTTTATAGGCCTCTGTATCTGAGATCCCTAAATATATTTTTTCTATATATTTTTTATATAAGACCTCTTAGATTAGAGGATATGTGAGAGCAGAATTTATTGGGCAAATAAGACCAAATTGGCATTCTGAAGTGTGTATGTGCTTGGACAAAGTCAATTTGTCTTTCTAAAAATAAGGGGGTGGGGAGAGAAAGGTTAGGGAGAAAGTGGTTTTTGCCTTGATGGTGTATGTCAAACCTCCAGTCATTTTTGTAAGCAATAGCTGGAAGTAACACCTCCTTTTACCTCTCCAGCTGCTCCCAAATTACTATCAAGTCACTGATGGCAAAAAGTGCCTGTAAAATAGAGAAACAAAAAAGCAAGCAAACATGACAGCCCGTATTGACTGCCCAGGAGTGCTCCCTGAAGGAAGCACTGCTAGGGAGGAACACTCCTGAAGGGTGAGCTGACTCTAGGGAGCTGCAGGTGGAGAGTTACCTCCTGTCATTCACAGTCCTGAGACTGCCCACAAGTAACTATGCCATTCATTCAGCCCACCCACTCAGGACTCATCTAGCACCACCTATGGCCCTGGCTTTATCAGTTAAGAAAAGAAAAATCTTTTTTTTCTGCAAAGTACAAAAACACAATTCAAATTGACTTCAGCAAAAAGGGAATTTATGAATTCATGTAACTCAAAAGTTTGGGGTAAAAAAATATATATATATAGCTTCAGGCAACACTGGAGAAAAAAGCTCCAGTGGCTTCCTGGGGATCCATGTCTTAGCTCTGTTTTCTTCAGTATTCACTTCATTCTCATGAGTAGCTCTCCTTGGAGGTGAGGGATCCCCTGTCAGTTCCAGGCTCACAGTACAGCTACCAAAGTAGAAAATGAGCTTCCCCTTCACAATTTGAACAAAATTTACAAAATTGGCTCTAATTAGACCACCCTGTACAGATATGAGCCAACCACTGACTGATGAGGGCTGGCCAGTGACTTGTATTACTTTGATTCGTGGAATCTGAATCATAGCACTACCCACAGGGGACAAAGGTGGGGGTGGGGTTTGGTTCAGCTCCACCCAAAAGACATAGGTGGGTATTGGAAGCATACAAAGTGTGGAGTAAGGCGATTCCCTAATGACACCTTTACTAGAAGAAAGGTAATAGTAAAGCAGTAGATATCCACTAAGTATTTACATACCACTGGGCATTGCACAAGGTACAAACAGCCTCACCTTCACATTCTAGTGGCAGGAAGTGGGTGATTCCACAATGCAATGCCATAAGTGCTGTAAGTAGACTGACCACATATCCTAGTTAACTAAGACAGTCATAGTTTGTGCCTGATGTCCCAGTGTAATTATTAACAGTGCAAAAGTACCCTGGTTTGGACAATACACTATATGGCCACCCTAACAATAACTGATGCATGTTTAAATGCACATAGAAAGAAAGGAGAGGGAGTGACTAACTGAGAGAACGAATAGGGTGGATTGAAAAGACTTCATAAAGCAGGTGATGCTTTACCTGAATCTTGAAGGGTGTGTTGAAATGTTCCAAGTGCGTAAAGAAGCTGAGGGCATTCCAAGCATCAGGAAAGGTGTGGAGGTATGAACATTCATTTTCTGTACAGGACTTGCTCCCACACTTCTGTGATCCAACAGGATCAAAGGTGTGCAGAGGAAAGGGGTGAAGCAGAGGGCAGGAAAGGTGGGCTGGGTAACCAGCCTTTGCTCAAAAGAAGAAATATATCATGAAAATGATTTATCCAAGCTTATAGAATCTAAAAGTAAGCTAAAGACGTCCGTGTTTTAGAGAAATTTTAGAAAATAGAAAAGCAAAACTGTTCCTCTTATTTCTGGTCCCATGAAACACTCTGAAGTATGTTGACCTGAAGAGTGAATTTAGAAGCTTGTTCCACTTAGATTTACAACACCTGCTGCTGAAAATGTTACCCAGACTCGAAAGATGAAGAATGTCCTCTGTCAGGCACAGACATATGTTACTGGTTTGGATCATATGTCATTTGTAACTCAAATAATCATGAATGGGAAATAAAAAAACAGTTGTGTTTTACCATATGTTTTCTGCTTATCCCCCTTGGAGATTATAAAAACAAAGGTGGATAGAAATAGATCTATCATAGAGTGTCAACAGGCCAATACATTTGTCAAAAGGACTGGAAAAAGTGCAGATTATAAATTTGTTCTTGTAAATGGTACCCCAGTTATGCTGATTACATTGCATTCTTAGCTCCAAGCAGCCAGAGGGAAGGTTTGTTCTTTAGTGTTATATTGTTATATCCGCAATTTGAGAGGGGGAAGGGAAGTATAAGCATGCAATCTTGTTACCTCTGAGAATATAGCTTCTTTCTAGTCTTATATTTTCTAGTCATTCTATCACAATTCTCCATCCCCCTCCAGTGCAGTACCCTAGGATTTCAAAGTTTATTTCATACAACACAAATTTTAAAATGAATAATGGAGTTGAATCTATTATAATTTAAACTACTTTATGTATAATAGCTAATTATTCTCTAGGGTACCTCTGTGAGTGGATGAGGTTAAAAATCTTTATGTAATAAAATAAGAATGAAACAGGAGGGTTAACTCCAATGAATCCTACCCCTTTCTAACTATGATCACTGATGGAACAGATATTGTCTTGTCTACATGATACCACTATTTAGATATAAAAAGAAAAAGTTGGTCATTAATACAGATAAGCCCTGGGGTTTCAAAGTGAGGTTGGTGTCTCTGTTCTCTTTGTGCTTCTGTCTAACATCTCCAAACATTAAAATGCCCTTTTCACCTTATTTTAATATGTACTCAATGTTACTAATCTTATGGGAATTTAATAAATTGTTACTAATCTGGATTGATATCTAGTTATTCTTATTTTAAAGATGTAGAATCTGATACAGATAATTAATTTTCTTGCAGTCATATAAAATCTTTTAGTAATATTTGTGAGCTACTTTGAATTTCCTAAAAAAAAAATCACTAGTATTTTTTATCATATAAAAATATACTACATAAATAAAAATATATTTTGCTCAACTTTCACATGTGCTTACATTTAAAGAAATGAAGAAGGGCGGTGACTCAGCCAGCCCATCTAGAGACACGATTCTTGTGGGGCCAGTGCACCAACCAGAATGACATTTCACGGACAAGCTAAATTGGCATTCAAGAGCAAGGCTCTTAGCTTCAAGTTCAAGATGGTGAAGTAGAAAGATCTTGAGCTCACCTCCTCTTATTGACACCAAAACTACAACTACATATAGAACAGCTATCTCTGAGAACAAACTGAAGACTAGAAGAACAGATTTACTACAACTATTGATATAAAAAAGCCACATTGAAATGGGTAGGAGGAGTAGAGACTAAGTCTAGTCAGGACCTACCCATGCAGTGACTCAAAAGAGGGAGGGATATCACAACCATGGAGGTTGTGCCTGAAGAGTGAGGGGTCTGAGCCCTAGCCTGGGGAACCTGTACCATAACATCTGGCTTTGAAAAACAGCAGGGCTTACATCTGGGAGAGCCAAAGGGCTGTAGGAAAACCAGGTTGCATTCTTTCTGAGTCCTAGCACAGAGGCAGCAGTTTGAAAAGCACCTAGGTCATATATGAAGGTGAAACATTGACTAATTTTAGCATCTCTGCTGGAAGGACAGGGATCTGTTGAAACTTTCTCTTGAGTCAGAGGTGCTGACAGGCACCATTTTTCCCTCCCTTTCTTTAATCTGGCTGGTCTGACACTGGTAGGCACCATTTCTGATTCTCTCCACTAACCTTACTAACACTGTTCACCCCACCCTGGCATTTCCCTGAGGACCTATCCAGGCTAGCACCTCTCCAAAGTGGCTCCTGCCCTGTCACACCCAGTGGGTGGCCTCAGTTGGCACCAGCACACAGCAGTATGTCTATAACAGAGTGGTGGGTCTGGCAGCCAGCCACACCAAAGACTTACCCTGCACACCAGTGATCCCACAACAGTTGTGGCCAGGTCTCAGAACCAGCAGGCTACGGCCCAGTCTCACCTGCCAGTGTGTCCATAGAAGTTGTGGCCTAGCCACAAAAGGAGGCCACACTAGTCCACCCAGGGAACACTTCTGGAACATCTGGCTCTGGTGACAAAGGGATCCCACCACTGGGCCCCACAGGACACCTTCTAAATAAGGTCACTTTTTCAAGACCAAATTTAGTTGACCTATCTAATACATAGAGACATACAGGTAAAATGAGGAGAGAAAAGACTGTTAAAAAGAAAGGAAGGAAGGAAGGAAGGAAGAAAGAAAGAAAGAAAGAAAGAAAGAAAGAAAGAAAGAAAGAAAGAAAAAAGGAGACAAAACTCCAGAAAAAGAACTAAATGAAACTGAGGCAAGCTGTCTACTAGATAAAGACTTCAAAGTAATAGTCATAAAAACACTCATCAAGCTCTGCAGACAAATGGATAAACTCAGTGAGAACTTCAACCAAGAGATAAAAATTATAAAGAAGGACCTATCAGAACTGAAGAATATAACGACTAAAATAAAAAATACACTGGAGGGAATCAACAGCAGATCAGATGGTTCAGAAGAATGGATCAACAATCAGAAAGACAGGATAGTGAAAATCTCCCAACTGGAAGTTAAAAAAGAAAAAAAAATAATAATTTAAAAGAATGAGGATAGCACAAGGGACCTTTGAGACAACATAAAGTGTACTAACATTCAAATCATAGGGGTCCAAGAAGGAGAAGAGAGAGAAAAAGAGACAGAAAATGTATTTGAAAAAAGAATGGCTGAAAATTTTCCTAACCTGGTGAAAGAAACAGACATCCAACTCCAGGTAGCACAGAGTCCCAAACAAGATGAACCCAAAGAGACCCACACCAAGACACATTATAATTAAATTGTTAAAAGTTAAAGGTAAAGTGAGAATCTTAAAATGAGCAAGAGAAAAACAACTAGTTATGTACAAGGGAATGCCTATAAGACTGTCATCAGACTTTTCAACAGAAACTTTGCAGACCAGAAGGAAGTGGCATGATATATTCAACACGATGAAAAGGAAAAACCCATAAACAAGTACACTCTGCCCAGCAAGGTTATCATTCAGAATTGAAGGAGAAGTCAAGATTTTCCCAGACAAGTAAAAACTAAAGGAGTTCATCACCACTAAATCAGCATTATAAGAAATGTTAAAGGGAGTTCTTTAAGTGGAGAAGAAAAGGCCAAAATGAGAATTAAGAAGATATATTAAAGAAAAAAAATCTTGCTAGTGAAGGCAAACATATAGTAAATATAGTAGACCAACCACTTATAAATCTAGTATGAAAACAATGAAAATGGCAATAAGTACATACTTATCAATAATTACTTTTAATGTAAATTGACTAAGTGTCCATTGAAAAAACATAGGATGATTGAATAGATAATAAAACAAGACCCTTACATATGCTGTCTACATGAGACTCCAGACAGAAAACTGAAAGTAAAGGAACAGAAAAGATACTTCATGAAAATGGAAACAAACAAACAAAAAGACAAAGGATGACCCAACAATTCCACTTGTGGGCACTTATCTGAAGAAAACAAAACACTCATTTGAAAATATATATCCACCCTTATGTTCACTGAAGCATTATTTACAATAGCCAAGATATGGAAGCAATCTAGGTGTTCATCAATGGATGAATGAATAAAGAAGTGTGTGTGTGTGTGTGTGTGTGTGTGTGTGTAAAATGACATACACATTGGAATATTACTCAGCCATGAAAAAGAATGAAATCTTGCCATTTGTGACAACATAAATAGACCTAGAGGGTATTATGTTAAGTAAAATAAGTCAGAGAAAGACAAATACTGTATCATTTCACTATGTGTGTAATCTAAAAACTAAACAAATGAACAAACAAAACTAACAGGAAAACTGATAGCCACCAGAGGCTTAGGTGGGAGTGGGGGGGTTTGGTGGGGAGGGCAAAAAGGTGAAGGGGATTAAGAGGTACACACTTATAGTTATAACGTAAGTAATTCATGAGGATATGAAGTATAGCAGGGACTACAGTCAATAATATCACAATAACTTTGTACGGTGACAGATGGTTAGTGGAATTTTTGTGATGATCACTTTGTAAGATATATAAATGTGAAATGTCACTGTGCTGTACACCTGAAACTAATATAATATTGTGTGTCAACTATACTTTAATTAAAAAGAGCTTTACATTCCAAAATGAAAAAATAAAAAATTAAGAAATGAAGCAAAATTTTGTATAAAGTTAAACAACACCTGAATCACTTTAATTCTCTACTTCCTCTTGTACATATTTCAATAAATTAATAATAATAATAGAATCTATCACTCACTGTATGTCTTTTGAATAACATGTAATATATATATACTATATTATTATTATATACCATATATACATATATAAATATACTACATATACACATATACTATATATACACACATATACTATATATTATAACTACATATACTATAAATATACTATATATACATATAATATATACTTATAATATATATAATACATATTATATATATTTGACTGTTGGATATGTGCTAGGTCACAGATGATTCTTATTTAATTTTATTTCTGCCAGAAAACATATAATTTCATTTTTTACTTTGGGTAATTGTAACTCATTTTCTTTTTGGGATCCACTCTGCTGCACCTCCTACTTCTGGGTGGAGTTGATACTCCCATCTCCAAGGGTTGAGTACATCACCCAGGCTCAGCCAACCACAGTCCCCTGGCCTTGTTAATGGGTTCAGTAGTAGATACTGTTAAGGTCTGAAATTTGAGTTTACTCTCTGTAGAGGCCAGTAAGTTAATCTGTTGCTGTTTTGTAGAAGCTGGCAGAAGAGATACAAGATTTATGGATCAGAAACAAGGGGCTTTATTACTCATAGTGCAGCCAGTAAGCAACATAATTTCCATTAGTTCCTTTTGCTCCTAATTCTCATGGGGGTAATGAAGTATGAGCCCTGATGAATGCTGGACAGCAGTGAGTTTGTGACACAGCTGAGGGACACTGGTCGTGGGGAAACCACCACGTTTCTCTTTGTCCTTGAAAGAGATATTACCTGACCACTCAAACTGCTTGCTGCAAACACAACTTTGAGAAGTAATCCAGGTAGAGAGTGGTCAGAGCCTCATATTTTTGGCATATAAGGTGTATGGAGCAGTGACACACAGAGGGTTACCTCTTAACAGATGAACCATCTTAGACAGTCCAATTACAGGGAATTATTTTTACTCTTGCCCCCAAAATTTGAACCTAGAAAAATGTCATGTTTCAGTTTCTGCTGCTGTATTGTAATTACAAATGAACAGTCAGTCTGGGAATGGAGCCAATGTGGCAAAAATCAGAGATGAGAAAAGTTGACTGAAGAAAGGTCATACTGACTTATGGATCAAGTACACCCTGAAGACAGATCTTACTCAAGAGTTTTCAGTTATGTGAGCTAATGAGGTTTTCATTCATTCACAACTAAAAGAGTTCTGACTGATTTGAGGTTCGACATGCATTGGCTGATCACAGTAGCCCTATAAAGGAGGTATTATTGTTCTGATTGTATAGAGGAGCAAAACATCCATCATGGAGATGAAATTGCCCAGTATCACACAATGAATAAAGCGAAACCATGTCTGCTGATGATAAATTCCATGCTCTTAACACTTAAATCATTAGTTCTCAAATTTTAGTGTGCTTTAGAAACACTAATCAATCAACATTTCTATGGTGGAGCGTATAGAATGTACATTTTTATAAGTCCTTGCGTAATTCTGGAGCACTTGTTAAGAACTATTTGCCTTAGAAAAAGATGTGATTTTAGGAATACTGCTGCCTGACATTCTGATACTATGTCCTTATTTAAAAGCCTTGTTTCTGGAAGATGGTATTTGAAGCCTTGTCAGTGATGTAAACTACAAAACAAAGGAAATCCTGTTCTGAGAAGAGCTCTATTGGGAGAAGTGGGAAAAGTCAGAAAAAAAAGGGTCTTGTCTTGGGGCAAAAGGGTTAGGAAGTGGCAACTTAAAAGGGGAAGGGGGGCCCTTGCCAGTTTGGCTCAGCGGTTACAGTGTCAGCCCGCGGACCAGAGAGTCCTGGGTCCGGTTCCCGCTAAGGGCAGGTACCTCGGTTGCAGTTTGTCCCTGGCCCCGGTTGGGGTCGTGTGGGTGGCAGCCAGTCAATGTGTCTCTCTCACATCGATGTTTCTCTCTCTCTCTTCTTCCCACTCTCCCTCTCCTCTATCTGAAGATAAATGCAAAAATGTCCTCGGGTGAGGATAAAAAAAAAAGGAAAGGGGGAAAACAGAGTCTTGATGATCTATTTCACTAACTGTTACCTAAAAAGTTCCTTTTGCCAAATTAGGGCATGTGTGTGTGTGTAAATTCAGATCCCACATAGTGTTTATATATAGAAAAATTTGAGAGTCCTTTGAGAAAGACATACAGACATCTGCTTGATTTTCTAGTTATAGTGGCTCATTGGACAGGAAGGAGAATGTTTAATTTAATTATTGACTTTGAATAGACATTTTGCCACTGCTAATAATATTAGCTAGATTAATGAGTTGTTCAAGGGTTCTAGAGATAGAAATAACACAGTGAGAGTTATTGTTCATGAATATTTGGACAGCCTTTCCCAGAATAGTCATGTAAGTCACATGTGTCATTGTAAAATATTTTCCTGCGTGCCTATCATGTCTTGGATTTTTTTCTCCTCTTTCTTTAAATTTAAATGGAGTATTACATGTCTTTTGATATAGGTATTATTGTGAAAGTCAGAACTATTTCTGTACATGATATTCTACAGTGTCTCCAAAATATGTCCTTCCCCAAGTGTACTCTGATACACAGTAAATCCTTCTTAAATTTTTTTGAATGAAACAAGTATTTTATTTAAGCATATATTACATTAAAAGCATGTTTCCAAGAGTGTTTCAAATAATTTATTTAATTTTCACAACAACCCTTTGAAGTCACACAAGTAGTGTCTATTGGAGCCAGGATTTAAACCCAGGCAAGTAAAACTCCAAAGCCATGCTCTGAGTTACTACATTAACAGTGGGTGTCAGTCATGCAAGCAGAATCAATTACTCTAACAGAGTAAACAAAGAAATAAGTCAACAGCTGGTCCTTGGAAATACCAACATTTGAGAGGTAGATGGGAGGAAAAAAGCTTTCAGAAGAGATTAAGGAACATAAAAGTAGAAAGAAAACTGGACTTGAATGTTGACTTTAAAATCATGGGAGGAGAGAAAAAGGGGGGTTGGGGAGCTGGAATACTTGAAGTCTTCATCTGTAATTGGTCTGGGCATGCAGACATGAGGAGGGGCCTCGAGTTACACTCACTGCAGAGACAAGATGTTAGCTGATAGAATTCTCCACTTCTCATTTCCTTTTATGTTTCTTATCCACTCAAAATTGAGGACTGGAATCAATCTAGCCTAAAGAGATATTTATTTTTAGAGTTTTGAGCTCATTATTATTCTGAAGAATTTGGGGACCATGCCTGTAGTCCCATTCTCAAGTGAGTGTATACTTCTACCTTTTGGCTAATAAGATTTAATAGATGCTTTGACGAAAATTATGTTTATTATCAAAGTGAACATTTTACCAAAGGACTTTTATTTAAAATTATATCTCTTTTTTAGGGAGCAGAGCTTGAGTCTGGCGCCTTAGACCACTCGGCCATCCTGACACCTTATATCTCCTTTTTAGATGATGTTTCTCTCTACTCAACAGTTTGACAAGCAGGTATTTTGATATTTTAGTTTGAGCTGATTATTTCTGTTCACAGGTTTCCTCAACTTTGTCATCATACAGAAACACCTTCCTTTCCTTCATAGTTGAAATCAGAAGCTGACTATCTAATCATCTCTAACACAGTCATTTCATTAGGTACTCATTATAATACTCTGTGTCCAGATATTGAATAAAATAGTATATAATCACTTACAACATTATATCTGTAACCTGCCTTCCTCTAGGCCCTAGAGTCTAGGGGAACCATGTAACAAGGCTAAACCTCTCTGTCTTCTTTTAAAGAACTACATGTTTCAATACACTGAAATGTGCTGAATGAAAAGCAAGCTATCCATCTGAATATGTAGAAGAGGTTGTCATTGGCTCAAAAGTGGATGGTGCAATAAGGGAGCAGCATGGACTTTGTAATACTTTATTTTTAAAGCATACAGCACTGTAACAATTATGTACACATCTATCAATCATTTCGGTTGAGTACCTAACCTCTCTGATGCGGTAATGGGAATAAAGGAGGTAATGAGCAAGATTAGCAAAATATAACCATATTACCAAAGTGGGTTTAGAAGATTGATATAAATATGACATCTCTATTATTTGTTTAAAATAAATCGAAAATATATCCCAATTTTAAGAAATGTATCTTCCATAATATTCTCCAAGAGAACCCTGTGTCTTCTTTCTCAGCATTTTGTATAATGGTCAAGGTTAAATTGAATGAGGCACCAAAAGTTTTCAAACATAATCCTTTCGGGGGTATTGTGTGAGAAGATAGCCTGAAAGATTCTACTCTGGGAACCCAGAGGTCATCAGCAAGCAAGATAATAGTTCATAGTTGCTGAATTGATACATTTTAACTTAATTGATAAATCATGTGTTATTGCAGTCTTTCACCCTGAGGTGAGGCTCATCAATTTAGGACAGGAGAAGGCTTGTTTTCGAGTGCTAAGCAACACAAAAATCAGGTGAGGCAGTGGGGATGGGGTTGCACAGAAATTTGCTAAGTCCTTTTTTTCCTGCTTCAGCACATCAAATGCTAAGACTGTGTTTTTTCTCTAGTGCAAAGGAGATGTGGGACATGTGAAATGTTTTTAATAAGTGAAGTTGACAAAGGTAAGGAAAGATGCAAAAGACCTATGCCAGAGTGACAGAAATAGATATTAGACAGAGGAGATCCTGAGGGTCACCAGTCTAGAGCTATCCTCTATCCCCTCTAGTCACTGAGCCAAGAGGCTCACCATGGGCTGCCTGCAGCAGGGTGAGGTCACTCCTTGGCAGAGGCTGAGGCAGGCCACCAGGCTGTATGGGGGCGGTGGAAGACTGAGAAGGCTGCAGCCCACAGGAGCTGTGATACAGCCCTCACCACACTGAGAGGTTGGATCACAGGCTCCGGATTTCAACAAACTGCAGCCTGGAATCATTCAAGTATACAAATGACCTGTTCCCAGAGAGCAGAGGGCAGAGAGGCCCGTTTCCCAAAGACTCCCATCCCCTCCTGCACTAGGATGCATAAAGCCTCTTCTGCTTCACTCTAAAGCCATTTTAGGGATGAGAGAGGAAGAAGAGGCCAGCCAAGAGACTGTCTAAACTTTTAAAAATAAAATTTTGAAAAATTCTGAAAATGGCGATTTAAATGATCAGTTCAATTGGATGTTTGAATATATAACTTTTTCTCCTAGCTAGTTGGAAGGGCTTGGAATAACAACAAAAGGTTTACTCTGCATACCTAAGTTATGAGTTCAATTTGCCACCTTGCTGTAGCTTTTAAAAATAATAAAAGACAAAAGTCCAGCTATCTCTATTCATATTGAGATAATGTATAGAATTACAAAGCCCAGAATTACAGGACATTTGAAGGTATTTGAGGCATACCCCCCTTCCTGTCCCCCTCCCCCACCTCTGGTTCTGGAATCACTGATATTTCCTGCCTGGAAAATACTCCTTTCCACTCACTTTGCTATGAAAATAAAACTGTTCTAAGAAGTCTTTTAAGTCTGTTTTAAAAATACTCCTCTGGTACCTTTTGTTGTTGTTGTTAATTCTCACCCCAGGATATTTTTTTCCATTGATTTTTAGTGGAAGGGAGGGGGGAGGGGGAGGAGGAAGAAAGAGACAGAGAGGGAAACATGGATGTGAGAGAGGCACAGAGACACATTGATTGGTTGGTTGCCTCCTGCACTTGCCCTGACCAGGGCCAGGGATCAAACCAGGTACATGCCCTTGACCAGGAATCAAACTCAAGACACTCTAATCACTGAGCCATGCTGGCCAGGGCTCCTCTTGTACCTTCCTAAAAATTCTTCCAGGGATGGAAATGGCCCTTGAACAAAGCATAAAATATGTCTTTCTTCTCTTATGTTGAAATCTGATTTTTCTATTTCTTTTACCCATAGCCCTCTGTAACACCTTTAGGCAAACTCTCTTTTTATTCCTTTCATCATCTTTGTCTAGGATGTAAATCAGCAATTACTTAGCTCCCACGATAAAGTCTGAGGCCATAAATGTGGGCTGAGGGAGATTTAATCTGTGAGAGACTGAAATATCATCCAGTTAGTTTGGTGACAACAGGGAAGCATAGAGAGTACAACTTGGTACACTGCTTCCTACTCGTAATGACTCCGAGTGTGTTTGTTCCCCCTCTCTCTAAACTAACAGACTTTTCTTAAAAAAAAAAAAAAATCAAGGTGTAACCTCAATCTTGGTAAAAATGTCCAAAGGTAATCTAAAATCTTTTTGCATAAAAATCTAAGTGCAACATAAAGCAACCAAGCCAATGTGCATGAGGGTGTACTTTTAGGTAATCCTTTGAAACAGTAAAATTCAAATGGCAAAGTCAGACAACTTGAAACAACATAATACATTTGTTTATTTAGTTACTAATACAATGGTAACAGATTAAGAGCACTAGATTTGTATCCTCTTAAGAGGTTAATGGTCAAGATTTTTATTTGTAAATTTCACTGTTCTTAACCATTAAAAATCTATTTTCCCAAGGAGTAATAATGTATATTATTATTAAAAGATAGAACTAAACTTTCTGATTTAGGACCAAAAGCATATTTGTTCATTAGTTTAAACTAAACATACAGGACATTTTAACTCCTGATTAATGCTTTCAGGAAAGCACAATGTTCTTGAAACAAATATACAGAAATATCTTTTTCCATAGTGATTTCAACCATTGTGTATCATGTCAGTGATAGAACCCGAGAGCCTCAGATTTACTATCTCCGGATAGATCTTTGTAATACACTCTGGCTTACTTAAGCAATCAACCAACAAACATGTATTTAGTGCCTACTATGTACAAAACCAGTATACTAAAGCAAAACAGGAAATACAAAGAAGTCAAATTATTGGTCGTTGCCCTGCTCAGGCTTCCAATGTAGTTTGTGAGATTAAACATAGACACAAATTATTTTCAATGTCTTTAAAAGAATAATGATGTGAACTACAGTGTATGTTCAAATCACCTATGCTGCAAACTAGAGGAAGCAGGGACATAACCAGGGACATCCTCAACATGGATTAAAGTCTGTCTGAATCAGATTTCTCAGTTCCAGGTTTGAGGGCTGCGTGAATCCCCTTATCTGAATGTATTACAGCCAGCCTTACACCTGTCACTGTTAGTGGTTATATTTGGGAACTGTTTCATGGACTCATGACAATGGAGCAAGATAAACACATATATAATATGTGAATATATGATATATATTCAAATCATATATAGGGTGATGTTGAAAGCAAGGAGTACAAGGCTTTCACTCTGCATAAGAGGAGGTTAACCCACATAATCATTTATTATAAGACAAACAAAAGACTACATAAAAAAAGTATGAAAAAAAATCTCCAAACTTCACTGGAGACAAGCAAAAATAGGAAGGCTAGAGGGAAAGATAAGAAAAGTGGACCCAGCAAAGAGGAGAGGTTTTGGGGGGGTCTTGGGGAAAGAGCCCCCTCAACGCTCCATCCTCACCCTCAGTGTCCTGAAGAAAATGCTCTGGGCTTGGCAAATAGAGAAAAGGAAAGCAGAGAAATTTTCAAACACCACAAATAAATAAATAAATATGTTAAACAAGAAAATAACTTATTAGGCACCGCTTGAAAGGGGCACTCTCTAGCCTGCAGGTGGCGGCGACACTATCGGGATTGGCCAAGGCTCTGTAGGCAGCACCGAGCGAGGTCTTGGCCCCGGTGCCTGGTCTTCGAGCTAAATCGGAGCAGAAAACTGAGTCAGTTTACTCTTAGATCTGCACCTCCAGACGTTTGGTTGAGGGAGAAAACCTAGTTAGTGTAGCTGCAGCCACGCTCCCAGGAGGCCCCTGGGGAAAGTGCGCCCTGCCCTCGGTGGCCTAAGGCAGACTAAGGTCCCGGAGTGCTGGTCTTTGAAACTTAAAACGCCGGTTGTGAGCAGGGCTGGAGGGGGTGGCTTCCATCATAACCCTTCTCCCTGGCCCCAACCTCGGAATCTAAAACCCCCTCGGTCCTTGTTCTCAGCTCCTTCTGGCTTCAAATGGGGGGTTTGGATGGGGACTGCGCAATGCCTGGGGCTCGAAGCGCGGGACCGATTTTACTAAGCACCTGGCTCCGCTCTGGGTGGAGTGGGAGTGGTGGAGGGGCTCGGAGAAGGGCGCATCTTCACCGGAGAATAGGAGAAAAGACCAGCTGCCTAGTTCATCCTGAAGTCCGTCTTCCCTTCAAAGTAGGGCTGTGCAAAGGGAGAGCGGTGGTTCGAGACTCTGCTAGGCAGAGTCTGGCAAGCGAAGGGGCGCGGCAGGGCGAGGCTTAGGGCCAGCTAGGGACGCACCGCCAGGGAAAACCGTGCGGAAATCGTGGCTCGTCTTAAACAAACAGAAATAATGTCTGGCGGGGCTGAGGTCAGCTTAAGTTGGCGACATTATTCAGTTCATGATCTGCACCTGAAGGACTGGGTGGGAAGAAGGATCGAAGTTACCGAGTGGGAAGCATAGAGGGTGCAGAAGTACGAGCGCAGTGTAAGGAAGGCGGGAGAGTAGGAGACAGTGGAGAAGGGGGCCCGCAAGCCTTCCCAGTTTACAAGCAAAACACCCAATTCCACCTTTGTCGCGCTCCTTTCCCTGGTCTCTTAACCCGAAGTTCCGGACGGCACAGTGTCCTATCCTCACTTTGCCCCACCGCACCCTGAACCCCGGGATACGTTCACCTCTCATGCCCTGCCTCCCTTTCTCCTCATGCTCCCGAGTGGCCCCAGCTCAGAGAGTTGTGATCCGGGACGTGCAGGTGCCATTACGGAAGACACCACCGGACTCCAGGTTCTCCTGCTGGAAGTCCTCCACGCTGTACGCGCGGCTCTTAAGGGCGGTGGCGTAGTAGTCGACCGGCTCCTCTGCGGCGTTGTCCATCCAGCTGAGGCACAGGATGCGCTGGAAAGAGCGCTTGAAGTTGTCCGAAAGGAAGCCATAGAGGATGGGGTTGGCGCAGCTGTTGGCATAGCCGAGGATGACCGACAGCTGGCTCACTGTGGCGTCGTCCTGCTCTGCGAACACATTTACCAGCTGTACTATATAGAAAGGCATCCAACAGATGACAAACACCATCACCACCATCATCACCATCAGGGTGATCTTACGCTCCGAGCGCTTGCGCTGCTGCCAGCCGGCCTTAAGGGCTACCATGCGCATTTTTGCGATGATGAGGACGTAGCACAGGCAGATGGCCCCGACGGGCAGCAGGAAGCCCATAAGAAATGTGTACAACACGAAACCCACCAGCCAGCGCTGGGCGGGCTCGGGCATGAGCATGTTGCAGGCCACCGTGCCGTCACTGTTGGCCGCCGTGCGTGAGAAGACCACGATGGGCAGAATAACCAGCAGTGATAGCACCCACACCCCCAAATTCACCACCTTGGCCACGGTGGGCCGGCGGTAGCGTGCTGCCTTGATGGGGTGCACCACGGCCACGTAGCGGTCCACGCTGAGCACAGTCAGACAGTAGATGCTGGTGAACATGTTGACTGCGTCCACACTGAGCACGAGGCGGCAGAGCAGCGCGCCAAAGGGCCAGTGTCGAAGCAACGTGGAGGTGACCAGGAAGGGCACGCTGAGCATGAGCAGCTCATCGGCAATGGCCAGGTTGAGGATGTAGATATTGGTGGCCGTCTTCATCTTGGCGTAGCGCAGGATCACGTAGATGACCATGGAGTTCCCACACAGCCCCACCAGGCACACCACGGAGTAGATGAAAGAGATGAGGATGGCGCTGCCCTGGCCTTCGCTCAAGGTCCCATTCTGGGACGCATTTCGCCCCGGCTCCTCCATGCCGTCCGCAGCGCGGGCCCCGGGGCCCCTGCTGCCGCTGCCTTCGCCACAGCTGCCGGGGCTGGGGCTAGGAGAGGAGGGAGAGGAGGCAGTGCCATTGGGGAACATCTCCGCTGATGAGGGTCGATGGGGCTGCTGGGGCTGGGGCGCTCTCCTGCGCCCCCGCCGCTTGCGCCGGCACTCAGCACCCGAGTCGCTTGCCCGTAGCTCACTGCCGCCGGGTGCCTGGGGGTAGCGCACAGCGGCTGCCGGGAGCTCGGCTTCGACTCGCGCCCGCGGGGCTCATCGCCCAACCGCTGCCTGCGCGCAGCCGCTTGCGGCTCCCGAGCGCCTGGCCACACGCGAGCGTGGAGTGGGGAGGCCGGGAGACTGGAGCCGCGAGCCGCACAGCCATTAACTAGCGCGCTCTGGGCTGGTGAATGATTAATAGGCACCACCAGCGCGTCAGCAGCTACGAAAGGGAAGGGGTGGTGGTGGTGGTGGAGAAAGAGGGAAAGGGCAATATAGGAGGCTTATCACCCCTCGCCCATTTTTTATTTTTCCCAGTCCTATGCTCGGTTCAACCCGACTAGTTGCTCCCGGGGCTCCCCTGCAGCACCCTTTATCTATGCTTCAGGGGGACCTGGCGAGTTTCTCCGCCTTCCTGGAGGGTGGGTGGGAATCAAAGGTGTAGATTCCGCCCCATCCCACTCGGCCCCTATCCAAGGCAAAGACTGAAGCGGACCCCAGGCATAGATAGGTGTCTGGAGTTCATCTCAGTTACCCTCAGCTACTGCCCCGCCCCGAGGGCCCCCTAACTCCACTCGGGTCCAATCATCCCGGGCCCTAAACCCCCACCTTCCGCCTCGCTTGCCTGCTCTTCAGACCCGCCACAGAAGCTCCCAGCCTTACTTACCTAGGGCGCGCTACCTCCGGACCCACGCGGAGGTGGCCCGTGCAAAGTGCCTGTGCGGTCTGGTAGAGCGGTGACGTTTGTCATGCGGTCCAACTCCTTTCTTTGGGCGGGACCCCAACACAGGCGCCTACGCATATACTCTGCGAGTCACGGAAATTGACCCTAAGCCGGGAGCCTTGGGAGGAGGGACAACAACCATGCGTTAGGGGCTTCTGCGTTACATCACCGCAGGCAGCTCTTCGCCGGCGGGAGTGTTCAAGGCTCTGGGTAAACCATGATGAATCTCTTATCAAAGTGTGTAGTGCCCGGAGCCCCCTACATCTCCCAAGGGAATATCGACTGCGGAAAGGAGGCGCGCCGCTGGGAGCGCGGAAGGAGCCTGAGGCTCGCTCCAGAACGCGCCAGGCGCGGTATTGGAAATTCATCTTGGTGTTCACTGAGGAAAGATAAGGCTTGGAAAGGCTCTGGCCGCGTCCCTGCTGTACTTTGTACCCCGGAGAGTTGGTGGGCCCCGGGGGAGAAGAGTGTAAAGGCCTGGGCGAGCAGGGATGTCAGCTCCTCTAGACCCGCGAGGGAACAGCCGTGCAGGTGACCAGACTTGTCCTCAACTCCAGAAATGGCAGGACGGCCTTCGAGTCTTTCCAATAAAACACTAGGATTTCGACCTTTTCTGAGACCCCTGGGCCTGAGACTAGGCTCCAATTTACGTGCCTAAACCTTTGAGACACAAAAATCAATGCAAGCAAGCCTAAATCTGGCCCACCTCAGTTAGGAATTGAATTGATTCTGTGGGGAAGAAAAGAAAAAGTTCAATTACTGTGATTTTTAATGACTTCTGGGACTTCCCGCCATCCCTAGTGTAGGCTCCCTTTGGCTTTCCAATCGTTTCAGCCCAAGGAAGAATCACACCATCGAGTTCCCCTGTTCCTTTTCGAGGTCCCTCGAGTCTTTATGTGAATCACACAGGCTCCCAGGAAGGCTGACCTGCAGCAATCTGGTGCTGGGCCTCTTTCAAGCTTTAGCTTTGTCTCCAGTTTCTTGTTCCTCCTCCCTCTCAACCAGAGGACACCAGCTGGGCTGAGAGTCTCAGCTTCCTCTCCCATCAGTACAGTTTTCACTAAGGAGAAGCCAACTTCAACAAGAACTAAACCCCTCATAGAGGCTATTGGTACTACAGCCCAGAATACAGAAATGGAATAAAAAGTACAATTCCTATTGCCCCCTTGCTTTATTGAGGTAATCATTTGAATATGTGTTTTAGTTTTCAAAAGTAAGTGGTCTGGCAGGGAAAAGAATAGCTTTTGTAATGGGCTGGTTATAGCAATCAGTGATAAAATAAATGATGACAGGCTCTCATAGGAATATGTGCTATGGACACTGAATAATAATAATGATAATAATAATAATAATAATAATAATTACTATTACTTGTTCATCATCACCTGAGGATATTTTTCCATTGATTTCTTAGAGAGTGTGGAAGGGAGGGAGGGAGGGAGGGGAGAGAGAGGGAGAAACATGATGTGAAAGAGACACATTGATTGATTGGTTGCCTCTCACATGACCCTGATCATGGCCTGGGAAACCTGCAACCCAGGCACGTGCCCTTTACCAGAATCGAACCCACTACCCATTGAACCTGGTGGACTGGGGCAGATGCTATAACAAGTGAGCCAAACCAGCCAGGGAGACACTGAATTATTAATGAGAAACGTGCTAGGAAGGAATTTGAAATTTCATAAGGCCCAACCTGTTTAACTCACTGCTTTATCTAAACAAATTACTTTATCTAAAATGGAATGTGGAATTGGTGGTTAGTTTAATTTTTTTAAGAAATACAACACATATGGAGAAAAAAAAAGAATGCTTATTGGGTTTTAAAAAATAGCCTTTTTTCCTTTCAGGAGAGCTTTTTTTTTAAAAAAGTTTTTTTTTTTTCTTTATTGGTATTAGAGAGAGAGGAAGGGAGAGGGAGAGAGAGAGATAGAAACATTGATGAGAGAGAACATCGATTGGCCATCTCCTGCCTGCCCCCCATGGGGGATCAGGCCGACAACCTGGGCATGTGCACTGACCAGGAGTCGAACCAGTGACCTCTTGGTGCATGGATTGACACTCAACCACTGAGTCACACTGGCTGGACCCAGGAGAGCTTTTTCATTAGCCAAGCCTTATAATGGTTTAGATGCCTTTTTGGCAATCACTGACTAGATGCCTGGCTATTCCTCAGGGGGCTGACATTTCAACAGTCATCATTTAGACACCTGGGTGTTAATCGTGGATGCTCTAGGGGAGTGGGTGATGGGAGCCTGTAAAACACAGCTCTGTTGTTCAGAATCTCCTATGTTCACTTTGCAGAGCATCTCAGGAAAAGTTTTCCATTTAGTGGTAGTCTCATATATAAATGAAGAAAACTTAACAGCTGACACAAACATGCTTTTTTGCTTCTGGAGTGGATTCTATGATGAATAATTTATCCATAAAAAGAGACTGACAATGAGATACCACTTTAAACCCACTAGGGTGCCTATAATTATTTTTAAAAGAAAATAACAAATGTTGTCAAGCATGGGGAGAATTGAAACCCTTATATGTTTCTGGTGGAAGTAAAAAATGATGCAACAGCTTTAGAATGTTTGATGGTTCCTCAAAATTTAAACATAGAATTGTCCTATGGCCCAGCAATTCCACTTATAGGTATTTACACCCTCCCCCAAATTGACAACAGATGTTTGAACAAAAACTTGCACTTGAATGTTCATAGCAGTACTATTTATTTATTTAATTTTAATTTATTTTTGTTACAGATGTTTCTCCTTTTTTCCCCCATTGACACCCTCCTTCCAATCCCAACCCCCTAGCATTATTGTCTATGTCCTTGTTTATGCATACATGCGTATAAGTTCTGTGGTTTATCTCTTCCTTCCCCCCACATCCACTTCTTCTGAGGTTTGTCAGTCTGTACCCTACTTCCACGTCTCTGGGTCTATTTTGTTCCTTAGCTTGTTTTGTTCATTATATTCCACAAATAAGTGAGATCATGTAATACTTGTCTTTCTCTGGCTTATTTCGCTTAGCATAATACTCTCCAGGTCCTCTATGTCATCTCAAAGGATAAGAGATCTTTCTTTCTTATGGCTGCATAGTATTCCATTGTGTATATGTACCACAGCTTTTTTTATCCACCCTTGGGCTGTTTCCAGATCTTAGCAATTATAAATAGTTCCATAGCAGCATTATTTATAAAAGCCAAAAAGCCAAATAGTCCAAATATCCATCAACTGATAAGTTAAACAGAATATATCCTCACAATAGATTATTCATTTGTAAAAAGGAATGAAGTACCAATGCATGCCACAACATAGGTGAACCTTGAAAACATTTGCAAAGTGAAAGATGGCAGAACACATATATTGCATGATTCAATTTATATTAAATGTCCAGAACAGGCAAAGCCCTAGAGACAAAGCAGATTAGAGGTTGGCAGGGGTCAAAGGGGAGAGTAAATGGGGAATGACTGCCTAATGGAGATGGGATTTCTCTGAGGAGTGATGAAAATGTTCTGAATTAGTGGTGGTGGTTACACAATATAATGCATGTACTAAAAGCCACTGAATTGTACACTTTAAAAGTGGTTAAAATTGTGAATTTTGTGTCATGTGAATTGTACTTCAATAAAGAGAGAGAGAGAGATGGAGATGGATGTAAGCTTTGCAGTGTTATGAACTCTTTCAGCCATGTGTTTCTTAACATTGTATCGGTGAACTAATCCACGAACAAACAAAAACAATCAAACAAAAGGCAGCAATTCTGGGCTAAACAACATGTGATTGGGCTTGCAACTGTCTTTAAATTATGTTAAGAGCAGGAGCCCAGGTAGGAATCTGCCTTCCCTTTACACCTCAATTTGATGTAAACATTTCCTGATCAAACAGGAACATTAATGTTGTAGTGTGGAAGGACATGGCCTATGAGAAGTCAGGACTCCACATCTTCATGTCTTGTTTAAAAACTTTAAAAAATTTTACATATCTAAAGTATCTGAAGACTTGAAAAGCTCAGCATAAGCTTGTTTTCTTCATGACAATTACAAGTCCTGCAGTCCTCCCTTCTCTAGTTACTGTCTTTCCTACCCCGCTGTGATGGGAATATTTGGAGATACCAGAGAGGAAAGAAGATGACTTTCAAGAGGAAGAATGAAAAGTCCTAAATCAGGAAGTTGCAGATACTTAAGCAGACTGATTTTCTTCCCCCATCTCAATTCTCTCCTACAAGCTACACTCCCGTGCTATCATGTACTAGGTGCACACTTTGATTACTCTATTTACCATACTGTGTTGTGATTATTTTTGGTGTGCTTATCTGTCCTTCCTTCTAAGCCTGTAAATTGGTTGAGAATATATATATTATCAGTACAGTCCCAGCACCTAGCACGGCACCTGGAAAATTGCCCAACACCTCTTTGTTTTGTTTCCAAGGAATTCCATGAATAGTATCTTCTTTTTTTTTTTCTAACCCATAGCAGGTAGATGCAAGGAAATCAACTTTGGGCCTCTTGCAAGAAAAGCTTTTAATATCTGTGTAACATCATCATGTGTAATAATACCTTATGCAGTTAAATCATTCTGAATAATTTCAATTTGCATGTCTTATATCAACAGTTTTCATGCTGATGACTCATTCATTGATCATTCTTGGTCTTAAATTTCCTAG
Source organism: Tadarida brasiliensis (assembly GCA_030848825.1). NCBI lineage: Eukaryota > Metazoa > Chordata > Mammalia > Chiroptera > Molossidae > Tadarida > Tadarida brasiliensis. The sequence continues at coordinate 164,806,358 of CM061257.1, forward strand.
TGGAGAAAGGGCTCTGGAAAGTGGTAGTACATACTTTAGTAGCTAATGAAAGTTTAATGGTATCATGCAGTGTGAAAGACATTAATACATGGAAGATTGTTTCTTTTTAATTGCAGTCCTGAGTCTTGGTTGGTTTGGTGGAATAGCAATTATCCAGAGCTCAAACTCCAAATCTGTCAAAATCATTATTAATGTGGTTTTTCCAATTGGAGCCTATGGTGATCCTCAAATGAGCTCCTCTAATCCATGCCAGTGGTAAAGGGCTGGTTGCCGCCAGGGATTAAAGGGAGCATCTCCTAGCACATAGTCTGCATAGCATCATCAGAGCTGTGTTTACAAACACCTGTCTGGGCAGATGCTATGAGGGGTGAGCACCACTCAGCAACATGGCCCACAGCAGAGGTATGTGTCACTTAAAGACCATCTGCCACAAGCAGTTAGCATGATGACAGTCTAATAAGAAAGTTACCAGAGTGCAAAAGTGGCTATAGGGCTGAGGAACAATCATGGATTTCATTTCCCAGGGACGCCATCACTTCACAGCAGCCTGTGGTTGAATTCATCACCAATCTCAGCAAACTCACCCTGGCTGCTGCTTTTTTTATTGCCTCTTCTGTGAAACAGCACGAGAATCTTTTTGTGCTTTTAAAAAAGACACACAGTGTGACAACTCATTTTTCCCAGGTGGATTCTCTACTCCTAAATAATGTTTCTAAGAACAAGAATTCAACAATACAGGAAAGTAAAGTATTCATTATTGTTAATGGATAAATAAAAGTACAAGAAAAGCAGCCACATGTTACCTGTGTTATTTTGAATAGTCCTTACTGGTAATACATTTTTCTGTAAAGTAGTCTGTTAGTCAAGGATTTCAAGATCAATTACATTAATTTCAAACAATTTTGCCCAAAAATTTGGGGGGCATTTTTCTTTTTTTTTAGCAGAAACTACAAAAAATGCTTCCAAAGTCACAAAACCACATTGTTGTTTCTTTTGATTGATGTTTGATTTTGAGCAGAGAATGTCAACATGTGCAACAAATCACCCATTCTTTCAAGAAAGGGCTGTTCCTTTGGAGTGGGCTGTACCTCTCAGTCAGCTTCACCAGCTGAGGAACAGCCCAAAGTGAGCAAAGGGCTGGGTGTGGGAAACAAAGCCGGTTTTGTAGATGAAAGCTATGTAGCATCTTTAGTTTTTAAATATAAAAATTTACATTCTCTTTACGAAATGGCATATAATTGGAGAGTGATTAGAATCTATGGAGCCATCATAACCCTTGTCATCAAGATACTGCCCCTTTGTTCCTTTTAAGTATGATGAGGGAGGAGCCTAGGCACCTGCTCCATCAGCCCAAACACTGCTTTATTTAGAAGACATGAAGCAACTTAAATGACTGATCTTTCCTTCTTTTCCACAATTAAGGTGGAATCGGTCAGTAGTGGGTCTGTGTTGAATGCATCTGTCTCCTGCTGGAGGTAGGAAAAATGAGGAGTGGTGTCTGTGAGCTGTGGGCTCAGAACCATGAGGAGTGGTCCAGGAAGGGAATGCCTGGGTCACCCACCCCTTGCTCCTGAGGGTGGGCTGCCTCACGCTGCCAACAGCGGGCCCTGCCCCTGCGCTTCTTTCTCCACACAGAGCAGGATGGTGCTTGACTTTGTCCTCGAGGAAGCAGCCTCTGTGACAGCCTGACCTTTCCTTTCCTGTCAGAAGAGGGAGATAAGAAGGTAGCACAGTCCAGGTAGGGCCACCTGGCCTAGATTAGGAAGTCACTGTTCTTTGTTGACTGCCTGGGTGAACTGAAATTTTACTGCTTGTAGACTGGTTTCTGATACTATATCCTCTGATTAAAAAAGGAAAAATTCATGGAAGTAAAATTCAGACTATAGCAGAACAGACTTAATTCCAAGTTGTGTTGAGTATGGTCATGTTTCTGCCCCAATATCTTAGTGAAAAGGAACTGGAAATTAACATCAGAATTCTACTATTTATGAATAATGCTGTGTTTTTAATAAAAACCAAATGATTTATTCATTAATTGAACATACATATATTGAGTGCCCACTGGGTGGCAGGCACTGTTCTGGGCAAAGATGAACTAGTTTCCCGTGGAATTCTAGCAAGGCAGAAAGAGTAACCATTGACACAGGGATAATGTCATTGTATTTCATGATACATTCTAAGAATTAAAGCAGGAATGAGGGGCCAGAGAGTGCTGGAGAGGTTGGGTGTAGTGGACCTAGGTCAGACTGAAAGGGAAGGGAAGGCGGCTATGCTTGAGCAGCCCTAGGGGTGGGGGTGGGGGTGGGGAGGGTTGGGGTGGGTGGACCATGGTGTCCGTGTCCCAACAGCACCTCTGAAGCAGTGGGGACTCTGTCAACACAGGTGCCAGCACACTTATTACACCCTGCATCCCTTCTTGTTCATTTTATCTTCTTGACTTTCTAAAGTAATAATAATTTAGACCTGGCTTCTGTGGCTCAGTAGGTTGGGTGCCATCCTGTGCACGTGGGGGTTTGCTGGCTCGATTCCTGCTCAGGACACATGTCCGGTTGCGGATCAGTCCCAGGCTGGGGTTGTGCTGGAGGCAGCGAATCAATGTTTTGCTCTCACATTCATGTTTTGCTCTCTCTCCCTCTCCCTTCCTCTCTCTCTAATAATCAGTAAAAAAATCTTTATAAAAGTAAAAATTACAAAAATAAATTACTGTAATAATAATTTAGAGAACACCTCTACATCTCATCTAGACTGCTCTTTGAACCTGGTGAGCCCCACTGACTATTTCAGTCAAGATGGCCAAGCCAGAGGAAAGCAGATTAGGAAAGCAATCGCCTCTGTAGAGTGCTCCTTAGCAAGGTTTTCTCCTCTTGGTCGGTGTCCATGTTACCCTGGCATCTGTTAAAAGACAAGGGAAGAGAGGAGGTAAGCAGGAGTTGCCAGAAGCTACGAGCAGAGTATATAACCTAAACCTCAACTCTTGTTCAAGGCTGAATTTTTTATGAGCCATTATATTTAAGAAATATAAAAAGAGGTCTCCTTGTTCCATTCTAGGTTCACCATGTAGGACCACCTACAAAGTAAATGTCCTGAATGTACCTTCTTGAACTCAATGAATTGATCATTTAAATAAATATTTCTGATTAGAGTAGTAATACAATAAAATTTTAACCTCTAAAATATCTCACTATGATCTTGACTGATATCAGTGAGTCCTATTTTTAATGTGGTATCATTCAGTACAGTGAATTGTCTTGCAGTGATTTTTCTAGTTATGAAGATGTAAGCATATGTTTTAGGATATTAATAAAATTTATTAGTTAAAAACAGACAAGATAACATAGACTAAACCAGTAATAATAGAATATTGTCAGTGGCATACAGACTAATAATATGTAGAATATTTTATTAAATGATACCCCATATTTCAGAACATTTATTTCCAATTCATTTATTTATTCAGCTACTGAAAATGCTTCAAAATACATCCTTCGTGTATATTCTTGTTTGTGAGAAATTCTTTTGGAAAGATTGCTAAAGAAAACATTGCTGGGTTAAAGAAATAACATGGATATAAGATTTTGAAGTTACCACCGGACTGTCGTAAATTTAAAATTTCAGTCAGAAAACTCATGTTTCTTAAGAAACATTTATTCACTTCAAAGTGAAATACTGAAATATGTAACAATATTTTTCAAGCCCTTGAATTCTTATCTCATTAGATACTATAGAATATCATCTCTCTTGTGTACACAGGCATTCGCCATGCTTAGAGTAGACTGTAACGTGTACTACATACAGAATCAAATGCTCCTAAAATGTGTTTTAGAATCTACAACATGTACAAAACTGCAAGATATCTGGCAACTACATTCTGAGTCCTAGGAACAGTGAAGGGATACATAAAATAAGAGAACTAAAATTAGTCATCATATTCATTCCAACATACATTAAAAAAAAAAAAAAAAAAAGACAAGGGAGAAAAAAACCAAGAGTTCAACTTAAAACTGAGAAAACTTTAATAAAGCACTTATTTTGTTCTCAGATAATTGGGGAAAACTCCTGTTTTTCCTGAGTGGTGAGACACAGCACTCATGCTCCGCCTTATCCATCCTCGAAGAGCTTGTCCACGGGAACCGGTGCTAATTCGCCCACTGGTTTTCCCACCACCAGGAATTAAGAAACAAACACACACAAGGATCTGCTTCAGACCAGAAATGTGTGCAAATGAGTAAATCTGGTTGTAGGAACTGGAGGAAGGAAGGAAGGAAGTCTAGTTGGGGCAGAGGTTTGGGTGGGGAGGGACGGCTTCAGGCACTTGTAGGACAAGTGGGCTTAGTGCTGTCCTCCACCGTGTCCGCAGCTGTTTACACTAACAGTTCTGGGGGTGGGGGATTCTGGTTTTCAATCATCATGTTTCTCTCAATGGTGGTAGTGCAAAATCCACACACAAGTGACAATGAGCCAGGTGTAAGTAACTAATAATTCATTTTAATCACACCTCCTAGAAAGCACCGACCCTGTGGCTCCCTGCCCAGAGGTTACAAGCCCACTGCTAGGGCCAGTGTGAGCTGACTGCAGGGCAGATATGAACACCTCCAGGCTGGAGGGGAGGCCAATGGTGAGTGTTTGGGGAGGATGAGGCGATGAGGAGTGAGCTTGGCCACGCAGGGCAGCAGTGTCTGTGCTCATGTGGAGGAGACTGCTCATGGGCAGGACGGAGCCAGGGGTGGAAGCTGAAGTGGGTGGGTCTGCTGGTGGGGCAGGTTCCAGTGCGGAGCTCCAGAGGAGTGCTGGAGACTAAATGCCAATCCTGCAGGTCATAGTGAAGGTAGAACGGTTGGATATATTTTATTTAATGGATTCTGAGCAGGATTTATAACTCTCAGTGTAAGCCCGTCAAACAAAACAGTTGGGTCTTTGGGAGTACTTTCAGCATAGATGTTTGACCCAGGCCACTAAGAAGATGAAGAGAGGATGTCACACCAGCCACTGGATCCTTTGCTGCCCATCCCGTGTACCCTTCCCCATTTCAAAATAAAACTCTGCTCTTCCTCTAGTCAAAAACAAACTATTATATAAATAACAATTGATGCAAAAAAAAGTAACAGCACAAAATGTGGTTCAGGCCCTTGGAGGAAAGGGTGGGGAGTAGGGTGTTATGGAAGTGTGGTTGGCCTGATGACATCTGAGCCCCAAATTTGCCAGTAAACAATTGGCTGTTACATTTAGCAGTGAAAACCTGGATGGGGCAAAAGAGGCATTAAATGCATTTTTTTGTAGTTAATACAACAGAATGGTAATTTATACTAAAAATGATGCTGCAGATGCATTTTTATTGACACATAAAATCATTCAAAACATCGTTATGTGTGAAAAGTCTATTTTAATACTATAGGAACCCATTAAATAAACACACCTCCACCAACAAGCATACACAGTATACACATAGGCCAGAAAGGATGACTACTAAGACACTAAAAGTGGTTTTCATGAGGCAGTTGGGATATAAATGTTTTAATGTTATAAATGTTATAAATCTCCCTTGTATATATACAGTAAATATATAAAAAATTTTAAGCTATGAGTATGTGAGGCTTTATTTTAAATAAAGTAAAAGTATTAAAAACTTTCTTTGTTAATTTAAGAAGAGACTTCAGGCCTTAAAGTGTCTGCTCTTTTTAATGAAGCATTCACTGATTTACTGCCTCCTTAATTACTTTTACTTTCAGAAAAACACTAATAAATTTATTCTGGAAATTAGCATATTATGATGCAAATTGAATAGCAAACAAAATGTACTCAGCAGAAGGTGGTAAAAGGAGGTGGAGTTGTCTATTGTCTTCCAGGCAACCTCTTGTTGTCTTCCAGTGGCCTTGAGTGTGTTTGAGCTGGCTATGCCTACCTCTTGGAATTACTGTGGTAATGTAAATCACAAGATGATGTTTGTGAAAGCATGGTGTAGCTGTCTAATGCCAAACTTTGGGTGGAATCACATATCTTCCATGTATTTAACATTGTGCAGGTTTTTGGGCTGTCTGTGCCTCAGTTTCCTCTCTCATAAAGTGAAGATATTAGTGTCTGGCATGTAGGAAGCATTATATAAGTATTTAGCTATTATAAAATAATTTCTAAAGTATGAATTACAATGTAACATTATTTTCAAAGCAGTCAAGAGAATTTAAGAAATTCATTTTTGCCTCTTGCTCATGAAAATTCAGGACGGCTAGCATTCACTTACTCAGTGTAAGGAATATTTACTGAGCTCTGTGCATGTTACCTATTCTTTCCTTTTCTTCCTTGCCTCTACAGTCTCATAATTCAGCACTGTGAACTATGTTCTATTCACAGGTTTTTAGTCCATGTCACACATTCAGCTAAAATAACTCTAAAATGTCAACCACTTCTATCAACATCAGACCAAAGTGAATGCAGCCAATCCATAGCATAAGGATTTGAACTAACCACTGTATTCACTGACTCAGATAACCCAAATGTTTTAATGTCACACAGGAATAGTCTGAGTTTGCTGTAACTCTTCTTTTAGTCTCAGTTTCCAATGAGACCCCCAAAGACAGAGAAAGGAATGAGTGAAGTGGAACCATAATGTAAAGAAATAATGAAGAATCCCACCACTGCCCTCTTCCCTACTGTGGAACCCAAGAATGAGCCAGGCTGAAGCTGGTATAGGGATGAGGAGCTTTAAACTGAATGAGAAATTCAACTTTCAATTAAGAAAGAACTGCTTTTTATAATATCTGAAAATGAAACTGTTAACATCAGAAAGTGAATAAATATTTATGGGGTCTGTGTGTACTAAGGCTTTCCACTTACAGTTTTGGAGTATTTAACCCTTCCAACCACACTATGAGGAAGTTTCTAGTTACTATCTTGACTTTGCAGATGAAGAAACCAAAGCACAGAGAGGTCAAATATCTGGCTCAGGTCACACAGCTAAAAAATTTCAAAACTCAGAGTCTGTGCTCTAAACTACCATGCCACATTGCTGTGCTCTTATCTCTCACGGAATTCACTCAATTAAAGGTGGTTTTGATATTAAGAAATTACATAAACAGGAAATCTGTCCTTTTGTGACTTATGTTTTTCTCAATGAATCCAGCAATTGCTTCAATTTTCTCCTTTATTCATGTTGCCTAATCATTTAAAAGTAACAAATTTGCCCTCAATTAGAAATTTAGAATAATATGTTTTGAAAAAACTTAATCTTAGTAAAATATCATCACAAGGAATTTAAGACTGATGAGCCATTGTTACATCTGTGCTAAAGAAAATGCACTTTTGCCCTGGCCAGTTTGGCTCAGTGGACCAAAGAGTCTCAGGTTGGATTCCTGTCAAGGGCACGTACCTTGGTTGTGGTTTGGTCCCTGGCCCTGGTCCAGGTCGTGTGAGAGGCAACCAATTGGTGTGTCTCTCTCACATCGATGTTTCCCTCTCTCTCTCTCTCTCTCTCTCTCTCTCTCTCTCTCTCTCTCTCTCTCTCTCTCTCTCTCTCTCTTTCTCTCTGTCTCTCTCTCCCTCTCCTTCCCTCCCACTCTATCTGAAGACAAAAATGGAAAAAAGTATCCTTGGGTGAGGATATAAAAAAGAAAATGCACTTTCCATTAACTGCTGACCACCATTTCTCGGTTCTAAACATGTGATGGTCAGCACTGTAGCAGCTCAGCACTTTCTTTGCATGAGTATTTCTGTGTAGTTTTTTTTCTGCTTTATTCTTGTGTTTTTGTCAGGCCTCACGTTTGCCCCAGCTCAGGCTTATGTACAGCAAGCAATGGGTCTGCACAGTCACTAGACAGAGGAGGAAGGACTAAGAACTGCTTTGAAATTTGTACTGACTCCACAAAATTACAGCCAAAATGTATTCACAGGGCAGGGAGAGAAGTGCTGCTGAAACAAAATCAATTAAAGACAAATTCCCCTTCCCTAGAGAAGTGCACACACATTTCACATGGGGTAGGGGCTTTGCACTTGGTCCTTCGGTGATTTGACTGACAGCTGTAATCAAGGTGAGAATATGCAGATGCCAGATTCATTCAGGTGGGGGCACATTCTTTCCTAATTAAAATGTTATGCCTCTCTTCACTAAAAAAATAAAATAGGAAATTAGCATTTTGTCCATAAATATGCCTTAACTCACTAGAGGGTGGTCACATAACAGAAAAAAATTGTAAAACTCAATATTCATACTTGCACATGAGACTAGAATAAACCAAAACAATTCTACTTTAGTATTAGAATTGTTTTTATTCTAAGAGTTTAAATAATTGCAACGTTTTTCTTTCTAAATATAGAGAGTGAGAGATCTGATATTCACACCTACAAAAATGTTTGCACCTACTTGTTTTCTTGGAAAAGTCTACCCAATTCTATTTGTGAAAACACATGCTCTCAAAATCCACCAGGGGGAGATTTTAACATTGAAAACTTCAACAGAAAGTTTTAGATTAGATGTAGTTGCATTTCAGTTGACAGCTGGAACAACTTAAATTTCAAACTAAGCCTTGATGATAAGGTTTACATCTTGATAAATCTACCTGAGATATTCCAGCTATATTAAAACCAGGACTGAGTAGCTAGGGAGAACCAATGAAATATTGTTCAGTCTTGTCAGAGAATACACAAGGTGACTGAGTGCGTCTGAGGGAGGGGAGTTGGGTGTGCATGAGATGAGGCCTTATGTCTCTAGAGAGAGAATCAGACCACAGAGTAATCTCAGGCTATTGCCACTGTGTTACTGTCAGCAATTCTTGGTTTCCACTGATGTATAATACCTTAATTTAGTTCACTGAGGCAAGCTTTGAGACTTAGAGTAACACCAATTCTCTGTAAAAAAGATAAAAGAAAAAATTTTAAATATGTATATAAGGGATCTTTTTGAGACAAGTTGTTTTATTTAGGAAGATATATTACTGCAGAAACCTTTGGATAACCAACACTACGCTAGTCCATCAAATCACCTGTTTATATCAAGCAGTAAGAAACCGATGCCATCACAATTCCAGTAAACTTTTAAAAAGAAATGTAGTCTCTAGAGAGAGTTCTGTAATAGGAGTTGAGATGCAATGTGTTCTCCAAAGTCTGATTAACCCCTGCTAATATATGGCGGTGTTCATAATACTCAGTTTAACATCTGTAGTTTTGTGGATTTTTTGTTTTGTTTCTAGAACTGAGAAACAGGATAAAAAGACCACTGGTGCTGGTTCTAGCACAGCAACTTCCCTTTCTGTCATTTTCAGAGGTAATTTTCTGCATGCAAATGACAGTCATTTTTGCCAATAAGTAAACTTTTTCATATTCTTGAGTAAATGTGTTAGGTAGGATAGCTGCTAGGTCAGGAGAAGGGGAAAAGGGGAAAGGTTGGGGGAGTTTATTTCACCCACTGAACAAAAAAGTTAGCAGCCTTGAGACTTGCCAAGATTAAATCACCAGATGTTCTCATAAATTCTGGGAAAAGCCACAACAGTCTAGTAGAGGAACCTTGAAATCTAGTCTGTTGACTAAGATATCCAGCATGGGAACTTTGAAACCTATAGGGGGAAAAGTATAAAACCCTTGAACCCCCACTAGGTAGGCACTCAGACTAGCTGAATTGCACAATTGTGCTTTATGCCAAGTGTATTCTTTTTTTTAAATTTTTTTTCTCTTTATTGACTTTAGAGAGAGAAGAAGGGAGAGGGAAAAAGAGATAGAAACATTGATGAGAGAGAACATTGACTGGCCACCTTCTGCATGCCCCCCACTGGGGATTGGGCCCACAACCTGGGCATGTGCCATGACCAGGAATTGAACTGGTGACTTCTTGGTGCATGGGTTGACACTCAGCCACTGAGCCACACGGGCCAGGCCCAAGTGTATTCTTAATAAATTCACTTGCTTTGCTTCAACATCACTTTCTGTCACTCACCTGAATTCTTTCTTGTGAGTTTGACAGGAGCCGAGGAGGGGAGAGACCCCTCTAACTCGGGCAGCTCTCTGGTAACAAATATATATAACCTTTTCCCCCTTACAATATAATAAGCAAACTAAGCATATCCTTTAAGGTGTTGTGTATTTTTTTTTTTTTTTCAGATTTGAATTAATGTTTTATCTCTTGATTTCCTCAACACTGTAGACAATAAACTACTTGGTTCTTGTCTCAGTGTGGTATATGGCTGGCTTCCTGGATTGTGTTCTGTAAGGCCTAAGCCCACTGAGAGAGTATGATTTGAGAAAAAGTATTCCTTCAGAATAAAAAGAGTCTCCTGAAGATACAATGGGGTTAGTGCAAGGGAGAGAAACTCAGAATCCTTAATGTGGGGCCCAGTTTCAGTTATGGCAAGAATAGTGTATTGAACAGTGTCCCCGCAAAATTAATGTCATCCCAGAAACTCAGAATGTGACTTTATTTGGAAATAGTGTTTTTGCAGATGTAAACATTTAAGGATCTCAAGATGAAGTCATCCTGGATTTAGAGTAGGTCCTACATCCAATGATTGGTGTCCTTATAAGAAGAGGTGAGGACATAGAGAGACACACAGGCAAGAAGTCCCTGTGAAGACAGAGGTGGAGACTGGAGTGATGCTACTACAAGCCAGGGAGCACCAGGCACTACCAGAAGCAGGAAGAGGCAAAGAAGGATTCTCTGCTATAGGCTCTGAAGGGAGCATGGCCCTAGAACACCTTAATTTGGTCTCTGGCCTCCGGAGCTGTAAGGAATAAATTTCTATGGTTTTAGTCACCAAGTTGTAGTAATCTGTTACAGCAGCCCTAAGAAATTAATAATAAAGTAAGAATGTTCTGGGAATGTATTACAATTGTGTGAAGAGGGTGAGGTTTTTCCATCTTTCTTCTTTTTAAAAAATATTTTTATTTATCTTTTCTTTTTTACATTTTTTTCCACTATACTAAAATAACTCTACATTTTAAAGTTGCTGCTTGCACTATTTTAAATAAGTCCATTTTCTCCTTAGACCAGCCAGAGAAAATTCTGTTGTCAGCACTCAGAGCCCTGGCGATACAGAAGAGGAGCCAAGTGAATAAAAGATGGTAAAAGGGATTGCCTGCAAGATGCTGTTTAATTCTTTAAATCCCTGCCACACTAATTAAATAATGTTTGACAATGAACTTAAAACCTACCTACTCTATCTTACTTATGCTGACATTTTCTTCCAGTGCACTAAAATAACTCTACATTTTAAATTTGCTGATTTCATATGCTCCGTGTAGATTAGGGAAGAAATGCCACAAAGGAAAGACAATCAGGAAAGACTGTGCAAACGAAGTGTGTCACCTCTGCAAGAGCAGTATTCCCCACCCTCATTTATGTCCTGGGTTCTACCAGATGATAGAGAGCCAGGAGAGACACAGAGTATAGAGTCTCAGAAAGAGAAGAGGCTTTAAAAACCACCTAGTCCAATCACCAAATGATTATTTGATCCTCTTTGCAACATCCCTAGAAAGATGCATCTCAGCTATCCCTGAATCTTTCCACTGGCAGAGGACTCATTACCTCCTGAAGCAGCCATTGCATTTTAGGACACTAATTGAGACAAAATTCCTCCAGATGATTTGAAATCTGGAACTTCTGATAATTTCCAAAATTTGCAGTGTGGGATGAAGATGCACATTTGTCCTAAGTAACAGCACTTCTCACACTTGAACCCAAAGAATTCAATAAAAATCACATTAAAGAAAATAGGCCTTAGGTCTATGAAAAGATTAGCTTGGTGTAAGGAGACCCTGGGTTTGCATTGCTGAAGATTATTGGAGTCTGGATTTTGTCCAGGATGGTACTTCTCTAACAAAATTCACACATTCCCAAGATAGCTAAAATGATTAGTTACTTCAGGCCAGATGGTAACTGTGAGGGGAGGGTGATCTAGAGCATGGGGAGGTAGATGTTTCCAACATTGATGGGTAGTGGGTGGTAGTAAGTGATAACATGAGATTCAGAAGTGGACATTTTCTTGAAGCAGCTAGGAAAATGATCCAGATGGCAATAAGGAGAATGAAGACCACCTGTAACAGAGGTGCTTGGCCTCTCTGACTCCATCTTATTCAAACCTGCTTTGTTCCCAAAGCCTTCAGGTTAATAGCTTGTGCTTAGGCTTGTATCTAGAGATCAGGGAAGTATGTGTTGTTTATCAAATATTTGCAGGAACCCCATGACAAACTCACATGAACTATAGTCAACAGAATAAGAACAAAACAATTTTCCTTGGACCACTGTAGGCACCCATGTGGCAGTCATCAATCAACCTTAAATCCCTCCTGTTTCCCCTTCTTTTGGTATAAAAGAAGCCTGAATTCTCAACTTTTTAAAATAGTTCTTTTGGATGCTAACTTCTTGACTTGTTAGCTTTCCAAGTAAAGTCACTTTCTTTGCCCCAACATTGTGTCACCTGATTCACTGGCTATCATATGGTGAGCAGTACGAGCTTGGATTTTAGGTCCAGAGGTTAAAAGAAAGTGTGAGAGAAACAGCCACTACTGGGGAGGGTTCCCAGGCAAGAAGTGTCCTCAGGAGAAAGCCAGGTTAAAGTCAGCCAGGTGAAGATCTTAGAAGACATTGAAGATAGAGGGAACTCGGTCCACAGGACCACTTTCACTTTGGAGACCAATTGCAAATTCAGAGAGTTCACAAAGACATCCTCAGCTTTGATAATTCACTAGAATAATTTACATAACTTACTGAAAGATGTTATAATCACTGTTACGATATATTGCAGGGAAAGGATACAGATTAAAATGAACCCAGGGGCCCGGCCGGTGTGGCTCAGTGGTTGAGCATTGACCCATGTACCAAGAGGTTGCCGGTTCGATTCCCGGTCATGGCACATGCCCAGGTTGTGGGCCCGATCCCCAGTGGGGGCATGGAGAAGGCGGCCAGTCTATGTTCTCTTTCATCAATGTTTCTATCTTTCTCTCCCTCTCTCTCTAAAATCAATAAAGAAAAAAAATGTTTAAAAAATAATAATAAAATGAACCTAGGGAAGAATTACCTAGAGCAAAGTCTAGGAAAGTATCAAACTCGGAGCATCAAGTTATTCTCTCCCCATTGAGTCATGGACAGCTTTACTTTCCCTGCATCAGTGTCTGATGATATGCATGGAGGAGTATTGTCAGCTAGGAAAGCTCACCTAAGTCTTAGTGTTCAGAGTTCTTACTGGGGCTCCATCACAGAAGCATAAAGTTGACTCCAGCCCTTCAGGAAATCAACCTAATACTGTATGACCTAAAGTCCCCACCCTAAATCACAGTATTATTTATATGATTTTCCCAAGGCCAGCAGGCAAACAAAGACACTCCTATCAGGCGTAACATTCCAAGGGTTTAGAGATTACCTCCAGAAGCCAAGAGTCAATGCGAGATCTCTTTTTGGGCATACAGAGAATTATATTGATGATTGACTTTTCACATTGTATTATAAGTATTTGTTTATTTGTGTGTGTTGTGTGATGGAGGTGAGATCCTTGAGGTCAGAGACCAGGCAACATGCAATGTTCTCATGTTGGATGTACAAAAGAGTAAATGAATCCCTCTATGTTTGGTGTGCTTCTCTGTAATATAATATAGTAGCCTCAAGTGTCTTGATCTGGTAAATATAGTTTTACTCAATCTTTTTGAGGAACGTGAGTCTCTCAACTTCTCTTTTTCCTACAAGTGAACAAGAATTACAGTGAGCAAATGTTTTTACTTTATCAGTGGAAAAGTCTTTGGAAGAATACTATTCTAAAACATCCTTGCTCTTTGCCTTGGGTAACAACGCATTCAAAGATTTATGGGACTTCAGAAGGACATAGTTCTCTAAATTGAAGGCTTGTTGCCTAAACCAATACATATTCTACTAAGGAAAAAAATGAATGAATTTGTAAAACATTCCATGGCTTGACAGGCATCTGATTTACCTCAGCAGGAAGACTACAACTGCCCTCAAAGGCAGATATCATCATACTTGTTTGACTAACAGAATTATTCTAATCACTCATCTCTCTCTTATCACTGCAAAAGTGAAAGAATAGCTGAAAATAAAAACATAAAAAAAATGTGACTAAAGACTAGAGTTAAATGGATATATCAAAACTTTTATGTTACAAGTTCCCAGGTTTTAATTCTGTCAACAACACAGCACTTGGGAAGGTAAACCTTGCTGTTATTTAAAATAACTAGAGAATATAAAATAGCACTATGCAACTGATACCACTGTAATTAAATAGTTATGAATAACTGGACAGGAGCAAAGGGAAGGACAAAGAATATAGGTGCGTCATTCATGCAGCTTTGCCAGGATGCTGCAGCATAGACTCATGCCCAGTAAAGTGTGGGTGACATATATAAGGCATTTGCCTGTCAGTCACACCTGGGAACAGGTCATTGACCAAAGTAGGCATGGCCATTGCAAGTACGGGAAGATTCAAGATACTAATCTCCTAAACTAAAGAGTTCTCTCTTCTTGGTCTGCTTGGTTGCTCTCTTGTTCTTGGTTCATACTCCTGGCTTTTGAGGTTCCCATGGCCATGTGGACCTCACATAATGGACTAATGGACTGCAACTAGCCTAATGCTACACCAGATTCAGCTTCACCATGGAACGAAAACTCTGGACACTGGCTCTGCTTTTAGCTCTACTGAATCCTCAGCTGCACATCTTCCAGGACTGGATTAAGGGAAATAGGACTTTAGAAACAGAGGGATGTAATTCCATGAAAATAAAACTTTCATCCTCTTGTAGGGGCCTCTGGAAATGCTTATTCCAGCAGCACCCTAGAAACCCCACTCCCACTAGCAATGGAGAAAGACCATCTACACATTTCTCCGATAACAAAGTGTAATACACTTCAAGGTGTTAGAAAAATTACTATGAAAATGATTACCATTCACCTAATTCTTCTAACAATAGTGTTAAATCCACATAGTGACCTAGAACATACCATTCAGTCTATTATTCAATCTCCATCTAGAGTCATTTCTTTTTTTTGGGGGGGGGTCTTCCCTCAGAAAATGATGTAAGGGCCCTGGCTGGTTTGGCTCAGAGGTTAGAGCATCAGCCTGCAGACCAAAGAGCCCCAGGTTTGATTCAGGCCAAGGTTGTACCTCGGTTGTGGTTCGTGCCCGGCCCTTGTTGGGGTTGTGTGGGCACCCAATAGATGTGTCTCTCTCACATCGATGTTTCTCTCTCTCTCTCTCTCCCCCTCCCACTCTGTCTGAAGATAAATGTAAAAATATCCTCAGATGAGGATTATAAAAAAAAAATAAAAAGAAAAGAAAATGATGAAAATGATGTAAGGATTGAAGAAGCAGTTTTTTAATAATTCTTTTTTTTCCTTCAAATAAAAGGGCCCTTCTCATTGTAAGTTGTTTTGGATATGGTTTTCACTTTTAAGAACAAGAAGAAGAGCAGTTAGCAAAAATAACTATAACTATTTTTGTATGGGAAAAAAGCCACACACAATTTGAGGCCAGGAACCCATATCAACTATTTCATGACAAAGTGCTACCATAATGGTACCTGGTTCAATCTGATCATTCCTTGAGGTTCTTCAATTTGACCTGCCAGAGTTTGTCTTCAAGACAATCTTGAGGCAGATTTATTAGGTTTGAGATGTGACTCTGAAGGAAGCTCTTTGTATTGCTGGTTTTTAGTCATTTCACTAGAGATCATGCATTCATAACTTAACGCAGTGTTCTCAGAGCTAATACTGTCCCACTTCGTGTAATATGTGAGAATCCTAGCAGAGTGCAATTCCTTTACGCCACAGATTTTTGTGCAATTGTTACCATATTTTCACTTTTTCATACATTATAAACCTGATTAAATATATCTTTTTATTTTAAGCCAGTTAGTAATCTTTTAAAGGAATTAAGAAGAGTAAGATAACCACATTATTTACTATTTTTAGTGCTCTTCATTCCTTCTTAATGATTCATGGTTTCATACCGTATCATTTCCCACTTGCCTTAGCACTTCTTGAAGTACAGGTGTGCTGAAATAAATGTTGGTTGTTTCACTTGTCTGAAAATGTCTTTACTGTATTCTCATTGTGAAGGACATACTCACTGTGTAATGTTTTTCTTTTAACTTTTTAAATGTATTATTTCACTTTCTTCTGACCTGAATTTTTCTGATAAAAACTCAGTCATCATTTGTATCTTTGTTTGCCTGTATGTAATGCGTATTTTTTTCTATGGCTACCTTTCATATTTCTTCTCTATCAGCAATTTGACTAGAATGTGCCTGGGTGTGGTTAGCTTTATGTTTATTTTGCTTGAGGGTTCCTAAGTTTCTTGGATCTATAAGCTGAATTTTTTACTAAATTTTTGAAATTTATGGTTATTATCCATTTATTTTCATTTTAGTCCTCAAGCATGTTCCCTATTCTAGATTCCTTATATGTGGCTTTCTGGGGACTCCGACAAAATGCCTGAGGTACACAGTGAGGCTGGCATGGCATTCAAATGTCTCCTGGCATTTTAAGACCCTTTGCGTCTCTGTTGTGGGACAACTCTCAGTCCCAGAGCAGCCACCCTCTGTCAGGCCAAGCGGTCTCTCTCCCTACACGTGTGCAACCAAACCCTCAGCCAGGACCCTACTGTGTGGCTTTATGGGGTGTCATTTCCGCACAGATCCCTCCTCACCACTACTCTATCCCTTCACTGTCAGCAGCTTTTGCAGTTTCAAACCATTATACCTGCCTCCTGCATTCAGTGAGGTCATAGCCTCTGCTTGGGACCACCTCCCTGAGCTGTCCTCTGGAAAATTCCCCAGGCAAGAGGCCGGATGAATGGGATGCTCATCTGGCGTTGTTTTCTCAATGATAGCAGTCCTGAGCGGTCTGTGCTCAATCCCTGAAAACAGTTGTCTTGTATATATCATACAGTTTCATAGTTTCTTACAGCAGGAAGGAAAGTAGTACCATTTAGTTCATCATGTGTGAGGCAAAGTTTTGATTTTTTTTTATGCATGCAATTTTGCACGGTTCAGGCAAGATTGTAAAGTTCCAAAATATTGAAATAAGTTCCAAGCTATACCATAGATACCATAGACTGCTAGCAACATATTCAGTACATACTCATTTCTTAGTGAATATAAGTAAAATGTTTTGTTTTGTTTTGTTTTTGTTAATCCTCACCTGAGGATATTTTTCCATTGATTTTTTTTAGATAGAATAGAAGGGAGGGAGGGATAGAGAAATATCGATGTGAAAGAAACACACCAACTGGTTGCCTTGCACACAACCCCAACCAGGGTTGGGGATGGAACCTGCAACCCAGGTACGTGTCCTTGACCAGGAATTGTACCCTTGACCCTTTGGTCCGAGGGTGGACACTTTAACCGCTGAGCCAAACTGGCCAGGGCTTATATTAAATTGAATTGGAGTACTTTGATAAGACTAAATTTTCTATTGCTAAGACCTCTAAAAACCTCTATTCTTTCTTACTAGATATATAGAATATGGTGTTGGGCCTAACATGCATTGGTCTCATGAGAATAAATGTTATATGAGATTCAATTAAAAGTGAAACCTCATTCATCATAATAGTTCTCAGGCTAAGTTTTATATCATCAACATTATGAATGAAACATGAAAATGTAATCATTTAAGTAAAGTTCATCTGCTCAGTGCCCCAAATATCCAATATATCTAATGTATTACTTTTTTTTACATATAGCAAAATCTGTACACAAGTCTCATGAAAGTTGCTAAAGCTAGAATACTTTCACAAATAGATCATGCTTAAAGGGTATATTTTTGTTAATAAAGGATAAGACCGAGGGGAAAATCTTTCACTAATACAAACAGTTTGGTTGTTGAACTGAGTAGTGAAGTTACCATGCTTTTATGTAATCAGAAGATGAGGCTTTGATAACATTTCCATCAATCTAGTTGAAAGTATTCTAATGAATATCTGAGTTTTGTTGAAATCTCATTTCAATGAGACTTGTAATACATGCTTTCAGAATAGTGTTTTTGTTTTTATCATAGCTTTATCCTGACTAAGAGTTGAAGTGTGAATAAAAGACAGGGTAGATTTCTCTTATCAAGTTCTAAGATAAGACTATGAAGAATCAGCTGCCCTCAAAATCTGTTTTTTGTAATTGTGTGTTGGTTGTTTTTAAAAGACAATTTAAAAATTAAAGAATCCAAGTAGAATTGTGCCTAGAGGTTTGCCAGCATATAAAAGATTATGTATCTTAGCTATTCATTGTATTTCTCCCGGAGGCCAGGAAGTGATACCAAATAAACTTTTACTTCATTATTCATTAATTTTAAAGTCTACAAACATTTATTGAGCACCTACTGTATGAGTTAGATGTGGTTCACTTTGCTTTCTTTGTATTGGTGATGAAAATGGTAAAGATCTGCTGTTTGAGGATAGCTTTGTCCTTATAATTAACCCCATTTGCAGAAACTTTTTGATTTAGGGGCAACATTAAAAACTGAGTGATTTTTACTTCTCTAACTAAAATAAACTTCCTGCTGCTGAAGATCAATTCTCCACCACAAGTTCTTCCCTATTCATCATTTAAAAATATATATATTTTTAAGTGTTCATGGAATTAGTCTGTTTTTTCCTTCTTCTTTGTTGCTATTGCCTGCCATCATTTTTAGGAGAAAAGAGGCAAAATACAATGTGAATTTTCAAAAGTATATGGGATATTAGAAGGTGATAAATAATGTAGAGGGAAGAGGGGTAGGGAGTGTAGTGATTGCAATTTGAACAAGGGAGTCAGGTAAGAACACACTGACAAGGTGACCTGGAAGAAATGAGGGAGTGAGCCATGTAGAAGTACATGGAGAAGAGTGTTCTTAGAAGTAGGAGCTCTAAGTAAAAGGTCCTGAGACAGAAGTCTGTTATGTTCCAGGAAGCATGTGGAGGTCATTGTGGCTGGAATGATGTGAACTTGGAAGGAGATAGTATATGGGGTCCCTCAGGGGATAAGAAGAGGGACCGATGATGTAGGGCCTTGAAGCCACTGTAAGGACCTTGGCTTTTACTCTGTGAGAGATAGGGAGCCATTGGGAAGTTTTTGAATAAAGAATTGATATGACATTTTTAAAAGATCACTTTGACGGCTGTGTTGAAAACTGAAGAGAGGCAAGAATGGGAGCAGAGAGACCAGCGAGGAGGCTACTTCAGTAACCTAGGCAATCTATTTTGGGGATTTGGACCCACAGTGGTAGGAGATGAGGAGGCAAAGGTGGTCATATTCTGGATATGGTTTAAAAGTATAGCTGACAGGATTTGCTGACAAATTGGAAGCAAAGTATGAGAGAAAGAAAAGAGTGGGAATGATTTTAACATCTTGTGCCTGAGAAATTAGAAAATGAATCACTATTAACTGAGATAGGAAAGACTATAGGTTGAACAGATTTGATTGGAAGGAAAATTAGACATTCTGTGTTGGAAATGTTATTTTTGTGATGTTTCTTAGACATCCATTTTTTTGTGTGATGTTTATTAGACATTGAGATGTTGGTAGGAATTTGATACAGGGATTGGGTGTTCAAAGGAGCTGGAGATATAATTTTGGATGCCAGCAGCATATAAAAGGTATTTCAAGTCATAAGACTGGATGAGATTGCCAAGGAAATGAATAATGTTTACAGTCAGAGATGAAGCAGAACTGGGAAAGGAGATACAGAAGGAACAGCCCATATTACAGAAGAAAAGCCAGGAAGATATGTTGTTTCAAAAACCACCTGCACAACATTCTCCAAGGCAAATGTTGTAACATCAAAGAAAATGAGGACTAAGAACTGGCTTTGGGATTACTAGCATAGAGGTCACCTGTGACACTGGAGTGGTAGAGGCAAAAACCTGATTGGTGTGATTTCAGAGAGTAGCGGAGGAATTATATTGGAGATGTCAAGTTTGCAGTGATCTTCAAGGACTTTTGTTTTGTTGTAAAATGAAGCAGAGAAATGGTGAGGTAGTGGGAAGGAAAAATAGAGTCAAGAGTTATTTTTAAGATAGAAAAAAATAACAGTTTATTTCCATGTTGATGAGAATGATCCTAGACAGGGAAAGAGAGAATGAGAGATTGAGGGTGAAATTTTTAAAAGTAAGTGATAAGGGAATGCACAGTCTGGGTTTTAGTAAATAGCACGAACAGTTCATCCACAGTAATAGGACGAAGAGTAGATGTCATAAAAGTTGATTAATAATAGGTGTGTAGCAGCTTGTGGAAGTTCTCTTCTGAATGCTCCCTTTTTCTCTGGAAGTTGATAATAATATGGTCTTCAGCTGAGAGTGAGGATGGAGCAGAGCTATTGAAAGTTTCAGGGAAGAGGAGAAAAAGTGAAATAATTATCCCCAAAAGTGGGAAAGTGCCTACCATGAGGAAGTAGAGTATACGTGCCCAATCGTGTGAAGGACCCCTAGAGTTTAATGATCATGAACTGAAATATAAATTAATTTGTGTGTTGTACTCCAACCATGTGGGTGGAGTCATGTAATGGGCAGGGAGATGGATTTAACCAGGCTTGTGGTTTACTCAAGCAAGAGAAGCAAAGAGAATTCAAGAGTGACAAGGAAGAACAGAGGTCATGAAGGAGGTAAAGGAAAATGAAGGTTCTGATGAAGTCGGGAGAGTTCATCATTTTTGGCATTTCAGTCCATGTTTTCAGATGGCTGAGCATGCTCACACACACACATGATCACATCAGCATAGCTATGGTGATACGACCTGTTTAAACAAGAAAAGATTCCTCACAAATAACCAGGCATTCTGAGAATTTACTCAGCCTCAAATAACTCTTGTGAAAAAAAGCACTGGGTGCCATACATTTGGAGTAAGTCCAGAGGTGAGTAGAGGAAAAGACACAGTTATTACTTAGAAGTAGATTATGATCTAGAAGAAATATAGGCATGTAAACAGGCAAGTATAAGCAGCCTTTGCTTATTGTGGGATCTCATAGACACAGTCAGCTGCAGAAGCTCTGAACCATAATACAGATCTTTCCTGCAGTTGTTCTTACACCCAGGATTTCACACTATGCTAAAGAGAAATATTCACAGAGTTCTCCGTAGATACTGGTTCTTTTCTCCAAAATGCCTCACTACTCTGGCCTGCACCATTTTTATATGGCTGTGATGTGTTTTTCCTCCATTTCTTGTGCTCAGCCCCTTCTGAGTAGCTGGAAGTGAATGCCCAGTTCCTGTTTGTTATGTAGAAGAGACTGATCTTGTGAACCCTGAGTACTAAGAAGGGCTCCTTGTGGCTAACTGGCCTGAAAAAAAAAAAAAAAAAAAAAGCAGAGCGTTGCAGCCATTTTTACACAGGGGCCTCTTGTGCAAACTGCATTTCAAGAAGTCTCTGTGCTAAACAGCCTGCCTCCCCACTAAACTTGGTGCTGCCCACACGTGTCTGATGTCTGAGCCAGCCCTTATAAAGGAGTTCCTGGAGTCCTATTTCAATCAATAGGATTGAGGCTTTCCCCATTCAATTGGAGCTGACCAATCAGAGGGTCTCTATTCTGACCAATCAGGACAGTGCCTTTAGACCAATCAAACTGTGACGATTTGAAGTCCTCATTTGCATGAGGATGGACTAATCAGGGACCAGCTCCACTGTGGCTCAAGAGTGCACTTTCTTTTTCCACCTAAGAAAGAAGGTTGCATTTCCCAAACAGAGTGAAGCAGACCAGTGCCTGGAGTGGAGCACAGTGAAGCTCGGGGCAAAGCAGGGAGCATTAAGGAGCAGAGCTGAGCAGAGCCGTGCAGTCGAGTGGTATCCCCAGAGCTGTTCTATACCCGTGCTGTCACCGCATGCTTATAGCACTATTGAGCTGTTTCACACCAGTGCTGTCTTCACAGCCATGCTATATTATTTAGCACTGAATAAAGTTTAGTATAGTGCTTACCCTCAATTGTGTACTCCTCCCACATTAGGTATTTGGCTCATTCATTATAATCTTCCTCTGTGATGGTTAATTGGTTAAGGATTATCAACTGATGGTTGTTGGTGCCAATTCAATGCCAATAAAAATCCCCAATTTGGGGTGTGTGTGGTGTGGTGAAGAAGGAAACAACAACAACAAAAAAAACCAAAACATTTTTCTTGAAATGGTGTAGACAGAGCAACATTTTAGTTGAGTTGCAGAGTGAATGAAGAGTAAGGAAGTACAGACAGTTAATGTGAGCCAATGTTTTAAAGAACTTGACTGCAAATAGCAGGAGAGATGTTGTGGAGGGACCTGACCACATTTAAATGCTGTGAAGGAACCAGTAGAAATAAACATTTCTTAATGAGCATGGGGGTCAGAACACAGATAGTGGAAATAGGTTTGGAGTTGGGCTGTGGATTAAAATAAATTTGTTAATGGAATGCCAAACTCCTAGTTTGTTGTTAACGGCTACTATTTTGTATGTGAAATTGAAAACAATAGGTTATATTGAAACTAAAAGGGAACTGGTGGGGTAGAAATATGAGGATAAAGTCAAGGGTTTATCATAGTTATTTTAAGTTTAATTGGGCAGGGAGAATAATATATAAATAATAAAAGAGTTTATATACCAGACAAATGTTGGAGGCCATAGATTTGTGATATGATCAATCCAACTTCTTGTATGACTTGTTTTCTGGAGGTCATCTGTCTCGATATAAAAAAAAAAGAAAAGGTGGACATTTGAATTGAACTGGAGTTATAGTATTATCAGATGGAAGAACATGGAATAAGGGATTTGAGAGTATTAGCAACTAAAATATTGAAGATATGCAAGATAAAATCTTGGCTTTATTTCACATAAAGAAGTGAATCTGGTAGGGAATTGACTAATTGGGAGAAAAAGATGGAGTGAAGTTTCAATGAAGTCAAAGAATAAGTATAGTGTGAGCAAAAACATGAAAGAAATGGAACAATAAAAGGTTATTGACAGAGAGAAGGGTGTTTAAGTCTTCAAAAGTGGAAGAGACTTGGACAGAGCAATGTCTAGAGTGTGGTTGTGGGGTGGTTGATCTACATGGTCAGTGCAAGTGTGGGTGAGTGGGGAAAAGATAAAGACTTAGCCAAGTGCCAAAGTCTTTAATGATCACAGATGAGTGGATGTGTGATCGACTGAGTTGGAGCTTGAAGATACAGTCCTGTCTTCACTGATTCTTGGGCAAATCAAGAGAGTAAGGACAAGCAATTCCACGAATGAGGAGTTTCAAGCACATTAGCACCTTTGCTAGAGAAGAAGTGCAAGTACAGAGAATAAAACTGGCATTTCTTAAATTTGCTGTAACTGAGTAGTGGTGGTGAAATGTTTTGAGGGAGAGAGCTGCAAATCTTGACTGAATCAGAGTTCGTATTATTTGCCTGCTGCATGAATTTGTCCAGTCTTAGTCTTTTGGTAACACAAATAAGAATTGACTCTATAGCTGATCTTTTCAGTTTTTGGTATTAAACTTTGACTTCAGAGATATTAAAATATAAAAAAAGATCAGTTAGAATAGATAGAATATGATTATTACATTCTCATTTTAATTCAATCACACAGTATATTTTCTTTTTTACAATTTATATACATTTTCTAACTTCACATATTAATGTGTAATTTAGCATTTGTGTATGAATAAGAGAACACGTGCTTCTATTTTCTATTCAAAGACAATGTAAACCAATTTCTTTCAGGTCAGGCTGGTAGACAGTAGACACAATATATTTTCTTCTTGGTCATTCTTATGATCAGGAGAGGCTTTGATCTGCATAGCCTTTTCTTTTCTTTTTTGCTTCAAGTAAGCACTGAAAAGTGAGCAAGTTTTTTTTTTTTATCTTCACCTGAGGACATTTTTGCATTTATCTTCAGATAGAGAGGGAGGAAGAGAGAGACACATCGACTGGTTGCCACCCACACGACCCCAACCGGGGCTGGGGACAAACTGCAACAGAGGTACGTGCCCTTAGTGGGAACCGAACTTGGGACTCTCTGGACCATGGGCTTGACACTAACTGCTGAGCCAAACTGGCCAGGGCGCAAGTTTTACAAATTTTTTTATTATTATTACTTGCCTACTAAATTACAATCAACTTAGCGATTTGGAAACACTATTCGCAAACTTTAAAAGCCATTTTTCAAAGTGACCAAAATGTATGTAACATTGTACGTGCTGTGAAAATGCTGCTTCTATGTTCTCTGTTGACTCCAGTTTGTTTGATTCACTAAACAAACATTCCTTTTTGTTCTTGCAGTACATCATTCTTGTCTCCCCTTTTTATTTCATGTAATAAAGCTCTCCAGTAGCTAGAAATAGGTTCTTAACTTCAGAGAAATATTTTTCTGAGATATAAAAATATGATGAAAGAAAGGAAAATGCCATGTGAATGCCAGGGGGAAAAAGCGAGAATGAACACCAAGTAAAGTTAAACCTGCCATGACTCTTCATTAATGAGTGTTTTATATAACACTCATTTGGTCACCTTCATGCAGCAAACATAAAATATGTGCAATAATGCAAACACAAACCAGCCAGAGGAAAGGATGCTCAAACAAAGTGCTTGGGCCTGTGGTGTGGGCATTGTCTGTGGATTGTTTTGTACATATGTGTTGACTGTCCATAATGTGGGGGAATCCAGAAGAACAGCATAGGGAATATAGTCAATAATATTTAATAACTATGTATGCTGCCAGATGGGTACTTGAAATATTGGGGGATCACTTTGTAAAGTAAATGATTGTCTATTTGCTATGTGGTACACCTGAAGCTAATACAAAATAATATTGAATGTAAACTGTAATTGAAAAAAACAATTTAAAAATAAAAGCTAAAAACAAACAAACAAACAAACAAACAAAAAAACAAAGAACATTGGCAGCGATTCTGCCATCTGAAGTATGACAGTCTTATAGCACGACCATGTGTTATCCAAGGGTCACGTGGAAAACCCTGCCTGGGCCAGAAAAGCTTAAGACACAAGTGAGGTAAAACTGTCACCCAATTTCTAAGAATTGTGCCCCGTCTCCCTTCCTCTTGGTCCCCAAGAATGAGGAGGACTTAGAACTTCCTGAGAAAATGTATTAGAAATGCAACAAGTCTTCTCCCTAGCCTATCAACATTTTATTCAAATTAGGTTAACAATTTTAACAAGTTCCAAAGGCCCTTTACTGATGGAAAGGATGTGGACTTTGGAGCATAATATTGACTTATTTTATATTCACTTGGAAATTTGCTATTATATTTTTAATACGATAAAAATATCTTGTTAAATAAAATCCCACATTTACTTCAAGACCACTTACTAAAGAAACAGATATGAACTTTGGAGCATAACAGGTCTAGGTTCACAATGCTGACTCTGCCCAGATGTAATAACTGTAACCTGGGGCATTTTACTCAGCCTCCGTGGGCCCAAGGTTGTAAAACTGGGATAACAGTAGACCCTTCTAAGGTTGCTGTTAGGGTTAAATGAGAAAACATATATGTTCCTTGTATATAGGAGATATTCAGTGGGTGTAACTTCCCTCTAGATAGTTCCCATGCTCTGTCCCATGCTAGTCATAATAAGGTATGTCTCCTAAAGTTTGGAACAGATCCAAATGCCATGCTCATCAAAATTCCATAGTGTAGATTTTGAGTGAAAACTAGAAACATAACACACTTGCATCAAATCAAGTAAGTCATTCATAATTTTTGAATAACATGATTTTTAAAATAAATGTCTTAGCTTCAAATGGATTTTGTATAATTGTGTCCGATGCAAGACAATGAAGACTACGTCAAATTGTCGCCTATTATTTCAAAATCTCTTTTGGGAGTCACCCCCAAATCTGCTGATGGATTTCATGGGTATTATTGGCTAATGTATGTCTATTGATTGCTTTTGTCTTGTAGATGAGAGTGTCTTATTACCGAATCATTTTAATATATGTTCATCTAATACTGAAGAAAAAATAGCACTTAGTGAGGATCTAGGATTGTACTCAATATCTACTCTGTTTGAAGCAAATTCAACATAAAATAAAACCTTTATCTTCTGAACAGATTATCGAGGAGAGGATCAGACTGACATTTACATTGTATCTATGATATGAGAAGCACAATGAAGGCATCCAGATATTATTTCAAGCTCACATCTTCCCATGGCATCACATTTCCTCGGGGAACATCGTAGAAACTGTCTGATTCAAGTACGCAGATTATGTCTGGTGGTCTCAAGAAAATGTGGGACCCAAGTTTCTAACGAGAAAATTTGGAATCTGATAGAGGGGAACAGATAACTCTCAGGATAGAAACATGCCATGTTCCCCTGGTTTCCCCCTGAGACCTAGTGAAGAGAGACAGTATTTCTCCAAGTAAGTTCAATGGAATGCTAAGTCCCAAAAGATATTTTACGGGGGGGGGGGGGGAGCATTCTTTAGTGAATTTGGAAACATGTATCCTCCTCTCAGATGCAATTAGCATATTGAATGTAAATTAACATATTGAAGGCTGTGAATAACACCAGAGGGAAAGAAAACTTGTTAGTGTAAAAAAAAAAAACTTCAATATTCCCTAAATTCTTTGCTCTTGGAAACCCTTCTGCATGTAACTTATATTTTCTGCAGACAGAATAGACCATCTTATAATAAAACTCTCACAAAAGGAAAGACTTGGTGCATTCTGTGTTTCAAATTCACACAAATTGTTTGCATTATTCACCTTATGATTATGCAAGTCTAATTAATTGAAACTATTAAAATATTTCAGATAGTTTAAGGTAGGTTTTTTGCTAGGTATCCATTACAACAATAGCAACAACAACAAGAACAATAACAATAATGACAACAAAAACAAGCTAGCATTGGAATAGTTCAGACTCCCCAAACCCACAAAGACTTCAGTTATTAACCTACTTCTAGCAAGAGCTTGAGAAGGTCTTTTTTCAAAGTGTCAGAATAAGAGCTATGCTCTGGTCTCTAATGTAGTGGTAGAAATTCTGGTTTTGCAGGTGAGATTGGTATGGGCAGAGGCAAAACTATCTTAGTACAACTCATGGTAATATCTTTTGGTTTAAGTGCTGGAGCAATACTAAATTACTTACCACATACTTAATGGAAACATAACGAATGTCAGCTTGTACAGTTTCCATTAAAGCAGCTGTTCTCCGCTGTCTTTCAACTTGACTGCCTGGATTCTTAACCTCTCTCATCTCACCTAATCTCCCTCATTTAGTTAATGCAATGGAACAGAAGAGAGTGCTCAACACAGCATACATTTTCATTTTAACTCTAAACCTAAAAGGGGATGAAAAGCATAATTTTCTGTCCACTGCCTGAAATGTCATGGCTTAGAGAAGCTACAGACACAGTGTTTGGCATGGTTGTGACTTCCATCTGATACCTTTCTAAATAGCAGGAATTGATTGTCGGCTACGAAATCAGCAACTCGAACATTCACCATATATCCACTGGAAGCAAGTCAAATGCTTTTCATAGATCCTCCTTCTGGAAAAGACTTCATAAAGCCAGCATCGTGGGCAGCATAAAAGGCAGTCTGGTAACATAATTGATAATATGTTCCTTTTAAAGGTAAAGGTAATTTATTATAGAGAACTGAAAGTCATTTCTTCCTCCTACCCTGGTGGCATATCAAGGGCAGGGATTGGTCCATTCTATTTATAGGAACTAAAGGGGTGCATTGACTGTAGTAAGTTTAAAATAATAAAACCAACAAAAGATTGGTCTGCTTTTTTATTTTATTTTAGAAAGAGAGAGGAAGGGAGAGAAAGAGAGGATTTGTTGTTCCATTTATTTATGCATTCATTGGTTGATTCCTGTTTGTGCTTGATGGAGATCGAACCCGCAACCTTGGCGTATTGGGACATGCTCTAACCAACTGAGCTATCTGGCCAGCGCTGGTCTGCTTTTCATTATCACCATGCACCATCAATGCTAAGCACTGTCAGTGATGAAATATCCTGCAGCAACCCTCCCCCCCCTGAAAAAAAACCACCAAAAACCACCGTGTTGGTTCATGCTCAAACAATTGCTATAGTTACAATTGAGTTTACTAATGTACCTGTAAAGTTCAAATTATTACATTTTCATTATTTCTGTTACTCATAATTTAATGAAATCTATCTTCTGCTGAAAGATAGATTTTATTAAATGATAATAGAGAACTCCCAATTATACACTTTTCCTTCAAGACTCAGCCACACACTTTCAATACAAGGATATGTTTGTCAGGGATCAGAATTATTCCAACTTGCTTCAGCCTCGGTTCATGTCTAACCATTGGGTACTACTCATCTCTGCATTTAAACAGTCGTTGGAAGTAAGCACTAACATTACAGTGGTTGTAAAGCTGAAAAAAATAGGTGTGTTTTTTCAATCATGTCATTCTACATGCAAATCGTTCTTTTAACCTTGAGGACTTTACCTTAGGAAGCGCTTTATTCTTGAACCTCCCTCTTTCCTTTCAAAGAAGACATTAATGCAATTAAATATCATTAACCCATCACTTTTCTTCTTTCTCTTTTTTGGACTTATTTTTTCTGTAATGAATATATTTTTTTTCTGGTCATTATTATTATTATTATTAGTTTCATTACATAATTATTACTGAAAATCGTTTGCCATATAGAGAAGAGTTTGTTAAAAAATGATCTCTGATTGTTAAATATACTAGGTATGCTACACTCCCATCTTGGGAGTTTTATTTATCCATGTCTTTTTAAAAAATGGTAGTAGGTGCTGTGCTTCACACATGATTTATATAACCCGTCTCTTCAGACTGTGCCTCATGGTTCATCCCTACGTTCTGAAGCAAGGACCAGGTTGGGTGGAATGGACTCTTTCTTGTAGGAGACTTGATATTTGATGTGTTCTTGTTTACATCTCTGTAAACAAGATGCTCTTGTTTACATCTCTGGTCTGAAGTCTTTGTGATAGAATTCAAGTGTCAATCGAAGGACTTAGAAGAATGCTTCTGAAATAACAGATAATAGTGCCCTCCAGGTGGGCCACTGTACACAGGGAGTTAAAAAAAAACATGACTTTCAGAAGAATAGAGCTCACAAATAGAAAGCAAAGCACAGAGTACCAAGACAATCTGCATGCACACACTCAAGGTAGATTCGGAAAGTTCCTTCAAGACCACCGGGAATAGCGGTACTGAACCTTTATTGGTGAAAAATTGCTGTGCTAGACATTGCTGAAAGTTTTGAGCTGTCTTCTCAGATATCAGATTTATCCCCACCAAGCATATGCAAACTTTTATAAAATCTCATATATTATCTGGAGTTTCATAAACTCCATCTTTGTAGTATGTATTCAAAAATTCTGGTCTAGCACAGAGATAATGAAATGGCCCCCAAAGGTGGAGTGAGCTACCCAGCATTCCTGGAAAGGTCTTCTTGTTCCCAGCCTAGGGCTTTACACCACACTGCTTTAATGTTTGCTGAATAACAAGCTCATAAATAAATAGTTATTAAAATAAGATTAGGCAACAAAATTTAAGTATAGAAATAATCCATGTATTGCTAATCATTAATTGTTATGCATTCCTCTTAACTTTTTGCATCTTGTTAAAATATAAAACTTAGGACTGTGGATAAGCACCAAATGTTTTTGAACTATAATCTCTTCATCTGTTAATCAGGACAATGACTGCTGCTTGAGAGAATTATTTCAAATAATACAGTGGATCTCAGTAAATAATAGCTACTATTATGCCTTATTATTCTCATTATTACTAAGGCTAGGAGGAATCTTAAAGGTCACATACTCTTTTTACAAACAGGAAAACTGAACCGGGGAAGTCACTTTTCCGGGAATATGCAGCTAATTCATAACAGACTGCTGATAAAGAGCTCACCAGAAATATGTTTCTGCTTCTCAGACTTCTCTTCTCCCAAAACCTTTGTTCTCACTCCACGTAAGCTCCCAGGAATGGAGATTATCTTGGCTCTTATATGCATAATAAATGCTTTCTCTTTCTCTTAGGATTTCTTGTGTCCCTTGAATTTTCTTATTTTATTAGACCTTGCCCACCTGATGAGGGTGTGTGTGTGTGTGTGTGTGTGTGTGTGTGTGTGTGTGTGTGTGTTTCTACTCATTTCTCTGGCTTTTTATTTTTTTAAGATTCCCTAATCAGTTATTGATAAAAGACCCACAAACACTAACGAAGGAAGTCCAGGCCTCATATCCCAAAGAAACAGCTCTAAATAAATATAGAGGCCCAAACTTCTCCCACACACCCTGGCTTAGCTGAACAAAAATGACTAACTTTATGCATAGGCCAGAAAAGCTTAAAATAGAATAAAACGAATAAGGTGAAACTGTCACCTGGTGACTATGATATGTGCCAGCTCTCCTCCCCCTCAGCTCTCAAGTATGAGAGAACTTAGAGCGTTCCAGGAAAATGTGTTAGAAAGGCAACATCTCCTCTCCCTACCCATCAGCAATTTTATTCAAGTACAATTAGGTTAATAACAATTTCCAGAATGGCCTAGGAAGGGGGAAAGGTCTCCAAAGACTAGCCTCAGAAGTGGTGTGTAGAGGCAGGCTGGGCTGAAGCCACCTTCTTCGGGCTGAAGAATGGTCAAGGAGGAGGAGATTGAGAGAAGGGGCACAAAAGGGTTGTCTAGGTGAGAGTGTCAGGGCTACTCCAGCAGCAGCTGGAGAGACCAACCCTTTCTCTGATCCCAGGCACTTCACAGCCTATGTGTCATGCCTGCAGCTCAGACAAAAAGGCCGGGAAAGATCAATCAGGTGGCTGGGAGTCGATGCAGAATAGAAAGGACCCAGCAGAGGCAGCAACTTTAGGATTAACGACTTGGAGAAAGCAAAGTTTCAGCAGACTCTTGTTATCTGTTGGAGAATGCTTTTTAAAATTTTTCTCACCAAATGCTTTTTCTTTATTCTCCTCCATAAATAGTGTAGGTGTTTTTTCATTGAGATGTTCTTTCTTTGACATATTTCAAAAACTGGGGGGATAATCTGAACTCTCGAGTGTTCTCCTCCAAGTGAAAAATAAATGCCAACTGAGCTTTAGGGTGTTTATGCTGTCACAGATGGGCTAAGATTTCCTAGGCTCTGTTAACAGTCAAATACAAGTTGCTAGCTAGCTGGCTCATTGTTATTTAAATCAAATGAAATAAATAAATAGAAACTTATCCTGTATGCTTGATATTTAGTAAGTGATCACCATATATTTAGTTCATGAATGAATAAATAAATGACACCCTGGACTAGATACCAAAAATTAAAACAACCGATAAAAGATTGATTTAATATTGCATTTCTCAAATTATCTTTTAAAAAGAGGTTCAAACAGAATGGATAATTCATATGCTTGCACGTATGGCAAAATGTTTAAAAATTGAACTTGTATCTTTCACATTGGTGGGTTTTAAGTTCTATCTTCTATGTGTATGAGAACCATAACAAGAAAATAAAAGGGATACTTCCGGTCAAGATGGCGGCGTAGGTAAACGCGGTATGGCATCCTCCCACAACCACATCAAAGTTACAACTAAACTACAGAACAACCATCATTCAAAACCGCCTGAAATCAAGCTGAATGGAAGTCCTACAAATACGAAATTAAAGAAGAAGCCACATCGAGACTGGTAGGAGGGGTGGAGGCGCCATGGGCTGGTCCCACACCCGTGTGTGCTGGATAAAAATTAGGAGGATACCTCAGCTGGGAAGGTCCTCCTTGAGGACTGAGGGGTCCCTGTCCCACACCAGGCGCCCAGCTCAGGGTTCCAGTGCCAGGAAGAGAATTCCCATCACTTCTGGCTGTAAAACCAGCGGGAACTGAGGCTGAGGCGGCTGGAGCCCCAGGCAGCTCCTCTTAAAGGGCCCGCACACGGACTTATTCAGACTCGCACCCTCCAGGCTCCAGCATGGGGGAAGGCAGCTTGAAAGGCACCAGAGTCATATGGGGAAGAGCTGAGTTGTTTGGCATTGGAGCGAGGGCTGGAGAGGCAGCTTTCTCCTGGACAGACGTGCTATCAGAGGCTTTTGTTCCTTTGGTAAGCCCTTCCCTGGGCCAGCAGATGCCGCCATATCTGGGACTCCAGCAACCTGGCTCACACTGTTTGCCCCACC
Organism: Tadarida brasiliensis; assembly: GCA_030848825.1. NCBI lineage: Eukaryota > Metazoa > Chordata > Mammalia > Chiroptera > Molossidae > Tadarida > Tadarida brasiliensis. The sequence continues at coordinate 164,838,370 of CM061257.1, forward strand.
CTGGTGATTCCCTGAGGCCCCGCCCCACCCAACTTTCAGACCCACCCAAGCTGTTGCCAGTTGCTTTACCATAGGATTGGCCTGTCTTGGATCCTGCTTCAGCTTCTCCTAAATTCTTTCAAACAAGCAGCATCTGGTCTCAGCGAACCCCATACCTCTCGCTAAGTAATACATGGAAACAAACACAGGGAGGCAGCCAAAATGAGGAGACAAAGAAACAGGTCCCAAATGAAAGAACAGAACAGAACTCCAGGAAAAGAACTAAGTGAAATGGAGATAAGCAACCTAACAGATGCAGAGTTCAAAATACTGCTTATAAGGATGCTCAGTGGACTTAGTGAGAACCTCAGTGAACTTAGTGAGGGCCTCAAGAGCATAAAAAAGGACCAGTCAGAAATGAAGGATGCACAGTTAAAAATGAAGGAGGCACTAACTGAAATAAAGAATAATTTACACAGATTAAATAGTAGAGTAGGTAAAGCCAAGAAGCAAACCATCGATTTGGAATATAAGGAAGCAAAAAACACCCAATCAGAACAGCAAAAAGAAAAAGAATAAAAAAAAATGAGGATAGTGTAAGGAGCCTCTAGGACAACTTCAAGCATACCAACATTCGCATTTTGGGGGTGCCAGAAGGAGAAGAGAGAGAACAAGAAATAGAAAACCTATTTGAAACAATAATGGCAGAAAACTTCCCTAACTTGGTGAAGGAAACAGACATACAAGTCCAGGAAGCACAGAGAGTGACAAACAAGATGAACCCCAAAGAGGCCACATCATCATCAAAATGCAAAAGGTTCAAGACAAAGAGAGAATCTTAAAAGCAGCAAGAGAAAAGAAGTTAGTTACCTACAAGGGAGCTCCCATAAGACTGTCAGCTGATTTCTCAAAAGAAACTCTGCAGGCCAGAAGGGAGTGGCAAGAAATATTCAGAGTGATGAAAAGCAAGAACCTACAACCAAGATTACTCTATCCTGCAAAGCTGTCATTTAGAATCGATGGCCATATAAAGAGTTTCCCAGACAAGGAAAAGCTAAAGGAGTTCATCACCAGCAAAACATTATTATATGAAATGTTGAAGGGTCTTCTTGAAGAAAAAGATAAAAAAAATATGAACAAACAAAATGGCAATGAATACATATCTATCGACAATTGAATCTACAAACAAAATGAACAAGCAGAACAGAAGCATTTTCATAGATACAGAGAACTTTTGTTGGTTGCCAGATGGGATGGGGGTTAGGGGAATGGGTGAAAAAGGTGAAGGGATTAAGAAGTACAAATTGGTTGTTAGACTGACAAACCTCAGGGGGAAGGAGGTTGTGGGGTGGGAAGAAATAAACCAAAGAACTTATATGTATATATGCATAACCAATGGACACAGACAACAGTGTGGGGAAAGGCAGGAGGGGGTGGGAGTGGGAAGGAGGGGGTCAATGGGGGAAAAATGAGGAATATCTGTAATACATTCAATAATAAGGATAAGTTAAATAAATAAATAAATAAATAAATAAATAAATAAATAATGTCAAATGGGAAGATGTAAGACCTAAGGTATGTTCATGTGTTGATAGTTGAAGGGCAGCTTCTCTTTAAGAGAGACTTGAAATGGATTTGGATAGTAGGTAATAAACAACCATTAAAAGTGTTTTAGCTCGAATGGTGCCCTCACCAAGGTCAACACTGACTTCTTTGTTGTAAATACAATGAATAAATTATACTAATAAGTATTTTCCATCCCCCCCCCAAAAAGAAAATAAAAGGGAAACAAAAGTTTTACCCCTTGTATTTGAATACAATGCAAACACTGATTCTACTATAGATGTGATGATATTGCAGCTCATTACTGTGTCCATACCCCAGTGGACAGAGTCCATTTTCTTTCTTTTTTTTTTTTTAATCCTCACCTGAGGACTCTTTTTGCATTCATAGAGTGAGAGGGAGGAAGAGAGAGAGAAACATTGATGTGAGAGAGACGCATCGACTGGCTGCCACCCACACGACCCCAACCGGGGACAGAGACAAACTGCAACCAAGATACGTGCCCTTAGTGGGAACCGAACCTGGGAGTCTCTGGTCTGCAGGCAGATGCTCTAACCGCTTAGCCAAACCAGCCAGGGCCAGAGTCCATTTTCCTTTATCACAGTCTGGAATTGCTAGAGAAATGAACAGTTTTCTTTCTGTTACCTAATTCATCCTAACAGGTTTCTCCCTCAATGGGTGTATTGCTATTGTTTTAACATTCACACACAACCTCCTGGTGTGCAGAGGCTGTATACTTGTAATTCTTTCTTGTATAATACTTTGCTCATCCTATTTTGCTAATCATATTTTAAGTCCTACACCCACACAAGCTCTATTTAGGTGACTGGATATTTGGTGCATAAAACCTAGGGCTGGTTGCCCAATCCAATTCCCTATGCACAACTTTCTGCTTTTCATTTTCACATAGTTGGACAAAATACTTTTGTGTAAGGAGCAATACTTCAATAACTTCTTGATAATGATGAAATGACCATTTAATTATTTTTCCTGTTATAAAACAATCCATCAAGGATCCAGCCTTCTATTTATTACCAGACAACTGGTTGACACTCAGTGGTAATATAAATTGCCCTTTATTAATTTTATGCATAATTAAAATTTCATTTGAAAGTACCACATTATAAAGATGAAGAAGGTTGAAACCAGATAAATTTGAAAGTGGTAATAATTACACTACCATTTTCATCTGGAATACAATAGAAAACTAATGACCCTTTAAAAGATTTCATTAAATCAAGCTATAAATGAAAAGTGAACAAAGTTGAAGAATAATCTACTGTAATAGTTGGTAGTGAAGAAAAATGAACCCCCAGGAGAGGTTGCCAAATAAGTTAGCTGTTTATGTGCAAATACCCAACAGAAAATGAATAGGATTCATACATTTAAAGCAAATATTACCCCATACTTCTTGGTGTCTTTATAAATATGGCAATAGCAATCAGAGGATTAGTTCTGTGCTTTGTTATTGGTGCTGCAATATTTAGACTCGATTTATGAATTTTAATATTAAATGGAGTATGCAAAAGGAGATCAATTTTATAATAAAAATATTTACCAACTAAAGTCTTTATTAACATTTATCTTTGAGAGGAGTTGGTGCAGTACACTTTTTATTGATTAATTATTAGGATAATTTCACCATTTTGGTTTGTGTGTATAATCAGCTAGTAAAAAGGTCAGCCTCAGATGATCTGTACAAAATGTTAGACTTACTGAATCAGGTTATCAATCACTGGGAGACAGTCAGGTATTTTGGGACGCTCCATGAACATTTTAAGGTCACTAAGGTGTCACTGGAAAAACACAGAAGGGCTTTATGTAGGAAGTTGGATAGATCAGCACCCCTGCCTTTAGGCAAGCTCGTTTCCTTAGTTGCCTTCATTAAAAAAATATTTTTTACAAGAACTTATTTGTTTTCCATGCTTAAATACTAGTGAAAAATTGAATAATAAGAACCAGAACTCAAATCCATGAGGGCATTCAATCATTCTCAGGTGAACTTACATGTGCCCTTATTTTAAGCTATACTGGCCTTCTTGTTCCCATGTGAGTAGAATAAATTGTTTTTCTTTTAGAGTTACAGGAACCCTTTCAGGTCAACAAGGTGACATTTTCAAGCTAGAGTGACAATTTATTTAATGGTACCCTGTCTGCCTGAAAGAGTCAATATATGTGATTTTTTTTCTTCCCTTTTTAATAGAATCTGGCCTGAAATTGTTATGGTTTGGTTCATTCTAAAGCCAGGAATAATTGATGATTTGTTACTTTTAACAAGGCAATATTACTATCAACATGGAAATATTTTATTAAAAATAAATTTAAAAACTTGGGGAAAAAACTATGAGTGGGTGTTTGTAAAATCGTAAAGTGCAGTGCTTACTTAGGTCTTGTATATGTGCTTCAAAATGTCTCGTGGCAATACCAAATAAAAATAGTAATAAGTTTACAGCCTCTGCCTATATTTATCCAATAAGTATAAAAAAATCATACTGGTTGACAACTATAGAAAGGCAGAGAAAAAAATAAAACCCATCAAGATGTATAAAATAATTCTAACCCCATAATTAAAAAAATTAATTTAAAAAATGTAAGGCAAAGAGTAGGGGAAGAAAATAATGACGAAGGAAATTGAAACAGTAATATTTTTTTCCTCTAGCTCTTGAAATCTTACAAAGTAACTAGAATCATAAAATTTACACTGCTCAAATGATTAAAATTGTTAGATAAAGAAACTAAAAATAGACTAAGGGTAAGACCAACAAACATTTCCAAGTCAGTGGATGGTCAGTGACTGGATTTTCACACTACTCCTCCCTCTCTTGTTATTCTAATCAGCCTGGCTGAACTTTGTACCAATGAAAGCACTTAAGGAATGGGCACTGTCTACCATAAGGAATCCCAAACGGGCGTGGGGCACATAAAAGATGAATCTCTGGCTTTACCAACACACCCAGGCATTGTTTTTGTGGCAATCAAGTCAATATGTTTCTATAACTAAGATTTTCCAGTTGATTGTCTCACTGTGAAAACATTGCCTTTTATTGTTAGAAGTAACGTCTTTCAATTTCTCTCTCTATATGAAATGCTATAAAGTTTATTCATGAATGAGCTCATAAAGATGAGAGAAATGCACTGTAAAGCTAGAAGGAGAAGGAAAGAACAAGCACATGCCAAGGAGAAAGGAGCCAGCCTAGTGACATAGCTCTGTGCTGCCCAAACTGGAAGTCGCACCCTGGCTGGAAGAGACCGCAGCACAGCAGCTTAGTGGATGCTGGCACACTTGCCTTGTGTGGCCTGGAGTTTTACACAAATGTATCTGTGCGATTCTTCTTTCTGTATGCTTGACACTCCTAACTTTCGCCAGAGTGAGGGATCTCTGTCCAGCAGCCTAAAATAGACATAACTCACTTTTTGATGATGGATACTTCTATTATAGAAAATAATTACAGAATGTAGTGTGTATGTGCATGATATGTGCATGTGTATGCATGTGTGTGTGTGTGTCTGTTGGAGGGAGCAGTTTAGTCAATGCTATTTCTATTGCAAAACAAGGAAATGTTTTATACGTATGAACTGGAAAATGATTCCTTTATGCTTTAGACCCGGAACCTACACCTCTAATAAAGCAGAAAAATATGAAAAAATGAAAAAGACTTTAGAAATATTTCTACTTAAAAATAAACAAGCAATTTAGAAAAAGAAACAACTAGAACTTTATTTCCTGGGACTGATTTCTAACGTGTACGTGTGTGTGTGTGTGTGTGTGTGTGTGTGTGTGTGTGTAACATTCACAAGGTATTCATTCATGAGTTCCATGAGGGCAAAAGACATCTCTTTCTTATCTTTGTATCCATAAAAATCTAGCAAAGAGTCTTGTACTTTACTAGTAAATAAATATAACTTTTGAATTGTTACAAACAACATGTATGTTCTTCACCCAGTCAAATATATATATGTGTATAAGTATACATGTGTGTACATACATACACACATATATAAGTATATGTAATTACATGCACATATATAAAAAAATCTCTGTGTTTATATATACTTATATGCATAGACACATACAATGAAAGCATAAAGTACAATGTGTACCATTCTTTTGAGTGTTTACTATATACCATAGACAGTGTTAAGTGTTTAAATGGTTGGACAAAGGACCCCAAAAGACAGGTACTAGGAAACTGAGACAGAGCCAAGATACAAGCTCAGTCATTTCACTCCAGAGCAATGCTCTTGACCACTGCGCTATACTATCACGACTTTAATATAATAATGAAGGTTAAAATGTGGTGCAATTCAATTCAAACATTTATTGCACACTACTACTGGTCAAGTACTGTGTTTAGCTCTAGTAACACACACACACACACACACACACACACACACACAGATATGTCTTCTGCTAATACTGGCTACCATGCTTATTTTAGGGACTTGCCACAACCCCCTGCCCCCATCCCGTTAATGTACGTGTTTTGATTGTACCTCATCACTTCATTCTAGCTATGAGATGGGCATTGATAAAGATTTGTCTTATCCAATCATACTATCTTATTCTCCTAGAACTACTGATTGGTTCAGGAGTGAGTATGTAGCCCAGTGGGACCAATTAGAGGTCTTCTGAGTTGATAGAGGGATGCTGGCAGAAGGGAGTTAAAAGAAGTTTCCTGTCCTCCAGACTGCTAAATACAGAGGGTGAGCAGGGAAGGGGGTGGTGTGTGAATTAGAGACAGTCAGCAGCCATTTTCCCCAGAAGATGCCCATCTGTAGGAAAACAGGATAAAGTCAGCACACAGTGAGGACAGACCTAGAAGCTGGAGAGAGGAAGCAAGAAGCCCAACAATGTTATTTAAGCCCTGGGATTCAGCCAACTTTAAAGTCCCTGGACTTCCAGTAAGTGAACTAGTAAATTGTATTTTCTGCTGTTGCTTGAAGTCATCTTGTTTATAAAATAAAAATAAACCTCTGGAGAGCTTCTGCCACTCTGCCCAAGCAGCCAGGTCAGAAGACTAACTTACAATGTATTCTAGTTATAAATAAGAAACTTATTAAAGTAGAGATTCATTTCATCATCAAAACTGTGTAAGATAGACACCCATCATAGACCTAGCAAAGTTACAGATAACTTATACTTCCTCTCTTGACCTAGATCAATACCGTACTATGATTTACAGAGCAGTAAAGGAGACAATGTTCCTACTATTTCCATAAAAGAAAAGGGAGTTGGGGGAGGTGAATATCTTTGAGTGAAAATTATTTATATTTGGGAAAACAGTAGCTAGGCAAAATTCAAACTATCTGGTGCAATATTTTGCACTGATGAAAAAATAATGATGCAAATCTCAAAATAAAAACACTATAGCTAAAACACAAGAAAATCAGAATTAGTCCATTAGCCTGGGAAATCTTTTAGGAGGAAAAAGTTTCAACTGCTCAAAAGACCACGCAGAAGCCCAGCTCTAAACTGTTAGGGCCTTTGTTTCAATTCTTACTCTGTACCCATGTGTACACACACTACACTTCCACCTAAACAATAATAACAACTCAATACATCTTAGGAAACAAAGCTCATTATACTTAAGACTGTCATCAACAAAATACATAGAACAATGATTTATTTTTGCTTTTACACTTTTTCATTGGGAAATGAGTAATAAAAACTGAAAGTACCTCCCATTTTCCAGCTGCACTTGTTTTTTAAGTCACTTGGGCAAAAAGAGATCTCCAGAAAGACTGAGATCTGGGCTATTCAGCGAGGCAGACTCAGACACTGGGACCAAAACAAAGACCTGATTGATTACTACACCTTGGAACACATAAATTAGAGCCAAGATTAGCAAAGGGGAGTGAGACAAGGGCCCAGCGTAGTCGTTCTGATTGCCTCTGTAAAAAATTACTGTGAATTTAGTAGCTTAAAAACAACACGTATTTGTTATTTATAGTTCTAGAGGTCTAGAATTAAGGTGTTGGCAAGGCTCTGTTTCTCCTGTAGGGAGGAGGGGAGAATCAGTTTCCTCATCTTCTCTATCTTCTATGAAGATCCTTGTGATTATATTAGCCCCACCTGGATAATCCAGGCTAATCCTCCCATCTCACAGTCTTTAATATCATCTGCAATGTCTCTGTTGCCATGTGAGGTGACATATTCACAGGTTCTGGAGATTAGGATTTGGACATCTGTGAAGAGAAGGAATGCGTTGTTCTATCCACCATGCACAGATTTGTGGCTACCTTCCTGAAACCTCTCCCAACTAAGGCCAGGGATAAGTGTAGGTCTGAGCTGGCATGGAGGGTCAGTCCATGTATGAGAGAAAGAAAGAAATAGAGGTGGGAGAACAAATAAAACTCAATGAGCGTAGCTGCAATTGTGTTAAATTGCTTTTAGCCTTCAGCTTGCTAAAATGGGTGAAGTTTTTAGGGTTCTGCCATATTAACTTTTAAAATAAAATTACATGAAGTCATTTTTACTGTCTAGCCACTGTATACTGACATTCCGTTCATGGTATAGTAGAAAAAAATGGATTTGGGAATCATCTAGACTTGGTTTTGAGTCTCAGTTCTTATTTTAAGTGTCATCTGGAGCTTTACATATGCTCTCATTCTCCTTTTCCTCATTTGCAAAGTGGCGTGGATCATTTCTGCCTCATAGAATTGTTCTGAGAATTAAATGTAATAATTATGTAAAGTGTTTACTTAGCACACAGCCTGGCATAGAGCAGGCATGTAATTTCAGCCTTTCTTTATTTCTTTGAAGTATGGGAGCCTTCTGTTTTTGTTTTTGGCAGGAAATCACATTTTAGAAACTGACTGAATATTGATTGTTAGTCAAGAAGCTTCTTGCCTGGCTGGTGTGGCTCAGTGGTTGAGTGTTGACCCATGCACCAAGAGGTCGCTGGTTCGATTGCCGGTCAGGGCACATGCCCAGGTTGTGGGCCTGATCCCCAGTGGAGGGCATGCAGGAGGCGGCCAATCAATGTTCTCTCTTGATGTTTCTATCTCTCTTTCTCTCTTTTTTTCTCTCTCTAAAATCAATAAAGAAAAAACATTAAAAAAAAAAAAAAGCTGCTTCTTTTTTTTTTTCTTGTAAGGACCTTTTTCTTAGTAATGGGAAAATTTGTAAATTCTACTTACTTAAACTTTTCTTTCACCTTTGCATTCAGAGAAGTTTTAACTATTGGTGCAACTCACAAGGCAAATGGAAAGTTTGAGTACAGTTAGTTTGAATACAATATTTATGCTTCCATTTTTTAACTAAAATCAATTTCTAGCATTCAGATTGATAGAATGACTAGATTTTGATGACTATGATGAAACTGGTTCACTTTTATAACAGGTTTTCAGTTCTTCAAAGAATCCCTTGATAAATATATCGACAATTTCCTGTAGTCTTGTTGCTTGAGTAGCGTAAATGCCTCCCCCTTCCCAGTATTTGAAAGATCTGTTATTTTCGCAGGCCTTTTGTGTGATGTCCTTGCTTTAACAAACTGAAGCTGTCTTATAAAGAAAACATATTGTATGTCCACAGTGAAGCTCTCAGCAACCTTCTTAAGATTTTAATCTTAAAGAAACACCTTTTTAAAGATTTTCATCTTAAATATCGACTTCAGCAGCTTGACAACTGCTGTTTTGAAAATAAAATGACAAAGACTAACTCAATCAATAATGGATAGCTGACTTGAGTCCACTTTCAGTTCAGGGTTCACAGCCATCGATGAATATTGTTGCAGAATATGAAACCTCCTACTGGGATCTATTGCTGTTTATTGTAGTATAAATAATAACTATCGTCTTGGACACTGCTGCTCGTTCTAGTGGATTTTGAATGGCATACTCTTGAAGTGTCTATATTCTGCTTCCTTGACTCTCAAAGGAGAGCACTGACATAATTCTGTATAAAATAATCAGGGCTTGTTATTCTCAAGGAACTTTTGCTTTTCTGAAATGAATATAGTGTTGCTTTGCCTCCCCAAGTGACGAGACTATTACTACATATTGAAAACTATTCCTTTGATTTGAGAAAATTAGTTATGCAATTTCTTTTGCTAGGTCTTTTGCCTGGATCATTAAAATTATGAAATTTAGTTTAGTTGAGAGGCAAATGATAGTCCTGTGTGGAAAACCCCCATAATAGAAGGTTACACAGCACATAAAAAATTCCCAAATGTTCTTTGTTGAGACAGATGGTGAATCTGTACAATGGAAGCTGCAATATCTCCATTTGTAATATTTACACATCTGAACAGCAATTGATGGAGCTTATTTAGTAATGCAATCATTTTATCAAAATTCTTGTTCTTAAGTGTAATCAGAGTAGAGTGAGAGACCCTAGTTTGCCATATGTTTGGGACTCCTCCATATAACATCCCACTCTAATACGCCTCTTCTATGTTGTTTACTGCAAAATAAAATGAGTGTCTCATAGTATATGAATCCTAAGAAGAGTAATTTAGAACATCAAAATTTTCAGTGGGCCCCAAAGCAGCCATTTAAGGTCTGCTCAAGTTTTGTTGTAGGGGCTGGATTCAATTGTTTGCCAAGACTACTGAAAATGAATTTATATTGCCAGCTGCTGTCCAGCTTTATTGCCAAATAAAACTCTTTACCTCATTATAACTAAAAATTCACATAAATAACTTCTCCCTTTATCTTGAAGCCTACCCAAAAAAGGATTAAGTTAAAGCAAGAAGTCAAAGGAAAAAAGAAGCTAAAGGTCATGACACCACAAAATTTGGGGTCCTCAAAATAATAACATGCAGTTTAGAGAATCAGAACAAACTCAACATTACTTTTTTTGGTGAAAAATGATTTATAATGGAGATTTTTATTAATACAATATTGCCTCATCTATTTCTGCTTTGTTTACATAGAAAATCAAATAAAAAGGGAGAAGGTTTAAGATGGTGGAGTTAAGTGGAAGCTGCACTCTACTCCTCTCATGACCACATCAAAATTAGAGCTAAGTTATAGAAAAATAAACCTAAATAACCAGCTGAAACAAGCTGAAGAGAAGTCATATCCCCAACAACATACATAAGAAGCCACACTGAGACCGTAGGGGTGGAGACGCAAAATGGGCTGGCCCTGCACCCATGTGTGGTGGTGAGAATCTGCAGGGATACTCAGTTGCAGAGGCCCCAAGCAGATGACAGTTGGACCCTAGAGGAACAAGGGGTCTCAGCCCCAGGCGAGACTCCCCAGCCCAGAGCACCAGTGCTGGGAAATAGAGCCCACATAACATCTGGCTATGAAAATCAGCAGGGATTCTGTCCACACAAGTGAGGCAGAAGGATGCTGGAAACCCAGGCATCCTCTCAAAGGGGCAGTGCACAAACTCTCGTTTGTTGGCACTCACCCTGGGCTCCAGTGGAGGTATGGCGGCTTAGGGGGATACCAAAGTCATACAGGGAAATACTGTTTTTGTGGCTTCAAGGCAAGGGCTGGAGGGATAGCCTTTAATGCCCCTGTCTTGAGTCCTCCTGTTGCATAGGCCACAGGTACCATCTTTCCTGGGTTAAGCATTCTGCCCACATGGCATTAGCCTTGTGAGCAACACTAGCTCTGTCCTGATGACTCCTTGGAGCTTCACCCTGACCATCTTGCACACAGCCAAGGAATATGTCAGCAGCCCCCAGCACGGGCCCACATTGCAATCTTTCTTGAAAAACCTTGGAAGAATTCTGGTCAAGCTCAGAAAATTCCAGAGACACATAGGGAGAAACTGAGTTGTTTGGCTTCAGGGTGAGGGATGTCTTCCTGCATGGCTGACAGGCATCACCTTTACTGTGTTAAGTCCTCCCACAACAAGGCCAAATTTTAATCTGCTTTAGCGTGGTGAACTCTACTAGCTCCATAATGATGCCTCCCTGAGCCCCCACCCCAATGCAAAGGACCCAAGCAGGTGACAGCTGGCCTCAGTATATCCTGAGACTTTTGATGAGTGGTCTCAGACTCAGCACTGGCACCAAGTTTGAAACTGCATTAACCTGGTAAACATAATTTACCTGTCTGTACCTAGTGACTTCCTAAGAACCTGCCTCATACAACTTGCATACTGCCAGAGGCTCCTTCAGTGGCTGAGCCTAATGAGCAGCTGGCAGGTAGAAGAAGGTCTTGGAGTACCTTGGGTCTTGCCCACCTGCCCCAGGCCTGTTACTGGTCATAGCCAGCCTCGAATAGCAGCTTGGCCATTCCCACACATACCCAGACCTACCAGAAGCACCTATCAACCATGGATCTCTTTGTAGCTTCTAACCCAGGGCCATTCACAGGCAGCATCTGACATTGACCTGCAAGGAAGCCCTGCCTGAGATCCCAGAACCAGCACACCCAGGGGCTGGCTTCAGACCATAGTAGAGCACTACTTGATTAGGTCCACAAGCAGCACTCTCAAAAGTCACGGCAAGCACCAGACCCTGCTGGGGTGAAATTTGTCTCATGGGCTCAAATCCCGCACAGCAGCTCATATACTGTGGTCCTGGCCAATTCCACAGCTGGCCAGCCTGAGGTTCAACTCCACTCATGGATGTACCAGCAACAATCAAAGTTTAACTACAATAGGAGGGCGCACATAACCCACTCAAGAGACACTCCCGGAGAACCAGCTCAGGTGATCAGGAAAACTGTGTTACTGTGTCCCACAAAACACCTACTACACAAGGACACCATACCAAGACTGGGAGATATAGCAGACCTACCTAATACTATACAGAAACAAATACAGAGAGGCAGCCAAAGTGAGGAGACAAAGAAACATGTCCCAAATGAAAGAACATGAGAAATCTCCAGAAAAAAACTAACTGAAATAGTGGCAAGCAATGTACCACATAGAGCTCAAAACAATGATTATAATGATGCTCAAAGAACCTAGTAAAAGAAGAGATGAACTCAGTGAGAGTGTCCAAAAAGAATAGTAAGCATTAAAAAAAAGACATAATCATAAGACAGAACCAGTCATAAATGAGAATAAATTCAGAAATAAAGACTACACTATAAGGAATCAACAGCAAATTAGATAAAGTACAGGACTGAATCACCTGTTTGGAAGGTAAGGTAGCAGAAAACACCCAATCAGAGCAGCACAAAGAAAAAAGAATAAAAAATATGAGGATAGTTTAAGGAACCTCTAGGACAACATCAAGTGTAACAACATCCACATCATAGAGGTACTGGAAAAGAGAGAGTGCAAGGAATTGAAAACCTATTTGAAAAAATAATGACTGAAAACTTCCCTAACCTAGTGAAGGAAAAAGACTCAAAAGTCCAGGAAGCACAGAGAGTCCCAAACAAGATGAACATAAAGAGGCCAACAGGAAGACACATTATAATTAAAATAGCAAAGGTTAAAGACAAAGAAGGAATCTTAAAAGCAGCAAGAGACAGTTAGTTACCTAAAAGGGAGCTTCTATAAGACTGTCAGCTGATTTCTCAACAGAAACTTTTCAGCCACAAGGGATTGACATGAAAAGCAATGACCTATAACCAAGACTACTCTAACCAGCAAGGCTATTATTTGAAAGAGATAGAAAGAGGCCCTGTCAAGTTTGAATCATTGGTTAGAGCATTGGTATGTAGACTGGAGGGTCATGCGTTTGATTTCCAGTCAAGGGCATGTACTTGGGTTGCTGGTTCAATCCCTGGCCCTGGTCAGGGTTATGTGGGAGGAAACCAATTGATGTGTCTCTCTTGCATCAATGCTACTCTCTCTCTCTCCCTCCCTCCCTCCCTTCCACTGTCTCTAAAAATCAATGGAAAAATATCCTTGGATGAGGATTAACAACAACAACAACAACAACAACAACAAAATTGATGGAAAGATATAGAGCTTCCATCAAGTAAAGCTAGTTCATCATGACAAAACCAATATTACAAGAAATGTTAAAAAGAAGGGGAAAAAAAGGAACATAAATATGAATAATAAAATGGCAATAACTATGAACATATCAATAACTACTTTAAATGTAAATGGCTTGAATGCTCCTATAAAAAGACATAGCATAGCTGAACGGATAAGAAAATAAAACCAATATATATGCTGTCTATAAGAGACCCACTTCAGATCAAAAGACACAGACTGAAAGTACAGGGATGAAAAAAGATATTTTATGCAACTGGAAAAGAAAAAAACAACTGGGGTAGCAATACTCATATTAGACAAAAAAAATTTTAAAACAAAGGTTAGAATAAGAGACAAAGAACATTACATAATGATAAAGGGATCAAACCAGTAAGAAATATAAATCTTGTAACCATTACATCCAACATAAGAGCACCTAAATATGTAAAACAAATGACAAAAAGGGAGTGATTAACAGTAATAAAGTCATAGTAGGGAACATTAACACCCATTGATATTAATTAATAGATCTTCCAGACAGAAAATCAACAAGTAAACACCAGCCTTAAATGACACATTAAACCAGATGAATTTAATTGATTTTTAAAGAGCATATCACCACAAAGCAACAGAATACACATTCTTTTCAAGTGCACATGGAACATTTTCTAGGATAGACCACATGTTAGGCCACAAAACAAGTATCAGTAAATTTAAGAAGACTGAAATTACATCAAACATCTTCTCTAACTACAATGGTATGAAACTAGAAATCAATTACATGAAGAACAAATGCAGGATGCTAAATAACATATTACTAAACAATAAATGAGTTACAATGAGATCAAGGAAGAAATCAAAGATACCTTGAGACAAATGAAAATGAAAACATAACAATCCCAAATCTGTGGGACACAGTGAATGCAGCCTTAGAGGGAAATTCATAGTGATACAGGCCTATCTCACAAAACAAGAAAAATCTCAATTAAATGAGCTAATTTTACACATAAAGGAACCAGAAAGAGATTAACAAATAAAGCCCAAAGTAAGTAGAAGGAAGGAAATAGTAAAGATCAGAGCAAAAATAAACAAAATACAGTAAAAAAATTACAAACTATCAATTACACCAAGAGCTGGTTCTTTGAAAAGATAAACAAGATTGACAAACCTTGAACCAGACTCATCAAGAAATAAAGAAAGAGGACCCAAATAAATAAAATCAGAAATTAAAGAGAAGTAACAATGGACACCCCATAAACACAAAGGATTATAAGAAAATATTACAAACAATTATGTGCCAACAAGTTGGACAATTTGAAAGAAACGGATCAATTCCTAGAAACATACAATCTTTCAAGACTGAATTAAGAAGAAACAGAAAATCTGAGCAGACCCATTATAACCACTGAAATTGAACAGTAATCCAAAAACTTCCGATAAACAATCATCATGTACCAGAGGGCTTCACAGGCAAATTTTACCAAACATTCAGAGAAGAATTGATATCTATCCTTCTCAAATTATTAAAAAAAATTGGCTTCCAAGTGCATTTTATGTGGTGAGCATTATCCTGATTCTAAAACCAAACAAAAACATCATAAAAAAATAAAAATTATAGGCTAATATTTCTGATGAATATAGATGTAAAAATTCTCAATAAAATATTAGCAAACCGAATTCAGCAATATATTAAAAAGATCATACACCATGATCAGGTAGGATTTACTCCTGCCATGCAAGGTTGGTTAAATATTCACAAATCAATTAATGTGTTACACTGGATAAACAAATTGAAGGAAAAAAAAATCATATGATCATATCAATAGATGGAGAAAAACATTTGACAAAATCTAGCACCCATTTATGTTAAAAACTCGCAACAAAGTGGGAATAGAAGGAACATATCTCAACGTAATGAAGTCCACATTTGATAAACCCACAGCTAACATTATACTCAATGGAAAAAGGCTAAAAGTGTTTTTCTTAAGATCAGGAACAAGACAAGGAGGTCCACCTTTACGACTCTTATTCAATATAGTATTGGAAGTCCTAAATATAGGAATCAGACAAGAAGAAGAAATAAAAGGCATCCAAATTGGAAATAAATAAATAAATTGTCATTATTTTCAGATGACATGATACTATATAGAGACAACTTGAAAGATTCCACTAAAAACCTACTGGAACTGATAAATGAATTTTAAAAAGCAGCAGGATACAAAAACAAGTGTTCAGAAATCAATTGCACTTTTATATATTAATAATGATTTGTCAGAAACAGAAACTAAAAAAAAAAAAACCATTTACAGTTGCCTCAAAGAAAAATACCTAGAAATAAATTTAACCAAGGAGGTAAAAATACTGTACTTGGTAAATTATAAGACAATGAAGAGAGAAATTGAACAAGATACAAATTAATGGAAACATATACTATGCTCATATATAGGAAGAATTAATGTTGTTAAAATGTCCATACTACTCAAAGCAACCTATAGATTCAATGCAATCCCTCTCAAAATACCAATGATGCTTTTCACAGAACTAGAGCAAATAATCCAAAAATTTATATGGAACAATGAAAGACCCTGAATAGCCACACAATCTTGAGAAAGAATAATAAAGTTGAAGGTATCATTCTACCTGATATCAAATTATACTTAGAAGGTTATAGTAATCAAAACAGCATAGTACTGGCAGAAAAACAGATATATACATCAATGGAACAGAATAAAGAGTTCAGAAATAAACCCACATATGTGTGGATAATTAATTTATGACAAAGGAGCCAAGAATGTACAATGGAGTAAAGAGAGCCTATTCAATAAATGGTGTTGGGGAAATTGTACAGATACATGCAAAAAATAAAACTAGACCACCTTCCTATACCATATATAATAATAAACTCAAATGGATTAAAGACTTAAATGTAATACTCAAAACCATAAAACTCCTAGAAGAAAACTGGCAATAAACTCTCTGACCTCTCTCTTAGTGATATATTTTTTATATATCTCATTGGGGAAGGGAAGTAAAAGAAAAAATGAACAAATTGGACTACATTAGACTAAAAAGTTTTTGAACAGCAAAGCAAACTATCAACAAAATAAAAAGACAACCAACTGAATGGGAAAAGATGTTCATCAATGATACATTCAATAAGGGGTTAATATTCAAAATTTATAAAGAACTCACAAAACTCAACACCAAAAACAAACAAACAATCAAATTTTAAAAAATGAGCTGCACAGAGGACCTAAATGGATAGTTCTCCAAAGAGGATATACAGACGGCCAATAGAGATATGAAAACATGCTTAATGTCACTAATGATTAGAGAAATGCAAATTAAAACCACAATGAGATATCACCTCATACCTGTCAGAATGACTATCCATCAATAAATCAACAGCCATCAGTGTTAGTGAGGATGTGAAGAAAAGGGAACCTTTGTGCACTGTTGGTGGGAATGCAAATTGGTGCAGCCACTATGGAAAACAGTATGGAAGTTCCTTAAAAATTAAAAATGGAATTGCCTTATGACCATTGATTTCACTTCTGCATATGTACTAGAAGAAATCCAAAACATTAATTCGGGAAGTTATATGAACCACTTTGTTTGTGGCAGCCTTATTTACAATAGTTAAGACATGGAAGTAACCCAAGTGTCCATCAATATTCAAGTGGATAAAGATGTGGTACATATTTACAATGGAATACTATTCGACCATAAAAAAAAAAATTAAATCTCACCATTTGTGACAACATGGATGGACCTAGAGGGTATTATGCTAAACAGATAGAGAAAGACAAATATCATATGATTTCATTTATATGTGAAGTCTAAAGAACAAAACAAACAAATGAAGCAGAAACAGATTCATAGATACAGAGGATAATCTGATGGTTGCCAGAGGGCAGGGGGGTTGGGAAGGGATTAAGAAGTACAAATTGGTAGTTACAAAATAGTCATGAAGATGTAAATTTCAGCATAGAGAAAATAGCCAATAATATTGTAATAATTAAGTATGGTGCTAGGTGGATACTTGGAATATGGGAGGAATCACTTTGTAAATTATGATTATCTAACCACTATGCTGTGTACCTGAAACTAATATAAAATAGTACTGAATGTCAAGTTTAACTGAAAAATAAAATTAAAAAAAGAAAATCAAATAAGTTAAAATCATAACCATCAAGGAAAGGTGACTTAGATGTATCTTAAAAGAAAATTTTAGTGATTTTTTTTTTTTTTTTTACTCTAGTCTAGTCTGGCCCACACACTTTCAGGATGAGAGACTAAAGTTTTTCCACAAGGGCACTCAGAGATGGGTCAACAATAACAAAGTTTACAAAATGATGGCTTAAACCCAAAACACTTACATTTGCAAGATCAGCTTATTTTTCTCCAGAAGCAAAATTTAATGGGAAAGAAAATTATAATCATGATGTTAATTTATTAGTTTATAATGTTTAATAGTTGTTACAGGGACAAAAATCTTTTAAAATGTTAATTCTCTTTCTATTGGAGTAACGATTGGAAGCCAATTAATTACTAGAAGGTTGATTGCTAATTATTTGTATTAGTTAAGGCACAGTCTAATATATTGTATCATAAAAACCTGTCAAAAATCCAGAAACCAGATCAGTAAAATAGTATTTAGTAAGAGTTTATTATGCACAAAAGAATAGTTCCCAATTTGGAAATCTTCCAAAGCTGAAATGAAGTTCAGAGGCTTGACTTTACAGGATGGTTTGTAAAGTGAAAATGAGGAAGTTGTTTAACCTTCACAATAATTGGTTATTACAATGTGGGTTTCCAGATGGTGAGGGATTGGTTAGAAGTGATTATCTTACACTCTTTTGGAAAGATGTCTCATGTTGTTTTTGGTGTGTGTTTTTTAAAATGATTATCAGAAGCATTTACAAGAAATAACCTTCGTTTCATGAAATACGCTAGATTTAGTTTGGCTTATGTGGCTTACATGGTTTTAAACTTCTTGGGGGAGTTTCAAGTCTGGTCTCTATTTTATTTTATTTTAACAGACCCTTGACTACCATGGCTTTTGCATAACAGTACAGACATTCTACCTGTTCCAGAAGGCTACCTAGGGACCCAGATTCTGCTGTGGTGGCATTTCATTATCTCATGGGACTGTCCTATCCACATGGTTGGAGCTGTCTCACAACTATCTATATCCTCCAGCCTGAGGCAAAGAGTAAGAAAAAGGATGTGGGGAAGAGAGAGAGAGATGCATCTTTATTTTAAAGCTATGACCAGGAATTTCACACAATACTCTGCTCACACCTATTACCCCGAACATTGTCACATGATCACCCCTAGTTGCAAGAGAAGCTGGAAAATGTAGTCTCTAAGGCGGTGACCCTGTGTCCTGCTAAAATGTAGATGTAGAGCAGAGGTGAGAAATTCTGTTACTGCAAGATCAATTAGCAGTCTCTGCCAGAGTGTGGTACCTGAACAAGCGCAGTTAGTTGAACTAAATGCTTAATAGAATCAAGCTATCATAGGCCATTGTAGTGATAATAAATTAGAGTACTCAGCCTTCTTCCTTCCTCATTGATTTGTGATGTTTCCTTTGATATGAAATGGCCATAATATATAAATATTAATGATAATAAGTGTACCTATGTCTTGAGGTTGTTATGAGGATTAATCCTCAGGTCTCAGCTTTTTCCTCTAGAAAAGCCTCCCAGGTAACGTTTCTTTCCATAGGTTCCTTATAGCACTTCCCATACTTTTTCAATCACAATATCCATCATGTACCCTTAAATTACTTTCTTATTTATCTGCTTCTGCTGTTAGACTGTTAAGCCTTGTGAGAATAGGGATTTCAGTTGCCTCATTTATTTTTATACCCTAGCTCAATGCTTGACACATTATATAGACTCATATATTAGTTAACTGACTGAGTAACTGGCTACAGTACCAGGCTGGCCCAGTGAGGTAGTTTACAAGGGGAGGCACATTCCTGAGCAGCCAGAGACAGTAGAAGGGTGCTGAGATATACGGAACAGAGAATAGGATGTGGAAATGTTTTCAAAGAGTGGAACACATCCATCTCACCAAATTGGTCAGAAGCTCCATGAATGTGGACAAGGAAAAAAAAGAAAGGGAATTTTCAAGCTGGTTAGAATTAGGAAACATTAGAAAATAGTTGAGTTTAGAAAGCAATCACAACCAATTTGCATAGTTGACCCCAGTTGTTTTTACTGAGCGTAGAACTTAAGGGTAGTATCCCCTTCTTCATCACATAAAGTCATTCTGGCTCTAGGTGAGTTCACTTTTATTCCAGGAAAAGCTTTGCAAGTTTTTTTCTTGCATTTATAAATTGTATAAAATGAATCTGAGGATGGGCCTCAGAACGGCTGTGTGTCATTTCGGCACACTGGTTTTGCGTCCTGCAGGAGGGAAACTACTGTGAATTATATTCATGGATTTGCAGAAGACACATTACTGTGGAAACTGGCTGGCGTTGCTATAGCTTGGCATGTGTGCAGTCAGGTATAATACAAGTGATACTTTCTTGAACCTCAGAGATCTTAGAGGACTGAAAGCCCCTAAAGACCATTTTCCTATTCCCTTCTCCAGTATCAAATAAAACTCCAAGATCTGAGAAGATAATAGTTTTATCCCATCCTTTTAGGAACTTCCTGTGGAAAGAAATTAACAAGGAGGCAGATTTCAGTGGCACATAAGGAGATTTTTACCACCCTCAGAGCTGTCTAAAATGAGAGTAAACTAACTGCCTCACAAATAATGAAATTCACTTCACTTTCAGTAAAAGAGGAGAAACTACATCTTAGTTTTCAGTGGTGATTTGGGATGGTGGGGACATGATGACCTCTAAGTTCTGTTCTTTAAAATTCTATGATATAACTTTTTCTTAGTAACTCAGAGGATCATGATAAATATGAATGTGTATTGCACTCTGATGCAATGGGGTCCTCAGGTTCTATGAGATGAGTTCAGTTGCATTTTGCTACAATACCTTGCTCTAGGCCAAATGCTTTTGTTGTTAGTTTGCATTCTTCTACTCCCAACCCTGTCCATCCCCCTGCTCAGGCTGGTCCGCTAGCACAATACATATTGTCTCCTCATCTGTATTGAAATCCTGGTGGACAAGAAGTCTTGGTACATAGGACAGGCTTTGGCCTAAGAATTCCACTCAGTGAATATATGGTGATACTCAATGAATATTTGGTGAATGAATGGTAAGTGATTTCTTAGGAGAGACTGCTACTCTTCATTTACCACTGCTTAGAAAGGATCCCTGCCCCATGCATTCACCCCATGCATTCACAGACTCCCTGCCCTTCTCTGAGCAAAACACCTTGCGCTAGATTCTTGCTGTGGCCTGGCATTTCAACTGTTTCCTCCCTGTCTTCCAGATGCCTACTCATCAGTTAAACTCCCATTTAAATATCATATCCTGTGTGACCCTTCATCAAGTATAATTGCTTCTCTTATGCTCTTTTAGAATTTTATATATACTTTTATTACATAATTTTAATATTTTATCATATCTATTTGGTCCCATTTATTTCCTCAGTTAACTTGGAGCTTTTTGAGGACAGAGTATCCCACCCCCAGTGCACTGTCTGGCATATTGTAGGTGCTCAGTAGACACTGGGTAGCTGGGTGACTGAGGGAAGCAGATTAATGTGTCTTCTCTGGCAAAGAAAACCACCTGGCTTTAAGGCATTAATCTCAGAAGGTATTTTTGCCCACTCTCTAATTCCCAAGTTTGTTCTGGATCTAAAAATCTGACACCTAAATTAATGGATCATGCCGTACTACAATGAGGTTCCGGGAGGCACACACGCCCTCAAGTACTCCCACCACATTTTAAGTCTTTTTATCTTGACATATTTTGAGAAAACTATTTGTTATTTAAAGAATCATATTTCTATGAGATAAATGTGTTGTAAAAAAAAAAGCCAATTCTATCATTATATTTAAAATGACCATAGAATTGTAAAAGGTCCAGGCTGCAGGAAGCTTCATGCTCTAAATTTTAAAGGATTTGCAACTACAGAAGAGATTCATCCAAGATGAAATAAGTATTTGGAACCATTAATATATAAACACATTAAATGTGGGCCACTGTGTGCATGTTCAATCAAGGATACAAGTACTACCTCCTCCCATTATCCCGTTCATCAAATCCTCTCAAATCTTATGCGCAAAGAACAGTTTAAGCCGCAGTTATTGGAAACCAGTTATTAGTTTAATTGTGTACACCTTTACAATGATAAGAAAATTATAGAAAGTGAGCTTGAAACCAGAACCTTAAAAAAATTAATTCTGTGAATTAATGATACTGCTTTCACATAATAAATGTGACTATCAGATTCGACCATTTTCCTGCCTTACTGATTCACTGCTGGGAATTTATGAGATCATTTTTGAAACTTAAAATAGTGCTGGCAATTCTCTCTCAGTAGGTAGGAAGAGCTGGTGGAGATGGTTTTCCACCATCATCACGCGGACCATGGCTCGTCCCTACATCATCTCTGCAGTTTTCCTGCTCTGTGACCCTCACCTTAGTATTTGACTGCACCAGTGACTGAAAGGTGATTCCATGTCACTTAGGCCCATGGAAGAATTTGGCAAGAAAACAGATATTTCTACTTCTTCCTCATTTAGATGAGATACTCAGTTTTAACCCTGGATTTATAACAACAAAAAACTTTTTCAATTATGTCAGAGAATGCAAAGCAAAAACCATTGAAATTCAGTTTTTTTTTTTTAAATCCTCACTCGAGAATGTTTTTCCATTTATCTTCAGATAGAGTGGGAGGGAGGAAGGGAGAGAGAGAAACATCAATGTGAGAGAGACACATTGATTGGCTGCCTCCTGCACGACCCTGACGAGGGCCAGGGACTGAACTGCAACTGAGGTACGTGCCTTTGACTGGAATTGAACCCGCAACTCTTTGGTCCCTGGGCTGTTGCTCTAACTGCTGAGCCAAACAGGCCAGGGTGACATTCAGTTTTCTAACTGAAATTTTAGAACACTATTTAGAAAAGGGAATAGTGACCTTTGAGTGAGAACAATATAATGCTAAAGATACATAAAGTACTTGTACAGCAACAATAAATTATGCATAAGAAAAAGAATTTCTTACCGATTTTCGTTTATTAGATTTTTCTAATTATGACCTTTTTTTTTACTTAGGAATAAAAAAACTAGAATATATATTACTTCTTTGAGTAATTTCAAGTATTTAAATTGAAGAAATAAAAGATCTTATAGGCTAACGGTAGTCTTTAACTTTTTAATAGTTTAGGACATTTGTAAATTGATTCATTGGAGTTTAGAAGGAATCTTTCCCAAGTAGATGTTTCTATATGGGGTTGGTCCACAGGTCTGCCCACAAGTTTTTAAAGTGTAGTGTTCGTGAAATACCACTATGTTGCATTTGACCAAGTACTGCAAAAGTTACGATCCCCTTATACATGAATCAAGATAATATAATGCCTTTTTGAAATGACACAAAATTGGTCTACATCCAACAATCAGAATAACCCTTTTAAATTTTCTGACTGCAAACATTTTAGATAAGTGTTTTCAAAGTGAAGACGAATTCTTTTCATTTTTTGTGCTGCAATTGTGCTGGTCTTAATCAGCCTTTTGCATGATCAAGTGCTGAGTGCTCATACATAACAATGTTTTAGATAAAAATGGATTCTTGATTCCACATTGGAATGCCTGGTGCGTATCTACTTCACAATGTGAGACAAGGTCTATGTCAGACTTTGGTCCTGCACATTCCTCAAGTTTTAAGTTATTGGCTGTGTTCTGCGGATCTGGGACAGGGGCACCTGCTGCGAGGGGATCTGAGGGGAAAAAAGAAGAAGCACTGTGGTGGGGTAGACATTGGGCTGGGGGAATGACAAATAGGGAGGGATGAGGGGAGATGACTTATTCCACACAGAACAGGCAGAGCCTCTAGTGTGCCTCGATGGGCATTTCACAGAGATGGCACATTAGAGAGGGTTTCTCTCCCTTTATCTTTCCCAGGATCCTTTCACTGCCCATCTCGACATCATCTGAAATCCTGTGTTTTCCTTGATCACCAATAGATAATAAGACAAAGTGGGAAAACATTGACCCAAACTGGGAGAAGAAGGGGCAGTAGATGGAGGAAGAAGCTGAAACTGGGAGAGGAAGTCAGAATGAAAGCAGAGTCTATAGTAGGATGGAAGGGGAATGATCTGTGACTGCAGAACAGGAAGTTCTTGGATGATATGAATGTGGAGAGGGAGTAAGTGAAAGCGGTGTGTGAGTTAGATATTATCTCCACAAGTACTAATAGAGTAACTCTCCCTCTGTTCTGCAAGGGTTAGCGAGTGGACCACATTCTCAGCATTTAAATTTGGTGATGGCCATGCAGGATGACCTATCAAATTGAGGGTTGTCACATTGAGGTCCTTTACCTTGTATACAATCAACAAGAAGCTATGGGATACCTGTGGCAGATACTCATTCACTGGACTAATGCTCAAGAAACCTGAGAGTTAATCCCAGCCTTGCCCACTAAGTCTCTGTGTGATTCTTTGTAGGTCTCTGGTCTTCATTATCAGTGTGTTGGAGGGTTGGACAACACTGCACCATCTGTAAGACCCATTACCACTCTTCCACAGCAGGTTTTCTGTTTCTTGGCTGAGCAAACAGAATTTCCTGCATTATTAAGTAATCCATAAGCACTGATTCCAAAATGGAGTGGACTGGACTGAGCCATGAAACAATGGATCCCATTAGTGAGTCTTTGAAAGTAGGGAAAATCCAAATCTGTAACCACAGAGCCACCTCCAGATGTCAAATTGCTATTTCCTTATTTAATCATTTCTACATGTAAAATCTTATCCCTATTTGAAATATCTAATATTAGTATAAAGAGGCAATGTTACTCAAAATAGATGTAATGAAATAGTCATAATAGTTCTCCTAATTTTACTGATAGAGTTATTCACTAGACCAGAGGAAATCAGTTTGGCAACTGCCTTATACCCATTAAAAAAAAAAATCCAAAAAACATTTCCACTATGAAAGTCATTGAAGAACCCCAAAGTTAGCCAAGTGGATTTTACCCATTAGAACATATATTCCAAAATCTTTGTTATGATTTCAAGATCTTTTGTGAATCGCAAAACCTTTTGAAATTTAAACCCAATTGAGGCATAAGAATGGCTTACTTTTCTGGTGAAATATTTTCTCTGTGTTGAAATGGAAGCTGACATGTAGTGAACATCTCTTTCATATAGGTTCTATGCTAGCCAGAACTGTGACCTAGTGAGATGAGCAGATGTTATTTCCACCTCTATTTTATACATGAGTGTTTGAGTCCCTTGTTTTTAGGACAAATATCCATCAAATGGCAGAGCTGGAATATTACCCAGGTTCATGCGATTAAATAGAATTATCCAGCAGAGGGAAAAAATGCTGGACATTTTCTGTGGTGTAAGATTCTTCCATTTAGTTCTTGGTTTGTCCACTGATGCTCCATCAACAACCAGACATCTATAGTCCTCAGAACCTTGGAGCCTGACTCAGGGGACCCCAGCATGTCTTCTACCTATGGAATTGAGATGCTGCGAAATGACTGGGAGTCATTAACTAGTGGGCTCCTTGATGGTCTGTCTCCATTTCCTTTTACCTTTCGAGGTATAGAAATCAGTAAAATTTGTTCTGCCTCTTCAGAGAAGCTGTGAGAAATTGAGACCCTTTCATCCTCACAGATTCATGGGAAATCCCTGCCATTTGAGACAGTTTCCCCCAGAGTAGAAATCAGTCTCTTTTTCGTTTGGGGACTTCTGGTACATGC
Organism: Tadarida brasiliensis; assembly: GCA_030848825.1. NCBI lineage: Eukaryota > Metazoa > Chordata > Mammalia > Chiroptera > Molossidae > Tadarida > Tadarida brasiliensis. Next base: position 164,863,600 of record CM061257.1, read on the forward strand.
TTGATTCCTAGAGCAAGAAAGATTGGTCCAAAGGGCTCACTTTTGTTAGAGTTACAAAACATATTACGTGGTTTTGAGACCAGCCTGTGTGACTGAGTCATGTTGCTGGCAATTTAGCAGCTGAGAGGAGACTTCAAGTTAGTGAATATAAGCCTGAGGGTAAACATAGCAGAGACCGCTGGCATTGTCAATTGTCACACTTTTCCCTCTTAAATAATGCCAAAACGGTTCATATATTCTACTGATAATGTTTACTCAAGATACCTGGGTAGAAAGATATATGACTAAAACTTAACTATGCAAATCTTTAGCTTTAACGATCTTTTAAACTCTAAAAGTGTATTTCCTTATTTAACGGAGAGACATGAGTCACCATAGTACAAAATTAGTCATGACTGAAAGACTAGCTTTGAATAATTTATATTTATGACAAAAATAATGATATTACCATAATATAAATCTGCTCAGGAAAGGGCATATGCTCACATAATTTTACAGAACAAAGAAGTCAGTGGCGCAGTAGATGTTTCTCAGTTCCCCCTTCAGAACACAGGTATTATTTTTCTCAAATAATTTGAACATCAAGAAATGATATGTAATGATAGACTTTCACTTTTAATTTTGCTCCCAGAGAAAATCTCTCCACATGTATTGTTTATTTTACATTAGACATTCAGACATATTTTTATTTAACATTAACTATGACTAATACAAATAATTGCCAAGCTCAGAGAGTATTAGTGTTTGATATGATGACTTTCATTGTTTATGTCAGTCATACTAATTTTCAATAAAATGATATGTAGTCAGATCATTCTTCTTACTTGTAATGGGTTCATGTAATAATGTATGCTACTAATATTAACAGTCCTTCCAATTCCCAGGGTTTAATTAGAATACCATATGATGTTCATGGAATATGAAAACACACAAAAGCACTCACACATAGTACTGTGATTTTAGAGTCAGAGAAACCTGTATTAAAATCCTATAGACATCACTAATTCATGATGTCATGCTGTGTGAGCTTATGGAGCCTAGTAGTTGCTGTAAAATATAAACACTGGTCCTTATATCTCTAGAATACAGAGTAAGGTTACCTATCAGTGAGGTCACCAGCAGGTCCTCTTGCTCAAAATGTTTCTTATGTCATAAATTTTAGGGGGACACTGTCCACTCTCTACCAAGTCATTTTTTAAAATTGGTCTTTTCACTTCTTTTTGAGTTCCTTTTCTGTACCCACAGTATAGTACTATTTATGAAATATGAAAGAGGTTATGTCTGTCTCCTGCTTAAAATCCATTCATTTATCTATTTATTCACTTATCTATTTATTCTTTATCATATTGTCTCAGATCATTTCAATTGTTTTGATATAGAATTCAGCTTTATAGTTTGGTATTATTTAATAACTTGTATGATTCAAAGGACAGTGCAAGTTATTAAATAGAGAATTAAAAATTAAAGACATTTTCCATTCTTTATAATTTAAAGAAAAGTTATATTGGGCGATAAGGCCTGCACTTGCATTAATCATTTTCCGATGTGTTCAAATTTGAGATTTAGATATAATTATCTGAAATTCAATAAACCTATGCCTGTATCCTAATTTTTAAAAAATGTATTTTAAAAATGAACCTGTTACACATCATGTACAAGTAATTCTGGTTTTATCAGATTATAAAAAGTCCAAATATGATGAGATGTTCTTGTAGTCGTGCAGACATGGACACAGATGCTTAATGTTTGTTTGATTGTCCTGTGTTTGTTTGCTGCTGGAAAATGCTGTGCTGGATTCTCTAGTGTGATCTTTATTCTCTTGTTCCAGTGTGGAGAGGTTAGCTCATATGCCCTAGACCTAGTCCAAAGGGAGCCACGACCCTGGATTGCCACAGTCACTAAAGGGAAACACATGCTTTGGATTTCAATATATAATGCAATAAAAATTTAGAAAACAACACACTAAAAGAGACTAGAAATTATTTTGTACTATGATATTATTTTTTAATTAAAAAAACTAAGAAAACGATAACCTTCCTAAGTAGTCCGGTTCTTACATCCCCAGTGCACTGAACACATACATAAAAATTAGTTTATTCTGCTTATCCTTTCCAAAAAGAAGCACCTATTTCACTGTAAACTCTGATGAAAACATACAGACTTGAAGCAATCTAGTCATTTTTAGTCCAGAAAGTATCACAAAGCTGAGTTCCCGAGAAGGAGCCAAGAGCAGAGCTGAGTTTCCTCCCACCCTGCTGATATCAGGAGTAGGCACAAGGCCCACTGTTGTACACGTTCGCCTTCCCTCTTCTCACTCTCTTCTTTCTTCCTCAGTGGCACTGCTCACAGCTCTTCCTTCCGAATGGTTCTAGAATAGGGTCGCATAGGTTCACATGTGAACAATTCACTCAAGAGCTTAACTATCTTGAATTGCCAGAGATGTGCCACTTAATAATAGAATATAAATCTTACATCAAAGCAGGGCTTCTCAAACATAGTAAACTCCCAGAAACATCTGGAATCCTTGTGGAAAGTGCACATTCCTAAATCCCTCCCCTGAAGATTCTGACTCAGCAGATCTCAGGAGGCTGGAGGGACACAGGAGACTGAGAAAAAAGCAAACTTGGAAAACACTGACGTAAAGAACTTGGAAAACACTGACGTAAAGAATGACTCTAATTGTAGATTTCAGGCATCAATGAATGGGTCAAGGTTCTTTCTGACAAGACTGTCATCAGGTTACAGGGATGGTTTTACAGTTGTTTAATCCAGGGAACCAGGAAATTAGACTAGTGTGTTTTATGATTTCAATACAAAATAATTGCAGTTATATATGCATAACCAATAGACACAGACGACAATACTGTGAAGGGGGAGGGACAGGAGTGGAGAGGAGGGTGTCAGTGGGGGAAAAAAGAGAAACATCTGTAATAAATAAATAAATAAATAAATAAATAAATAAATAATACAATTAATGGTAAAAAAAAAAATTGCAGTTGACCACTTTTAAGATTTGGCTTCTACTCCTCTACTTCAGCCAGCTTTGTAATTAACAAACAATAAATGATGAACCTCTCACAGAAAGCTAGTATTTTCTGCCCCTTAAAATTGAATGTAGTCATGAACACGGAAACAATTTCTATTTAAGGCCATATTTCTTATCGCTAGAATTTTGTCCCTGGTGTTTAATAAGATATTTAAGAAGAAACTTGTGCTAGAAGTCAGCGTCTTAATTTTCAAAATAGAGAATGAGGATGGAAATAAAAATGATATTATAGAAGCAAATTGAGTGTGACACAGGAATGAGGTAGAGTCTCTTGGGAAATAACGTTTGGGAAGGATTATTACTAGAGAATATGGCTTATGTTTCTGTTCTGAGATTTGGGACACTGAATTTAACTTTTCATCACAAACTGTAGGTGACAGAGTTACTTTCCCTTCATCATTCATCAAATATGAAATGGGAGTGACCTTGTGTGAGACCCAAGGAAGATGTGGGTAAAAGGACAATTACACTTCACATTCAGTTTTAAGAGGTTAAAAAAAAATAATAAATGGTGAAGAAAATCTGAAAAGGGCATGTTAGTGTTTCATCTGCTTATGTATCCCAAGTAATTTAGAATTAGAAAACATATCACATACAACTCTCCCACAAGGGAAATAGCCTAGTAAGAGTGGTTGGTTTTACTGTTCATTATTTTTGTTGTCTTAGAGCATAAACTCCATTAAAAGAGTGAGAGTAAAATAACATTCAGATTGTTCTTTATGTAACCAAAGACATATTAGCCCTGAACTGGCTGTCAATTAACTTTGTGAGCTTGAGCAAGTGACTTCACCCCTCTAGATTGTAGCTTCCTTGTCTGTAAAGTGAGAGAGTAGAATTAAGTGATCTTGAGTGTCCTTGTGGCCATAACACCTGTGAAGGAGAAGCTTGACCTGACTCCTGGTACAGTCAGGATGGTCAGCAGTGAAGGTTGTGTACAGAAGTTGCATGAGGATGTGTTTATATATCATACACAAATGCACTACATTACCGAACTGGGTCACTTTTTACAAAAGCTTTAGTAGGAATGGCAAACACTTTGTAGCACTTGACTACATTAACTCATTTAACCCTCACAACAACACTGTACAGTAAGTACTATTAATATTGTCACTTCCATTTTACAGATAAAGACTTTGAAGCACAGAGATGTTAAATCACAAGTCCTGACTGACCCAGCTAGTAAATGGCAGAGCCAAGATTTGGATCCAGACGGTCAGATTCCAAAGAACGTGCATGCTTAACCACTGTGCCCTGTCACCTCTCTGTGTGAAGAACGTGTTTAATCTCATTGCTAAAGCTGCATTGTGACTGTGCTGAGGTTGGGACTGGCTGAGACATTGATGTGGGGTTGATAACTGTATTGAAAAGATAAACCAGGATTGCTAATCTGATCTGGAGAAGTGGAAATGCAAAGTCTGTTACAGAAAACCAAAATAACAGTTACGCCAGGCACAGCTACATTGCTGCCAGGTGTTAGTGAAGGCTGTAGATAGTGAAAAATTGAACCCACCATCCAGTTCTGATGATGCCCTACAATTTCATAATCCTCCACAGGTCCTTAAAAAACTGTTGCATTTGTAAAACATACCAAGACCACCAAAATGCTGTCACTCTAACTGAGAAGCCACCCTCATAGTGTCTATGATTGCTTGTGCTCTATTCCCCCTTCCCCCCTCCAAAGTTCAGGCTGTTCAAAAGCAGCATTGATAGCCATCAACCTAGTGTTGGTCTTACTTGAATGGAATTATTTTCATCTTTAACTATTAAATATATTTGATATTAATTTCTGAATTGTGTGTGAGTGTGTGTGTGTGTGTGTGTGTGTGTGTGTGTTTAATGCAAAGGGTATTTCTCTTCCTCTTTCCAATAATTTTTATTAGTAATGATTGTTGAATTTTACTAATTCTTTGGTAGTTATCAATATTGTCATATCTTTATTACTTTACTATTAATACTTATTTAACATTTTTATTATTGAACCATACTTACGTTTCACAGGAGACCATGCTGGGCTATTTTTACACATACACTAAGGAGCATCACTACAATTTTGTAAATACAAAATGATTTTAACTTTATTCTACCAAACAAAATTGTGCTAACTAATAACAGCAGAAACCACTGAGACAATTATATAATTATCTGTAAAAGGAATACCAGTGCATGCCCTTCTCCTTTTGGCTGTTAAAGTTTCATTTCTTAGTAAATTATTTCCCTAATCACTAACAATATCCAGATCCACAAAACAAAATAAAATGAAGCAGACTAACTCTATGAGAATATTGCTCTCAGGGGATCTCAGCTAATGGAACATCAGCTTAGAAGGTTCTCTGTACAAAGGAAAATTCAAAATGTGAGAAGAGACAGCTCATAACTATAAAGGCTCATCCATCATTTTAAAGAGAGCTTAGACTCGAATAAAGGGGAAAACTAAGTTTCCTCTCAGTTCAGATGTGTATGTTTTCTTGTGAGATTAATTTCCTTCTTAAGCATCTCTTTTGTTCCTGGAATACAGATGAAAGAAATACGAATACAGTTAGTTCTGGGCAAGAACTGAATTCTTTTCTTTTCCTTTTATAGTTGCCAGAGCCTGGGTACATTAGGCAACAGAAGGCGGGTACTTGCTTTCTTTGTGAAGATGACTTGATTTTTTTTTTTTTTAATCCTCACCCGAGGACATTTTTTTTGCATTTATCTTCAGATAGAGTGGGAGGGAGAGAGGGAGGAAGAGGGAGAGAAACATCGATGCGAGAGAGACACATCGAGTGGCCACCACTCGTATGATCCCAACCGGGGTGGGGGCAAACTGCAACCGAGGTACGTGGCCCCAGCGGAAACCAAACCCGGGACTCTCTGGTCTGCCGGTCAATGCTCCAACCGCTGAGCCAAACCGGCCAGGGCAAGATGACGTGATTTTTAATGATTCAAAGTCAGAAAGCTTCCTCAGAGAACTTGAGACAGAACAGTAGAGCCTTCAGCTTGAAAAGATGGGTTTAGGACTCAGAAGACCAGTTCTGCCACTGACTAGCTATGCAACTTAGTAAGTCACCTAACCTCTCAAAGGCCTGTTTCTTCATCCATAAGATGGGGTAGTAATACATTCCCCCGGGATGGAGTAAGCAATGTGAAGTACTTAGCTTAGTGCCTGGTACAAAGTAAAGTGCTCAGAACTGTTAGGTAAATACATATACACATGCACATAGGTCTACATGATGAAATAGTTTCAGAGCTTCGATAAACAACCTGAAATGCTTTGCTGAATGCTCAGATTCCAAGGATACAGTCAGATAAGCACTTTGAGACCCAGTATGGATGGTAAAGTCCAGCTAATCCAGCCACTTGGGGCCAAGCAGAACAGCACCCAAAATCTTCGAAGCCAAGGGAATGTCTCGTTACGAAAATTCCTCCCCAGTGAACAGTCACCTGTACAGTATAAAGGTCTTCCCCCTAGGAGATCTGACTTCCTTATGGCCTAGAAACTAATCACAAATTTTTGTCATGAGAATGAGCTCACAGCAAGGAAGAGGAAAAGAATACAAATATTTTGCCTCCACCAATATTCAAATATTACTCTATTTAAAATCGAGAATTTAGTGTTAATCAATGGAATTACACATTATGACTAAATTAAGTATTGATAAAATTAAATATTGATCAAAAATGATTCCAAAATTAATTTTACTGAAGTATGACTGAATAGGAAGGTAGCCTGGTCTGTGGTGGACGCCACGCCTGGGAGCCGTGGGCTCTATTCTTGGCTTCACTTCCTGAGTCTGTGGATTGCAGCGATACTTAACCCACCTGTGAGACCCCAGGAGAGTTACCTGCTTTGTTAGCCCTACTTTGTTTCCACCTGTGAGAACTGGGATGGGAAAGCTAACAGCTCCCTGGCAGCTCTCGAATTCTGACTCCACACGGTGGTAGGGCAGGCTGCATTGCACCGCTCCAGATGGAAAGTCTCTGAAGTTGTGCAAGCCAGCCAACAGACTCCAGGACAGCCAGAATGAGCCCTGAGAAAATTAGCCAGCTCCGAGCCCCACCTGCTCATGATCCCTGCTCCTTGCTTTGCTTCTTCATTAAGGGAAGAAATGACCAAATTCCCTTTCAGGGCTCCTGTGAATCCTTGCATTTCCACACTGATGGCCCAAAGCTCTTGCCTTTGGGAAAAACTGCAGCTAGATTCAATTCGGTACTGCCAAATTAGACTGAAAATGAATATTAATAACCATCATCTGCAACTCTTTTCCTAATGGATGTGTAACAGGGTTTAAAGTTTCTGACACATTTAGACTGAGTGCTAAGTCACCGGGCCATCTGGCTCCAGGACAGTTAAGCAAAGGGCTGCTCCCCTCCTGGGTACCTGAGACCATTTACTTTAACATCCTGCTGGCCAGCACAGGCATCAGCAGAGACTGTGATTGGTCCACAGTCAAAAGCCAAAGAAATTTGGAAAACAATTGGACTGTGAGAACAACAGAGTAAAGCTTGTTTCTGGTGAAGATTATGCCTATGAAACAGCAAGGTTGAGGTAAAGAAAAGCTACATGGCTGAAAGATGAAGGTGCATAGAGTGGACGTCATAAAGAAAGCCCTCAGCTTGGACTTAAAAGCATAACTATGCTGAAGGCTTAACTGTCCTTTCAAAAATTCATTCCCCTGGTATGAGATGACTTTGAAAATGTCCCTGATCTGATAGGATCATATTAACACTGCTGGTCACCATCACCCAATTTCTTTTTTGCCAGTTGGCCTTTTGAACATGTCTGCCTGGAAAAATGTCGCACTTGATATATACATTTATCATATATTTGTGCGTCAGGGATAACTCACACCTCTAAGTTTGATGAATCTTCTGTAATTAAATATAGATTTCTATGTCTCCCAGGTGTCTGGACTAGATCTGATAAAAACGAGCTTCTCGTCCTCTGTGCTGGGCTGAGAGCAGGACTGTTTTGCATCGCTTGTTAGTAGGACAATCACTGCCACACCCTGGGTCCTTGCACAGGGATGCCCCTCCTTCTCCAGTGCCATCCACTGGTTCACGGATTCCTTTAACAGGGAACACAACCCGAAGTCTAACTTAAATCCAGGTGTCATTGGGAAAGGTGATGTGTTCACTGGAAGTCAAAGGTTTAGGGCCAGAGAATTAATCCTCTCTTCCATTCCTCACGGAAGAGATTTTAACTTGTCTTGGATATTTCTATGTCATCCTGAAAAATAAAAACTTCTGAGAGTACTAGAAATGTGTCAGATGTGTATTTGACTTCTCAATGTGTCAGAACCCAGGAAGTAGGTGGGGGAACGCGCCCTCTGCCACGGTCTCAGCTCGTACGCATGTTGGGCACACAGGTTCCCAACAGCTTCTGGGCTGTGGCTCAACCCACATGCGGCTCCACAGAACTGTTGTACGACCAGCTGCTACTGCCAGGCATTGCCTTTAACATTCCTCACGCATCGCCTTATTCGATCCTTATAACACCTGTGCGTGAAGGAATATTTCCTATTTGATAAATGTGGAAAATGAAGCTGTGTTAATCTGAGGCCTCAAAGAAATAGATGCCCACTTGGGATGTAAACCACAAGGATTTTATAAGGGAAGATGCTTGTGTGAGAGGAGCTAGGAAAGGAGCTGAGATGTTGGGAGAGCTACACTGTGAGTCATGTCTGCCCCTGGGTGAAGGAGAGGAGAAAGCACCCCAGAGCACTGTGGGGGTTTAAGGAAGTTCCCCAGTGTCATCAAGGAGTCCCTGAGCTAAGGAAGGTCAACCAGGGAGTTCCTTGAGCCAAGGTCACCAAGGTATCCCTCGTCTCCCAGGGATAGGTCTGCCTTAATAGCCTTGTGATGGATTTCAGAAGCTGAGGCCCTGATCCATTATTCTCCCTGAGGGAGATGGTCTGAGATGCTCTTTCTCATGGCTGCCCAGTAGGTTCAGTCAGTTTTATTTGCTCCGGATCTCACAGCCAGCTAGTGACAAAGGTCCAAGCCGTATCCCCACACATCCAGACATGTGTGATTAGAAGCCTACAGGTGGCCCACACTGGGCATCAGCCCCTTCCAGGTCCTCCATCTCACTCAGACCTTCCGGCCCGCCAAGGCAGGCAGGCATCAGGAAGCTGCGGTGCCCCAGTGGGCAGGGGAGAGCCCCTGTCAGAGCTGCGCTTTGCTGCCTGGTGCACTGCCCTCCCGCTGCTTTAATAATTCGTTATAAAACAAACAAAGTCACAGGGAATTGCTGCCAGAGGATAATGGCCTCCTGCTTTGCAATTAAGCACTGGCGTTCAGCTGTGCCCCATGGGCCACAGTATATTGCTGCTTCCTGTCCCAACGTTCTCACCCATGAGCGTTCTCTGCTAATTAAATTTATTATCCTATACAGCAGATCTTGACATTTGTTTTCTTTTCAGCCTGATGGTTTAGAGAACGTATTTTTCAAGCTACCTGTTCTTTCCAGCCCGACATTGATACGTTCCACAAAGCAGCGCAGATAGGTTTAAATAAAGCACAAACCCTCTAAAAGTTAATGTTGGTGAGAAATACCAGTTATCAGAGGGATTCTGTCATAAAACAATTTTTTCAAGTGTGTATGGAAGCGGAGACTTGTGAAAGTCCTTTTAATACCATGCTGAGATTATACCCAGCCAACCACCAGAAGCAGGTTCAAGTTCGTGAACTTGCTTTGGATGCAGCATCCTGTGGGATGTGCTTCGGGATCTCTCAGTTCAGATCTGACAGCACCTTTCGGCTCTCTGATCATGTTTCAGATTTTTTATTAGAAAAGAGTATTTTGTATACTACCTACATTTCACTGACAGGCTCGGAATCATGAAAACACTAGTTACCACACAGGACATAGAAGTGGCTACTTCCTCAGCAGCCCAGGGCCCTAGACCTGTGCATTATTGCCCCAAGCTTTGAACACCGCACACCTGGTTCCCCAGGAAGAGGGGATAGTGAGCCAGTGTTTGAAATGTCAGTGCAAGAGCGAGGAAGATGAGCCTCGAGGTCTCAGTTCCCTCTTCTGTAACCTAAGGGCAGTAAACTAGGTGATATCACAAACCTAGACCAGAGATTTTCAACCTTTTTCATCTCATGGCACTCATAAACTAATTACTAAAATTTTGTGGCACACCAAAAAATATGCTATATTTTTTGCCAATCTGACCAAAAAAAAAAAAAAAAAAAAGTATAATTTTGATTCATTCATACGGGACGCGATTATGTTAGCTGCTGTCATTTTTTTTATTTGACAATCTAAGGGGAAAGAGTCCAGTGCCCATGACTAAATAGTCAGGTATTGCATGTTTTAGAAAATTCTTGCAGCACACTAGTTGAAAATTGCTGTTCTAGACTATGATACTGAGGTAACCAGGAGGTATTAAAAGTAGATACCAGGGCCCAAATGGTGTGGCTCAGTGGTTTGAGCATTGTCCCATGGACTGAGAGGTCCTGGTTGGATTCCCAGTCAGGGCTCAAGCCCAGATTGCAGGCTCGATGCCCAGTGGGGGCATGCAGGAGGCAGTCAATCTATGTTTCTATCTCTTTCTCCCTTCCTCTCTAAAAAAATCAATAGAAAAAAAAAAAAGGTGGATACCAGGAATCCATTATCCTCCCTCATTTCTTCACATCAATCATTTTGCCCATAGTAACAAGCCATCTTTAGTGTCCAGCCCCTGGCATCTGCTGTCCCCAGCCCACAAACACCTTCTCCTCCCCCTGCACCTCCTCTTTGCTGACCTGTTTTCCTCACTCATCACTGTGCTACTCTGTAAACCAAATGTACCCTACCCTGTCCTAGAGATCCATTTTGTCGTTGCTTTCTATCTTTCTTGCCAGAGAAAAACAAATTTGCAATAATTATATACAGACAATATTGAGAAAGTTAACAGCTCACTTTAAATTCACACTAAATTTGCCCTGGCCAGTTTGGCTCAGGGGTTAGAGCGTCAGCCTGCGGACCAGAGAGACCCAGGTTCCGTTCCTGCTAAAGGCTCGTACCTCGGTTGCAGTTTGTCCCCGGCCCCAGTTGGGGTCGTTGGGTGGCAACCACTCGATGTGTCTCTCTCACATTGATGTTTCTCTCTCCCTCCCACTCTATCTGAAGGTAAATGCTAGAATGTCCTCGGGTGAGGATAAAAAAAAAAATTCACACTAAATTTAAAAAAAACATAGAAAATCCTTTCTGGGCATAGAGGGAAAAGCATGTGTGCTGCAGAGTCGAGGAGGAGGAAGAGGAGTTTGTGAGGAGGAAAGGAACAATCAGTCATTCACTGAGCATCAGGTAATGCCAGGAAGTTTACTAGGAAGTTTGCTCTTTCACAAATTATTACATTACTCCTTTAGATTTCAGAAACAATGTGTACATCTCACATAATGCAAACACAGCCAGGTGTATAAAATAAAGTCAACTGTAATCTTATCACCACCCCCACCACCCTCTTCTTCTAAAATCAGCAACCACAACAGTTTTGTTATGTATTGATTTAACAAATATGCATTGACTGTTCACTTCTCGTCAGGCTGGGTTTTGACCAAAGGTGTTGTTGGGTTTTTGTTTGTTTGTCTCTTGATGTGTGAACTAAACAGACAAAAGTACCCACTTTCCTGGAGCTTATAGTCCAGTGAAAGAAGACAATTTAAAATGAAATAAGTAAAATAAATATTATGTTAGAGAATATAAGAGCTATGGAGAAAAATAAAACAGGGAGGGGGATAGAAGGGGCTAAGGCAGGGGTCTGGGGCAGGTGAACAGTTTTCCATAGAGCCATCAGGAAACACCTTGCTGAGAAGTGCATACACCAAGTAGGTAAAGTGGGTGAATATATCTTTCTCTAATTTTCTAGTGTTCATATAAACATTCTAAGCACAAATGCATGCATATGATTTGTCTTAATGCTTTTTACTTAATGGGATTGTATTATACACAATACTTTGCAACTTGTTTTTTCCACTGAAAAGTACATCATTGACATCTCTCTGGGTCAATACATATAATCTAGTTCATTCTATTTAATAACTGCATAATTTTCCTTATTTTGTGTGGATCACAGTTTACACAAATGTTCTTCTATTGCTGGGATTTACATTATTTGTAGTTTTCACATCGTATTTTATTCTTTTTGATAATACAAGCAATGTTGTGAAGTTTTCCAGGCTTTATTTGTTCATGCCAAAGTTTTAGGTATTTTAAATATTCTATTATTTTACTTAGGACAACTTAATTGAGCTAGATTTATATTCCTTTTTCTAGAAGCAAAGAAGTAGAATTCAGAGTAGTTAAGTTGGTTTGCACTTGGCCATTTAACTATTATATAGAAATATAAAGATTTAACCTCAGGACAGTATGGTGTCAAAATACTATATTTTCAAGCTCTGGGTCAAGATGGTAAAGTAGGAAGATCCTGAACTCACCCCTTCCCACAGACACATCAAAACTACAACTATATACAGAGCAACTGTGGCTGAGAAGGATTTGAAGACCAGCAGAACAGATTTTCTACAGCTAAGGGGATAAAGAAAAAGCTACATCAAATGGCCACTTTTTCAAAACCAGGAGATGTAGCTGATCCTACCTAATACCCAGAAACAAACATAGAGAGTGAGGCAAAATCAGGAGATAGAGGAATACGTTCCAAACACAAGAAGAAGAAAACCCCAGAACAGAAACTAAATGAAATGGAGATAAGTTATCCCCACTAATTCTGGAAATCAGACACACACACACACACACACACACACACACACACACACACTTACAATGCTAGAGTACTTAAAATTGAGATGTGAAATAAAGAATTATAACAAAAATGATTTTTAAGGAAGTAGTGTAACATAATATAAAATAGCCAATATAATACAAACACAGTCATGCACTACATAACTGATATTTTGGTCAGTGCCAGACCACATGTCTGATGGTGGTCCCATAAGATTGTAATGGAGCTGGAAAATTCTTTTTTAAAATTTTTTTCTTTATTGATTTTAGAGAGAGAGGAAAGGAGAGGGAGAAAGAGATAGAAACATTGATGAGAGAGAGCATCGATTGGCTGCCTCCTGCATGCCCCCCACTGGGGATTTGGCCCACAACCTGGGCATGTGTCCTGACCGGGAATTGAACTGGCGACCTCTTGGTGCATGGGTCGACGCTCAACCACTGAGCCACACTGGCTGGATGGAGCTGGAAAATTCTTTTTCACTGAGTGATGTTGTAGCTGTCATAACATTATAGCACAACACAGTGCTCACATGTTTGTGGTGATGCTGGTGTAAATAAACCTACTGCATTGTCAGTCATATAAAAGTACAGCACATACAATTTTACCTTTCATAATACTTCATAATTATAATAAACTATGTTGCTGGTTTATGTATTTAATATACTACACTTTTTATTGTTATTTTAAAGTGTACTCTTTCTACTTATAAAAAAGTTTGCTACAAAACAATAAGCTATGTTACACATGGCATGTTTACTGCCTCTCTTGATTGCATCATTTTCTCTTGTGCTTGATTTAATCTTGTGTTGTTTTATAAATTTAGTTTAGCCCAAGTGTACAGTGTTTACAAAGTCCACAATAGTGTACAGCAATGTCCTAGGCTTTCACATTCACTCACCACTCACTCAATGAATCACCTAGAGCTCTTCCTGTCCTGCAAGCTCCATACATTGTAAGTGTCCTATACAGGTATACCACTTTCATCTTTTATATTGTATTTTATTGTACTTTTTCTATGTTTAGGTATATTTAGATACACAAATACTTAACATTTTGTTACAGTTGTCTGTAGAATTCAGTAGAGTAACATGCAGCACAGGTTTGTAGCCTAGGAGCAATAAGCAGGTTGCATCTATAGCGTGCTATTGTATATAAAATGTTCTTCTTTTTCTTTGTCTCAGCCTTTTTTTGTTGAAGTCTTTTTTGTTGATACAATCATTGCTACCCTGGCTTTTTTTGTTTGTTTGTTTCCATTTGCATGAAATAACCTTTTCCATACCTTTACTGTCAGTCTGTGTGTGTCATTCACTCTGAAGTGAGCCTCTTGTAGACAGCATATGTAAGGGTCTTGTTTTCTTATCCATTCAACCATCATATGTCTTTTAATTAGAGCATTTAATTCATTTATATTTAAAGTAATTATTGATAGGTATATAGTTATTGTCATTTTATTATTCATATTTTTTATCTTTCTTTTTCTTCTTCTTGAAGAAGTCCTTTTAACATTTCTTGTAATAGTGGTTTGATGGTGATGAATTCCTTTAGTTGTTTTTTTTTTTTTGTCTGAAAAGCTCTTTATGTTTCCTTTGATTCTAAATAATAGCCTTGCTGGGTAAAGTAATCTTGGTTGTAGGTTCTTGCTTTTCATCACTTTGAATATTTCATGCCAGTCCCTTCTGGCCTGCAAAGTTTCTGTTGAGAAATCAGCTGACAGTCTTATGGGACCTCCTTTGTAGGTAAGACATCTTATACTTTTAATCAGAAGTGTGGACCACTCTGTAACTAAGCAATGGGAACAAAAAAAGCAGATACAACTGTTTATTTGCTGTGGTAGCAGAGAAACCCACTACATGATATGGTAAGTGGAGAATCTTCCACATGCAGATCCTAAGGGCTTTTAGATAAGTGTAGGTAAAGAGGAAACCTCTTGGTTACAAATTTTTTCTGGAAACATGTTGAAAACTTCTGACAACATCTAAATTCTTGACTTTCCTGTGATTAATTAGAACACTGAGGCAATTGGGAAGCATAGGACCTAAACTTTATCTTATGTTATCCATCATGAAAGTTTTCCTTTAGACTAAAGAAAAGACATATACAATGAAATCTTACTTGACCATAAAAAAGAATGAAATCTTACCATTTGCAACAATATGGATGGACCTAGAAGGTATTCACATTGAAGGTGGGGCCAGGATACCAGTATTTTTTAAACTTCCTAGGTGATTCTGATATAGTGAAGAAAATTTAAAAAATACTGGTATCCTGACCCCACCTTAAATGTGAATCAGCATCTATGGGTTACTTCCTAGGTGATTCTGATATAGTAAGAAAAATTGGGAAACACTATTCTAAATGATAGGTAGTGATGTTATGAATTTCTTTTCAGAAAACAAAGAGTACTCTTAAAATAGTAGTATATTTTTCCTCAAGATTTGAGAGTTTTTAAGGGCACATTATTGCTTTTAAAAATAAAACTCTTCTCCCAAAAAGTTTTTTAATGAAGGATCTATGTAGCTCCATTGTTTCCCCTTCCACCCCACAAGGTACTATATATGTTTTTTGCAAAAGACTTTTTTTTTTTTCTTTCCTAGCCATCACATAATTTTTAAATAGCTAGCAATATCAGGGAGAAAAGAAAGAGCAAACAAAAACATACCCACAATTATGTATTTAATTAAAATAAAAATCAAAGGGAGAAATCTTAATTAGCCTCTGCTATGGTTTATTCTCCCAAAAGTAGCAACAGTGATATTTCAAATGGGAGGAAACAGACTTGGATTGGCCTAGAGACCAAGGGTGCTTTGGTCCAGTGGATGGAGTCCCAAGGTTTCTCTCTCCTTTGAAAAGTCTGTCTTTTCATACAAAGTCTTCCAATTCAATCCTGGGTTGCTTAGAAAAGCTGTTTGGCTCTGGCCGGTTTGGCTCAGTGGTTAGAGCATTGGCCTGTGGACCAGAGAGTCCCGGGTTCGGTTCCTGCTAAGGGCACGTACCTCAGTTGCAGTTTGTCCCTGGCCCCGGTTGGGGTCATGTAGGTGGCAACCAGTCGATGTGTCTCTCTCACATTGATGCTTCTCTCTCTCTGTTCCCTCCTCTCTTCTCCCCCCTCTCTATCTGAAAATAAATGCAAAAATGTCCTCCAGTGAGGATAAAAAAAAAAAAAAAAAAAAAAAAGAGAGAGAAGAAAAGCTATCTGTGCTAATAAACTGACCTTTCTACAGTTTTCTTTATGCTTTTGCAGAAGAGGGTACCACTGGAAATGTTTATGAGGATTTATAATTCTATAACATATTCTACACAAGTATTTTATTCTGTTTAATTAAATCACCTCTGAGTTCACAGGTTAGTTAATTAGGACAGCAGAAACCTATCAAAGTATTAATAGGTGAGATTAGTGGTGCCCAAAGATTTCCAACTGTGCTCTGGGTTGCATACACATCTTAGCCTCCAATAAGAACCGGTTTTCTCTCCTTGAAAAAACAACTTCTTGTGGCATCTGTCATTCTGTCATTTTTTACTTCTCAGATAGCAATAGTTCTGATTGTTTTCTTAACATGCAAGAAGAGTATAGATGTTAATCCCAAAATTCAAAAGGCATTACCCTGGGAATATGTAAGAACTCTGAAAACTATATACAACTAAAATAGGAGAGAAAAAATAAGGTTCTTGATTTTTCCTCTCTCCAGCAGCATTACAGTACACACAGTAGAATGGGGACTTTTGTATTTAAACTGACAATCCTGGTGTTTCAAACCAAACCTGTGAAATACTGTCTTTCATTGATGACACTTCCTTCTTAGAATCTGAATGATGTCTTCCCTTTTTACTTGCTATTGTGGAGCCCTTGTCTTCTGAGGAACTCCATGAAATTTTAAATCTTCATATCATTCATTAGTCTATTGATGGTTTGCTTGTTTATTTATTTTGGTAAAATATACATAACATTATTTTCACCTTTTTTAACCATTTTAAATAGACAGGTCAGTGGCATTAAGTACATTCACACTGTTATGCAACCATCACCAGCATCCATTTCCAAATCTTTTACCATCTCCACAAACTGAAACTGTATCCATTAAACAATAATTCCCATTCTCCCCTCCCTGCAGCCCCTGGCAACCACCTCTTTCTGTCTCTATGAATTTGACTATGATAGGTCGAATCATATAATATTTGTATGTTAGTGTCCGGCTTCTTTCACTTAGCATAATATCTTTAATGTTCATCCAGGTTATAGCATGTGAGAATTTTATTCCTTTTTAAGGTTGAATAATATTCCATGGTGTATATATATACAACATTTTGTTTATCCATTCATGCATCAGTGGACACTTAGATTGTTTCCACATTTTGGCTATTGTGAATAATGCTGCTATGAACATTGATGTACAAATATCTGTTCAAGTCTCTACTTTCAATTATTTTAGGTGTATACCTAGAAGTAGAATTGCTGGATCTTATGACAATTCTATGTTTAATTATTTTAGGAACTGTCATACTGTTTTCCAAAATGGCAGCACCATTTTGCATTCCCACCAGCAATGCAATGTGGAAAAATGTGCCAGCTTTGAATGTCCTCACCATCATTTGTTATTTTCTGTTTTGTTTTGATGATAGCCATCCTAATCAGTGTGAAATATTATCTCATTGTGGGGTTTTTGTTTGCTTGTTTTTTCAGTTTTTATACACACACACACACACACACACACACACACACACTCTATCCTTTTATAGGCCTCTTAAACATGTGAGTCTAAATAATATTTGTTAAATGAATGAGTGAATGAATGAAACTTACTCGTTTGCCTATTATGCATGCTGATATGATGGGTATCAATTAGGATTCTTTTTTTTTTTTTTAAAGAGATCTACTGTATTGTTCTTTTTTTTTTTCTTTTCAATTTTTATTAAGTTATTTTGGTTACAGATGTTTCTCTTCCCCCCCCAGACACCCTCCTCCCCATCCTGTCCCCCTAGCATTGTTGCCTATGTCCATTGGTTATGCATACATGCATAGAAGTTCTTTGGTTCATCTCATCCATCCCCCCTACCCCCCTACCCTGAGGTTTGTCAGTCTGGACTATACTCCTTTCTATGTCTCAGGGTCTATTTCATTCATCAGCCCACCTTGTTCATTATATTCCACAAATAAGTGAGATCATGTGGTGTTTGTCTTTCTCTGATTGGCTTATTTTGCTTAGCATAATACTCGAGGTCCCTCCATGTTGTCTCAAAGGATAAGAGATCTTTCTTTCTTACAGCTGCATAGTATTCCATTGTATATATGTACCACAGCTTTTTTATCCACTCATCTATTGATGGACACTTGGGGCTCTTTCCAGATCTTAGTAATTATAAATAGTGCTGCTATGAACATAGGGGTACATATATTCTTTCTGAATGGTGTTTCAGGCTTTTTAGGATATATTCCTAGAAGTGGGATCACTGGGTCAAATGGCAATTCAATTTTTAATTTTTTGAGAAAACACCATACTGTTTTCCACAGTGGCTGCACCAGTCTGCATTCCCACCAGCAGTGCACTAGAGTCCCCTTTTCTCCACACCCTAGCCAGCACTTGTTGTTTGATGATTTGTTGATGGCAGCCACTCTGGAAGGTGTGAGGTGATACCTCATAGTTTTTTTAATTTGTATTTCTCTGATGATCAATGATGTCATAGATTGGAAGAATTAACATCATTAAAATGTCCATATTACCCAAAGCAATCTATAGATTCAATGCAATTCCCATCAAAATACCAATGACATATTTCACAGAACTAGAACAAATACTTCAAAAGTTCATATGGAACCAAAAAAGACCCCAAATAGCCACAGCAATCTTGAAAAAGAAGAACAAAGTAGGTGGGATCACAATACCGGATATCAGGTTATACCGAAAAGCCACTGTAATCAAAACAGCCTGGTACTGGCACAAGAACAGGCATACAGATCAGTGCAACAGAACAGAGAACCCGGAAATTGACCCAAGACAATATTCTCAATTAATATTTGACAAAGGTGGCAAGAGCATACAATGGAGTACAGACAGCCTCTTTAATAAATGGTGTTGGGGAAAATTGGACAGCTACATGCAAAAAATGAAACTAGACCATCAGCTTACACCATATATAAGAATAAACTAAAAATGGATAAAAGATTTAAATGTGACTCATGAATCCATAAAAATTGTAGAAAAAATCTAGGCAACAAAATTTCAGACATCATATGCAGCAGAATTTTCACTGAAACATCACCTAAGGAAACAGAAACAAAGGAAAAAATAAACACATGGGACTACATCAAACTCAAAAGCTTCTGCACAGCAGAAACAGCCATCAAAATGGAAAGGGAACTCACTGTATGGGAGAGCATAATTGCCAATGATACAGCAGATAAGGGGTTAATTTCCAAGATATATAGAGTGCTCATACAACTCAACAAAAGAAAGACAAAGAACCCAATTAAAAAATGGGCAGAGGACTTAAATAGACACCTCTCCAAAAAGGACATACAAATTGACCAAGAGACATATGAAGAAATGCTCAATGTCGTTAATCATTGTGGTGTTTTTTTAAAAATTTATCTTTATTGTTGTCACAGACACTGTTGTTTGTGTCCATTGGTTATGCATATATACTTATAAGTTCTTTGGTTTATCTCTTCCCACCTCTACTCCCCCTTCCCTTTGAGGTTTGTCAGTCTAACAACCAATTTGTACTTTTTAATTCCTTCACCTTTTTCACCCATTCCCCTAACCCCCATCCCATCTGGCAACCAACAAAATGTTCTCTGTATCTGTGAGAATGCTTCTGTTCTGCCTGTTCATTTTGTTTGTAGATTCAATTGTTGATAGATATGTATTCATTGCCATTTTGTTTGCTCATATTTTTAATCTTTTTCTTCAAGAAGACCCTTCAACATTTCATATAATAATGGTTTGGTGGTGATGAACTCCTTTAGCTTTTTCTTGTCTGGGAAACTCTTTATATGGCCATCGATTCTAAATGACAGCTTTGCAGGATAGAGTAATCTTGGTTGTAGGTTCTTGCTTTTCATCACTCTGAATATTTCTTGCCACTCCCTTCTGGCCTGCAAAGTTTCTTTTGAGAAATCAGCTGACAGTCTTATGGGAGCTCCCTTGTAGGTAACTAACTGCTTTTCTCTTGTTTGTCTTGAACTTTTTGCATTTTGATGATGATGTGTGTTGGTGTGGACCTCTTGGGATTCATCTTGTTTGGGATTCTCTGTGCTTCCTGGACTTGTATGTCTGTTTCCTTCACCAAGTTAGGGAAGTTTTCTGCCATTATTGTTTCAAATAGGTTTTCGATTTCTTGTTCTCTCTCTTCTCCTTCTGGCACCCCCAAGATGCGAATGTTGGTATGCTTGAAGTTGTCCCAGAGGCTCCTTACACTATCCTCATTTTTTTTGGATTCTTTTTTCTTTTTGCTGTTCTGATTGGGTGTTTTTTGCTTCCTTATATTCCAAATTAATGGTTTGCCTCTTGGCTTTACCTACTCTACTATTGAATCTGTGTAAATTATTCTTTATTTCAGTTAGTGCCTCCTTCATTTCTGACTGTGCATCCTTCATTTGTGACTGCTCCTTTTTGATGCTCTTGAGGCCCTCACTAAGTTCATTGAGCATCCTTACAAGCAGTGTTTTGAACTCTGTATCTGTTAGGTTGCTTATCTCCATTTCACTTAGTTCTTTTCCTGGAATTTTGTTCTGTTCTTTCATTTGAAACCTGTTTCTTTGTCTCCTCATTTTGGCTGCCTCCCTGTGTTTGTTTCTATGTATTACTTAGTGAGAGGTATGGGGCTAGCTGAGACCAGATGATCCTTGTTTGAAAGAATTTAGGAAAAGCTGAAGCAGGATCCAAGACAGGCCAATTCTATGGTAAGGCAACTGGCAACAGCTTGGGTGGGCCTGAAAGTTGGGTGGCCAGGGCCTCAGGGAATCACCAGGGTGGGGCAAACAGTGTGAGCCAAGTTGCTGGAGTCCCAGATGTGGCGGCTGTCTGCGGCCCCAGGTAAGGGCTCACCAAAGGAACAAAGGCCTCTGACAGCATGTCTGTCTAGGAGAATGCTGCCTCTCCAGCCCTTGCTCCAATGCCAAACAACTCAGTTCTTCCCCATATGTCTCTGGTGCCTTTCAAGCTGCCTCTCCCACGCTGGAGCCTACAGGGTGCAAGTCCGAGTAAGTCCATGGGTGGGCCCTTTAAGAGGAGCTGCCTGGGGCTCCAGCCGCCTCAGCTTCCCTCAGCCTCAGTTCCCGCTGGTTTTACAGCCAGAAGTGATGGGAATTCTCTTCCTGGCACTGGAACCCTGAACTGGGCACCTGGTGTGGGAGGGGACCCCTCAGTCCTCCGGGAGGACCTTCCCAGCCGAGGTATCCTTCTAATTTTTTTCCGCCACACGTGAGTGTGGGACTAGCCCGTCGGGCCTCCGCCCCTCCTACCAGTCTCCATGTGGTTGCTTCTTTAATTTATAGTTGTAGGACTTCCATTCAGCTTGATTTCAGGTGGTTTTGAATGATGATTGCTCTGTAGTTTAGTTGTAACTTTGATGTGGTTGTGAGAGGATGCGATACTACATTTTTTCAAGCATTGCAGTTTTGATTTGCATTTCCTTAATGATTAGTGATGTTGAACATCTTTTCATGTGTTTGTGGCAATCTATATATCTTTGGAGAAATATTTATCTAGTCTTTTACCAATTTTTCAACTGAATTGTTTGCTTTTTGTTGTTGAGTTTAGCTCTCTATGTTCTTAATATTCATTCCTTATCAGATATATGATTTAAAAATATTTTCTCCCAATTTATGGATTGCCTTTTGACTTTGTTAATATTGTTCTTTGATGCACAAAATTTTTCAGTTTTAATTAAATCAAATTCACTCTTTTTTCTTTAATTGTCTTCACTTTCAGTGCCATATCCAAGTAATCATTGCCAAATACAAGGTCATGAAAATTTCCCCCTGTTTCCTTCTAAGTGTTTTATAGCTGTAGCTCTTAGTTTAGGTCTTTAATTCATTTTGAGTTATTTTTTGTATGTGGTATAAGTTAAGGGCCCAACTTTATTCTTTTGCATGTGGATGTACAGTTTTCCCAGAACCATTTGTTAAAAAAGCCATCTTTGCCCCATTGATAGGTCTTGACACCCTTGACACCAAAAATCACTGGACTATGCATGTGAGGGTTCATTACTTTATTTCATTGGTCTATATGTCTATCTTTATGCCTGTATCACACTGCTTTAATTACTGTAGCTTTGTAGTAAGTTCTGAAATCAGGAAATGTGAGTTTCAACTTTGTTCTTTTTCAAAGTTGTTTTGGCAATTTGGAATCCCTTGAGATTCCATATGAATTGTAGGATGGTTTTTATTTTTTATTTTTTCAAAAATAAAGTCACTGGGATTTTGATAGAGATAGCATTGAATCTATAGATGGCTTTGGGTATTATCGACATCTTAACGATATTGTCTTCCAATTCATGACCATGGGATGTCTTTTCATTTATTTGTGACTTCTTGGTTTTTGTTTAGATTAAATGAGAGATTCATTAGCTACTGAAAAGCAGCTTTTTCATGTTGAAGATCTTATTCCAGAAAACACAGGACCTGCTACACTAGATAAAGGCTCAGTAAATACAGATGAATGCTTGAATGAGAGGATAAATGAGTAAGTGAAGACTATTATGTTGATGAACAACAGAATCACATTTCCTTCACATAACCCACAAAGAGTTTTAAATATCCTCTCTGTTTGGTCATTGTCCTTCACCCCCAAATGTAACAACTGATGTAGCTCAATTTCAGTGTCTGAATGAGACTGAAAGTGTTGATTTGTGGCCACAGGTCTTTTGTAAAAGAGCAGAAGATTTGCTCTACCCACAGTTCAGTTCAGCAAATAGCCCTAAAAATATACTAATGTAGCCTTGGAGATTTGGGAAAAAAATAATATCTCTATATATGATATATAGATAAATCTATATGTTTATCTCTATCTCTATCTATATAAATAATTCTTGCCCTTCTAGAGCTTGCAGTCTAAATTGAGAGGGAGAGAAATAAGACAAGCATACATTTGTTGTCGCGTGAGAGAACTGAGACCACCAGAGCCAAATTAAAGCCAAATAGAGAGCAAAGCTGGCCGGCGACTGATCCCGAGTTCTTGGAGACCAGCCCCGATATGTTTTATTACATGCCTTTTATACCTTACAGAAAATAGGATATTCTTGATATAATGCCCAGGGCTACAACAATGCTGTATAGAATTAGTTTGCCTTGCAGATAACAGGAACACCCAGGTATTTCAAGGTACATCGGGTCACGCTTAGCCCTGAGCTGCACAAACACAGTGCAAGCCTGTTGATTGAATTCTTTACAAAACAAGTTCAGCTAGAGGGCACACAGTGACTTTCCCAATCATCAATTATGGAACTATAAACAAGTCAGCACAATAATTTATCAATCATCAATTATGGGGTTATAAACATGCCAGCACACATTCAGAGGTTTGTTTTTAAACAATAATGTGTTTCAGCAACAACAATTCAAAACAGCACACTGGTATCCACAAGTCAGTTCTCTCTTTTTTTCCACCTTTATCCCTTCCACACATGATTTATTCTAATCCACCTCTGGTAAATCTTATTTTAAACAATAAGTGTGTGGTAGTTTTGATTTTTTACTTTAAAAATCTGACAAAAGGCTATACTTGGCTTTGTAGTTTGGGTTTTTGTTGCTGTTGTTGTTTTCCTGAGAGCTAATATTCTGGTAGCCTTGGGGTTTGTGTCAGTCATTTTGCTGTTATTGTTATTAGTCTCCAGACTGAAAATGAAAATATATTGTATAAAGGTACATAATATAGTGGTCCTAAACTTTAGAATAATTGCTTTTAGGTGTCTTTTATAGATTTTTCCTTCTAATATACATATAACCTAAGTTATTAAAGTTTTAAAATACAAAATTACTTCTAGATGGTCCTTATCACACTTCGAGTAATTTCTGTTGATTAGCAGAGAGATCAGTGGCTGAGCTGTCTTTGGTGGAAATGTTGCCAACTATGCATATTTGCTTCAGAATGGCCACAATTCATGAATAGCTTACCACTGCTCACAATTTAACACTTGGAATTGAGTAAAATCAATTACTCCTTTATAGTTCATGATATTTTAAAGTCATTTTTGATGCCTGAAATTTCAAAAACCATATAAAACCAAAGCATATATCCATTAAAAAACCTAGCAATCTGTAATTTAATTGACTTGCTTGTCACTTTTCATAGAAAAATGACTAAGATGATTTGAGAGTTCTCTGTAGTATAGCACAGTGTTTTCTAACTTTTAATGAACCTGACTTTACAAGTATTTTAGGACACAGTATAGCTTTTTAACTTCACTTTTTCTTTGCTTGTGTAATTAAAGCATAGAATTGCTGCAAAATTCGGTGATGATTTGCCCCCCTAGAATATTAAATTAGATGACTAAGTTCTTTAACACAGTGGACAATTGGTCTATAAAAGTTCATTCCCATGAGACTGTGCACAAGCTGATATGTTTTAGATGCACTCTGGATACCATAGCTGGCTTTATGACTATGTTACAGTCAGCAGTCCCAAACTCAAACCATGGGTAAGCCTTATCCTTTAACAAAATGCAATCCATCAAATGTACAGTGATTGTCTATGATATGTCAGGCAGATGCCCAGCACCAAGATAAGATGAATGACACAGAGTCTGCCATCAAAGGGTTCATGATGTAGTGTAAGAGACAGCTACATAAATAAACTATAAATAGGTGTTTTGTACTTTAAGAAAAGAAGGTATAAAGTGCTGTAGGTACTCAGCTAAGACAGCAACAAATTCTATCATCATCATCATCATCATCATCATCATCATCATCATCGCTACCACCATCACTATCCATGCTCTATATTTAGAAATAAAAATTATCTGAAATACTATAAAATTATAATATAACTTTTTAGTTCTTCCAATTTTTATAATATGAAGGTCTGCATGCATGTTTGAATACACTAGTATATATAGCATTTCATATGGCACTGAACCCTCTCTCATGCACCTCTTGATTAATGATTTTTGTGAATAATATGGTTATGACAACTCTTACTATATTATGTGAGTAGGACACATTTAATACTCTGATTTCATAATGGTAAATATCATGTACTCTAAACAATGCACCATTTCATAAAATTCATCCTGACAAACTGAAAAATTATGACTGTTCTTCATTACAGGCTTTACCTATGAAATATTCACTGATCATCTCCAAATATTACATTTTTAGCAACTAACCTTTAAACAGTGCAAATAATTGCCCTGGAAGGAGTTTGATTCCACTTTGACTCAACAATTTTTCAGAGTACAATTTTGGATTCCTCATTATTTCACTTTTCTTTCAAGTCAACCCTCTAACTCCCAACAGCTACCTGTGCTGTACCTCCAAGTGGTAGAATTTGATTAAGGATCCTTTCAAAGCCTATCATTATCACTCAGGATTAGCTTGGAAGCTTTCACAATGGGGTGAAATAATATTTCAACTCTCTCCTGTCACCCTCTATTATTGTGATCTTAACTATTGTACAAAATGACATTTTTCAATTTGATCAGAGAAGAGAGAATATGAGACTAGAGGCAGATTAAGAGTCACGTAAGCAGATTTAGAGCATCATAAGTGGGTAGTAAGGTTGTTAGCATTTATCAAAGAGCAAATAGCTGCCAGGCACTGTGGGCAGGTATGTATATAGTATACATCACGTTAAAAATACCTTGTGAGGTTAGAATATTTGTCTATGTTTTAATAGAAGATAAAAATTGAATCTCAGAATGTCACTATGTTATTAAATGGCCAATACAAGATTCAAACCCAATGGGAATATTGAATGAAAGGAAGTTTAGAATTGAGGGACATGGGATGTGACAGCATTTGAGGTCTGGATCCGAACATGGAGAGTACAATATTAAAGTGAGAAAGTATTCAAGTAGATAGAAGCTGTGCAGGGAAGGCACACGATTGCCACAGCCCTTATCTAGCTCTCTTACTCTTCTTTAAAATAGGATTTGTGAAGATGATAAGTTAAAGGAGTCCGAAGTAGAGATAGAAACAATGATAGTTCAGTGTTCTAATGGGGGATTACCCTTACATAATCTAGAAGTCATTTATTTGGAAAGATGTTATTAGTTATGCACTATTATGAAGGCCCCCATGGCTGGCTGAAACTAATGCCTCAGTGGGAAATCAGAATGGACATTCCAAATGTGTAAGGTATGGTCACAAAGCAACATCTCATAGAAATAGTGTGACCTTGATACATTGGGGTGGGAACAAAAGGTTGGATTCTTTATTAATAAGCTGTATTACAGACTTACTAGTAAGACCTCAGGCAAATCATTCAAACCCCAAAGTATCGTGTCCTTTTCTGTAAAACAATGATTTTTTTCTGCCACCAATATATCACTGAGAAGTTGACTTAAAAAAAAATCAGCTGTTTTACAATATATTAATATGGAAGGAAACTTCAAGTGTAAGACTTTTGTATCAGGTCAATAACTGGAAAAAAATACACTGTGATGCTTAATCTTATGTGTCAGTTTGGCTAGACTATGGAGAACAGTTTCTTAAACACGGGTCTAGATATTGCTGTATATTTTTTAGATATGATTAACATTAACATTTACAATAAATTGCTTTAAGGAAAGCAGATTACCCTTCCATAATGTGGGTAATTTTTAAAAAATATATTATTTTATTGATTTTTTTTTTTTAGAAAGAGGAAGGGAGAAGGAGAAAGAGATAGAAACATTGATGTGAGAGAGAACCATGGATCAGCTGCCTCCTGCATGCCCCCTACTGGGGATCGAGCCCATAACCTGGGCATGTGCCCTGACCAGGAATTGAACCAGCAACCTCTTGATGCATGGATGGATGATCAACCACTGAGCTACATAATATGGGTAATCTGAAAGCCTTCATTCAATAAGTTGAAAGCCTTCAGAGCAAAGACCAAGGTTTTCTGAAGAAGAAAAAATTCTACTTCCAGATTGCCTGAGTTTCATTCTTTACATTCAAGACTACATCAACTTTTACTTCAATATCCAGCCTACTAGCTTGCCCTATGGATTTCGGGCTTGGCAGCAGCCACAATCATATGAGCCAACTCTCTCTCTCTCTCTCTCTCTCATTAATTAATATTATATATATTACATACAAATCTATATGTATGTAATAGGATATATATGACACTACTCTTCATAATTTGAGTTCTTTGCAGAGAGCTATTTTAATCCACAATACTCTAAAAATGTTAATATCTATAACCCTTGATTTTCTTAAGTGCTATACTTATAATATTTATTTGTTTAAGTAATTAACAGTTGTTATAAATATACCTAGTTTAAAAGAAAGTAATAAATATGTAGATCAATTAAACATCAATATTTGTGCATCTATGAATTAATCAAATTTAAAATTCGCAGAAACTCATCGAAATACGAAATACTTGATCAATTGGAGGTAGAAGATTTAGCCATCTATTATAACTTGTAAATAATGAATAAACTTTCTTACTGAAGTAAAGTATTCCATACAGTTTTGAAATAAAAATCAATTTTCATTTTCTATTGAATAATGCCTCATACCTAGCTTAAGATTTATATTATTGATGTCTCAAATGTACCAGCAAGCCTTTCTTTTACTCAAATATTTGCATCAACTTTACTTTTAGCTCAATTCTTCTTTGATTTGACATATAAAGAAAAAACATCTTTTTATTTGATTTAAACAAGAATTGATTTTTTTTTCCTTTAGAATTAAAAAATTGAAATGAGCTTTATTTGGGCTCAAATTGTTCATTAATTCACACATTCATTTATTTTAAAACATAATATTCAGCATCTACTTACAAGAATTGCATCTAAAACCAAAGAACTTATATGCATGTATGTGTAACCAATGGACATAGACAACAATGCTGGGAGGTGGAGAAGAGGGTGGGATGGGGAGGAGGGTGTCTAGCAAGGGAAAGGAGAAACATCTGTAACAAAACTAAATTAATAAAAATTGAAAAACAGAAGAAAAAAAAAGAATTGCATCTAGAATTAAACACCAAGAGTGAGACCCAAAGTTCTAAGCTTAGTCACTACCGTGCAGATAATTATCATGTCTTTGAGGAGACATGTCTCACATGCAGTCCAATGACTAAGACAGCTGCATTGAATTAAATGTCGTGATAAGAAGAAGTGTTAGACATATACATAAATATATAGAATGGGAAGATGGCGGCGGGCAGGACCAGAGGGAGGGTGAGTGCATGAGAGAGTGAGCTAGTGTGTGAGAGAGCGTGAGTGGATGCGAAGGTGAATGACCAAACTCCTGCAGTGCAGAGACACAGAGCAGAAGGTTCCTGTGCTGTGGACGGGAGCAGCCGGCTACCGAGGTAAGCAGCTCTTCAGGGCGCTTCTCCCTGCACCGCGGGGAGGTCCCACCATTTTGGAAGATCCCGGGTCTTCCCTGGGAGGAGGCAGTGGGAATGGCTAAGGCCCAGCAACCTGAGCCCACCAGTGCACCTGGCACCATTGGACCAGTGGACACCCTGTGTCAACACAGACCAGTGCACAGTAATGGAGCTGTCAAGGTGCTGGTTGCGAAAGCCGCAAATGGCCAGGAGCCCAGCACCATCCCCCACAGTAGCAGCCTGATCAGAGTCCAGATATACCCCCAGCAACAGAGGCTGGGGAGCAGACATCCATCCCCAGGCAACAGAAGCAGAGACCAACAGAAGAGAACCATCCCCAAAAGCTACAGCAAAGGCTAAGCAGGAGCTGAGCCCCACAGGACGGCAGCACTTACCAGCCACCAGCAGCGGGACCTGGGGCTCTATAGGGGCCTGTGCAACATAGCTGCCCACAAGATAAACTTGGAGCCCGTTCTCCAGAGGGGACTGTGCAATCCAGCTTCCCAAGGGATCAGCAGGAAGTGGGGGCTCCAACGGGGCCTGTACAACCCAGCTGCCTACAAGATGGGTGGGGGGAAAACCAGGGCCTGTGCAACACAGCTGCCCATGGGTCTGGCTGGGAGCTGGGGCTCAAGAGGGGCCTGTGTTAACCAGCTGCCCAAGGTGCGGGCAGGGAGTGTGGCTCCAGCAAGGTCTGAGGAATACAGTTACAGGAGGCACCAGCGACCAGCAGGGAACACAGCTTCAGAGGGGCCCACGCAATCCAGCAGCAGCACCTACCAGGATACACCAATACCAGCCCCCAGTAGTCAATCCTCCAGGATCCACAGCAGGCAAGAGGCAACATGCAACAGAACAGTCTGGGAGGCACAGTAGCCTTATTTGATATACAGTGAGCTGCCTACACATCTAAACATCCCTCACCAGGTCTAGAGCTACCAGATGGCTAAAATGGGGAGACAAAGAAACAACACCCAAAGGAAAGAAAAAGAGGAATCACTAGAAAAGGAACTATAGGAAATGGAAAAAAGCAAATTGTCAGATAAAGAATTCAAAGCCATGATTTTAAGGGTGCTCAAACAATTTGGTGAGAACCACAAGCAACTTAATAAAAATTATGAAGAGCTCACTGGGAACTACTTCAGCTTAAAAAAAGAGGTAGAAGCTATGCATAAAAATCAAGAGGAAATAAAGAATGACATAGCTGTTATGAAAAATACCTTAGAAGGGTTCAATAGCAGATAAGAAGAAGCTGAAGACCGAATCAGTGACTTAGAAGACAAGGTAGAGAAAAACACCCAAATAGAGCAGCAAATGGAAAAAAAGCAGGAGAGTTTAAGGGAGCTTTGGGACAATACAAAACATAATAACATTCGCATCATAGGGGTACCAGAAGGAGAAGAATCGGAGAAAGGGATAGAGAACCTGCTTGAAGAAATAATGACAGAAAACTTCCCTAATTTGATGAAGGAAAAAGTCACACAGGTCCAGGAAACACAGGGAGTCCCAAGCAAGATGAACCTAAAAAGACCTACAGCTAGACACATCATAATAAAAATGGCAAACATTAAAGACAAAGAAAGAATCTTAAAGGAAGCAAGAGAGAGACAGAAAGTCACCTACAAGGGAGCTCCCATTAGCCTTCTAGCTGATTTATCAATTGAAACACTGCAGGCCAGAAGGGAGTGGCATGAAGTATACATAGTAATGAAAGGCAAGGGTCTGAATCCAAGACTACTCTAGCCAGCAAGGCTATCATTCAAACTTGAAGGTGAAATAAAGAGCTTCACAGACAAAAAAAAGTTAAAGAAATTTACCACCACCAAACCAGCACTGCAAGAAATGCTAAAGGGACTGTTGTAAGAAGAAGAAATAGAGAGAGGGAGAGGAACACAGGCATAAAATAAAAATGGCAACTAATAATTATCTATCAATAATAACCTTAAATGTAAATGGCTTAAATGCTCCAATCAAAAGACATAGGGTAGCTGATTGGATAAGAAAACACGACCCATATATATGCTGTCTATAAGAGACCCACCTCACAACAAAAGACTCACACAAGATGAAAGTGAAGGGATGGAAAAAATTTTTCCAAGCAAATGGAAATGAAAAAAAAGCTGGTGTAGCAATACTCATATCTGACAACATAGACTTCAAAACGAGGGCCATAATAAAAGACAGAGAAGATCACTACATAATATTAAAAGGATCAATCCAACAAGAGGATATAACCCTGATAAACATATATGCACCAAATACAGGAGCACCAAAATATATTTAAAAACTTCTGGAGGACTTCAAGGGACAGATCAATAGAAATATGATCATAGTGGGTGACTTTAACACCCCACTGACACCACTGGATAGATCTTCTAGACAAAAAATTAACAAGGACATAGAAGAACTAGATCAGTTGGAGTTCATTGATATTTACAGAACATTTCACCCCAAATCTGCAGAATATACATTCTTCTCAAGTGCACATGGGACATTCTAAAAGATAGACCACATGTTAGGACACAAAGCAAGTCTCTACAAATTCAAGAAGATTGAAATCATATCAAGCATCTTCTCAGATCACAGTGGCATGAAACTAGAACTCAATTACAATAAAAACACACAAAAACATTCAAACACTTGGAGGCTAAATAGCATGTTATTAAACAACAAATGGGTTACTAACGAGATCAAGGAAGAAATTAAAAACTTCCTGGAAACCAATGAAAATGAACACACAACAACACAAAATCTATGGGATACAGTGAAAGCAGTCCTGAGAGGGAAGTTCATAGCTCTACAGGCCCACCTCAAGAAAAAAGAAAAATTCCTAATTAACTTTCTAACCCTACAACTTAAAGAATTAGAAAGTAAACAAAAAGAAAAACCCAGAGCTAGTAGGAGGAAGGAAATATTAAAGGTCAGAGCAGAAATAAATGACATAGAGACCAAAAAAAAAACAATTCAAAAGATCAATGAAACAAAAAGCTGGTTCTTTGAAAAGATAAACAAGATCAATGGACCCTTAGCCAGACTCACCAAGAAACAAAAAGAGAGAAACCAAATAAACAAAATCAGAAATGAAAGAGGAGAAGTAACAACTGACACCACAGAAATACAAAGGATCATTGAAACATACTATGAACAATTATACGCTAACAAATTGGACAATCTAGGAGAAATGGACACATTTCTAGAAACACACAGCCTCCCAAAACTGAACCAGGAAGAGACAGAAAACTTGAACAGACCAATAACAACAAAGGAAATTGAAGATGTAATTAAGATACTCCCAGCAAACAAAAGCCCAGGCCCAGATGGCTTCACGGAGGAGTTTTATCGAAAATTCAAAGAAGATCTAATATCCATTCTCCTCAAACTATTCCAAAAAATCCAAGAAGACAGAACACTTCCAATCTCATTTTATGAGGCCAGCATAATCCTAATTCCAAAACCAGATAAAGACACTACAAAGAAAGAAAACTACAGGCCAATATCCCCGATGAACACAGATGCCAAAATTCTTAACAAAATATTAGCAAATTGGATCCAGCGATACATCAAAAAAATTATTCATCATGACCAAGTGGGATTCATCCCAGGGATGCAAGGCTGGTTCAATATTCACAAATCAAAAAATGTGATACACCACATAAACAAAATGAAAGATGAAAACCATATGATCATATCAATAGATGCTGAAAAAGCATTCGACAAAATTCAGCACCCATTTCTGATAAAAACGCTCAGCAATGTGGGAATAGAGGGACCATATCTCAACATAATAAAAGCCATATATGAAAAACCTACAGTCAACATTATACTCAATGGGCAAAAACTAACAGCATTCCCCTAAAGAGCGGGAACAAGACAGGGATGCCCACTTTCACCACTCTTATTTAACATAGTACTGGAAGTCTTAGCCACAGCAATTAGACATGAAGAAAAAATAAAAGGGATCCAAATTGGAAAGGAGGAAGTGAAACTGTCATTATTTGCAGATGACATGATATTGTACATAGAAAACCCTAAAGACTCCATCAAAAATCTACTAGAGTTAACAAATGAATTTGGCAAAGTAGCAGGATACAAAATTAACATCAAGAAATTGACGGCATTCTTATACACCAAAGATGAACTCAAAGAAAGAGAAACTAAAACAACAATCCCATTTACCATTGCAGCAAAAAAATTAAGATACCTGGGAATAAACCTACCCAAAGAAGTAAAGGACCTTTTCACAGAAAACTACAGGTCATTGAAAAAAGAAATAGAGGAAGATATAAAAAAGTGGAAGCACATACCTTGTTCATGGATTGGAAGAATTAACATCATTAAAATGTCCATACTACCCGAAGCAATCTATAGATTCAATGCAATCTCCATCAAAATACCAATGGTATATTTCACAGAACTAGAACAAACACTCCAAAAGTTTATATTGAACCAAAAAAGACCCCGAATAGCCACAGCAATCTTGAAAAAAAAAAAAAAAAAAAAAAGAACAAAGTAGGAGGGATCACATTACCAGATATCAGGTTATAGTACGAAGCCGCTGTAATCAAAACAGCCTGGTACTGGCACAAGAACAGGCAGATGGATCAATGGAACAGAATAGAGAACTCAGAAATTGACCCAAGACAATATGTTCAATTAATGTTCGACAAAGTTGGCAAGAGCATACAGTGGATTCAAGACAGTCTCTTCAATAAATGGTGTTGGGAAAATTGGACAGCTACTTGCAAAAAAATGAAGCTAGACCACCAACTTTCACCATACACAAGAATAAACTCAAAATGGATAAAAGACTTGAATGTAACTCATGAATCCATAAAAATTCTAGAAGAAAATGTGGGCAACAAAATTTCAGACATCATACGCAGCAGAATTTTCACCAGTACAACACCTAAGGCAAGAGCAACAAAGGAAAAAATGAACACATGGGACTACATCAAACTAAAAAGCTTCTGCACAGCAAAAGAAACAACCATCAAAACGGAAAGGGATCCCACTATATGGGAGACCATAATTGCCAATGATACATCAGATAAGGGGTTAATTTCCAAAATATGTAGAGTACTCATACAACTCAACAAAAGGAAGACAAAGAACCCAATTAAAAAATGGGCAGAGGACCTAAAGAGACAGCTCTCCAAACAGGACATGCAAATGGCCAAGAGACATATGAAAAAATGCTCAACGTCACTAATCATCAGAGAGATGCAAATTAAAACATCTATGAGGTATCACTTCACATCTGTCAGAATGGCCGCTGTCAACATATCATCAAACAACAAGTGGAGAAAAGGGAACTCTAGTACACTGCTGGTGGGAATGCAGACTGGTGCAGCCACTATGGAAAACACTATGGTGTTACCTCAAAAAGTTAAAAATTGAATTGCCATTTGACCCAGTGATCCCACTCCTAGGAATATACCCTAAGAAGCTTGAAACACCAATCAGAAAGAATATATGTACCCCTATGTTCATAGCAGCACTATTTATAATAACTAAGATCTGGAAACAACCCAAGTGTCCATCAGTAGATGAGTGGATAAAAAAGCTGTGGTACATGTACACAATGGAATACTATGCAACTGTAAGAAAGAAAGATCTCTTATCCTTTGAGATGACATAGAGGGACCTGGAGAGTATTATGCTAAGCAAAACAAGGCAAGCAGAGAAAGACAAATATCACATGATCTCACTTATTTGTGGAATATAATGAACTAAACAAACTGATGAACAAAATTGACCCAGAGACATAGAGGTAGGGTACAGACTGACAAACCTCAGAATAGGGTGTGTGTGGGGGCGGGGGGGGGGGGAGAGAGAGAAACCACAGAACTTATATGCATGTATGCATATCCAAAGGACACAGACAACAAAGCTGGGGATGAGGCGGGGGAGTTGGGGGGGAGGGTGTCAATGGGGGAAAAAGGAGAAACATCTGTAACAAAAACAAATTAATAAAAATAATTTAAATAAATAAATAAATATATAGAACGAAAAGGAAAAAAAAATAAAAGAAGCAGTGTTAGTTAGTGCTCCAGTAACAGAGTAGAAATTAATGTGTATTTGGTGTAAGAAAGAAACAAGTATCCCCTGGCAGCCAGGAGCTGCCTGGTACTATCAGTAGGGCTTTGGTGTTGTTACAAGCTATCTTTGCACTCACAGTATGCTTTGGTGTTCCCCTGCTAAACAGAAACAATTTCGCAGAACATTAATGTCAGACAAGGCCTTTCTGTGGCTGTGCTAGATCAAGACAAAGCGAAGACCACTCCGTAAGCACGTCTGAACACAAGCAAAATGTGAACATTGTCCAAGCCACAAAGATGACCAAACATTTCTCTGTCCTGGCCAATATGAGCGACTACTACTTCCTTCTACCCTCCTTTCCTTTTGCAATTTTTTTCGTTGAAGAAGCTGGATTGTTTGTCCTGTACAGCTTCCCACGCTAGTTGCTCTATGAAGAGTGACTGCTGCTGCTTTACCCATTAGAGTTCTAGCCTTGATGGAGGTTGCCTTCCTCTGAGATAAGATTTACCAGAGCCCAAATCCTGCACGTCTTTTGTGACACCTTCGCTGAGGCGCTCCATCATTCCCCTTGCTGCTATAGTAAGTAAACCAAGTTGTTGGTTAACAATAATTAACAATGATGAATGTAACACATTACTACTGTGTTATGGTGGTCTTTGGCTGGACAGCATGGTAAGTTAAACTCAAAGAAGGTGAGGAATTGTGAGACAAAGCCTTGAAGGACACAGGAATGACAGGATATAGTTAGTGTCAACAATGCGGAGAAAATAAATCACACACCATAGACTTCAACAGGGCACCTGGGCCTGTCTGAAAGGACAGCAACTTTCTGAATAGCAGATGGGAGAGTTTTGGAAAGGTAAAACTTCTACTCTCAAGTTGCCAGAGCAAGTAATGTTCGTTAATTTACCGATGATGAGGAAAAGTGATGTTTGTATTGCTGGGGAACTAGCTTATGAGTTAATAGTAAGGCAATGAGTGACAAGAAGCAGGGCAGGGCGAGGGGAGGAGACAGTGAGAACAGAAGCATATAAGAAGCAGCTGCCCTAAATTAACGTGATGGTTAATTTTAGGTGTCAATTTGGCCAGGCCTCCAGGTGCCCAGATTAAATATTATCTCTGGGTGTGTCTGTGAGAGTGTTCCCAGATGAGATTAGAATTTGAATTGTTGGATTAAATATGGCAGATTGCCCTTCCCAATGTGGGTGGGCATGTCTAATTCACTGGGGGCCTGAATAGAATAAATGCAGGAGCAGGGGGGATTTGCCCCCTTCCTGCCTGCCTCTTTGAGTGGGACACCAGTCTTCTCCTGCTCTCAGACTAGGATTTACACCATCAGCTCCTCTGGTTGTAATTGTTGTATATATTAACTGTGCATATAGTTGCTGTGTGTATCAACAGTCCATTCATTTTTATTGCTGAATAATATTCCCATGGTATGAATGTGCCATGGTTTGTTTTATCATTCATTCATTGAAGAATACCTGGGGCTAATATGAATAAAGCTGCTATAAACATTCATGTACAGATTTTTGTATAAACATAAATCATCATTTCTCTGGGATAAATGCTTAGGAGTGCAATTTCTAGGTTATAAGATAGTTGTATGTTTAGATTTTTAAGAAACTGCTTAACTGTTTTCCACAGTCACCGTGCCGTTTTACATCCCCAGCGACATATGTGAGTGATCCAGTTTCTCTGAAGCCTCCCCAGCATTTGGTGTTATTGCTAGGATGGCATGGACGGCTCAGCTGGGACTGGCTGGACATCTTGTTTCCCCCCCGTGCACTGCTCTCTGCATGACCAGCTTGGACTTCCTGAAGCTCAGGTTGTCTCAGCGTTGTCAGACTTCTTCTGTGGCAGCTGGTAGGTTTCAAGGCATCTAGGCAGAAGCTGTAGGCCTTCTTATGACCTGTTCTTATCCCAGAATACCACTTCTGCCCCATCCTATTGGTTAAACAAGTCACTACGGCCAGCTCAGATCCAAGGGGAAAGGAATTATACTCCAGTTCTCAATGGGAGGAGGAGCAAATACTTTTTGGCCATTTTTAATTGACAACACTTTGTATAATTCTCAGCGTCCTTACTTAACCAAGGTTCTTTGAGGCTATTTCTCCAATGTTATCATCTATTAATCTCCCTCTTGTTATCCTCCTTTCTGTTCCACTGATGTTCCACTGATGTGTACCACTGATGTTCCTATCTAGCACCTTTGAATTTGCCATTTCCTCTGCCTGGAGTTCTTTGCTTCCAGATAATTGAATAGTTTACTCTGTGCTTCACTCAAGTGTCTGTATGCATGTTGTCACTTTTAGAGAGGCCATCCTTGACCACGTTTGTCACATTCCATTCCCGTACTCGTCTTCATTTTTCTGCATTGCAATTGTCTATCACATTATACTTGCTTTGTTGTATATTGTATGTCTGACTCCCTAGAGTGTAAGTTCCAGGAGCAGGAACTTTTATTTTCTTTAACCTCCTAGAGCCTAGAATAGTGTCTGGTACTTACTAGGTACTCAACAAATACTTATTTCATGAAATAAATTAATAAGACCGGTGTGGCTCAGAGGACTGAGCATTGTCCCATGGACTAAGAGATCCTGGTTCGATTCCGTCAGGGCACATGCCCAGGTTGAAGGCTTGAGCTCCAGTAGGGGGCGTGCAGGAGGCAGCTGCTTGATATTTCTCCCTCACATCGATGTTTCTATCTCTCTCCCCCTTCCTCTCTCACTAAAAAACCAATACAACATATAAAAAATAGTTTTAAAACCATCTGGAAAGGTGAATAATAACATCCTGCCTCTATAAGAGTATATACTGAGCTATCTTTCACTTATTACATATTTGTTGAATCTAAGACTGTTAAGGAGGTAAACCCCCTTTCTCAAGAGGCTAACTGGAGCTGACACAAATTCAGAACTGGCCCCCAACCAACACAGCATGTGTTCTAATTCTTTACCTGGTTCATTTAGGGAATGCAAAATGCAGACTAATTAAGACAAATGTAAATGATTAGAAGTCAATATATTTTAGGGATTAGATGTCCTAAGGTCTAATTACACATGATATTAACCAAGAAAGATCTTACATGGCAGGAAAATCACTAACAATATGAGCCACTCTTACAAAAGGCACATTTGTAAGAAGCAAGCTGAGTAATGACTACATAAAAATGTACTTCAGAATATGATTCCCAAATATATTAGGATGCTGATTTTATGAATGATTCATAATTGTGACTCATCTTATTGGTCTTTTAAATAACCACTTACATAGGCTCGTGATTATTTTGTGCAAGATCTATAGTAAAGATGTTTGATTCACTTTCAGTGATTATTTACTTCTTTGTAAGTGTTTTCAATATTAGAAAGCCACCTCTGAAAGAGTTATTGGGTAATAATTATTTGGGTCTTATAGATAATCCTGTATCGATATTAGGAAGGCAATATTCTGTTTCCACCTACCTGGAAAACCCTTCTATCATTAATCTGCATGATATATTTTGCCCACATTGGGACTGGCCAGTTATGAAATTATTTATATAAATTCTTTAGTCTCTTGCCTGAAGAAAGAAACCAAATTGATTATCTATGTATTGTATTATATCGTACTAGAGAGAGAAGTCTACCAAAAATATATAGGCTATTAAAGTCTGGGCTTACTTGCAATTGATGGTTTCTAATGTTGATAATTATATATATATATATATATATATATATATATATATATATTTAATTCTCACTCAAGGATACTTTTCCATTGATTTTCAGATAGTAGAGTGGGAAGAAGAGAGAGAGGGAGGGAGAGAGAGAGAGAGAGAGAGAATGAGAGAGAGAGAAACATTGATGTGAGAGAGACACATGATTGTGTGCTTCCTGCACGACCCCGACCAGGGTCAGGGATCGAACCTGCAACTGAGGTACGTGCCCTTGATTGGGATTCAAACGCATGACTCTTTGGTCCATGGGTTGATGCTCTAACACTGAGCCAAACTGGCCAGGGCATAATGTTGATAATATTAATAGAATAGATATGTCCAAGTCATTGCATCATTCTTGGGATAAAATCTAAAAGCTTTCCACCACTAGCCAATGTCTTGCAAAATGTAGTCTTTGGATCTTTGGATCATCTGCCTCAGCATTAGCTGGAGGGTTTACTTAAAACGCCCCAACTCAGATACACTGAATCAGGTCCTAGTGGAGGTGTGACCTGTTTAGATACCCCCCACCACACGAGGTAATTAATTATGTATATGATAAACCACTTTAAATGATGCACTTTAAAAAATCATGATGACATACCAATGTAGCAGAGATGGGAAATTACACTCAAAAGAGGAGAGAGTCAAGATGAACTAAAAAGTCACTAATCATTTCCTCTTTTCTCCTAAACATCTTTGACTATGTCCCTGCCCTGAGACCTAACAAAAGACAGAATGGGGTCACAGAGTTAGAGAGAGGAAAAGAAAGGGTACAACTTATGGATCTCTGATGTCTGGTGGCCAATGCCCACTGCCAGGTTGCAAATCTACAGCGGTGTAGATGACAACATAATATGGAGGTCACAAGGCTTTGTAGTCACAATGACTTGAATTCAAATCCTAATTTTGTCACTTACTTGTCTTTTAACTTCCTCTTTTGTACTTTCTAACCCATTTTCCACCTTGGAACCATATTTATCCTGTTTAAGTGTGAACAGGATAGTGTTACACAATCTTGCTTACACAATCTTGATGTTTTCTCATTTCTCTTAAAACACCAATCTCTTTTCTGTGCATGATGAGACCTGCCGCACGATCTGGTTCCTGTTTATTTCTTCGATCCTATTCAAATCCTTTTTCCCATAACTCACTATCTCCAATTCAAACTAAACTACCTTTTTATTCCTACAAAATGCCAAGCCCTTTCCTCCCTCAGAAACTTGACTCATCCTATTTCATCTGTCGGAAAAGATCTGCCCTGATTTTTTGTTTAGATTTTGCCTTTTTATCCACCTTTTCTCAACCTATATCTTGTTTTAGTCAAGCTTTTGCTTATCAAACTATATAAGTAGATACCCCACAAGAAAATATATTATATATATTGTAGCATAATGCAATAAAGTGATCAGCTCTGGCACCAGAATGCCTGCACTCAGAACATACTAAGTTCTAACTAAATATGGTTGTTATTGCTATTTATTACCAATGCCTCATAATATATCTGCAACTTGTATTTACATACTAATTATGTTTATTTATTTACTTTTTATCTTTTAGAGTAAGTTTCCATAACTATCATAAGCTCATTAGAGCATATTCTGGGTCAGGTTTATTCACCACTGTACATTCTGTTCCTGGCCAAGGACCTGGTAGTGGTTCTCAACCTTCCTAATGCCGCGACCCTTTAATACAGTTCCTCATGT
Organism: Tadarida brasiliensis; assembly: GCA_030848825.1. Lineage (NCBI taxonomy): Eukaryota > Metazoa > Chordata > Mammalia > Chiroptera > Molossidae > Tadarida > Tadarida brasiliensis. The sequence continues at coordinate 164,903,280 of CM061257.1, forward strand.
TGTATGTGGGAGTATCTGCATGTGGGCGGACCCACCTGGAGATGGATAGAGGAGTGGTGTCTCGGTTTCTAAGACCCTCCAAAATATGTGTTTCTCGATGCTCTTAGGCGACCCCTGTGAAAGGGTCGTTTGACCCCCAAAGGGGTCGCGACCCACAGGTTGAGAACCGCTGTAAGAGGCTCTCAAAATGTGTGTTAAAGGAAGGAAGAACTGAATGGAGAGGAGATTTAAGTGGCAGCTTCTGTTGTTGGCATTATTTTGGCACTTTCCATATTATGCTATATTTAATTGGGCTTGAAGTTCCACCTACACCTCTATGGGCTCTGTAAAGAAAGGGATAGTGCCTTAATCATCTGAGATTTCCAGAATATTGGGCAGATCTTTACTTAATCCATGTCCATTGGGTTGAATTGCTCAAAGAATAATGGAAGCAAGAGCATCATAGCCAGCAAGATGAAAGGGTTATTCCTTTTACCCACAAGTAAAGTATAATCTCCTTTTGCTATAAATAAAATCAGACAGCTAAAAAAAATGAGGAGGTGGAAAGGGGGCAGGCAGAGGAAGAGATACCAATAAATTCTCCAGTATTTTAAGTCAGAAAAACCTCAACAGAGGGCAAGTATGAACACACATTACAAATACATTTGATTAGACCATGTAACAATGCAAGTACTGTACGTACTTCATCATCAAGAAATGTGGGTAATATTAACAAGATTACTATTATCAAAAGGTTTAAAACAACAAGAACAGGTTATTGTTGCTAACCTGTTCTCACTACTATTTTTGCTTTCAGTTAAATTATCATCAGTTAAATGACGAGGTCAAAATTTCTAGCTTTCTATTTTTCAATTCTATATTGAATGTTTGCTGAATCATATTCTTTCTACTTTCTGAATGCTTCCCTCATCCATCCACTCTCTGTTTCTCTGCTACTACCCTAGTCAGGTCCTCCTCAGCTTCTCTCAGGCTCTTGTAAAGTTTTTTTTTCCCCTCCAGGTCGCTGGTCTCCCCATACTCTTTAATCTGTAGAACTCTTCTAATCGATCCCATCACATTACCACTGGACCCCACGCATTTGATTCTGGCACTTCCCTGTTTGTAATCCTTGGAAACTGCTCATTACCCATCCGATAAGTGCAGACAGTATAGCACATTATTAGTTCAAACCTAACTTTCCTAGTCTATTTCCCTTCACAAGCTACTAGCAGCCCACTCACCCTCAGCCCTAACCCTGCCAGACCACTTGATTTAGTGTTTTATGCTTTTGTGCTTTGTATTTTCAGTTATTTTCTTTTGGCCTGGAGTTTTTGTCTTCCCAATGTCAGGCTGTCAAAATGTTACTTTTCACTGTAGCTTAGCCAGATTCCTTTAGTCAGAATAAGTTTCCCCTTCTATGTTTCCATAGTGCTTAGAGCCCTTACAATCTATATTACAATAAAAGTAGTTTTGTATAGATGCCCTCCTTGATTATAAGCCAGGCAGGAACCATATCTTATTTAGCATGGAATAATTCATAATGCTGAGTTAAGTACCCTGCACATAAATATCAATCTATTGAGCAACAAGTTCTATTTTAGCTCTAGTAATTCAGTTCAATGTAATCATCATCTGAATAACACTTTTAGAGTCCACTCCAAAAGTTATAAAATATTGAGCCATATATACTATGATTTCAAAGTTAAGATAGAATATTTTTCTCATGATTTAGAAGATCATATCATTGAAATCAGATAGTCTTGGGAATGAAGAAATGCATGTTTTAATATTTCATTTAGTCAACAAATTCTTATTGCATACCTACTACATACTAGGACAGGAGATACAATGGGAAACACAAATGAAAACAGCCTCTGCCCTCAGAAGACTGTAGTCTAATAAGGGGAAAAGGTATTAATCAAATAATCACATAATTAAATAAAATAATCTCCTATGTAAATATACAAATAGGGTAAGTTTCACAAACTGAGGCACTTGGTATTATGAGTAGATCCAGTCAGAGCAGGGAGTGAGGTTTTTGCACTGGAGGTGATAATGGGAGGATTGAAATTACATCTGAAGAATGAAAAGAATTAAATTGGTCAAAACATAAGTCCGCAGGGATGAGTATATGCAAAGGTCTAGTAACAGAAGAGAGACCTCAAAGGAACAAGAGAAGGCAGGCCTTGAGGGGAATAAAATACAGAGAAACCTAGTTACATGGCGAGGGGTCCAATCTTGGAGGGCCCTGAGATCATGGTAAGGATTTTGGTCTTGATTCTAAGAGCAAGGAAACCTTGAGAATGCTTTAGGGAGTAAAAGGGTGGGGTCAGGTGGAACAGGTGAGGACAATTGATTTGCATTTCAGAAAAGGTCTCTCAAAGGTCCATTAGTAGATATTTGATTTTCTAAAATGGAGCTGGTTCTGGCTTAAGATCCACCATACAGGTTCATACTGGTGCCAGAAAAGTAATTTGACCCTAACAAAGCCTTTAAAATACACTCCTTTTTTTTTACTTGGACCAAGAACTCTTCAATCTGGCTTTCACAACCTTCTCTAATATGGCTCAACTCCATCAAGGCCTATTCTCCCTCTCATCACCTCACATTTTCTATCCCACTAAGATGGGCCTCACGACTGCTTCTCATGCCTCTCCAGCTCCCCACAAAGACTGCAGGCTCCCTAAGTCTACTCACCATCCAAGACCTACATATGTTGTAGGTCCAGCTTGCTCTTATTTGTACATGTTCCGCTTTTCTCTGCCTCTATCAAATCTTGTAACTAATATCATAAAAATAAGGTATAGCACATAATTTAACATGTTGCTATTTTATTCTTCATGTGTTTACCTATCTCTCCAACATGCCTATTATGTCCTCAAGGAATGGGTTGGACCGTGGACTGCTTTTTACCCCTTGCAGTTGTTTGCACACTTCTATGAAAATAATAGTTATTCAACACATGCTTCTTTTTTGAAAAATTTATTTTTAATGTTGAAAGTATTACAGATGTCCTCCTTTTACCCCCCATTGACCCTCTCTACCCCACTCCCGCCCCCCACAAGGCCTTCATCACACTATTGTCTGTGTTCATTGGTTATGCTTATATGCATATAAGTTCTTTGGTCAATCTCTTCCTGCTCCTCCTTCCCCCTTTCCCCTGAGATTCATCAGTCTGTTTCAGGAAGTCATGCTTCTTGATTGAATATTTACAGTCCTCTACTGGTACTAGAAGATAGGGAGGACTTGAGAGCAAATATGTAAATATTTAAAAGATTTGTTTAAGGAAGGTACATGCTTTTGGAGTTTAACATGTGTCAAAGCATAACATTAAAAGTAGAATTAAGAAATAAAAAAAATGTTTTGAGTAAGAAAATTTAACAGATAAATTTCATGCATATTTTAAAATGATTTTCAGACACGTAAAAATTGCAACAACAACAACAACAACAAATGCAGGAAGTCCTCATATACCCATCACTCAATATCTGGTTTCTCCTCAAACATCCACCCACTAAGTTTAGCATCTGATACCTGTGGACCTTGCCTGCAACAATTATGTTTGTCTAATGAATATTTTCTATTTTTGTCATTTCTTTTATATTTATTCATTGGAATTGTTCTGTGAAGAGCTTCCTCTCTCCTCCTCTTCTTTTTCTCACTGCCAAAGAAAGACACTACAATCACTGAGAAACATTAATCCTAAAAATTTAAAGTCTGCTTTTCCATGAGGCATCATGATATTATTTAAGTTTACATCCTTAGAGATCCTCTGTTACTAAAACCAGCACTTGGTTGTGATCACATTGAAGGTTCTGAGGTGATAGGACAAGGTCTCACAACTTGCTTTGTGGGTGACAAGTCTGCTGTGGTACTCACAGGGCTCGTCCGTGTTTACAGATGATATCTGACAAGTAGGCACTGAGCTGGAAATGTAGCTTAAATAGCAGAGGAATGTTTAAAAGTATATGTAACATTTGAGTGACCTTTCTCAGGTGTAATCACTTGAAGAGGCAAATGATATAATTTTCCTCATGCTGCAATACTAATAACAGGCTTACTTGTGAAAACATGCTTTCACTCTTCTGCTCAAATTTGGTATTTATACCCTATGTATGTTTGTTGAATTAAATAAGCAATGAATAGGTCAACTATTTGATTTATATATAAAATGATGCCTAATGTTATGCATTTACATTTTCAATATACTTCTATCTACCAAACAACTGTTCGAAGGGACAGAAAGCTATTGCTGTCCTCATTTCAGATGAGAAATCAGGTATAGTAATGAAATGACTTGCCTAAATTTAGGCTCCTTATTCCTTCTCTGGGCCATTATGTGAACTTTTCATTATTTTTATTCTCTAACTCATTGATTCAATAATTTGAATGGATAGCCTACAGAGCAGTTCAATTTGTCCTCAAGCATTTGTACCTATAATAAGACTAGCTTTACCACTGACCCAAGTCACGAAGAAGGTTGAGCTGATTTTATTTAACACCATCAAATGCTAGGAACCCAGATCCCTACCTTCTCTGGGGTTTGCAAGTGTCCTTTGTCATTGCAGGCTGTGAGTGGCATGCTTACACAGACACAGGCATCGCCCACCTGGGCTGCTCTGTGGATGATGTGCTGGCTGCTGTTGAGTGGTGTTCTCACCAGGAATTGCTGAGAATTGTCAGCTTAGGCTGGAGGTGTGGGATCTGATGTGCTCATAGGAGTGGACAATTTGCCATTGGTCAACACTGACCCTGCTCTGTCCTCAATACCGGTCACCCCACACTCCTCTCTTTTATCATGTCCCCTCTGACAAGAGAAATGGAGAATGAGGTATTTGTCTCTTACTCTGGGGTCTTATTAAAAACATATTGATTGACCACAAACCCTTTAGAGTCCTTGGGTGGGGTGGGGGTGGGGGTGTTACTATTTCCTAACCATTAGCTCTTCAAACTCCAGTAACTATTGGCTTTCTGACAAACCAGGAGAGATGACACCACCAAAAATAGAACAGATTACTTATTGTGTTTGACCATATTGATAGAAATTGTACAAGTCTGAAGGAAAGCTTTGGGAACAAAATAATGATACGCGCATATAAAACTAAGCAAATAAAAGATAAAGTGATTAGTAACTATAGGAATACAAAAGTTGTATAAGGCAGAATATTTCATTATAATGTACTGTATAGCAGAGCCATGAACAGCATTTACATAGTAATTATCAGTGTAAACCCTGAATATTAATTAAGCCAAAGTTGTGATATGTATAAAGTAATAGGATGAGGATTATACAGGGTGGGGCAAAGATAGGTTTACAGTTATGAGTACATGAAACAGAGTTTACTCTTGTATTATTTATTAAGTATTGTATTATTTTTTCATACGAACAACTGTAAACCCATTTTGCCCCACCCCATGTGTTGAGAGAGAGGGAAGCAGACAGCAAAGAGGGAAGGCTAAACCTTCTGCTGATGAAAGTCAGGAGATAGTGTCTGAAATGAAATAATCAAAGATCAACATACATATTATTTCATAATATGTAAATATATATCAGGTGGAACTGCTGAAAGTTTGCCCCAGGTGACCAGGAATAGAGAGACGCAAGGCCAGGGACTGCTGCTTTTTATTATTATTATGTTTTTTATCCTCACCCAAGGATATTTCTCCATTGATTTTTAGAGAGAGTGGAAGGGAAAGAGGAGAGAGAAAGAGAGAAACATCGATGTGAGAGAGACACATCAATTGGTTGCCTCCCGCATGGGGCCAGGGATCGAACCTGCAACCCAGGTATGTGCCCTTGACCGGGAATCGAACCCAAGACCCTTGGGTCTGTGGGCCAATGCTCTAACCACTGAGCAAACAGGCCATGGCAGGACTGCTTCTTTTTAAATAAGCTTTTCAATTGTTTACATACATTTACTCCTCAATAAAAATTAATTTTAAAAGTATTTCAAATGTAAACTGAAGAAATTTTAGAGTCTGATATAGTGATAATTTGCAGTCTCTTAATCTTTTATTTTCTTAAAGCAAGTGTGATATACATTCTTAAAATGAAATTCAAAATCAGAGCAAAGTATAACTTGGAAAGGGAACACCTCCTGGAATTCCACACCATTCAGAGAAAGCTGTGTAGACAGTTTAATATATAATTCCTCCAATATATTTTACCAAAATACAATCATACTGTAGAAACTACTTTGCAATTTATACTTCTTTTTCCTCTAACAGGTCCTGGACATCTTCTTATGTCAATTGCATAGATTTACTACATTTTTAATAGATATATAATATTGTATATTATGGGTACATAGCATATGTAAAATATTTTATTGTATGATCTACTATAGTGTAAAATTTGCTTCTGATTTTTCCCCATTTTTCACTGACTGTTCCATATGTATATCTTTGTGCAATTCTAAGAGTGCTTCAGGAGCATAAATTCTTAACATGCAAATACTGATTCACAAGCTATGAGCACTTTATATTTTAATGAATATTGCTGAAGAGACCTCCAAAGTCGTTGTAGCTTTGGATAGTCCCACCAACACTGGATATGAATGAATGCCCAATATACTTATGCTACTGATCTTTATTAGGACATTAGTTAGAAAATTATGTGTTAGCAAAGAATTTTCATAGATGATGCTATGGACTCAATTGTGTCCCCTACCCCCCAAATTCATATGTTGAAACCCCAACCCTTAATGTGACTGTATTTGGAGGTAAGAATGAAGAGGTGATAACGCTTAAATGAGGTCATAAGTGTGGGGCCCTGATCTGATAGAGCTGGTGTCCTTATAAGAAGAGAAAGAGACACCAGAACTCTTTTCTGCCATGTGAGGACACAGGGAGAATGTGGCCATCTGCCAGCCAGGAAGAAAGCTTTCACTAGAAACCATCCTTGCTGGACCTTGATCTAGGACTTTCCAGCCTCCAGAACTGCGAGAAAATAAATTTCTGGTGTTTAAGTCATGCAGGCTGTGGTATTTGACTAATACATACGGCATTTCATTTAAAACTCCTACCACTGCAGTGCGGTATCACCACCTCTAATTTACAGATGAGGAAACCAAGGCATTAAGAACTTGCCCAGAGCCCGGCCAGTGTGGCTCAGTGGATTGAGCATCATCCCATGGACTGAGAGGTCCCACGTCAATTCTTGGCACATGCCCAGGCTGCGGGTTCGATCCCTGGTAGGGGGTGTGCAGGAGGTAGCCAATCGATATTTCTATCTCTCCCTTCCTCTCTCTCTCTAAATTAAAACATATTTAAACAAAAAGGACTTGCCCAGATCACGTGGTCTTCAAGTGGTGCTCAGGAAGTAGAAAGCAGTTCTTTGGTCCCACATTTGCTCCTTTTCACTGCAGAAGAGTAGTCTTGTTTATTACAATTCCAGCTCACTTATTAGCTTTTACTATGGGAAATCTAATAACATTATAAAACGATTGAGCTGGAAAAGTCTTTGGAGATTGTCTAGTCCAGCGAAGAAAGTGAGGCCGTGAAAGATCAAGTAATTGGCCTGGGTTCACACAGCCAGTTAATGAAAAAACTGGGATTGAAATTCAATTCGACTTCAGCTTACTGTTCTTTAATTTTGACACACTCCTATTTCACAGTTACATTTTTTAAAAAAATGTAAAACTTATTCCTTCCTAAAGCTAAATCTGTCCACTAGTTATTTTTCAGGTCACACTCTTTATCGTATAAAATAGAGGTTGCCCTTCAAATTTCCAATTGGGTTTATTTTCTGGTACCCTTTGATAAAGCAATAGCGCACGTAATGGCCAATGCTTGCTTCAATGTTTTTAAAAACATGATCAAGGCTAATTCTTTTATCTATGATTCTATTACAGGACTTAGTTCATCCAGGGACTGCAGGCTTCCACATCTGTCGTTTCTATGCTAATTAAGATGTGGGTTTCTTCAGTCTCTGCATATGTGCAACAGGAGATTAGAGTTGTGTCAGCTTCCTGTATATCAGCAAAATAGACCACACTGCTGCCAGGAGAGCTCCATTAGTGCCACAAATCTGAGAAATGCGATAAATTTTCTAAGGATGAAGCCTGATATTCAGAAAGCAGTGCAGTCGCATTCGCTGGCAGATATGCCCACCTGGACGAAAAGGGAAGGGTCTCAGTGGGGAGGCACAGAATATTCTCAACATTAGCAAAGTGAGAGGAATCTTTGAAAATAATTATTTTCCCTCTACAAAGTGGTATAGATGTTTTTAAATTATTATTTTTTTCTAAGTTAGTTTAGGCATTGAGTGTTACAGAATATCAAAGTTAAATTGAAATGGCCAAGCAGAGAAACTAATCATTTCTAAATTTTTTTATACCTCCCTACAACATAGGACTTTCAGTAATGTGGTCATTTAGAATATATTCTTAAATAGCAAAGAGAATTAAAATAATAAATAAGGTATTAAATGCAATATGTGAATTTACTGTTTTTTGGCAAAACTGTCTATGCTGTGGAATACGTGATATACAACTGTAATACTAGTGGAACTGAAAGGTAGCGTGGGTTCATTGCATATTTCAAAAACTTAAAGAATCTTTTACTAGAAACAGCTTGAAGACATCTAACTGTTTTTTCTAGTGTCCGGAAAGAAATGGGGCCTTTAAAGGTCATTTCCCAAATACCATAAGTATTTACTCAATCAAGTATGAGTTGCATTTGCCTTTTAGTGAGATAATCAAACACATTATAAGATTATTCTCAGTGACACTATCCACAGGAAGCTGATTATGAAACGATTTCATCGTTTAAAATGAATGTTTTTCTCCACTCAGAAAAAAAGGCAATAGCAAGTAGGATAGTGGAAGGCAGAGAGAAATGGAAACCTCCCTGGACATCAGAATCACTTGGGGTGCTGGGGTCTTTTACACAGCACAAGTGCCCATACTCAACTCCGAGATTCTGATTTACTTGGTCTGGATTGGCGTCAGGCATGATGCTTAGCCTTGGCTGAAAACCATTATGATAAGAGAGTGAATAAGTACACATGAGGGCATATGAGATATCTCAGTGGTCTTGGGAGAATTGCAGAGTATGGACATTTCTGTTATCTGAAAGTTGGCATTCTAGCTACATGGCATCCTACCTCCAAAGACAGATGCTCCTGGGGTCTTAGAAAGGAAAATAATTGATTCTGCAGCCTGTTTGCTGTGTGAGCTTGAGCAAGTTCCTTCACGTTTGGTGCCTCAATTTCCTCATCAGCAGAATGGGAATTTACTATTTGTCTCATCAGGTTATCATTAGGATAAAATGAGATAATCCACATAAAAGGTTTAGCTCTGTGCTAGCCCATAGTAAATTCTCAGTGTATGATACTGACTGTTCCATTGGGGGAAAGTAATGAGATCATTTTTTTTTTTTGTCTTTTAAGCACTTACTAGCCTAGGTATTTACCCCCACCCCACCCCACAAATACCCAACCAAATGGGGCTGCATATTTCATTGGATGAGAAATAAAAAGTAAATAAAAGTGGATCTAATAATACAGCCCTCATCACAACTGCACTCAGCGGGCATCAGTATCCCTCACTCAAGCCAGTGCCTCACCTGCTACTGATACCGTTGTAATTAGCTAGTTATTAATAATAGGAAAGCAGCAAAGGGGGAAGCCAGACGTTATAGGCATGTCATTTGGGCAGCTTCACCAGGAAGCTGCAACTTTGCACGCCCCAGGGAACCACCGGCCCATTCCCTGCAGAATCACTAGGGGAAAGGGTCCAACAAAGGGGAGGTAGATGCATGTGCAGTGAAGTTGGGGTGTCAGCCAAGCCTGGGGAACCATGAATTGGTTAGAACAGTCAGGGCCATTGTAAGCCCACAAGAATTTGGGAATACATAATCACCCAAACAGAAGAACTCTCTCTCTCTTGGCTCTCTAGTTCCTTTGGTTTTGCCCCTGCTTCCTTGCATTTGCCTGTATGGCCCACAGCCATGCAGACCCCATACACGGTGCACTGATGGACTGCAGTGGGAAACACAAACTAAGTGCCAGATGATGGATTGGACTTTATCCTAACATGGAATGGAAACTCTGATTTTGATTTTAGCCCTGCTGAAGGCAAAATGGGACTTCCTCATTGGCAGGGCAAAGGAAAATGAGACCTTGGAAATTCAGGGGTTTGATTCCATAGAAATAAAGCTTTCTACATTATATCATCCTCCTATGTGAGTCTCAGAAAATGCCTTTTCTTGGGATGTTGCAAGAAGCCTACTCCCACTAACAACCAATGGGGGCGATGAGTTCTTCCAACAGATAACACCATGATCGTGTGAATGAAGAGAAATAGAGTAGTTGGGGCAAATGCATGTGTGTGGAGTTACTGCTGTTGATTGTATTGTTTAAATTGAGGCGATATATAGGCTCCAAGGAAAGAGCCAAAAAAGAGGCAGTGGAGAACCTGCAGGCAAGGGGAGGTATTTGAGGGATCCAGAACTCTGAAGTTGAAGGAAGTCACATGGCAGGATCAGCCCCGCCTCACATGATGCAGAGCACAGCCCTCCACTGAGATGAAACCCAAGGGCATTAGGAATCCACAAAAGCAGATAAGTAAGTAGTAGGAAGGGCAAGAGAGTGAGTGGAGTTCTCCCTTGTTGGTCTTTATTTTCTTTGTGAAATATGAGCTGCGGTCACCTGCAGAGGTTGGAGTGGGAGGAGGAAAGGAAGGGAGCAGAAGGGTTTAAATAACTGGTGGGGAGGTCCCAAGAGCTCCAAAGTATCCCCTGCTGCAAGAGATGGTATTCCTGATTTGTCTTCTTGGCAGATTCTTGGAAATTTGCTGCCATTTGGAGATAATTCATTTTCCAAATAGCTCCCATTCTGAGAGAACCAATATTACATTCTTTTAATGCAGGCTTTTACAAATAGCAATAAAACATTCTGCCATCTAACCATAAATAGAGACCCACATAAAGTCCTCTCTTCATTGAAAAGGGAGATGTTATTTTCTAAAACTGTGCTGAAAATATAGTTCCTCCAACACACTGTGAGTTCCTACTAAATAACTGTCTCTTGCTGGGGGAAGCAGAGGTTAAAAGCTGTTGTTTTTAAAACCAGGAAGATTTTTTATTTTTATTTCTAAGTAATTAACTTTGTTTCTCTTTTAGTATTTTTTAAATAAAAAGACTATACACAAACAGGAAATACAAAAATAGAAAAGTAAAACTGTAAATATATATATATATGCTAAAAGCCAACCACCTTTGCTATTTTTCCAATTTAAACTTTAGCCAAAACATATAGTTTGAGCTCAGGATAGGTAATAAAAAGAAGTATAAAAACAACTGAGAGAAATGAGGAAAGCATGGGAACAAACCACTTTGCAGATGGAAGTTATGCTGAAGGCCATATGCAGGCCAGAGCTGGAAATACAGCTGAAAGTGTAAAAGGTACAGAGATAAGAAAACACAACAAAGGCCATGAAACAGCTCTTCAGGGGTCTAATCACAAGTGCCCAAGAGGAGTAGAGCTAACAAATACACCACTGCTTTAGAGAAAGTCAAAAGCAAAATGAAAGTACTAACCTCTGAAAAGGGACCAGAGACCCACTTGATCTGGAAAAAAAAAGAGAGAGAGAGAGAGAATTGTAATATAGAAAGAATAATTTTTTTTTAAAAATCAGTACTCAGTGTCTCTCTGATATTTGTTGCTATGTTCATTCTTCATGTTATTATATAATTCAATTCATTTCAATAAAAATATTTAAATTATATGAACTCAGACCATAAAAATTTGTAGAAAGTACACATATATACATGTATAGAAAAATATCAATTCATTCTTTTCTTAAAATTTTGTTTCATTTAGAGGATCTATAGGTAATAATCTGTAGTAGATTGTATTACTTTTTAAAAATGTGGGCTGCTACTTCCTACAGGAGGATTATACTTTCTCACTAGAAGAATGTCAGTTTTGGCCATGAGACCAATGAAATGTGAGCAGAGTGGCACGTGTCTGTGCAGAAAGGAGTTATCAGAGCGGGTCAGAGCCTGCTAGGCTAAGGATGGCCAACTTGCAAGGTTAGTGCTGGCTGTTGCAGAGAGGCCTTAGTCTCACCACATGTTTTCTCCATAGGGCTGCTTGAGCATCCTTGTGACAAGACAACCTATCTTCCTTCAGGGTGAGTGATCTAAAAGAAAGCAAGGAGGAATCCACAATACTTTGATGAATTTATCCCAGAAACCATACACCATCATTTCTGCCACATTTTATTCATTAGAAGGGTGTCACTAAGTCCAGCTCACATTCAAGAGGAGAGAAGCTAGACTTTGTCTTTTGAAAAGACGAATGTCAAAAAATTTGTGAACATATTTCAAAAATATCACATACATGTAGGTAATTATTGCGGTTCATCACTATGTCCAGTTCTCCCTGACTCTGGACACACTGTTGACTTGGCATTTCCTACCTCTTTATGGGGCTGGGGCCATGTGACTAGATCTGGCCAATGAGATCTGGTCAATAAATGCTTCTGGAAAATTGGCTCTTTAAATGAAAAAAAAAAAAAGCAAGAAGACATTCTTACTTTATGTCATTTACAACAATAAAATGCAGATGAAATAAAGAAGTAAAGAAGAAAAATCAGTAATGTGAAAATTTAAAAAAATAATATTCTATGACATTGGTGAAGGTAAGAATTTCTTAAACAAGACACAAAAATATTAAAATAAAATTTCTCTTCAGCTAAAGACATAACCAACAATGTGAAAGGTAAGACATGAATGAAGAGAAGACATAGGCAACCCCTGTAATCAGCAAAGAATCCAGGGTATAGAAAAAAGTCACAGAAAACCATAGGGAAAATAATGAACTAGTAAAAATATAAATAAATAATCCATACAATATGACAAGTCACAGAAGAGGAGATAAATGATGCTCAGAGTCACTAATAAACAAGGGAAATGTAAAATAAACTACAATGAAGTAGCTTTTCACACTTATCAGATTCAAAAAAATTAATAAATCTGAGAACACAAATTCTTAGCCAGTCAGCAATTTGTTGGCATGAATGTAAATCATTACAAACACTACAGAGATCAACAGAACAAGAGCAATAAATCTAAGACATAAATGATCCATGACCCAGAAATTCCACTTCTAGTTCATAAGATCCCAGTCTTTTAAAAATAGCCTATTTTAGCAGCTCCTGAAGATGAATTCTGTATGTGACATGCCATAGCTATGGACCCTGGAGCAAACTCACCGATGCCCGTGGGCCAGAAAAGTTCTCAAGCCACCCAAAGTTCTGTCCCTTTACTGTCTCTTTCACAGGGGTCGCCTAAGACATAACAGTAGCAAAATTACAGTTATGAAGTAGCAATGAAAATAATTTTATGGTTGAGGGTCACCACAACATGAGGAACTGTATTAAAGGGTCATGGCACTAGGAAGGTTGAGAACCACTGCTTTACAACAAGACAGTGCCATTATCGCAGTTCTGGGAAATATCACTCAAGTCATTTATCTGTATATCCTTGAAAGATTCAAATTGGTCTGCACTCCAGTGAGTGTTTCTGTGATATCAAACTAGCTGATATAATAAAAGTTATTGTTTCAAAAGGGGTAAATTCAAGGTATTTAATTCTCTCTTTCCCAAAAAACCAACCCAATCACATTTGAATTTATTAGGAATGAAAAATACACATACATCTCCATCATACCTTAATTTCCCAAAGAAGGTGTAAAAGAGAGTAGAAAACATGTGAATTATACTTTGGTTATAACCATCACTTCCCGGACATAGCTGAATTACAAGAAGCTGTGAAAATGCCCCCCAATTTTTAAAAACCCAGCAGTTCCAGTTTTGTTGGTAAGAGAAAGGTCCAACTTTATTTGACAGGAAAAAATCCTGTTATATTTCTAACCACATTTTGGGCTGGATGGAATAAATAGTATAGCTAAACATCCAACCTTCCAGATGCTTATCCTGAATAAATCTCCAAACTTTGAAGGGACTGCCCGAGAGTTAATCTTTTCAGCTTTGAGCTTGAGCTAGCCAATAATGAACAATAAAATGGAAAGCTAGTCTATTTCCCAGTTTCTTTCCCTTCATTATAGTACAGTACCAGGAGCAACACTAATTTAAGCTATACCATTTCTGCATTGGGTGTGATTGTGGATGTATGAATGAGCACGTGTATGTGTGTGAATAAGTGTACCTTTGTCCAAAAAGATCTTCTTCATCCAAGGGCACAGAATTGCTCTCTTCATTAGCAGAGGTTTGCAAGTCTCCACAATACGAGCTGTGTTTTGAAAGTGAGCCAAATAATCAAGGAAGAAATTACTAAATTATCCTAGTCATAAGTTGTCCCTTTCAATAGCCCAGACCTCATGATTTTTTTATTTAGATCACTTTCTTCTATTTGCCTATCATTCATTCATTCAATAACAAATCAATATTTAAGGATACCTAGCCCAGGCAGATTCTATACAAGACATTTCACAGTCAAGCCCATGGGATTATAAGGCAGCATGTTACTTCCTGTTTCCTATATCAATTAAACTTCAGGAAAATCAAGTCACAGAATCCTTAGTGAAAAGCATGATTTCAGTCATATTCTGATCACTGGTAATATTGGGGTTGATAACTCTCCATCACTGTAGTCAATATACAGCCTGTAACTCAGCAAAATTGGACAGAATGTGACAAGAAGAGGAGATCAGAATGATTTGTAAAGCAAAAATTCATCCCATTTTCGGGGCAAACCACACAGTATCCTGAAATGAAAGCTGTTAGAGGGAAACGTACTTCATTAGTCTGGTTTTCCCAGAACAATGAGGCTATAAAACCAATTTGCCTTGTTTATTCTTTTCCTCCATCCTGTGCCATATAGCTTCATGTTGTTATGGGGATACTGTGATTGTCTTGGACTCCTCAAACAATTTTTAGAATATCACTAGACAGAGTGGATTATATTGGCCCTTCCCTTCCTTTCCCTGGGAAATTTCAAGAGAAAACAAAACCTCTACTTACCTCATATTTTATACAGTGATGCAGTACAGTGATATGCGTTTATATGCAGAACCATGTGATGGCATGAATTCACAGACTGTCACCATGTTCATGACACAAACAGTGGAAAATTAAACATCTGTGTGTGTCTGTGCGGGTGTGCATGTGCATGTTAGCATGAGTGTATGCATGCATGTAGAGAGAGACAAACAGGAAGAAAGAGAAAGAGGGGAAGAGAAAGAAATAGGAAAACAAGAAGCAAGAAGGGGAACAATTTGAAATAAAACAAAATAATAAAAATTCTTTATGAATTATGCCCAGCCGGTGTGGCTCAGTGGTTGAGCATGGACCTATGCACCAAGAGGTTGCCGGTTCGATTCGTGGTCAGGGAACATATCCAGGTTCTGGGCCAAATCCCCAGTGGGGGGGGGGACATGCAGGAGGCAGTCAATCTATGTTCTCTCTCATCAATATTTCTATCTCTCTCTCCCTCTCCCTTTCTCTCTCTCTAAAAAAAAATCAATAAGGAAAAAAATATTCTTTATGAATTAATATTAGTTAAAACATTATGGTAAAAATTGTGAGGTGAAAAGAGAAAGAACTAGAGATGGTTTCTTTTTCTTTTCCTTTATTTTGGAGGGTTGGCGTTTTTGAAATTCCATTTTTCAACTACATTTTACATTCAATATTATTTTGTAGTGTAGCAGTTACACAATCATATACTTTACAAAGTGTTCACCCTGATATTTCAAGTACCTAAACGGCACCATACATAGTTATTCAAATATTATTCACTATATTCCCTATGCTGGACTTTATATCCCCATGACTACTCTGTAACTAGCAATTAGTATTTCTTAATCCCTTCACCTTTCTCATCCAGTCCCCTCTTCTGCAGCCATCAGTCTGCTCTCTGTGTCTATGAGTCTGTTTCAATTTTCTTTATTTGTTTATTTTGTTCTTTAGATTCCACATATAAGTGAAATCATGTGGTATTTGGAAAATGACTTCTTTTTAAACAAATAAACTAACTTGGGGGAAAAAGAGGAGGACATCCGTAATACTTTCAACAATAAAGATAAGTGAAAAAAATAAATGAACTAACTAAAAATACCTGAAAAAAATTAGTTGTGCTCTTTTCTAGGATAGTCTTCCCCTTTATTCAGATGGAGGATGTGGTAGAAATGGGGAGAGAGGAAGGCGAAGCTGGAATGTTCCCCTTGTACATAAATCATCTCCAGCCTTAAATTCCAGGTGGCTGTGCTTCTTAATTGTGAAAATAGTTGTGAAACTATCAATGAAGTCATAATTCTATGAATAAAGTGGTCTGAAAGATGCTCTTTACATAGAGTTTGGAATGACGACACCACCAACTTCGAGGAGGGGCTCAGAGTGTTCTCCTCCCATGGTCCAAGGTAAGATTATTTTCAGAGATGCCAGAGCCTATAAACTGCTATGCTTTTTTTTTTTAACTACAATATCAGATCACTGAAATAAAGAGAATCCTGAATCTGCAAGTCAAAAAGGCACACATATCCTGGTGGAAAACTGTAGAATGACCAATGCTGTAACACAATTTGAAAAGATTATTAGCCTTTAAGTTTGAGAGTGTACTGCCATCCAGGTCATAAAACTAGGTACTAATGGCTGATGCAAACAGGCTGGCCTTGGATTATTAACTAGAACTTTCATATTTCAGATGACAGGAAAAATATTGTGTATATTTATATGTGTGTGAAAAATATCTAAAGATCTGCATTACCTCCCTTCAGTGAGTGGAGTTGCAGTGGTAGTCTTTGGGGATTGGAATGTGGTCCTGTGGTTTTGTTTTGTTTATTTTTATTTTATAATTTTCTGCCATGTATATACATTATTTTGTAGTAATAAAATGCTATTAAAAATAAAAATAAACTAGTAAAATCATAAACAATAATTAAGAAGACAGTGGAACACATGCTAAAAGAAAGACAATACACAAGAAAATTATATGAATAAAATAGTTTGATTTTGTGTGTGTTTTTTTCTTTAATACTTAATTTATTAATATTTTCTATTACAGATGTCCCTCCTTTTTCCCCTTTGACACCCCCCCCATCACCTTCACAGTACTGTTGTCTGTGTCTATTGGTTGTGTATATATGCATATAAGTTCTTTGGTTTATCTCTTTCTGCCCTCCTCACCCCCCTTCCCTCTGAGGTTTGTCAGTCTGTTCCCTATTCCATGTCTCTGGATCTACTAAATAGTTTTATTTTATTTATTTATTTATTTATTTATTTATTTATTTATTTATTTATTGCATTTATGTTCAGATAGAGCAGGAGGGAGAGAGGGAGGAAGAGAGAGAGAAACATCGACATGAGAGAGACACATCGACTGGCTGCCACTTGCACGACCTCAACTGAGGCCCCCAACCGAGGCCGGGGATGAACCGCAACCGAAGCACGTGCCCTCAGCGGGAACCGAACCCAGGACTCTCTGGTCCGCAGGCCGACACTCTAACCACTGAACCAAACTGGCCAGGGCCAAAATAGTTTGATTTTAAATGGAATAGACACGCCCTGGCCAGTTTGGCTCAGCGGTTAGAGCGTCGGCCTGCGGACCAGAGAGTCCCCGGTTCAGTTCCCGCTAAGGGCATGTACCTTGGTTGTGGTTCGTCCCCGGCCTTGGTTGGGGTCATGCGGGTGGCAATCAGTCCATGTGTCTCTCTCATGTCGATGTTTCTCTCTCTTTCTTCCTCCCTCTCTCCCTCCCGCTCTATCTGAAGATAAAAGTAAAAATGTCCTTGGGTGAGGCTAAAATAAATAAATAAATAAATGGAACAGACACTCATGTGTTTTGAGGAGAAAAATAGAATTTAAAAATCCCCCAAAAAACAAGAATTAATTGGACAAACCATTTTAAAATTAGTGATAGTAAGTATTGAATCATTTTGAAAATAGATATAATGTTAAATAAATTACAGATACAAAATATAATAATACCATTATTATAAAGCAAAATAAAAATGAACTCTAGAAGACAGGATAGAAAGACTGAGATTTCATCATCTTTCATAGAGTAGAGTCACTAGCTTCTATCTATGGATAAATAAAGTAACGGAAACTTAGGGATGTTTAAATGCATAAACATATCCCCAGGAAAGGCAAAACAATGAAACTATGGGGAAGCAAGGAAGGGTTAATATCCCTGATTATTGTATAAAATTATAGTAATTATAATATTACTAATCAGAACTTTTGTAATATAACTAAAGGAATACCCAGTAGAAATGTATGCCATGTTATTCAAAAATAAATATTGAAAATAAGTGAAAAAAAAAAGTAGAAAAAATAAATGCAGAATGAAAAATATTCTAAGAAAAGTTAAAGTAGTCCAGCAGGTGTGGCTCAGTGGTTGAGTGTGGACCCATGCACCAAGAGGTCACTGGTTCGATTCCCGGTCAAGGCACATGCCCAGGTTGTGGGCCTGATCCCCAGTGGGGGGCATGCAAGAGGCGGCCAACTGATGTTCTCTCTCTCTCCCTCTCACTTCCTTTCTCTCTAAAATCAATAAAGGAAAAAAAAAAAGGGAAAGTAGAAATTACTTCTATAATGTAAGTATAATAAGAGAAATAATGAGCAAAGACAAGAGAGTGGTTCTTGAGCAGTGGAGAAAACAACATGAAAATTGATGAACTGCCAGCAAGTCTAATAAAGAGAAAGAAAGAAAACACAGATTTGCAATGAAAGAGAGCAATGATTAGCAAAACTATTTTTTAAAACTTTTCATATAAATTTAAAATATCTTAATGAACTCCATATTTTAGGAAAAAATATTACTAAAATTGATTCCAGAAAGCTAAAATTGGCTAATTACATTTAAGAATCTGATCAGCTTCTGCTAAGAGTCTAATAAGAACTTGCCCTTTAATGAAAAAAGTCCAGAATGTTTTAAAAAATTTTAAAAAGTCGAATATATCTGTAGATGAAACAGATCATTGTAGCGTTATTTACATTGTTCCAGAACATAACAAGTGAAAGTCTATAGGTAATTTTTCTTAAAGCAGCATAATATTGACACCCAAACTTGACAAAGATAGCCCACAGTAAGGACCACAGACCAATCTTATTTACAATGAATATTCTAAATAAAGCTTAGCAAATTCATTTCAGTAGCATATTTAAAGACAAATACATTATAAATAAGTAGGTTTGATTCAGAATGTAAGCATGATTGATGAAAACCAATAATAGGAAACTAATTAATATAATTCTTCATAATAGGTAAAGCAAAAAAGCTATGTTATTTCTGTAAACAACAAGAATACTTTTTAGTAAAATTCAAAAATTCCTGACTAAATCTGGAAGATACTGTTTAACAATGGGTATGCCTTTTATAACAGCTATCTACTACAAGCCTATAAAAAACACTTATTTTTTTATTTTTAATCCTCACCCAAGGATATTTTTCCATTTATCTTCAGATAGAGTGGGAGGGGGAGAGAGAGAGATATCAATTGGCTGCCTCCTGAACGCCATGACCTGGGCCTGGGACCAAACCGCTGCCAAAGTACATGCCCCTAACTAGAATCGAACACGCGACTCATTGGTCCACAGGCAGATGCTCTAACCGCAGAGCCAAACTGGTTAGGGCTATAGCAACCACTCTTGATGATTAAAATCAAGAACAAGGTAAAATATCTTTTCAATGTTTTGTTCAACATTGTTTTGAAAGTACCAATCAATTCAATTATCTAAGAGAACAAAAATAAGAATTTTAGAGGAAAAGATGATATAATTCAGTACCTAAACAATTCTAGAGAAAGAAGGAAGGAAGGAAACCATAAAATATTTCAGTCAGTTAATTGTTACAAAATCGATATCTTAAAAATGATAAGTTTTAAATCACATGGCTGTTCTGAGTAGTGTGATGAACTCCCGCACCATCCCGCTCGGTCCTGCTCAGGACCTGAATCATCCCTTTGGCCAGTGCACCCAGGCTGTATCTACAGGACAATAAGATATTTTGAGAGAGAGAGACCACCTTCACATAACTTTTATTATAGTTTATTATTATAATTGTGTTATTTTATTATATTTTGTTGTTAATGTACTGCACCTAATTTATAAATTAAACTTTATCATAAGCATATATGTATAGGAAAAATTATAGTATATATAGGGTTCTGTAACATCACTGTTTCAGACATCCACTGGGAGGTCTTGGAAGGTATCCCCCACTGATAAGGGGGGGACTACTATAAATCAGTTAGCTATTTAAACTAAGAGTAAAGGTAAATTCTTCCTTTACTCTTTATACCAAAATAATGTCCAGCTGAATTAAACTTTGAAAGAAAAAGAATAAAATCATAACCATAATAAAAAATATATCCCAACTTTTCAAAATCCTGAAGCTGAGCAACTTTTTAAATTAAGACTGAAAAATCCAGAAACCATAAGAGAGTATGTTGGTAAATTAACCCTCATGAAAATTTAAAACTTCTGTGTGGTTAAGACTAAATAGCATAAACAAAGAAAAAAAAAGCCAGAAAACAAATTGGGGGAGAATATTTGCAATACATTCAAAGGTAAAAGGCTATTTTCCTTAAAATATAAAACTCTCCTAAAACATAAATAAGGAAAATACCCAAAATCCTCTAGAACAATATAGATTAATGGGCATTTTACTGAAAAATAAACACATATGGCTTAGCTTATAAGCAGATGGAAGGATGCCCAATCTCTCTCACAAATAAATGCAAATTAAAGCAAAATAAAGATAGCATTTTTTAGCTGCCAGATTGGCAGTAGTTCGATAATATACAATCTTGGCAGGCTTGTGAGGAGAAAGGCATTATCACACACTGGCAGTGGGTGTACACGTTGTCATAATTTCCTTGGAAGGCAATTTGACAGTATCTACGAAAGCTAAAACTGTGCATATCCTCCAACTCAGAAATTTGATCTTGAGGAATTTATCATACAGATAGACTTACACATGTGTGCAACTGTGAATGTACAAAAAATACTTTTAAGTATTATTTGCAATAACAACAACAAAAACTACTAAGAGCACCCAGGGTGCCTGTGTGGTTCAGTTGGTTTAGTGTCATCCTATGCACCTGAAGGTCGCCAGTTCGATTCCAGGTCAGGGCACATGTCTGGGTTGTGGGCTCGATCCCCAGTAGGGGTCGTGCTAGA
This sequence comes from Tadarida brasiliensis, assembly GCA_030848825.1. Lineage (NCBI taxonomy): Eukaryota > Metazoa > Chordata > Mammalia > Chiroptera > Molossidae > Tadarida > Tadarida brasiliensis. The sequence goes on from CM061257.1 coordinate 164,924,408, forward strand.
GGCAGTTCATCGATGTTTCTCTCTCATTGATGTTTCTATCTCTTTGCCTCTCCCTCTCTCTGAAATCAATAAAATATATATAGTAATAAAAAAACTAAAGCTAAAAAATGACACCATCTATAAAATATAAAATGCATACACTTTACTATCAATTGTAAAGGAATATTTAAAAAAACAACACTGAGAGCAACTTAAGTTGGGGGTTAAGAGGGCATGAGCCCTGGGACTCTAATATCTGGGTAGTTCTACTACTTACTAGCTCTGTGACCCTGAACAAGCTCCCTAAGCTCTCTGTGCCCCAGTGTCCCCAACTGTGAAGTGATGTAAAAAAAGTATCTATTTCATAGAGTTGTTGTTGAGATTAAAAGAGTTAACACATACAAAGTGCTTATGACACAATATGGGTCATACGTATATAAAAGTATATATGTATACTTCTAAAATTGCAATATTTTAATATTGTGATATTTTATAAATTAAATTTGTAACATTGTGATATGTAAACTGTTTTAAAATTATTTTAAATTGTAATATTTTAAAATCATTTTAAGACAATGTAAGTTCATTGTTGATAAGAAAAAATCTCCAGAATATATTGTTTAAAAAAATAAGATAAAGAACAGAGTGGGTCCTGTGCTCCTACATATGTCCAAAAAGATATGTGTTCACATGAAGCTCCAAAATGATGTGAACATCTAAATGTATCACACCTTTTTACAGGATGCACAAGAAACTGACAGTTGTTGCTGGTGGGGAAAGGGCTCAAGATCTGAGATCAGAAGCAGATATTTTAGTAAATGTGTATGTATGGCTTGACATTTTTACCTTGGAATTACATTAATTTTATAATATACAAATCTAGGTCATTTTTTGTTGTTGTAGTTGTTATTAAAGAAACTGAAACAAAGCAGCTATTTAAAGAGGTCGCCATATTAAATTAGAGTTCTCAGCCTTATTTAGGAATAATGTCATAGTCCACAACTTCCCTCTTCTCTCTTCCATAGAATGCTCCTTCTGATTACATTACCCATCATAACTCCAGGAAACAGAGCAACTGGTGTCATGAGAACACCTTTGTGCTTTATGATTATAATGCTTAACAGTTGAGATTTTCAAAAAAGTCCTAAGTATGAAAATAGAAAGCAGTGATTTTCTACACAATCCTTAGCCCTCTCCAACATCCCACAATTGGTTCCTATATTCAACCTCACCTAAGTGCAGAAATGACTGCCCTTCCTTAGCTTTTCATCTTTACATACAATTAAAGGCCTGATTATTTACTAGCAACCTCCAAGTGAGCTTTTAAAGTTCATTATAAGCTGAAACCATTTTAAAATATATTAATACTCTACAGTTCTGTCATCACTCAGCTCTTTTCAACAGGACAGTGAAAATGAACAGGACAGGTGGGCCACACTGTCTATATTCACTTTCTATTGCTGTGCAACAAATGACCACAAACTTCAAACAGTCCACGTTGATTATCTCACTGTTTCCATGGGTCAGGATTCGGGGCACAGCTTAGCTGGATCCTCTTTTTCTGGATCTCACACGACTGAAATCAAGGTGTCAGGTGGACCCAGTTTTCACTGGAGCTTGGTTTCTTTTCCAAGCTCATTCAGGTTGTGGGGGAAACGTCTTTCCTGGTGGTTGTATGATGAAGGTCTTTCTCACAACTGGCTCTCAATTACTCTCAGCTTCTAGAGGACGCCGCTAGTCCTTCTCAGTGTCCCCCTCAGCCTTATTTAGGAATAGGCCATCCCACAACATTCAGCTTACTTCTTCCAGGCCAGAAGGGAAAGGTCTCACTCTGTTCTGCTAAGAAGGAGGAGTCTTATATAACATCACATAATCACAGGGATGACATCCCAGCACCTTTGTCATATAATGTAACCTATTCAAGGGTTACTTTCCCTTTGACATGTCCCATTCATCAGAAGTAACTACAAGTCCATTCTGCATTCAGAGGGGTAAAGTATCCAAGGGTGTGACTCACGGGGGTCATCTTAAGGTGGGTCTGCCACAGCGTTCCACCTGAGAGGTCAGTCAGGAAAGTCTGAGTTTACTGCCCATTAAAGAGACTGTAAGTGATAAAATAAAATAATTTATTGTGAGGAACTTACAAATGCGGGCAATGCCAACATCTGGCAGAACCTGCAGAATGATGATATTGGTTGACATGCTTCTTGGTAGACAGGAAACAGTATGTAAATATTTTTGTCGATGAAAAATACTTGGACGACCACGTTTCATAAGCAGTTCATAAATTGTTTCAATTTTTGCCTTCTAACCTATGCCTACAGGAACATTTTTAAACAAACACCTCCCCCTCAAAGCCATGCTTCCAGAAATTATCTATATCTATATCCTACTGCAACTCAAACCTGACATTTGGATATAATCCCCCTTGGGAAATTTCTGTTGTTGTTTTTTAAATGTTATTTCTTCAAATCTTGACATTTAAGAAGATGGCAGCCACCTGTTTAGAAACAGGCTGGGGAGATAATATCCAAGGGCATAGGTGCTTACAGGCTGCTGGGTCTCCTGATCCCTTCCCCGTTTCCTTTGCAGTAACCTCTTTTCTCCAGTCACTGAATTGATTTGAGACAGATTAGAATTACCAAGTTCACTTGAGCCCTGGAGGACCTGATTCATCACCTTCCCAGCATCAGTATCTGTTTCTGCTGAGAAGATTATTTTAAAAACTAATGATTATATTCACTTTCTGTAGGAAATTATTATAGGCTAGTTAATGATTTGTATTTATTTATAAGTAATTTAAATATCTCCATAGCTTACTTTTGAAAACTACAGAATCTGAAATAGGCCAACCGTTTCTAGCAGAGAGATGAAGGAATACAGTACACATAGACTTCAGTGAAGAAGGACACCTCCATGCACGGCCTTTCTTCTTGTTTTAACAACATTGAACAAAGTCTTTGAGGAACAAGACATTTAAAGGTCAGAGAATCCATCTATATGAATCCCAATCACTATTCAATTATTCAGATCTATCACTTATACAAAACAATGATTTTACTACTTACAAATGAAGTTGACATGTGAGTGAAACTCCAAGGTGAAGCTAAGACATTAGCTGTACCTAAATTATCTTTGAAAAAAATCCTTAAATAGAATCCAAGAGCTAGGATTGTCTATTTCTGGGTCTTAAGTAAACAAGTGGAAGCACACTGCCAAAAAATGCCATTTGCAGCAAATTTTCTCCAAACATTCCTTCTTATACGAGCTGAGTTGAAACTCAACTCTTCTGCATGAGCCCTTTGACCTTAGGCAGGTTGCTTAGGCAGCCTTGGTGTACACATGTGTAAAACAGGGTGATTGTACAACCTGTGAAGTTCTTCAAAGCTAAAAAAATATTATATACAACTATTTTTAACACAGTGCCTCGTATAAAGTAAGTACTCATTAAATGATAGGTATTATTAATAACACCATATAGACACAAGTGATTCAATCAGAATCTTGTAGGAACCAGTCTTTCTACTATCTCATTAACAAGGTCTATGTAAACTTTGTGGGTTCTAGTGGGGGGCAGTTTGAGTCTTGAAATACAAAATAACATAAGGCTAATAAGCGTGAACATTTCTCTATGTGTTAAAATTATGTTGCTCTTCTTTAAATGCTACCTGCATTTATTTTCTAAAGTTTCTTTTTCATGACTGCTGAGAGAAAGGCCAAAGAGAATTTTCAGGGGGCCACATATCTGGTCAGAGGAGAAAAGCACACCACAGAGAAAACTAGCACGGCATCACATGGTACAGCAGAGCAGTGCGATTTGCTGTCTTCTTCATCTCCCTGTGCATAGTTCGAGTTCTCTAAAGTCCTTCTTCTCTGTGCTCAAGTGCACGCCCAGTACCTCATGTCTATTCCCCTCCTCTCCCTCACCCCTTCTCTCCACTCTCGTGGCTCCCTCAGCCCCTAGGAATATGAACACCTCATTATTGAAATACAGTGACCTTTGTTCACATCTAAGGTAGATTTAACACTTTTATTGAAAACCAAAATAATTCACTTTGTGAATTCTCCACTGCTGTGAATGACAGAAGAGACCATCTAGCCAAGTGCAGGCATCTCAGAGTTTTTATTACATTTAAGAAGGAAAGGGTCCAGGTTAAAATAAAGTTAACAGATTTGCTGAAGGGCATGTTTCTACACTCAAGAAAGTGTTTCCCTTTCTAACATATTCCGTTGTTGAACTCTGTGATTTCACTCTCCAGAACTGCCTGTTAAGGGACTCAACACACACACAGAGATGAAGCTCGGGTGTGAACCCTTGAGGTCTTGGAGCAACAGTTCTTGGGAACCAAACCAGAAAGTCCCACATTCTATGCACAATATCCAGGGCAATGACCGATATTCTACTTCTTTCAGCTGGACATTTTCTGAGCCTAGGGATGAGCAGGGAAACCACATTCCAGGTTCACGGACAAAGTCAAAAGACCCAACCACACAGGGTATTTTCTAGCTTCTGGAAGCAAACAGATCCTCTCTGTGTGGCTCCTGCCTCCTAGGGGTGTCCACAGACTCCTTTCAGAGACCTCTGTGCTCTATTGTTCTGAACTAAATAGCATTAAGAACGCCCTCAGCTTCATTGCTAATTTAAGGGGTATCTGGTTTGATGAAATGACCCTGGACACCCAGGAGATCTCTGGTTGTTAGGCCTACTTTGGGGACTTCCATTTCACACCAACTAAGGTAACTTAAAACACCTTAAGAAACTGTTTCCATTCTTCTCAATAGCTTCCCTAGTCTAGTGAGAAAACCATTAAACTGTAATTCAGGGGACCTGGTTCTAATAATGCCAGATCACTGACTGACTTTGAACTTTTCCTCTCCTAAAACTAACGGTCCTCAGTGGAGATATGATGTGTATAAAAATACCCAACCGATCTAGTGGAGTACTTATGACAATCAAATAAGATAATGTATAAGAAAGCTTTTGATAAAATGTAAATACTATATGAATGAAGTAGAAGCAACCCCTTATAGCAATATGAGGTTGTTCAATCCTCACGCCAAAGCCCTATTCAAGACCCATAAAGCACTTCAAAGCCAGGAGATCAGCCCAGAGACTCCTCAGCATGACCCCACCAGGCACAGCCATGCACCGCTGCAGCACTTGCAGAGGTTTGGAGCCCATCACACAGAAAGGAGGACCAATGCCTAGCAAAGTTCTTGGCAGACACCAAATCAGGAGGTGGCTGATGCTGGTGGTTCAAGAGGAATTTATGGGGAGAAAGAAGGTAGGGTCATGATCAGAATAGCCTATTCTTTCCCTTATCTTTCCACTGTTCCTGCAAACAGTTACATTCCTCCAAACAATTACATTCCTCCATCCTCCTCTTTGAAGTTATTAAGGCAAAATTTACCAGCTAATTTTTCTTAAATTTGGGGTCTTTACTCAAAGAGAATCAGTGTACATTTGACTTTTCTATAAAATGATGAGCTTATTCTGAAAATAAACATAAGCTTGAAGATGTGGTGATTCCAGGAGTGAGAAAATTAATTTTTCTTAATAGAAATCTACCAGACATGCAGAGATAGAAGCTTCAATCTCAAAATGAACTTTCAATCTCAAAATGAACTCTCAAAATGAGCTGTAGAGATGCTCAGTTCTGGAATGAGACCTAAGGGTAGAAGAGCCTTTGAAAGGAGACTACTTTCCTGGCAACCAGCGTGTGCTGATTAAGAAATATCTCAGAAGAGCCTATATCTCTCATTCTGGTGCCTTTCATTAACAGAGGTGTAGATACAACCCCTGATGGAGCATTCCAATTGGGATGGTCCCCAGAACCCTCACATTCACTATGTGCAGAACTGTATTTTATCTTCCCTATCCTATACCTTATCCTCCTCACCCCCACTAACCCTGTCAGGTTCTTTATCACAGGGCATGAAACAAACTCCTCAAATGAAAAAATAAAAATAAAAATAAAAATAGATCATCAGCTCTCCCCCTAACCTCATGTTCTCAAATGCAATCAATCAGTAGATCCTGATTATCTGACCTCTAAACTAAACCTTAATTTTATATCCACTCCTCTGGCTACTCTAGTACTATTTTAGATAAGACTACAACCATTCCTCATGTTATTTACTTGAATCTAAGCTACCATGGTGTGTAAACAGTATTACTTTTTTTGATCACTGAGAAAGAAAATAAAAACTTCCAGTTAATCTAAGACATGCCACTAACGGTAAAATAAATCCAGACTTCAGAGATAATAAAATAAGAAAAAGTATGTCTTAAAATTAATGAACTACAGTAATTTTCTGTCTCCCATTTGCTCTCCCTACATCTATTCCTGTCCTCTTTCATGATATTCACATTTTATCTAGAATGTTCTTTCACTAATAGGATCATGGTACTATTTTTCCTGCTCAAGACATTTCAAATTAGTCTTCATACATTCAAGATAAAGTCCAACAACATTAGTACAACACAGAAGACCCTGCCAAGTTCTCCAGCTCTTGACACTCTTATCCTCTCACTCTAAGTTCCAGCCATGCAGAGCTACTTTCAATACTAAAAACAAACAAACAAACAAGCAAACAAAAAAACCTCTGTCCAAATGAAATATTTCTGTGCATACTCTTCCCTCTGCTGCAATGATCTTATAGACCTTCTAACCTCTACTCAACCTTCAGGTCTCAGCTAGCTCAAATGTCATTTCCTCCAGAGCTTCTCCTGACTTCCACAACAGGACTCTTCTGTGTTCCCATAATGTCCTGTGCTTAACATCATCACACTCTATGAAAACTGCCTCTGTATCTGTTTGTCTTTCCCTCCAGACCACAGAGTCCTTGGGATCAGGGACTGAGTCTTGTACACTATCACATCCCAAGTGACTGACATGGTGCCTGACAACCAAATATTTGCTTAAAATTGACAACACATGAAGAACCAATGAGAGAGGTTACCAGCCAAACACTTACACTTGCCAGAGGATTTTCTTAGAAGAATTCAGTCAGTAGTGAACTCTCTACCACCTGAATCAAGTATCAAATCTCTATCACAAGTTTCTCGTCAATGCATTAAATATATTGTGAATTATAATTAGATGCCCAACTAGATTTTGATGCTGTTGTGTCTTCAGGGAGACCAGCCTAAAGTTGGAGTGAAAAAAATTAATATAATTAGAGAGCAAGCTTGAAAACAAAATAATTAGAAAAAAAAAAAAGCCATATAGGATGTCGAGATGTGCCTAACTGCATGTTGCAGGTTATACTTATTGTTGGCACTTAGAAGAAAGAGAGACCGCTGAAAACTGAGCCAGTCATAGAAGACTTTATTGAGGAAGTTAATCTTGAGCAACCTCTAGAAAGAAGGGTACAATTTAGAGTGGTCACATTTAGGAGGAACTTCCTGCGGTCTACTGAAAAGAGGCCCACCTGTCATTTTATTGTTTGCACTCCTTTGGTAGATAAAAAAATATTTTTCAGAAGGATTAGAATTATATATTTTTTGGAAATGGATTAAGTGAATTAACTTGAAATCTATTCTTAAATTCTCAAATGGATTCAGTCTTCTCTCTCCTCATCCTAGCAGAGACTTCCCTTTCCTTCCTGCATTATGTTGCTTTTCAGCTTAGAAAAAAATATTCATGAATTCTGAGGAAGTCTATGGAAAATTATTCTGAAAGTGAATAGTTTTAAAAACACTGAACAGGGCTGTACACGAGGGTGGCATTTGTCTGTTTCAGCCAATATTAGCAACCTATCAATTTTTCAGACAAAAAGTCACAGTGACCTGCAGTTGAAGAGGACTCACTGAGTACCACTTAGTCAAAATGGCAAACATGTCCCTGGTGACACAGAGTGCAAATGGTTGGCCATGGGTTTGCAAGGGTGACAGCCTATGAGTCTAATTGGAACTGCAATTTCCCCCAAAGCACTTTTAAAGGCTGCTCCCATCATAGTCTCCTCCTCTCTCTGAAAGTTTTAAAATTTTAATCACAATTCATTTAAATGATATAGAATTCTGCTTTTATATTACTTTGTCAAGGCCATCACTCACTAGAAGATACTTATAATAAAGTCAGAACTGGAAGGTGGCCCACCACTGCCCTTGAGCTTGAGACAGTAAGTAGAAGTCAGGTAAGAGTCTATGGCCAGAAAGAAGTATCTACAGCAGCCATGTAGATAATCAAAGGTGTAGGGCTCCTCTTTGCTGTCATGGTGGCTAAAACTGCATCTTTGTGGACATATTTCTGTTATGTTTCATTTCTGCAAGCATCCATTTTTAACAGAAATTTCATTCTCAAGGTCCTTACTATGAACCTCATCATTATCAATGAATATAAATCCTTCAATATTCTTAATTTTATTCATTCTATTTTTCAATAACCCTATTTTTAACCTGATTTCCTCTAGAAGCTAGCTCGGATTCAACATTCTCATGATGTTATCTAGACAACCAATCTATTGACTATTCACCTTTACCCTGTCCCTTTAACATCTTTCCTCCTTCCCTTACTTGCCTTGAATTCCATGATCAATCATTATAATCATTTCTCTGCATGCACAGCTTAAGAAAATTTTTTTACTTTTCTTTTCAAATAGGTTTGTTGGTGACAAGTTTCTTTCAACTTTTGTCTGTTGGAAGATGTCTTTATTTCATCTTTATTTTTCAAGGGTCATTTTTCTGGATATAGAATTCAAGATTGAATAATTATTTTCAAAACCATGAAGATGTTTTTCTAGTGTCCTATGGCTTACATTATTTCTGATAGGAATGCTACAGGAATTTATCATTTTTCTATATGTATTGTGTTTTTTGTTTTTGTTTTTTTACATATCCTTTAAAGATTTTATCTTCATCACTGATTTTCATCAATTTGATTTTGGTATACTTTAGTATGATTCTCTTTGTGTTATTCTCCTTATAGTTCATTGAGCTTATTGAATCTGTTAATTTATAATTTTCATCAAATTTGGAAATTTCTAAAACTTTGTTTATTCAAGTATTTTAATGCTTTCATCTCTCCTCTCCTGGGATTCCACCAACTCATATTTTAGACTGCTTTATATTGTCCCGCTAGTCACTGAAGCTCTATTCATTTTTTATGCAGACATTTTGCTCTCTGGGTAATATATAATATATACTATATGTTTCAGTATATATATATATATATATATATATATATATATATATATATATAACATTATATATATAATACATAGTTTGGATAATATATAAAATACAGAGGTGGGCAAAAGTAGGTTCACAGTTGTGTGAGCACGCAAAACAGAGTTTATTCTTATATTATCATTTATTATTGTATTATTTTCCATAAGAAAAGCTGTAAACCTACTTTTGCCCACCCTTGTATATTGTTATGTCATCAAGTTCACTGATCTTTTTTTTTTTTCTTCAGTGTTCACTTCTTTTAATACCATCAGTGAATTTGTCATTTATGACTATATTTTTCAGCTGTACAATTTCTACTTGGGTCTTTTTCCATTTCTTTCTCATTATGTTCACTTTTTCCTTTAGAGTCTATCTATATTTTAAAGTCTTAGTATTCTAATTTTACATCTATATTATTTCTGTGTCCGTCTGAAGTAGCTGACTTTTATCTCTTGGTAATAGGTCACTTTTTGTTTGTTTGTTTCATTGTATGTATTACATTTTTAATTATATGCTGGACATCTTGAATTTTATGTTGTTGAGTGCCAAGTTTTACTTTCTTAAAAATTATTGAATATTTTTCTGTCAGGTAGTTGTTACTTGTGAATCAGTTTATTTCAAAGGTTTTTGTTTTGCTTTTTAAATGCTGCTAGGGTGGGTCTAGTTTACACTTACCACTAATACATGAGCCTTCTTGGATCTCTATTAAATGTCCCAAGTGATCATTGAGAACTCTACTGTGGCTGGTGGGAACTCAAATGTCATCCAGCCTTGCATAAACTATGAGAATTTCTTCAGCTGAAAGCTTCCCATTTGTTTTTATTCCAGCATCCTTTGTGGCTGAGTATTCAGCAACAGGATTACTACAATACCTATGCAAACTTCCAGAGTGTTTCTCTGCTATTTTCACTGCAAACATCAGCCGCCACAGCCTCCCTCAACTCCTCAATCTTTTTCTCGTTGACTCAGTGAAACCACTGTGTTCTGGTTGGGTCCCCACCCTTACTGTGGTTCAGAAATGTCTCCAGGCAGAAAGCTAAGAAAAATATAAGTTTCATCTAATTTGTTTCCCCTCTCTCAGGGATCACAGTGCCCCATTGCCTGATGCCCTTTGTTTAAAAACAGTTCTTTAATACATTTCTTCTAGTTTTGTTGTTTTTGGTGAAGGCTAGTCCTAGTTATTCTACATGTGCAGAAGCAAAAGTTCTAAGTATATTCGTTTTTAAAGTGGGTGCTTATACTAGTGCTACAATTCAAAAGCTGGATTTCTTCACCCCCAATTAAATGTTCAAGAGGAAACATAAGTTGGAGTTGGATATGTCTGGGCTTGAATTCTGGTATCACTATTTACAAGTTGTGTGATCTTGAACAAGACCCATAACCTCTCTGTGTTTTTTTCTTCTTCTGCGTAATAGTAGTAACAGTAACTACAACAATGAGGATATCTGTAAGGTTTTGATAAAATAATACACATGCAGAGCTTCTAGTCAATGCTCATTTCAGTGGTCTCTCTTTCCTCTGAGTGCCAACAATGAGCTTAATCTGGCACGCAAAATTAGGTACTTCCAGACATACCCTGTATTGCTTTTTTTCTAATTGTTTTGTTTTTAAGCTTTCTCCATAATTATATAAATTTTTCTCTCCAACTTGAGGCTGGTCTCCCTAAAGATATAATAGCATTGACCTCTAGCTGGGCATCTAATTATAATTCACAATGTATTTAATGCATTGACGAGAAACTTGTGATAGAGATTTGATACTTGATTCAGGTTGTGGAGAGTTAACTGACTGAATTCCTCTAAGAAAATCCTCTGGCAGGTGTAAGTGTTTGGCTAGTAACCTCTCTCATTGGTTCTTCATGTGTTGTCAATTTTAAGCAAATATTTGGTTGTCAGGCACCATGTCAGTCACTTGGGATGTGATAGTGTACAAGACTCAATCCCTGATCCCAAGGACTCTGTGGTCTGGAGGGAAAGACAAACAGATACAGAGGCAGTTTTCATAGAGTGTGATGATGTTAAGTGCAGGACATTATGGGAACACAGAAGAGTCCTGTTGTGGAAGTCAGGAGACGCTCTGGAGGAAATGACATTTGAGCTAGCTGAGACCTGAAGGTTGAGTAGAGGTTAGAAGGTCAATAAGATCATTGCAGCAGACGGAAGAGTATGCACAGAAATATGAATTTTGGACAGAAACTTTTTTTTTCTTTTCAGAATTTGGAAGTAGCCCTGTATGGCTGCAGCTTAGAGTAAGAGAACAAGAGTATTGAGAGCTGGAGAAATTAGCAGGGCCTTGTATGTTGTAGTATTTCATCTTGAATGTATAGAGAACAATTTGAAGTATCTTAATAAATAAATACAAAAATGTAGTCCCATAAGCACAAGCATCTTCACTTTAATGTATCTCAGGTGTCTAGATAGTGTCTGACACAAAAGTAATTACAAAAGAGATATATTGAATGCATAAATATATCTGTACATCAATCACAAGCATGGAGGCTTCCAATATCATTATAAGACAAATGTGACTTTAAACCTGTAGCTCTTATTACTCTACAATTACTCTATTACACTACAATTTCTATGTTGCCCATTTTCCTTTAATCTTCACAGAGGTTTCAGCCCATTTGCCACTATCTGGCTCACACCAATCTGCTCAAAGCATCTTCTTATCTATATTTGCTGAAAACATACTCCTTCTATCTTGAAAAAAAAGAAAAAAAAAACACCAGAAATTAAATGACCAGTTTATTAGGGATAATTTCATTATTATTCATAGGAAGAAATGTATTGTGTTTTAATTAACCAATGAAATAGTCTTCACAGAGTACTGTAGAGTCATCTGAAGACTGCCCAAAGAAAAACCTAGTTAGAAGTTCTTAACAGAGCTCCTTAGTATGGGTTCTTAAGGACATAATAATGGATTTTTTAAAGAATGATGGTACCCTACTTTTGCTGTGTATCATTCCTTATCACCTGTCACTTTAAAATGTTGGTTGTTCTGAGTATAGTCAGTTCCCTAGGGGCAGGCATTGCCACTAATTCTCCATCTTAATGCAGGGCACAGTTGAACGAAAGTAAAATCGTTAAAACTCGCCTGGCCGGTGTGGCTCAGTGGTTGAGCGTCGACCCATGCACCAAGAGGTCGCTGGTTCCATTCCTGATCAGGGCACATGCCCAGGTTGTGGGCCAGATCCCCAGTGAGGGGCATGCAGGAGGCGGCCAATTGATGTTCTCTCTCATTGATGTTTCTATCTCTCTCTCCCTCTCCCTTCCTCTCTCTCTAAAATCAATAAAGAAAAAAAAAAATCATCACATAAAACACACATAAAAAATTATGTACTAGCAAAGCCTGGAGAGTTTACCCAGAGCATTAATACTGTCACAGTTAACTGTACTCCATGGGGCCCCCAGAAAACAGTCACACTTTTCGAAAGGAAGGTGAAAGATCAGAGATGGGTTTTCTGCTTATTTATACCTTGACTATCCTAGAGAAAATGATCTGTTCGACATATACAATTAAGGAAAAGAAGGAAAAAAAGAAATATCTAAAAATATATTTTACTGTTCCCACTTCTTATCTAAAGGAAGAGTTTTCTAGAACTTAAGCAAAACAACCTAAGTGGTAAGTGAAGCAAATGCTAGGTGGGTTGTTACTTAGTTATAGTCTAAAAAGCATTATTCTAAATATGTTTACTATTCTTTTCAAAGCCAGATGGCTTAACTCTATCACTCTTCCTTTGTTTTATCATGAAATCTTTGGAGAGTGGCATCTAAAGAAAGAACTTTGGACTGGGATTCAGAAGACTTGAATTCTAAGCCCATTTCTGCCTTTAAATACCTATAGATTTGGGGTATGTGTTGGTTTCTTAGCTATAAATTTAGAGTATGTTCCTGGATAATTACTGACTTCCTAAATTCAATGACAATCATTCTGTAGGTCTACAGTTTACAACTGTAAAGAAGTTACAAATATAATTTTTTTTAATAAGTCAAACTCCAGGAGAAAGACAATTTGATTCTTTATGGAACTTCTGTTCCTTCTCCATGTAATCAAAAGTGAAAGCAGCCTGAGGGATGGAAAAGAACAATGCATCATCGTTACCATGATTAACTAGAGAAAGCCCCCGAGCTGGCTTGCTGCTGTTTGAATTACAAATTAAAACTTTGTTGTGGACATTCGTATTCCAAGAATAGTCTTTTCCCATAGGATGTTCCTAGTGATTATTGGTCATCTCATGTAGAAAGAGACATGTGTGTTATAGTTCATATTAATTGTGTCAATCAGTTCTTGGCTGCATGCGAGAAAGTAAACTCAGCTATCTAAGCAAAAAGGTGGAAAGGACATTGGGGGCTCCCATGGAGAGGAGGCAGAAATCCAAAAACCTGGATGCTGTGTAGCATAAGCCACAAAGGTTCTACGTCCTCCCACAGGAGAATCCGGTCCTTGAGCCCCTTCTGTGACCAGTCTGTCCCAAAAACTTTCTTTCCACCTGGTGTCACTCACAGAAAGCTCCAGGAGCAAGCACCTTCTACTCCGGGCTGAACCAGGGATTTGGTCCCTCAGATTAAGGATCACAAGTAGGAGTATAAAGTCAGGGAACACCCACTCTTCCTAGACTATACACAATAGAAAAGTCCCCTGAAAGGGACATGTGAGCCTAATGGATGTGGGGAGGGAGGGAAATGCTATATTTTGTTCAAAATATCAATAAAAGAGCAAGTTATATATGCATCTTTTTGTCTAATGGATTAGGTGGGAAGTAATAATCACAGGATTAAAAAACACAGATTTTTACATTGCTATAGACTCAACTTTTAATATCATTTCTAAAGCTCGCTATTAAAGTGTCTTTTTTTTCCTTCCAAAAATTCCGCATAAGTTTTACCAAAATGCAATGGAGGCAATCAAGCAAAATAAAGTGAAATACAAATGGTTCCTCTGTAAATAGCATTTCTGGCACCAGGACACTAACACTGTGCTAGAGAGTTCTTATGAAATACATGATAACATGAGTTCTGACTCACTGACTTTTATCACCTAATCTATAAGGATCAGCTTCTTCCCCAAAGCAGCTCTATCTCTCACCCAGTTGTTCTATTGGCACTCTTGCCTCCTGGGCCACTGTAGTATTGACTGGCACCTTCTCTCTACCCCATTTTTGTACCAATCCACTACCAACCCAGCAACAATGTGACACTAAACAAGAATGATCCCCAGAAAGACTTTGAAAATGGAAATGAGAGTCTTCATTAATTTAGAAAATCCAGGACTGCTTGTGAACATTTTCTGTAATAATTTCTCTTCCTGATTAAGTCAGTGACTAAACCAGTACTCACAGCCATGTTATCCAGACCATTTTCTCTGAGCGCTTCCTCTGGTTTAAAGCAAGCGTTGATTTCTTCCTTCACTCGCAGGGTCTAAAAAGTAAAGAGGTAAATTTAGACCGAGACAGGTAATGCTTAGGCCACAAAGAAACACAGGAGAAGACAATTCTCTGTGGTTCAGTTGTGTGGCCCTGAGCAGCACTTGCTAAAGGGTTGTGGAGAGACACCAGACAATGCCACTGACGGAGGCCTTGGCCCAGTTACAACATAGATGTGTTGCCATTGTATACGTCCTGTTAATTGCTGACATCTGTTCATGGACTGTGTTCTTGCCAAAGCTATAAATACTATGAGAGTATTTATAATAAGAAGGTACAAACATGGCCAAAATATTTTATCTGTACTGAAACACAACCTTGTGGATCATTTTGGAAATTTTAAAAAAGAGATTTGGAGGTAGAGTTAAGAGAACTTGCTTTATTGAAGTGGCCAAAAGATGTGTATTATTAAAAACCCTTTATGCTATAATCTGTTGCCATAGTATTAAGACTAATAAAGTCTAGTGTTGTTAAACATAAGAGAAGCTTTTAAAGTAAGAGTGTGAATAATAATTACACACATGTGTTTATATATACATGCTGCCCGAGTGTCAGATTTGTATATAAATCTGTGTGATGTTACAGGGTTGTCTGTAATTTATGCCTCACAGCAAGACAGGTTTTTTAATGTCAGCAACCAAATGCAAGATGGCCTGTTCTTAACGTCAATGTGCCGCTGGGAACCTGAATTTAAATTGTGTATTATTCATCTGTGGTTCAACAACTGATTATTTTTAGGTAGAAATTTAAAGTTAAATGGCACCTGAGCATATTTAGAGTGGCTGGCAGCTGGAGTCCAACTATCACAGACAGCATTCTGGCATTTGCTCGAGGACGATATAATTTTCAAAGGGCAAGAGTCAGCAATAGCAGGTAACTAAGAATTGCTGCAGGAAGTCACTGATTCCTGGAAGCTATGACTGGTGTCTTGACACCCTGGAAGTTTTCCAAGACTACTTGGCTAAAGCAGATAAAGTTTAATTTATGCCCTGCTCATATGTCTTTCCTTGCTGATCATGGAAGATGGAAGCAAGTGAGGACCCTACCTTGGATTTGATTTTTCAGGGGACAGAATAACACTTTATCCATTCAGCCAGTAATCCAACAAATAGTCATTGGGAATTTACTATGCAGCCAGCATTGTATTGGATGCTAGAGGTACAATGGTGAGGGGATACAAATATCCCTATGTCTTCATGAAGCATAAGAGTTCATGGGTAAGATTAACGTTAATCAAATAATCATACAAATATATAAAGTTTCTACTATGGCAAACACTGCCAATGGAAAGTCTATGGTGCTATCAGGGCAGACAAGAGGGAAATTGGACATAGTCAAGGGGGTAAGGGAGGGCTTCTCTGGAGACGAGACAATTGAGATCAAGTCTGAAAAGTGAGTAAGAATTAAAAAGTGAAAGGAGAGGGAGATCATTTCATACACTTGAAATAACATGTGCAAAGGCCCTGATGCAGATGGAGCACACACTTTTGGGGGCTGGCAGGTCAGTGTGGCTGAAGCAGAGAACAGGCTGTTTCAAGATGAGCCTCAAGAGGCAGGAAGCAGCCCACCATACAGAGAGAGTTCATACACCAAATTAAGGGCTCCTATTCTCAGCCACATAGACAAAATGAGGGCAAAAATACTTTAAAAAGAAATAATGGGTGCTTATAAAAGAAATTAAAATGAACACATTGGTTTGCTAGTATTGAGTGCAAAGACAATGCTAAAGTCTGCAGACCATGTCAAAGGCATACAGGAGTCTATGTGCATAATACATAAGCAGTCCAACTAATAAACGGGAGTATGTCCCATGTTGTGAGAGAACATCTTCAAATAATATAAAGGTTTACTGGATGAAGACATTATGCAAGATGACAAGAGGGAATAAAATCTGGGGGAAACTTCATGGACAAGGGCTGAAGGACAGTCAATAGAATTTCTACAAGTATGACTAGAAGGTGTGGGGTTGGGACTATTGACAGAGGAATCAATGAGAGCAAAAACCAAACACCATGTTGGTCAACTTCAGGGAAAATGGTAGAAATGCCAGTGAGCTTGTGACACAGGTTCATGGAGATGGTGCAACACATCAGTGTCTTCATTTATACAATGCCTACACTTTTGTTCAGTTATTTAACTTACATTCTCAATAAATCTCCCAAATAATACTATGAGAGAAGTAAAAAAGCTCTATCAATTATTTCCACTTTACTGAAATCCAGAGAGGATAAATAATTTGACCAAGAACACACAATTAGCAAGTGATTGACCCGGCATTAAAACATGGATCACAAGTTTCCACCCCACTGATTCATAAATTTCAATCATTCAAACTCCATCTTTATGATTTTTCCATATCTGCACATCGCTTCACTGTCACATACTTAACTATTTCTCTCTCAATCAACTTATTCTTTTTCCTTAAAGAAATTAAAAGGAAACTTTATATCACTTTCATAAGTAGAAAACCAGTATCATTTGCCACAAATTAAAGGAAACCGTAAATGTCATACAATTTCCCATGTCATAAAATATTATTTGTTTGTAAAACACCTTTCTTAGCCCAAAAATAGACCCTGCAACAAAGACCTGAGTGCACATAGTGCTCATACAAAGGAAGATTATGCAGCAGTTGCAGTGAATGCTGTGATCTACATTAGTAAAGATGGATACATTTCAGTACATGATATTGAGGAAAATGGAATTTGTCTTATAATAATTACAATATGCAACATTTATATAAACCTTAAAAGAATGGGAAACTGTAGCAAATTCAGGACTATCAGGTGCATTTGGAGAACAGACAAAGGAAAAGGACACAGAGGACCTCAGCTTTATCTCTGGTGTCTTGTTTTAAAAAAACATAACATTTGATAAATTGGGATGTGATTATCTGTGTATTCATATTAATATTTCTATCTTTTTCATTGTGTTTGAAATTTTAGAATACAAGGAAGTTTAATAAATAAGTCAATCTATAAATCTTGGTTGGTCTTGTCAAAGGAGTATGCGGAAGGAAGTGAATTAGTTATGCAAATAACAATAATAATAAAACCTTGAGAGTTTGGTGTGGAAGTTTTCAATATTCAGTATTTTTGGAAATGTCATTAACTTTGATAGAGAAGAATTATATGGATATGAAATATGTAAATAACAATAAAATAGCTGGGAGAATTAAAGAGTTAGCAACGTACCTTGAAAAGAGTAAGTGCTATGGAATGTAAAGGAGTATAATTATGACTAAAAGGCAGTGACATTTTGAAATGTTCAAATACTTGATGTTAGTTGTTGAATATTTATGGAAATTACTGCCTATCTTTTGTCAAAACAAAACAGAATTATTTCCTTTTTCTCCTCTATCATGACGGTAAGATTTCAGTTTTTGGTGAAATTTCATGCATATTTTAACCATTTGGAAATATCAACAGCTGAAACTTTTTAAAATATTGAATGTTGTTTGTGATTTATACATAAGTATTTATGGCAAAGATGATAGTAAAATGATGTCTAACAAATATATAGTGCTTATAATATATTAACAGTGTGCCAAGTGCTTAAATATATAATTTCATGTGTAATCCTTATTCAACCTTGTTATGTTGGTTTATTACTGCCCCTGTTTTGCAGATGGGGAACGTGGAAACAACTCGATGTGACTTGCCAGGATTTGGGTGGTAGGCATTTGAAATGAATCATGTCAGTTCATTATGAGTCTTTACCTTATCACTCTGCGGTACACTGTCTCCTCTCCAAAAAAAAAAAAATTGCAAGTCAATTTACATTGTGCAAAGCAAGTAAACATCACATTTTATTTCAGTATTTCTCAGAATAAATTGGCCATTACTAGATTTTGGAAATCTTTTGGGTCATAAACACTCCATTATAATATGTTTTGCTGTAATAAGACTTAACCAACTTTCCATAATTCACTTTCACTGGTCCAACTGCACACTTGGAAGGCTTACATGTTAAATTATTCCATGCAGGAGGGCTAAGACAATTTAGTTTGCTCTTGTATACTCCTGACTGCTATACACTTACTGAAACTTAAAACAAGGAGGGTCACTTTAAGAAAACACTCCCTCTGAATAAAATCAGGAGATCCAGGCACCCCTGGTAGGGATGGTGCTGCCTCTGGCATTCACAGAACACTTCAGCATCTGGAGAGTGTCTGACCACATCCTATTCCTGGTCCAGCTCAAAAAGTGCCAACAGCCTCAGTGAGAAGCCTGACTGTCACTATTAGTTAGTAACAGGTGAACAGGTGGCGGCTGACTCAGAACAAGTCCACGGGTTTTAGACGGGCTAGTCCTGAGCTTTGACTGCTGTCCTTGCCTCTTACCTAAGATATAACCCAGCAAGCTGTCTGGGAAGAACAAATGGTGTACTGTTCAGTCAACTGTTTTGTGATACCAACAACTCTAAAGTCACAGTAGCTTGCAACAATAGTTATTCTTTTACATAAAGAATGCAGGTCCGCAGCAGGTGTGTGGGTTACAAAGGTAACCAGGTAGGGGCTTCCTAAGGCTCTGCATCTACTCACTTTGGGATCCAGAGTGAAGGAGCAGCCAGACCCAGGTTCTGGTGTTCTCCGGGTGGAGGGCAGATGGTCAAGGGTAGATGAAGACAAATCGCACAAGCTGATTTAAAGCTTCTGCTCAGCCCTGGCCGGTTTGGCTCAGCGGTTGGAGCGTCGGCCTGTGGTCCAGAGAGACCCGGGTTTGGTTCCCGCTAAGGGCATGTACTTCGGTTGCAGTTTGTCCCCGGCCCTGGTTGGTCGTGCGGGTGGCAGCCACTCGATGTGTCACCTTCGCATCGATGTTTCTCTCTCTCTCTCTTCCTCTCTCTCCCTCCCACTCTATCTGAACAAAAAATGAAAAAGTGTCCTCGGGTGAGAATAAAAAAAAAAAAAAAAAAAAAAAAGCTTCTGCTCAGACATGGCTTACCTTATATCTACATATATTCCACTGACCAAAGCATGTCACATAGCCATGACCAAAGTTAATGGGACAAGGATATATGTCCCACCTGTAGAGAAGACCCTTAGAAATTTGTGGCAAAGAGCAAATATGTAAAATCCTTTAGTATGAGGAAGGTAATGATTAGGAACTATAGTTCAATTTACCACAATAATAGGAAATATCAAAGAAGAAGGGATGAAAAAAATATATATATACACATATATATCACACAAATAAGTTTATAAGTATTAAAATCAATTTTTCAGCTGTTAAAAAATTTTTAAATCTAAAATTATAGCCATCAAAAGTATAATAATACTTTGGGAGAAATCTCAATGCCCCTCTTATATTTCTACATGGAGAGACTTCCAGACTCTCTCAACCTCCTTGTTCGTTCCTCCCAGGAAAGGGAATGACAAATGCATTTAGAAGTCATGGGGATGCATGACTCAGGTCCCCTAGGTGCTCTCTCTCCTTTGAAGCAGCCTTGCCTAGTGGAGGGTATGTTCTGGTCTGTCCTCCTCTGTGATGTAAGAAGCCTGTCCCTATTCAGCTGTGCAGGTGACTGGATGGGTAGATTTTACCCAGAGGGAAATCATTAGCAAGCCCACTGTGGCTCTACACCCAGTCAGGTCTTCAATCTAGCTGTTCCTAATAATTTGAGATCCGTCTGTCTGACTTCCATGTCCATTTTTCAGTTGTTCCAGCCTTCCGCAGGAAAGAAGAATGTTCTTTATTGGCTCTCCCTCGAAACTCTAGTAATAATAACATAACAATAATAGTTAATATTTATTAAATACTTGCAGCTTAAACATATGATCTCAATTAATTATCACAATAAATCCGAAAATTAAGTCATTTTATAGTTGAAGAAACAGAGCCTCAGAAGAGCTGTGTGATCCTCCCAAGGTCACACAGCTGATAAATCGTAGACCTGAGTTTCAATGCTAGGTTGATTGGAAGCCCAAACATACAAGCTCTTTCTGGCCCAGACTGGCTCTGTGTGCTGCGAGGTCCGGGGAGGAGAGCAGGGAAGGCACAAGAAGGCAGAGCGTCTGGGATGTCAGGTGCTTTTATTTTCTTGGTTTTTTTTATTGTTAATAATTCAGACAACTTTTGCTGTAGAGTTTTCATCTTTATGTGAATTTCAGTCCTTTTTTAGTATAGCTCTTTTTTGTTAAAAGACAATGGTAAAATAGGGTTTAATTCAAAGAAACTTTTATTAGTACAAATTTTACAAATATATCTCTATTCTGATATAAAGATATACTACTGCAGAGAGGGGTAATGACCTCGCTGTAGACTTTCTCCAAGGAGAGCAACTTAGATCTTGTGAAGTTTTCTAAACGCTTAAGCCATTCAGCTATTGACTATTTTCAAATCTTTATATTTGGAGGTGTGACTTCTATCTATCTAATTATAGAGCTCTCGGATTTAGCCACAGTTAAGAAAATTTCCGTCAGTGACAGATGACAGTACTTTTGTACTTTACCTGATATTTTGTTATTTATATGTCTTTTTAGCCTTCTTCGTTTTAATTTTGATGATAATATGCTATCATGTCTCTTTTTCTTTCAACTCTGAGATTAATAAAATGTATTCCTGGAGCCTTCCCATTCAGATAAGTGCTATTACCTCAAAGTCTTGATCTAGGAAAACACCACAAACCTCAATTCCTTCCTGCCCTTTTCTCCGTGTTACTTGTCAAACCATTATTGGAAATGAGCCTCTGACCTTTTTTTTCTCCCACACAATTTCTAATAAAGATGCTGCCACACGGCCGTATCCTAGTAACTAGGTTTTACTTTGAGAAAGACTATTAAGAAGGAGTCCAAGATAGGGCTGGTTTCGACCATCAGCAAAGGTAATTTGCTAGTCTGGCTCTCTTTTTCGATTTCCTTAATTTAGATGAATACGTGATCTAAGCTTAATATTCTTTCTGATAAAAATACTGTCTTATAGACCCATATTAGCATATTTACTTTTGATTACCTTGCAGAACTCTATTTGCTCTCTTTTCTGAAAAAGCTTAAGAATTTATATAAGGCTCCAGAGGAATAAAATCACGTGTGGCTGAAAAATCCCAACTCCCCAGCTGGGGTTAAATGCAGGCTTCAAAGAATTTTCTAAATAAATAATCAAGGTAGATACTCCATCTTGTTTCTGAACTGCTGCATAAGCAATTCCGTAGTCATCTGAATTTGCAGGGACGTAAAAAGTCAGTAGTCATACAGGCAGGTACTAGAGATCAAGAAGTTTCATTTTCTAAATGAAGGGTGGAGATTGGAACTTCGTGAGAGTCTGGGAGTCCTCAACTTTCAATGCAGTAGCGTGCTTAAAACTCCCGTGGCAAGGGCATGAAATTGGACGAGGGAACAAAATGTAATCTTTTCAGGCAGATTTGAGGAGAAGAGAGGTAAGAATGTGCAGACACCCTGGAGAAGGGCTCTCTGCCTTTGGATATCTCCGCTGGGCAGAATAGGAAAGGCTTGGGATGAAAGGCCTGACTGAATTTATCACTGTATTACGACCATGACATTTTTTGCTTTCAGGTCACAGAGGAAGACATGCACCCCGACCCAGTTCTTACTTCCTCCCAGCCTGAGTTTGATTTGCCACTGTCACCTAAAGTCACGAAAGCCGTATTCATGCAGAATTCTCGGAGCTTTTGGTTGCGAACACAGGGGTGGGTTTCCTAAGGCTACTCCTCTCTCTGATTTGCTGCCCTCCCTTATTCTAGCAACTTTACTTTATTTATAATTTTTTTTTATTAATTCTTTTTTCTTTGAGAGAGAGAGAGGAAGGGAGAGAGAGATAGAAACATCCATGTGAGAGAGAAACATGGATTAGCTGCCTCCTGCACGCCCCCTACTGGGGATCAAGCCTGAAACCCTGGCATGTGCCCTGACCAGGAATCTAACTGGGACCTCTCAGTCCATGGGAGACGCTCAATCCACTGAGCCACACTGGCCAGGCCTATTCTAGTAACTTTAATGATGACTCTGCGCTGGCTAATCTGTGGGAGTCCGATCAGACAAGCAGTTGGATGTGCTCATCATAAGAATCACACTTCTCTAGAACATTCTTTACTATATATGATAGTATGCCAAAAACTAATTTCTCAGAAGTGTAAGTTCTTTCTAGAAGTATGCTTTTCAATCCTCTGTTTAACTGTTGTTTTGCTTCTTCTTTCGGTGAAATCAGCCTAACCTATGCTAACCTCAGACTGTGGCCCCCATATTGGCCAGCATTTCAGCTATAGTGGGGTTCTTTTCCTAAATGCTTCAAGCATCTGCTTATTTTCTTTCTTCCTTTACTGCAAAAGGGCTCCATATGTCTTGTATTATCACAGTATGTTTGCAGCCACAGCAGATTAAACAATGCCAATGAGAACGATAAGGCACAATATGCAAATCCAAATTAAATTTATGTCTCTATAATGCAATGTTTCCTGAATTCAGTCACTTACACAAGATCATTATTATTCTTGTCAAATTTGCATTCCCCCTATAGTATGAGTTATTTAATATTTTCCACTATTTTGACTTACAGTTTTACTTCTGGAAACTAATGTCAAAGGAAGCTACCATAAGTGTGATATATCACTCACCATAAATAAAAAGAAATGTAGAATAAATATATAATCATTAGAATACAAAATTTTTCATACCCCTGAAGATCATCTTGCAAAACAATGGTGGTATATACCATATTTTGAAAAGTTGTTATGGTATGGAGGTATACAATTTACAAATTTCTCTAGTATACATTAACCCATTTAAATTGCATAAAAATTGGCAAAACAGGTGTAACTATCCCCATTTTAGAGATGAAAAGCAATGTCACTGGCTCCAAAAAAATAAAGTGTTCATGCCGAAAGCGACCTTGATATTGTTTTTATTTAAAGCTCATGCTCTCTAATTTTTTCACAGTTGATTCTAACTTTCCTAGGATCATTTATGGTCAAAGAGTCCAAAATTCCAGAATTTAGATATTTTAGAACAATGCCTCTTTTAATTAGTTCCATGCACATTTACCATAAAAAAGTCCTTCTTGGGACTGTTTACATTTTAATTGCACTAAAATTGTGCCAAAATTATGTATTTAAAAGAATTGATAATTGGTTGAACACTGAAAAATTCTTTATGACACATAAACTTTATTTGGTAAGGCTGGTGGCATTTTTCTTTCCATTTTGCAGATTAAACAAATCAAGCAGCATTTCAATTTGTCCCAAATCAAACATTTTCCTATACAAGTAGAGATTGGATTTCGGGTGATGAGCACCCTAATAGAGTATTTAGATATTGTACTATAAAGATGTACACCTGAAACTTATATGCTGTTATTATTAACAAATATCACTCCAAAAAATTAAAAAATTAGATCTTCAACAGGAAAATCTATTTTAAAGACTCAAGTGGGATCTAAAATAGTGCTTTATAAATTACATTGGAAAACAGAACCATTATGTGAAACTCCTCATAGTGAAAAATATATTAAAAAGATACAAAGTATTTATTTAATTGGGACAAAATGCTTTAATAATTTCATTAAATTAATAAAGAGGTAAATTGTACTCACCTAAAGCAAATGGTGAAATTTGCAGGTAAATCTTTAAACATGAGAAACACTCTATTTACCAGTTAAAATAAATAAAAGATACTACATCGATGTTCAACAAAACTATTCATAAGATAAGAAAACAAAGACTGGCATTACTATTATGCCGTTGAACATTATATTAATTCACACTACAAACATATGTTCTTAACAAATGCCCATGACTTCTATAAATCTAATTTAGTTTATTTTCAAATATAAGTGTTATATATGAAAAATTTTAAATGTTAATGATAGAAGAGAATATCAAATAAATATTTCTTCCTCCCTCCCTCCCCTTTCCCTCTCCCCAGTGCTACCACCCAAGCCCACTTGCCAGAGGTAATCACTGTAAGGTTTCTTATATACTCTTCCAGAAAATTTTGATATGTATTTATATTCTTTATTTTAGGCAAATGGGATCTAAATATATTTATATCACTCCACTTTGACTCACTTTCTCTTGATATCAGGTACCTTTTCATATCATTATACACCAATCTTTTGTATTCTTTTAATGGTGGTAGAGTGTTCCATTGAATGTATGTGCATCCATTTATATCAGAAGTTGGCAAATTTTTTTCTGCAAAGGATCATAAACTAAGTATCTGAGGCTTTGTGAGTGACATGATCTCTTTCACAACCAGTCATAGGATCATAAAGTAAGTATTTCAGGCTTCGTGAGTGGCATGGTCTCTTTCACAACCAGTCACCTCTGCCATGTACAATACATAATTGACAGGTGTGGCTGTACCCCAGTTTGAAAATAAACAGAACTAAATTTATAGAAGTCACGATTGCAGCCTGGATTTGGCCCACAGGTCATGGTTTACTGACTCCTGATTTATACAGTGTACTGGTGGAAACAATTATTTTCTGTTTGTTGCTATTAAGAACAATGCTGCCATGGAACTCTATAATACCTATACACTTGCTTTGGCCAAGGTAGAATGAATTCACCATAGAGTACTTAAAATATTGCTTTAAAAGTAAAAAAATAAAAAAAGCAGACCGATGGCTGATACACCACCTCTAGTTTTGTCTTGCCTACACAGCATTTAAAAATGTGTAAAATTTGCACACACACAAAAAAATAAATAAATAAACCCCCCAAAAAAACCAATCTTGTATGTTCTGGGCTTCTTTCCATCAAGTCCATGTGGTCTCTCTATGGACAAATGGATATTTTTGTTTGGACGCTTTTATTTTTTTTATCTGGCCTCTTTCCTACCCTCATAATGGCTAAGTGAAAAATCTAGAGCCTCAACTCTATTATTGAATCATCTATTCCCTATTTCCTCTGGTTGTGTTATCTACAGATTAGTGACAGAGTGACAGAAAGTGTTATTCCTATGGGAGACAACTGTCTAAATCAAAGATTACATATGAAGAGAAACACCTGGAGAAATTGAATGAAATGTCTGCCTTTTCCTTATTTTTCCTTTCTACCTCTTCCCCTCCCTCACTCCAACCCCCAAGACTCTATGTAGCTAGTTGAATTTATAAGCAGAATATTTCCAGAAAATAGGAGGTTTCTGGAATCAGCTTTTAGCATTTAAAGACCTCAAAGACATTCCTATCAGTTACTTCAAAGAATAGAGAAGTTATTACACTCAACTGCCGGGTATTTGGGAAAACAGAATATCAGATAGTATGTTATCACAGAGGATGGTGGGCACAATTTCTTTCTGTTCCTTGAGTTAAATGTTCATACAATGTCTGGCAAGAACTTACAGGGAGAATTAAGCAGGAGCCTCTCTTCTGGTTTCCCTACAAATGCTCTCATGATCCACCCTGTTGATGTTTGAATTTTAACTCATTTTTGCTTCATCACAGAAGTGCTCATTGAAGATGTCATTACTAGCAGAAGCACCTTCAGTGCCCTTTTTCACTAGTGCATAAAAAAAAAAAAAGATACAGTCCTTGTATCCTTCACTCACCATCTGCTCATCAGACATTTAGGTTTTTAAAGAAATATCTTTGTGTTTGAACTTTATTGATATATGACTGAATATCTCACCTTTTTACAGGGAACACTCACCACCTAAAGAAGGGTTCCAAACTAACAAAGGAGCTACAAGCATCATGAAGAATGACTGATATGGTGGTTAATATTAATATGGGTCTGAAATTTAGCTTGGCTGAAATCCAACTGGGCTCATTGGGTTCTGACAACATCATGGTGTGTATGGTTGTAGAACCTGTCCTGAGCTGGCTTACCCAAACCAGTGGCATCTAGCATATTCCACCTCATAAAAGAAGGTTCTGTCCTTTTAGGATTCAAATTAATCCACTCTGAGCCACTCCCACTTATCTGGAGAATGTCTTTCTTTTCTCACTAGAGTCTCACTCACTTTTCATAATCAGTCTATGAAGCCCCGGGGTTTTACTCAAACAAAGAGGGTCAGTTCTGGTTATTAGTGATTCAGAGAAAAGACATCAGGAAGTCTCATCAGCCCCCTGAAATGCATCATTCTTATTCATATTTGCTGCTGCTGCTGCTGTAAAAATCATGGAGTCCAGCAGTAATTTAGTGATTTGTGCATAAGCTACTCAGATACCAGGCTCTGGCAGCAGTTTCTCAGAAGAGAGCAGAACAAGGCAAGGCCTCTTCCCTGTGTTCTAACTACTCTGATCTCCCCACACAAAGCATTATGGGAAACTTCTTAGGCAGCAGGACCCTTTATGTTAAGCCTGGCAATGATCACCCAAGAGAAATCAAGCAGATGTGGGGGGTGGGGAATGGGAGTGAAATGTGTCTGTCAGGTTAACATAACCAAAGTAAAGGGGGTGGGCCAGTTTGCCTAGGACACCGCGCTGAGCCTGCGTGGCAGACTTTACTAGCACTACCTCCAGCTGAACACATGTATGTGCTCATTCAGAACATCACAAAAGGGTTCTTTTGAGAAGTCCCCATCTTGACTAAAGAAATCGGTTTTAGATATGGACTGGAATCATCTAGTTTCAGAAAGTGTGTGTGTGTGTGTGTGTGTGTGTGTATGTGTGTGTGTGAAAGAGAGAGAGAGAGAGTGAGCGAGAGAGCACTATTTATTATGTGTAACTTTGCTCCACCCAAATTGCCACAAAGCAGCTGACCCTGATGTCAACCAGAACTGGCTGCAGGTGATGAAACCTTCCTTTCCAGCTGCTGTCTACATAGCCTGCCCAGCGCCACAGAGGAGAAGCCCATAATCAAGGTGTTTGACAACAGCATATCATCCTCGGGGCTACAGGGGGACAAAGGGCATTGCCAGGGCTTGGGAGAAGATAAAAATGTGTGACTAGGGTAACCCTGGGTAAAGGATGCTATTTATGCCTTTCTCTTTGATCCAGATACTCCCCCACACACACACACACACACATACCAGACCTCTCTATGATGCCAGGAATGCTGACTCAGCCATGTGCTGTGCTTGGAGTGAGCTCTGCAGAACCTCCGGAAGGCTTGCATCACCAGCTCAGAAACCAGAACATGACTTTCCTTCCAGGCGCTTCCATATCAGGACTAGTCCATGCAGGGCCATCCTGGTACATCAGGTAGAGTTTAATAGCTTTCAAACTTAAAGGAAAATTATCAAAGTCTAGAGCATTGTATCCCCGGAAGGCTCTTTGGCCCTTTGGCAAAGTTGCTCATCTCTTCCCCAGCAACTTTTAAAATGGGGACAGGAAATAAGAAGCCCAGAGCAGGCAGGGGTAGGATCTTTCCCTCACACCTACTTTATCAAAAGGAGCCACTCAAGTGTTCTTCCCCAAACAGAAAGATTTTCTCCAGAGTGTCCTAATCCCCCTGCTCTCTGGGAACTTTTTCCAACAGCATCTCTTGCTAAATACATATATATTTCTTCAAGTTCCACATCTCCAGGCATTTTATTATGCAGTGAAGTCGTGTAGATATTCAGCTGTCTGTCTGAGCATATATATTACAATAGATGAACTAAACTAGCAGAGTAGAAATTGAAATTTTTGCCACTAAGAGTCAACAGCACATGGTCAACAACTCTAAGATATTTGTTTTGGAAATATTGAGAAAGTAAATATGAGCTTTCTGCTTCCTGTGGAAAGTTTACCTAACGCATTTCTAACTTTTCTTCCAACCAGTAATCTCAGAGATCATCAGGTCTATACCCATCCCACTCATCCT
The DNA here is from genome assembly GCA_030848825.1 of Tadarida brasiliensis. Classification (NCBI taxonomy): domain Eukaryota; kingdom Metazoa; phylum Chordata; class Mammalia; order Chiroptera; family Molossidae; genus Tadarida; species Tadarida brasiliensis. The sequence goes on from CM061257.1 coordinate 164,952,688, forward strand.
CATCAAGACCATGAGTCTTCTCGACAATATCTTTGACAGGGGTCTCTCCACTGAGAACCTGGACCATTCTAAGCAGCCAAGTTCAAAGACTTTCAATGTCTCCGCTTTTGGGTTCACCTAAAATAATTCTGATCTCACTTCCAGATCACAGCTTTTTTAGTACTGGCAGACAGATACCAGGTTCTTCATCAGCTTTCCACCTCCAGGTTGAATATTTGATTGTTTCGACTTATCAACTTATTGCATGGTTGTTAGTTACTTCATGACTCTTTTGTGCTCTTTCCCAGACATGCTCAGGGGAGCACAAACATCCTTAGTTGCAGGAACCATGCTTCCAAGGTGTTCCACATAGTTCATCATAATAACAATGTTAGCAATAACGATAATAAGCTAGTATTTCATATGTACCAACTATGTGCAAGAACTGCTCTGAGTGATTTCCATGCCCTCACTCTTACTACCTCAGTAATCCTGATGCAGGTTGGGTTCTCCAGAAGCTGATGCTGGGGAAGAGTTTGAGGCAGGCAGGAAGTGGGAAAGTGAGATGTTTAGGGATCAAAACCCTTAAAAGGAAGGGAAAATCTTTAAAAGGCAACACAGTTGCACAGAGAGAGAAACAGATTTGTTATGCAGACAATCCAGCAGGGGACTCTGAAGCAAATAACTGTCCAAATACAGTTGTCCCATGTGGAACCTGAATGGCTTTCTTTTATACAACATATGCACAGCACTGCTCAGTCACTGGATGCAGACTGCCCAGGGTAGGGTGGGGCCTCAGGTGATGTGGTTCTGCAGACCCTAAAGGCAGTCCCTGCTGTGGGGTGACAAGTACCCCCCCAAAAGGGGGTATCTGGGCCATGCATCTCCATATCTACCATAAACCTATAATGTAGATTCTTTTATTGTTTCCATTTTACACATAAGAAAACTGAAGTGAGACAGGTAAAGAAGTTTACAAAGATAATACAGCTAGTAAGTGAAAAATATTGATGAAAATGTTCACTCTATAGGTAAAATAAAACTGCAATTAGATTAAATGTACTCAAAATGAACATTCAGTTCACTCCCCTGCACTGTGCCAGGCACCATGCTAGGTATTAGAGAAACTGTCAATAACAGTGAAGAGTCTGAGATTTTGCCCTATGTACAAGCTAACAAGTTAGCTCGCCCCATTGCATGAATGTTGGCAGAAGATACAAGACCCTGGGTTCAGAAAACAAGACTTGATAGCTCACAGCATGTTGGACAGTATGAGCTTTATATTCACACCAGTCTCCCTTCACTCGTCCTCCCAAGGTGATTCCAGGTGAGATGGAGGCAGTCCCAGGTGGATGCTGTACACAGTGGGTTTGTGTCACAGCTGAGGAACCTGGAGCTCAGGAAACCCCAGCTAAAAAATCTGCTCAACCTTTACCCTATGGAAGATATATTTATTATCCTGATCAGAAAAATAATCTTCTCTCTGCCCTAGGGTGAGACACTACATCTTCCAAGGCTGTTTGCTGTACAAACATCCTTGAAAAGATAATCCATAATAAAAGTTGATATGAAATGTCATGGAAAATTATCTCCCAAAAGATACAAAGAGGAAAGGGGCATGGTCTTTACCTTCCCTTCATCTAGAGAGGGAAATAAAACCAAAATGTTATTGTATGCCAACTGTAACTGAAAAATAAAAAATAATAAAACAATAATAATAATAATAAAATTAAAAGCTCTTAAAAAATGTAATTGAGACACACTATGAGAATTCTGTAATATGGGTAAGACCAGGAAGCTATTGGAACATATAGAAGAAGACACGGATGACTGGTTAAAGCTGGGAAAGCCTTTACACACTAGGTGATTTTTTAGTTGGGGGTTGTTAACCAGTCTGTGAGTTCACTGAGGGTGGAAACCATGCTTTCTCATGATCGGTGTTTAATATGTTTTCTAGAATTTAATTAGTTCCTAATAACATTTTCAAAAAGAAGAAGGAAGGAAGGAAGGAAGGAAGGAAGGAAGGAAGGAAGGAAGGAAGGAAGGAAGGAAGGAAGGAAAGTGTACCTCATGATCATAAAATGTACCAGCACATGAAGGATGTGAAGTAGTTTTTGTAGTAAAAATTTGAATCCCAAACTTTGGCAGAATAATGGTAATGGAAGCATTTGCAAAACAGCCTTAAAAAGTCTAATGACTTTTCCCCCTCATTTCTTTTATAGCAAATGGCAGTGCCCAGTAACTGGAACATTATACATCATGCTTGCTATTCAGATTACTATATTTGAATAGTTACTACATTTTGGGAGGAACTCAAAGTGAAAAGACCCAGAATTTGGAATTTCAGATGCTAAGAATTCTTGTGCCAAAACCTGAAATTCTACTTCCTGAAAATGTATCCTTTGGGGTTCTACGGGCTTTTCTTTCTTCACCATTTTTCTATTAGAAATCAAACACTGCTAGGAGCAGTGACATTTCAAGTAAGGATTAATTAACAACCTGCAGAGAATAAGACAAGAGTGGGAGGATGGAGGGAGCAGCAGAGCAGGTCCCAGAAAGGAAAGCCCACAGGGCACTAGGCCTTGTGCAGGTCACTGCTCTGCCTACAGCGGTCCTGGATAGAGATGATGACGGATTGAGGGAACATCTATACAGATGATAACATCTATAGAGGTGAGATGGGAAACAAGGTGGGGTTGCTGCCTCCTCTCCTTCCAGGTGTGCACACCCTCTACCCACTTGGTCCATTTAGAAAACATCGTCTGCACAGCACAGGGACTGGTAAACTCTGAGATACTATCCGTCACTGTAAAGAAAATAGAAGAATCAATTCTGTTTGATTTTGAGCCAATGACCCTGCTATGGCAAGACAGAAAAACATGTGGTCCTTGGGAGCTGAAGCCACCGTTGGGTTCATAGCAGTGACATTGCCACTGATACCTCTTAGCAATGGCAGCACCTAACAGGACAGACAACTCAGGCTCGGGAGGCCAGGATCACTGATGCTGTGAAAGGAAGAAATGAGCCGCTCTTTCTAACGCTCAGAAAAATGAACAGAGCAATGACCTATATGACCTTGGGCCCATTATTTAACCTTGGCTGTTTCTGCTTTCTTCTTTGTAAAATGAGAATAATTATAGTACCTCATAATACTTCAGGAAGTGCCAGGCCCACAAGGGAGAGCTCAGTAACTTTGCTATTGTATGTCTTTCTCCTGTTCTCTCTGTTTTGCCCTGAATCTCCCTGAAATCTCCCCACAACCCTGTCCTCAGCAACAGCCCACTCTCCTTTCTCACTTTCCACTGCTCCTGTGTTCTGCCTGACATGTCCTCAGCTGACAGTGTCCAGGACCGCCCAGCGTTGCCCCCCTGCTGCCTGTGAAGCGGGGTGGGCTGGTGGAGGCCCTGACACTCCCTGAGATAGATAGTTCAAAAACACATCCTGTGAAACTGTTGCAGAGCGGGAGCAGGGGGCTTTGCTGAGGGATTCAGGAAGCTAGAGAACAGAGATTTATTGCAGGTGCCGCTTCCTTAGGGGCCAAGGACTCCGGAATGCCCCAGGAATGATGAGCTCTCTCCCAAGGGCCCATCCTTACCTGACTACTTGGAAGCAGAAAAAGTCTATGCCAGCTCGTGTTTCAGGCTAATCTAAAAGCATGTCCACCTACCTTATCCATATACACTCTACCCCTTCCTGCTCACCCAGGCCCATCTTCTCAGGATAGATCTCCCTGCACCCAGTCACACACACACACACACACACACACACACACACACACACACACTCCCATTTGACTGTCCTCAGGTCCTGGACATTCTCTCTGGAAGAACCACGTCTTTGGTGACCCACACTGTGGAAGGTTAGGGTAGTAGTGCCCAAATTGACTTTGAAAATGCCTTTATTCTTTTCTCAAAGATAAAACATCTAAAAAGTAAAACAACTCATATATCTCACTCGCAATCTTGCTCTCTAAATATATATGGATTTATAGTACAAATCTTCGAAGTTATTCTCCTTTCTAGGGAAAGACACTCAGCATCTTGTGTGTCTTGTTTCATGAATTATTGCGAAAAGCAAGATGGTAAATCTGAGAAGAAAAGCAGAGGCGAGAGAGAGCACAAGCTCATCCGTACCCCTGCTACATCGGTGTGAAGTCACACCCATTACACACCCCAGTGTTGCTGAACCATGTTCCTTGCTGATACTAACAGGAAATCTTATACTTCTAAAACTCTAAGAATATTTCTGTCTGTGATCACAGAAGAAAGAAATCTTGAGAGCTTGGCCATGTCTTTAGTGCCCTATGGAGTCCAGCACAGTGACTTCCACCTGTGAAAGCTCAGCAGAACCCTAGCCGAGGTCGGTGACCCCTAGCTGTGTAAATATCCTCAACAGTGCACACAGGGTTACTGGGTCCAGGGCATACTAAGAGTAGGTGGAATGGGCCTGGTGAGAACTGACTAGCTGGAGTGCTCACACCGGTTCTAAGGGTCTGAGGGCAGGGTCACTCCTCTGCCAGCTGGTGGTGGCTGTGCAGGAATGCAGGCCTAATGCTGCCAGACATTCTGGGTTTTTCAAAAGAAGCAGGTATACTGCTTCTTTTACACATTAGCCTAGATCCATCTGAATGAAATATGTAGTTTATGTCATAAATCCCATGTGTGATTGTATAATCTCAATAGAACACTTCACCAATCCCTCGAGCTATGTTGGAAAAGAGCTATCTTCTCACTTTCACAATTTGTAGCTAGAAACTGAGGCACAGAGAAGTCAGTTTGTTGTTCAGGTTCACAAAGAATCATTGGCAGGAACAGGAAGGGTCTCCTTTTCCCAGCCATGGGTATCCTGTTAGCTGGGACCAGCTCTGCCACTGACTTTTTTCAAAATATGCTTTTATTGATTTCAGAGAGAGAGAGAGACAGAAACATTGATGTGAGAAAGAAACATTGATTGGTTGCCTCCCACATGCACCCTGACCAGGGACCGAACCTGAAACCTGGGCATGTGCCCTGACTGGGAAGAAAAGTGGCGACCCTTTGGTGCAAGGGAGGACGCCCAACCAACTGAACCACCCTGGCCAGGACTCTGCCATTGACTTTTATGGTCATAGCTCTCCTTGTCCTCTGCTTTCATGTCAGAAAGACAAGATTTATAAAGGCAGTGAGCAACATCAGCCTGTAAACAGTGTAGCTGTGGGCAGACTGTCCACTGGTATTCAGTGTGTTAACTTTCCAGCTGATTTGCAGGGCTTCACCATAGGCAAGTCACTCAGCATCCCTTAAGGACACATTTTCAAATAGGCTCTGGCAAAAGTAAAATCCTGGAAAAGAAGGAATCCACCCTCCAGAGTCCATTCTAAAGTCTGGGTATTCCAACAAAATAGCCCCTTGTTTCTCTAAGTGAGGTCCTAGGAAAGCAGCATCAACCTTACCTGGAAGCTTGTTAGAAACGCAGAGTCTGGACCTCACCAAGTTCGAAAGTGGAATCTTCACCTCCAGTGATCCATGTGCCCAATGAGGTTTGAGAAACACTATTAACCAAGTGTTTAACTATCATTTCCTGGAGTTTTTATGTGATCGTGGAAAGGGATGGGAGGAAGGGTTCACCTTCAAAATTACAGGGAAGGTTTTTACTCTTTGATAAATCACTCGAGGAACAAAAGAATGTCAAAAGCAAGCCCTCACCATCTGTTCAATTAGACATCTAAAGATTCCCCAAATTCCAAAGGAACATAAAAGTTTGTTCTGGACTCAGGCCCAGTTTGCTGGGACTTGCTTTGGGCTGAGATTCTCGCTTGCGTGTTGACATCCACCAGCCTGGTTGCTAGGACCTGCTGCTCATCTCTTCAAGGAGAGAAATTGAATACATTCTTTGTTGGTGTGGCCACAGAATAGGGGCAAGGTACCTAGTCCAATCTGTCGGGAATATCTTATCACTGACAGCCTTACCCCTTCCCAAGAGATGACAGGAGCAGTTAGGTAAGCCATGCTTTTGCAAAAATGAACACAGGAAGCAATAAAGGGAGAGAGGATAAGAAGGAGGGAGGCAAAGGAAGGAAAGAAAGAACAATCATTATTAGGATGTTTGCTGGCTTCTCCCATTTCTGCCCTTCTCTTTATTCTTTTAGCTGTTGAAAAGCTGCTTCTGTGAGCCATTCTAAGCTTATCATAAAGCAGGAGAGGCATCCTGTCAATGAACCTCTTGGAGGTGGGTGAGGGCTTTCTTTATGAGCTGAAGGCCCACTTCATATGTAGGAAAAGTCTGCCAAGCTTATTTCTCTTCCCTGTGTAGGCCCTAGGCAGGCAGGCAGGCTCTATTCATTTAGTGAGGCTCTCCACTTCCAGCTCTGTGTTCAGGCAAGGAAGGGGTGGATTGTGGTCCACAGTTTGGTTTTTATCCCCTGACATTCCCCGTGCTGTCCTGTCCGCTTGGCTGCATATCAGTGGACACTCTCCATAGGCAACACAGCATGTGACCAGCCATCGGCACAGCCCAGTGGCTCTCACTGTAAGGAAAATGCTAAATTCCACTCCCTAGGAGAAAGAGGTTATAAAATCAGCTCACTATGTTCTTAAAATTGTCTTGAATTTTCATCTAAATTTTTGCTTTTGTAGATAGTAGATATTCCGGTAAAATATCAGGTACAAACACACTCCTTGTTTGAAGAAATCTCTCAGAGAAGAATTTATAAAACTATAAGTTTACTAGTAGCTTCTCCAGTGTTGGTGCATCCAGACTACAGCACATTGGTTTAGTTCTTCAAGTTCTTTGGGTGTCATAGTGTTATCAGAGAAATGCGTAGATGGTCTTTCTCTGTTGCTAGTGGGAGTGGGGTACTTGGGGGTGCTGCTGGAATACATTTCTGGAGGCCCCCTTGGGAGGATGAGATGTGGTAGAAAGTTAATTATTTGGGTGGAATTACATCTTTGGGTTTACAAAGTCCCATTTCCCTTAATCCAGTCCTGGAAGAGGCACAGCTGGGGATTCAGTAAAGCTAGAAGCAAAGCCAGTGTCCAAAGTTTCCATTCCATGGTGGAGCTGGGTCTGGTAAAGCATTAGGCTAGTTACAGTTCATCAGTCCATTGTGTGGGGTCCATATGGCTGTGGGCCCTATGGGTAAATGCTGGAGCATGAGAGTCCCACAGGCCAGCAGCACGAACCAAAAGGCAAGAGAGCAAGAGAGAGAATTCCTTTGTTTAGGAGCTTATATATTTCAAATCTTCTTACGCTTGCAGTGGCCATGCCTACTCTGGCCAATGGCTTGTTCCCAGGTTTGACTGACAGGCAAGCACCTTCCCACATCACCCAGACTTGACTGGGCATGTGTCTAAACTGCAGCTTCTTGGCAAAGCTGCACAGGTGGCCTTGCTCTTTTCCTGTTATTCGCAACTAGGTTAAATTTACAACAGTATCGGAGAGCACCCAACAAAAAAATATTTTTAAATGTTTTCTATGAGTCTAGCACCCTGCTAGTTAACCTAAACCAAGTTGCTCAAGATCATTCTGGGAAGAAAGAATTAATTCACCATGTTATTTTTAAATGTTTTCTATGAGTCTAGCACCCTGCTAGTTAACCTAAACCAAGTTGCTCAAGATCATTCTGGGAAGAAAGAATTAATTCACCATGTTAATTCTATGTTACTATATGATCAGTATAGGAGTGCTTGTGTGTAAAACTTGTTCATTGTGAAGCACATACAGATAACATTAAACACTAAAAACATAACATGTGCTAGTTTGGAGTCACCTTTCTTTTAATAGTGGAAACTTCAGGAACATTTCCACAAAAGGCATTGTCTCTGTCCCACAGGTCATTTCATTTGAAGAAAAGCTTTTTCCAGCGCACAGGAACGTCAAGATTTTGGGAGTCCGAGAGCAGAATGTCAAGGTCCCCAGACAACCTTGCTATGCATAAACCACAGTTTCATCCATCATTTTTTAAAGCAACTCTTTTAGATGATTCTCTATCTGAGCATGAGGTGGGGGCCTTGTTTACAGACCCCTGAGAAGGAAGCGTGACTGCCACTTATTCCCTTTGGCTTCTCTTCAGCACAAATCACATTCTGAAACTATTTTATTGATCTCTCCATTTATTTGCAATTTATTAACAATTGTCACTCTCCATCCCCAAAAGTCCAGGAAGAGAGAGCACACTTCTCTTGTTCCCTGTTTTCTCTCCAATGCCTAGCACAGTGCCCATCTCATAATAAATATTTCTTTTAAAAAGTGAATGTTCTTCCAAAACAATCTGTGCTGAGGAGAAGGCGAGGCTGTACCCCAGTCTTACGCAGCCTTTGCAGCACTCCTGCTGGCCAAGACCCATGTTGGGTGTGGGGTCTGGGACGAGTGAGATGCACCTGCACTCCCTAGTGAGATGCGAGTTTATAATCCAGTAAATACCACTCAGTTAAAGCTGAGAAGCCCAAAGGCTTCTGACAGGAAAGACTCCTCAATGGCTAGCCTTACCCAAGGCACTTACACATTTCCAGCAAGGGGCACTTCCTTGATGGTCTGGGAATAGCCTGGAGAAAGCGGCTCTTGGTCATTGTTCTAAAATGTCACAGCATTTCTTTCCTAGTGAAACCTGTGTCAACTACCCTGCAAATGATGGGAATGGCAAGGTCAGATTTCCAAGTAACCCCTAAAACACTGGTTAGAGACAGGGAGCCCTGAGCCTTGTGTACTCAGTAGCTTCAGCAGCCAGCCCAGCACCTGGCAGGTAGGGCAATCTGGGCAATTGACTGCTGATGAACCAAGTATGAAGCAGTTTCCAAGTTCTTGAATATATAAATAATTCTTTTTATGTGGTGATGGCAGAGGGAAGGGGTGGAGGGGCTGGGTGGAAGTGGGCAGATGGGGGAGAAATAGGGACATATGTACAGTGTCAACAATAAAAATAAAGTTAAAAAATTTTAATTACAGTTGACATACAATATTACAGTAGTTTCAGGTGTACAACATAGTGATTAGACATTTATATAACTTACAAAGTGATCACCCTCCGCTATTCTTATAAATAATTCTTAAATGACTAGAAATGAAAATAATATGAGCAAAAGCTATAATTTAATATATTCAGCAAAAAAAAGAAAAACTTTAGTACAAAGGATTAGTGGAAAGAAAAAAATTGAGTTAAAAAATTGGAGAAGCACATTAAAAAAAAACAAAAACAAAAACTAAATTCAAGAATTCTTTTAAGCCCTGTAAGAATTAATGATAGATGAGGATATACCAAAAATTATGTGATTGAATATATTATCATATATTCCTTTAAAGCCTTGATTCTTCTTTAGATAAAGTACTGAGAGTATTTCTCACACTGGATCAGACTTAGCCTGTGGTGTTTTGTTTGTTTGTTTATTTGCCTGGTTCTAAATTTAAATGAATGCTTCAGGAATTCATTGTTTCTCTGCTCCATCCTCGGCTCAGCTGTCTGGTTCTCTCTGAGCCAAGGTACTCTTGCAACCAGAGGGTTAAGCACTGCAGGTAGGAGTAGTAGATGTATGAATTTATTGGATGTAAAAGGTATATAAAAGTCTTCTGACAAGGAGTCTAGTGCAATTCTCCCAGTGTGCTCAAAGGTAGGATATATTGGGTGAACAAAATAATCACTCAAAAGGAAAAGAAGAATGGTGGATGGCAGTCCTGACTCCCATGTTCCCGGGCATAAAAATGGACTAAGCATTCCAGAACAGCACCTGATTGATGAAGCCACTGAACTGGGGAGCTAACCAACAGAACCCTATTAGTGTGCTGTGGCCACACCATTGTGGAACTTTTCCTCCTCTCTGTGACTTAGAGGGCAGATAAGTGCCCTGATAAGAAGTTAAATCTCTTAGACCATAGCCACAACCTCCAACACATGATTCTGTTCTAGAAAGGTGCCGTCTAAAACTCACCCAGGTAGTCTTTATTTCCTGGAAAATAATGAGCCTTTTTGCTAATTTCTCTGTTCCTCAGTTTCCTTAACTATAAATGGGGGAGTAATAGCGACTATCTCACAGAGTTGTGGCAGAAAATTAAATGTAAAGCTTTTAGAAGAGTACTTGTCATATAGAAAGCATATGTGTTTGAGATCATGGTGATGATGATGATGATGATGACGATGACGACAATGATGTTTTCCTCATCTTACAGGAAAGTACTTCCCTAGCAACCTTCAGTGACATAAAGAGTTAACATGTTGCCCTGGTCGGTTAGGCTCAGTGGTTAGAGTGTTGGCCCACCAACCAAGTAGTCATGGGTTCCATTCCTATCAAGGGCACGTACCTTGGTTTCGGTTCATCCCTGCCCGGGTCCAGGTTGTGCAGGAGGCAACCAATTGATGTGTCCCTCTCATGTCGATGTTTCTCTCTCTCTCCCTCCCTCCACTCTATCTGAAGATAAAGAGAAAAATATCCTAGGGTGAGGATTAAAAAGAGAGAGAGATAACATGTTGCTTTTACTGCTAGGCCATTGTGGAGATTATATTATTGACCTCAATTCTTCACCTCCTCCCTGTATCTAGGCCTTACATGCTCATTTGGCCCATAGAATGGGGTGTTGAAAGTGACATTGCCAAGTCCAGGTCTAGGCTTCAGAAGCCGTGCATGCTTTGCTTGCCTCTTGCATGGCTGACACTGCCACCACAAGGACATGCAGCAGGAGTCTGCTGGGCCTCGGAGATGGAGTGACACACGAAGCAGACCAAAAGATCTGATGCAGAGGCGTTCTGCCTCATGTGCGTCGCTATGTGCCATTGAGGCTGTTCATTATGCAACAACAGTTAACTTAGCCATAATCTATATCATTGTGAAAGTAATAGGAATAAGCAATGGACACAGTACAGAACAAAACCATGGCTATCAATGCAAAGAAGTATTTTTTAGCTGAAGCTGCATGTGTATGTATCAAAACATATAGAATTGTTATCTTTATAAGTAAAAAAGTGGTCAAATATGGCAAGTCTATATCGTTCAAAGTATTCTGTAGTGTGTGCATTTTGATCACTATTTAAAATACTTTTCTTTTTTTTTTTTTGCTTTGCTCATTCCTCCCACCCCCTCACCCAGGCATCTTCCCCGACAGCTGTCAGCCTGCGCTCTATCTCTGAGTCTGTCTCTAGTTTGCTTGTTAGTTTAGATTTTTGGGTTCTAGTTAGGCAGCATTAACAACTGGAACACACACTCACACATGCATGTTCATTTCACTCACAGTGAGAAATAATAACACTCAGGCCAGTTCTCTCCAAGCTGCTAGACAGCTGGATAATCTTTACAAGTGCTCAGCTACTTCCTGGTAAGTGGGAGAGTGGCAGATTAGAACATAACTCTGAGATAAATAGATGCCACTCTCCCCAAATCAAGACATTTAACTGTTCCTCCCCTATGTGCCCCATCCTTCACTGCAGAAGTCAGGTATCTTTTACCAAATGGGTTACAATACAGTAAGGGCTGGGTGAGCTACTGTACTGTGTGGTCATGGAGCCAACGCAGTAATTCCGTCAGTCCATGCCTCAGGCAACAATCACAGGGAAGAAAAATATAGCAGATGAACAGAGAAGTAGAAAAACTATATTTTTATTCCAAATAAGTAAGACATATCTTTTTTTAATTTCTTGCTATACCAATTTCTAATACTAGACAATGAAGCTAATATCTTTATCCACTGATTCAAGTGGGACATTCCTTATTAGGACTTAAGTGCAATGCTGCAATATCTATAATCCTTTACTAATTTTAAACACTTTTACAAGCCTGTTCTTATTTGATCCTTTTAATGACCCTTAATAGAAGTTTCTGCAGAGGGTTGGAGCATTTTATAAAAATTTATGTAGGAGCACTTCTGAATCTACCCATTGTAAATTTGGTTGTTTGTCTTTTTAAGTTGTAAGAGTTCTTTCTTTAGTCTGGACACAAGTCCTTTATCTGACCTATAATTGGTAGATGTTTTTTTCCCCAGAAGGTGACTTGTCTTTTTATTTCATAATGGTATCTTTTGGAGTAAAAGAAATTAAAATTTCAATGTAACTTAGTTGATCAATTTTTTAATTTAATGGCTCTTTTATTTTTGTGTCTAAAAAAAAAAAAGAACCCTTTGCTTAACCCAAGACCATAAAGATTGTGTCTTATATTTTCTTTTACAATTTTTTGTTTTAATTTTTACATTTAGGTCTATGGTTTATTTTAAGTTAAATTTTGTCTGAGTGTGAAGTAAAAGTCTAAGGATTTTGTTTTGTTGTTTGCATATGAATATTGAACTGCTCAGCACCATTTGTTGAAAAAATTACCCTTTCTCTATTGAAATACTTGGAATTTTTTCCAAAATCAACTGACTGTAAATGTAAGAGTTATTTATGGATCTCACCTCTGTTTGATTGATCTATATGCCTATCTTCATAACAATGCCAAATTGTCTTGATGGCTATTGCTTATAATAAGTTTTGAAATTCAGTTGAATTTCAAAGTCCTCCAATTTTGTTCGTTTTTTACTAAGATGTTTTGGCTATTCTAGTACCACTGTTTCCAAATAAATTTTGAGTGGCTTGTTAACTTATATTAAAACATCTGTTAGGATTTTGATAGAGTGAGTCTAACACAGGAGCATAGACTATCTCGCCATTTATTTAGATCTTCTTTCATTTCTCTCAGCAATGATTATACTTTTCAGTATATAAAACTTGATTTTTTTGTTAAATTTATTCTTAAGTATTTTATTGTTTTTGATGCTCTTATGAATGAAATTTTTAAAATTTTATTTTCATATTTTTTTTGCCAGTACATAGAAATACAATTGATTTTGTGTATTGATCTTGCATCCTGAAAACTTTCTAACCTTAGTTATTAGTACTAGTAGTTTTCTTTTGGCTTCATTAGGATTTCATACATATAGTATCACATCTTACAATAGTACTATAATTATTGTACCAGGTTTTTATTTCCTCCTTTTTAATCTGTATGTTCACAGTCTTTCACTATTAAATATGATAGTAGTTGTGGATTTTTGATAAATGCCCTTCATCAAGTAGAGAAAGTTTCCCTGTATTGCTAGTCTATTAAGACTTTTTATTATAAATGGGTGTTGGATTTTGTCAAATATTTTTTTCTGTGTTTTGTGAGATCAACTGTGTGTTTTTTTGTACTTTATTCCTATAATATGGTGAATTAAATTAACTGACTTTCAGATGTTAAGCCAACATAAATTTCTGGAATAAATACCACTTGGTCATGGTGTATTAGCCTTTCTATATGTTGCTGAGTTAAATTTGCTGATAATTTGTTAAGAATATTGGTATGTGTTATGAGGAATATTGGTCTGTAGATTTTATCACTTATGATGTCTTTGGCCAATAAGCACATGGAAAGATGCCCAACATGACTATTCATTAGGGAAATGCAAATTAAAAGTATAGTGAGATACCACCTCACACCCATTAGGATGGCTACTATTTAAAAACAAAACAAAAAACAGCCCGGCCAGTGTGGCTCAGTGGACTGAGTGCCCCATGGACTGAGAGGTCCAGGTTAGATTCCCGGTCAGGACACATGCCTGGGTTTTGTGCTCGATCCCCAGTAGAGGCCATGCAGAAGGCAGCCGATCGATGTTTCTCTCTCGATGTTTCTATCTCTCTTTCCCTTCTTCTCTCTCTCAAAAATCAATAAAAACATATAAATAAATAAAACAAAAAAAATACAGAAAACAACAGTGTTGGAGAGGACATAGAGGAATTGGAACACTTGTACACTATTGGTGGGAAGATAAAATGGTATAGACTCTGTGGAAAACACTATGGCTGTTCCTCATAAAATTAAAAACAGAATTACCTTATGATCCAGCAATTCCACTTCTGAGTATGTACCCAAAAGAATTGAAAGCAGGATCTCCAAGGAATATTTGTACATCCGTGTTTATAGCAGCATTATTCACAATAGGTAAAACATGGAAGCAGGTCAAATGTTGACTGATGGATGAATGTATAAGTGAAAAGTGGTATATACATATGATAGAATATTGTTCTGTCTTAAAAAGGAAGGAAATTCTGTTATATGCTACAATATGGGTGAACTTTGAGGACATTAAGTGAAGTAAGCCTGTCACAAAAAGACTAATGCTATATGTTTGCATTTATATGAGATACTTAGAATAGTCAAAATAATAAAGATAGAAGTATAATGGTGGTTGCCAGTGACTAGGGGGAAGAAAGAATTGAAAGTTATTGTTTAATGCATATAAAGAGTTTCAGTTTTACAAGACTAAAAATATTTGGGGATGGAAAGTGGTTATGGTTGCAATACAATGTGAATATATTTAATACCATTGAACTGTATAATTAAACATTGTCAAGGTAGTAAATATTATGTTATTTGTATTTTACCACAAAATAGTATAATTAATTGATTTGTCTGATTTTTAGTATAAATATATAAAAAAATTTTGTTTGATAATACTCTTGGAATGTTTAGAGAACTCAGAATTTACCATATTTTTACTTTATTTCATTAGACTATGAGACTTATTTGAGTACTTGAAATACAGTTTTGTCAAAATTCTTAAAAAATAATTTATTAGTTGTATATTTAAATGCTTAAAATAATTTTAATCTGAGTTGTAAGACTTCCTTTAAAAAGTAATTGTTGAAATTTCCTAGATTTATGTAGAATCATAAGATTTTAAGTTAAATTGAAACATTTGAGAAAAAATATTCTTGATATTGTTACTTTAATAAATCAAAGATTTACTTTAAAATTCAATGTAACCTCTTAAATAATCTTTATTGTGCATAAAAGCTGTCCTCAAGGACACCAAAAGAATCTGATTGAATATATTTATCATTTGTTATGATTCCTCTATATCCATGGACTTTTTAGATTAACCTACCAACCACTAATTCTGATTATAGTAAATAGGTTTTGTTATTGGTGGAGAACACTTCTGTCCCCTCCTGTCACCAGTGGAAGTGGAGGTCTTGGTGTGCCACTGAGAAAATAATTTCCTGAGGCTCCTATGGGAGGATGAGGTATTATGGAAAGCTTTATTGATGATGTAAAATTAAGGGTGTTCCTTTTCAAGGTCCCATCTCCCTCCATCTTGCTATGAAAAAAGTCTAATCTTGTCTTCATCGGGGCTAGAATTAAAGCAACTTCCCAGAGTTCTGCTCCATTTTGCAGTCCAGTCCAGCATCTGGTTAGCTTAGTTCGTGTTACCAGCTGCAGTCCATTGCATGTGGGGTCTGCACGGCCCTGGGCCATGTGGCTGCTTAAGGCCACATGGCTACAGAGGTGCACAGAATGTGAGGGTCAGAAAGCAAGAGAGTGCAAGGGAGCAGACACTAAGCAAGAGAACAAGAGAATTCTTCTAGGGAGTATACCTGAGAGCTGAACCAATGAACCCTTCAGGATTTCACACGCTCACAGTGCTCCACCCCTAGCAAATTATCTTTTTCCCAGGTTAGAATGACAGGCAAGCACCTTCCCTACGTCACCCCAACATCATTGTGTATGTGTCCATCTCCCCCTTTGTTGGACCCCTACCCCCAGTAATTCCCTGGATGAGTGAAGTATAGCTTTCTGGTGAAGCTGCCCCAATGACCATGCTTATGTCTGGCCTTCCCTTTGCTCTCTTTCTATTATTAATATTAGCTAGCTAATGACAACAGTAACAGTTTCATACGTGATTCACTGATCATGAACAGTTGAGTCAGCCCAGAAGCCACAGTTTGTGAGTTGCATGATTCATGTTTGTTCAGCTTTACAGGTGTAGGAAGGCAGGACATATCTAAATTATAAGGAGCTCTGGAGTCACATGGCCTGGATTAGAAGTCTGTTCAACCACATACTATATGTGAGACTTTGAGCAAGTTATTTAACTTCTCAGTTCAATTTCATCACCTGTAAAACCTGTACTTACTTCACAAGGTAGCTCTGAGGTTTATATAATGCAACAGACTTGTCATACTTAGCACAGTGTCTGACACATAAATAAATGTTCCATAAATGTTGGCTGTGGTTGCTGTTATTATTATTATTATCATTCGCAAGAAAGGGTTATGGATGTGAATTTCACTCAGATGTTCTCAAGGGGGGTTATGTGATTATTGGTCAAAATTTACCAAGAAGTCTTCTATTTGGGAGACTCCTAAATATATCTTCCTATATTTCAATTGCTAGGACTTTCTAGTAGCCCCAGAGCTGATGATTTAGCTTAAGGGAAATCCTGGCTAAAAATAAAAGAAGAAGAGCATTTGGCATTAATCTCTGGTTTCAGGTTTAAACTCTAAATATCTGCAGAGTCTCTTGTTTCAACTACTGGGAAGATTAGCAGTTAACAAACTAAAGTCTTGCTGATTTTTGACATTTGTTTGAAGAGCAAAACAGCTTTAATGACTGACTTTGCTGGGATTGTAGTTGATCCTATCTCTTTAACCATTTGGCCTTTGAATGTGCAAATTAATAACAGGAATGAGAAGTGTTTCTAATACTTACTTTTGAACAGCAAAATAGCAATTACTTTTTTTTTTTTAGCAATTACTTTTATAGCACTTGCTAGATGCCAGCCCTATTCTTCATACATTAACTCTTTGAATATTGTTCCCAGATCACTCTTTGCTGGAACCTTCCCTGCAGCAAGTATTTCAAGCCAAATATTTCAAAGAAAATAGAGGCTAAGTAAAATTCTACAAGGCAAACCTGTACACTAGGCTAATAAGAGAAAGAGAGAATGAAGAGGTCAGACTGGTGATTACTAGAGGTCATTTGTAGCTAGTTAAGAGAATGAAGCTGAAAAACAGACCCTGCTTTTATCACTAAATTGCATGATGTCTAAGTGGTCACCATGACTCAGATCCAGTCTGCCACAATGAAGCTGAACTCAAACGTGCTCTTTCTATTCAGAGGAGCCATTTCTCGTTTGTTCTTCCCTCTGCCCTGTGCAAAAAAAAAAAGAGAGCTCAGGAAAATTTTTGCATCAGGAAATGAAAATGCTCTAAATTTTCCTAAAGATTGAAGGTATTTATTTAATTAACCCTGGTTAACATGTGGATGGTCATGTGGAGAATTTGAGTGACCTCAAATGCTGCAAAAAGAGCAGAAAACTGTCACAGGTTCGGTGTCCCTGGTGGAGTGTCATAGAAGGCACTTCCTATTCCTTCTGTCTCTTAAAAAGTAAGATCTTATGATATGTATGATATATATCCATTTCTCCCCTGGCTTCATGTTGTCTTTCCTTTCTCTTTTCCTTTGGCCAAAATATTTTTACTTTTATATGTTTACATTTATTTTATCTTTTTGTAATTTTGTAAACAAACTTTATTCTTTCTGGACAAGCAATGTATCATTAATAAACAAGGATGGTCAGCCTGTGGGGCACCAGCTGAGCCACCTAGGATGTTTATGGCTAGCGTTCACTCTCTCTGTTTTGATTTGTCAGAGGTTGAGTCACACTAGTACTTAAATATTTTTCATATGTATGTATGCTTGCACAGAGTCAGCCCGTGCTTTTAAAAACCTTTATTACTTAGGGTTCTCAAAGACCAAAGAATGCAAAGAAAATCACCCCTCAAATTAAAAATACATATTCCAACTACATTCAAATATATCATACAAAGTATCTGTTTTTTTAATGGCACATAGTGACAGTCACGATTTTAGGTATTCAGCAAAGGAATGAAGACCATTAAAAGTTTAGCTGTCACCTCCAAAAGCTCTATAGGTTGAAACGTGGCCTCTAATTTTATCTAAATGCATTTGGTTGGCCAAATCTAATCACATCTGGGCCCTTGTCAAAAGAGTCCAGGAAATGAAAATTTTAGCATTCTAGTATAGTTTCATCAGGCAGGAAGACATATTAAAAGAGCATTTTTCAAATTCTACATTGTAAATTATCTACGAATCATAAAATCAGTTTATTTAATGAAATGGAATATAATATATTTCTATGTAATAAAGTAGATTGTTTTACAACTCCCTTTATTTCAGAGTTGTGTGAGTATACTGGGTTATGTCTTTTTTTTTTAATTCTCACCCAAGGCTGTTTATCCATTGATTTTTAGATAGAGTGGAAAGGAGGGAGGGAGAGCAAGAAAGAGAGAGAGAGAAACATCAATATAAAGAGAGACACATCAATTGTTTGCCTCCTGCATGACCCTAACCAGGGCCGGGAATCAAACCTGCAACCCAGCTATGTGCCCTTGACCAGGAATCAAATCTGAGACCCTTTGGTTCATGGGCCAATGCTCTAACCACTGAGCCAAACCAGCCAGGGCTAGGTTATGTCTTTAAATGATCCTATGGTCCATATGGTCTAGGGTCAAAAAAACTTGATATCCACTGCATTACAAGGAAGGCAGAATGAACTTTGAACATTAATCAGAATATACAACATAAACTCTATAAAGATGAATTTGTACCTAAATTGTGTTAGTTTTGTATGTATGCTGTAACAAAGTACCACAAATGTAGTGGTTTAAAACAACACAAATTTATTATGTTATAGCTCTGTAGTTATGAAGTCCAAAATGGTCTCACTGGGCTAAAATCAAAATGTTAGGGCTGCATTCCTTACCGGAGGCTGGGAGAATCCAGCTCTTTCTTCTTCCCCATTTCTAGAGGCTGTCCACATTCCCTAGCTCATGGCCTTCTTCTTCCATCTTCAAAGCCAGCAACAACAGACCAGCTCTTCCTCAGGTTGCTGTCTCTCTGGTTGTCCTCTGCCTCCATCATCCCCTTTTAAGGACCATTGTGATTACATTGGGTCCACCTAGCTAATCCAGGACCATCTTCCTATTTTAAGTCAGGTGTGAGCAACTTAGTTTCATCTTCAACCTTAATTTCCCTTTGACATGTGGCCTAACATATTCACAGGTACCAGGGACTAAGATGTAGATATCTTGAGGAGTCGAGGACACCACTCCATGTACCACATTAACCAAACCAAATTGAGGATGGGGGAATGTCTATGTGTCCTATAAAATAGGGAGGAAAGGTACTACTGACCTTGCAATGAAGATCCCTCTCCTTTCTGCCACTTTCAGACTCAAGTGAAAAAAGAAAAATGCATGATTTTCTTTCAAGACAATGCATATATATATATATATATATATATATATATATATATATATATATATATAATTTCATTAGTCATTTAGAATGCTTTCTGCTGGTTCACTACTATGAACAATATTGATAATAGCTAGCTACTTTTTGTTCCTCCTCCCTACCAGCATCAAATTTTAAATACCATTTTACTTTAAGGTAGACCTATAAGTCCATCAGCAAGTTTATACTATGTTTTATATATGTACCCATTCCTCCCCTACCATTTTTAGAGTTGTGCTGTATCTACTTTGTCAGATTATTGCTATCATAACACTATAGGGTTTCCCTTAACTCTACCATTTAGTCTCAGTTTTACAAGTGCATGTATATTCAATACTTACAGATCATTATGTGGTCAGTGTTCTCCAGTCACAATAATTGTCTGAAGATTCCTCAGGAAAAAAAGTTGAAAACAATATCTCCTAAATTCTCATATGCTCATAAGAGTATCTGTGGCCTTTATGCTTAATGATGGTCCCTTTGACAAAATATGAAACTCTTGACTTACATTTCTTTCCTTGAGTATAGTAAATGTTCTATTTTGGTATAAAGTATTGCTGCAAAATATATATATATATATATTTTAGCCCGGCCAGTGTGGCTCAGTGGATTGAGCGTCATCTCAAAGACTGAGAGGTCCAAGTTCGATTCAGGGTCAGGGCACATGCCCCGGTTTCAGGCTTGATCCCCAGTAGGGGGCGTGCAGGAGGCTGCTGATCAATGTATCTCTCACATTGATGTTTCTCTCTCTCTCTTCCTTCTCTCTCTAATAAAATCAATAAAAAAAAATTGTTTTAAACTATGACTTTTCCCCATTATAAGTGACTGGATGTTTTGTCTGAAAACTCAAAGAGTTTTGTTCTTTTTTTTTTTTTAATCCAATAATTTTATGAGACTGTCTCAGTGTTAGCTATTCTGGGACAATTTTCTAATAAACTGTCATTCCAAGACTTCTTTTATTATTTAAAAAAAAAAAAAACACCCAGAGCCCTGGCCCATATGGCTCAGCGGTAAGAGCGTTGCCCATGGACCAAAGAGTCCCGGGTTTGATTCTGGCCAAGGACATGTACCTCAGTTGCAGTTCGTCCCTTGGTTGGGGTTGTGCAGGTGGCAACCAATCAATGTGTCTCACATCAATGTTTCTCTCTCTCTCTCTTCCTCCCTCTCTCTTTCCAGCTCTATCTGAAGATTAAAGTAAAAAAAAAAAAAAAAAAAAAAAAAACCCAGAAAATAACAGCTGTTGGCAAACATATGGAGAAATTAGAACACTTATGCACTGTTAGGGGGGATATAAAGTTACAGAAATGATGGGAAATTGTATGGCAGTTTCTAAAAAAATTGAAAAGAGAATTACCATATGATTCTGAAATTTCACTTCTGAGAAATAAAATCTCAAACAGGTATTTGTAAATGCATGTTCATAGCGATATTATCCACCAATAGCCAACAGATGGAAGCAAGCCTAGTGTCCAAATATGGTATATATATACAATGAAATACAGTAGTCAGCCTTAAAAAGGAAGGAAGTTCTGACACCTGCTACAACATGGGTGAAACTTGAGGACGTTATGCTAAGTGAAATAAACCAGTCACAAAAAGACAAACACTGTTTGATTACACTTATATGAGGTTCCTACTTAGAGTAGTCAAATTCATAGAGACAGAAAGTAGAATGGCTGTTGCCAGGGACTGTGGGAGGGAGGAATAGGGAGTTATTTAAAGGGTATAGAGTTTCAGGGTGAAACAATTCTGCAGATTGATTGTACAATAAGACTGCATTTAACACTACTGAACTCTACATGTAGATTAGGACGGTAAACTTTATGTTTTATGTATTTTATAATTTAAAAAAATCTTTTTATATTTTTTAATATCCCAGACCTGGTATGTCTTCCAAGGTCTCCTCCCTTAGTGAGCAAATAGGTCCACCCAGGGGCTCCAGCCAAGGAGGGGTCCAGGAGTTATTCTTGACTTCCACTTCACACCCAATCCATCACCCCAAGTGATTCCATTTTTAAAATATGTTTTTATTGATTTTTAGAGAGAGAGGAAGGGAGAGGGAGAGAAAGAGAGAGAGAAACATCGATATGAGAGAGAAACATCTATCGGTTGCTTCTCATACAATCCAGAGGGAACCCGCAACCTGGGCATGTGCCCTAACTAGGAATCAAACCAGTAACCTTTTGGTGCATGGGGCAACACTCAACCAACTGAGCCACACTGGCCAGGTCCTATGATTCTAGATAGCTCCTAAATCTACCCTCTTCTCTCAGTCCCCACTGCTTTAATCCTAGTTCTCTTACCTACCTTATTTGTCTCCTTTTCACCCATGTTTGTAGCAATCCAGTCACTGTACTTCAGCCAGAGTGTTTTAAAAGAGAAAATGGACCACATTCCTTCCTCAAGAAAATCCAAACTCCTTAAATAGGTTTACAGACTAGGACTACATAATCTGGTCACTGCTGATCTTCCCCATGGCCGTCATACCACAGATCCTCAGGCTAGTCTGAGTTCCAGGTGAATCAGGCACTTTTGAGAGACGTTTATACAGCCTAAGGCCCTTGCTCTTTTGCCCTCCTGCACTATTTAGCTATAATCTTCATTAAATGCTTTTTTATTTCTGCTGCAAAATCTTCAGCCATGATCCACTAGGCCTCACAAACACATTAATATCAAGAAAGAAGCTGTAATTGGCTCTTAACAATATAATTCCCCAGAAAAACAGAACATATTTCGGTCTCCAAAATGTTCACTTTTTAAAATGCAATAATGAAAAGATAATTTGATGTTCCAGAATTTCCAATCACATTTTTCCATAATTCACTGTCTCTTGCTCCCTGTTGGCCTTACTCTCTCTTCATGTATCAGAAATAAATAATAATAAAAGTTACATTTCTCAAGCTCAACTTCACATTACTTTGGTTCAGATTTTTTTTCAACCTTGTCTTATTTCCTTAGGTTTTGTACTTTTCCCCCTGTCATCATCTTTCATTATTTTCCAAGTCCCCCTTCCCCCCCTTAGTGCTGATGCCTCAAGGTTAATGTGTCTCATTGAGGACATCCGTGGAATTAGACTTTTTGGACTTTCTTTGTTCTCTTGACCTGGTTGTAAAGATATACTTTGCTTTTTGATAATACAAATAAAGAGAAAACTATATATCAAATAAATTAGGCAATTGTTTAAAATTGCTGGGCAAATGGAAGCTCCTAAACTCAACAATAAAGAGTAGATTTACATAGTTTTTTTTTTTTTTTTCTTTCAGAGAGCACTCTTGTGGGAACTGACAGTTTATATTTAAAATGTCTACTCTTCCCTCCCTAACTTCCCATTCTCAGAGACTTCACCCAATCTCAGAACTGCAACTCTAAATTCCATCCTGCCAATTCACAACTCTTTATCACTGGGCCTGACATTTCACCCAAGATCCATTATTTCCAACCATAGTTAAGACATTTCTCATGGGATTCCTGACATTTCCAAAAGCATAGAATTTCTGAATTTTATTTCTTCCCCATCTATAACTAATACTTTTTGTTTATAATATTACCATTCTCCCAGATACCCAGGTTCAAGTTATCCTGCTAAATACCTAATATGTGCTTCTATGCTTTGTGCCAGGAATAGAGAAATGGAGTATAATCCTCACCTTCAACATGTTCCCAGTCCAGCCAGGGAGAGTGACAAATAAACCAGAGGGTGGGTGCCAAGATCTGGACAGGGTTACACTATGATCATCGTTTACTTTTTTCCTTCCTCTTCATCCCTGATATTCAACTTTTCACCAAGTGCTGCTGTATTTTAATCCAATGTCTGTAAGATTCGTCACTGACATCAGTCTTCTTTCCAACTTGAAATCTTCAAATTTCATTTCCCATGTTCTACATTCAATCAATCCCAAGTACAATCAGTGCTTGTTTGGTTTTGTCTCACAGGTTCATTCCTCCTCTTCACAGGGCTGCCAGGTCATCACTTCCTGTCTTGGGTACTTTAGCATCCTCCTTTTAATTCTTTCACTTCATCCAATCCATCTAGGACATCAGATTGAATTCCCTACAGTGCTATATTCACAAGCTACTTCTTGTCTCAAGAACCTGCTGTACCCTGCTTCCACAGGTGGCAGGTGGAGAGAGAGGAGGAATCTTTTGGCTGCGGGTGGGAGGTGGGGTTTTCCTGAGAGGATCGAGGCCCAGATCCAGGCTAGGCTCCCTGGACCAGAGCACCAAACACATCTGATAAGGGGTTACTTTCCAAAATATACATAAAACTCATACACCTCAACACCAGGAAGACAAACAGTCCTATTAAAAAATGGGCAAAGGACCTGAATAGGTGCTTCTCCAGAGAGGACATACAGATGGCCAATAGACACATGAAAAAAATGCTCAACGTCACTAATCATCAGAGAAATGCAAATTAAAATGACAATGAGGTATCACTCCACACCTGTCAGAATGGCTGCCATCAACAAATCATTGGACAACAGGTATTAATGGGGATGTGGAAAAAAGGGAACCCTAATAACATTGCTGGTGGGAATGCAGACTAGTACAGCACTGTGGAAAACAGTATGGAGGTTCTTCAAGAAATTAGAAATGGGTCTGCTGTTTGACCCAGCAATCCCACTTCTGGGAATATATCCTAAAAATCCCGAAACACCAATCAGAAAGAATATATGCACCCAATGTTCATACCAGCACTATTTACAATTGCTAAGATCTGTAAACAGCCCAAGTGCCCATCAATAGATGTGTGGATAAAAAAGCTGTGATACATTTACACAATGGAATACTATGCAGCTATAAGAAAGAAAAATCTCCTACCCTTTGAGACAGCATGGATGGACCTGGAGACTATTATGATA
This sequence comes from Tadarida brasiliensis, assembly GCA_030848825.1. NCBI lineage: Eukaryota > Metazoa > Chordata > Mammalia > Chiroptera > Molossidae > Tadarida > Tadarida brasiliensis. The sequence continues at coordinate 164,976,599 of CM061257.1, forward strand.
AGCAAAATTAGTTAGTCAGAGAAAGACAAATATCACATGATCTCACTTATAAGTGGAATCTAAAAAACAAAACGAACTGATGAACAAAATAGCTCCAGAGATATGGATCCATAGAACAGAATAACATTTGGGTGGGTGGTGTTGGTGGTGGGGGTGGACAGGAAGAGATTAACCAAAGAATAAATATGCATATATGCATAACCCATGTACAGAGACAATAGCATGGAAAAGGCTTGGGGTGGGACCAGGGTTGGATGGAGAGGAGATAAAAGGGAGAAAATGGAAGACATCTGTAATACCATCAACAATAAAGTAAAACTAAAACTAAACTAAAATAAAATAAAATGTAAAAAAAAGAACCTACTGTAGATTTGACCCTATCCACAATGGGGAGCCTTCAAGGAGTCCCCATTCAAGGCCCACTCCAGCTCCCCAAGCTCATCTCCCACTAATCTCAAAACTCTATTCAGGAGTGAGATCCAAGGCTCAGTTACAAATGTGTGCCTTTGATGAGTTCCTTACCCCACCAGCTTTTGTGAATCTATTCAAATTATGCCTGGTCTTTAAGGACAAGCTCAGGGTTCACTTCTGTTCCTAACTACTGTAGCTAAACTTAATTGCTCCTTCTCTGACTTCACCCAAAGCCACTCCAGATTCCCCAGGTCATTAAAAGCCCAAGGGGTCTGGTTAGTATTGGTTCTGTCTTCTCTGTTGTAGAGATGTAAAATTGATCAATGGCATTTAATCTCTTTTGTTGTATAAATGCTTTTAGTAAATTTAGGGTTTCCAAATTGAGTAAAAAATAAAGAAAAAGAAATGGCTCAGTCTTAAATAGACAAACGTTTTTTAAACTTGAGGTATTTGAGACAATATCCAGTACCTCCCAAGTTACAAATGGAATCAAATGGAATGCCCATCCTAGCCACCCTCAGAAAAATGATCATAGTAATGACTTCAGCCTTCCCTTCCCCTGCTTCCTTTGCCCCCTCAGGCTGACCTTTCTGCCTAGCACCTCTAAGATTTTACCTTTCCTACCAAAACCTGCTCTCATGAAAGGATCTCATGAGCAGGTATAATAGAAAGAATGCTGGACTAAGAGTCATAATGTGGTTGGCAGTTAGATATAAGCAGAGCAAGGATGCTGGGCTGGGTATAGAAGGTCATCAGGATGGAAAGCTACAAGTGCCTAGCAAAGGACAATTGTAGGGTGGGATCTCACCTCCAGGGTGACATTTCCTCCTCTACTATATTACTGGTCCTGCAGTTTGGACCCCTTGACCTCCTCCCTAGAGATAATATCTAGGCCTCAGTTATATTGAAGCGCCAGACCCATAAAAGCAGCAAAACCAGACAAGTGACCCCACAGCTGACCTTAGGACCAGCTGCACTGGATAATGAACCCCTGCCCTGGCGCCGACCAGTCAGTCAGTGGAGAACCTAGACCCTGAAAGGACACACCTAGAAAGCTGCTGAATATTCTATTGAGATCTTCCCCTGGGACCTCCCCTAAAATCTCCACCCTTAAAACTCTTAGGAGGGAGGACCCAGCTCACCCTCCTGGCCTTTCCTTTCCCTTCCTCCTCCCTCCTGGTGCATTACCATTACCTTCCTCACTCCCAACCTTCAAGAGCCTGTCCTTTATCTCCATAATTTGTCTCTCAAGCCCATTTCTTCTACAAATTACTTCTACCTCTGTGATTTTCCAAATAAATGTTCTCTTATTGTTTGAGTCTTCTTGGCTCTGAATTCTTTCCTAGTCAGCACTCAAGCACCAAGGTTGCTGAACCCTGGTCCGGTCTGATCCTACCGGGTCTAATACCTGGGGCTCTTTTCACTGCTTCCAACATTAAGATCTGGGTTCCGGTGCCAGTTCTAATAGAAAGAGTCAACGTCAAGAGAAGTCACTTGACCTCTGTGCCTCATTTTCTTTGTCTCTAAGATCAGGAAATTGGACAAGATTTTTCTCTAAGTTTCCTATCAGTTGTACATGACACTATATACCTGGTCATTAATTGACCAGTGATTAATAAACAAGTCCTGATTTGTTATTTTTTCTTGGAGTTTTTTTATTTTATTTTAGTAGTCCTAATACTGTAAGCAAAATAAATGAATCTATATTTTCTCCAGCTCTTCTAGAGAAAGAATTTGGGAAGGGAAAAAAGGTGAATACTGAACCCAATGGATAACTTCTTCCTCACGAGGCCAACCTGGCTGCCCAATTACTCCATGGCAATAACAAAACTACCAGGTAAAAACAAAAACAAGGGTTAATAGTTCAGTCATATGAGAACAAGAATTCAAACAAAACTTTCATTTCAAAACATCCATTGATCCAACTATGGTTCAAAATGGTTTCTGTTTTCAAAAAATAACGTTATTGGTTGAGCAGTGACATTGCTGTGTGTGTTGTTGTTTTCCTTCTTCTTCTTCAAAAAACTGTTTCAGAGGTCCCTGACATGTCATGGGGGTCATGGGAGCTCACTAATTACTGGTCTAATGACCAAGAGGTCAGAAAGTTGAAAAAAATATATGAATAGAAATATAGACAATTTGCTTTTTCCAAACGCCAGAAAATGCCAGTGGAAACAGGTATCTGGGCTCTGAAGTACAGCTTTTGGAGAAGTCATAACCCAAGGGCTGAGTAATACCTCCTGGAAAATGAAAGGCTTAGTCACCCACAAGGGAAAAGCCAGATCACTACTTTGTTACTGTTTCTTAGGTTGGAACAGGAAGTTGTAACATGATGTCATCATGATCTCATTACTTTCTGGCTCAGGGTTTTGATGTCACCTCATTTCTTTTCCTTCTCTGTAGTTTGAGATGGTACAGAGCAGCCAAAGCTTTCAGTTCTTCATGTTACAACAAGCTCTTCCACATTATGAAATATTTTCAATCTGTAGTCAATGACCTATTTATTTTAGGTAGACTTAGATGTAATAAAATTCCTGAACTTCTTAAAAACGCTGCACTATCTTTTGGAGTTGTAGTGAGATTTAATTTGTAGAGCAAAGTGGCATTTATGTTTATGAAAGAGAGAGTGTAAGCATTTGTCTTAGATTTAAGGTATTTCCTCCTCCCCTGTAACATGTTGCATCTGGTTCTGCAAGACTGTCCAGAGAAAGTTTCTTCAAATTTTTCTAGAAGAAAGAAGTGGCTTCTGGTTGGAACTATAAGAGATGAACTTACTTGTTTGCTATCAGGTCAGCTCATTTTATAAATTGTTATTGTTTAAAAAAAAAAAAAAATATATATATATATATATATATATATATATATATATATATATATATATTATTTAAAGAATAATTTCTGTTCAACTCTATATATTTTTCAGTATTCAGCAGCCCTAAGTGTTCAACACCCCTGAGACTGTTCTCAATGACCTGTTGCCTCCAGAAGTATATTTTCTACACTGTCTACTGTTGTACTAAGTCAATTACTAAGTTTTCTTTTCCTATTTATCTAAAGTCATTAAACCAGTGTCCTGTCCTGTGCAGATACAATAAGCAATCACTGACAGTTTTCCACTTAATTACATGCTTCACTGGGTGCTTTTTGATTGAAAATATTCTCTCATAATTTCTTTTGTTTTACGGTCACGATCTTCACCCTTATAACATAGGGATGATAAAGAAATGTCTGATTCAACAAGATGGCTTTTCTGGGAGTAGCTGTACCTGTCATTCCAGTAAAATAGGCAATATCTTTGCCTTTTACCTCCCTCTCCTTTCTCTTTTCCCTTCCTTCAAGATATCTACACTTTGCTCTTTTACCCCATGCAAAAATAAACTGCTATTATTATTGCATTGGGAATAGACTCATGTAGAATACATATTGCTAGTTGAGGGAACATGGTAGGATCTTGCTTTCCAATATGAATTCATTTTATAGAAAACAAAAGCAGAGAAATAACCAACCAAGGAACAGAAGAGATTATGTAAGGTGGAATCATTTTTAAGTTACTCTTCACCCCTGAATTTTACCACCTTAGCCTCTCTTATATTTTTACAGTGGGATGGAGAGAAATAATATTCATTCAAAAATATGTATTATTATTTTTATTATTATGTGTGAGACACCTTGGCCATTACAAAGATGAAACATGGACTCCTCTAAAAGAATGTGTACTCTCCTTCCTGAAGATTTTTTTTCTTCTGGCTTTCATTACATCACCCTGTTGTTCTGCCCTCATCTTTCTAAGCACATTATTTTTGTGTTTTTTTATTAGCTTTTTCAAACTTCTTACTTTATAAGCTATCCAGAGGGAATGCCTTCTTCCAAGATTTCAACTACCACTTCTTTTATAGTTTACTCGTCAATCTAGAATACCAGAGCCCAACATAATTCTTAAATGTTATTTCCTTATTTCCACTGCATTCTGGACTATCTCTACATGAATATTCCAAAGGCATCTCTAAAGCAGAATTTATTTTCCTGTCCCCCATGTTCCTTTTTCCTTCTCTGCTCTCTTAGTTTCATTTCTTCTACAGGTAAATCCCAAGACAAGAATTCCAATGCAAACAGTTTATTTGGAAGGTGATCCAGGAGAGATTGTTCGAGGGTTGGAGCAAAGATCAGGAAGGAAAGGCAGCCAAAAAGGCTTGGTTGTCAAACAAGTTACCACTATGGGAACCTAAAGCTGAATTGCACCAGGGAACTCTGGGAGCAGAATACACAGCTCAGAGTAATCCCACCTGTGGTGCAAGGTGCTGAGGTATTTACCCAAACTCCTGTCAAACAATGGATGAAGGGTGTGCTGGGACAAGAATTCCCCAGCACTTTCCATCTCCTTCAGACCTGCCCCCAGAGAAAACCCTGGGGCATTGGAAATGCACTTCAGCTGTAAGACTTTGCTCTGTGGTTATGAGAGAGGCACCAGCAAGGTTGGCTGACTCTTGGTCAGTGTACATCATCGGTGACCTCAGCTAGAAACCTTGCAATTATTCATGATAATTCTTCACTTCCCACATTTGCTCTATCACCAAGACCTGTCCATTTTACTCCCATCATGGTGTTTGCCCTTCTTAGTCCTTATGCTGTTGCCTTAATTCGGTGTATCAATGCCTCTCCTAAAATATTGCTATGAACGGATTCTTATGTGGTCTTTTGTCCCCCAGGCCCCTTCTTCAAGCTGCTAGCAGAGTCATCCATATTTTATACTACCCCAGAGGGATAATGAGAACAGTTAACAGTCAACAGGTACTAAATGTTTTCTTTCTGTGCCAGACACTGAACTAAATACATTACATGCATTATCTCACTTAAGCCTCACAATGAACTTATAAGACAGGTAATGGTTTTTAGCCCCATTCTACAGATAAAAATCACAGAGGCTTAGAGAAGTTAATAAAGTCAGAGCTAATAAGACCAGAGAAAGAATCCAACCCAGGCGGCCTAACTTCAGAACACTGGTGCTTGATAACAATACAATAGCATCTCTGTACTCAGTTATCAGTTCAAAATGCAAATCCAATTATGTCATTTTCCCAATTAAAAGCCCAACCCTAACAATGGTTCCCTAACATTTTAATAATTAAAGTCTTAACTTTTAAGCATGACTTGACCCCATGTCATATGCCAGCCTCGGGTTCCCTTTCTAGCTTATCTTTCTCTACTTGCACTCATATAATGCTAGTTCATAAATTTAAGTAAGTCACAGGAACAGGAAGCAGGGTGTTTGACTAAAACATGGGGTGCTTTTAGGAGAGTCGGAGAAGATAAGCCTGTGTTCATATCAAAGAGATCTTCTATAAATCACTAGATCAAAGAAGTTATATATCCCTCCAAGAGGCATTTACCTGCCCAAGCCATCAACATTTCTAAAAAAGCAGTTAGGACTTTCAGCCTCACACAGTTAGGAATGGCTTGAGCCAGATGGGAGGTTAGCTGACCTACAAACCCATAGATCAAGTCCTTACAGTCACCAGCAGGTGCTGTCTGGCTTCCTGCTGTTTCCTTCACCTGCCTACCCAAGCTCTACCCTTCTTTCCATGGCATTCCAACTGTTTCTTTCTTGGCCAGGTCTTTGTCTGCTGCCCACATCACTCTTCCTTTGCTCTGAACTCATAAGAGGCTTAATGTCTGTCAAACGGTGCTGCCTTGTATGCTTACAAGGTCATTTCATGTTCCCTGTAAGTAGAGCCTGAGTATGTGAGGGGATAGAAGTCATCTAATAGTTCACTAAACGACCTTCAGTACCCAGTCTGTAGATAATTTGCAATAGAGAATTGAAAGAATAAGTTAGATGGCCTATTCAAGAGTCTTTCCACACCTATGGTATTTTAAGTCCTAATGTTCTCATATTTTGAATGCATGCTACCATGTAGTAAATTACACATATCACCATTGGAAGAATATTATATTCTGAAGGTCAACTCAGGCCTAATTAATAATGAGCAATAGGCTTATATTTCATATATGAAAGTGACCCACTATCAGAAAAGCAAACATTGTGAAAGTTAAATATTCACAGAGTTGGCTGTTATCAGACTAAATGGTGTTATGGGTGGTTAATATTGCACAGGACAATTCTGTTATTCTTTTAACAGGATGCTAATCACCTGCCAGGTCCCCTGCTCCACCCTTCTTTATGATTCTGCAGATTAGCACTTTGGATATAGACACATTGAGGCCTATTTTCCCAACAAGGAATAAGAAATGTGAGTAGGTAAATAAGAAAATTACGGTTCACAGAAGAACTCACTTCCCCATATTGAAAGCATACGCAGATTGTTGTGAGTTTATCACCTGTTCACACGGTTAATACCTTTGTATGAAGTGATTAAAACTTTCTCCCCTTGTTAAAGAGTAGATATAGAATTATATTTTCATCACGGAGTCAGCATTTTATCACTGACATGGCCAGGAGAATTATGTTACAATAGAGGGCACATATTCCTGCTGTAAAATATTGTGCAACACAGAGGTGGGAGAAATTGAAATTGACTTAAAAGGATAATGCCAGCCTGTGGCTAGACATGGAAGGCAGCCTTCCTACTCAGTAAAGAACTTCACTGATGAATAAGAGAAAGAAGCTCTTGGTGGCCAACTCTATACTGTGGTATAATTAAACTTCACTCTTTCTCTGCTAAATAAAATTTAGGGAAAATTCTATTTCAGTGAAGATAGCTCTGTTTCCCTGGGATGTTGCTGTTAACACAAAATCCAATAGCAAAAAACACACTTAGGTAACCACAATAGCTGATTCTCTTGCAAAGCATGGTTCTTAGAAAGGGATTTATTTGTTTATTTTGGTTTATTTATGATAGTAATACTCTATTAGTTCTAATTTTATACTAATTGCTAAAGTAAAAAATATATATACTTTCAAGAAGTTTATTTTTAATTTAATGACATAATAATCTTAACCTGAACTCCATATAATATTCATAAAAATAGAGAAGCTAAAATAAGAAAATTCAAGAGCATAAGGGCATAAGATTGTTTTAAATAACTATTTTATAGGCTGGTGTCAAATACAGACTGAAAAATTACTTTGAAAATCTAAAGATAGCCAATAGTAGAATGATATATATCTTTCAAATAAATAGATTAAAGTGAATAAATCATAGTTTATACAGAAATTCATTGGGGAAAAAACTATATAGAAATAGTAAACATTATATAAAATATTTATAAATAAATTTCAAACCATATTCCAGCAACTTCATTTCTAGGAACACAACTAAGAAAATAATCACTGGTGCACAACTGTTGAAAAAGACTGGGAAAGAACATCTGTCCATCTGATGGACTATCATGCAACGCTTTTTAAAAAATGGATTTTTATTGATCTTTTAGAGAGAGAGGAAGGAAGAGAGAGATAGAAACATCGATGTGAGAGAGAAACATTCATTGGCTGCCTCCTCCATGCCCCCCACTGGAGATTGAGCCTGCAACCCTAGGCATGTGCTCTGAGTAGAAATTGAACCAGGACCTCTCAGTCCATGGGTGGATGGTCAATCCACTGAGCCAGACTGGCCAGGCTATCATGAAACCTTAATGTGGGATGAGAAGAATGTGCATCATAGACCTCCAACTACAGGAAATATATTGACCAAGGGCCCATCTGGCTGCGGCATTTTAAAATCCATTATTGAACTTGCACTAGGGCCACACCTCCCAGGGCCTGTTCCCAGCAAATAACCAAGGAGACAAGGTACCAGGGCAGACCCACTCCTGGTCAGACTTACAAGAAGTATGACAGCTATCCCAGCCTTATCTCACTCCCTTCCTCTTTTCTCTGTCACAGGCATTCCTAGTAAAATCCTTGCAGATTTAATCACATTTTGGCATCTGCACCTCAGAGGATCGGACTAATACACATAAAAAATATGTTTTGAAAATATAATTTAATTTCATACTCTTATTTAAAATTAAGTGCTCACTGAATGGAAGCTACACAGACCATCTCTCAGGACCAAACTGGAATTACAACTAAAATAAAGACAAATCATCATTAAAAACCAACAGAAAAGCAGCTGAAGACCCATATAACCAGGAACAGAAAGAGAACACTAAATTGAGCCTGGTAGGAACCATGGAGGTGCGAGAGGGCAGGCAGGGATCCCACAGACAGCAGTTGTTTTAGCTGTGAGCAACTTTCTCGGGGTTAAAATTCCAAGCTGGCTCCACAGCTCAGAGGGCCAGGACAGAGCACTAAATCAGCTACAGCCACTCACCTTGGGCTCTGGCAGAGGGAGGGCAGACTAAAATGGAACTGCGTGGAGAGACTCAGGATTTGGAGAGCTGGGAGGTCAATGGGAGTTTTGTGCTGAATCACTCCCTTATAGGACAGTAGACATCTTACTCAAAGAGCCCCAGGGAGAAGCAATAGCCCCTCCTCAGGAATTTAACACCACCTGGCCAGGCCACAGAAATGCAAATTGAGGCTCATTAACAGCCAGCAAGCATCTGCCCCACCCACTGGAAATCCTCTTACCCTGAACACCTGAGGGATCTTTTCATTCAGTTGCAGACTGCAACCTAAGGCTCATCAAGTAACTGAGGCTAATAGCCTCCAAGCAAAAAGCCTGAGGACAACTAAACCTTTTCTGGGCTTGAAAATCTACCCAGGAAAGTAAGTCTTAACAGTGCTATTTAACAATGTGGGTCCTCCCACACTCATCCAAACCCCCTAGAGGGAGACACAAGCAGCGGAACAGTAACATTCACAGGGAAAATTTGGCAGGCTCCAAAGCCCACTGAGACAGCCAAAATGGTGAAACAAAGAAACATATCCCAAATGACAGAACAAGAGAACTCTACTGAAGAACAGATAAATAAAATGCAGTTAAGCAAGTTATCAAGGTAGAGTTCAGAGTGATGATCATGAGGAAGCTCAACAGCATGAGTAAAGATATAGAAATATTGATGATCAACCAATTGGAAATGAAAAACCACCAAGCACAAATGAAGAATGACATAGCAGAAATAAAGAATGCATTGGAAGGAACAACCAGTGGAGTAGATGAAGCCGAGGACTGGATCAGTGAATTAGAAGACAAGGTAGAGAAAATCACCCATTCAGAGAACCACAAAGGAAAAAAACAATTAAAAAACAGGAAGACAGCTTAAGAAAACTGTGGGACATGAAACATAACAACATGGGCATCATAGGAGTTCCAGAAGAAGAAGAAAATGAGCAAGGGTTAGAGAATATATTTGAAAAAATAGTGACAGAAAACTTCCCTAACTTGGTGAAGAAAAAAGGCATTCAAGTTCAAGAAGCACAGAGAGCCCTAAGTAAGAAGAACCCAAACAGGCCCACACCAAGACACATAATAATTAACATGCCAAAAATTAAGTACAAAGAGAGAATCCTAAAGACAGCAAGAGATAAGCAACAGGTTATCTACAAAGGAATCCCTATAAGGCTATCATCTGACTTCTCAACAGAAACACTACAGGCCAGAAGAGAATGGCATGAAGTAATCATGGTAATGAAAAACAAGGATTTGAATCCAAGACTACTCTGTCCAGCAAGGCTATCATTCAAACTAGAAAGTGAAATAAAGAGCTTCTCAGAGAAAAAAAAAGGGGGGGCTAAGGGAATATATTAGCACCAAACCAGCACTGCAAGAAATGTTAAAAGGACTGCTGTAATTAGTAGAAGAAACAGGAAGAAAAATATAACCACAATGAACAAAAATGTCAATAAATAAGTACATATCAATAATAACGTTAAATGTAAACGGATTAAATACTCTGATCAAGACACAAAGTAGCTGATTGGATAAGAAAGCATGACCCATATATATGTTGTTTACAAGAGACCCACCTCACAACAAAAGACTCACATAGGTTGAAAGTGAAGGGATGGAAAAAAATCTTCCAAGCAAACAGAAAAGAAAAAAAGCTGGGGTAGCAATACTCATATCTTATAAAATAGACTTCAAAATGCAGGCCATAACTAGAGACAAAGAAGGCCACTACATAATATTGAAAGGATCTATCCAACAGGAAGATATAACCTTGGTAAACATATACGCACCTAATATAAGAGCACCAAAATATATTAAAAAACTCTGGAGGACTTCAAAGGAGAAACCAACAGCACTAAATTCACAGCAGAGGACTTCAACATCCCACGGACATCACTGGATAGAGCCTCTAGACAAAAATTTAACAAGAAAACAGAGACTCTAAATGATGCACTAGATCAAATGGATTTTATAGATGTCTACAGAGAATTACACCCCAAAACTACAGAATTCACATTCTTCTCAAGTACACATGGGACATTCTCAAAGACAGACTACATGTTAGGACACAAACTAAGTCTCTACAAGTTCAAGAAGATTGAAATCATATCAAGCATCTTTTCAGATCATGATGGCATGAAACTAGAAATCAATTATAACAAAAACATGCGAAGACATTTAAACACATGGAGGCTAATTAGCATGTTCTTAAACAATTAATGAGTTACCAAGGAGATCAAAGAAGAAATTAAAAACTTTCTGAAAACCAATGAAAATGAACACAAAACAACACAAAATCTATGGCACTCAGCGAAAGCAGTCCTGAGGGGGATGTTCATAGTGCTACAGGCCTACCTCAAGAAACAAGAAAAATTTCTAATTGACTATCTAACCTCACAACTTAAAGAACTGGAAAGCAAATAAAAAGAAAAACCCAGAGTAATTAGAAGGAAAGAAATAGTAAAGATCAGAGGAGAAATAAACAACATAGAGACCAAAAAAACAATTCAAAGGATCAATGAAACAAAGAGCTGGGTTTTTTTAAAAGATAAATAAGATTGATGGACTCTTAGCTAGATTCACCAAGAAACAAAGAGAGAGGATCCAAATAAACAAAATCAGAAATGAAAGAGGAGAAATAACAACTGACACCACAGAAATACAAAGGATCCTTAACAAATACTATGAAAAATTACATGCCATCAAATTGGACATCATCAATCTGGAAAAAATGGATACATTTCTAGAAACATACAGTCCCACAAAACTGAACCGGGAAGAGATAGAAAACTTGAACAGACCAATAACAACTAAGGAAATTGAAGATGTTATGAAGAATCTCTCAGCAAACAAAAGCCGGGGCCCAGACAGCTTCACGGGGGAGTTTTACCAAACATTCAAAGAACTAACACCCATTCTCCTCAAACTATTCCAAAAATTTCAAGAAGAAAGAAGCCTTTCAAACTCATTTTATGAGGCCAGCATAGTTCTAATTCCAAAACCAGATAAAAACACTACAAAGAAAGAAAACTACAGGCCAATATCCCTGATGAACATAGATGCTAAAATCCTTAACAAAATATTAGCAAATTGGATCCAGGAACACATTAAAAAAATTATTCACCATGACCAAGTGGGAGTCATCCCAAAGATGCAAGACTGGTACAATATTTGCAAATCAATAAATGTGATACACCACATAAACAAAATGAAAGATAAAAACCATATGATCATATCAAAGAATGCTGAAAAAACATTCGACAAAATCCAGCACCCATTTCTGATAAAAATGTTCAGCAATGTGGGAATAGAGGGATCATATTACAACATAATAAATGCCATATATGAAAAACCTACAGCCAATATCATACTCAATGGGAAAAAACTACAAGCATTTCCCTTAAGAACAGGAACAAGACAGGGATGCCCACTTTGGCCGCTCTTATTTAACATAGTACTGGAAGTCTTATCACAGAAATTAGCATGAAGAATAAATAGAAGGGATCCAAATTGGAAAGGAGGAAGTGAAACTGTCATTATTTGCAGATGACATGATATTGTACATAAAAAACCCTAAAGACTCCATCAAATATCTACTAGATTTAATAAATGAATTTGGCAAGGTAGCAGGATACAAAATTAACACCAAGAAATCAATGGCATTCTTATACACCAATAATGAACACTCAGAAAAGGAAACTAAAAAAAATCCATTTATCATTGCAGCAAAAAATTAAGATACTTAGCAATAAAGTTAACCAAAGAAGTAAAGGACTTATTTGCAGAAAACAAGAGGACATTGAAAAAAGAAATAGAGGAAGATATAAAAAAAGTGGAAGCATATAACTTGTTCATGGATTGGACATACTACCCAAAGCAATCTAAAGATTCAATGCAATCCCCATTAAAATATCAATGACATATTTCACAGAACTAGAACAAATACTTCAAATTTTATATAGGACCAAAAAAGACCCCGAATATCCACTGCAATCTTGAAAAAGAAGAACAAAGTAGGAAGGATCACAATACCAGATATCAGGTTATACTACAAAGCCATTGTAATCACAACAGCCTGGTACTGGCACAAGAACAGGCACATAGATCAATGAAACAGAACAGAAAACCCGGAAATTGACCCAAGACATTATGCTCAATTAATATTTGACAAAGGTGGCAAGAGCATACAATGAATAAAGACAGCCTCTTTAATAAATGGTGTTGGGAAAATTGGACAGCTACATGCAAAAAAATGAAACTAGACCATCAGCTTACACCATACACAAGAATAAACTCAAAATGGATAAAAGACTTAAATGTGACTCGTGAATCCATAAAAATTCTAGAAGAAAATGTAGGCAACAAAATTTCAGACATCACGCAGCAGAATTTTCACTGAATCAACACCTAAGGCAAGAGAAACAAAGGAAAAAATGAACACATGGGACTACATCAAACTCAAAAGCTTCTGCACAGCAAAACAAACAACCATCAAAATGGAAAGGGAACCCACTATATGGGAGAGCATAATTGCCAATGATACATCAGATAAGGGGTTAATTCCCAAAATATATAGAGTATTCATACAACTCAACAAAAGGAAGACAAAGAATCCAATTTAAAAATGGGCAGAGGACCTAAATAGACACCTCTCCAAACAGGACATACAAGTGGCCAAGAGACATATGAAAAAATGTTCAATGTCACTAATCATCAGAGAGATGTAAATTAAAACAACTATGAGGTATGACCTCACACCTGCCAGAATGGCTGCCATCAACAAATCATCAAACAACAAGTGATGGCGAGGGTGTGGAGAAAAGGGGACTCTAGTACACTGCTGGTGGGAATGCAGACTGGTGCAGTCACTATGGAAAACAATATGGTGTTTCCTCAAAAAATTAAAAATTGATCTGCCATTTGATCCCACTTCTAGGAATATACCCTAAGAAGCCTGAAACACCAATCAGAAAGAATATATGTACCCCTATGTTCATAGCAGCACTATTTACAGTTGCTCAGATATGGAAACAGCCCAAGTGCCCATCAGTAGATGAGTGGATAAAAAAGCTGTGGTACACATATACAGTGGAACACTATGCAGCTGTAAGAAAGAAAGATCTCTTATCCTTTGAGACGACATGGAGGGACCTGGAGAGTATTATGCTAAGCGAAATAAGCCAGTCAGGGAAAGACAAATACCACATGATCTCACTTAATTGTGGAAAATAATGAACAAAATAGACTCAGAGACATAGGAAGGAGTATGATTCAGACTGACAAACCTCAGAGGAGGGAGTGGGGGAAGGGATGTGTATGTATGTGTAACAAATGGAATATACAAAAATGTTGGGGATGTGGGTGAGATTGGGAGGAGGGTGTCTAGGGGGGAAAAAGGAGAAACATCTGTAACAAAAATAAATTAATTAATAAAAATAAATAAATAAATAAAATTAAGTGCTCATGAAATATTATGTTTTATATATATTATATATGTATGTAATATATAATTAATTTGCACCCAAGGATGTGTTTTTATTGATTTTAGAGAGAGAGAGAGGAAAGAAAAGAGAGAGAGAGAGAAACATCTCTATGATGTGAAAGAGGAACATCCATTGATTGTCTCCCCTACACACCTCTGGAGATTGAGCCCAAAACTTTTTGGTGTATGAGATGATGCTCCGACTGATGGAACCACCCGGCCAGGGTAGAAATATATTTTTTAAAAGCAAAATACAAACTCTGTGCCCCAAATTATCTAGATATTGTGGGAAAATAAAAGAAAAAGAAACATTTATGTGAAGATTTATAGATAACAGAATGGATGAAAATATACAAAGTGTTAAAAGTGGTAGTGATTTTACAGATGATTTTAATTCTCTTTTATACACTCTTCTGAGTTTTGTAAGTATCTAAAATGATTATTATTTTTTTAAATTTAAAGCATGATCTAAGCCTCACAATTTAACAAATTATAGATTTTATAGAAAAGTAGACAAAATACATTTCCGCTGATATAGACTTAATGTCTATGACCCCCCGTCATATATTAAAAGTTAATACCCAATATGTGGTACTTGGAGGTGGAGCCTATGGGGTGATTTGATTATGAAGGCAGAATCGTCATGAATGGGATTAGTGCCCTTATAAAAGAGAACCCAGAGATGTCCTTCATCCCTTCCAGTGAGGGCAGAGAAAGATGTCTGCCTAAAAAAAACAGAAGCAGGCCCTCTTAGACAATGAATCTGCTGGTGCCTTGTTCTTGAACTTCCTAGTTTCCACAACTGTGAGAAATTTCTGTTTAAGCTACCCAGTCTGTAGTATTTTTTGTTATAACAATCCTAACAGACTAATACATTGGCTAAGCATTAAAAATGGTGAAACTGGCCTGGCTGGTGTGGTTCAGTGGTTGAGCATTGACCCATGCATCAAAAGGTCGCCGGTTCAATTCCCAGTCAGGGCGCATGCCCAGGTTGTAGGCCCAATCTCCAGTGGGGGGCATGCAGGAGGCGGCCAATCGATGTTCTCTCTCATCATTTCTATCTCTCTCTCCCTCTCCCTTCCTCTTTCTCTAAAATCAATAAAGAAAAAAACATTTTAAAAAATGGTGAAACTGAGACCCATGATACTTTCCTAAAATAATTTAGGGTTTTTTATTAGTTTTATTAAATTGGTACTTCAAAGAGAAAGATAGGCTTCCTGATTCCTCAGTACTTTGATGAATTTGAACATGTAGCTTGAAACCACTGTCTTCTGTATAAACAAACGTGCCACTACTGGGATAATCTCTAGAAAAAAAACAAACAAAAAATACATGAAATCCCATGCTTCCTTTAAGGAGCAAGGAAATCTTGCTCTTCATTTACTATATGGCAAAATTGGACCTCTGACCAAGACCCTTCATTATGAGTTATATAGGTGAGTAGTTTCGGAAAGGTTGGCCTGGGGTAGGGGGAGGGAATGATGTATGTATGTGATAGGGACAAGTGCCTTCTGGTTGGTGTAGGGCAGGTATAGCAAATACTATGTCATTCCCAAGCCAACTCTGACAGATTGGCAGTGACTACCTTTTTTTTTTGTTGGTTTGCTTTTTGTTTTGTTTTTATTGATTTTTTTTATTTTTTATTTTTTTTAACTTAAAACTAAATTTATTATTTGGAAACATTTTGCAAAGAACTTTGAAAAACTTAAATGACTCCTTCATTTCCAGGACAAATTTCTTGAAGTTCCATGAGAAAATATATCTTCCTGAAAAAAATTAAGCCAAACAAAGCAGTTCCGCATACAGAAAGCACTGATAACCAAGACATCAAGAGTAATATTTTGCATCAAATTAATTTTTTTAAATAATTTATTTAAAATAGACTTGACTTTTTTATTTTTATTTTATTTTATTAATCTATTTTTTGTTACAGATGTTTCTCCTTTTTTCCCCATTGACACCCTCCTCCCCATCCCCCCCCACACATACAGTCCCCAGCTTTGTTGTCCATGTCCATCGGTTATACGTACAGGCATATAAGTTCTGTGGTTTATCTCTTCCCTCCCCCACCCACCCCTTCTTCTGAGGGTTGTCAGTCTGTACCCTACTTCCATGTCTCTGGGTCTACCCTGTTCTTCAGACTATTGTGTTCATTATATTCCACAAATAAGTGAGATCATATAATATTTGTCTTTCTCTGCTTGGCTTGTTTTGCTTAGGATAATACTCTCCAGGTCCCTCCATGTCGTCTTAAAGGATAAGAGATCTTTCTTTCTTACAGCTTCATAGTACTCCATTGTGTATATGTACCACAGCTTTTTTATCCATTCGTCTAC
Organism: Tadarida brasiliensis; assembly: GCA_030848825.1. NCBI lineage: Eukaryota > Metazoa > Chordata > Mammalia > Chiroptera > Molossidae > Tadarida > Tadarida brasiliensis. Next base: position 164,993,119 of record CM061257.1, read on the forward strand.
TGATGGACACTTGGGCTGTTTCCAGATCTTAGCTATTGTAAATAGTGCTGCTATGAACATGGGGATACATATATTCTTTCTGATTGGTGTTTCAGGCTTCTTAGGGTATATTCCTAGAAGTGGGATCACTGGGTCAAATGGCAATTCAATTTTTAATTTTTTGAGGTAACACCATAGTGTTTTCCATAGTGGCTGCACCAGTCTGCATTCCCACCAGCAGTGTACTAGAGTCCCCTTTTCTCCACATGGGACTACATCAAACTAAAAAGCTTCTGCACAGCAAAAGAAACAACCATCAAAATGGAAAGAGAACCCACTGTATAGGAGAGCATAATTGTCAATAATACATCAGATAAAGGGTTAATTTCCAAAATATATAGAGTGCTCATACAACTCAACAAAAGGAAGACAAAGAACCCAATTAAAAAATGGGCAGAGAAGCTAAATAGACACCTCTCTAAACAGGACATACAAATGGCCAAGAGACATGAAGAAATGCTCAACATCACTAATCATCAGAGGGATGCAAATTAAAACAACAATGAGGTATCACCTCACACCTGTCAGAATGGCCGCCATCAACAAATCATCAAACAAGTGTTGGCGAGGGTGTGTTTTTATTGATTTTTTAGAGAGAGAGGAAGGGAGAGAGAGATAGAAACATCAATCGGCTGCCTCCTGCATGCCTGCCTCCTACTGGGGATCGAACCTGCAACCCAGGCATGTGCCCTAACCAGGAATCAAACCAGGATCCTTCAGTACATGGGATGACATTCAATCCACTGAGCCACACCAGCTGGGCATGTTTGTTTATTTTTAATCCTCACTGGAGGTCATGTCTTGTTTTATTGATTTTCAGGGGTGGGGGTGGTAGTAACATTGATGTGAGAGAGAAACATCAGTCAGTTGCCTCCCAAATGCACCCTGATGGGAGATTGAACACACAACCTTTTTGGTGCATGGGATGATGCTCCAACCAACTGAGCCTCCTGGCCAGGGCAGTGACTACCTTTGTTAAAAAGAATTCTGAGGCAGCTTCAGATTTAGCTGGGAGGAGTGGTATGATCAATGAATGGTATCTGCCTAAGTGTGGAAGGGAAGGTAGTCGTCATCTCTGAGGTAATATTATAAGTCACATACCATTAATCTAGTAGGTTTTCTGCCGATGCATTATGTGATTTCTGTATGAAAACTGTATTTAAGTTCTGTCAGCCTATTATTGATCAAAAGCATTATGTTCTCATGTTTTATTGACAGTATGTTGATTTGAGGTTGGTTTGTAATACAGACTAAGGTAGTTGCAGAGTTGATATAAAGTAAGAGATTATTGGTTGTAGGCTATAAATAACCTAAGAATCATGAGCATTTGGATACTAAAAAGCTATGTTCTAAAAATTTATCATTTTTATGTGGTAGGGGGAGTAGTTTGTATACTGTTAAATTTTAGTAAAAATAGTTTGCACATCACACTAAAATATTTATTATAATGTGGATTGTCATGCTGTTGTTTTACCATTTGAATTTTTAAATAGAATTAATGTTTTTGTTTTGCTTACTTTTTTGTTGTTGTTATTAATCCTCACCTGAGGATATTTTTTCCCATTGACTTTTAGAGATCGTGGAAAAGGGAAGGAGGAGAGAGAGAATGAGAGAGAGAGAGAGAGAGAGAGAGAGAGAGAGAGAGAGAGAGAGAGAGATCAATTAGTTGCCTACTACACACACCCTGGACTCAGCCCAGGGATTGAATTTACAACCCAGGTACATGCTCTTGACCAGGAATCGAACCCAAGACCCTTTGGTGCACAGGCCTATGCTCTAACCACTGAGCCACACTGGCCAGAGCAGTTTTGCTTACTTTTAAATCAAATGTGTTGATGTATCGTGATTTGAAAAGGATATAGGAATGTATTTTATGAGTTCTTATTATTCAGAAGGGAATCTAGAAGTATTAGCATACAAGTCAAAGTCAAGATGGGGTCCCCAACATTTCATAGTGTAGAATGTGGATCAACTGATCAGAATCAGATGGGGGACTTCTTGACAATGCAGCTTCCTGAGCTCCACCCTTTACCTTCTCAATCAAAATCACCGGGGGCCAGCTTCTAGAAATCTACATTTTTTTTAAACATACCAAGTGATTCTTATGCACACACATTTGAGAACCACTGATGATTCTCAGTCACTCAACCTCCTACTACCCCATTACACTTGTCTAAAAACACCAACAGCACCTAGATTATTCTCTATTCCAAACCCAATTATCTAAATCAACTTCTGAGAAACAAGTATACTTCTCATAACACTGAATATTGTGAGTTATATCAACATGCTCCGAAAAAACTTGGACATGTTGTTGGCAGGTTTACTTAAAAGTAGGGGTTCCTCTATGTTTACATTCTTACTAGGATGGCCCATATTTTTTTTGGAAATTGCAGCATCTTTCACAGTAAATGTGAAAATAGCTTCACGAGCACTTTCATTATGATGGACATACATTATGACAGGTACTTTTTATAAATCTGGTTTGAAAAGCAGTAGCAGCAGTAGGAGTATCAGTTAACTATATTGAGTTCAGACTGACTATATTGAGTTCTTTCCCTATATCAAGCCCTGTGTACTTCATATTCAAATATCCTTGGACTTGCATTGTATATGTCTGGATTGGTGGTTATATTTACATTTCCTGTAGGCGTAAACCACTCCCCTCACTGAGTAGCCATAGTGCTTTCCCCCAGGCAAAGCACTGTTTCTTCATATCTTGCCCCTGATTCTTATTCCCAGGCAGCAAATTATGGATTTAAAGGAAGCCATCCTCTTTATGTAGTCTTATTTGAAATATATGGATTTTATTTTATATTTACTTATTTCTATTTAATTACAATTAATTTTTTAAATTTTATTTTCTCCATCACCATTTATCCCCTCTATGCCCTCTTCCATCTCCCTCCACAGCAATCACCACACTGTTGTCCATGTCCAAGGGTTTTCTCTCTTTTTATTTATTTCTTTTTTTGCTCAATCCCTCCACCTCTCCTCCCTCTGCCCCCCAAAACTGCTCTCTATGAGTCTGTCTCTATTTTGCTTGGTAGTTCAGTTTGTTCATTAAATCCCACATATGAATGAAATCATATGGTACTTGGTTTTCGCTAACTGGCTTATTTCACTTAGCATAATGCTCTCCAGGTCCATCCATGCTGTCACAAAGGGTAAGATTTCCATCCTTTTTATAGCCAAGTGGTATTCCACTGTGTAAAGGTACCACAGCTTTATTATCCACTCATCTACTGATAGACACTTGGGCTGCTTCCAAATCTTGGCTATTGTACATAAACACTGCAATGAACATAGGGGTGCATATGAAATATATGAATTTTAAATGACACCATATCAGCAAATCTAAAGGAAGATTCCCTCAGAAGGATGTGCTCTCAAAGATGAGAGAGCTTTGGTTAATCTTGGCTGAAGCAGAAAAGCACAGGTAATAAGAGATGCCTACCTGGTGCAGGTCCCATGGCAGCAGGTGTCCCAGGCTTCAGGGCTGTGCCAAAGCTCTTCTACTGTGAACCCTGTGAATCTCCTACTAGCCAATGTACTGGGTGAAGTTTTGGTCCTTTGACACAGGGAAACTATTTAAAGTTTTGAACATATACTAGCTCTGATTTAAAAAAAAAAAAAAAAGACAGATGGCTCCATAGAACATGCAATAAAAGCAGTCTCCAGAATCATTTGAAAGTTGAAAAATGTGAGAAACCTTGTGGTGCCATTTGGCCCCTGAGGTTGTGAATCTGTCAGCATTTCATGCCCCAAATCTTGTATTTTTCTTGCTGTTATTGTTCTATTTGGGCAAAACTAATACCCTACAACATAGAAAGGAAAACTCTGCATGGAAAACTGTCTTTTCCCTCAAAAATGATTGTATTCATCTGGGAAATCACAAAGAAAATGTTTTTTGCTTGTTTGGTTTTTAATCTCTTTGCTGAGATGAAATGTTTTTATTGAAATGCTTTTTTTTTTTTCCTTTAAAATTTTGTGTGATGGATGCTATATTAATATCTCATTTTTAATTAGAAAATACCTCACTAACCCCATATTTGTCTCTAGCAATTCTGGCAAATAAATTCTTAACTCCCTTGGAAAAAAAGCGCCCGTTAGATGTTGCATGGAGTTTTCAGGCCAGAAGCTAGAACTAGAGATGGAGTCAGGGTCTGCAATGAGAACGAAGCCCGTGGTAAAGGAACAGACTTGGGAATCAGGAATTCTGTGTTCTGACTATCATTAACAAGCCATGGATCAAGGCAAGACTGTGGAGCAATCCAACCAAACTCTCTTCCAGCTCTCTGGAGGCACAATGCTACCATAAAAACACATATCATCACCTGGCATATTGCGAAATGTTCGGTCTCCATCCTCAATCAAGCCCTCACCAATGTTCAGTAATATTATACCACCATTGAGAGGAAATAGTTAAGAGTTCAAATTAAAAGAGAAAGAAAGACAGATGGGTTATAAAAGTGAATGAAATGTCAAAGAAGCGCTTGGTGGGAGAATATGGCATTCACTACTCTCATGCATCAAGCTCACAGTCTTCTGCCATCAGTCCTGAGGCCTATTGTGTTCCTGGTGGGAGATCTCAACCTGAGGGGCTCCCCAGGCATGCATCAGGTGACCGCACATCCCCTGAAACTGTATGGCAAATTAGGGGCTTATGTCCCTTTTCCTGGGGAGAGAAATCATTGTTTCCTCAAGTTTTTCATAGAAGTTCATAACAAAAATTATTTTTGCATATTATATAAAGAAAGGAAAGGCATATTATGCACCCTCACCAGCCTGGAAGAGGGTTTATTTTTCTTTGATTCTACTGGTCTGGGCATGATACATCTGCCATATAATATACACTCAAAAAGGGTTTTCATGAATAAATGAGTGTATTAACACATGAAAGAACAAGTGTACGAGCCTCATCTGGGAATAAGTGACTGGGCACTGAGAAGCACCCTGCCTGCCTCAATTAGCACAGTTAATCAGCAGCCTCAGTTCCTCAAATGAGCCGTGCTCTCCGCTTCCCCAGAGCAATTTGTGAACAACATCCGTCTACTTTTCTCTCTACCAGATACAGTGCTCAGTATTATTGCCCATGGCCAATTAACTCCAATGGAAAAACAAAATCTATCATAATATCCACTTTTCTAATGGAAAAGTTAGATATAATCTTCTCTGAAATAGAGATGCATGATAAAGGACTTACTGGAATAGGGTTGAAAACGAGAGCACTATTCTTGAGCCACCACATTCGAGTTACAGGAACCAGTAACTAGCCAGAGACACTTGTCCATCAAGCCACAAGCCAAAACCTTTGGCTTTCAATTTGCCCACTCATTTGAGAGCCTATTAAATTGTGACTACTTTGGCTCCTGCTATAAACCAAGAACACAGGTGTCTTTGGTTTATTCACTGCACTTACTATTCCCATTCTGGTTTCATACCAGCCAAGAACGATCTTTTTCATGCTCCCATTGCTGATGCTCTGTTACCCTGACCATGTTCCAGGCAGGCCCCACTGAGAACTCTCAGAACTGCCTTAGGTATACGTCTGCCTCTCCACATTCTTCAACGTGTCCAGATGCTTATCATGCACAGGAAAGCCCAGCTGCTGCCTCCATCTTCCTGTCTCCAACACAAGACCACTGTTGCAGTCCCATGCAGAAACCAGGGAAGATTCCTATTGCTTCTGGGAGGATGCCATAGACTTGTGCGGCAGGATGGCTATGTAGAATCTACAAAACACTTTGGTTTCTGCTACATATTCATGGTCTTTAACATTTTTAAATTCTGTCTTCCAGGGAAGTTGTACCTAAAATATGGGTCTTGGGCTGGACTGTTCCGCCATTCCAACCTACCTGAGATAGGCCCAAAGGATACAGTTCTTTGAGGGCCCAAATGTGGTCAAGAATCATAGGTTCTAGCTATGGGACTTACACCAGACTTCCAAGAGTCTGATGAATCACTTTTGCTATCCCTGTGACATTCAAGGATAATCACTTTACATAGGCTAATGTATCTGGTTTGGGTATCTGTCTACTGACCTCAGCTCAGCCTAGTCCACCTTACCCTGGCTAAATTCAACAACTACTTATCAATTACCTGTTTTATTACTATATTATGTTAGGCATTAGGAATAGAAGTCCCTACCCCAAGGACATTAGAGTTTAACAGGACGATGAGATAATTATGGTTAAAAAGAGTCTATTACAATGAAGTACATTCTATTAGTTAATATTATTCTAAAAACAATTGGCCAGTGTCATTAAGCAAGAAAATAAATGAGGCAAAAAGTAGAAAGGAAAAGGGAAAATTATCATTATTTGAAAATGATATAGTTATATAACCATAAACCCAAGTGAGACAACTAAAAACCTATTAGACACAATGAGATAATTCAGTAAAATCTCTGGTTACAAAATTAATTGCCTCAAATTAATTGTTTTTCTATGTATGAATAATAATTGCTAAGAAAATCTAATGAAAAGATAAAATAGTTTAAATAAATATAAGAAGTGTGTTGAATCTATGTGAAAAAAAAAAAAAGATCTAAATTCTGCCAAGGGATACAATGTAAGGTGAATAAATAAAAGAGATACCTGTTCTTAAAGAGGCAATGTAAATATTATAAAGACAGGAATTATTCTTAAAATAATCTATACAATTAATGCATTACCATTTTTAAAATACCATGTTTCTTGCCAAGTTAGTAACTCACCAAGCTATAAAACTTATATAAAATAATTGGTGCTGGCACAGAAATAAACTGACAGAAAAATCTGGATCACATTTGAGAGTTCAGAAATAGATCAAATATATATTTTTAAATTTAGTATACAACACAGAAAAGTATTTTATATCAGTGGGGAAAAGATCGATTCATCTAAAAAATGGCCTGACATTTGGGCTGAAATAAAATGGATGGCTATCCCACTCTTTCATCAAAACAGATTCAAGATGAATCAAATATTTAATTGAGAAAAACTGTAAAACTATTAGATAGTAAAAACAAAGACAGAAAAGAAGTTCTCACAGAGGTTCACAGGTGACAAAGTATGAGTACACATGGTAGTAAGGAGCTGGGAGCAAGAGGAGAAAGAATGAGTAAAATGTGGTAGAGGTACATCATGCCCCATGGAGAAGCAACAGATTAGTGGTGAATAGAATAAAACAATTTGATCATTAAAAATGGACTTACAGTTTCATCTATGACATGTAAAGAGCTTGGGATTTTTCACCCCAGCCTTACAACAAGAAAAAGCTGAACAAATTGAAAAACAATGACTTTTCTTGGACCCATGAGAGAACTGAGTTTGCAGGGCAAACCACCACTCCTCAGTCTGAAGAGACAGAAAAATCCAGAGTCACAGCCAAGATCTGCATATCTGTACCAAAACCCACCAGAGCTATAAACTTGTAGGAAGACAGAAATGATAATTTTAAAGAATTGGAAAGAGGCCCTTTCATCTTTGGCAGGAAGTGGGGAGGTATTGGGCAAGACACCTTAAAAGGATGAAAAGACAAGTCACAGACAGGAAGATAATATTTGCAAGACATGTGTTTGATTTAGGACTTTTATCCAAAATATACAAAGAACTCTTAAATATCAACAACAACAACAACAAAAATGAAGGAATGGACAAAAGATTTGAAAAGACATCTCCCCAAAGAAAATAGACAGAGGGTAAATAAGCATATGAAAAAACTAAAACCCAAAACTGACAATACCAAGGACTAGTGAGGATGCAGAGAAAGGATCATTGTTGATGGGGATGCAAAACGGTACAGCCAGTTTGGAAGGCAGTTTGGCAGTTTCTTACAAAACCAATGTCTTACCAGACAATTCAGCAATTGCACTCTAGTTATTTTCCCAACTGATGACTATTAATAGTAGCTTTATTCATAATGAACAAAAACTGGAAGCAATCAAGATGTTGTTCATTTGCATAAACAAACAGAGGTATATGCATAAAATAGAATGCTATTCAGCAATAAAAAGAGCTATCAACCCACAAAAAGACATGGACAAATCAAAATGCATATTAATAAGTGAAAAACATCAGTCTGAAAAGCTACTGTATAATTGCGATTATAAGACAGACTGGAGAAAACAAATTATAGAAATTGTAAGCAGATCAGTAGTTGCCATGAACTCAGAGGGTGGGGATGATTAAATAGGGGAAGCACAGAGGATTATTTTCTAGGGTAGTAGAAGCATTCTGTATGCTACTGTAATGGTGAATGCAAGACATTAAGCACTTGACAAAACCCATACACTATTAGAGCACAAAGAGCAGTTTAATATATATAAATTCTTTTTAAAAATCAATTTAGGAAGTCATAGGATCCCAACAGAAAATGCAGCATGTGACAAAATAATCTAAATGTACTACAAATGTATGAAACAACCTCACTAAAGTGAGTAGGGAAAAAGGATTCAGAACAGGCCTCCCCAGTGGTACCATTTTGGCATGTGAATTACTTTGAGCTAAAGGCAATAGAGACCCTTCAGGCTCATAGAGAAACTTCTACCTCTCCCTAAAGAATTTAAATTTGGGGTTTTGCTCATAATAAGAGTTATCACCAGGAAAAATTTTTTATGACCCTATCTATACGTCAGGGCAAACATCTCATTACTGAACATCTGCTCCTCTTATCGTCCTGAGAATGACCTTTCTCCCCTCCAAAGCCCCAAGGTGCCTCACCTCATCCTTAGCTCAGAATGTCATGTACACCTTACTTTAACTTTCTGTCTTTGAACCTCTCAGCTATGTGGGGTTTCTAACTCTCTCCTGTATGTGGGGTTCCCATGCATACATATGTAATTAAATTTGGTTATTTTCTCTTGTTAATCTGTCTCATGTTGACTTAATTATTAGACCACCTGAAGAACCTAGAAGAGAAGAGGAAAGTTTGTTCCTCCCCAACAAGAGAAATGAGGTGCTGACCTAAGTAACTATGGAAATGAATGGAATCTATAAGACTAGAGCCAATAGGAACTGTACATAAGCATTATACTCTCTCTATTTGTTAAAAGTTTTTTTTTCTCCATTGGAGTATGGGTTTACAATTCTGAAAGCATACCGGAACTAAACGATTAAGTAAATGCATGGCAGATGGTGGGAGTGGGGCGTTACAGATAAGCAAGGAGAGAAAACTAGAATGATCCATGCAGTAATGGATTAGAGTTGGAAATATCAGTATGAACGTATTAGATCAACTGTATCATATAGATACAGATGGTTAGATATCCAAGTATTTTTATTGATTTCTTTTCTTTTTTAAAAATGTATCGTTATTGTTGAAAGTATTACAGAAGCCCCTCCTTTTTTCCTCCATTAACCCCCTCCTCCCCACACCCTCCTCCCCACACCCTCCTCTTCCCCTCATACCTTCAGGACACTATTGTTTGTGTCCATTGGTTATGCATATATGCATATAAATTCTTTGGTTTATCTCTTCCTGGTCCCCCTCCTCCCTTCCTCTGAGGTTGGTCAGTCTGTTCTCTACTTCCATCTTACATCCAAGTATTTTTAGATAAGTGTACATACATAAGTTAGAATACACTCATATATTTTCTTGTTCTTTCAGCTGAGAACGCCCTGTACCAAGGAGCACACCCAGTGCCAAGATCTTAGTTTTAAATTTTATCCTGGGAGAAACAGTTGATTCTAGGATTGGGGCAGGAAACACACAAGAGGAGCCTGGAGCATCTTATAGTATCAGAAAGTGAGGAGGTACTTAAAAAACACGATGGAGGTATGTCAAAGGGATCCAGGAACCAACTGCAAGAGCTTTCAATGGAACTCTGAGCAACACAGCTGGAATAATTTGAGCAACAAAATTAATAAAGTAATATTGGTTATAACTCAAGTATAAAATAATACTGAGAAGTACTCATCAGTACATATTGATGTAAGTGAATGATTGAATAAATAAATAAGCTGGGGAGAATCAACAACTTTCCCCAGGAGAAGAATTTCAAATAATCTGTGCAGATACCCCATAGTCAAGGGGGTGGACCACAACATCCCACCTCTGAAGCAAGACTAAGCATAGTGACTTCCTTTCTTCCCTCCTTTCCACAGTATATGGAAAGGGATGGCGGAATAACTTTATAGTGGAGAAGTTTAGATCCACAAGAAAATTTCCAAAACCTATTTAAAAAAGCAACAGCTGGTTGTGATTTTTTCCCACAACATAATTTTTCCTGATATGAAGATTACCTTTCATGTCTTTGAAAAGTACAAATATCTGCATACTTCTAAAACTGTTTTTCTAAAGAAAGAAAATATGCAAAGCATAGCAACCTCTCACAATGCCCCCACGTTCTCTTAATATCCAAACACACCCACAGCAGAGTTGTAAACCTTAAAAGAAATGATCAACACCATGTGTCTCTCGAGTTAGCACTGAGTAGTGAACTAGAAAGACAAAATTTATTTGGTCAAGCAAGAAGTGCAATAAGTATAAATTCCTCCTTTACTTAAAATAAAATTTTCATTTCTATAATTATGCAGCCAGTATTTAAGGGAAAAAATTAAATGATATGTATTGGATTCCATGAGCTTCTCTGTATATAAAATGCACAATTTATTCAGAATTTTATAAAATAAAAATCTTCATGGCTTAAAATATTCAAAATTATGTATTTATCTTGGGAAACAAACTGCCCTCCCAATAGTTAGAAAATATGTACCACTGCTGTGTGCTTCCTTTGATGGATCAGTGATATTTGCCCATACATTATTATGATTTCCTATGGACAGACAACAGGTGTTGAACGTGTTCTTGAGGTAGAATTTTAGCACATCCTGTCTCTTTCTAAGGTATGGCACAAAGTGAGCCCAAGCAGGATCCAAACATAATGGAAGGAAAGATGCTAAGAGATACTAAGGAAAGTCAAGCAACAATTTTACCTTTGCTATCCTATGAATTCTGTTTTCAAAGATCTAGCTCCTTCCCATTTATTGAGACCAGTGCCCTCAGACTAAAATATAAAACCCACTCTTAGAGAAAAGCAGTGTAGCAAAATACTGATAATAATAATAGTTATTATTATAAACAAATAATAATAGTTATTTTAGCTGTATTTCTTGAACACTTAGTATATGCCAAGCAATACTGTAAACTTGCAGCTGATAACAACCCTATGAGGTAAGTTGTTATTGTTTCCATGATACATCTTGGGAAGGGAGAAACAGAGAGATTAAGTGACTGGTCTAAAGTCCCACAGCTAGTGAGTGACAGAGCCTGGATTACAGCTCAGACAGCCCAGCTCCAGAGCCTATACACCTGATCCCCCACCAAGGCATTGTGGTCAGACAGACCGGAACCCGGCTTGTCATTTTGCCACTCTCTATTAAACCATGCAGGGCTTCTCTCCCTCTGGCTCGTCAGTGAGTCCACCATTGTCTATCCCTCAGGCTGTGATGAGAATTCAGTGAGATCAGGAAAGTCCCCTACTACAGATCCAGGTCAACGGGAACCATTTGATTATGGTTAGACAGGTACCAGATATGCAAAGATGTTTACGACAGGACCCCTGTCCTTGGGAAGCTCACCTTCGATAGGAGAAAAGGACCAGCAGTATTCCTTCACCAAGGATGCACGAATTGTCTCTATATCTTTTCTACAACTGTGTGCACATTGGATCCATCACTCCAAGTGTCTATTGTTTTGGTCTGTGACTTCCTCATGAGATCAATCCAACTCTGGATCATTGACTTCCAGGCTTGTTCTTCTGCCTCTGGCCAACTGCACAGTCAGAGACAACCTCCCAGTCTGGTGAAAACATATTATTACCATGCAATGCTTTAGAAGGCCAAAAGGTACTGAACATAAAGTGAACAGTTTTGGCTCTCAGATGTAATAGTGTTACACAAAGTTTAAAAAAAAGACAACAGACCCAAAATGAAGTCACTTATGCTGAGTCCCACGTCACCAAACAAAGACCTAACTTAATTATAGTTTTGTCTCTCCCAGAAATGGAATCTTAATCCAATTAGAGATGATCTAATCAGCACTAGTTAGTGATCTGCCTGATAGACCCCTGCCTAAAGGAAAGTGATTTTGCTATATCCAACCTTCTTTTTGCCTAAAATAACTTCCTCATTCCTGCTCCCTTCTGCCTACAAATGTCTTTCATTTTGTACAGCTTCTTGGAGCTCCTTTCTATTATGCTGGATTTGATGCTGCCCTATTTAAATAAATTTTTGCTCAAACTTAAAAAATTTATTTATATGCCTCAGTTTATCTTTTAACAACAGGAAATCTCCTGGTGCCACACAATGAGGAATGTAGTCTCAGTAAGGACTCTCAGACAGGATATCAGAATATCCCTCCCACCACTAGAGAAGTTGAACATCAACTGTGACTGAGGGAGAGCTGTCTCCCAAATGGTACACAAATACGGAACAGAATGCAGAAGAGCTCAACATCATGAAAACAAGAACTATCCTTGTGCAGAGCATACTGAAGCACATACAATTTTTCATATTAGTTCATCTTTATTACAAAAGTTAGTAATTCATCTTTGATATTCTATACATTTAATTTTCAGAGCGTGAACCCCTGCCCAGTGACTTCACACTAACATGTAAAACCCACTCTTAGAAAATGTAACAATAATAATGTAATGGTCATTTAACTGATATTTATTCAGCACTTAGTACTCTGTGCCAGGCAATACTACAAACTCATTTAAACTGATGATGGCCTTACGAGATAGGTATTATTTTTATTTTTATTTTACATCTTAGGCATGGAGACACAGGAAGAGCTGGTGCATAAATGACATAAACTAAAGCAGGGCTTCTGTATGAGGTTTCAGTGATTTGACACAATTTTATGAGGGGCAAAGAGACTTTCCAAGTGAAGTACTCAGTGAACATTTATGTTTTCTTTTGGCTGGGTAGCACTGATCAAGATAAATCAATAATGTTAAAGGATGGATTCCAGGTTTAGTTAGCAAAATACAATAGTTTTGCACAGTTGGCAAGATCTTAGGGGGAAACAATGAATAAAAAGGAGGATACCGCAAAGTATTTGTGGTCTTGGGCTCTCAGGCTGAAAGGAGGCTGATCAAATGGATTCTCTGGAAAACTGAAACTGGACAATTGCACCCCTTCTCATGCTAACACATTAAATTAGAAGATACAATGCAAATGAATTAATTAGGAATCAGGGCAGAGCCTCAAATGCCACTTGGCAAAAGACCTGGACATGACTTTAGAAGCCTTATGCTGAACACAAAGTATGGGATCACAGGAGGATTGTGTAGGTGTGCAAATAAACAGGACTGGGTGACACAGAGCTCCTAAAACCTTTGTAACTCTTCCTGAGTGATAGAAGCATCTGACACCAAGCTCCTAATCCCTTGGAAACTCTTTGTGTGTTAGTGGTGACTCTTCCCGGGCTCCTGGATGGGAGTCAGTTACTAGAAACACCAAGCCATGATTGGAAGCTTGGACCATTCAGCCCATCCTTCTGTTCTCTGGATAAGGAAAAGGGGAAGGGGCTAGAAATGGGGTTAATAATTGATCTTGCCACCTAGATAAAGCTTCTGTTCTATAAAACACCCAGTAGTTTTATAACTCTCAGGGTTCTGGGAGTTTCCAAGTTGATGAACACGGCTACAGGCTGGGAGGGTGACACACCCCAACTCCATGGGGACAGAGGCTCCTGTACTTGGAACCCTTCTAGACCTTGCCTTATGCATCGCTTCATCTATATCCCTTATTATATAATAAACCAGTAAATATAAGTATTTCCCTGAGTTCTGTTAACTGTTTTAGCAAATGATCAAATCCAAAGAGAGGGTTGTGGGAACTTCAATTTGTAGCCAAGTCAAACATAAGTTCTGGGGAACCTGGAGACCTACTACTTATGACTGGTGTCTGAAGTGGCGATAGTCTAGTGGGACTGAGCCCTTACTTTGTGAGGTCTGCATTAACTATAGTTAGTGTCAGAATTGAACTGAATTATAGGACACTGGTGTCAGAGAATTGGTTGGTGTGGGGGGAAAACAACAACAACACACATCTGGTGTCAGAAGTATTGTATGAGTAGAAGAAAAACAAGAAGTTGTTCTAGACAATAAACTGAATAGCCTCACCTGTCTCTGTTGACTCCATGAAGGCTGGGAAGGAAAATAGGAGCAGGGTGGGTTTTGTAATGATTCTTAGGATGACTACTTTGCTCTTAGGAAGACTTTAGATTCAAACAAAATAAATGTCCATTGTTCATTATTGGTTAAATAAATTATTGTATATATAAATAATAGAATGTTGCAGAGTTGATACTGTTATAATAACCTGGTCAGTATTTAACAGGAAAGGAGCAAAGGAAAGACTAGATAATATAGGCATGCCATTTATACAGCTTTGCCAGAAAGCTGCAATTTAACACTCTCCAGGTCTATTTCTTGCAGATTGATAGGGGAACGGACTGGACAAAGGCAGTTTAGACACATGCCCAGTAAGGTCTAGGTGATGTGGGAAGATGCTTACCTGTCAATCACACCTGGAAAGAGGTAATTGGCCAGAATAGGCATGGGCACTGCAGTGGTGTGAAATTTGAAAGGGAGTTCCCAATCTTGGTCCTCTTGCTCTCTTGGGACTCCTATTGCAGGGGGCACACTCCCCTGCATTTGCCCACCTGGCTCATGGCCATGTGTGACCTACACACACAATGGACTGATGGACTGAATCTAACCTGATGCTCTGCCAGATTCAACTTTCCCATGGAATGGAAACTCTAGACACTGGCCCTGCTTCTAGCTCTGCTGAAACCCCAGCTACATGTCTTTCAGGACTGGCTTAAGGGAACTGGGACTTTATAAACCGAGGGGTGTAACTCTATGAAATAAAAATCACTCATTCTCCCATGCAAGTCTGAGAAAATTCCTTTTTTCAAGATATCATAAGAACCCCACTCCCACTAGTGACAGAGAAATGCCACCCACTCATTTCTCTGACAACAGAGCCATTAAAAACTATGTATGGTGTCAGGTGGGTACTAGAATTATTAGGGAGATCACTTCATAAATTATATAAATTTCTAACCACTATTATGTAAACCTGAAACCAAAATAACATACTACTGAATGTCAATTGTAATTCAAAACAATTAAAAAATAAGAAAAATATATTTTTAAATCATGTTATGGAAAAATATTTAATCACTTGGGGAAATGGTCATGAGATAGCATTGAGTGAAAAATAACTTTAAAAATATATAGCATCACAATCCAAAAATGGCGGCAGAGTGAATGGAAGCTACACAGACCATCTCCCAGGACCAAACTGGAAATACAACTAAAATAAAGACAAATCGTCGGGAAAAAGCAATGGAAAAGCAGCTTGCGAGGACCATACAACCAGGGACACTGAATTGATCCTAGTAGGATTTTGGAGGCACAAGAGGGGGGCTGGGAGCCCACAGACAGCAGCAGTCTTAGCTGTGAGCACTGCCCTCAGGCTGAAAGCCCAGGTTGGCTCCACAGTGCAGAGGGCCAGGGCAGAGCGCTAAAATAGCCACAGCCACTCACCTTGGTCTCCGGCAGAGGGAGAGTGGACTGGACTGGAACTGTGTGGGGACACTCGGGATTTGGAGGGCACTCAGAGCTTTTGCTGAGTTTCGGCCATGCAGGCCGGTGGCCATCTTACTCCTTCCTAGGGCTCAGGGGAGAGGTGGCAGCCCCTCCCTCGGAGATTCAGCCACACCCAGGTGGGCCATTGAAATGCAAATTGAGGTTCATTAACTACCAGCATCTGCCTCACCCTTGGGAAATCCTCTCACGCTGAACACCTGAGGGAGGTTTTCATTCAACTGAGAACCCAAGGCTCTTCAAGTAACCGGGACTAATAGCCTCTAGGCAAAAAGTTAGAGGATAACTGAACCCTTTCTGGGCTTGCAAATCTACTCAGGAAAGTAAGACTTGACAGTGGTGTATAACGTGGGTCCTCCCACGCTCATCCAAACCCAGTACAGGGAGCCACAAACAGCAGAACACCAACATCCACAGGGAAAATTTGGCAGGCTCCAAAAACCACTGAGATAGCAAAAATGGTGAAACAAAGAAACAGATGCCAAATGAAAGAACAAGAGACCTCCACTGAAGATGAGATAAATGAAATGCATTAAGCAAGTTAACAGAACTAGAATTCAGAGCCATGATCTTGAGGAAGCTCAACAGCATGTGTAAGGACATCAACACCATGAGCAAAGACATAGAAATATTGGAAATAAACCAACTGGAAATGAAGAATGACATAGCAGAAATGAAGAACACATTGGAAGGACTAAACAGCAAAGTAGAAGAAGCTGAGGACCAGATCAGTGAATTAGAAGACAGGGTAGAAAAAATCAACCAATCAGAAAACCAAAAGGAAAAAACAATGAAAAACCAGGAAGACAGCTTAAGAGAACTGTGGGACAACTGGAAACGTAATAATATTTGCATCATAGGAGTCCCCGAAGAAGAAAAAATGAGACAGGGTTAGAGAATATATTTGAAGAAATAGTGACAGAAAATTTCCCTAATTTGGTGAAGGAAGAAGGCATTCAAGTTCAAGAAGCACAGAGAGTCCCAAGTAAGAAGAACCCAAACAGGCCCACACCAAGACACATAGTAATTAAAATGCCAAAAATTAAAGACACAGAGAGAATCCTAAAGGTGGCAAGAGCTAAGCAACAAGTTACCTACAAAGGAACCCGCATAAGGCTTTCAGTTGACTTCTCAATAGAAACACTACAGGCCAGAAGGGAATGGCATGAAATAATCAAGGTCATGAAAAACAAGGATCTGAACCCAAGACTACTCTACCCAGCAAGGCTATCATTCAAAATAGAAGGTGAAATAAAGAGCTTCCCAGACAAAAAAAAAAGGCTAAGGGAATACATTAGCACCAAACCAGCACTGCAAGAAATGTTAAAAGGACTGCTGTAATTAGTAGAAGAAATAGAAAGGAAAATAGAACCACACTAAACAAAAATCGCAATAAATAAGTACATATCAATAATCACCTTAAATGTAAATGGACTGAACACCCCGATCAAAAGACACAGAGTAGCAGATTGGATAAGAAAGCATGACCCATATATATGTTGTTTACAAGAGACCCACCTCACAACAAAAGACTCACATAGGCTGAAAGTGAAGGGATGGAAAAAAATCTTCCAAGCAAACAGAAAGGAAAAAAATGCTGGGGTAGCAATACTCATATCTGATAAAATAGATTTCAAAATGAAGATCATAACTAGAGACAAAGAAGGTCACTACATAATATTGAAAGGATCTATCCAACAGGAAGATGTAACCTTGGTAAACATATATGCACCCAATATAGGAGCACCAAAATACATTAAAAATCTTCTGGAGGACTTCAAAGGAGAAATTGACCGCAATACAATCATAGCAGGGGACTTCAACACCCCGCTGACATCACTGGATAGATCCTCTAGACAAAAAATTAACAAGGAAACACAGACTCTAAATGAAGCACTAGACCAAATGGATTTAATAGATATTTACAGAGAATTACACCCCAAAACTACAGAATTCACATTCTTCTCAAGTGCACATGTGACATTCTCAAAGATAGACCACATGTTAGGACACAAACGAAGTCTCTACAAGTTCAAGAAGATTGAAATCATATCAAGCATCTTCTCAGATCACAGTGGCATGAAACTAGAAATCAATTGCAACAAGAACAGGCAAAGACATTTGAATACATGGAGGCTAAATAGCATGTTATTAAACAATGAATGGTTACCGAGGAGATCAAGGGAAAAATTAAAAACTTCCTGGAAACCAATGAAAATGAACACACAACAACACAAAATCTATGGAATACAGCAAAAGCAGTTCTGAGAGGGAAGTTCATAGCACTACAGGCCTACCTCAAGAAACAAGAAAAATTTCTAATAGACATTCTAACCTCACAACTTAAAGAACCAGAAAGCAAACAAAAAGAAAACCCCAGAGCAAGTAGAAGGAAGGAAATAGTAAAGATCAGAGCAGAAATAAATGACATAGAGACCAGAAAAACAATTCAAAGGATCAATGAAACAAAGAGCTTGTTTTTTTAAAAGATAAACAAGATTGATGGACCCTTAGCTAGACTCATCAAGAAACAAAGAGAGAGAACCCAAATACACAAAATCAGAAATGAAAGAGGAGAAGTAACAACTGACACCACAGAAATACAAAGGATCATTAGCAAATACTATGAACATTTATATGGCAACAAATTCAACAATCTAAGTGAAATGGACAAATTTCTAGAAACACATGGTCTCCCAAAACTGGACCGGGAAGAGACAGAAAACTTGAACAGATCAATAACAATGAAAGAAATTGAAGATGTAATCAAGACTCTCAAACAAAAGCCCAGGCCCTGACAGCTTCACGGGGGAGTTTTACTGAACATTCAAAGAAGAACTAACACCCATTCTTCTCAAACTATTTCTAAAAATTCAAGAAGAAGGAAGACTTCCAAACTCATTTTATGAGGCCAGCATAATTCTAATTCCAAAACCAGAAAAAGACACTACAAAGAAAGAAAACTACAGGCCAATATCCCTGATGAACGTAGATGCCAAAATCCTAAACAAAATACTAGCAAATCGGATCCAGCAATACATCCAAAAAATTATTCACCATGACCAAGTGGGATTCATCCCAGGGATGCAAGGCTGGTTCAATATTCGCAAATCAATAAATGTGACACACCACATAAACAAAATGAAAGATAAAAACCACATGATCATATCAATAGACGCTGAAAAAGCATTCGACAAAATCCAGTACCCATTTCTGATAAAAACGCTCAGCAATTTGGGAATAGAGGGATTGTATCTTGATATAATAAAGGCCATATATGAAAGACCTACAGCCAACATCATACTCAATGGGCAAAAAATAAAAACATTTCCTTTAAGAACAGGAACAAGACAGGGATGCCCACTTTCACCACTCTTATTTAACATAGTACTGGAAGTCTTAGCCACAGCAATCAGACATGAAGAAAAAATAAAAGGAATCCAAATTGGAAAGGAGGAGTGAAACTGTCATTACTCACAGATGACATGATATTATACATAGAAAACCCTAAAGACTCCATCAAAAATCTACTAGACCTAATGAATTTGGCAAAGTAGCAGGATACAAAATTAACATCAAGAAATCGACGGCATTCTTATACACCAAAGATGAACTCACAGAAAGAGAAACTAAAAAACAATCCCATTTACCATCACAGCAAAAAAATTAAGATACCTAGGAATAAACTTAACCAAAGAAGTAAAGGATCTATTTGCAGAAAACTACAGGACATTGAAAAAAGAAATAGAGGATGATATAAAAAAGTGGAATCACATACCTCGTTCATGGATTGGAAGAATTAACATCATTATAAATACAAGACACAAACACAGACATAAAGTAGACACAAGCTTAGCTGTAGGTAGGTATTTATCAGGGCTTTCAAAATTATACCTGAGACCTATTCCTATATTTTTCAGTATAGACTCTTTAGTTCCTCAACTCAAATTTGTCTCATCCCAAAGGCTTTCAGAATCCTACTCCTAATTTCAGGAAGGAATTATTATAGTCCAGTCCCTAGATAACTTTTCATTTTTTATGTTTATTATGTATTCATACTTGAACAGTGGTGTGCAGAGTTCAGGAAGATTTAAAAGAAAGGGTATAAATTTGATTTAAAACACCAAAGATTTACAGCCAGATAAATAGATGAAGGAAAACTATTAAATACACTGAATATTGTATTTAGCAATTTAGATAATAAATTTAACAGAATTAACTTTCCTACTTGGAAAAATCTACATTTTAAAAATATATCAGCAAGTGAGATTTAATAATAAAATTATATTTGCAAATAAATTTTGTGGAGCATATATCACATTAAAAATCACCTTTGAGCCCGGCCAGTGTGGCTCAGTGGTTGAGCGTCAACCCATGCACCAAGAGGTTGCCAGTTTGATTCTGGGTCAGGGCACATGCCCAGGTTGTGGGCCCAATCCCCAGTGAGGGGCATGCAGGAGGCGGCCAGTTGATGTTCTCTCTCTCCCTCTAACTTCCTCTCTCTCTAAAATCAATAAAGAAAAAATATTTTTAAAATAAAATAAAAATCACCTATTACCTTATAGTTTAATATAAAATATATTACTGTTGTTTTCTGTATATATCAGTTATATAAGGTATAGCTCCAGATTAATTTCATAATTCACAAGGAAAAGTAGTCTCAGTCAAAATTAAAAGTCAAAACTTTTGTGCAATACCTAAAAGGTAATATATAGGGTGTCCTCCAAAAATGTATATACAACTTTCAATAATTATAAAGCCAGTGTTTATTAAAATACATTTCATTTCTTAAATGTAGTAGAATCTACAGACACCCTGCATACATTTTTGGGGGACACCTATATTACACATATTTGTTTAAATAAAATGGTATGTATACCCCAAAATATGCTATTCATCTCAAGTTTAATTTCACATCACCTGCAAATAAATAGATTTTATTTTTTATATAAAATTTACTAAAAATTTGCAAAACTAAAGTCCCCCAATTTTTACATCTGTATAATCAGTACAATTTTCAAAACAAAAACATTAACCTTTGTACAAGACTCTTAACTGAACTACAGAGTTTATTCACATTTCACCAGATGTATTTTATGGTTTAATTAAATTTATTGGAGTAAATTGGTTAGTAACATTATATAAGTTTCAGGTGTACAACTTTTTAAAATATGTTTTCATTGATTTTTTTAGAGAGAGAGGAAGGCAGAGAAAGATAGAAACGATGAGAGAGAGAAACATCAATCGGCTGCCTCCTGCACGCCCCCTACTGGGGATCAAGCCTGCAATCCAGGCATGTGCCCTGATCAGGAATCGAACCTAGACCTCTCAGTCCATGGGATGATGCTCAATCCACTGAGCCACACTGGCTGGGCCAGGTGTACAATTTTATAATACACATTCCATTGTGTGCTCACCACCCAAATCTAGTCTCCTTCCATCACCATATATTTTACCCCTCTTTACCCTTTTCATTCTTCCCTTACCCCCCTTCCCCTCTGGTAACCACCATACTGTTGTCTGTGCCTATGACTTTGTATGTCTTGTTTTTTCATTTGTTGCTTTTGGTTTTCTATCCCACATATGAGTAAAATCATGTGGTCCTTGTTTTCTATCTGACTTTTTTCACTTAGTATGATTCTCTTCAGATCCATTAGTGTTTTTGGGAATGGCAATATTTCCTCTTTTTAATGGCGGAGCAGTATTCCATTGTATATATGCATCGCGTCTTCTTTATCCAATCATGGGTCTAAAAACACTTAGGTAGTAGTATTTATGTCTTGGTTATTGTAACTAAAGCTGCAATAAACATAGAAGTACATACATCTTGACAAATGAATGTTTTCAACATTTTTAGGAAGATACCCAGAAGAAGGATTGCTGGGTCATATGGTACTAGTCGAAAGTTTTTGAGAAAACTCCAGACTGTTTTCCATAGTGGCTGCATCAATTTACATCCCACCAGCAGTGGACAAGGGTTCCCTTTTCTCCACATCCTCTCCAACACTTGTTATTTCTTGTCTTATTGATAGTTGTCATTCTAACAGGTGAGGTGCTATTGCATTGTGGTTTTAATTTGCATTTCCTGTATAGCTAGTGAAGTTGAGCATCTTTTTATATATGTTGGCCATCTGTATGTCTTCTTGGAAAAAGAAGAAATGGATTTTAGATACATGCCTACATGCCTGCTACATAAGGACCTTAATATAATCAGGACAAAGAAAAACCCAGGACAATGACATGTCACCACCTGGGGCACCACTCACATAGCAACCCTGAACAAATACCACAAGACAAATTTTGTAGAGATGGTTAGTAATTGTTTCCAAAGGACAGAACACAGTAAGAAACATTCTCTAGTTTAACCTCTGGAGGTACTATTTTCCCATCACTAACGGTTAATTTCGTGTCTTATTATTTAATTGATCATTTTCTCTGGCCTTTAATAAGATTCCACTCTGTTTCTGGCAAATCATTTGTGCTAATAATTTCCAGCTCAAGTTCTTTCTATAGCCTCATATGAATGATGACTTGTTGCCTTGCTAAGAGCTCATTTGCTGGACTGTAATTTTGGTTCAAGAAGAATTAACATTTTGTAAAACAGATGGTGGATAATAATTCATCACACCTTGAAGGTTACAATGATGCTGCTGCTGCCAGAATGAAAGCCAGGTTCATTGAACAGGTGTTCCATTGCCTCTCGCTATTGTTTGAGGTAATATAAAGCTTTTTCTCTCATGCATGCCTTGAATTTTTTTGTGTGCAAAATTTGCAATGAGCAAAATTTTCTCTGAGTGGGGCACAGCATGTTCTTGTAGGGTGAGTCTTTCTGTGTCAATACAAAAAAAAAAAAAAAAAAGCAATCTCTGTGATACCATTGTAATAATCGGGTTATTATTTAACAGGAAAGGAGCAAAGAGGAGATAATAAAGGCATGCCAGTTATACAGCTTTGCCAGGAAGCTGCAGTGAACACTCTCCAGGTCTATTTCCCGCAGACTGATGGAGGAAGGGACTGGACAGAGGCAGTTTAGATACATGCCCAGTAAGGTGTGGGTGACGTGGGAATGTGCTTACCTGTCGATCACTCCTGGGAACAGGTCATTAACTGGCCAGAATAGGCGTGGTCACTGCAAGCACAGAAAAATCTGAGATACATAATCTCCTAGACAAAGAAAGGTCCCTTTTTTTCTCTCTTGTCTCTTCCTCCCTCTCTTGCTGCCCGTGCTGGACTCCTGGCTTGCGGGGTTCCCATGCCCTGCATTTGCACCATGTGGCCCACAGCCATGTGGACTCCGTACAATGGATTAATGGACTAAATATTGCCTGATATTCTGCCAGACCCAGTTTCATCATGGAATGAAAACTCTGGACACTGGCCCTGCTTCTAGCTTTGCTGAATCCCCAGCTGCATATCTTTCAGGACTGGCTTAAGGGAACTGAGACACTGGAACCCAAGATATGTAACTCCATGCAAATAAAATATTTTCCCACATCTCATTCTCCCATGGGGACTTCTGACAATGTTTATTTCAGTGGAGCCCCAAGAACCTCACTCCCACGAGCAGCAAGGAAATCTGGCCCAATGATTTCTCCTACAACCTAGACACATTCAGCACTTCTTTGGTTAGACAGATAACTATGTAAATTTTGCTAACTTTTTTTTAATCCTCACCCAAGGATATGTTTTCATTGATTTTTAGAGAGAGAGAGAGAGAGAAACATTGATGTGAGTCACCCAGTTGCCTCCCTCACACACACCAACCAGGGATCGAACCCGCAACCTGGATATATGTCCTGATTGGGACTCAAACCCACAACCTTTTTGGTGCATGGGATGACTTTCCAACCAACTGAGCTACCCAGCCAGGGCTTTGCTAACTTTTTTACATATGATCTTTGTCAAATCAAATTCAAGGCTTAAAACTACATTTCTAAGGTAGCCATTCTGACTCAGCAACTAAGAATAAGACTGAAATTGTCTTTTAAAAAGATCAATAAAATAGGCTTCACCACTCAGAAAGTTGTTTGCAAATTCACATCCTCAAAGGAGTTATACTGCCTTACTTTATGCAGACTCAGAGTATTTGGACATTTGACCTCAAAGCTGCCTTTTGAGGATTTATTCTCTTAACCTTTCCAGGTACTGTGCACAGCCCATGGTGTAGACAAGGATTCTCATGCAGGGATATGTGTGAAGAGGCAAATCTAGGAGGAGAGCATTCTTCAGAATGATGCATAAAAAGTGATGGGCCCTGGCCAGGTGGCTCAGTTGGTTGGAGCATCATCCTGTACACCAAAAAGCTGAGGGTTCGATTTCCGGTCAGGGCACATACCTAGGTTGCAGGTTTGATCCCTGGTTGGAGCGCGTATGGGAGGCAGCCAATTGATGTTCTCTCTGTCATCAATGTTTCTCTCTCTCTCTCTCTCTCTCTCTCTCTCTCTCAAGTCAATAAAAACATATCCTTGGGTGTGGATTAACAAAAAAGTGTTGGGCCAGCATTATCACAGAAAGAAGCAAGAGAATACATACAATTCAATTTGTTTCTCTCTGTAAAAAGTCCTTCCCATTATGATTTTGGAATTCAAAAATGAACATTAAGAGGCAGATCTCACAAAGGTAAAAAGTAAGCTCTAAAAATGCCAGCTGTGCACTCTAAGGACAGACTTCTGGGAGGAAACGAGGGAACATCTGTGGTGAAAATATAGGTATTTACCCTGAATCCCACTCCTCCAGATGGGGAAATCTGAGGCGTGTTCTACATTGTCCCCAGAGCTCCCAAATGGGATTGTGCCCCAGAGTGAACTAATCAACAGTTTGCACTGTATTTGCTTCCTTCCCTTCACTATCTCAAGTTCCCACGTGCTAATCAGTACTTCCTTGGATCACCTCCAAAGAATCTACTTTCACACAACTCCTATCTCAGTGAGTGCTTCTGAGGAAACCCAACCTAAGATAGTATGTGTGCCCATGAGTCCCTTTGAGCTATAAGAACACCCTATTTCTCTGTTTTCTACTGTGGCAGGCAGTATGGAATAAAAGGCAACATAAAACTTAGTCTGAGTATAGAAAGTCCTTTGGAAAAAGGGCTCTTAGTATAGATGGAGATTAATTCCATATCCAATAGGTATTAGTTTGGTAGTGCTGCCATACAAATGACCACAAATTTGGTGGCTTAAAACTACAGAAGTTAATTTTCTCCATTTTGAAGCCTAGATATCCAAAGTTAAGATGTCAGCAGGGCCATACTTCCTCTGAAGAATCTAATGAAAGGTCCTTTCTTGTTTCTTCCTGGCTTCTGGTGGCTCCCAGTACTCCTTGGCATTCGTTGGCTTACAGCTCTATCCCTCCAATCTCTGCCTCTGTCTTCACATGGTGTTATTCCTTGTATGTCTCTCCATATCTTCACAAGGCACTCTTGTAAGGACACCAGTCATTGGATTTAGAACCCCTCATCCCCGAATCCAGTATGACTTCATCTTAACTTGATTACATCTTCAATGAGCCTATTTCCAAATAAGATCACATTCACAGATCCTGGAACATGGATTTGGACTTATCTTTTGGGGGGAACAATTCAACCCAGAACATGCAACATCCACCAGCCTGAGAGAAAAATCAAGTTAAATGGTGTTACTGGTCCAAAGTCCATGTGCCCAACACTTGAATAGGCCAAAATTCAAAGCATCAGCGTTGGAGTCAGGAAAGGTTTATTGACCAAGAAGGTGCCAACAGAGAAGATGGGAGCCCTAGTGGTGTCTCAAATCCATCTTAAGAAAGTACAGAGTTCAGGCTTCTTTTATGTCAAGGGGAGGGGAAATGAGAGGAATTGTTTTTATAAAACATATATAAACACAGCAGACTTGAACAAGATGAGTCAGAGAAGCAGAGCCTTTCACTCTGTTACAATAGCCCCCTTTCCCCACTCACTCATACTTACTAAACATGATGAGGATGATCATTTTAAAAATCTCCTCTAGACAGGAATATAGCTCTTAGTATAAACAGAAAACCCATGGCCAATGGTTCCTCCTTATATCTGCTTCTGGTTTTTCTTTCTAGGCTAGTGATAGTCCATAGTACTTTTGCTCTGAGAATTTAGTGTCTGCCTTAAATCTCTATACCTCCCTCTCTCCTGAGAATACTAAGAGTAATTTTGATAAAATAGTGCCTTCCTTTGATGAGGCGAGAGCCAAGAGCAGCGGTTTATCAGCCCTTCACAATACCTGACCTTAGCTGAATCCTATTTCGGTAACTCTGAGAAACAAACAGCTGGGAAGAAAGCAGCCCCGGGACATTTTCACAATCAGCCCCTTGCAGTTGAGCACATTCCTTGTTAAAGGCAATTCCTCTCATCTTTATAAGCACACTTGGTTTCCAGGTTAAATACTCCCAGGTTCTTGAGTAATTTACCAACCAGTCATGGCATTTGAGTCATATAAATAAATGTAAATTAAGCTTCTTTGATGCGCTTTCTCTTGATCACGAGAAGGCATTGAAAGGGAAAGGGAAGGTTATTGAAAAGCCAGAACAAAACGTCCATCACTAATTATCTGAAAGCCTGAAGATCCAGCATCCTGATTAACACAGGCCTGGAAAAAGCACTGAGTAAAACTGGACATTTAGTCTTCAATTAGAGAGCAGAATAATGCCTGCCTTCCGGATATCCTGGGGAGCAACACTTCATCTCCAGCACTGCTTGAGCTGAGTGACTTAAAACACAAAGAAGTGCCCATTTAGGGTTTATGAACATAGCATCAAAATGCTCTAGTGTGGAAACTGACTTGTTTCAGCTTTTATCTCTTAATCAAATTAGTCCCCTGATGAGATAAAAACAAAAAGAGCAGTTCAAAAATTATATATGCCACGCTAGCTCAACTATTTAAAACTTACACAACATTTTTAGAAGGAAACATTAGAAGAAAACACAAGTACTAACTAGTTATCTTTGAGGATGTGATCATGTGCGTTTTATTATTTTCATTTCAATATTTTTGTGTTTAAGTTTTCTACAATGAGCATTCATTAGTAATATTTTATCATTAATAGTTTAATATGTATTGAGTGTTTATAATGTACATGAAACAATGCCAAGAAATTTGTGCATATTTTCACATTTAATTCTGACCAAAAGGAAAAATGAAAAAACTTAATGTAGGAAGTATTATCTTTAGAAGTGTGGACGAAAAAAGGGGCCACATACTAAACCTGACAAGCTCAGGGAAGGCCTGCATGGCGGCCTTATAAACTCAGAGACCAGAAGTAACCACATAGGATGGTCTGAAATTAAAACTTCCTAATTAAAGCTGGTGGTCATGTCCTAGGCTGGTATCTTCCTTGACAAAGGTCAATCTTTACCTTAACTGAGCCTGTCTGTGGTCTTTTTGCATTATGGTAACATATTTTTGGAATGTCGGAGTAATCCCTTTTTTCCCAGACCCCTCAGGGCACAATCTCCCACCAGAACAGAAACAGAGAAACCAAGGGAACCCCTCATTGTTATTTTGCTCTTCCGCATATCCTCTCTATGTGCTGTGAAAGTCAATGGTTAACTATCCCGCCCACCAATGTAAAAGAAACATGTCCACTCCTTTTACTTTTTATCCAGTCTCAGAGATTTCCCCGCTTTGGTTTCTCCCACCTCACTAATCCATCACCAGAGGATTTTATGTAACCCTTAGTCCTCCCCTCTGATTCTGATGGATAAAATTAAGTGGCAAAACTACCATTCTTCTGGAGCATTTTCCCAATCTCGGCAATTTTGCTTTCTGGCAATTGTTGTCAGTTTGGCCCAAATAAACTCATAAAAATTCTCTACAGGTTTAGATGTTTCTTATGTTGACACTAGGTAACCTGCCTAAAAGCACTCACTGGCTACATAGTAAAGTCAGGATTCAAACTCAAGTCTGCAAAATTTCATTCTGTCTCAGAGAACAGGGGCTATTCTAATTAATAACAATATCTGAGATAGTAAAAATAGTGGAATCAACTTGTATAAAACAAGCTTTGTAAAATGCAAGTAGAAGAAATTCACCTAAAGAAAATAAAAGTAAAAATGATTCATCTCAGGTTCTTCCAGTGTTGATTACCAGATGTTCAATGGTCTTTCGGTTTGAAAATGCTTATCACCACCCAGCTGATAAAGTGTCTAGAAATCAAGGGTCTAACTTTAAGGAGGACCAGGGCAGTGACCTGAGTCTGAATCAACCTCCATCACTTAACAAACATTATGACCTCAGTCAATTTGCTTGTTCTTCCTGAAATTCCATGTTTTCATGTGTTTATTCATCTACCCATTAATTCAACAAAACTTTATCATGCGCCTAATATGCCAGGCATTATGCCTGGGTGAGTGCAGTCAATAGGGGAGGCATGGTCTCTGTCCTCTGTAACTAAAGATAATACTACTTGCTTCATTGGGGTTGTTGTTAGGACAGCATGAAATGAAGTAAAGCACCCAATACAGCACTTGGCATGTATAAGGCGCTCAATAAATTTTATCCCTGATATAATCTCAGTTTTTCTCCAGCTATAAAATGGAATTTACCTTATCCCACTTGGCTGGGTGTGAGAGTATTGATCTCTATAATCCTTTAATGATTCAGCTGTCCCAGTCCAGAAAACACCTTGAATTTTAAAAGATACTTCAAAGAACAGGGGATCAGAGGACAAGATAAGGACTTCGATGTTTTATTCTAGGTTTGCAATAGATTAAATTCCACTTACTTTTCTTTTTTTCTTTGTTTTTTGTTTTGACTGTCAAAATTCTTAATGCCATATTTAAAATGCCCACGTAAACACTGATAGTTCACTAGAAAACTCTAAAAATATTTATGTAGGCAAATTGTTATGATCTTAGATCTAAGATCTTATGGATAAGAGAAGTTAAGAAAAGAATTGTATGTTAAGCAAGTTCCTACTTTTTAAAGTTTTTCATATCTAAGTAAAAGTAAGCTCCTTCACGAACCAGAAATATGTCAAATGATTTATACTCCCTGTAACGCACATTCAATATCTGGTGAGCACAACATTTGAGAATATATCAAGAGATTTACATAGATTTTTCTCTAATACTCCAAACACTCGTTCTAGTAAAGTTAGACATCTCCTCCATCAGCAACTGAAGCTAAGAGACCAGAGGCAGTTTACCAAGTTCTACCAGTGTCAGGACCTGAACGTGAAGCCCATTGTCTGACTTCACAACTTACCCTCTTTGGATGATACCACACCCATGCGCCAGCAACAGGGAATTCATTACTTCCCAAAGCAGCTCATTTCTCCTTTTAAAATCTCTTATAATTGAGTGTTTGTTCTAACATTAAGCTGAAATATACCCCCTCCTAATAGTAACCATTGGCTCTAGTTTCACCCTTCGGTTAAATTAGTTAATCTAGTTCCTCTTCTGCATGAAAGCTCTTCAAATATTTGGGAACACCTTTCATTTTACCCTTTCTCCTCCTCTACCAAGTTTTCTTTTCTTCCAAATTAAATAGTCCCGTTTTCCCACTGCTTTTCATATTATACTGTGTTGAGTCCCTGCCCTCTTCCTACCCAGGCCTAATAATCAGTCTTGTTTGTTTACATCACTTTCAAAATGTGATGCATTTTGGGCTAAAAACAATACCTCAGGTGTGGTCGGAAGAGTAGAGTTGAATTTCATTGTCACCATCCTTGTCCTAGATATTATACTTCTACTCATGTGGCTCAACAGCAAATTCGCTATTTTATTCCTGCTGCTGACTCACATAGTATTTGCTGTAATTAAAATAAAGCTTCTAGGTCTTTTCCACATGCGCAACTACGAATCTACATTTCCAGTATTCTATTCCTGTTTCTCGCTTATGTGACTTTTTCCACATTATGCTACACCTCTTAGATGGGGAAGGCTGAAATGATGGGCCAAGGCTTTTTTAAAATTTGTTTCTGTCATTCAGAGGATTCCCTCTCCACATTTCCATCTCATCATCAACCTGACCTCCCAAATCATTAGGTAAAAATATCGACCACATGGGGAAGAGACTAAGATTTGAAATTTTGCCCTTCACCCCGTAGACTCCTTTCTGGGTTGACTTGAATACACATTAGCAGCTTGTAGACAGGATCAATTCATCCACTTGGGGGTTAACCTAATGGTACTTAGTCTCTTCCTGGATTCCTCCTCCAGGGTTCTAGGAAAGACGATGACACATTCTTTGCTGACAGCCAGACATTCCTCGTCTACTGCATGCCCCAGACCCTAGCACCTGGTACTAACCTGGTACTCAGGTACTCTGGGCCATCTTCCTTACAGAATGTACAAAGACCTTGATGTGTTTCTAGTTTTCTTTTTTTGCTCCCAAGGAATCCCTCTCAGCAAATGCTCATCTTGGTGCTGCAGAAGTTTGAGAGTTCTGCTTTCCAGACAAGGCTGGCTCATGGGCATACTACCTTTATGCAGAACCACTCACTCAGAGGGGCCGCTCACTGGCCGTCATGCTCTCCTGTTACCATCTTTAAAATACTAACAATCTTATTTACTTATGAAACTTTTAATATATCTAAATGCAGAATGACATTAAATAGTAAGTAAAAACTCTACCATGACAAGTCCAGATAGAGAAAAAAGGGAAACGCTTTGTACTTAACACATGTTTTACAATGCCATTTCCCTCTGTTTTGAACAAAGGGCCCCACATTTCCATTTTGCACTGGGCCCACAAATAATAGAACAGGCTCCGCTTCCAGGGTGGATATTCAAAATATTGAATAACAAGTATAGCATGGGACCTGCCTAACTGGACAGGTACCTAACCAATCAGAAATTGTCGCTCATTGGTATGTAGCACCTGCAGCATGCCAGTTGAATATTGGCCTTGCTGCTTCCCATTGGGCTGATGTGGTTTCCTACAGAAGCATGTCACGTTATGGAATCCCCTGACATACACTCAACTTCAGGCTTGTACCATCACGCCTATGCTCTCTCCCCTGATGTACCTGTTTCCAAACTGCCACACTGCATTGAAACTTCTTTGTTCTTTCCTTGTTCTGGACTAGAAAAACAAATAGAAATACATGATTTCCAAAACAAGCTTAAGGAGAAAATTATATTAGAAGCTTGCAAAAGTTGTGGAAGTCATTGATTCACTGTTTGTCATAGGGACCATACCAATGTCAGACCTGTTGCATTTTCATTTCTTAACTTTAGACTTTGAAGGGTCTATGGTTGAAGACTTTGGGGCGCTCGATGTGTTTCTAAAGTCAAGGGGAGAGGGTAATCAGTATAAACTTATTCATACATCAGTCCTCTGATGAAGGTCATGGAACTCTGCCTTCCAAAAGCATGGGCCACTATTGATATTCTTGCATGCAGAGATTTGGGGTCAGTCCACTAAAATGCAATCATAATGTTATGAGATGGGGTCTGGGCCTGGAGCGCGTCTGCCTCTGGCTGGCTGGTAATGCATGGGTTCTTGACTTCCTGCAGGAAAGATGTCACAACACATGTCCAGGTGATTTTGAGAATATGTTTAAAGCTGGGGATGGTGAAATGCAGGAAGGGCTTAGATTAGAAGCAGCAATAGGAGAGAGCCTAGACAGGGCTGCTTTGGCCCTCTAGAAACGTTATAGGGAAGAAGTGAGCTTTGGTGGGGCTGCTTTGGCTCACTGAGAAATAAAAGTCACAGTAAAAGAAGTGAGCGAAGGCCGGGCTGCTGTTAGCTCACTGGAAAGTCAGAGAAAAAGAGACCTTGGAGACAGGTTCGGGGGTAAGCCCAGGATGAGCTGATGCTGCCCTCTGCTCCCCTGGTTGAAAGTCTTGTGGGTTTTTAGAGTTTAGGAGAAAGAGAGCAGACATACAAAGTGTGGGTGTGCTCTAGCGAGGGGAGGCCATGGGTCCTTTGTCTTGAGGCTTTTTATCTTTCTTTAGCTGGCAGGAATCCTAGGGGAATTCTCAGGGGAGGATCTTAACAGAATATTCATTAGACTATATATATATATAGTCTTTGATGCCTAGGAAGGCTGTTGAAGAATATTTGTTAATGAAATAGAAAACATGTTGTGAAAACTAAAATAAAATTTTCAGGAGATCAGAAGTGGATGTGTTAAGCCAAGTGTCAAGAACAACCTCATGGTTTCTTGGACTTTATAGCAAGAAAGATATAAAATAATATACATTTCTTCTGAGGATCTCTTGAGGAATATCTTGACTGCTCCATTCCTGTTGTCCATGGCATTTTCAATCTGTACTGACCAGAAGCAGATTAAAAATTATAGGACACAGATGAGATTTATGTGACAGCCTCATGCATCATTTTCCTCACCTCAGTGACCTTAGTCCCCAGAAGGCCATTTTTTTGTAAAGTGCATTGATGCTGGAGAATTTAACAGGTTGCCTTCCTTTTGCTTTTTTTCCTCCAAAATCCTACTCTACAAACTTTTTGGCCTACCGGCTACAGAAATTATTTCTCAAGGAGACATAAAAGTGTCAATGTTACCAGGCAGCCTGGTGATACATAGCGTACCTCTTCCTAGAGCAAAGGCAGTGGAGAAGGTGTTGCTTTGAATCAAACACTGACATGGGGCCAAAAATCATGGCATGTGATATACTCCCCAATGGACTAGGTTAGAAATGTGCAGGGAGCGGTGATGATGCACACATGAGATGCGCCCCATACAGCAGGAGTGCCAAGCTGAGCTTTGCGATGAGAACTTGGTGAGCCCCAGAACTGTCCTCATGTTAGCTACATTGAAAGTTTGCGCTAAAATGCATTGCATGTATGTTTGAGGTGCTGCAAGGCAGGACTAAGAGAATGCACTCCTTCTTCATTTGGCTAATTCCTATTTATCCTTTGGAGCTCAACTCAGTAAGCTCTTCTGTGAGCAAGAAGCTTTCTGTGCTCCTCACTGCATCCATCCCCACGGCACCCAGTGCCACTGCAACCACCACCAGAGCGGCCGCCACCACTCCCACCACTGCAGCTCCATCGACCCAGGCGACCCTGTGTGTGCCCTTACAAGACAATATCACACTCTCCATAATTGTCACTGGCTACTCTCTCACTAGACTTATTGTTGTGGTATCAAGGGCTGCTTTTGTTCATTTTGTCTCCCTAGTGCCTAACAAAATGCCTACCCTATAGTAGGTACTCAACCGATGTTTGCTGAATTACTGTTCAGAAATGCTTGCAGTTCTGATAAGAAGTTATCTTCTTTTTAACAAATTATAGTCAGCTTTTCACAGTGCAGAAATTACTCTAGTAACTTCATTCATTCTTTCCAGCCACTAAGGAACACTAAAGAAGCAATTTACTGAATGATACTCTAGTGACAAGAAAGAGGTAATATGGTTAATTCTAAAATTAATTTCCATGCAGAGTTTACTCACAAGAAAAATATGGCTAAATACGTCTTAAGACTGTAGGATAGGGAGCAGTACATTAATTCAACTGGCTGTGTCTTTCCAGACTCTCTGAGAAAGTGGTATGTAGTGGGTGTCACTTGTTGGAAGCTGGGTTTGAAAACCTGTTTTTAAAAATCCTGGTGTTCCATTACCTTTATTTGTGACTGAGATGGATTTCCATACATGGAAATGCATATTAGACTCTAAAATGGAATGTCACCAGTGATCCTTAAACAGTAAGGGGGGAAACCTGAAGTTATTTTGTTTATTTCTAAAGGTTGTTCCTTTTTGGGGGGAGGCTTACATGTATTTTAAAGACAATGGAAGGAACAGAAAAAGAAAGGAGAGAGAGAGAGAGAGAGAGAGAGAGAGAGAGAGAGAGAGAGAAAGAGGGAATGAAAAATTAAATTTTTTTTTTATTATTGATTTTAGAGAGAGAGGAAGGGAAAGGGAGAGAGATAGAAACATCGATGAGAGAGAACATCGATTGGCTGCCTCCTGCATGCCCCCCACTGGAGATCAGGCCCACAACGTTGGCATGTGCCCTGACCAGGAATCGAACCGGTGACATTTTGGGGCATGGGTCAATGCTCAACCAGTGAGCCACACTGGCTGGGTGAAAAGTTTTAAAATATATATATTTATAAACCCAACATCATGTCAGTCATTACTGCCAAAAACAGAATAATTTTGGAGTTTATAAGTTCTAGTAACAAGACAATCACTTCCTCTGTCTGGTTCTAATTCTGTCACCAACAGTGTGATAGACTTGAAGGCTGTAACTTCATCCTCTGCTTCTGTTCTGTAGGTTTGGAGGCCAGTGGTGTCTACCCAAAGGCCCCTTCATGTTCCACGGTTTTGTAAACATCTACAAATAAGTTCCAAGTGTTCCTGTTTCCACATCACTCTTCCTGTCTCTCAATTAGAAAACCAAAGGTCCATGTCAAGCAGAAAAGCACTACAAATGAGCACCTACCCAGGGATCTCAGAGGTTTTGTTTTGTTTTTCTGTTTGTTTTTAACTTACACAGTGAAAGAAAAGTTGCTTTATTCTGCTGCCAAGCTCAAGGGGAGTTATAGGCACAATAACTGTGTTTGAATTTTAAGCCCTCTATCAATCAAACTCCCCCAGGGTTTAGTGTTGATCTCATTCAACACCTTACAACAAAAAGAAAATAAGAAAGACAAACCAACAGACAGAGTTACATGGCTCTCCTGGCTGTTGCTGTCACCCATTCTTTTAGTCAGTGTGTTCCCAGAGAAGGGATATAGCCTAGGAAATAAATAAAATATGTGCAATAATAGAAAGTAATAAAATATGTGTGTCTCACCTATCCATTTATTTACCATCCACCATTCACCAAAGAGGGAGACTTGAACCAATTTTCACGCCAGCCCTTGCCCCAGATCAGATAAACAAAGAGAATAGGAAAAGCTAAGGGAAATGTGGTAAACATGAAGGCAAAGGTTGCTTTTGTTTCTCCATTAAGAATTACATACAGCCCGGCCGGTGTGGCTCAGTGGTTGAGCGTCGACCCATGCACCAAGAGGTCGCTGGTTCGATTCCCGGTCAGGGCATGTGCCCAGGCTGTGGGCCCAATCCCCAGTCGGGGGCATGCAGGAGGTGGCCAATCGATATTCTCTCTCATTGATATTTCTTTCTCTTTCTCCCTCTCCTTTCCTCTCTCTCTAAAAATCAATAAAGAAAAAAAATTAAAAAAAAAAGAATTACATACAATGTATCACCATGGTTATGCATTTTATTTATTTACTGTTTTTGCTTTTTACATTAATGTTATTTGTGGAAGTTTTTGTTTTTTTAAGTGCCAACCTGTTTTGGCTGACAGATCTTCTTGCCCTCACTGAAGAACCAAGACCAGCGGTGTACCCCAGAAGTCAGGAACAGTGGGAACGCCCCAAGAGGCTGAGATGAAGGCCTGCAGACCTGGGACAGTGAGCGAAGTCCCCCCATGAAATGGGACTGATCACTGCTCCCTTCCCACGTGGGTGTTCCCTGAATGTATTTGCTCCTTCAAAATCAACTTTCTGCAATATATCCAATAACTTGAAACCCTTAAAGACAGAACATTTTATGCATTCAGTTCACCCACTTAAAATTTTATCAATAGTAGAGTAAAAGTAATGGAATTAGGAAAATATCTACCAGAAATGTGAGATTTAATATATTCTCTTGTTGGTACATATACCATTCTCCATAACATGTGTTTTTTCTTTTTTTTTTTGTTTTTTTATCCTCACCTGAGGACATTTTTTCATTTTTTGTTCAGATAGAGTGGGAGGGAGAGAGAGGACAAGAGAGAGAGAGAAACATCGACGTGAAAGGGACACATCGAGTGGCTGCCACCCGCACGACCAACCAGGGCCGGGGACAAACTGCAACCGAAGTACATGCCCTTAGCGGGAACCGAACCCGGGTCTCTCTGGACCACAGGCCAACGCTCTAACCGCTGAGCCAAACCGGCCAGGGCTTGTTTTTGTAATTAAAAAAACAAAAACATAAATGCACCTCTGATGATAATGGGGCTCTAAAGTTTTTATTATCTCAAAGGAGGGGATGTTTTTCATTCCTTTTTACCAATATGAGCAAAGGATCCCTTGAAGATCCCACACAAAATTAATTCAGCAATAAACCAGTGTGCTGGTACACCAACTCTTTGAATAAAAAAGCCCTGACTTGAATTATTTGCCAATTTCCATGCTGGAACTAGCCCCACCATGACCAATTTAAAACTACCAATATTCTAACAAACAGCTTGCAAAATATTTGATTATCTGAAAACTGGCCTTGTGAGCCAGAGTGAGCCAATACAAACCAGGTCCAACATCACATGATTAAACAACCCGCAAATCCTTCTCAGAAATTAAACTTCTTCATTTAAATAACTTGAGTAAGTCAATCAGAGTCTACAGTTTCTTCCTTCTAAATTGTCAAATACTGGCTCCCTAAAAATGCCCCAAAATAGCTGTTGAAAAAGCAACGTTGAGTATATTGCTTACTGCAGTAAGGGAATCACTTCCTGGAAAGATTCTTAGTAGCATTTCACAGGGAGAAGCACAAAGAGAAGCCATTTATAAGGTTTGAGGATCTGATTTAGGCAGGTTCTTTTTCTTACAGGTGGAGAAAGGGGAGCGTGATTAGGTTCAGTCAAGTTTTTCACATGATAGTTTAGGACTGGTGGACCCAGCAAGGAAGAGTTTCAAAGTGAATCTTAAAGAATACAGTCATTGATGTTATCTATCATCCTGAATAAGGATATTTATTCTGATGAGGGTAAATTGAGTAGTCTAGTGTTCAGATCAATGGATTTGGGGAATGTTCCTGCAACAAAGTTATTTGCAACTTCATTTTCCTGGGCAAGAGTTTCCTGGAATCTTAAAAATCATGCCAATGAAGTCAGTCAAATAGGAACATAATTTTAACGCAGGCAAATAATAAAGCTCTGTGTAGTTGTAGTAGGTTTTGATTCCCAGAACGAAGGTCTATGACCTGAAGGCTTCTCTGCAGGCAACTGGTGATCTTCCTGTCAGGATTAGGAAATGGTCACTGAATTCTGCCCCCCAAATCACGGGGATATTCATAGAGGATGAATATTTGAAGACACCTACAGAAGCCTGACAAGTTTCTGGACTTCCAAAATATAGAAAGAATAGCAGAGTATGGGAAGCTTTGGCATTTGCCAGGCTGCTGATGTAATCAGAGGACTCATAAGTGGTCCTTTCACAGAAATGTTGCAAAATACCTACCAATGCCCTTTCTCATCTGTGTGATACACGCCAATCTTCTCAACTCAGGGTTCTACTAACACATTGTCTCTAATATTTTACTGTGAATGAATCATTTCATTCATTGGTTTAACCTATCAATCATTTCATCAAAAATAAAGTGCCTATTAACTTTCAGACTGAAATAAGCATGCAGTGACCAAGATGGACACACTTGTTTTAAGTCTATTTAATTGAAAAAAATGAGGGTACAGATGATAACTATCATTGCTTATAGAATCTTCACTACTCATGAACTTCCAATTTTAAAAAAATTTATACAAATGAAAGAAGTGAAAGCATGTCAGCCTTGCTTGCCCTTAAATAGCAGTCTTATATATTTATTTCGGAATAGTATATTGTATTATTCATTAGCCTAAGGTGTATTAGGCTAGATATGTTGCTAGTGTGGAAGCATTGAAGAACCGCATTGTCTCTATCATATTTTATAAGCACATATTCAGTGAAAGTGATTTGTAAAATTCTTGTAAGAAGAGGCATACAATTATTATAGAAATGAAAAGATGTATATATGGGTGTCTGTGTGTGTGCCCACCTTGTATAGTATTTTCTTTCTGGTATATTTTAAATTGAAAATATTATGCTTACACTTGAACTAACACTCAACAAAAGCAAAATTTCTGATAGAAAAGGAGCAAATCGTGCAACCTGTGAAACGTTTCTGGGAATCAATAATAAACATGGAGAAAAAAGAAAAGTGACTAACAAAAGGCTGTTACTCTGTAGCTTATAGAATACCTTCAGGCAGACATCTAAGGGAAGCTGGAACTTGTTTAATAATGAAACTGAATGACTTCAGTCAACTTATTACAGTGACCAATAGTATTAGGATTAAGGAAAATAACAAGGTACAGTACATAACTATTTCAGAAGGGTTTGATCAGTGTTTTTCCTGAGATACGGATAATGAGAACACTGGTAAATCTCAAGGGCCTTCTCATGAAATGTATAATTTCTGAAATATTTATATTAATTACATTTTACTTATACACCATTAACAAGGGAGATTGAGCATGTCTTTTGATTTGACAATTACTCCCATGTAATTATTTTTTAAATTTTATTATTATTTTTTATTGTTGAAAGTATTACAGATGTCTCCCTTTTTCCCCCATTGACCCCTTCCCATGTATTTCTTAAATTAGTGTCAAGCTAATTATGAAATGTAGAACATACCAAACACTCCTAATTATTTCTAGTATTCTTTTTTATAAAGTAAAATAATGTATTTTTATTTTACAGAGCTCTCTGGTAACTCTCAAAGATAGTTTTAAGTATAAAAGACAGACTGATTTTATTTTTCTAATTTTAGGATCTGAACTTCAGAAGGAAAAATCAAAAGAGTTATTAGAGGAGGTTTGGTAACTTGACTAAGCCAGAATCATGGATGCTGAGAACTAGTACTTGGTTCTCTATTTAATCAAAGTGTCAATAAATTATTTTAAAATAACATCAAACAGGGTAACTTGATTGTAAGGAATTTTAGCTCTTCCACAAATGAGGAAACTGTGTTCTTTATTGTTGCTTTTTAAAAAATAGTGAAGGATATTATTACAGCCAAAACTGAGCAGAACATTTTCTTGTGATGAGATGTAGTCTCTACTATCTGAATAGATTTCACAGAGGTGCAGAGTAATATTTTGCTATCCCTAACTCAGAGCTATGAGACTAATATATTATTTTAACAGAGAGAAAGCTAAATTCTAATTTTTCATGAGTATGATATTTGGTAGTAAAAGAATCACAAGCTCCTTTCTGTTTTTTTTTTTTTAATTATCTGATGAATAGCTAAGATCTGGAAACAGCCCAAGTGTCCATCAGTAGACGAATGGATAAAAAAGCTGTGGTACATATACACAATGGAGTACTATGCAGCTGTAAGAAAGAAAGATCTCTTATCCTTTGCGACGACATGGGAGGACCTGGAAACTATTATCCTAAGTGAAACCAGCCAAGCAGAGAAAGACAAATATCATATGATCTCACTTATTTCTGGAATATAATAAACATAACAGTGTGAGGAACAGGGTAGTCCCAGAGATGTGGAAGTAGGGTACAGACTGACAATTGCCAGAAGAGGGGGTGGGGGAGGGGAGCAATGAACCACAGAACTTGTACGCATGTACTCATAACCAATGGACATGGACCACAAAACTGGGGACGGGGCAAGGAGGGAGGGGGGGAGGGTGACAATGGGGGGGAAAGGAGAAACATCTGTAACAAAAATAAATTAATAAAAAATAAAAAAAATAAATTATCTGATGAATAAATTCTTCCAAAAAAAAAAAAAAAAACTTTGCCAAAATGTTAGTACATTTTATAGCTTGTTCTCAGACTCATTACTATAATTCAAGGCAAATAAGATTTACTTTGTTCAATAATGCTCAGATTTTGTCCTTCATACGCTCTCTCACATTCTAGAACAAACCGATACTTTAATTTAGGATTAAATCACTCTCTCTTTTTTTCTTGAAAAACCAACATACATACATAGTTGTATTTCCCTCTCACTACGGCCCCTGCTATAGTCTCAAGCACCCACATTAATTATAACTTTTAACTAAAACGGTGACTTATATTTCACAAAGCAAACTAGAAGATAGGTAAGTGAGAAATGTATCGTACTTAAGGATTTTACCAGTCTAACAAAACTCATGGATACTGAGAACAAAAACTTTCTCCAGCTACACACAATCCTTTACACCTTCACAGAGTGGCAAAAATAAAGCATTCATCAACACAAGTATCCTAAAGATATAACCACTTTACAGTGTATCAAAGTCAGATGTGAAAGTATAAGAACTTGAGATTATGCTTAGTAATCAATGTTTCAATGTCAATAGTACTTATAAATTATCTGTGTATTCATTAATTATCCTCTGATTAATGCAATTTTTAAGATCTCAAGGTTTTTAAGTTACCTACAGATCTTATAAGTGATGTTCAAACCGACACACTACAGAAATAATTTCTGCTATTAAAATGTCAGAATTATGAAGAGAAATTTGCATTTTTACAATCTTAAGCATCATGTGTCTGTAATATTTGTTTATTCAATCAGTAAGCCAAAGTAAGTAGTTCAGGAAGTTCATATTAAACTAGTTTCTTCATGACAAAACATATCAAAATCATGTTAATAAATATATATGCTGCCCTGGCCGGTTTGGCTCAGCGGTAGAGCGTTGGCCCGCGGACCAATGAGTCCCGGGTTCAATTCCAGCCAAGGGCATGTACCTCAGTTGCGGTTCGTCCCCTGCCCTGGCTGGGGTCGTGCAGGAGGCAACCAGTCTATGTGTCCCTCTCACTTCAATGTTTCTCTCTCTCCCCCTTTCTCTCCCTCTCTCTCTACCTGAAGATAAATGGAAAAATATCCTCGGGTGAGGTTAAAATAAATAAATAAATAAAAATAAATAAATATATCTATATGTGCTCTATTATACTGAACACTGATAAAACAAAGAAAATTATTAAACTAGTATAGTTTGTCCAAAGATTCACCTTACTTATGTAAACTTGGATTCTTATAATGTTCCTAAGTTAGCCATTTCTGTAAGAAGGATCCTTTTTCCTCAAAAGCCTAGTGCATTTAAAGTAGTAGATTGTCTTTTATTAATTTTCTCTAAATTCTGGGGACATTTAATTTATATAAGCAGTGGTTTATCTCTAAAAAGCATTCAAAACAGAGTTCCTTTAATTTAATAGGCATTGTAATCTAATTTATTAATACCCTCCGGAAGTAAGAAAATATTTCACATTCACACACAAGAGGTAAAGGTTTTTCTGAACTACAAGCACACAGCTTTCAGCCCAGTTGTACAACTTCAGCTGCAGGTAAAAAATAAGCTCAGAAACACAAAACTCACCAGTTTAGGTCTCAAGAGCTATTGTCCTTCCCAATGGTCACACACACACACACACACACACACACACACACACACACACACACAATTGATTTAAGCTCACTAGTAGAAAAACAGGCAAAAATAACAAATCCAATGGTCATATCTCATCCATCAAAGACTAGATCTCCATCATCCATTTGCCAGAAATCACCAAGGGTCAGACCATAAGAACAAACTTTCAGCCATTGCTGCCACCAACCGGGAATGAATGACTTTATTGACCACAGAGGAACCAGAACAAGCAAAAACACAAAAATCAATGGAGAGAGAGAAAAAAAAAATCAGAAGAAACAAAGCATGAGCAAAGTTAAACTTCTGTTGCTGCTTGGGATTTACTCCAGGGGTTGGGTGCAGGGCAACAAAAGACGTGTTTGAGCATCAGCAAGGCTGAGGAGACTTCTCTAGAAAAACAGTTATTCAAGTGACTGTCCTTGGACATTTCAATGGGTGATCTCCAAATCTCTTACAAGAATCATTTTCAAAAAGGTAAAGCCCTGATTCTCGGGCAATATAATATGAGCACTTTTGTCAATGATTTTAACTCATTAATTTAAATTCTTAAAACTTTACAGACAAATATTTTTTAAAGAGAGAGAGAGATTGAAAGAGGATTCAAGAAGGTAGGCATATACAGGTAATTTAATAAAGGAATGTTAACATATAATTTGTAGGTTAGATACAAGACTGCTTAATATCTTACAGAGCTACAAACTGTATCCTTTGGGGTTATCTCTTCTGCCAAACAGAAATGATTTTCATTTCCAGCAGACAAAAATCTCCACGTTAACCTCAGACACTGCAGACTTGTGAACTAGCTCAATCAATAGAAAGTCAAGCCCAGCCCTGCACCAATAATGTGCCCAATACGCTCTTTGACCTATTCCAATTTTTGCATACTTTTTTTTTTTTTCTAGCAGAACTCCAGAATTTTTACCATGCCTCAATATATCTTTTGTCATGCATCCTACTGAAATCTGGTGACCCCTTTCAGGGTGCAGATTTAGATCTTTTTTCAAATCATGGACATATTTGCTACGATTTCATTATTGACTAGTTCCTCTTCCTCCTTCTGGAATTCTTACAATGAATATAGTGGATCTTGTAGAGTCAATCATGTCATTTCCCTAACGATTTCCACCTTCAAATAAGCAACTGAATTCACTAGTTGGAAAACCATAATTCTTAATTACAGAGTCTTATTTGTGCTGTACCTGAATCTTTTTTAAGTGCTCTGGTTGTTATCATTAGTTTGCTCCAGTTTTCTTCTGCCTCCTTCAACAACTCTATGTTGCCAAGCATGAGTTCGATTTGTGCTGACTTCTCACCTTTCTGCTGCTGGGTCCTTTAAATCAGCTGCATTTTATTGCTGGGTTTTGTTGTTGTTGTTAACTCCTCAGAGCTTATGTTTGAACTCTCCCAGCCTCCTGCCTAGAAAGACTCAGCCTACTCATTCAGCTGGTTCCTGGCCCACTGCAGACAAGAAAATCTGACATTTTTATACAAAGCCGATTTCGATTCCCCCTTTTCCCACTCTGGGCAGAGTGTGATGGGCACAGACCTCTGGAGACCCAGATCTTCCCAAGAGCCTCTGCTTCACCCCAGGATCTCTCTAGTACTGCTTTCCACGTTCATACCCAGTCCACAAAGAAGAAAGGCCCACTCACTCCCCGCACCAGGGATCCCACAGCCCAAGGGCTCCCTTGGATCCAGCTGGCTATCTGCTTCACCAACCACGTGGCTCAGCAGAGGCAAATAGACTGGAATTGGAAGTGTAGGCAAAGGGAATAAGGTTCCACTCATCATCCTTCGGAATTGTTCACCAGATATAGCTTCACTGATGTTGATAGAAACTCTCTGAAGCTGCTGCTTCTGCCAGCCCATGATGGGTATAGAAGTGGGTTCATAGGAAGAAGGGTGTGAGGATGGAGGTTGTTCTTCACAGAAGCAGTTAGTAGGTGAAAATTAAACTGTATTTGACTAGGGAGGCTAGTATGTTTTCATTTAGCTTGAAATAGCCAAGTGGTCATGTCCAGACTCCCCGCGCTGCCACATCTCAGGCTGGCATCAGGATCGAGTTACCCTCTTGGCCAGTTGTTTATCCTTCAGTGAACTTGTTTATCGGGGTTACTTTGCGTATTTTGTCGAATTCCTATTTTTCAGAGAGTAGGATACTGAAACACTGGGTCATGTCCACAGCCACGAGGAAGTACAGAGCTGTTGGTGAAATGAGGGAAACGTTAGAACTCAGGCTTCCACAGAATGGAAAGGTTATTTTGGGTCTGCTCTTTTGAATGGTTTTTGTCTTTTTCTCATGTTGCACCTGCTGCAGTAAAATGGCCTGGGGCTCCCTGGCGACCGGGAGGTCCCCATCCTGGGAGGGAGGGCCCAGGTGGGGATGCCTTAGACCAGCACTTCTCCAGGCCTTGGAACAAACCGTTTCCTCTCTGACTGCAGTCCAGTCTTACTCGGGTATCTTTCCTTTCCTCTTTTCCCCCCCAGTGTGGTGAAATCCAGACAGCTGATTGGTGTGTGGGCTTAGGGGACAGAGCCCAGTAAGGCTCCCCGCTATTTAGCAGTGGTTGCTGTTGTTTTTTAGTGTGTTTGTTTAGGTTTATCTTAACCACTTAGGTCTGACTGTGCTCTAGATTACAAATATTTTTGTGACATATCATGGTACAACTCAGCTCCCAAAGAAACGAAAGTTAAGTGTGGAATTCAACCTCCAGCTATTCATAGTCTGTCTGTACCTGAATTTATCTGCTACATCATCTTTGCAATCTGGTGCAGAGTTGAGAGACTGATCACTAATGATACTCTTTTTAAGATAATGGGCCTAGCTTTGGAAAAGTGGAGAGTGACACATCCTTTAGGATTACACAGGCGGCTCTAATGGCCCTGAACAGATTGTGTGTCTTCATAAAGAAGAGACTAACTTGAAGCATTGTCAATATGATTAGAACCTTGAAATTGGTTCAGAGATTTTCCTGCCTTATTCCCATTTAATGTCAATAATTATTCACAGATGCAGTAAGAAAACAAACCTACCTGAATATTTTGACAAAAGGTTGATTCTGCTTTTTATTTTATGAACAGAAAACATTGCTTGCTTTTTACTTTGATTGACTTGTAGCTTTATTATAGCTTTACTGCTTATTAAAACATAAAAACATAGGGAAGAATATAAAAATCACCCATGGTTTTAGTAACTAGAGGTTTCCTCTGTTAGCATTTTACTAAATTCACTTTTAGTTTTATCTGCATATATAGCTAATGAGTTCAGTCACAGCTATATATTCATTTTAGTCAATGATTTAGACAATGTAGAGCTAGTTTTAAATATATAATCAACATTTTTTAAATCATATTTTAATTTCTATTTTTCTCATTATAAAATCCAATAGTTGTATAATTATTAGTTTAATATTATTTTATTTCCCAGTCCTTACCAGTACAACACGAGAATGTGCACCTAAAAGATGATTTAATTGTTTTTTATTCTGTCTTTTTATTTTTTATTCTTCTATTTCATTTTTTGGGGGTACCAATTTAAAATAATTAGTTGAGCTTAACTCTACATGATTAACAGACATTTTGTTCTGTCCTATTCACCCATGGAGACATTTGGTCCATAACTGATATACATCCTGCTATTCTGCAAGATTCGGACCATGACCCACCTACTTAACCCACATGCCATCACCAGCTAAGCTGTGGAGACAAGAAGGGTTATTATTGGCAATTCAGCCACAACACAATATTGGACCAACAAAACACAATAATAGTTTTGTGTTAATGTTATAAATCAAAAATAGAAATAA
Source organism: Tadarida brasiliensis (assembly GCA_030848825.1). Lineage (NCBI taxonomy): Eukaryota > Metazoa > Chordata > Mammalia > Chiroptera > Molossidae > Tadarida > Tadarida brasiliensis. The sequence goes on from CM061257.1 coordinate 165,037,668, forward strand.
ACATGGGCTATTTGAACATAGGAATATTTTCTAACCATGGACATTTGGACAGGACCAAACATCAAGGACCTTTAGGTGTGGACCAAATGTCTCCACGTGTATTTGGACAGGGCCAAATGTCTTGCAAGGCTCAACATATATCTAGCATCAATGCTTCTTCATGGTTCTGTAGGACAATCCTATATATATATATATATATATATATATATATATATATATATATATATATTTTTTTCATCTTCACCCGAGGACACTTTTTGCATTCATCTTCAAATAGAGCAAGAGGAAGAGAGAGAGGAAGAGAGAGAGAGAAACATCGATGTGAGAGAGACACATCAACTGGCTGCCACTCACACAACCCCACCTGGGGCCAGGGACAAGCTGCAACCGAGGTACGTGCCCTTAGCGGGAACCAAACCCGGGACTCTCTGGTCCGTGGGCCGGCACTCTAACCACTGAGCCAAACTGGCCAGGGCAATCCAATATTTTTTATACTTACAAGTAACTTGTTTCTTTTCTTCTGCTTGAAAACTTTTAATTGTTTTGTACTGGAAATTCATATTTTCACCAGCATATGCCTAGAACTCCTCATTTTATTCATTTTTCCTATAACATTTTCCTCATTCTATAGTCCTGGGTATTTTTTTCAGATCCAGAAACTTTTCCTCATATATCTTTGATTATGCACCAAATTATTGTTCCTACTGTATTCATAGAGTCTCATTCTCAAGGATGCCAACTATTCACAGCTTCATATTCTATTCCCTAAACCTATCATTTTCTTTCTTATGTTTTTTTTTTCTGCATTATATTAAAGATTCTGTGTTTAACTATCCCCAATGTGGATTTTAATTCTGCAATGGAGTTTTAATTTCTATTACTTTTTTTTTTTTTTGTCTTTGGCAGTTTTTTTTTTTTAGTCATTATCAACTCCCCTTCAAATGCTCTTTCATAGATATCCTTTTTGTCTTTCAATGACTCAAAGCAAGTGCATTCTAAATTTTCTTTCCTTACTATGATGATCTTTCACACAAACTTTAAAAATAGTACTTTGTAGCAGTGGATTCCTTTTTTTGTGTGCTATATGGGGCTTCTAAAAATATTCTTTTTGTGCCTGGCTGGTGTGGCTCAGTGGGTTGGAGCATCATCCTATATACCAAAAGGTTATGGGTTCGACCCTAGTTGGGGTGCATACAGAAGGCAACCAATCAATGTTCTCTCTCACATCAATATTTGTCTCTCTCTCTTCTCTCTTCCCCTTCCCCTCTCTCTAAAAAGTCAATAAGCATATCCTTCGATGAAGATTTTTTTTAAAAGATTATTTTTGTTGTTATTTTTCCCCCCTTATTTACCCATCATTGGTTGAGGAAAATTTTTTTACCAGGTCTGGTGAATGCCAAACAGCAGAGGCCGCCTCCCTTTTGTTCCCCCTCTGCTTCCAGCTCTGGGGGCATCTCCCTCGCAGGCCTTCCCCAAATGTGGGTGAGCACAGCCCCTCCAGCTGCTTATCTGGGAAGCTCAGTTTCATTAGGAATACGGTGGATGAAAGAAAAACATTTTCTAAATTGAATACAGAGAGAGTATATTGTATTTCTAACTGTATTGCTTATTTATTCACAAGAGCATGGCTAAAAAGCAGAAAGTTCTAAATAGAGATGCCAAGGCACTGATGAGATGTTTACTTTCTCATGTCATCAATTATCATGACCAATAAATCAAATCAATCATACTGATTGGCTCCCTACAGCACTGTGTAGGGTGCATTTTCTCATACATTGATATACTGTCTTTTATTATTACCCTTTAATTATCACTGTATGGCCAGTTTCCAGTACCCACTGACTTGGCAATGCTCCAAAAGTCAACCAGAATCAAATCTTTCCGTATCTATTTTTATTATGATTAACTTATTCACTTAACTAAGCTCATTACCATTTATTAATGTTTATTCTGGTAATTATATTACAGTCCTTGCTTTCATGATAATACATAAATGATCATTACTGAAGCTAGTGTTTATAAAATGCTGCACAAGAAAGCCCAGTAAAATGGCAGAGTTACAGAAGTAGGAATACGTGCTCCCATCTGAGGAGATTAAGTAAGGTTTCATTGAAGACTTAGTATCTGAGCTCATCTGTAAGCGGATGTAGGTTCCTTCCAGATGACATTGGGAGATAATAGAGGAACACTCTCAGTAAATGAAATACTATGGGAAAGCATATGGATATCCAAAAAAATGGCAAGTAGCACAGTTTGACTGAAAGGTAGGGGATTTAAAGATGAAAGCAGATGTAATTTTGGAAATGTTAGGTTTGAGATAAGCCATGGAAAACTTTGCTTGTCAGCCTAAAAGAATTTTCTTTTGCAATCTCTCAGGCAAATAAAACAAACTCTGAAATTTTATTTACTTTAAAAATTGTGACTGAATATTTCCCAATTTTTCTATCTGAAACAAGTCCTCATTTGCAAGAAATAAAAGATGTTTTCAAAATCTACAGTATCAATGTCCTACAGTATCAACTGGGTGATTTTTAAAATACATTGAAATCCTTTCTTTTCAGTCATTACATGTTAGACAGCGACGCCTAATGGTGATGTGTGATTTTACAGCCACTTCTATGATTTGGAGGGAAAAGCGCAGACAAAAGGCAAAGAAAGTAGTTAGGAGAGTCCTGCCCGCAGGAAGACTGCGTGGGACCACAGTAAGGGGTGTGATGGACTCAGCTAAGGGCGAAGATGGCAGGTGATTGGGAAGGGCCCCAACGTTCTTGAATTACTAAGTTCCAACACAGCACCAAGTGTCAATCAGCATTTGGGACCCTCCATGCCTGTGTTCCCTGGTGATAAGCCTAAAGTACTTTTAACTAAGGCTATGGTGAGAGTGAAAAATGCACACCTCTCCAATCTTAGCTTCTTGCAGGTCCCCGTTACTATTGCATACACACCAACAAGAGAAATCTCAAATGTCCACATGTTTGTCTAACGCCTCACATAAACAAAGAAAATGTGTAAGAACTGTCTTGCATTCTCTAATGGGTATCTTTCTGAAACAAAGAGGTGACATGGCAAAGTGTCATGAATGCCTTCGGTCCCCTGATACGACTTTTCTGCCACCTGCAGTTCAAAGGCCACCGCAGCTCCTGCCTGCAGAGGCTGTGGCCTGGTGCAGGGCGACTTTCTCTTTTCATCACATCCTGCGAATAGAGAGGGTTGCCGGTCGGTCCCCAGCCCTGGTGGGTGTCGTGCGGGAGGCAGCCAGTCGATGTGCCTCTCTCACATCGATATTTTTCTCTCTCTATCTGAAGATAAATGGAAAAATATCCTCAGGTGAGGATTTAAAAAAAAAAAAAAGAAGAAGAAGAAGAGATGGCAAGCGGGGGAAGTGTGCCACCCCACTGCAGGGTTCCTTCCAGCTGGTCAGAAACCTGCCTCTGGGGCAAGACATATTTCAAAGGAACTGATTCTTCCTCCATCGCCCCTCCTCCCCCCACCTCTAGCAGAATGATGTTCCCAGCAAAAAACACAAAAAATAGTGATGCCTTTGGTCCACATGTTTGTTAGTTTCCTTTGCAATGAACCCCAAGCCCAATTTGCATTCCCCTCTAAAACCACAGCTTGGCCACATTCCTCGTAAATTTAAATAATAAGCAGCTATATAAATCTATGCTACACGAAAATTTCTCATCTGCAAGAACTTTCCAACATTTATTGGCCACTGTGCAGTGCATGAATTTCTTTAAACAACATATAGCATGTTTTTAATGCAATATGCACTTTTCTTTCGATTAATGAATTTAGCCCATTCACATCTTACCTGAAAGGAAATGTACATACCGTGCCCCTTTCATCTGATTTTTAGGTTTATTGTTTATTATTCTTCACTGTTGTGGGTCCATCTGTCCATTGTGGCTTCCAGACAGACACTCTAGAACAGCAGCATCCACAGAACATTCCATGATAATGGAAATGTTCTGTATTTGTGCTACCCAATTCAGTGGCCCCCCCCCCCCCAGCCGCAAATGGCTATTAAACACTTGAAATGTGGCTAGTGCAATTGAGGAACTGTTTATTTTATTTAATCTTAATGGACTTAAATTTAAATGCCTCATGTGGTCAGTGGCTACCTCACTGGACAGTGCATCCTCAAAGCTTTGCCAGTCTGGATACTGAGAGATGGGGGTGGGGGGGTCCTGACTCCAAGAGCTTGGGCTGGCAGGGCTGGGTTCAGCCTGATTTGCTAACAGCTCCAGAGCACAGGAGGGTCCAGGTAGCAGACAGGAGAAAATTGCCATCTCATGTGGGCTCTAAGTCAGCTCTCCAGGTGTCTTTTGCATCTCTCCAGACTCCTGGCATCAAGAGCTCTGAAATGTCTCATCTCCAGAATTCTGAAGGTTCTCACAACACCAGGAAGCCCTCTCGGGCCTCAAAGGACCTCTATCTGATGTTTTCTGCAGGTCATAGGAAGCCAGCCCCTTCCTCACGAATATTTGGCTTCCTGCTTTGGTCCCAGCCTTAGACCAGGACCGTGGCTCTCAAACTTCAGGAGACAGTAAGATCAGGCAGTTCATCAGGAACCACACATCAGTAGACCAGCCAGCTCCTTTTCAAGAGGATCCAGAAGCTTCGGGCTGGGCCCTGAAGAAGCCACAAAAATCTGTCCTATCACCCTCAACTCTGAGGAGAGACTAGCCCTCTCCATTTCTGGTAGTCACTCAGCTCTTCCCAGCACCACCAGGGACTGGCAGCCTGGGGGCTCTTCCAAGTTTCCTCCTTTAGTTGTTCCAATGTTCCAGAGGGAAGTGGGAATGGGAGAGTGAAGCCTGTCCTATTCCAAGCATCACAAAGTCTCTGAGGAAGTGGTGCATTTGCCCCAACACGTTCCAGCCGAGTGCCTGAGGAGTACTCCGTGCTAGACCGTTTCAGCCTGGCCCAGATGCCTGCTCACCCACAGCTGGAAGGAACTGCCCTGAAACTTAGTTCTTCTCACATTCCACTTAAGGCAATGTTTCCCACGAACTGCAGAACCACAGGTGACCGTGCTCTGCTCCCCGCCTTCGTTTTATCTGTGGGGAATATGCCCTGTGTATGATTAGCATTTTAGACCTACAAGGAGATTAGAAGTCTTCTAGCCTAAGCCCCTAATCTTACAGGTGAGGGAAAAGCATCAAGAAAGGACAAATACTGCTCTGTAAAGTACGTGATTTCTAACCACTACGCTCTACATCTGAAGCTACTACAGAATAATATCAAATGCAAACTGTAAAATAAAAAAATGACAAATGACAAATAAAAGGTGTGCATGCTATCCTTCTCCTTTGGCAGAGATCACTAATCAATTAAAGAAATCTCTTCTACTGAACCTGCACCTAGCCTTCAAATCTTTCTCAGAATGCTCCAGGCAACTTCTTCATATTTAATCATAAAGGTGATTGTCCTCACACATTCAGCCCGTTGGCCGACTCCAGTGTTAAAAGATGTCAAAGTAATTTGTGAAAAAACTGAAACTGAGACCTGTTCCCAGGTCCCTTGTTTCTCAGGCCACTGACCTTTCTAACACATCACCATGCTGTGCTTATGTTAAAATACCATGTTTTAACATTTTCCCAGCAAAATATTCCATTTTAGTTTAAGCTTTCCAAACCAAAAAACCCAACTCATCCTGTCTTTATCTCTTAATTTTGTTAATAAGTAATACATTTCCAGGGTCTAAAAATCAAAGCAATATAAGGGTACACCCTGAAAAGTCATGGTCCCGCTACGTCCCCACCCTCTCCATCCCTCCACGTTTATTAGTTTCTTGTTTATCCTTCCAGGGTTTTTTTTTGTGTGTAAATACAAGCAAATCAAACATATAGTCTCATTTTCTCTCCTGGTTATACACAAAAGGTAGCATATTATACACAATTTTATCACCTCGCTTTATTTATTTTTTTTTAGCTTAACAATATATTCTGGAAATGGATCCTCATTTTTAAGCAGGTACATAATCATGTTGCCCTTTGACATTAAAGTCATTCAAAGAAGATCCATCCAATCTGCAAGACATGTCTTCTTCAGCCCTGCTCTTATCTTCCCTGAGATTTCATGCGTTTTTCAGTTTCTTTCTATTGCCCTGATAGTAAAGAAGGGCCCCTCCCTAGAAAGCCAGCGTCCCTGTGGAAAAATAAATGCTGAGGATATTACACAAATCCAAGAAACAGACTGAGGTCTACCGAGCCTCACCTCCTTCACAACGTTTCTTTGGGCGGCCAATTTCATTAAACGAAGGCTGAGAAAACAAACTTTAGGCACAGTGTGAATGGTGATAAAGAACAGCAAGACCATGCAGCGTGGATTATTGATGCCAGAGATGTGGGGACACCGCATGGAGCTTGCTTTGGCCCCTCTCCTCCCTCTGCTCCTGGAGAGAGACAGTCTGGGACCCCTGTGAGAAGAACACACCAGGCAATGTTGCTGTGTTTGCATCCTGCCGGGCTCAAGGCCCAAGGCTGCGGCCAGAACCTGCCAGCCCAACTGCTAGAAAAGAATGTGAGCCTAATGGCACTAATTAGTCTTTCATTTCTTCCTCCTGTAGCTAAGCACTTATCTGGGGAGGGAGCTGAGTAGTTCAGTGCTGGATGACCCATCTTGACTTTGGATGTTGCTACTGTTTTTCATTATCCTCACGTGTTATCGTTAGGTTGTGAGCAAAACCAATTTTCGTAATCACCCCCAAGCTCCCCAGCCCTTCTTCACTAGAATAATATCATCAATAGGATACACAAATCGGGCACCTGAGATTTAGCTGAATTAGTAATACCCCGAAGATCATTTCTGGCTGCAGTGATAAGCCTCCAATTCCATCTGTGAAGCGATCCTAATAAGGGAAATAAATGAGTTTCATAAAGCCACTGCTTTTGTGTGTGTGTGGGGGGGGGGGGGGTGCTCCCTCTTCAATACCCTGACCACTTTGTCCCACATGCAAACTTAAGTGTCAAGAACAGAACATATAAGCATCTGTCACACAACAGTCATTAGCCAAGAAACCTCAAAATACATTTCTCTGAAACTTCAGAAGCATTTTAACTCTGAGGCCACCCAGGAACATCGCTACATGAGAGTCCGTAAGTATTTCTCCCAATAAAGTACAGCTCATTTCTCAAAGCTGTTACGTCTCAAAGATGCTACGAAGCATTTTAAAAAGAATGGTCGCCCCAGGTGGGACTCAGCTGGCTGGAACATAGTCCCGTATACCAAAAGGCTGCGGGTTCCATCCCCGGTCTGGGCACGTATGGGAGGCAACCAATCAATGTTTCTTTCTCACATCGATGTTTCTCGCTCTCCCTTCTTCTCTCTCTAAAATCAATAAACATATCCTTGAGGGAGGATTGAAAAAAAAAAAAAAAAGAATGGTCAGTAAGATTTCATGGGGAAACAGCAATCCGACTAAGCCTGCTCTCGCTTGGCAACTGACGACTTTTTTCTTCTGAGACACATATGTAGATATGTCTATTTTGAGCTGAGCACACAAAACGATATTAAAGGAAATGTACCCTTTTAGACACAAGGTGGGTGAGTGTGCCCCAGAGGGAACAAGATGGGGAAAAGTACAGGAACTGCTCGGAACAGGGGATAGAGAATGGAGACAAGACCCGAATGAAGGAAGAGAGGGAACGTGAATAGACAGAAGAGAAGAGAAAGGTTAAAGGGTGGGGAAGCCCTGCGGAGGTCTGCTTGACGAATGGTGTGTGTCACTTCCGTGCTCTGTGAGAGGAAGGTAGGTCAGGGCTTGGGGTGACTGACTGAGTGTCCTGTGAATGTACCTGGCTTTGACCCAAAGCTCTTAATGCACAGTGACCCTGGCAGGTCATTCTATACCTTGGCTTACCTGGTAACATTATTCTGGAAGGAAAAGAGAGAGGCTGTAATAAGAAAAGGGGTGTACAGTGGGATATTAGGACATTCTGGATTTCCTCTCCCTCAAGAAGTTCAGGCAGGGTTCCTTAATATTTGTCCTCGGCAAAATTAAAGTGTCACCCCTACCTGCCACGAACCATGAAAGGAGTACAATGGGCAGAGTTTGCAAGCTGCTTTCTGAGAACTTAAAAATGTCTAGTCATTTATTTGAAAGTTAATTGCTCCGCTTTGAGATGTGCAAACTTACATTTCCTAAAAAACAACTAAACCCCTTGGTTTTCGGGGGGTCCACAGTACAGCTTTATTAAGGCAAATGTCAGCAAAGGAAAGAGGCCTGTCTAGCGTTTTCCCTCTCTCCGTAAACGCAAATAGCATCCCATCAGGAGTCTGGACACCTGTTTATTTTTCAACTAACAAAGGTGACGGCTATTAAATGATGGTTTCGGATCTGAGCTCCACTGTGTAGAACTCTGTGTTGGCCCAGAGTTCCCTGACCTGTAAACCATGCATCAGTCAGTTCTTGGTATTCTGATTAATTACTAAATGTATATTTCTCAAACTTCACAGATATTTAAGAAGTGCTGAAATGCCAGAGAGCAAGTCTAGGCGTGCCACCTTCTGCTGGTGGGCTGCCTGTCTTGTCTGGTGCCATCCCTAACTTGGTGAACCTGAGGCCCTTTTTTTTCTAATTTATTTTCTTATAAAAAATTTTTTTTCTTTATTGATTTTAGAGGGAGAGGGAAAGAGAGACAGAAACATTGGTGAGAGAGAACATCAATTGGCTGCCTCCTGCACGCCCCCCCACTGGGGATCAGGTTTACAACCTGGGCATGTGCCCTGATTGGAATCGAACCACCAACCTCTTAGTGCACGGGTTGATGCTCAACCACTGAGCCACACTGGCCAGGTGAACCTGAGGCCCTTTTTAATAGCTAACATTTATTAAGTACTTAAGTGTACACCAAGCAGTATTCTGAACTCTGCATGTGAATTCACTCACAGCTAGTCTGAGAAGTAGTTATCCCATTTTACAGATGAGGAAACTGATGTCTAGAGAGGTTAAGTGACTGAAGACCTCGGAGGAGGCCAGAATGTGAACAGTGGCTCCCAACTGTGCTTCCACTGGGACACCGAGCCTATTCTCTTTCCTTTTGTAAGCCTACTGATGTTTTTCTTTAAGGTCATAGCCCCCAAAAGCTTGGTTAAAATTTTTTTTTAAATATGTTGTATCAATTAAATCTACTAAATTTGTACTTTTTTCCAAATGTTATTGTGTTTTTTTTCAGTATTTTATGTTGCTTTTTACTTAAAAAAAAAATACTCAGATAATATATGGTCCCCTACTTCCTATCACAGCCTGTGCAAACAAACATAATCCCAGGGATAAATAGGGTGAATTGTTTGGAGTGTGTGTATGTGTTTGTATATCCCTCTATGTAATTATTGTATTATATCTATGTACTATATGTATTTAAATACACACACACACACACACACACACACACATACATGTTTTTAACATAAAAGATTATACCCAAGTTACATTTCTACAACTTGCTCTCTTCAATAAACAATGGGTCTTGACGCTCTTCCAATGCACTTAGATATGTCTTTCTTACAACAGATGCAAATAGTCAAATACCATCTTATCCAAGGCCATCCTACCATCCTATGTAAAATGGCACCACATCCACCTGTCTCCTAGTCCCTTACTTTGTTTTATTTTCTTCTCAGCTTTTATCAACTTCAGACATATTTATTTGCTTATTGTCTACCTCCTTCCACTAAAAGGTAGCTTTATAAGAACAGGACTTTTTTTTTTTTTAAATGTTATAATCCCAGCCTCACTCACACATACCTTTGGAATAAGTGAATGCTGTGAGATTATCCTTCAATAAGACACTATCAACAGTGTGCACCTGCCCATTGACCCACATCCTTGTTAACACTGGATATTGTAAGACATATACTTTTAGTAATCCACTGGATTATTTTAATCTATATTCCCTGAGAACTTCTTGAGTAAATTACCTGGTTGGATACTTTCCCCTTTGGTAATTGGGGATTTCCTCTCAACTATATGCAGGAGCTCTATACACATCTGAACCCTGATTCTTTGTATCTTCTGTGCACAAAACACTTGTTCTATTCTGTCGCTGGTGTGCCACTGGGTAGGCACAGAAGCTTCGACTGGCTCCTCGGGGAGCCCTGCCTGTGGGTAGAAACCAGAAGTTCTATGGCGTTACCATCACCATGAACTGGCTTGTTCCAGATGACTTGGGCCCTCCGAACCACTGGGTCAGGGCTGCCATTCAGGGCTGAACCCTACCCTGAATAAGGACGGTTTGAGCGCAGTGTTGAATTGGCTGCTGTCCAGCTCCCATCAAGTCAACGTAAAACATTTAAGGAATATTGTCGGAGGACAGTATTTCACTTTCATATGTTCTCTCCAGCCTGATTATCTGAGAGCAGAGTACGTGGCCTCTGCTCTCATGGAGTCACACTAGATGACCTCCACTTATCCAACTTGCTGATTAACAGATGTTCCCCATTCCTCCTGAAAATGCACCGAGGAAAGCCCGAGGCCAGCTGAATGCTAGCAGCCAGCAACTCTGGGCATTCCTGTACCACAGTTATTTGCTTGCCAAGACTCAATTGTGTTTTTCTCAAATCTATTTATACTAGTTAATTTTGTTAATAGAATCTGTAATTTGGTTAAATATTATACAAAGTGATCAAAATGTGGGTAAAAAGAGATTAATTGTTTCAGTGAAAATTGCTGTCACACTATATTTATATAAGATGACTGTAAAAAAAAAAAAAAATGAAAATTTTCCAGAAATGTAGAAGTTTGGAATATGTCATCATTCAGATTGCATTGTAAAGAAAAGGCCTTGCTAATGATGTTAATGATTGCCTGTGAAGGGGTTCAGAACAGGCCTCCCCAGGACGTGCCACTGTGGCATGAGAGTTATTCTGAGCCGAAGGCAATCGAGACCCTGCAGGCTCACGAGAAACTTTACCTCTCCCCTAAATAATTTAATTAGGAACCAGCCCATAATAAGAGTTATCACCAGAAATAACTTTTTCTGACCTATCTATAGGGCGGGGCAAACATCTACTAACTGAACATCTGCTCTTCTTATCACTATGTGAATGACCTTCCTCCCCTCTGAAGCTTCGTCTTTATCTCATCCTTAGCTCAGGATGCCATATAGACCTCATTTTAACTTTCTGTCTCTGAACCTCTCATGGATGTGGGGTCTCTGACTATCTAATGTGCATGGAGTTCCCATACATACTTATGTAATTAAATTTGGTTATTTTCTCATGTTAATCTGTCTCATGTTGATTTATTAGACCAGCGAAAGAACCTAGTAGGGTGGGTACAGGAAAATGTTTGATCCCTTAAAGTTCAGTCAAAATTATAACTCTTTTTTCAAAGGTTTTTTCTGATCATCCTGGAGCAAAGTTTCTTTTCCCTCTAAACTCCAAAAAGCACTCTGTTCATGCCTCCAAAACAGAGATTCACATTAAGCCTCATTGTATCTATTTGCTTACATGACTTGCAAGAATACTTTGAGGGGAAGAAACATGTATCATTTTGGTACTCTGAAGTGTCTACTGCACAGTAAATTCTATATAAATGAATGAATAAATAAATGTATAATAGAATGAATTAAGTACACATGATGAGAGTTGCATATGGTTTAAATTCTACCAAAAAAAAAGATTTGACACAGGTAGCCAATCTGGTCAGTAAAATGACCCATTAGTTTAACATTTTCTGCTTTAGTCATCATTCAAAGAAACTATAATCCAGGATTTGGTTGGGGGTGTAAAACATTTACTCAAAATAGGTACGACAACAAGCACGCACAATGTGAACTTCAAGTCAAGTCAAGGGGATGCAGAGATAGCAGCAGGGTTGGTCAGCTGTCTCTGGATAGAATTTGGGTGAGTGATAAAAGATATTTCCATTTCCCCAAATCACATTGTTTACCTAAGGCTTCTGGAACCGTTTCTAAAGACTCACAGGCCTTTAGCTAAGCCTGTTAGGTCAAAAAGCTCCCCACGGACTGTCTCACAAGGATCTGAAGAAGAACGAAGTAACATTGACTTCGGTGCCTCGGAGACAGCGCAACACAGCAGCAGGCAGACAGCCTGGCACATGGCCAGCCAAGAAAACGAGACATCTGTGTGTGAGCCAAACATCCTGCTGACCTTGAGCTGGAGGGATGAGCTTCTGGCAGGGACCGCTAAAAGGCTCAGCCTCCCTAAGCAGAGAATGCACTTCACGCTCAGGAGCAGGGAGTGGCGCGTGTCCCGTTCACCTTCCGGGTGCGTAGTAGTAATGAATAAAGTCAACTTTGTTAATTAGGGGACACAGAGGACAATCAAGTTTGTCAATTCTCTCACCTTCTATTGAGACGAGTACTGTCGACAGACCTATAATGCAAGCTGTGAAGGTAATTAAAAAATTTCCCGTAGTCACATAAAGAAGTTTAAAAGAAACAGGTAAAATGAATTTAGTAATATATTAGTAATAATAAACTATATTTAACCCAATAGAGCTACAGTTAGCATTTCAATATATAATCAATAAAAATGATTAAGAAGGTTATGTTACATGCATTTTGCATACCAAGTCCTTAAAATCCATATCCCCGTTTGGACTAGTCACATATGAAGTGCTCAACAGACACATGTGGCTAGTGGTTATACTATTGGACAGTGCAGACTTGAGGTATTGAAAATACAAAAGGGGTCAATTAAGCAACTATAAATAAGGAGAAAGGGTCCTGGCAGCCAGCACAGTCCTTGGAGAGGACAGATGTGAACTGAGGCTGACTGTTCCAGGTGGATGAGGAAGGAGAGCTGGAGGGCTCTGGGGGCTGAGGGAACCGAATAGTATCCTGCGTGGCAGAGAGCCGATGGGAACTGCATTTACGGAACCATTCAGGATCAGATTCTTTTTAGGTTAGCATTATTAACTGGTAACTATTAAACATCTTTTACACTCCCCCCTCCAACTTCCCATCCTTCACTTTTTCTTTTTTCTGCCATGGTTGCCACAGACAACAGTTCAGGAAGAACCTGCTCTCGCCCTCTAAGAATGAGGAAAGTCTACAGACACAACCTACCACACAGGTCCAAAGGTACCGCTGGTGTGTGTGCGGGGGAGACACTTTGGGGAAAATCCTTCCCATTTAACAGAATTCAAAATAATGTTTCTACAAGAATGACTATTTCCCATATGCTTTATTTTCTAGGAGGTTGAACTGACACACGTTCCAGAGGACTTGTAAAAGCTGTTAGCCAGGTTTCAAACACGTTTCCCCACGTGGCTTCTCGAGGTCAAAGAGGTCAAGGGAGACTCTTACAAAGGAACTCCTCTCTGCCCACGTTGCTGGGCCTGGGCCTCAGTTTTGAGCTTCTGCAGCTCCACAGGATGGGGCCAAGATAAACTTCCCACACGGCCTCACCCTGCCCTGGCCTATAATCTACACTGACTGCAGTGGCATGCATTTCAAAACTGCCGTGGGTCTTATGGTCGCGTTACTATCTGTCAGGACATCTGGGATTAGTAGAGGAAGATACCACCAAAAGCAGTGGCTTTTAAACCTTTATTTTACTTTTTAAAATTTTTTACCTCAACCTACATTTCGAAATAATTGTGTCATGAACCTGCACATACATATGCAAAATACACACAAATATACATAAACTGTATCAAGAGAATCATGAAACAATACTTTAGTGCCCCTGAATGTACTCTGAAATTTTAATCCCAGCTCTATTTCATTAAAAAATAAAAATAAAACAAACCTGTTGTTGCCCACTGTATTGATCACTGCCCATGAATGGGTCATAACCCTGTTTGAAAAACAGTGGTCTAAAGGTTGTGGTTTAATTTCCTAAGTTGCTACCATAACATGTCAACTTCCAGGGCCTTTCACAATCTGGGCTTATGACAATCTGTCTTGTATGAGTTACCACTTTTCCTAACACAGCTTTTAAAATAATATAAAAGGCATCAAAATTGGAAAGAAAAAAGTAAAATTGTCATTATTTGCAGATGACATGATACTGTATATAGCGAACCCTAAAGATTCCACCAAAAAACTACTGGAAATGATAAATGAATTCAGTAAAGTAGTAGGAGACAAAATAAATATCCAGAAATCAGTTGCATTTTTATACACCAATAATGAACTCTCAGAAAAAGAACTTAAGAAAACAATCCCACTCACAATAGCTTCAAAAAGAATAAAATACCTAGGAGTAAATTTAACCAAGGATGTAAAAGACCTGTACTCGGAAAATTATAAGACACTGAAGAAAGAAATGGAAGAAAATACAAATAAGTGCAAGCATATACTGTGTCCATGAATAGGAAGAATTAACATGGTTAAAATGTCCACACTACCCAAAGCAATCTATAGATTCAATGCAATTCCTATCAAGATAACAATGGCATATTTCACAGAACTAGAACAAATATTCCAAAAATCTATATGAAACCACAAAGACCCTGAATAGCAACAGTGATCTTGAAAAAGAAGAACAAAGTTGGAGGAATCATGCTGCCTGATATCAAACTATACTGCAAGGTCATAGTAATCAAAACAGCATGGTTCTGGCATGAAACAGATATATAGATCAATGGAACAGAATAGAGAGCCCAGAAATAAACCCACACCTTTATGGTCAATTAATATTTGACAAAGGAGGTAAAAATATACCATGGGGTAAAGATATTCTATTCAATAAATGTTGTTGGGAAAATTGGATAGATGTGTGAAAAAATGAAACTAGACCACCTTCTTCACCATACATAAGAATAAACTCAAAATGGATTAACGACTTAAATGCAAGTCATGAAACCATACAAATTCTAGAAGAAAACATAGGCAGTAAAATCTCAGACATTTCTGGTAGCAATATTTTTTCTGATATATCTCCTCTGGCAAGGGAAACAAAAGAAAAAATAAACAAACGGGATTACATCAAACTAAAAAGTTTTTGTATAGCAAAGGAAACCTTCAATAAAATGAGAAGACAACTCACTGAATGGAAGAACATATTTGCCAATGATACATCTGATAATATGTATCCAAAATTTATAAGGAACTTATAAAACTCAACATAAAATCCAATTAAGAAATGGGCAAAGGACCTAAATAGACACTTCTCCAAAGAGGTCATACAGATGGCCAATAATCATATGAGAAGATGCTCAACGTCACTAATCATCAGAGAGATCCAAATTAAAACCACAGTGAGATATCACCTCACACCTGTCAGAATGGCTGTCATTAATAAATTAACAAACAGTAAGTGTTGACGAGAATGTGAAGGAAAAGGAAAAAGTGCACTGTTGGTGGGAATGCAGATTGGTGCAGCCACTGTGAAAAGCAGTATGGAGTTACCTCAAAAAATTAAAAAATGTAACTACTTTATGACCCAGCAATTCCACTTCTGGGAATTTTTCTGAAGAAACCTGAAATACTAATTCAAAAGAATATATGCACCCCTATGTTCATTGCAGCATTACTTACAATAGCCAAGATCTGGAAACAGCCCAAGTGTCCATGAGTAGATGAGTGGATAAAAAAAGCTGTGGTACATTTACACAATGAAATACTACTCAGCCATAAATAAATAAATAAATAAATAAATAAATAAATAAATAAATAAATAAAAAGGAAATCTTACCCTTTTGTGTCAGCATGGATGGACCTGGAGAGCATTCTGCTAAATGAAATAAGACAATCAGAGAAAGACAAGTGCCATACGATTTCACTCATATGTGGAATGTAATGAACAAAATGAGCTAACAAGCAAAATAGAGACAGACTCAGGGAAAGCAGGCTGACAGTTGCCAGGGCAGGAGGGAGGGAAGTGCAAGGGTTGGGATAGAGGAGTTGAGCAAAAAAAAGAGAGAGAAAAAAAGAAAGAACTCGTGGTGACTGCCAGGTGGAGGTAGAGGAGAGTAACGGGGGGGATAAATGGTGATAGGAGACTTGTCTTGGGGTGGTGAACACACACACACACACACTACAGTATACAGATGATGTGTTGTGGAATTGTGCACCTGAAACCTGTATACTTTTGTTAACCAGGGTCACCCCAATGAATTCAATAAAAAAATAAAATAATTCTTCATTTTACTGGGTATCTACAATGACAGTTTCTGTACTAGAGACTACATGTATAATATCTTTATTACTAATAGCTCTGTGATGAGAGTATTGATTTCCTCCCAATAGACAGATGAAGAAACTGAGGCTCAGGGCATTTGACCAAGTGAATAAGTGACTCAGCTAGAACTTGAACTGATGTGAGTGTAACCTCAGAGCCCCTTCTCTTTCCACTGGAACACTCTAGCCTCCAAGTTAGCCCTTCCACTAGCCCCTCCACTCACCCTGCCTGCAGCCCTACCTAGAATGTCCTTCCAGCCTCTGCTTCTGGCAATTCACACCTGCCTACTCATATATCTGGACGCAGTTCAAACCCTGCTTTTTGCAGGAATCCACCCAGATGGCGTTGGCCCATGTTCTCCTCCCTTCTAACTCTGGGAGGCAGTAAAGCTCAGCGGTTAGAACTGGAGCACCAGAACCAGGGGCCCAGTTTGGAATGCTAGTTCAGCTACTTAGTCTGCCGACGACGGTGTTAACCCTTCTGTGTCTGTTTCCTCTTCTTCAAATGGAGATGAGAATTGCTCTTAACCCATAGAGTTGTTGTTAGGATAAAGGAGTTAATAAACAGTGAATTAGTACAGAAGCTGGTACCTCGTAGGAGCTTAGTAAATACTATTGTTTAGTTGTACCAAATTAAGACTTCATTATACCCTGTCCTTCTCTGAATTACTTACTCGATAGTATATATTCTAGTTCTTTGACTAGAATGGAAGTTCTTCCCAGGCAGGACTGTACCACATTTGTATGTATAGCTGTACCCCAGAGTTACAAATACCAAGTGTGCCATATGCATTTAACAAGTATCAGATTTAGGCATCACAATACTGGCCAATGCCGGATGAAGAAATTTTTTTAAAGCAAAGGAACACCCAGTGAGGACCAGCCAGTGTGAGTGATACTGGTTACCTTTGGGGATAAGTTTGTTTGGGGACACTCACCAGGATGGTTTTCAGTTCCACATGTAGCAGTGCTCTTGGGGAGATCTGTGGTGCAAAGGCCACTCTGTGCTCTGTGCTGTGACTGAGCCGATACAAATTTCATATATCATGTACCTGAGAACTGAGATCTGCAAAAATGTACATTGCTTCATTTCTCCAAAACTCATGTTATTTTAGCTCTTGGGCCTTTATTTGCACTTAAGTTTACTCAGTCTCTTCAAATTTAAAGCTGTGATTCTAAATATGATTCTCTCTCTCACTTCCCTTTCTCTCCTCCTTCACCAGGGTAAGTCCCTAAGCCCAAGTGGGGCAAGAATGGAATGAAAAATAGGCCAAATAAATTCTGGAGGTTTGTTCTAACTTCAAGCTTTTAATGAGTCTGTGAACATGGCTTTCAGAGGTTAGTTTGTTGCATGGTCCTCAGCAGAAAATAGAACATTTTAAATGTCGATGTAGCCACTTTGTCTGTCTCCGGTTTTCTTTGTAACCTCACCTAGTTTTATTCTTTCTGAAAACCCCCACCCCCACAATGAGCACCTACCGTAAGGAATGACAGTTACAGCAAAGACGTCAGCCTGGCTGACTTTTGCCACCAGTCATAATAGAAGCACTTTTTTTTCTCTTGTACACAGAAACACAAAACAGCAGATTCAAAAAGGCACAAAGAGGGGGGAAAAAACACCCAGGCAGCTAAAGAAAATTACATATTTCACTGTATTTATCATCTTTTCCAAGTGAAAGTGTGCAATCTTTTACATATCTGCCCACAGGAAAAACATTTCTGTTCCACTAGAAACACCCTTATTGATTTTGATGAAACCCAAGAACTGGTTTCCCTTGTAGAATATCACCTGTTTAATGTCCCTCCTCACCAATTCTAATATCCTTTAGGTGTAATTTTTTTCTTGGAAGCCAGCTTGATCAATCATTCTATATATACTATCTCTTTAGGCACTTGATACTGTTGTTATTAAATCATAATTTGTTGAATGGTTGTTTCCCACATAAGACTGGAGATCAATGAAAGCAGGAACCATATCTGCCCTGAATTATTTCTCAGCACCTAACATAGTGCCTGGCTCAGAGTGGGAGCTCAGCAAACCTTTGCCGGCCGAATGCCTGAGAACACAGGGGGCATTTCAGGTAGCAACACGCTCCATTTCTTGCATTCTGAAAACCCACCAGACTAATGTTTCCTATATACCATTGCAATTATAGAGACAGATTTTATAAATTATAAACAAAAGAGATTTGTTAAAAACTTGCAGAATAATTTTAGTCTATCTTCAAAGCTAAAACATGACATTTCTATTAATAATTGTGGGAAAAGATGCAGAAGGATTAAAATATAAGTTAATTTTAATTTAATGGATTTAAAAATTTTTAAATTACATATATGCAACTTCCTTCTCTCTGTTACTTTAGGCAACTGTCCTGGCAGAAATTGCCAGGGCACCATTGCCAGGTGATCAGAGGTACTTACCAAGTAGATAAGATTGCTCTCTGTTTTTTCATGCAGTGTAATTGAGTTTAAACTAGAGCAGCATGTCTCAAACTTTCATGAGCAATGAACCATTTGGGGATCTGTTTTAGTCAATGTAGAGTGAGGCCCAAGCTTCTGCATTTCTAACAAGCTCCATTCGAATGTCTCACTATCCGTTCAAGGATCACCATTTAAGTAGCAAGCAAGGGTCACGGACTGACACAGGTCAGAGGGCACAATCATCTCCTGAAATAAAGGATTTTCTTCACTCAGAGGTAGCTCAAAAGTGCCAAAAGTAACAAACAGTTTAATGTCTGACAAGGCCAAACTCTGAAGGGGAAACAGCAAAGGCCACCTGTCACCAGCAGAGGACAGCAGAGGGCAGGGTAAATTGCACAGGACTTTCCATAGGCCAAACACCTGCATGGGCAAGAGGGCAGCTGGAAAAGCAAGAACCTGAAAGAATCGGTAGCAGTAAGGGAGATATTCACATGGGCCAGAATGAACTGGTAGGGAGCACTTTGCAGCTGGAAGGAAAACCCATCATAGAGTCAGGAGACCCAAGATCCACTGAAACTAATAAGCAGTGCCTTTGGGCCCATCACTTTATCACCGTCAGACTCTATTCCCTCATCAATAAAATAGGAAGAAGTGCAAAGGGTGATCTCTAAAGGGTGTACCTAACCTTCACGTTCTGTGATCAGTGCTTCTTGTTCAGACTTTGAGGATACCAGAAGGGTCCTTATCCTATAGGTAAAGGGTGGGGAGTCAGAGGGAGCACAGAGCCCACGGAGAGATGGACCACTGGAGGGGCCCAGCAGGACACATGGGTGGGCAGTGAATGGGTTTGGTCTGAAAGTCAGGGATCCATGGAAGCTTTGGAATTTTTACTCTGTATTTTTAATTTTTTCCATTTGTTATCAAAGATTACATCCAAATTGGTTAAAAAGTCAAATAGGACTATAAGACTTATCACCAAAACAACAGTCCCTCATCCCTTTTATCTTCTTCATCGTTTTCACCAAAAGCAATGTCTGTGAGCTCTTTTACCATTTCTTTTCCAAATATGCCTCCATATATTTTTTTTAAAGTACAATGTAATCCTATTACTTGATTCAGTAGCTACTGATGTTTTACTATGGTGGATTAGGATATTGATTCAATTACACCATCTCTTACCTTTCATTATTTTTCAAATATAATTTATCTTATTTTATCATATTTATATTCACTGTTTTCATATTACAACTATATGAATATTATTCAAGTAACATGCTATGATGATATTTAAATTTTTATACAACTTTCTGTTTATCCTGGAATTAATCATTGTCTTTCTTTGACCATCTGACTAAATTCCCCACATTCTCTAGCATCTCTGTCACATGGGAGATTATTTCTTGGCTTCACATTTTTTTGTGTTGTGTCCCATGTTTCCTGGATCCAATCCTTCCTCCTGGTTTCCCCATTATTTCAATGGAGCATAGCCCCTGGTGTCAATGCCTCTCTGGTCATTCTCTAGTAGATTTCTCAGCAAGCACTCACGGGACCAATACTTCCTAAGCGTTGGCATGGTCATGACAACGGGTCTGAACTCTGTTTTTGAAGGTGAGTTGGATTGGATGTACCCTTAACTTACATTTTCTTTTCTTGAATATCTTAATTATGTTATCCCACTGTTTCCTGGCATAACACATTGCTCTTGAACTGTCTGATGAAAGTTTATTTTCTTTCCCTAATACATGAATTGTCTTTCAGCCTGGATACCCTAAGGATTTTTTTCTTTCTCTTTTTCAAGTCCAGTATGCTTATGAGACTGTGCTTCAGTGCTGGCTTTTTCGGGTCAGTTTTCCCAAGTATTTTCCATTTTAATCTAAGGTTTAAAATCACCCCCCACCCCAGGAAATTTCTCTTGAATTACAGATATTAGTATTTGTGTGCTCCATTTATATAGTGTTCTTCTTTGGGGATTCCTATCATATGTATATTAAATCTTCTTTGCTTGTCCTTTAATATATCACTTTCTTTCAAATCTGTTTCTTTCCTCTATTTCTTACTGGTTTTTTTCCTTTTCCACTCTTTTATTTTTCTAACGCAATATCCATTGTGTTTATTTGCTTTCGTTTTCTTCCCGGCTTGTCATTTTACTTCTTTTGTGAATTCTGTTGTTTCTCATTTAAATTTCCTTTTCTCCAATTATCTCATTTCTAAGGTTTTCTTTCTTTTTAAAAAAAAAAAATATTTATATATATTTAATTGATTTTAGAGACAGAGAAAGGGAGAGGGAGAGAGAGATAGAAACATTGATGAGAGAGAACATTGATTGGCTGCCTCCTGCATGCCCCCACCGGGGATCAGGTCCACAACCTGGGCATGTGCCCTGACTGGGAATTGAACCGGCGACCTCTTGGTGCATGGGTCAACGCTCAACCACTGAGCCACACTGGCTGGGCAATCATTTCTGAGGTTTTCTAATTCTGCTTTCTGTTGTTCTCTCATGGTGTTTTTGTTTTTTAATCAAATTTCTGTTTCTTTTAGCTGAGTTTGAAATATCAGTTTATAATTATCTGTTTTGTGGGTATACTTTTCTGGGACTTGTCATTGAGTCAGGAGGATATTATTCTACTTCTTATTCTCCTTTTTTAAAATAACAATTCTTTTCTGTTGCTCTTTTTTTCAGACAGGTGAGTTTTACTATACTTTTAGGAAAGAAGGTAAGTGGATAGCTTTTTCAGTTTGATAACTCTAGAATTCCCTCTTCCATTGGTTTGGTAGAGATAAATATATATGGCCTTTGGCTTTATGAAATGTGTCTTCTCTGCCCTCCTCTCCCTTCTCAAAGGAATGAGAAATTCCATTTTCATCGGAATTTCTCATTCCTTTGCCATTATTATTTCTATTCTCAATTTGCATTCTACTCTCAGCAGTTTCTCCTCCGTGCAGACCTTTGCCTCTCAAGGGAGATTTGGGTCTTAGTTGCTACAGTTGGTAGAGCCCAGACTACCCCAGATGTTCTCCCATTAATTATAGTCTCCAGCTCGTCACAAATTCAACTCAGACTCGGGTCTGGTCTTTCCACCACATCTCATGGTGAGACAGAAGAACGCGGTGCTGGTTCGCACTGCTCCTATCCCGTCACCCTGCCCCCACTCCCACGTTCTCTTGCGTACGTGTCACTTTAAGAGGTTAAGTCTGAAAAGTTTCAGGGAAAGCGATAACAGCATGGTTTATGAATGTCCTTGAATCCCCCTCCATATAAATACTGACGGAGCAACTATTAACCTTGAGTTTTTAAATTTTACCAGTATTTTTTCAAAAATGTGCAACTCATTGCATCCGTGGTTTTGGTTTTGCTATTGTTGTCACTCAGTCAGAGCACCTGATTTTGAGGTGATCTTGGGCTTATGTAATCCACTCGTTCACCATTTGTAAGTAGGATAAACACTAATACCCATGAGTTATCAAAATGATAAGACAAGGTGATGTGGAAGTTGAAATGTATGAAACTGCCCATGATTTAACTTGATATTTAAAAAAATTATTCATGAACTGCAAAATAATCTGCCATTGTTAGTTATTTCAAGATAGATTTATGAAATATATGGAAAACCTATAGCTTTACGTTTAACTGCATTGTTTTTGTCCAATACGGTATTTTTTTTTTTTTTTTTTTTTTTTTTTGGTCTCTTCCACCCAAAATATAAGCTTCCTAAGAGCAAAGAGTTTTATCTGGTTTTGTTCAATGCCATATCTTCACTGTCTACTACAGTGCCTGGCACATTGGAAGCATTCAATATATACCTGATGGCTGAATGAATTATTTGTGCTAACTTTGCCTTGAAGCATAGTATGCAAAAGATAAAACAAATAGGCAAAAATTAGGTTATTAGTTCATTGCTGGATTGGGCCTGTATAATATGCTCTGCCAACCCATTTCCTTCAGGATTTCAGTTTATTTTTCATTCTTGCCGAAAAATAACCTTGGCTCTCCTACGGCAGGGATTTGGCAACACCTGCAGCGCCAGAAACAGCTACTGCAGCGAATGTGGCAGCATTTTGCTCCCAGGCTCCATTCTCCAGTCCTAAATATGACAGCCTGAAACAATGTGGAGAATAGCTGGGCCGAGAACAAGGAACAGCACTGTCTTTCTCCCACCGGTGTTTATCGAAGTCTGGTGGTATGTCTTTATGTAAATAGACTTGTGTTAATGGAGCAATCTGTCAAAATAAGCTGGGCTGCTCAGAGGGGCCGAGTAGGTGTAACAGCACTTCCCTGTCCCCTGGGAGCTTTTTCTTTGAAGAGGATGACAAATGAGAGCAAGCCAGAGCCTACGGTAATGACACTCAAAGCAAGAAAATAATAGCATAAGGCTTAGGATGGGCTCATATGAACTCAACTATAGATGGGTTTTGTGTGTTTAAATAGCCAGCCCTTTCCATCTGCATTCCAAACACGGGAGAAGGAGCACGCAAATGCAGAACCATCACCAGGTGCCTTCTAGTTAGCGAGTTTTGCAAGAACAAGGAGGTAAAATGAACAGATTAATGAGCAAACGTTTAGCCTCTGCAGGTTTTCTCCCTCTGTACTAATGAAGGGGTGACAAAGCCAGTCGTTTGCTTCATCACGGCAGGAACTTGATAAATGAGTCGTATATTTACATCCTGAGATATATGGGGTGGGGCGGGGGTGCAGAGGGGCGTGTGGGGGGAGAAACTACCATGAAGACTCTTGGACTTTACTCACAATATTTGCTGCTTGTAAAACAACACAATGAACGGGCCAGGTGTAGGTTAACCCTTTTAGTTGGTGCCAGGACCTTGAATTCTTTGGAAAGAAGGAAAGGATTTAACGTAAACTACAAACGCTTTAATCAAGTGGCTTTCTTCACATACCATGAAAGCATTTTGAAACATTCAAGTAAAAAAAAAAAAAAATTCCCTTATTTTCTGAAAATATAACCTCTTAAACACCAAGGACGCTGCCAGACCAAGTCCTGTCAAGTAACAAGGCACAATAAGAAGCTTAAAATGGGTAAGGATTAAGTTACTTGTGTATGAATAAGCTCATTTTTGTTGTTCAGGCCTCAATCCTTAAATGATCCTATCTCGTGCGTGGAAGGTGTCTCCTCATTAAATTATACATTAGTATTCTCAGTGTGGGTCCCAATGGGACCCAAACTGTCCCCAGGGCTACCCAACCTTGGGAGACAAATAAATACATCAATAGCAATAATTCAGAGTTTGCTCATTCATTGTCCCTACTGGCAGGGCCCTCCCCTCAGCCCAACCAGGTGTTCCTGAGATGCCCTGGACACGTCTCATATGTGCAGAGGAGAAATCTGCACCTGCTCCCTCAGCGAGCACAGGTACTGCCCCACTGAGGGCACCTTCTGAGGGAATGCCATCCATTCCCAAATGCCATTCTTGCCCCGGTGCGTTCCCCCTGCTCTCAAATCTGCAAACACACCAGCTACCCAAAGACACGCATCCCCTTCAGGCTTCATGGGTCAGAGCCATGCTGGTTCTACAGCAAAAAGCGACAGGGTCTCTCATTCCAGTCCATGTCCCACTTTGCTTTCAGGGCCCCAAAACAGCCTGACGTGTGCCCACATCTCGCAAAATCTTTCGTGAAAACATCTTCATCTGCTTCTGAGTTTTGCTCCTTTCTCCACCCATCTCAAATGGAGACAAGGCCTGGGATTGATAAACACCCTTCTTCCATCCCAAAGGGGCACAGGTGTTCTTCTTCCAAGAAAAATGAAAGTCCCCATGCAAATGAACTCCTCTGGGGCCTTCTTTCCATTTGATAACATGCCAAGATAGACTTGAACCTTAACAGGGGAGTGTCTGATCCTGCCTCATCCTGTCTCTCACACCTAGGCACCAGGTCTTTGGCATTTTTCCTTCATAAAACTTCATCCTGACTTTCCCTTTTCTTCTCATCTGCCACCATCTCCACTCAAGCTTACCTCTTTGCTCCTGGCTTACCTCAGAAGTTCATTAATTGGAATCACTGCTCTGCTAATTTATCCTAAAAGCTGCTCCCACAACAATAATTTTTACATGGTGCCTTGAACACATAAACTTTTTGCTGTAGTTTCTGACTTTCAATTGGCCATATGAATCAGGTATGTCGAAGTGGAGAGAATGGTGGCCTTGGAGTAAGTCACCCTGGGATCAAATCTTAGCTCTGTGCTTGAATAACTTTTGTAATTTTGCTTTAAACCTAAATTTAATCATCTGTAAAATGTGATATTAATATGTACTTTGTAGGGCTATTGTAAGGACAAATTCAATAATGTATGAGAGTGGGTGTTTTTTTTTTTTTAATGTGGAAATACAAATGTGAAGAATGTTATGAAAATTCAAACACTTCCCCTTGGAACTGAAGTCCTCCATAAGCTGGCTACTACCCACTTTTCCAACCTTTTTTCCAATTCCTCCCATTGCCAGCCCTCCTACCTTGACTCACCAATCTGTTTCATGACCTTCAAACTCGTCATTCACATCCAGACAATGTTAGCTGCTGTGATAGAAAAACCAAAAGGTCAGTGGCTTAATGCAAGAGAAATTTATTGCTTGCGCGCTTACAATCCAAAACAGGTGTTCCTACTTGGCAGATGGTTCTCCTCCAATTGATGATTCAAGGATTCAGGGTCTTTCCACCTTATGGTTTCCAGGGTCACTCTAAAAGTAGAGTGGACACGGGTGAGGGAGATGATTATGGGCCATGCCTGGATATGGCATGTATCAGAGCTGAGTTACATAACAACATCTAATAAAGCCCAGTAGAGTGTCCAGTAAGAAGAGGACACAGGTTCAGTGAATGGCCAGCTACTCTGCACCACCACCCCAGACATACAACTAGAATCTATTTCCCAGAATGGATTTTCCAGATGCATCCTTCAGAAGCCAGCTCAGGCCTTGCTTCATTCATGAAGTCCTTTTGGAGCAATCTAGCTGATGATCTTATTCTCTAAACTCAAACTCCTAGCATATGTTAATAATACTATTCTTAGACTCATTTGCCTTCTTTTTGTTAAATCACAAAGACTTATCAGCTCTCTTTCTCCTCAGACTCTCTGAGACATTAAAATCTGAGCACCTTCCTTGATGAAATTCTTCATTACATCATGGTCCATGATTTCAGACCCCCTCCTGCTTCCTGTGAGCTCTATTGCTCGCTCAGTTGCTCAGTTCTCCCCTCCTCCCCCCGCAAAAGAATGATTCTTCTGGTGAAAGTGGCTAGGAGGCTGCAGTCAGACCTTGAAACTCAACCTCAAAGCCAAGAAATACTGGCTGGGGAAGAAGCCAACCTCAACCCAGAGATCTCCCCAAGTTTCTAAAGCCCCTTCAACTGTTAAGTCGAGTTGTATGAGATTAACAATTTAGACATAACACATATTGGAGTAGAATTTATACTTTTTTGTAGTTAATGATCTATAGTAAGTAGAGGGTAGTATTGGTTATAGAAATAGTAATAAAAACAGGAGTAAAATGTTTAAGGCAGTAGGTTGGAAATAGTGGAAGGTGTAAAAGTGTCTTCACTTTGTATAGTGTTCATTAGTCAGATATAGTAAAGTTCAAGTAATTCATTTCCTCCCCACAGATGGCAACATGTGTGCTATTCACTCATCTGTTCATTGTTTTGAGGAACAATGAGACACTATGAGATGAAACAAAGTGTAATTTGGAGACGGAAGAAAATCAGGAAACGATTCCACGGTAATGCCTTATAGAAATTTAAAAAATGAAAAAAAAAAAAATTACCAGAATTCCAAAAATCCACCTGTGGCTGTAAAATAGCCTCCAAATCCCTCTCTCCTCTAACTTCAAACCCTCAGCTGGCCTGATCTCATAGGACAATTTGGAAATCCCTACTCTGAAATCCCCAGAGAAGCCCTGAGCGGTAGAGATCTTTGCTCGCCCACCACTCTGAGCAGCCCAGCGGTCAAGCCGTCCTGTTCTCTGAGCAGAGGAGGGGGCTCAGCCCATCCTTTTGAACAGACAGAAACCTCACTTCTCGTTCCGCTGTTGACAGCACGGAACGCTGTAAACTAAAGACTCCTTCACATTTGTTCATGCAGCTCAGCTCTTGCCCTGTTGATGTTTCTAAGCCCGAAGACAATGAATGATGAGTCATTCTCCCGGACTCCTGCTAAGGCAGGCCGCCCGGTGTGAGTGAAAACATCATTTAGCAGTAGCTGATCTTTCCCTTTGGTTGAGGACCAACTCAGACTAGGCATGGCTTTGAAGTTATTTCTGTCTCGGTGGATTAGAAGTATCAAAAGAAGCAGCTACACAAACCTTTTAACAAATATTTACAATCCTGCACTAAACAACCTCCACTGTACCTTAACCTTTATGGTCTTGTGAAATGCTTGCCATCCTCTCTGCCAAACTCCTGCGACTGCCAGAGGAGGAGAGGGAAGCAGCTCAAAGGAAACGAGGTATAAACAGTAAGGCAGCCACTTTCTCTGCTGTGGAGGAGAGAGGCTTCTCTGCTGACCTACCTGCAGAGGAGCGCTCTCTTTCCCAGACCCAGCCCTCCCCGGAGGGGACTCCTACCTGAGGGATGCTCACTTCCTCCAACTGTGTGGCCAAAAGCAGTGCAGGAGGGACACAAAACAGTAGGTTAACCTACAAAGGAGATTAGCTCTTATGTTTTTATCTGTGAGAAGACTGCAACACTTTGCATAGTTACTTCTAAAATGCTGTAGGGATTAGTTCAGTGGATGATGCTGATGTGTTGTTTTTTTATTTTAAAGACTCCTCACTGTGAGCACAAAGATCTCATGAGAAAAATAGATAGAGGATAAAAGGATAAATGAAAGAAGCCGCAGGTGGGATACCATGTTGATGGGGCGGGAAAGAGCAGTGGTCCAGCCCCTGGCTCCTCTCCATCCCTACCTCCCAGGTCCCCCTGGAGTCAGGCCCATGATGAGATAGGTCAAGGAGACTGATAGCTGTGGTCAGCACTGGTGAGCCCTCCAAGTGGCTTTAATCAGCAACAGAGGCCTATCAGAGAAGTTATCAAGAAAGGCAGAACTTTAGAGGAGCAGATGACAGCTGCTGACATAACCACCACTGAAGTTTGTTTATTAACTCCCATGACATGGTACCCATGCACCCCAAAACTTAGAGAGAGACTCCGAGGGAACCCAGATGGCAGCCCCACGGCAGTGACAGAGACAAGAGCCAGAAGTATGTGCTATCCTGTTCACAGGACTAGCTGTTACCTCTGCTGGTGTGATCCAGGAATGCAAAGTAGAAGTAGATGAACTAGGGATTTGGAGGCTAAGGTCATGGTCAGGAATTTCATTCATTCATTCATTCATTCATTCATTCATTCATTCATTCATTCATTCTTCAACAAATGTCTGTATTACACAGCACTGGGTTAAATGCTTTGCAACACAAAAATAAACAGAAGTCTTACTTATAGTAGGCACTACTACAAGTACACAAATACCTATAATACGGGTTAGGAATGGCTCATTATATAGTCACAGATACAGTCTATATTGCCTAAGCTCAGGGAGAGAGATGATCTCCATATTGGGGGAACTAAGAAAGGTTTTCTTTAGGAGCAAAGAACTGAAGTAAAATTAATTCGTGCAAGAAGGTAGGGAAGGTATTCTCAAGGAAAAACGGAAAAATTGGACGTGCTTAAAAATAAGAGCAGATGGTTCCATCTGACTCGGCAACAATGCACAGAAAAGGAAATAGTGGGAAATGTGGTCGGGAACGTGGGATAGTCGGGGGATGGAGGGCCAAGTGTGCCAGTTCGAGGAGTCTGATGTTAAGGTTCTAAAGTAATTGGAAGTCATTAAAGATTCAATGGCAAAAGAATGACTTGATAAGATGGTTCCTTCAGGAAGATTTATCTTTGTGGAATGGCCAAGAAAACTCGTGTATACAGGGCCAGGTTCAAGATCAAACTTCACAGTAACTCCTGTTACAGAAATATTCAGCAGCATGAACAAGCAAGAAGATCATCAGTTTCCTATAAGCTCAGGGAGTCATGTAAGATATGAAGTCATGTGAATAATAGCCCACGTCAGTCATAATTAGGGAGGTCTGTCCTCTGGAGGGAGGGGAAGGGCCGAACACAATGAATAGCTAATTATTATATGTAAAATGATTCTCACCCGTGCTTATCAACAAGGGGTGCAGTCCCTGGGAAGCCTTTCTGGATGCCTCACAATCTCTCCCCACCTCAAATGGATTGGGGAGCTTTCTTTCATATCCCACAGACACCAGTACAGAATCTTAACTTGCTCACTGTGTTGTGAAATTTTTCAACCATTTAAAAAGCATATCGAATAATAAAACAAACACCCATGTACCCAACACACATGGTTAAGACTTTTTTGAGTTTATTTTATATCCTTACCATTTATGTCAATATACACATTTGTTTAACATTGATGATATTCAATATCATGTTTGTGAAGTTTAGGCAATTGATATATGTAGTTCTAGTCTTTCATTTTCATTGCTTCCTAATCCACTGTATGAATGAAATGTATCATTTAAATTGCTTACCCATTGCCTGGTAAGTGACGTTTTATGTGGCTTTTGTTTTTTCTGTTACCCTTCTTGTCCCTATCTCCATACATACATGTAGGAATTTCTCAAGGACATATACTTACAAGTAGAATTTCTGAATGTGGATTGTACACACCTTCAACTTGATACTAGGCATTGTCCTGTCATTCTCCAGAGTGGTTGCACATTTACTTTGCTAAACTAACAGTGTATAAGAGTTCCCATTGCTCCACAGCCTCACCAGATTTTAGTGTTTTCAGGCCTTTAAACTTTCACCAATCCAATCAGTTTATTTTTCTAGATGAACTTTAAAACTGTGTTGTCAAGTTCTAATAGAATTTGTAACTTCATATATTTATATATTTAAAAAATTAGCACCTATATATATGATATTAATATAAACTCTTTCCATCTCAGAACATGATTTTTCTTTCCAATATTTTCTTTTGCCTCTTTGTAAAGTTTTGCACTTTTTTTCTAGTCTTAAATATTGCTGAAGTGAATGCATATGCTTTGCATATTTTGTTGCTATTGTGAATATAATTTGTTTCAAAAGTTGATTTTTTAAACCAAAATTTTACTTTATTCTTTTATTGACTTTAAATTTAAGTAGATTAGTGCCCCCCCCCCAAAGATGGAAAATAACTAAGAACAAATAGCTGAGCACATCCATTGCATTATCTAAAATGTCAAATAAAAGGTCAGCACTGAAATTAAATTTCAATACGATTATAAACACTGCTGGTCCCCTTCATGTGATCTGCCCCACTCTCCAGAAGCCCTATTTTTGTTTTCTCTTTTTAAAAAAAGTCTACTTCAATGGCTTCTTCTCCTAACATGCTGGTAACCTTGAGGTGATCCAGAATTCATCACATGGAGGAGTGGACAAAGGGTCGGCAATTCCTTTGAGACCTCTGTCCGCAGAGCGCTTTGCATTACCTTGCAACACCTTCCTGAGTTTTGCTAGCAGATGTGAGGACAGTGTTCAAGCTTTATCCCTATGCTCAAAACTCAAGAACATGAGAGACAGTAGGAGTAAGAATAGGGGCTCCTACCCCAATGCTACTACTCCCTTTTTCTCTGAGCATCCTCCCCTCATCAGTAGGAGTTACCAAGCCCCTTTTATGGGTCAAGGGCTGGGTTTCATGCTGTTAGGTAAGGGAGAGAATAAGAAAAGAACCAAGGGCATGTGCCTGTCCTTAAACAGCATGTAGTCCAGTTGGAAAGACGATTAAAGTGCATTCAGAATCAGGGAACAGTTCAGCACCTCTAGAAGTACTCTCTTTTCTTTTTTAAAATGTTTTTATTGATTTTTTTAAAAAAAATATTTTATTGATTTTTTTAGATAGAGAGTAAGGGAGGGGGAGAGAAATAGAAACATTGATGAGAGAGAAACAATGACTGGCTGCCTTCTGGACGCCCCCTACTGGGGATCGAGTCCGCAACCTGGGCATGTGCCCTGACTGGGAATCCAACTGGGACCTCTCAGTCCATGGGATGATGTTCAATCCACTGAGCAACACTGGCCAGGCAAAAATCTTTTTTTTTTTTTTCCATTAATCCTCACCTAAGGATATTTTTCCATTGATTTTTAGATAGAGTGGGGGGGAAGAAGGGAGGTAGAGAGAGAGAGAGGGAGAGAAACATAGATTGGTTACCTCCTGCACGTCAGGGGTTGAACCTGCAACCTAGGTAGGTGCCCTTGACCAGGAATTGAACCCAAAACCCTTCAGTCCACCAGCCAATGCTCTAACCAGCCAGAGCCTTTTCTTTTTCTATGCTACTCTCAGCTGCATCCGATTATAGATATATAAATAGATGTTTGATAGATACCTAGATAGATGATACATAGATGGAATATAGATAGATGATAGGTAGATAGATGATAGATGATAGATAGATAGATAGATAGATAGATAGATAGATAGATAGATAGAATAAAGATATAAAGACTATTTGGGGTACATTAGTTTCTGTGTCACTCTGTGAATTGGAATAATGGAAAATATTATTTTTAATACCACAACTGGATAGAGGCCTTAATTTAATGCCGCTGTGTCTCAACAGTGACAGCCAGGTCTGAAGGATACCATTACTTCCCTTTGGGCTCTGAGTGCATCCCTCCTGCAATCAGCACTCACCAGCCCCCAGCTGTGGGTTTTTCTGGACCACAGCACTTTCTTCTGCAAAGTTATGTTGAGTTCCCAGCTCTGTTTAAGCAATCTCTGGTGTGAAGGAGTAAACTAACCTGCTTCTCAGAACTTTGAAAGGATTAGGAAAAAAATCCAGAACCCTGTGTACCTGGGATTGATTTTACCTCTGTTAAAAAAAATAATAATAATTCTTCCCTCTAGCCCATTGCTTTAGAATGACACTTGGAGTTACCTCTACTGTGAGAGAGATTAGTCTGTTCATTTGTCTTGCATTACAGTGTACATCATTAAAGACTCAAATACAAAAGATATATACACAGTCTTGAAGATTAAAAGTAAATTGCAAGCTATTTTGGTTCTTCAGAGGGAATTAATAGTATCACATTCCGTAATCTTTTGTAGAGGATTTACAAAGTAGTTTCATAAATATGATCTCCTTTAATTCCTACAACAGCCTAGTCAGTAGGCTGAGCAGGTAATATTATTCCCATCAAATCCATAGATCTTCAGGCTAGATGGAACTTGAAGACCTATCCTGCAGGTAAGAAAACGTTCAGAGCAGTTCTGAGTTGACACAACTGGTAGAGATGGGACTAGCAAACCTTCTGGCACCCAGACCTTTCTACTACATCACGGTGCCTCATCTCTCTCAAGTAGGGAAGGCTAAAAAGTGGTCATTCAGTCTGTAGATGACCATGAGGGAAAGCAAGTGAGAGGCTCAAGGGTTTCAGTAGATGAATGTTTTTTTGTGACCACATCAGCTGAGACCCCCCACATTCAGGACCACCACAGTGTAAGGTATAGAACCCCTTAAAACTCCTATGGTTTGTGCGCCTATGTTGCAGCCGACAGAGAAGTGAAAAGCCCCCCATTCAGCCTTTCCAACTCCAAGGGAACATCGGTTCCCAGACAGTGGTCCACTGGCTTTCTCAGGGGATGTTTAGGAATGTGTGGAATTTCAGCATCTCTGAGTAAAAAGATCATCTCTAAGACCAACTGTGACGCATAGGTCCCAAACTTAGTCAAAAATCTTGAAACCCTGTTAGAATAAATTCCACCTATAATGGAACCAAATCTTACAGGTTTTCTCCACAATCAAAGCCATGGAATAGTTCCAGGACAAGGATTGCTTTCCAGCCCCTAACTCCTACGACTAACTAACCCTTGTGTGAGCCCATTGATGAGCTGACAAGGTGACAACCAAGCTAGGAATAGAATGAAGGACCATTTCTTTTATCAGGAAGCCCGTGTCTCCCTTCATGTTAAGCAGCTGACATGGGAGATGCAGAGGTGAGACTGATTGCCTAGAGCTTGTACGGCAACCTCCTTCCCCTCGTGAGGTGGGTAGTGCGTGGCTACCTAACTAAGCTCTTGACTTGGCAAGCCACCAGGCATTTGGGACAGACAACTGGGTCACCATGCCCCCATGACATCAATACTGTTCAGACACCGGAGCGAGTAAGACAGGAATTTGATCTAAAGATTGGTTTTGGAGAGAACCACACTCAGACTGGAAGGCTGAGCCCTGAAAAAGATCTGTCTCGCCAGCTGGCCAAAATAAATACGTGCAAAAGTAAAAGAAAGGGGGAGAAAAGCAGATTATGAATAGCTTTTCCAGACATGCAATTCTACACCTAAGTCCAGATATGTACTTTAGAAAAAAAAAAAAAGTGCCGTAGTCTTTTGAACCATTTCCTCTCTGGGAACAACCTTATTTTACTTGAAATTTACTTTGATTGAAAAAAACATAGAGTGAGATGTAGGCACTTCTGTGCATTTATGTGGAAGTTTATTATTCTGAACATTAGAGCACATTAATACGAGACTGAAATGCATGTCAGTTCGTTATTTCCAATATAAAACATCCATGACAGCCTTCCACACCCTGGCTGTTAACACAGACTTTGTGTCGTGTATTACTGACATCCATGTTCACATTTTAAATTCTGCTTCCTCTTTGGGAGGTCAAACTCCCCCTCCCAAATATTAAGTTCATTGACTTCAACAAACACTCATCAGATGCTTACGATGTGCTGTGCAGTCCATTACTGATTTAGGACTTCTTGGCTCTTAGGTTGAGGGCAAGAAGAAGAGGAAGAAAGTGAAATTCTCCTGGGGGAAATAAAGCTGATAAGAGAACTGACTGTTCACAACACTAATGTTTATGTAACTTAGGAAAAGTGCCGATCAAATTTGAAGAGGTTTTGATACTTTCATTAGGAAGAGGTGAGTAGTATTTTGTTTCTGCTCATAACGAACATAGTCATCTTATTGTATTTTGAAATGTTAGCATTCTTTGTTTTCAATACCACAGTCTCAAATAAAGACAACATCAGTGAAACAAAATGATCATGAATAATATATTATTACGTGCCACAAGCTTAACAGCAGTGATATAACTAATAAGTAGACCACTTAAAAGTAAAGTCTTCAACAGTGAAGAAATAATTCAACTAAATACTATGATATTATGTAAAATGCAAAAAGATATAATGAACTGCTGTATTCCTCTATTCTAATACTTTTGGGCCTAAGAGAGCTGAATGTTTACAACTGGTATTACCATCCATATCCTAAATAGCTTTTTAATGGCACTGTTCTTCTTTTGTTAAATTATGTCACATAAAACCTCCCAGAGAAATGAGATAGAACACAGTAATGAACGAGACATATAAAGCTCCCAAACTTCTTCTATAGCCTTGCTGATACGCTCATCTGTTACTGAACAACTTTCCAAAGCAGCCATTCTGACCTTTATAATGAGCATCTTTTGAGAATCACAACTGTCATAAAAGAAAAGAGATCTTAATAACCAAGAAAGTTCATATCCCATGTAATCCTCACATTAAATATTGCATAATCTGTTCATTGGGGAGTAGGAAAAATCAATATTCTAAGTATGGTAATCTCAAATAAGCTTAAATTAATGTTTTTATATTTGGATAATAATGATATACTTTGAACCCTAAATTATGAGTAAACATTTTTAATACAAAGCACATAAACACTTCTTTATTTTTGACAATCTATTTAAAAACTGTTAATTATGCCTTTGATGCCTGGACCATTTATCTATGAGTTATACTGTAAATGAAAGTCAAAGAGAAGATGACTTTATTTGGGTATCATGTAGTAGAACTAATTTTCCATATCAAAGGATATTTATTCTTCTCCATTACAAATCGAGATAGATTGGAAAAGTACTAAGAAATATCCATCTTTATAAAACCTGTCCAGGTTACTGCTGAATAACAAATTTCTATAGCTAAAAATATCTTGTTTGGAAAACTCTCAAGTCAAAGCGATGTGGATGGACATCTCAAAAACAAATCTACTCATGCTGTACTGATGTTGCATCTATATGCTTCCTATATTTAATTATGTCTTAATATGTGCTTACCCACATCATTGATGTCAGGTTTTGTGGTAAAGCTCAGATTCATTATGTTTCTTTAATAACATCTAGCAGGTTATGGTGCCCATTTAATTAAAACCTTTGATGATGGTTACAAACCCCCAGCAGAACTCCTGTTTACCATAAGGATATATTGTAAAAAAATATATATATGTTAATAAACTCATAGTCACTAATAACAAAGATTCTAGCACTGACTTGTCACTATGCCACTATTTTTAAGTACTCTTTCTCAGTAAAAGGCAACTTCTGAGTAATGCAGTGCTTCTCAGACTTGAATGCTCAGACAATGCCCTGCAGATTCTGATTCTGATTCTGACCCTGGGGTGAGGCCGAGATGTTATGTTTCTAACATGCTCCGGGGTGAGGCCAGTGCTGCTGGTCCAGGAGTCACACTCTGTGTAGCCAGAGAAGAGAAATATTTCTAAGAACCCAGTAAGAAGCCTCAGCACCCTCCTGGAGTATTCCTTGGATTTTAATACATTTTACTACAAAGGGGCTCATCCCAGACACTACCTACTGTCTCAGCTAAATTAATGACCAGCATGGCTCTGAAGACAAAAATTTCGAATGGAAAATGAAAAGCATTAACAGTCTAGCTCTAATTTGAAGGAATGAAATGTATCCTTTTCCCACCGAAACATTCATTCATTAATCAAACATCTGTTGAACATCAACCAAATGCCGTTTTCAGGCAGGACAGTATTTAAAAAGGCACACATTTTGTATTTAAGAAGTTTGCAGTATGGTAGAAAAGATAAAATGTCCTCCCCATACACAAATAACCGCAACCCGATGTGGAAAGGAATCATGTCCTCAAACAAGTGAAAAGCGTGTGGGGGGAGCTGAGGAGGACGCACAGTTGTGAGGCTCGAGGCTTCCTGAAGAGGATGGGCACCCCCTCCGAAGGATGGGCTAGGTTGACTATGGAGAGATGCAGAGTGAGAAATGGTTGGGTGTTTTCGTTAACATTTTATTTCTGCAACCAAAATGCTTAACATTTAACATTTTAAGGCATGTTTTATTAAAAGGATTTTCAGGACTTCAAAGATTAGAGATTGTTAAAAAGCTCTAGCGTTCTCCTGGTGGAGTTTCCGAACCTGCTGCGTTAGCATCACCCATGGTAGTGCAGGTTCTCGGCCCCCACCCAGGACTTACTGGATCAGAAACTCTGGGCCTGGACCGAGAGTTCTGTTGAGACAAGCCTTCCACAATTAAGTTGGAAAACCACTGGACTAGCTCCTCTGTGCTTCAGTGTGAATAGGAATCTCTGAGGGAACGTACTGAAATGAAGAATCCTGGGCTCCCCTCCCCCACCCCAGAGACTCTGATTTAGTACAGTTGAGGTAAGGACTGAAATATGCATTTTTAATAAGCATCCAGCCTATTCTGACACAGGTGGACCATTCTGCGAAACACTGAGTTAGAGTCTAGTCTCAGAATAGGGATGAAAGAAAGAAAAAAGGATGTGAAGAGAGTCAACAATAACAAGCAGGACCGGAATAAAAAGAAAGTAAAACAGCTCTATGTTTATCCATATGAAACCAGCCAGAAAGGAAAGGGTTTGATTCTGAATGCTCTGGAAAGAAAATTAGATCCAGAAAGCTGATACCTAAGTAACTCGCACATTTCATAAAGTTTGATGGACAGTTCCACGAGGATTTTTCAATAACCATAAACAATTCCTCTTTTATAGCAGAGGTCTCTGAGTATGACTGCTCTGGACATTACAAGTGTAGAGAAATCGTTTGAGTGCTTCCCTGCCCGATGCCCAAGAATTTGATGAGCCGTTGCCGTTTTTAAAGGACTGTCGTTTATTGCTTGTGAGTCACAGGAGAGCTTAATGGTAGAAATTCCTCTTAAAGCCTTGTCCTGTTTAGAGAGCTAGGTCACCATCAGTCATTTCCTCTCAGAGGTTCCTTTCTTTTCCCCTATAAACTTTTAGGGATAAATCTCAGAGAGACTTAGTGCCTAGAAAATACAGTTCTGACTCCGTACAGCTACAACCCTATAGCACAGTGAGGTTAATTACTAGGTTTTAAGGTTGAATTTTATCCTCTCTAATCCCCTTCATTTGAAAACACTTTGGGTCCAGGTTATTCCAAACAGAGGATAAAACATGGAGTTCCTGAAGTCCTCAAGGAGGCGTATAATTTCTGGGGCACCAAGATATAGAGTTTCCAGGGCAGAGATCTCCCGAAACGCGCAGGCTGCTGCCAGGCGACTCCTTTGTACAGTTCAGGCCCCCATGTCTGTCTGTTCTCCTTCTGCAGTTTAGAATCTGGGGGTAAAGCAAAGGCCCTGGAGTCAGACTGCTCAAGCCCGTAAGTAATGTGTGACTTTAGGCACATTACCTAATCTCTCACCACTTCAGTTTTCTCATCTATAAAATGGGCATGTTGATCATAATACCTTCACAGGGTGGTTGTAACAATTAAAAAGATAACAGAGTATTTAGAAAAGGTCTTCACATTTAGTAAGCTCTTAAATGTTTATTAGTCCACGTATTTTATATAACATAGAATGGATCTAAGTAGACATGAAGATGGCAGTTAAAATGTTATATAAAAACACATGTGTCATTGAAAATACTTTGAGAAGTGAATCACTCTTCACCTGGTCAAGAATCCATTAGATCAGAATCCTAAAAACCTCAAAGAGAGAAGCTTCAGCCTTTTTTTTCCCTACTTTATAGGTATTCCCATTCCAAAGTATTCTTAAAACAGCATTTTTATAATTCCTCAGGTTGCCTGGGTTTATACTTAAATGTAGGACCTTGATGGGCTACCTAATCTCTCTGGACTCAAGTTTCCCAATCTGTAAAATGGGCTTGTGAGCGAGCACTGCTGTGGAGGGAGCCTCAGGAACAGAGTGCTACGTCACTGTGGGTGGCGGCTGCTACTGTCTCATGATCCCCAGCAACAGAGGGAAGTGAGTACGGACACCTATGGGTCTGTGGCACCTCCCAAAGCAGCCACCCAAAAAGGAGAAATGTCTCCAAAATCTTGTTTTTTGCCTTTTGAATTCATGTGAACATTTATAGTTCTATTCCATGACATAGCTCTATCTTTCTATGTAAAAGTGTTTTAAATTGCTTTCTAGTTAACTCACTTAAATTTCTCCCTCCTCTCTTCCTCCAATACTCAAGTAAAAGTGATACTCCTTGACTGTCCGCTTATTCCCTAGAGGTAAGGACCTCCCTTTTTAAGAAACTCTAGGGGAGCTCTGGCCTGTCTGGTTCAGTGGTTAGAGCATCAACCCACAAACCAAAGAGTCTCGGGTTCAATTCCTGGTCAAGGGTATGTACCTAGGTTGTATGTTCGATCCCTGGCCCTGGTCGGGGTCATGCAGGAGGCAAGCAACAGATGTGTCTCTCAGACACATTGATGTTTCTTTCTCTCTCTCTCTCTCTCCCTCCTTCCCTCCCTTTCTATCTGAAAAAATATCCTCAGGTGAGGGGAAAAAAAGAGAAATCCTAGAGGAAAGTTCCATGCAAAAATCACATTTTTACAACCAAACTACAACTTGAAGTCTAGTGAAGTAAATTACTCTGGCATTGCCAAGCATTTGCAATTCTCAAATATTCTCCCCCCACCATGAGAGATCCAATATAGGATCTTGGTGTGTAAATGCACACAGCACAGGAATCGAAAGCAGGAGATTCAGTGCTAGGGAAGCCAGCATTCTGTGGAGATGAGAATGCTCTGCAGAGCTATTACAGGGCTCATACATACATTATTCAGCATAAAATACTCCCAGGGAAATTGTGGTGAGATGTCTCCCTTATTTCAAAAGCACAGAGTTGTGCTATAGAATTTGCAAATTTTCAGAATAGGGCTCCAAGACGTTAATGAAATCATTGCTCTAACATTTTTATGGAAAGAAGAACTCATCGCTAGTTTTTGTGTAATGAAACACCTTAATTTGGACACTAAAATTCTTACCTTGGTCTTCAAATTTAAAGAAGATATTTAGATGTGTTCATAGCTTATAATAAATAGTGGTCTCCCAGTCTAATAAATTCAGAATCCTGTGATTTATAA
Source organism: Tadarida brasiliensis (assembly GCA_030848825.1). Classification (NCBI taxonomy): domain Eukaryota; kingdom Metazoa; phylum Chordata; class Mammalia; order Chiroptera; family Molossidae; genus Tadarida; species Tadarida brasiliensis. The sequence goes on from CM061257.1 coordinate 165,076,351, forward strand.
CAAGCTTTTAAAATAAACTTTCTACTGTGTAACAGTCATAATGCCATAAAACATTGTTAAATTCTCGATTATTTTTCTTTTTCTAAATATAAGTCAAGCTAAGTTGATTTATAGACTTATATAGCTCTCCTATGGGAAAGTTATAGAAAAAAAGAAATATTTCATGCAATGTCATTAGGGATCTATTCCTTAGGTCTTAGAACCACATTCAGTAAAAATTGTACTTTAAAATGTTCAATAGTATATATATATAAATACATACACACACACACATATACACACACATAATAAATGGAATTGTCTAACATATTAACTGATTGAAGTAAAATTAAGAAGGATTTTTATATTTGGAATGTAAATTATGTTTTTTCCACTTAATAGTACATATATAGATATGTAATAAGTGGTAATCCTCACCTGAGGATATTTTTTCCATTGATTTTTCTAGAGAGAGTGGAAGGGAGGGAGGGAGAGAGGGAGGAGAGCAAGAAAAAGAGAAAGAGAGAGAGAGAGGGAGAGAGAGCAAGAGACAGAGAGAGAGAAACATTGATGTGAAAGAGACACATTAATTTGTTGCTTCCTGCACTTGCTCCAACCAAGGCTGGGGATCAAACCTGCAACCCAGGTACATGCCCTTGACCAGGAAACAAAGCCACAACCCTTTAGGGCACAGGACAGCATGCAAACCACTGAACCATGCCGGCTAGAGCAATGATATGTTTCTTTTAAGTCATGGTTATAAAATTATATATATCATCAGCATAAACCACGGGTCTCTTTAAGATTCCTTTTTCTATTAATATTTGTGTCATGAGGTTGATAGATATATTAACACAAAGTTTTCAGTGATTTTTTTTTTCTTTCCATCAGAAGCGTTGGCGATCTTTATACTTTCAGAGAAGTAGAGTTTAAAATAAAGCAAAATTACCACATGAGCACATGCAAACTAATATCTCCTCCTTTTGCAAATAAATTAAAACATAGTGCTGTGAAGATAAAAAAAAAAAAAGACCTCAATTGACTAACAGGTATAAACGGCAAATTTTATATTTTCCCTGTAAATTTAACTATGATTGTTACCCAATGTGTTTTTTAAAAGATTTTTAAAGATAAGTTTTCTGAAGAGATGGTTAGGGTGCTTGGACCTGAGATGCTTTGTGGGTAAGACCTGGAACTGGCTGGACTTCTAACGGGTCGCTGCCCACCAGCTCCAGCTCAGAGTTCTCTCTAGGCACCCAGAGAAAAAGGCAATATGCATATTTTATCATCATACATGTTGGCTCAAATAAACTATTTAACTTTGGGGCCAGGAGAGATATTTTAATATTTTTTTCCTATTAAAAACCAAGACACTCAATGATTAAGAAATAAATAAAGCAAAGAATGCAGAAGTGTCAAAAGTAAAAAAAAATAAATAAATAAGACTGGTTCTCTTAAATCTCCCACACACCTTCTACCAAAAACTCTACCCCAGCTATATATTCTCTACAGGTACAAAGGCTGATGTATAAAAATTACTTAAGACTTTATGAAAATATAATAGGCATATCATTTTGTATCTGCATAATTTTACAAGATGTATTTATATTATAAATATTGTTCTATATGTCCACATAGAAAACTAAGTTTTTATTAGATTTCTTGGCTACAGTAGAATCAGGAAGAGAAAAAATAGTTGAATTGCCTGATGATTTAATGGCTTAAAGTTATGACAATGGTATGCTCCATTAACTTTATGGGAATTTCCCAACTAATAGGAGGTCAAAGGATTAGAATGCTCCTGTCTACTCTTTAGGGCACCAGCTCAGCAGACAGAGCCAGGAACATGCATGTGAGGGCTTGCACTTTGGCCATGCCCTCCTCCCCTCTCCCTTTCTAGGTTCAATACATACCATGCCCCCTTGATTAGTGCAATCTTTCTTAAGATAGGGTAATAAATTAAAAATTTTTTGTGGTTTATTATTCACTATACTTGATTGGGTTACATCTTGATTATGTCGTAGCATCATCCAATTATAAAATTACAGTTCTTGGCTTGAGATGTTGATACATCATGATTTTAGACATTTCACCTTCATCACCTTGACAGAGTTGAATTTTAGCTCATTGTTTTTACAGCAGACTGATTTCATTCGTAACATTTTTCTTTTTCCTAATTTTATTTTCTAAGCTTATTCATCTTATCTTGTGGTCCTAAGGGGGATGGACGTGTGTGTGGGGGCGGGGAGGAGAGAGTTAGGCATTGTGAAAATTGTGTGGATGCTAAGGAACTCTCTACTCACAGGCAATGTTAAATAAGAACAACATTTAGGATGCATGCTGTCATGACTTTGATCTTTGAAGATTCCGGGTTTGCCTAGGATCTCACAGGATGCTCACCTCATTGTAGAAATGAATTGTAAATGCATATTTATGAAGCATCTGCTATGTGCCATAAATTATAAGCATTAGTGATACAGTGGTGAGCAAGATACACCTAATCCTTGCCCTCAGAATTTCCAGTCTAGTGGGGAAGACGCCATGGAACAAGGATATACAGATATAAAGGGTATTCCAAAAGAGTAGGTAGCAGTGTGTGGAAATGTAGAGCCAAAAGATCCAAGCCATCCTCCTGGGTTGAGGAAGGAATTTATTCCTGACAATAAATTAGCCAGCAAAGATGAGTGAGGAGAGGAAGAGATATTGTATATTGGGATCTCCTAGTGAATGGGATTTTTTATGCTATTGGAGAACCTCTGGGAGTAAGACCTTGTTACAACATGCTAAGAATGTAGACCGAGGGGGAAAAAGAAAAAAAAAGAATGTAGACCGAGACTCTATAAGCACAAGATCATTGCTTCTGGCTCTGATTTACTAATCCAGGTGCCAATCAACTTCTGCTTCTTGTTCATTCTCTTTCCATCACCCATATCCACAGACATTATGTTTTTCCTTCCCTCACCCTAACTACTCTTCCAGCTGCACCCATCAAGCATTAATACTATAGAGTACAATGTTTCCCAAATTGTAATATGAGTACCTGGTATAAAAAGAGATTGTTTTAGGTAGAACAAGGACAAATTTATTAATAGTTATGCATTTATTTTTATAAATTGCTTCCTTTAAATAAATTCAATTAATACTAACAAGTCAATTTAAAGAAATATATTGAGTAAATAAAAGTACAGCAACATTTAGGTAACATATATTCTTTTTGTAAAATGGAAATAATAAGACCTGCCTCACTGATATTGGCAAAATGAACATGTCTTTAACTCATAGTTGAGTTTATGACCCATGGTAAGTTTTTAACAAATGATAATTTTCTTTCTTATTTTCTTACTGCCTACATGCTGACTTTTTTTTTTTAATCGCAAACAACAAACATTTATTTTTTTCACAGTTCTGGAGGATGGAAGTCCAAGATGAAGGTGCTGGCAGAGTTGGTTTGTATGAGGCCTCTCTCCTTGGCTTGTAGTTAGCTGCCCTCTCACTGCCTCTTTTTTTTTATTTATTAATTTATTTTTGTTACAGATGTTTCTCCTTTTTTCCCCATTGACACCCTCCTCCCTGACCCTCCACCCCTTCCCCAGCTTTGTTGTCCATGTCCATCAGTTATGCATACATGCGTATAAGTTCTGTGGTTTATCTCTTCCCTCCCCCCCCACCCTCTCTTCTGAGGGTTGTCAGTCTGTACCCTACTTTCACATCTCTGGGTCTACCCTGTTCCCCAGACTGTTATGTTTATTATATTCCACAAATGAGTGAGATCATGTGATATTTGTCTTTCTCTGCTTGGCTTGTTTCGCTTAGGATAATACTCTTGAGGTCCCTCCATGTCGTCTCAAAGTATATGCTGACTTTTCTGCTGTCAATTCCTAACTGGTTTTTACTATTAAGGATAAAATGTAAGATATTGCCCATTAATTGTACTTCAAAATAAAGCTTGAGGTTTCTTATTATAGTGCATTTATCTAAGGTTAGGTTAGATAAACAGATATATAGACATAGACACAGATATACACATATATATGTCAATACAAAAAGAAATGTTAAAAGACTGGAAATCCTTTTTCTTTTTTTCTTTTTTTAAGAGTTTTTATTGAGCCCGGCCAATGTGGCTTAGTGGTTGAGCATTGACCAATGCACCAAGAGGTTGCCAGTTAGATTCCCAGTCAGGGCACTTGCCCAGGTTGTGGGCCAAATCCCCATTAGGGGCATGCAGGAGATGGCCAATCGATGTTCTCTCTCATTGATGTCTCTATCCCTCCCTCTCCCTTCCTCTAAATAAATAAATAAATAAATAAATAAATAAATAAATAAAAATTTAAAGAGTTTTTATTGATTTTTAGAGAGAAAGGGAGAGAGAAACATCAATGCAAGAGTGAGACTTCGATTAGCTGCCTCCTTCATGCCCCCTACTGGGGATTGAACTAGCAATCCTTCAGTGCATGGGACAACACCCAACCAATTGAGCCACACCATCCACAGCTGGAAATCCTTTTTCTACATTAATTATTATTAGTCAAAGAGCTTTAATATCATTGTGATAAAGATTGTTTGATAGACTGTGAGTTTATTTTGTTTTATTTCTCTCTAGGTGAAAAAGGAGGAGAAGAAGCAGAGGCTTTTAAACTAGAGAAGAGGTTGACTCTCAGTTCTAGTGGGGTGACTGTGATCATAAACTCCATACTGTACTCTGGGCCTTAGTTTCCTCATCTAATGATACCCACGACCTTACAAGGCTGTTTAGAAAGTAGAGACAATGTATGTGAGGCATGGAACACCATACTTTGCTTAAAATAAGTACTAAAAAAACATGATTATTATATTTATTACTTTCAAGATTATCTTCTGCTCATGACAAAACTATATAAACACCTCATTGCAGAAAAGACACTATTACTCTTAAGTCTATTCATGAGAAAAGAAAAGCCCAAAATTAGTTTTTTTAATCTTCAAAATAATATCAAAATTCAATTGTAGATAACAGAAGCCATTCTAATTATTTTAAGCAGAAAGAGACTTTATACAAAGAATAAATACAAAGATTTTATACACATCATCATTGAAAGGTCTAGACAAGCAAGCAGGTTCTAGTCTGGGCCAACTAGGGGAGAGGATTTTCTTCCATAAAGAAAAAGCAGGAACTCAAGAAGTGGGCTCAGCAGCTATTGGTTCTAGGAAAATGTACAATCTATCCAGGGTCAGGGAGCCTGGGCCACTGTGCTCTGCTTCAGAGTAGGGCTGCTACATAAAACACAGGACACCAATTTAAATTTGAATTTCAGATCAACAACAAATAATTTTTAGTATAAGTGTGTCCCATGCAATATGACATACTCATACTAAAAAAAATTGTTGTTGATCTGAAATTCGAGTTTAACTGGGAGTCATGTGTTTACCTGGGGCCCTGAATTACTCCTTCTTTATCTGAAATTCAAATTTAACTGGATGTACTGCATTTTTATTTGCTAAATCTGACAGCTACAATCGAGAGCCACCCAGAGCCTACTGTTATAATAGCAGCAGAAGGTGGCCCTCCATGATATTGCCTCAAGTCAGTCTTGGGATTGTATCAAGTTGCTAAATTACTTTGGGAATTCTGGCTGCAAAGACATTTGAGAGACCCAACTCTTGGTTTTCATTCTCCTTATTATAGAAGACACCCAAGAAGTACAAAGGAACATATAAAAAGCAGACAGTTCACCCCAATAGCTACACAATAATATTGAGTAATTGCATTTGTAATTTGTTTTATATTTAACAAATACATGTATCTTGAGCATCTGTAAACAAAAAAGAAACAATACTAAACAATACTAAAGCTTCTCTCAGAGCTTATAGTCTAGTAAAGAAAAAAATACAATTAATACAACTACAAAAAATACAATTAATATAATTAACCAAAAAAAAATCTGTAAATTACAGAAATGCATAAAGTTGAAAGTAAAGCCCATCTATAATCCTACCACTCCTTCTTCCATCTTGATGTGGAAAAAAAAAGTAAAAATCTTCTTATCCTTTTCTCCCTCCATTTTACCTCCCAGAGATAAAATAACCATTAGTAAAAGTTGTGTGTGTGTGTGCTTGCAAATATATTGTAAATAAATTAAACCTGATCCCTAAGTCCTACTATGGTGGGAAGTACAAAGGCTCAGTTCATCTGCTGAAGGGGTCAACTCTCACAAAGCTAATTAGAAAAAGACGAAATCCAGATATCTCTTTCCTCTTCCCTTGCGGTCCTGGGAGCCTGATTCAGCTCCCAGGTCCCTCTGGGAGTCGGTTCCGGGTCTGCACCCTGCCCCCCTCCATCCTGCTGCCTCTCCCCTCACTTGCCCTGGACCTTTTCTGTCAGAGAAGACTGACTCAGTCTGTGTCAGAATGGAGCACAATCAGGGCGGAGCAACCCTCTTTTTCTTAGTGGATGAAAAATTTGTTGATGCTAAAATAGCCCTAGTCCATTAACGTGAGGATGGAGGGAGATACAGGGAATAAAGGGGTCATGATCCCTGCCCCACCCTCCCTTCTCTCTCACACACAGTTAAGCCTTAACTCCTAGAGTAGTAACTCCTTGACCCTCCATGTCTGACTGACTACATAATCATGCTTTCCACCCATTTCCTCCCAAAACCTCTGCTCCAGCCCCAACATGCTTTTTCACTTTCTCACTTCTGTATCTCTGTCCTGACACCAGTCTGCAGAGAGGACCTTACTGTTCGACACCCCAGTGCACCCACAGACCTTTATTCTGCTGGGGATCCAGCTTCAGAGCCTCTTCCCTGGTGGGAGGGAGCAGGGAGTGAGGCAGGGCAGGGAAAAGTTAACAAAGGGTGTTCGTGGAGGAGGTTACATGGTGGGCAGCTGGGGGCTGAGGGTTGCCTCAGAGAGCAGAGCCACAGGCCATGCTTCTGTGCTGTGACTTTATCAAGAAGTGCAAACCCAGAAAAGCAGGAGCCATGGGAAAAGGGAGCAAGGCAGGAATGAAAGAACCACTAATATGAAGTAAGTTCTGAAGCTGGCTGCCAGTAAGTGTGAGGTGGTTTCTTCATCTCCCAGTATTCTTCTCCAGATGGAAGGGAGAAGAATCTATCTACTAGCTCCTTTCTCCCATCATCGAAGGTTCATTGGACAGGGACTTAGGTCAGCTGCACATCCACAGTGCACGTGGGTGGGCACTGGGAGAATCCCACACTCCCGACGCCTCAGCAGTAAGTGATGCCAGGGCCGTAGGTGAGAGAGGTGTGGCTGTGCATGAGGTGAGGGGCTGACTGTGGGTGCATGAGGTTGGCCTGAATCTCCTCTGTGGCTGGGGCTGGGACTAAAGAGACTGGAGATAAGTGAGGGCAAGAGGATCTGAGTGGCTTATTAAATGTGTGTCTGATTCACCAATCTGAAGTAACTCACTAATGATGACCTTATCCTCACATGGACCCATATATCAAGCCAAGAAAATTTTCCAAAAAGTGTGAAGCACCACAACAGTGACCTACAAATGAAAATCCACTCTCCATTATGAAAATCTGGCACATTAAAATCAAATCAAAGGAAGCTGCGTGGATAGAGGTATTTTTTTTCCCCATAATGCCTGACCTCAGTGAAAATGGGTGTCTGAGGAGCTGGAGAGGTACTGGAAGAATGACATGAAAAAGGGAAATCACTGAGTGAAGCAAGTCTGAAAGAGTTCAAAGTCAGGAGACCCTGTTACTCTCAGTGAGATCACGGAAAGGGGTCTCTGGTTCACTCAAGAGATATTCTATAAAGAATTTTTAGCTGTTTTATTTTTACCTGTCCACTTCTATGAAGCACTAACTATAAGTGTATACAGATTTTTTAATATATGTTTATGAATTTACATTAAAGCAGAGGGAACATTCACAAGGAACCGTATGCTCAAAATCGTTGTGGGTGCTGTCCTGGGAGGCAAATGAAAAAAGGCAATGTGTTTATCTGTTGGAAGAATATAAGCAGCAGGAAGCATACACGCCTGAAGAGACATTGTTAAAAGGAGGAGAGAGGAAATGTGAATGACTTCAATTTCTTTATAGTCATCAGCTCTATATTTATTTATTTTTTAAACCTGAATACCGTTAGCACATTATGAATAGATATTGATAAAAAGATTGATGACTCTTTTTCTGCAATCCTGTATATTATTTCAAAAGGAATTATTTTACTTGCAGTGTTAATATTCCTCAAGAAACATTCTCATTTAAATTCTGCACCCTATAAAGAAATTCAGTTACTGAGTTGTTCCAAATACGCATAAAATGATCTAAATGCTTTAAAATTAATATATAACACAAATATGTTGTTAAAATGCATTGAAGGGTTATAGAGAAGACTAGGCATAATGAACACAATAATGAAGATAATGCGACTTTTGTTTTAAGCAATGAATACATTTCAATTTCTGGTTTAACAGCTGTGTAAACTGCTACAGAAACCAGTCTATGTAATCATATCATTGGGAATGTTCTTGAAGATCAAGGGCTTGGTTATAGTCAGCCATAGCGTCCTCAATTACACCTATTTTACCACGAACTTCTGCTCTACAGTAATATACCAGAGCATCGTTAGGCTTCAAAGACACAGCTGTAAAAGAAAAAAAAAATTCAAGCTATGTTTTATGCTAACACTCAAAAGGTCTCATTTTTTAAAAGTAAAAAATTTATAATGTAACAACTTCAGTATTACTTGTTTGAAAACTTTTGTCTTCATATGCACCTAATTATTTAGTTAAATTTAAAATATTGAATCTTTCTAAGAAAATTAAAGTGGGGAAACACAGTACAATGTCTTTCTTTGACCGGCTGGCAATGCTTGTGTATGGTTTCCCTAATAATTTTCTGCATTTTGGCTTACTGATGCTGTAAGTTATTACATAAAGGAACCCATACTGATTACGTTAAAGATATGATATATAAAAATATTCATTCCAATGTAAGTTTATCCAGACAAATCGACCTGATGGGTTTATTCTTTTATTATTTAAAAATAAGTAGATCAACCACTGTAATCTTACCCAAAACATTACAAAAATATATACCTTTACTTAGGTCTTCCTCAGCTAGTTTATATTGCTTTAAACAACAGTAGAGCTGCGCTCTGTTAAAATACACCGCAGCCCAATAGGGACAGCTTTCAATGACATTTGCAAAATCTTCTTTTGCTTCTTCATACTTCTTTAATATTGTATTTGCAATAGCTCGATTCATGGTAGCAAATTTATCATCTGGATCAAACTTTAAAGCCTTTGAGAAGTAGTCACTGGCCTATAAAATGTGAATATAATGATCGTTTGAATATATTTTAATTGGCAGCTATGTAGCATTTTGAGGCACTTTTGCTCTTAATATAAAATTAAGGCCAATGGCATTTCCAGGGGATAGTGGAAGCATTTCATCCCAGATACTGATGATAAGGAGGCACATTGTCTGTAAAGAATGCAAAAAACAGTAATAAAACAAACCAACGGTTGGTCTGCTTTTTGCTATCACCACGTGTAGGCAATTCTAGACAATGTTAATGATAAAAATAGGAGACTTGACCATACAGATGATGTATTGAACTGTATACTTCAAACCTATATAATCTTATTAACCACTATCACTCCAATAAATTTAATAAATTAAAAAAAAAATACTCCTCTCTGTTAGAATGAAATGCTTCACTACCCTATCCCCACTCCACAAATCCCACATCCCTGTACAACACTAAAAAAGGTAAAATATAAATTAGGGGGAAAAAAGAATTAATGCTTTTCATATAAAAGCAGAGTATCTAAGAGCTACAGAGATAAATTTTTAAAATAACATTCTAAACCATACCAAAAGGGGACTGAAACTCAGTTATAGTATGAAAAGCTATAAGGAAGGATGGGAGAAGATAAAAATCAGCTTGTCAAGAAGATCAAAGACCCTAGATTATTCACAACTCATCATCAAGCTGGAAGGTCCCTTCAAAGTGCGGTCTATATACCAGTATTGGAGTCATGATCAATAACAAATTAGAAGTTTTTTAAAAAATGAGATGCTGATTAGACACCCTACCACTGAAGGTAGGAATCTCTTCTATGATAAATAAAAATGTGGCTCCTAATTTAAAACTTCCCTAAAGGAAAAGTCACTTTCCACAAGAGAGCTTGCTCTCTCCAGTTCCTTACCACTTGGTTTTTCCCAGCACATCACAATCTGGCTTCTACCTCCTCCCTCTATTCTGTGAGTTCTGCTCTTGCTAAGGTTGAAGATGTCTTGAAGCCCACTGGACATTTTCTAGTTATTTTCTTCCATGACATTTCTGTGGCATGAACACTCTTGATCTCTCCTTCCTTCTTAAAACATTCTCTGTCTTTGAAACAGGATGTCTCCCTGGATTTTCTCCTACCCCTCTGATCATTTCTTGTCAGTGTCCTTCATTGAACTCGTTTTCTTTGTTTCTCAGGGATTTTCCCTCAGTTTACTTCTATAACTGGTGTCATGAAATCCTAATAGCTTGGTGGCCAGGAGCCCAGACCATGGAGCCAAGTTTCTGGGTTCAGATCCTGACTCTACCACTTATTATTTCTGTGTCCATGGGTGAATAACTAAAGCTCCCATGTCCTCAACTCCTCTCATCTGTAAAATGGAGGTAACACACAGAACTCTATGACCAGTGCTGCTATGAGGGCTAAGTGAGCTAATCGTAAAGTACTGAGAATGATACGCAGAATCTAGTAAGGACTCAATTGTTATTGACATATCATTTCTCCCAGTGTCTACAAATAAAGATACATCATAGCCCTCAGGCAATACTCCATAAACTTGGCTGCCTATAGCTTTTGAGAGGCAATCAGATCAAGATTTAGTAACCCATCTCATCCCAGGATGGCAGCTCTTTTATGTGGCAGTTAAGTGTGGTTGAAGGATCGGTTAAGATGGCAGCAGAAATGACATCATTCTGTGAAGAGCTTAAAGATAATTTGCTCCTGAACAGAAGGCCGGACTCACTATCATCAGAAATGAGGCAAAGGAATGGCTCTAAGCAGGGACAAGACTTCCTTCAAAAAGCAAGTTAGGCTTCATTTTAATTCACCAATAAATGATCAATAAAGGTGACACAATTATGCATCACAAAAGCAGACTTCAATCACATAGGAGTAAATGCTGATCTCAGCTAAGAATAGAACTTAGTGAAACACAATAGTGTACCTGTAATTAATTAAAAAGCAGATCCAATTATTTCTGAAAGTCACCTGTAGTTCACGATGCATACACATAGCTCATCTAAATGTGGTTTAAAATCATTAAGTCACTAATTAACGATAAAAGAAGCCCAAACACATCCGTGTTTTCACCTTCTAGAGATTACTTGCTCTGTTGAAGGACCCTTTCTCCTGACCATAAATCTTCTTTCCAGTACAGTCAGAAACAAAGGTGAGGGGGAGCAGAAGATACAAGAATTTTCTCCACAAAGAGGCCTAGGGTATACTAATACAGCTGAATGACTACTCTCGAAGTCTGCTTCTCTGGAAGGAATGTGCACTGTGAAGCCCAAGCATCCAATACATCAGGACAGAGGATGAAATACATTTTAGATAAAATATTTGTCCAACAAATGTGTCCCCAGCTTTGAAGAAATAGAACCACACTAAAAAACAAAAATATCAAACTACACTTTAGATCTAACCAAATAGTTTCATACATGTTGCCCCCCCCCACCACCAGAGTTATTAAATACAAATACGTTTAAAAAAAATGTGAGGGTCTCCTTCTCATGTGGATATTAAACATGTATGGAAACAGGAAGTTTTCCTGGGCATTGTATTTGTCTTCATCTCTTTAACTAACTCTATGGTGCAGAGAAACATTGCTAGGACCCAGCCAGACAGTGGTCTGAGTTTGATGAAGTTTAAGGAAATTGAGCTGGCTTGTCAGCCTAGGGAACCTTAGCCTCACAGCTGTCTACTGAGGCCTGAGCTATGACAGTTGCATTCATGCCTTACAGAATTATACCTTCAATAATTCTCTGTCCCAGCATCTAGCTGCACCACTGAGATAAACCAGGCTCCCCACAGGGATCAGCAAGCTGCTCAGGGTCATAAACTTGGGAAAGAATAAGAGCTAAACTAAGGCAATGGCAAAAGACAGAATGAAAGGGACACATATGAGAAAAAATATGAAACAATACTGATAGGATTAGATAGGGAGGAGAGGAAGAGAAAGTCATGATACATGATAAATATGTGGAGATTGAAAGAATGCAGAGCTAAGTGGAAACAGGAAATATTTGCTGATTTTTTTCAGCAAAATATGGACAAGAACCATAGCTTCTTCACACATGAAAAGCTCACCATATTAAGGATTATGGTGGCAATATTGGGTGGTGAAGGAGAATATAGAGGTGACAGGTTTCAAAATATGTAAGCAATAAAAAAACTTTTAAAATGAGTACATCATTTTAGCAGCCAAGGACTGTGAAAAGCTCAGAGAAACTCAGGGTAGGCCAGAGAGGACATAGTGTCAAGTCCTTTCCTACAGAAGCAGAGGGAGCCCAACTTGGAAAGTTATCATGGCCCATCCCCCTATTTCCCGCAAGGATCTCTGCTATTAGAACAGGAAAATAATTTATTACATTCAAATATGAGTAACAGAAAAGTATTTCATCTGCCTTCATGATAAAAACGAGGATGAAAAATAACACCTTAATTTGGGGGAGATAAAAACTCACCAGAAAAAAAGTATTGCTACAATCTAGATTTTAAAAAAGTTATAGCATTTCAAAATGAACTAGAAAAAAAATTATTATACAAGCATTTAAGAAAAAAATAATTCAGAAATAAGGGATCTCAGACAAGAGATGGCCAGTAAGGTATGCCATGGAAATGGAATGGAACTACAAAAAACAAACAAACAAAAAAACTAAAAATAAACTTGAATTATAAGGTCTACAAGGGGGACAAAAATTATCTCAAAAAACACAATGAAGAAGGCAACAAAAATTAAAAAGAAATTAAGAGGTTAAGAAATGAGAACCAAAAAATAGGTGATATATAGAAGTTGATATATATTGAGTATTCCCAATGGAGAAAATCAAAACTATGAAACAGAAAAAATTTTTCCACTGTATTCAACAAAACTTTTCTGAAATCTACATATTGAAAACACACACTGTAGACTTGTTAACCTTGACCCCAATGGTCAACTCTACGACATGCATTGGTAAAATTTCTTACTTAAAAAATATGTATTTGGTTATCCTAACAAAAAGAAGTCACAAATAACAAAATTCAGATTTGCATCCAGCTTCTTGACTTCAACATACAACACCAGAAAACAGTGAAACAACACAAGACACTCAAGGAAAGAAATGAGCCAAGGGTTTTAAACTCAGACATGCCCCCTGAAGATAATAAAGGCTAAACGCAGTGATGAACATGAAAAAAATTAAGGACTAGTGTTCTCATGAGCCCTTTCTCAGGATTCTACTAAAGGATGAATTTCACACAACCAAGAAATGATTGGCTGGGAGGGAAACTGGCAAAAAGCCTGGTGAGGAGAAATGCATATAATTAACTGGAGAACTAAGACAAAAATTTGAAATAAGAGTAACAAAACAGTATGCAAACATTAAATCCTCTGGCAGTACAGGAATCGTGAAACTCAACAAAATGGGAGAACCGAGACAGACAGTGAAAAGTAAGCTGATACAATAAGCTCAAGCATATTTAAGAATATAAATAGAAAAAATTTTTAAAGAGAATGCTATTAATTAAAATTGAATAATAGATTAGAAGGAGGGTGGTTTATTGTTGTTCATAGTAGAGGAACTAAAAACACAAGGATATAAAATAATTTTATAAAGGTAGTCACTAGCGCAAAACTGTTAACCTTCCTCAATATCAGAAAAACTGAAAAAATTAAACATATCACAGAACAAAATACTTTAAAAATACCCCAAAACAAAAATATGACATAAAATAACAGAACTAAGACCAAACATAGTGATTCTGCCAAATGTAAATGAACTTAACCCACCTATTAAAAGATGAATATTTTCAAATTGGCTTCTGAAGCAAAATCCAATCTATGCTACATGAAAGAGACATCTAAAACAAAGGATTCTAAATGTTGAAAATATAAGGAAGGGCCAAGGAATACCAGACAAAAGCAAACCAAATGGATCAGAGGTCACGATCATATCAGATAAAGTAAAATTTATTTCAGAGAGTCTTAAAGAAACAAAGAAGGGCATTTATAATGCTGAAGGCTACAAATATGTATGAATATATAGAGAAAATAATGTAACAGCAATTTTCACAAAGCAGAAATTACAAGAAATATAAAGAAAACTATATAGCACCAAACCAATGATAGGATACTTAAGTAAATCTTTCTCAGTCCAAGATCAACCAAATGAAAAAAAAGAATGGATATTGATTAAAAATATAATTAATAAGGTAGATCTTATACATATACTTTTTAACTCTATATCCTGACAGCAGAAACTCTTCTTTGCAAAGAATCCTAGAATATATATATATATTTTAAGTTGACATATATTAGACCACATTAAAACTCAATAAATACCCAAATTATAAAACATGAAAGCCCTCTACCTGGATATTTCAAATGCCCTATTAATTTATTCTTGAGTCAAAGGGGAAATAAGATTACAGGTACAAAATTTGGGAGGAAACCAAAATTAAAACTTCAAAGATCAAAATATGTGGGATACTGCTAAAGCAATACTTGGGGAAAAGGCATAACCTTAGTAATTTATCACAATAGAAATGAAAGGGTGACAATAAATGAATTAAGCTTCTGACTCAAAATGACAGACAAAGAATGGATAGCAAGACAATTGCTAACACTTGGGTAGGTCCAAAATAATGTTTGCTGGACAGGTGTTGAATGGTTGTTGATAATGAGGAGAATAAATCCATACAGGGTAACCATTTAATAAATAATTATAAACATTCTTATAAAGAGAACATTTTCAAAAGAAGAGCTAATGATTGATTAGCCTAGAATATATAGCAAAGAAAGCATTTAGTGTAAAAAGAAAATGTTAAGGAAAACTCACATTACCTGGGAAAACTGCCTGTGGTGAAAGTAGATATTTCCTGCATTAAAATAAGCCAGTGAGTATGTGGGGTTTAAAGAAATTGCTGCTTGATAGTCTTTCATTGCATTTTGTGGTTGACCCATAAACTCATGAATCACACCACGATTTGTTAAGAATTCTGCTGTAGCATTGATCTGCAATATAATAGTATGAGTATTTAGCATCTGGGAATAGTGTTTATCTCTGATTTCATGTCTGCAAAAATGAATGTTATGAAATCTACTTGTGGGAAACCAGCAACTTTATAGTTCAGGTGAAGCCCCATTAGAGCAAATATTTTGAGAAAGGACTCAGTATAAAGTTGGTTCAATGTCAACACTTTGTTGATTTGGTTGTAATAAAACAAATAATCTTAGTGCTTTACTCAGTTACTTTCCAAAGAACAGACATGGGAAAAAGCTTGTCTGTTAACTCTGTTAAAGCTGGAAAAGAAATTAAATAGTTAATATGTTCATTTGTCCTAAGCAATAGCAATGATCTTTCAGTTCTTTCCTTTTTCTCACCTCAAAGATTACATCTACCCAAAGCTACAGAAACAGAATCCAAAAATCTGGAGGAAATAAAAGAGGAAGATTTTGTCACTGTATACAAAACCTGAGATTTTTATTTGCTGTCTCACTACAGAAGAATCTGGGAGTTACATTGTCCTTTCTGCAGTTCCTTCAAATCCAAAACATTATTTTATATTTTGCATTCTTTTTTTTTTTTTAATAGAGAGGAAGGGAGAGGGAGCGAGAGAGAGAAACATCGATAAGAAAGAATATCAATTGGCTGCCTCCTGCATGGCCCCACTGGGGATTTGGCCCATAACCTGGGCATGTGCCCTGACTGGGAATTGAACTGGCAACCTCTTGGTGCATGGTCAACGCTCAACTGCTGAGCCACACCGGCCAGGCTGCATTCTTTTTTTATATTACGAAATAATACTGATGTCCCATGGAACTATAAACTGCATTTACTAAGACAATCACCATTTATCAGGAATTTGTTTTTTGAATTTTAAATGCATTCAGGTCATAGAATTGGCAAGCCATAATAATTCTTTACTCTAGAAATCTCTGGGAGTAAAGAGTTATATATAATTTTCTCTGCAAGTCATTTTAAAAAGGTAACAGAGAATATTTTTACTTGACCCTATTCATTGATGGTACTAATTTATGCTAATGATAATATAATCTAAGTGGATTTTTACCTTTATGGCCATATTAATATCCTGAATTGCAGCAAAATTATTACCCATCTGAAGACAGACCACGGCTCTTCCTTCATAGGCCAGGTAGCTCTTTGGATCAACCTCTATGGCAATGGTGAAGTGGTTCCAAGCTTTCTGGAATTTTTCTTGGGCCTAAAATAATTTTCCATTTACATGAAGTAGGAAATTATCCATAACATGACAAATGTTTGATTCTAACTTAATCAAATAAAACCTTTAGAAAGGGTATATTTATACAGTGCTAAACCTAAGATATTTTAAACAAGAAATAGGCTGTACTGTGAGTGCATTCAATTGACTAATTACCTCTGAGTATTTACACTGAATTTCTAATTAATTAAAAGAAATCTAATTGTCAGAGTCACCTCATACCAATCTTGGACAACATAAAGTCACAGCTGCCATGTGAAATACCTGTGCTTTGGACAATCACCACAACATTTACCTTGAGCTCTGCACACACAGGCAGAAATTGCATTTATTTGCTTGGCACTGAATCTCCAGTTATACATAATATACATAATAAAATCAGTATGTATTGAATAAATAAATGCATAAACTACTGGTGTAAAACCTATTTTGATAAATTGTATCAGCATCTAGAATCTTAGGATCACTGTAGATTTTCCATGGAAGTGCAGATCTACCAAGCATCTATTAATACCAACCTTAGCGATAACTGGGAAACAAGAAAAAAAGGTCAGGAGAGAGGCATTGTGAATAGAATGATGTCAGAATATTTCCTAGTGAAGACCGACTGGCAATGAAATACCTCATCACAGGAAGGCCGTGAGTTGATGAATTCAGCATGGTCCAGGACCTGTCCTTTATTCCTATGGGCTCAAACACACAACTTGCCAGAATCTCAGAAGCTGACTCATGTTAAAAAAGCTGAGCCCAGTGACTCTTGCATAAGACTAATAAGGCATGTAACTAATAAGACATTGTTCTTTAACCAGCAAATCTTCTCCCTCTTGGCAAATGATATGGAATTCACCATCATCATCACAAGTTTGTTTGATAAACAAGGAATCAGGCAAATTGAGATTAAGTTATTAGAATATTAAGCTGCAAACAGCCTCACAGTAGAATTATATCTGTTGTCTGTTGCTGACAACATCTGTTTTGCTCACTTTCATATCCCAAATGATACTGTTGTAATTAGCTAATTACTAATAATAGGAAAGGAGCAAAGGGGAGGCCAGATATCAAAGACATGTTCCCTGCAAACAGGGGGAAGGGGACTGGACAAAGGGCAGATAGATGCATGCCCAGTAAAGTTGGGAAGACCAGGAAAGGGGCTTGCTGTCAGTCATACCTGGGAACAGAGGTTATTGGTCAAAATGGGCGTGGCCACAGCAACCAAGGAGAAATTTGAGATATATAATCCCCTGAACAAAGAAGTTTGCTCTCTTGGTTCCTCTTGGCACTCTTGGCTCATGGCTCACATTTGGCTTCCTGGCATTCTCCCATGTGGTCCACAGCCATGTGGACCCCACATACAATGGACTAATGGGCTGCAACTAGCCTGATGCTGTACTGGATCTGTCTCCAACATGGAAAGGAAACTCTGGACACTGGCTTTGCTTCTAGCTTTACTGAAGCTCCAGATGCACTTCTTCTATGACTGGACTTAGGGAAACGGGACTTTAGAAACAGAGGGATTCAATTCCACACAAATACAAATCACTCAATCCCCTGTGCAAGTCTCAAAAAATTATTTTTCCTGGAATATAGTAAGAAGTCCACCCCCAGCAGCACCCAGTGGGGAAGAAGACCCCTCACTTTGTCTGATATCTCTAGTGCTAAGCACACAATAGGGAAATCTGTAAGTATCTATTGAACAAATGGTCACTCTTTCCCCTGAGCAGGATTTGATGGGCTTCTCTAACTCTCTCTTTTCAGGCCTGCCTTTCCCGATTCAATCCTTCCTCATACTAATGTGTTTCTCAATCCTCTTTCAGGTTGATATCTACCCAGTGACATTTTCATAAAACAGGATTCTGATGTCACTGCTCTAGGTAGTGAAGTTCAAATTTTTAACTAACTCGCAAGGCCCTTACCTCCAGTCATTATTCAATTTTCTAGTCTCATCTCACAGCACTCCCTCCCTCCCCGCCCCCCATGTCCATAACATTCCCTCCCCTGGGCCCTCCAACTCTTTCTCCATCTGGATCACTGTATCCTACCTCCAACTCCTACCCTGGGCTAATTACTAGTCTTTCACACCTCAATTTAAATGTTAATTTCTTAAAAAGCCCTCCATTACCCATCAAAGCTATATTCCTTTGTTATAAATTTTCCTAAAACCCATCCTTTTCCTTTGTTGCACTTATCATGCATATAAATAAATAATGAATCATATGATTGCTTAATGCTTATCTCTCCACTAGAAAACTCTACAAGAAAAACCAAGTGTAGTTTGTTTATTGTTGTATCCTAGGCCTAGATCAGTTCCTGTCCTACAGTAGGTGCTCAGTAAATACCTATTAAATACAGTAAATGATGATAACACATGACATTGGATTGCAGTCAGCTCTCGATACTTTCGGAGTCATCATGTCTCTTTAAATTGACTTTGCAAATTTCTACTGTGATCCAATAATGGCCACTTTTATGTTGACTTCTCAGAAGGCAACCTTTTTTCCCTCACTGCAAATACCAATCCCAACAACCACCTCTAATATTATTAGTCTTAGATCAGTCAAACTCACTGATTTTTAAATGGAAAAAAAAATCAACTTTAATGGCAGATTAACAGGAATTTCTGTAATTTATAATATTTGAACATACCGTTTGCCCATTGTTTAAATTTTTGAATATTAAAAGGGATAAAAAGAGCATTTAAGATTACTCAGTTTCCTTTCATGGAGAATGTAGAACTTTCAGCACTTTATTTTGAGAATGTCACTACATCTGTTACTAGTGCAAAGAACTTAGTGAGTGCATGGGTCAGGTCAGAGTGTTCCAGAAAGCACTCCGAGAACTCCTTGGCCTCACACAGAGTAGCCCCCTCCATCTTGCTGGAAGGACAGATGCCTGGTGTCTTGCCTTCCCAGGATGTTCTAATTCACTGCCATTTGGAAGATGACCTGAATTCAGAAGTCCCTGTACAGTGGTTGTCTGACCCATTGCATGGCTGGAGTTCACTTCAAAATTTTTATACATTGTTGATTCCCTTTAGCTTTCCACTAATTCAATAGGTCAAAACCTATGAAGCCCAGGTATGAGTTAGTGAAACATGTTAGCCAGGTTCTTACATGTGAAACTCATCAGGCAAAGTTTAAAAATTGTCTGTAAGTGTGGGGGTGATGTAGAAAGGGTTGAAGGTATTAAAGAAACTCAGATTCAAAAGATCCTCATCTCACTAGTATACCAAGTCTCCAGATGTGTTCCCCAGGCAGGCTCCCTGAGAAATTGCTTCCCACTGCTGCTCTGGATATTAATAGTTAGGGAAAGGTAAAATGTTCCTAACCAAAGAAATAGCATATATCCCTATCACCAGTAAAGAGCCAAATATATTCTTCCTCTAGTCCAAAAGGTGCTTTTGATACTACTGTAATTAGCTAGTTATTAATAATAAGAAAGGAGCATAAAGGGAGGCCAGACATTATAGGCATATCATCTGGGCAACTTCACCAGGAAGCTGCAATTTCACACTCTCCAGGGAACCACCTGCCCATTCCCCACAGATCACTGGGAGCAGAGGTCCAACAAAGGGGAGATAGATGCATGCCCAGTGAAGTTGGGGTGACATAGGAAGGTGCTTGCCTGTCAGCCAAACCTGGAAACAGAGATAACTGGCCAGAGTAGGCAGAGCCATTGCAAGTGTGTGAAAATTTGGGAGTACATAATTCCCTAAACAAAGGAGTTTGCTCTCTTATTACTCTTTTTTTTTTTTTTTATCCTCACCTGAGGACATTTTTTTCATTTTTTGTTCAGATAGAGTAGGAGGGAGAGAGAGGAAGAGAGAGAGAGAGAGAAACATCGACGTGAAAGGGACACATCGAGTGGCTGCCATCCGCACGACCAACCAGGGCCGGGGACAAACTGCAACCGAGGTACATGCCCTTAGCGGGAACCGAACCCGGGTCTCTCTGTACCGCAGGCTGACGCTCTAACCGCTGAGCAAAACCGGCCAGGGCTCTCTTATTACTCTTGTTGCTCTTGGCTGGCTGTTGGCTCTCTTGCATTTGCCTGTGTGGCCCACAGCCATGCAGACCCCACACGCAATGGACTAGTGGACTATAGCAGGGAACACAAGCTAAGTTAGCCTGATGCCAGACTGGAGCGTGCAGACATGGAACAGAAACTCTGGACACTGGCTCTGATTCTAATTAGCCCTGTTGAAGCTGAAGCTACACTTCTTCTATGGCAGGACTGAGAGACAGGGGACCTTGGAAATTCAGGGATTTAATTCCATGCAAATAAAAATCACTTGTTCTCCCACGTGAGTCTCAGAAAATTCTTTTTCTCGGGATACCACAAGAAATCCACTTCGACCAGCAAACAGCAGGGACAAGGACCTCTCCCCACCAGTAACACTTTCATGGCCCAATATGATCTTATATAATATTACCTGCAAACTATAGCTTAAACTAAGTCTGGCTTTTGTGTATGTTGGATTGAAATGCAACACTCTCAGAAAGTCCTTCTGTGCTTGTTTGGTGCCTTCCTCGTGACCATATTCCATGTAAGAATTTCCCCGTCCGATGTAAGCATCCGCAAAACAAGGATTAATATTAAGAGCCCGGGTGAAGAAATTAACAGCGTCTTCAAACTCTTTGTTTCTGAAAATAAATAAAATTATTGATGCTTTCTGATGAATTATCCAAGTGCTTTCCCATATATAAAGTTTTCATAAAGATTTGCATTGACCCTTATAAAAATTTTTTCACTGTCATTATCCATCATAGGAAGTAAGTACATGAGTCCATATGACCTAAGGAAGGCTCAAGCGGTCTTTGAAGATTGGGGTAAAAGGGAAGAAGGGAGGTGAAAGCCATTTTCAAAGCAGAATATGCTGGGATAATATTCTAGAGTTCTTTTCTCAGAATTATAAAAGGCTGAATGGCACTCCTGAACCTGTTTTGAGTAGCTATCAGTGGCCAATATAGAAAAATAAAAACATATGCTATTATTGATGGAATACACTATTCAAAGCAGATTATAGTAAATTTATATGTATTTAATATTTCCTTACACAACAAAAGGAACTAAATTTTTATACATGGAGTCCTTTCTTCAGATTCTATAAAAGCAGGCCCTTTCTTTCTGGACACCAGGAGAAAAAGGGGGGGGGGGAGAAAAATTCACTATATTAATTTGTAAATATATGTGACCAAATAATAATTTGGTTTTTCTAGACATATATATTTATTATCTTGTGGTGGCGATGAGGGCTGGTGAAGGAATCAAATATATTTCATAAAGGAGTCACTTTTCCATCTCATATGCATATCTAATCATTATATTTCATCTCCATTAACATGGAGAAAGCTATTTTTCTGTACCTATCTAGTTATCAGCACTAGCATTTAGTGAGCATCTAGTCCATTTTGACTAAGTAAATAATCATTAAACTTTAACACAGGAAAGGGAACTGGAAAGCCGCCTAGCAAGCTCTTCAAAGCAGATGACAACTAAAAGTCAGGTCCAGGGAAGGGGACTGTCAAAGCCAGAGACTCCCCAGCTCGCTGCATCAACAGGGGAGAAACAAAACAGAGACCATGACAGAAACAGCAATTTCATTTTCCTGAGGACGAGTATGTCACAGCGTTCTGTAGTTGAAGCTCTTGTTACATGGTCACATGGCATTTCGACAATGGAAAATGCCACTGAGGACCAGCTGTGTCAGGATACACATTCAGCAATACAAACATGGGTAAGGACCGGTTACCACAAATATAAAAGTATATTAGATTAGTTTGTCTAAAATAAAACGTGTTTGTGTAAAATAATGTGATCACTGGCAGAGATGCCCGGCATTCGGCAGGTCCGTGTGGTGAGCTCGCAGGCAAGGCCAGACAGAGGCCCGCCACATTTCCTAAATTAATTACATACGTGACCAGATGCGCTCTGCTGAGTTGTACAAATAAATCATAAATACCTCCGAAAACTAAAGAATGTGGCTTGCAGAGTCAAAGATTCAAAAATATTCTATGCAACTATAAGAATAGTAAAATCAATGTGCTAAAGGAAAAAAGTGGATAGGCTATGTGACTGAGCAGTTTCCCTCTGTGACTTTTTTTTCATATGAAGGTGGCTTTCTCAGAGAGATCTAAAAATTAACTCTAGCACAACACCCTTCGTGACCAAATTGGGCAACAAGTAGGATATTCAGCCTAAGGAATGTTGTCTCCTAGCAACCACAAGAGTGAGAACCAGAGATATACAAAGGCATACTTCAAAAGTCTGCAATCCCATGAGTTCAAAGATCAAAGCCCTAAAATTTAAAGATCTATTCCTTTTTAGAAAAATTTTCCAATTAGGATAATTTTTACTTTCTCCGCCAGAAGATACCGGTAATGAATCTCCAATATTGAGAAACCATGCTGCTGTGATATAAGTTTGTTATAGACTGCCTGGAAAAGCAAAACATATTTTTCCTGAAATAAACATAACCCATCACTAAACCTTTCTTATTGTTAAACTCAGAAAAACTGTTAAAACTCAAAACACATGGAATTAGGATTGTGGGTTATGAGGGCTTTCCTGTTGATTTAAATTCTACTTTTATTAAAGGACAATAGAGATTCTAGTCGACTGATGAAAGTTGGTTATTTGGAATTGCAAAGCAGTATCAGCTTAACACGGCTCCGCCATATAGTATATCCAGTGATTACAATTCATGAAAGAGATCGGGAACTAATAGTTGCTAAACATAGGAATGAGTTTGAGAGAAATTTTGGAGTCTGTTTTTAATTTTAAGAGAATGCAATGACCTCAGGCACTTTTGGTCTGTACACCCCCACCAAAACAAACACATCAGTCATCGTTATTCCACCTCTTTTTAAGAATGACAATTACTCAAAGAGATGGATTGTACAAAGGTTGAGATTAAAATAGACAATGGTGTGACTCTGTTTTGCTGTCTATATAAAATAAAGGTCCAAGTTTAGGTCTTTATACCCAAAGACACCTTTCACAAGTTTCAGTTATATTATTATGTTCATAAAATTAAAAATCTAACTCTCATAGGGAAATGCAGCTATGCTATGTCCTAAAAGGGAAAAAAAGAAATGTTGATTTCCTAAATAATTCATAATTAGATATTTATACAGCCTAGTCTATATAGTTTATGAACTATCCTAATTTCCCCCTCCAATTAATTGCTATTATTTCTCTCTTAAAAAAATAATGCTGTAAACTGTTACTTAACCAAATACCTTTTATCTCACATAAATCTTCACATGCTGAATCTCTATACTTTTAAAAGCAAAATGACTAGAAACTAATTTTGTTTGTTAATACTCATCTGAGGACATTTTTCCATTGATTTTTAGTTAGAATGGAAGGGAGGGAGGGAGAGAGAGAGAGAAACATCAGTGTGAGAGAGACACATCAATTGGTTGCCTCCTGCATGACCTTGACCAGGGCCAGGGATCAAACCTGCAACCTAGGCATGTGCCCTTGACTGGGAATCGAACCTGGGACCCTTTGGTTCTCGGGCCAATGCTCCAATTGCTGAACCTAACCGGCCGGGGCTAAAAACTAATTTTTAGATGTCAAATGTATATGTAGAAATGTAAACATTATAGTTAGCAAAATCTACGTAATATTATCTCAGAACAAATTTTAAACTGATCGTCTTCAGTATTTTAGCCTATGTAACTGTTCTCTTCTCCCCTCCTATAACTTGACTTATTCTTACAGTAATCTCAGAAACAGGTAATGTTTTCAGAAATATGTTTTTGTAGGTGTCATTGTATTTTGTAGATATTTACTGGTATTGTTTTAATTAGTTTTAGATTTAGAATTATGTTTTCTAGATGCAAAATTTGTTTGAAAATATTTAATTTTTGAAATCACCCTCTCTTGTAGGAAACAGGCTTTTTAGAAGTTAGTTTCCTTTTAGGAACAACATTAATTACTTGATTTTATTCTCAGATGTTTCAAGCTGTGCATGGTTTTGTTCCGTGTATCAGCCAGGTCCTTCCCCAGTAAACGGGCTTGGACACCCAATGCCACGATGCAGGTATTTGCTCGCAGACGCTGTTCAAATACTTTATTAGAAGGCAGAAGGGTGCTGACGACACACATCGGTGTGATCCTCACTGCTATACAGGGATTCTTTGTGTCTCTCCCCATTTTTGTCCTCTGTCACTTCCACATTTTTCTCTCTGTTCTGTTATCATTATTAGATAGTTCCACCTGTTTTCACTTCAGCATAAATCGCGCTCCGTACCTGTGATAGCACATGGCAGTAGCTTGACAAAGGCTCACATCAGTCTTGCTCAGCAGTGCCGCTTGCTTAAAATCCTGAAACGGTTTTATACATTTTTGTTAATTTTGCAACATTATCCTTCCTGCTTTCTTAAACTTCCTTCTAACTTTGGTTCTATCATGAATATACTTAACGTAAGTATTAAAATATACATCTTCTTCAAACTTTTTTTTTTTCCTTTTAGTATCACATCTAGGGAGAATGGATGGAGCAGAGGAAACCCGAAACTGAAAACTCACTGAGAATATTGTGCAACTGTCTCTATTTTTCCTGTGGTTTGGCCCTGGTATGTGCAATGACATATCTCATTTGCTTTTTTTTATTTTTTTATTTTTTTTTTTTCTCAGTGCACACCACCAGAGACTTGCCCTTCTGGATAGAAATGGAAATTCACCTATAGAGACACTGTGACATTATAGGGCAAACACACACCCAGACCCAGATGAGGGCATTAATTGGGCCTTTTTTTGTGGATTAGCTAAGACTGCTCCCACCTTTGGAATTCACACTTCTAGGGAGAACTGTATCATTTTGTCCAAGGACCCTAGAAGCCTGCTGAGAGGGAGCAATGGAAAATCCCAATGGTTTGAGTTAGGAAACTTAGCTGGAATGGCCCTGGGAAAGAGGCTGCTTTAAGAGAGTGAAAAGTCTGCCAGTGCCTCTATCCGGCACAAGAGACACAGTGCTGAGCACATGAGCTCTTCAAAGTCCCATGAAAATATCTGAGACATGAAGCAAAATAAGAACATCACTAAACTGAAATTAATCAGATATTTAAATAAATATCTACATATCAAAGTATCATGCAATGATTCTGCTTTTCCCCAAAGTACTGCTTCAGCAGAAATCTTCATGGGCGGTTTGGGTTGTAACCTCAGGTGACCAAGCTAAAAAGTGGAGAGAGCTGTAACCTCCTCTGGAGTGGCAACAGGAAATACCTCCAGACTCCCTTCCTGGGGGCTAGGACACCCCCACTCTACAGCCTCAAAGGGCAAGTGTCAGACTTCTGGTGTCCACCCTGGAGGAAGGGGAGGAGCTAACCATGACAGACAGCCTCCCTTTCCCTCTCCCTCCCTGTTTTCCTTCTTCTTCATTCCCCTTCCACAAACCTTCCCTGGCTATAGCAGTGGGAAGAAGCTGGCTGTCTTGTGGGGGTAGAATAAAGTTTTCTGCAAATATTGGGGGTAGCAGAGGGAGTAGTAGGGTCAAGCAGAGCTGATGGGATCCTATTAGAGGAGGAAGGTTTTAGTCAGAGACCAATCTGTGGATGTGCAATCCCCACTTAGATTCCTGAAGTATATTTTGATACTAAAAATTATTTGGAAGAAAATGAGAAATCTATTGTCTAATCAAGTCTAATCAAATATGCTCTCCTAAGAGTACTGTTTTATATTTTTATTATTATTTAATCTTCACCCAAGGACAGGCTGAGAGAGAGAGAGAGAGACAGACAGACAGAGACATCAATTGGCTGCCTTCTGTACATGCCTCAACCAGTAATCAAACACACAACACACGTGTGTGCCCTGACTGGGAATCGAACCAGCAACCTTTCAGTGCACAGGATGGATGACACTCAGCCAACTGAGCCACTCTGGTGGGGCTAAGAAGATTGCTTTAAAGTGGAGGCAAAGTTGCAAGTGAAATTAAGATTTATTACAAACTTTTTATTTTGGGAGTTGTGAAGAGTGATCAAAAACTGAAAAAGCTGAGAATATCAAGTTTAGCTTTGTAATCAGATAAATCTTACAAGAGTCAACCTGACTCTATATACAAAATTATCAGTAATAGACATAAATGATGACCATTAGCATTACTTAGAATAAAGCTAACAGCAGGTTTTTACGATTTTTCCCTTCTGCATTAAATTTTTCTCTAATATGAGGATCGTAAATAACAAACCACACGTATTCACTCATACACAGAGCAAATTCCCTTTACTGATGAGTTTATTTGTAAGACCCTTCACCCACACTTTCTTTCTGTGTCAGAGGCTAGGCTCTTGACCTTGTTCCTTCCCTTCTCCTCTGGAAACTTGCTCCATCCCCGCATTCTATATTTTTAATCCTTGTTTCACTGCCCTGACCTCACAGGCCTTCCCACAACCCTCCCTGCCTGCCAACTCCACACGGCCCATCTCCCTAGTTCCCGTCACTACCAATTTCCTTGAAAGCAGTTAACACAGTTTCCGCAGCCCCCAATTCCATCAACTTCTATTATTTGTGTTGTTTAATTAAAGCCAATCTTACTTTGTCATTTGTAAATGGCATCTAAAAACATTTTTATTTATTTACTTTTATTCTTATCAAAGAAACCCATGTACAAAGTGTATAAGGTCTAATAAAACCAGAAAACTTAAAATGCTTACAGCAACCCCTGCTCCACCTCTCCTTACCCCTGAGTCCCTCTCCCTGAGGGCAATTGTTTTTACATCTTGCTGCTATTTCTTCTGCTATTTACCTTTAAGTTTCAAAATAACATGAGAATTGTATCATGTTTCACTTCCCACAAAGGACAGAATTTAGCTATCTTACCCCATCACTCCATCTCCTCTTCTCCCACCACCCCTATACCTACATCAATTTTTGTCTCTATTTTACTTCCCTCAAGTATAGGATGCTTGGTAACCCATTCATATTTAAGTTTGAAGGCATTAAAATGTGGAATGGTAGTTTTAGATGCTTGAACATCTCTTTTCCACTATCTTTAATCTTTTTATTTCTTTACTGTCTTCCTGGTGGTTTTCAAGAGGACAAAGAGATAAACACATGTTCTCAATTCAGCAAGCTTAACCATTAACTGCGTAAACAATGCCAGTCTATATGCTGCACTCTCCTTCCTGATCAAGGCGTTCCTATGAAGGTCATACAACTATCAGTTAACTAACATGTCAGCATTCATCCTACTTGACTTCTCTGTTGGTCAATAATTCCCACTAAAAATTTTTCCCTGGGTAGATGTTAAGACTGCGATCTCCTATTTCTTCATTGGTTCTTTCTCATTTTCTAATTAAATTAATTTTTATTTACATAAAAATTTTTTTTTTGCTTTTAATTAGTGTTTGCAGGGCATATTTTCTCCAGCTTTTTACTTTACCTGTTTATATCAATGTATTTAAAATGTGATTTTTGTAGCCAGATATAGTAGGGCTTTAAAAAAAATTCTGATCTGACATTCTCATCTAAATTGGTCTCTTTATAAACCATCTATTAAATGTAACTCCCAATATGGTTGGATGTAGGTCTACCGTCCTATTATTTGTTTTCTGCTGGTCTCCTCTGTTTTCTGTTTCTTTGTTTTCCCTGTCCAGGCTTATTTTGGATTATTTTAATTGTCCAGTATTCCATTTTAATTAATCTACATTTTTGTTTTTTTACTGGGAAGTTCACATTTGAGGAGAAAACTGAAATGAAAGAAAGGCATGAGGCATCCACAGATCAGTAGTTAGAGTGTTCTATGTATAAGAGAATAGCTTGTGTGAGGACCCTGAGGCAGGAAGGGAGCCTGGCATGTCCACGGAAGAGCAAAATGCCCGAGTGGAGTGACCTGAGTGCAGAAAAGAATGTTTGACAATGAAGTCAGATCAGTGGGCAGCAGCCAGATTATGAAGGGTCTTGGTTGGCCACAGTCAAGAGTGCAGATTTTATTCTCAATGTGATGCTAAGCCACTGGAGGGAGGGTTCCAAGTGTAGGAATAACTTGATCTGCTTTATGTTTTTGAGAGGTCTGTCTGCTGTGTTTGGAGAACAGCATGTAGAGAGAGGCCAGCTGGAAGCTCCTGAAGTAGTCCAGGGGAATGGTGGGTGAGGAAGGACTTAGGAGGATATCAGTGGCAAAAATGAGAAATGACTGATTTCAAAATATGCTTTGATGGCAGAGCTGACTGAACTTGCTCATGAGTTAGATGGAGGATGTGAGGAAACAGAGGGGTCAAGAATGATTTCCACTAGACTATGAGCTCCTCAAAGACTAGAAGTCTGTCTTATGTATCTCCATATCTTCAATGCCAATGCCAATACCTACTTTGTGGGAAAGAACATAAGATTTGGAATCAGGTGAGATCTGAGATCCCATCTTGCCCCAGTACTTCCTGGTTAAAAGACTATTTAACCTCTTTTGACTATCAGCTTCCTCATCTATAAGTTAAATTATGCAGCATTGTTGAGAACCTGGAATGCTGATGTCCAATTCTAAATAAATATTTACCATGTAGACAACACTGGTCCTGCATTTGAGGTCTTTTGCTCCTAATCCCCATTTTCCTCACTTCTCCACTCCCAACACTGTTACCTGATGTTCCATAACTTTCTTGCCTACTCCAAACAAAGATGTTCTTTAGCTCCCCCTCCCAGAGGTATTCCAAATGGTATGTCTCAAAACCAACACTTAAAGGAGTTCGACTCTTGGAATTACATTTCATCATAGTGCAAATTGCCTAGAATAAGTTTTCTCAAATCCTTCCTTAATACCAAGCAATTCTTTGGGGCAGAACCTCAAAAGATGACTCCAGAGGGAGAAAAGTAATACAAGCCATCTCTGGAGGCGAAAAAAGCAGGAAACACTCCATTACATAATGTTCTATTGTGGTTCCTCTGAAACAAAGAAGCAAAACTACCATTATTCAACTGTGCACTTCAAGTTGCTGTTTAATTTGCCTTGTATCTCTTAATCTTAATTCCAAAGTTAATTTAAAATAATACAAATAAGATAAAAATGAGAATGGTAAATTTTGTGTAACTTCTATAAAGAAATGCATGTTGAACCACCTGTTTTGCTGTATCGCAGACACTATCTGCCACTGCGATTCTGAGTGCTTATTCTACTAGTCTCAGTCGCCTATTTTGCACAGCTGCTTTCAACTCTACACAAAACAGATTTATTTTGATATATTTTCAATGGGGAATGAGGAAAATTTTTAATGAGAAAGAGTTAGTACCAAGCAGCAAAGTAAACAATACATAAATCATTGTATTTGCCAAATAATTAAATGATGTGTATAGTCCAGATACCCCTTGGGGGAAGTGATAGTCTTGATATTCCATCAAATCAGAAACTTTTTTTTTCTTTTATATATTGGCTATTTGGCTGTAATCAACACAAAGTAAAAATACACTTTAAAAAAAATTCTATTAGTCATTCAAAGTATTTCAATACAATTCTTGCTAAAGTTGAGTTATTACTCATTAATATTGCCATTTGGTATTAAGATAAAATTGTTCACTGTTTTCAGACATGAGCATGAAAAATCAAGTGGGTTCATTTTTACAAGCAAACAGGAAGCTTTACCTCCAACGCGAAATTGTACTGCTCTAGTTCTACGTAGACGAGTGCACGATTAATGAAGGCATTTAATGTCACAGTTTCTCCAGCATCAAGAAGCAGCACAATTCCATAATCTTTCAGTGCCTAAAAATGAAAGAATCACTTATAACCTAGATTCAGCTCTTTAGAGTCTTACTGCATTGGACAAGGAAAAATGTGTTTATGCCCAAACTAGGACCCCATAGTTATTACTTAATTTGACTTCTAATGTGTGGTCCCAAATAATCATTTGTTGACTCTAAAGGGTCTCTTTAACTAAATATTTGAATACTGCTCCCTTTTAGTAAGTGGTGATTGACTGTGGTTGTACTTCATGTGTTCTTTGTGAGTCACCCTAAGCATTACTATTGTGTATGGGTGGAAGGGGGCATACAACACGCTTCCCTCACTCAGCAGGTTCCCCACATGACTGTTTAGCACTTGTTACCTTGTGAAATTTAGTTTCTTTTTAGTATCTTATTGTATTCCTCATAGAAATCTAAGTTTTATGGAGGCAGAGCTTATCCATTTCCCCCCACAACATTGTAAAGCCGGTAACTAGTACCATACCTGTATATAATAGGCAATCAATACATTTTTGTTGAGAGAATAAATCTTGAATCAATGAAAGTGGGTCTTGATAAAACTAACAAATAAGCACCTGTTGGAAAATGACTTCAAAATATTTTGATAGATTAGGGTTTTTTGTGTTGTTGTTTTTTTAAACATTAATCTCAGTTGAGAATTAATCAACTCAGAGAATCTTTCTCTATTACTTTTATCTTTTTATTTCATTCACTGAATAAATGAATTTTTACTGGTCATCTACTCTGCACCGGGTACCAGGAGCATCACAAATTTGCATTGGAGCTGAATCTCTTAACTCATTTTTCTACTGAACATTTTGTCCAAAAGAGCCATATAATTTAATCAGAAAAGGGCCAAATCTCATATGTTATAGCACATGCTAACTGAAAATGCAAATAAATCATACTTTACTATTTGCTCAGGTCCTCTAGTATTTCATGATTAGGCACTCAGGTGTCTAAAACAACTGGACATTTAAAGATCCAATATGTACATTGTGGCATCATTATTAACACACATTGCCAGGGTTGTAAAAATAATTCAGAGTACTTATAAAAACAAAACTAGAATGTTAGCACTGTTCCCGTCATAGAATCACAGAATGTAAAACCTGTAAGATGCCTCGAGATCCACTAAGCCCCTGAATGTGTGACGCAAGAGGAAACAAAAGCTACAAAATGAGCCTTATGAAGGTTAATGAGCAGGATTTGTATCATGCCACTGCTATTAGTACTAGCTTTTCGGTCTTGGGTAAGTTACTTAACACTAAGCTTCAGTTTCCTCATCTGCAAAACTGGGATATCAATAATTCATCATATTGTGGTGAAAATTCATTCTGATGATATATTGATAAAACATTTAGCCCAGTGCCTACCACACAATAAGCCCTGAGTAAGTAGTAACTGCTACTATTCTTAGTAACATAAGGGGATAGGATCCAGAATTCACCTGCTCTTAATTTTTATGAAACCATATCTTGGGAGAATGTCTAAGTGCATTTCCTGCAGGAAGACACTTGGGTTTTCTCGGTGTAGTGTTGGCAGGAATGCTGAAAAACAGGCGGAGATAGCCATAAAGGGAGGAGGTAACACTGTTAAATGACATCCGGTCCACGTGCTGGAGGTCAGATGTTTTTCAAAGCTGCCTAAAGACTGTTAACCAGAAGCAAACAAACCTGTGAACACCAGTACAGGTCTTTACTCCCTGTGTGACTTGGACATGTTTCTAACTTCTCCCTGCTTGCATTTCCTCTTCTGGAAAATAAGTGATTGGATGAAATGGGCTGGGTACAAGGCAGTTCTAAAATAGCCAATATGATTTATTCTAGTAGTTAGGTCTCTATTTTGGTGGTTTTTTGTTTTCCTTATTCATAGAGCAGTGGGCTCAGTTACATAGCCGAGATAACAAAAATGGGAGTTCCTTGCCCCCACCCAGCCCATTGTTTGTGGCTTCTGAGTTACCCAGAAAAGGCCGGAGTAGGGGTGGGGAGGGAGTCATCAAAGACACCTACTGTGCAGGTTACTCTGATAAATGATCCCTTAATTAGTCCTAGAATCTTAACTCCTTTGTTAAAAATTAGTTATTCACTTGCCAAGGTTCCTGGAGGAAACCTGATCCTCTGGTTAAGAGGAATTCGATATCCCTTTTGGTAGAAACAATGTTTCTCAAATTCCCTTCCACAGCAAATAAATTTCAAAATTTCTAAATGTTTTTAAACAGATTTAATTGCCCACGTTTCAAGGAGATGGAGGAAGCATGTCCAACCAGAACAGGAATGTGATGTAGTCTTTTAAAGGAATGCCTCATTAGCTGTGGAAATGGATAGAAACACGGAGGGGAGACCAGTGGACAACAGAGAAAGAAGCAAGAGGATGGGGACAGAACACGAAGAAAACCACACACCAGATGCCTCCCAGTGAGGAATCTTGATTGGAAAAGGACCAAACCGACAGAGAGAGGGATAAGAGGGGTAAGATGAAAAAATATAAAAAAGGGCTTTCACAGGTAGAAGCTGGAGAGGATAGAGAGAGAGAAAGGTTTACTGCAGCCATCAGGTAGGCCTTCAAAAAGCACAAGAAGTACTGGTCACTGGTCACTTGTCCCTGGAGCTGAAAACCATCACTCAAAACGGCTGCCTCTGTGGTCTGAGTCCCATGTGAAAAATACCTCAGCGAACTGTTCTAGCTGATGTTGAGATTTTGAAGCAACAATATTGCTAATGACCATGGCTTAAAAATTTTGCACACAGTGCATCAATAGAAACATTTACTCTAATGAGTAAATTAATGTATTTTAATTTATATATGCCTTTAAATGCTTATGTAAGCATTGAAAAATCAATTTTTCATTTGACATTGCTGAGATTGTACAAGGAAATTTGGTGAGCACTAACAAAGAAATGAAATATACTTTGAAATGGTTCTTTGGCTTCTCAGGTTGTGTGTGTGTGTGTAGCGTGTGTGTGTTTCCACAAGAATTATTTTTCAAAACTACAACAGAATTAATAAGAAAATATTTTACACATGCGTTACATGTGTTTACAAATGCTTTAACATTTTTATTAAAATGGTTATCTTACCATCTGAAGTTCATTCATCTTGGTGTAACACAATGCTCTGTTGTAAAATGCTATGTAACTGTTTTTGTCCATGTTGATAGCTGTAGTTAAATCTGCAACTGCTAGCTTATAAATCTACAAAGAAAAATAATAATTAGGTGAGAAGGGCTAGTCATAATGGACTGAAATTTAATTGTAAAATAAATGCTTGATTCTGTCAGAGTTTTTGGAACACTGTGTAGCATCTGTGATATGAAGATGATCAAGCTCATCTTTCACGGAGTTAATTAAGATCTCTTTGTAGTAATTATTATTAAAGTTTCTGTTACTTGCAAATAAAATTCAATATAAAGAACTTTAATTTAGATGATTATCTTATTGCCCATATTGATATGCAGCAAGGAGAAAATTATACTTCTTATAGGTAAGAGAGAAGCAAGTCATAGTCCCCCTGCAACAGTCACAAGAGCTTGCTTGCTCCTGCCACTCACACTGTCATACCACATAATTGTCACATTTTCTACCCTTGCTCTCTTTTGCTTCCTCGTTGATGCTTCTCTGATACCTTAGATCATCCATTTCTATAGATAGTAATTTTCATGGAATTAACACATAATACAAGGTCTTACCTTTGCTTTAAGGTATTATTTGCAAAATATTTCATATGAAATAGCTACAAAGAAAGGTCACAAAAGAAAAGTAGGGAAAAATAAAGAATCCCATGAAGTGTCAGATATCAATGCTGCTACACATTCCCTCTGACCCAGTAACTTCCCTTTAGGAATCAACTAGAAACTCAAGCAGTGACTGTTTTCAGTGTGTATAACTGTATTGTCTAAAATAGTAAAAAAAAAAAAAATTTAAACCCAAATTTCCAACAATCAAGTGGTAAAAAAACCCAAACTATGATGCAATATTATTCAGTCATTAAAAATGGTATCTTCAGTCCAGCCGGTGTGGGTCAGTGGTTGAGCGTCGACTCATGTACCAAGAGGTCGCCAGTTCAATTCCCAGTGAGGACAGGTTGTGGGCCCAATCCCCAGTGGGGGGCATGCAGGAGGCGGCCAATCGATGTTCTCTCTCATCGATGTTTCTATCTCTCTCTCCCTCTCATTTCCTCTCTCTCTAAAATCAATAAAGGAAAAAAAAATTTAAACATGGTATCTTCAAAAATTAAGTGTGAGAAGCAGGGCACAACACAAGTTATATAAGTAGCATAACCCCAATTTTGGAAAATATTATATATACCATATATTATTAGAAAAAAAAGACAATACAAACATCCCAAAATGCTCTTAGAAATTTTCAATTGATGGTGAAATAATAGGTGATTTTAGTCTTCTTTATTCCCTCTCTGTATTTTCCAAATGAATACTATACTAGTTTCTAAATAATAAATGCTATTTCAAATGTAAATATCCAAAAAAAAAAAATCACTATTTTGTAACCCTTTTGACGTACTGTGAAAGTCTAAGGCATTCTCAGTAGCTCTGCTCTTAACACCACAGTGATTGTTCTCTCATAGAGAGAAAAGCAAGTGAGTCCCTCCTGGCATCTGGAATCCGCCCACCCTAAACTCCCCGTAAACAAGGCAGGAAAGTGCCCCACCTTGCTGTGGTATTTCAGAACTCCTCTGTAGATGTAAGCTCGCACACTCTGAGGATAAATTTTTATGGCTTCATTACAATTCAAGATTGCTTTGGAGTATCTGCCTTTCAAGCCATAGAAGGCTACTCGGCTTAAATACGCCTTTTCAGAGAAAGAGAGGAGGAAATCAGAAATGGGTGTTATAGTAAAGGTATCAATTCTACCCAAATATATGGTAGTTTGGACAAATTTATGCCACCCAAAGATGGTAGAAAATGTAGTCTTTCCCCACTCTGTTATTAGAAAAAAATTTAAACATACAGAATGACTGAAAGAATAATACAATGAACATCCACATGCCTACCACCTAGATGAAATAATTATTAATATATTTGCAATATTTATTGTAGCTATTTTCCCCTGAACTATTTAAAAATGGGTTGCAGACGTCATAACAATTCACCCCAAGTCTCCAGTGTGCCTCTCCTAGGAATGAGACATGCCCCTCTACGGTCACACTACCATAATATATCTAAGAAAATTAATAGTATTTCCCTAAAAACATCTAATATTTGGTCCATATTTAAAATTCATAGACTTTTAAAATTAGAATCCAATAAAACTTCACCTATTTAATTTTGTGCTGTCCTTATAGTCTCTTAAAAGTAAGAAATAAATGTGATAACAAAAGAAGTAAATAAAATTAATAATGTAGTATATAAAAGTATAATTATTAATCGATACATTAAAATATTAATAATATTTATATACATCACAATTTACAAAACACTTTTGCATATATAATACCCCTGCTGGAAATAATATTTTTAATTCAAGGGGAAATACAGATATATTCATTATCAAAACAGTTATCTGAAAAGTAGGTATAAGTAACCGATTGTTGCTAACTAATAACAATGACATATAAAGGATTTAATGGTTTGAGCAAATCTATAGCACACTCTCTAAAGCACTGGAAGTGTTCATTTAAATACCTCATAATGTTGTGGTTTGAGGTTAATTGCACGGTTAAAATCTAGGATCGAGCTATCCTTCTGGAGTTTTACTTTACAAAGCCCACGCTGATAAAAGCCTTCTGCAAAATTAGGATTTGTTTTCACAGCTTTTGTAAAAGAATCAAACGCCTAGAAGAGTACATTGTTACAAAGCAAATTATTTAATGAGTAGAATTTATTAGTTTATAATGTTAATAAATTACTGTATATAACTATTGTTGAAAATTTTCCATCTTTTTTAGTCATTTTAAAGACATTTTCCCCAGTGAACCTTGTGGAGCAAACAAAAGTGATATTTATGAACAAGTCAGGTTTATTATAATTTACAAATCCCTGACTCCCAGATTAATGTCTACATAATCCATGTGGTTAGATTATAATACTTTTTCAGATGTAATTTTAATCATTATTTTTCATATTGTGTTTCTTCAAAGAAATCACAACCAGTACATTTGTTTTCCAGGAGGGCTCCAAAACCATAGCAGATGCATAGTTATGAAACTTCAGAACAACAGGACTCCAACATTTTCCCCAATGTTGTAAAGCAAAACTAGGTTTTCTCTGGTTGACCAAAAAAGCTAAAAACATGAAAGAGATTTGTAATTAATCTTATACTTATTGGAATTTCTTAATGGAACAACTAATCAAGTGCAACTCTATTTCAAGATGTGAGATGCAAGTTTCAGACACTGTCCACTCCTGTGAATATGAGGACAGGAATGGTGAATGGTGAGTGTGTGTGTGTGTGTGTGTGTGTGTGCGCACGTGCGCGTGTGTGTATGCATGGAGAGAGATACAGTTGTGGAATATCCAACATTTTAGCCATTGGAAAATATAAGTTATTTTATATATTTATCATATCATTGACAATTTTGAAATGGAGACTTGTGTAAAATAGCCAAATCCTAGATAAGTATATAAAAATTGAATAAACTGGTTATCAATGAATCTGGCCATAACCGGTTTCAATCTGATAGGAATTTTCAGTTGTCATTAAGAGAAACTGGTGTCCTAATCATTTTCCACTTATTCTACATTAGAATGAACCACTCAATTTAAAGTGCTTACAATTTAATAAGTAAATTTACATTAATTGAAGTTATTTTGCTATAATAATTTCTTACAGTTAGATTTATTGTTTAGGTGAGAAACACACATTAGTCTTTAGAATATTGTTGACAGGTAAGCATCAAATAAAATGTGTTGGAGAAATAAAACAACAAGACAGGTGATGCAGGGTGCACACTGACCACGCTTTGTATGAAGCTTTGGTCTACTGTATTGGTCACTACCTGTATAGGTAGCCTTCAGAAATAGAACTAAATGCAAGCAATTTCTAAAATCACAAATAACCTATGTCCCTAAATACATAAAATACCATTTGTAAGTTGCCTTCATCCATGTAACAAAGACCCAAGTTATACAGACAGTCCACTGATGCCTCCAACTCGTTTGGTCCTTTATCGGAATGAGAAAAGATATCCAACACCTTTTTAAACATCCTCATAGCTTCCTACAAGGATAAAAGAGGGATAGGGTTGAGATGTTTCTTTCTACTATTTACGTAACATGACAGCCATAAATGTTCAAAGGAATCCTGAGCACACAGCCCAGTTCACACACAGGTCTTGTGGGTCCACAGCAAGAAGAGGACCCAAGCCTGTCTGATGGCATCCTGTCCCACCAGGTGCCTAGCCTACCAGCCAGCACTGAAGCAGGCTTACCCATGTGGACTTTTGGAATAACGTTTTCTAAATTCTAAAGATTATTTTCTTGTAGTCTTAAATTTATAGACTAGTTTATGACCAATTTCCTAGTAATTTTCCTGAAAGGAATACTAGGCAGCTTTTAGGTAGAAAAAAAATCTCCAATGATATATCTGATGTGGTTTTAATCAACCTTTGTTTTGTCCTGCTGTGCTCTTAATAGAGTTCCATTGACACCAGAAAATAAACTAACATCAAAAAAACCACCCATTTAAACTAGTTAATCAAAATAGTTGAAACTCATTAATGAAAAAAATTAAATTTTTCAAATAGAAATGCCATTTCAAAATTGGCTAATCAATATACACATCTATATAAAAACACAAATACTTGTGACTCTTTAGCCAATTTTCTTAATTCTATTAAATTGCTAAAGAAACAATGAGATTTACCCTGGTCAGTTTGGCTCAGTGGTTAGAGCATCAGCCTGTGGACCAAAGAGTCGCAGGTTCGATTCCTGTCAAGGGCACGTACCTTGGTTTCGGTTCAGTTCCCTGCCCTGGTCGGGGTCGTGCGGGAAGCAACCAATCGATGTGTCTCTCTCACATCTATGTTTCTCTCTCTCTCTCTCTGTCTCTCTCCCACTCTATCTGAAGATAAATGGAAAAATGTCCTCTGGTGAGGAAGGAAGGAAGGAAGGGAGGAAGGAAGGAAGGAAGGAAGGAAGGAAGGAAGGAAGGAAGGAAGGAAGGAAGGAAGGAAGGAAGGAAGGAAGGAAGGGAAACAATGAGATTTAACTTGGATATGCTAAGTGTCCAATTTAAATAAGTTAGCATTTTCTCCACATGTTTACATCCCACCTCAACATCCATCCTTCCATCTCCACACTCAGTACTTGACCCTGATAAAGGAAAAATCATCACCTCAATTTCCCTCCTTTTAACTTTTCATATAGCTATAACTTCCTCCATTTCCATCTTTTTCTCTCCTGTCTTTGGTTTCCTTTCATCTTTTCAGAGCTAACTCAAGCTGTGCCCTTGACCCAAGCACCAAAAAAGTAATTAAAAGACAGCCACAAATGGCAAGAAGATATGTATCACACATACAACCAACCAATAATTAGTAACAGAATTTAGTTTTAAAATGCCTAAAATTGATATGAAAAGGATAAAAAAATGCATGTAGAAAATTGATAGAATAAGAAAGATGAGTGGCTCATAAACCTATAAGAAGATGTTCAACCTGAGCTCAAACTGAGAAATGTCATTTAAGACCACACGAAGCCATTGGACTTTATCCTCCAAATTTACAAAAATAAAGTCTGACAACACCAATTATTGTAGAAGATGCAGATCAGCAGGACACTCATACTGCAGGTGGGAGGATAAATCGATACAACCCTATGGAACAATGCCATTTTCTTGAAAGTTAGACATTCACATTCTCTATATACCAACAATTTCACTCCTAGAAAATTCTAGGAAATCCTGGAAAACTACTCCACATGTTAACAAAAGACATGAAAAAGAATATTTATAGTAGCCCCACTCTTAAAAGGAAAAAAGAAATAAAACAAAACAACTGATATAACTTAGTTTTGTAGAAAGATATGTAAGCAGTCATTCTAAGCAAAATATTAAAAAATTCCATTAATAGGTTTCATTATAGGTCTCAAGACTTTGTACCTTGTTTCTCTTGGCCTTCATTTGGGCTTTTGCTAATAGAGTAAGCATGGTGATCTCAGGCCTATTCAAAGTGGCCCTATCCAAGACCTGAATGGCCTTGTCATGGTTTTCGCAAAATGAATAAATGAGAGCTTGCTGTATAGGACTCAACTCAATGAGACCTAAAAGGAAAGGAAAGTTTATCAATACTTTTGCCAAGTATCTAGGATTTAGAATATATGTAATATTTTGAGGAAGTAGTCAAATAACTTGATCTATCTTTTAATACGAATTAACAAATCCATATGATATTGAAATCTACTTACTACCAACAAACAATAAGACATTCCAACACAACCAAAAAAATAAATAAAAGTGTAAGCCTGGTATTTCCTATAATAGTCTCTCTCACAAAGTCACTGTTCTGAAGCATTTTACTAGTTGAGATGTACAAAGGAAATGGAAGTTTTAAAGTTTCAAAATCTAACTTTAACTTTCAAGTGAACCCTTCCAGTTATCTATACATAGCTATTGCAAATCGAATAAAAATTTTAAAGAGGTGTTTACTTTTAAGTTAAGACAATTATAATTTTACATTAATTATATTTACCTTTGTTCATTTCTGCTACTTGATAAATAGTGAACTTTGCAAGATCATAACATTTCATCTGAAGAAGGTATTGTCCTCTGGAAGAAATAATACCTTTTTAATTCTAAGCAGTTAAAAAGAATTTTTCCACAACGAAGTTTCTTATTACCAGTTACTTAAAATTTTGCAATGATAATATATTTAGTTATACTTACATATGTATGATAAAAACAATGTGAAAATTATAGACATTTTATGTAGTCTAAATGGACCAATTAGCTTGGAGATGTGATGGAAAAACAATTTAGGGAATATAAAGCAGAAAGGAAAAACTCAAATCTTTTGGCAATGATCTGTATTTAAAATGTTAATCTCTGTTGCTGAGAAATTACTAAAAGATCAACACAGTTCAAGGGACATAAAAGTGGAAAAGTATTTAGATAAATTGCTAAAATGTGGTTCAAGAGTTTAAAAACAAAAAGAGCCCTTATCAGAAAGCATTGTTCTAGTCCATTGTCCCATGTCTGTAAGTCTATTTCCCATGTTAGAGACCATAACATATTTTTCATGGTGATAACTCATAACTTGCAGTGGGTCTCTTTATAGAAAGCTCTATGGCATTTGAAGTACAATCCAATGTGTCACTTCTTATTTCTTTTTTCACTGACTTAGCTGAGGTTTACACTGGGTACCTCTGTGGACACAATCAAACAACTGTTCAAAATATGTTAGCTTACTTTCATGAGCTATGTGATAACTATATAACCAGTCATCTAGAGTGGCCTCAAAGAACGTAGAACACGAAACAGTTGTATTTTGATGCAAAGACAGAGCAAAGATCTGGTTATCTTATAAGTAATCTTGAAGCTTAACAAAAACAATAACTATATCTCACTTGGTGGTTGGGATATGGCCACGCTGGAAGATTAAATGTAAAATGAGGACTCTGCAAGGATCAAGAGAGAATTTGAATAATTCTATTTCTATGCCCATACCTTATGATATATAACTGGATTCCATCTGGCTGAAGGTGAATAGCACAAGATAACTCTCTTACTGCCTTTTTCAACTTATGCATCTGTTGATTTATAAAAAGAAACTTAGCTCATAATAACACTTATTGCTTCCTTTCTGATGTTTATCCCCTCTCATCCTTCAATACAGATATTTTGTAGAAACATTCCTAACACACATTTTTCTTAAGAATTATCATAGCAAATGGAATACAAAGAAGTAAAAAGAAAAGTTTGTGATGGAGTCTTATTTTTTTAAACCATTTATCTTTAATTTTGAAGAATTTTTTCACATACCCACATACATAATTTTACATAAATGTGATTATATCATACATTCTGGTTTGTTTCCCCTTCTTGTTTAGCTGTTCAATTTTTCTCCCTCATCCATAATACCTTTTCCACCAAACGTTATTCATGTTAACGTAAATAAACTAGCATGCAAAGGAGGGTAAAATTTAAAATAAAAGTCCATTCCACTGGCCCGGCCGGTGTGGCTCAGTGGATTGAGTGTCGTCCCATGGACTGAGAGGTCCTGGATCGATTCCTGGTCAGGGCACATGCCTGGGTTGCCGGCTAGATCCCCAGTGTGTGTGTGTGGGGGGGGGGGCAGGAGGCAGCCAATCAATGTTTCTCTCTCACATTGATGTTTCTATCTCTCTCTTCCTTTCACTTTCTCTAAAATAATCAATAAAAACATTTTTAAAAATGTCCATTCCACTTAAAAATTAGGGAGAGCAAACAGGTTTGCACTTAACTTAATAAGTAAATAAATGAATAAAACAAATTATGCGAATAAGAACAAAGCCCTGGCCAGTTTGGCTCAGCAGTTAGAGCATCAGCCTGTGGACCAAAGAGTCACGGGTTCGACTCTGGTCAAGGGCATGTACCTCGGTTGTGGTTTTGTCTCAGCCCTGGTTGGGGTCGTGCGGGAGGCAAACAATCAATGTTTCTATCTCACTCTCTCACTCTCTCCCTCCCACTCTATCTGAAGATAAATGGAAAAATATCCTCGGGTGAAGATTAAAAAAAAAAAAGAATAAGAAAAAAAAATGCCTGCTTAAAATCAATATAAACATTGTAAACATCGATGCTTTCCTTACTGCTGGTCACAGAAGCATAATCTGAATCTGTACAAATTTAAGACAAAATCCTACTGTCATGGGAATATTACAATAGGAGGACTACACAAACCTCAAAATGAACCTGGACAACCAACGACTCTTCTTACTGTGCACACATAGCGATGCAAAGAGGAGAACGCACTAATCTGTGCATGGAAGTAGACAGTGCCTGTTGAAATGGCACAAACTGTTTGGAGGAAAGAATGGCTGGAGTCAAAAGGAACCCAAAAGGAGAGAGAGAGAGTTTGAGATGCGTTT
This sequence comes from Tadarida brasiliensis, assembly GCA_030848825.1. NCBI lineage: Eukaryota > Metazoa > Chordata > Mammalia > Chiroptera > Molossidae > Tadarida > Tadarida brasiliensis. Next base: position 165,118,497 of record CM061257.1, read on the forward strand.
AAATCAACCTGAGAATTTCTGTGGAACTTCAGGCCTGCTGCTTCTCAAGCTGACCCCGTTCAGGTTGGTGTAATTACTAAATCACCTATTTATACGTCTGTTCCACCCATAACTATCTGTGCAGTTGGGAAACATGGAGGCTCACTCTCTGATCTTTATGAGCTGTCCTGGGGTTGGACTTCTCCAGACAGCCTTAGATTAGATTCACCCTAGCGGCTGAACCCGCACAATAGGCATATGTCTTCTATATACACACACACGGCTTGATTTGTCATTGTTTTATTTACATGGAATCATATTGTACACACTTTACACTCCTTTCTGAATCTTGTTTTCCTTATACCAGTCAGCTGATATCATTCTTTTTTAAATAAAATGTATTGATGTAACATTGGTTAATAACATTAAATAAGTTTCACCTGCACAAGTCTATAATATTAATACATCATCTGTATATTACATTGCATGCTTACTACCCAAACCTAACTTTCTTCCAATGTCATATGATATAGTTCTAATTATTTTTTATTGCCTACATAATATTCTGTGTGTGACTACAACACAATTTATTCATTACTGTGCAGAGATTTTTGCCTCCTCAGAACAATGTGTCTTTGAATACATGTCTTTATACCCTGACATTATGCTGGGGCTTTGGTTTCTAATTGCACTAAAAGGAAATTCCAGAAGCCCTCAGCTCCAACAACATGCTGTTAAGCAAAAGGTCCACACACCACAAGTATGTCCATCCCTTCCCCAGCAGGAGTCAAGAGCAAACTTTCCTCAGGGACCCCACTAAATCTAACCTGCCCCAGGTCTTCTACCTCTGTCGTCAGGAAGGTAAGAACTTTCAGGAATGGGACTCTAGTCACATTGGGTCCTGAGATGGAGACAATGGAGAATAGAGCCTCTAACCAACTCTCCCTGGACAGGCAGTGTGAGCAAGAAAAAAAAAACAAAGAAAAGGGAAAAAAACCAAAACCCTTTGCTATTTTAATATAGTGATTTATAAAGTGTTTTTGTTGTTTTTTTGTTGTTGTTGTTTTTTCTTTTATAGGGTGGTGTTTTGTTTTGTTTTTGTGGCTCCCCCCTCCCCCTCCCCAGAGCATAACCTAACCTATCCTGTGTGACTAGAGGACTTGTAGGGGACCAGGGCAGAAAGTTAATGAACTCATTCACATGGGTTCTTGTAAGCCTTTGGCTCTTGCAGGATTTGGCTTTTATTCTGAGTGCAGAGGGAAGCTTTTGAAGGGTTTGGGGCAAAGAAGTGAAATAATCTGACATGTTTTAACAGGATCACTATGGCTGCTATGTTGAAAATCCATCAAAAAGGAGTGAAGAACAGAAGAAGACCAGAAGGTACTTCCCGCAGTAATACTGATGAGAAATGATAGGGTCTTGGGTAGGGCCGTTAGTTGGTGGAGTCGTGGAAAGGGAGATCTATTTTGAAAGGTGCACAGTGTTTCTCTCTGAAAAGTCCGTTTGGTTGGAGTCAGCTGACTTCCTGTTTATTGTATTGTTTGAATTTGTTACACAAAGGACATATTACATTTTTAAATTCAAATTAGTTATAAATTAAAACAAAATCTAAAGGAAAGTATGAATGAGTAGGATCCCATTTTATACACAAATTCCATTCTATGAACCCACCTACTCACTAACACACACACACACACACACACACACACACGCACAAAACTGATAGACTCCAAAATGTTAATAGCAGTTATCGCTAGAGAATAAAATGAGAGATAGTTTTAAATTTATTTTTATTTATATACAAATAAAATTATTATATGCAATAAATATATGTTGCTTTTGTAATTAGGAAGAAACAGAAAATTTTTTAAAAGGAAAATGAAAGACAAAAATTCATACCTCATCAATACAGGCTTTATAACTGGGGAATTATAGTGAACTACAGCTACTTAATATTTATTGCTTATAAATGCATTAGCCTCTGTAATTAGCTGAAAAAGAATACATTAATATACTTTGTTATATTGAATATCCGGAAAAGTAATACTTTTAAAAAAAATAAAGGTTCTCAAACCTTAAATACCTTATGATAAGCTTCAGCTCGACAAATGTAGCTTTGAATATATGAAGGATCAAGTTTAAGAACCTCAGAAAAATACCTCGCGGCTTCAGTGTAGTTATCCAACTGCAGCAGATATATGAGGCCAATATTTATATAAGCCAAAGTAACAGTTCTAAAAAAATAAAAAAGCAAAATCTTGTTAGACATTTTAATTATTTCCAATGTTCTCCAATTATGAATGAACCTAATGAACTACATCAATATATGGCAGGTTTATTTTAATGTCTTACTAAAGTTCATTAATTAACTACTCTCTGTTAACAATTATAAACACCTTTATAAAATCCTCAGCAAGGAATCAACATTTGTTGAGTTTGTGCTAGGAACAGAATTCTGAAATCTTCTAGACTCTTAGCAATACTTTACTCTTCCTTGACGTAACCTTGATTTATCTTGAATTACAAGCTTAGTTTTCCTCAACTCAAAAGTTTCCGAGCCCTGGCTGGGTGGTTTAGTTGGTTGGAGCATCGTCCCATACACCAAAGGTTGTGGGTTTGATTACCGGCCAGGGTGCGAGTACGGGAGGCAACAGATTGATGCTGCTCTCTCCCCCCTCCCTTTCCTCTCTCTCTCTCGAAATCAATTTATATACATCCATCCTCGGGGGAGGATTACAAAAAAGTTTTTGCCTCAGGTTATATTATATTAGTCATGAGTAACAATGAGAAACAATGATAGTCTCAAGGCTTGTGATTAAATATCCTTTCCACATACGTATTAACCAAAAAATAGAGCAAATAAATGTTTTCTCTCTCAGAATCAAACAATTTTCAATATATAAAAGACCTTAGAAATTATCTATTCAATACCTCTATTTCAAAATGAGGAAACTACACATCCTACAGCCCAATTTTATGGAAGCCCTGACCCTTACCTACAAGGTGCCAAAGTTCTCATTGCCCACATTTTGGCAATTTGCAACTGAAACTCTTGTCTTTCCCATCCTGGCTCAAAAATATCCAAAAGAAAACCACTGTGGCTATTACAGAGCCATGCTCCATGACATTCCTGAGTCAAGTTCAAAATGTACCTTACTGATGAGCTAGGTAAACAGTCTGGTGGTTGGCATAGAATTCACATGCTTTATTACTCTTTCTGACATTTTCTATTTTAATAAATGCTTCATTGGGAAAAAGGGGAGAATTATTTAATTAAAATGTTTTACAGTTTAACTTTCTGACCAGTGTGTATAACTTTCAGTCGGTCTCTATTCCTTTGATACACACTAGTTCTAAAAGTTATTGGCTTTTTGCTTTTGCTTTACTAAGTAAAATGATGTCAGAAGTTCTAAATAGAGGTTTCCTTCTATTGAGTCATGTGTGTGCATAGCAATGACATATCAAGCAGAATATTTTGACAAAGTTATAAAATTTTATTTTAAAACTCGGTTTGCTTTCAGAGAAAAGACAAGTATCATATGATTTCACTGATATGTGGAATTTAATGAACAAACTGAACTACCAAGCAAAATAGAGACAGACTCATAGACAGAGAGCAGGCAGACAGCTCTGGGGGAAGGGGTAGAGGGATTGAGCAAAAAAGAAAAAAAAGAGAGAGAACTCATGAGCATGGACAATAGTGTGGTGATTGTGGGAGGGAAGAGGGGTAGGGGGAGGTGGAAGATGGCACAGAGGGGATAAATGGTGATGGAAAATAAATAAATAAATAAAGTAAAAAAAAAATTACCAAACAAACAAAGAAAAAAATTGATGACAATGTTCCATAAAGTTAACTTCAAAAAGCTCTAACATGGATATACCCAAGCTACTTTTAAAAACTTGATTTTTTTTTTGTTTTTGTTTTTGTTATTCATGAATTTAATGCCTCACAAACCCATTCAATCTCTAAAATTTTCAAACTAATCTGGGGCAAAACAGATGTTAACAATAGGTCTTATTTTAGAAGTAATCTTATTTTTACAAGTAATATTTTAATTCTAGCAGGACTTTATAATAGTCTCATTTTTACCAAGTTATTAATGATGAGGGGAAAGAGCTTTTTCTTTCATTTAAAAAAAATTTTATACAAAGGGGATATTAGCAAAAATGAAAAGGAAAACCTACCTTTCTAGAGAAATAACAGTTTCAAAGTCAGACATTGCCAGCAACCAAAGTTTTAGTTCTGCGTAGAGTATTCCCCGATGTAGAAAACAAACAAAATTCTCATAGCCATCATTTATAAGAGCTTAAAAATAAATGTGTATCTGTTATTCGGGTTCTAATAAACATATCTGAGTTATATTTTAGTCTATACCCTTCCTCCTCCTTTTTAACATTATATAAAATAAAACATGTCTACAATGAGTATATTTACTTGAAGAGTACAAAATAGTATTCATATAAAATGTATTTGTTTATAAGTAATAGTGTGCTATCATGGTTCACAAACTAGTTAGAGCTGGAGGGAATCCTGGAAGTAACCTAGGACTGGCCACTCACTTTACAGAAGAAGAAATTAAGGTCCATTGGGGTGGGGCTGGGTACACTGACCAAGGTTGTGATGCAAATCAGTGGCAAGGATAGGCCTAGAATCTAGAATCTAACTTCTGATTCATTTCCATGGATTGTAGTCAGAAGAGTGCCATGGCCCTTGATTGTCCTAGTGGAAGACAGGAAGACATTCTTTTGCTAATGGCCAAGGAACAGGCTCTAGTACAAGTCCAGACTGGGGTGCACGGCAGAGTTCCAGCTGACACACATAAACCAGGATTGGCAGCTCAAAGAGGCTACTCCAAGGCAAGCAGAATGTGGAGTTAAGGCAGTTTAATTTGACAATGCATGTCCCAAATAACAGAAGCACAGGGCAAAAAGAGCCTCCTCTCAATACTCCAGGTTTGTGCCTCTCATCAGTAACCAGTCTAGGGGTCATATCACATCTCTTCACTTACTGATTCCCCTTTTCACTTTGAAAAACATGCTACTGAATGAGATGGGTTTTCCACAATATTTGATCAATGTCTTCTAAATTTCTCAAGCTTGCTCCAGCTAAGAAGGGAAAGTTTTTACCAAAAACATGCATTGTGCTCACAGTCTGAGACACAAATATTCACAGTACTAGATTTTGGGAAGTATACCTAGTGTAAAAAATTGGTCATATAGATTAAGTAAATAATCACTTGAAGGCAATCTGACTGCTCAGTTTACAGTATGATTGGCTAGCAAGGAGAAAGCTGCAGCTGGTTGCTCTAGAAAAATGGAAAAATTCTTCCTAAGGAAAAAAATATTAGAACTACTTAACTTCTCTGTGCCTTGGTTTTCTCATCAGTAAAATAAGGATGACACTACTATGCCCTTATAACATTATTCTGAATATTAATCGAGACACTCCATATATAGCACTTAGAATAATGCTTGACAAGTAATAAAATGCCCAATAAATGTTAGATATTATAATTAGCATAGAAAAATGCCCTGAAGGTCCTTTTTTATTGTGGAAAATACAACTTCTTATGCTAGACTAGGGATAAATTGAGGCCAAAATCAAGCTGGTCTGGTCTGAATAATTAAATAACAAGGATTTTGTATTATTGTAATAACTTAGAAAAGCAGGGATTAGAAGCCCAAAACATGGAGAAGAGGGGAACACAAGAAAGAGACCTTCGGAGACCTGGGTAAAAGGGGATGGCAGATGGACCGAGCAGACAGAGTTAGATAAACTTACAGAAACAGGGGTGTTTGGCCTTCAGAATTAAATTGTCTATGCTAACTTTACCCTTTCAACCCTAAAACATTCAGTAAGAGACAGTGGCCACAAGAAATGAGTGGGTAAGCAAAAAATGGAGAATCAATCAGAGGGCAAAAATTAGCTACAAAGATTATAAGAGAATTAAACAGGAATCCCCAGACCTCTCTTCCAAGAAATCTTGGAAATAGAAGGGAGGGCACTAGACTCCTCCCGGCACCTAGGTTTGGTATTTGAGTTAATTGATCTGAATACTTATGGAAAGGGTGGCCTCAGAAAGCAAATGTACTTAGAGACATCCAGTAACAATCACCTTAGATCGCCTGCCACGAGGAGTTCTGAATTCTCTTTGCGAGCCTAGTTGTCTCTTCATGTCTAAATATTGCCTTATCTGGGATTCTAGCACTTGGCACCCAGGTGAACATAGTCATGTTTGGACTGTTGGGTGGGATTTACCGGTCAGGATGGGCTCATTTATTCAGCTGGGGACTGTTTATTGAGCACTTACTCTATGCCCAGAATTGTGCTGGACATACTCATATACCAAGAATGCACAGATAATAGAGTAAGGAGGAAATGGTCACTTTTAGCTGTTGCCATCCCCTTACTGAAGATTCTCAAAGCCCATTTTTGGTTTAAGGATTAAAAAATTCTGAATTTGACAAATCCATGGGCTTGGCTTATGTAGTAGGACATAGCCCACAAGGAAAACTCACTACCATTTTAATAAGCTGACTAGGAAATAGACATGAATTTCTAGAAATATCCTCAGAACTCAAGATGTAGAAAGAGATTTCTTTGGTATGATACTCTCTTTTTGCCACAATTATACACACATGTAAATATACGTATACTCACATTCATTAAGAGGGCATATTAGAAACAGTTTTAGCTAAACTATTGTAGCTTATATCTGAATATATATTATATAAATATACAGTAAAATAAGTGCATATATAACTATATAATAATATGCATATTACATTAGTCATCCCAGATTAGCATTCCACTCTTTGAAAGTGATATGCTGGATCTCAGATCAAATTCCCATATATGTGCTATTGAAGAACAAGTACCTGAAACACTATAATCCTGTAGCGCTCTAAAAGGGTTACTCTTTCTAAATATGCAGGCTCTATAATAAAATGCTAACCAGTTATTAGGATCTGAGTGAATTGCAACAGAAAAGTCTTGAGTTGCTTGCTTATAAAGGTACCGTTTAAAATATGCTCTCCCTCGGTATGTTCTAGAAAGAGAAAAGAAATTCATTTTAACATGTATTGCAAAATATACATTTTCTTTTTTTGGCAAACCTATACAACTAATTTCATATTTAAAAATTTGTGATTGGCCCTGGCTGGGTAATTCAATTGGTTAGAGCATCATCCTGATATGCCAAGCTTGCAGGTTCGATCCTTGGTCGGGGCACATACAAGAATCAACCAAAGAATGCAAAAATAAGTAGATCAACAAATCTCTCTCTCTCTCTGAAATCATGAATAATTTGTGATTATTTTTCCTTGCTTCCCAAAGATGTTTGATCACAAAGTTAATAGCAAAGAGGATATAAACATTTTATAAATAAATCAATTATACTTTATTGTATATATAATTATATACTTATTAATAATATGCTCCATATTAATTATTTTCTTACTAATTTTATTTTATTTCCTATATTTATCAAAGAGGTGGGTCAATAAAATAAGTATGAGCCCTGGCTGGTTTGGTTCAGCAGTTACAGCATCGGCCCACGGACCAAAGGGTTGCGGGTTTGATTCCCAGTCAAGGGCACGTGCCTGGGTTGCAGGTTTCTCTCTCTCTCTCTCTCTCTCTCTCTCTCTCTCTCTCTCTCTCTCTCTCTTCTGCCCTCCCTTCCACTCTATCTAAAATAAAATAAAATAAAATATGAGATCTTAAGATTTTTATTATTTTTGAGTACCCAAAATGTAAGGCTCTAAGTTATACATGATTGTTCTATAGAAAAGTCAAATTATCCATTTTGAATAAAATGGGCCTCACTGGGTAGAACTGTTATGCTATTTCCCCCTGACACTGAAGATATGCCCAAATAAATGGGAAGCTGCTCTCCATGAGTAAAAGCTATTATATCAGTCGTGTGAATTGGATTCTATCTTCATCAACTTTAACTCCAGTTTTGAAATTATCATTATTATTCACTTACACTCAAAATTATCACAACTATATCAATTCCTGAAAATCTTGTTTTCAATCACTTAATAATATAAAATAAATAAACTTTTAGAAATAAAGGAAAAACAGGAGGAATAGCTAGTAGCTTGCCCACTCTGAAGAAAATAAATACGGGGGGAAGATAAAAGATGCTTAAAAAGTTTATAGTATTATGAAAATAAAAGGAATTTGGAGAAAAGAATGCAGGTCAGTGTGGCTCATACACAAAAGGGTGGCGGGTTTGATTCCCAGTCAGGGCACATCCAAGAGGCAGCTGACAGATGTTTCTTTCTCACATCCATGTTTCACTCTCTCTCTCCCTCCCTCTCCCTTCCTCTCTCTAAAAATAACAACAAAAAAGAAATAATGCAGCGGTATATTGGCAGGCTGGTAAAAGAGGTCTTTCAAAAGCACTAAGCATCCTGAGACCCAGGGCATTTTATCCGGGTGAAAAATACTTTTTTTACCCAGTCTTTAAGAAATGTTTTATTTATTTTCTTATAAATCCAAGAATTTTATATTTAATTTTAATGATTTCTGATTGCTAGAGAATATTACTATTTTTCAGCATATATATGATTCTGAATTTAAAATCTTACAGAATAAATCTGTAGTAATATCTTTGTGGGGCGCTATGAAGTCATCAAACACACTGCTTTTGCATCTGTTCCTTTTTCATTTCGACTGCCTCAGTTCTTCAGACCCTCATCTGAAGTGCTGAGCTACAGTGACCCTCCGCTCACACCTGGGCTACTATTTTCTCCATTTCTAGTTCTAGAGTGACAGGATTTGATCATCAAATAATCAAGGTCTCTTTTTCAAGAGATCTTTTTCTACAGCCTCTGTTAACAGTGGGATAAGGCCAGATTCTTTAAAATGAGATATAAGCCCCATCCTTATAAGATAATAGCGTCTTAACAGTACCTTGAATTAACAACCTTCTTGCTTTTCTCCAACTAATGTAATGCCTCCCTGTAACTAATTTCCCTTTAAATCAAGAATAAGTAGAATAGACCAATAACGAGGGAAGAATTTTTAGAGTTTCAAAAAAATCTTCCATCTCTTCAAATGGCATAATTTTAGAAGTGAGTTATTTTAAACTTTCAAAGAACAAAAATTATCCAATCCTAAAGGACATATTTTAAGAAACGAAGAAGAAAGGCGTGATTCATTTTGAGAAAGTAGCCAAATTCTGAAATCAAAATCTGACTGTGAAACTAGTGAACAATCTTACTATGAATATAGATGAAAAATCTTAAAGAAAGACAAAGTGAATTCAGTATAGTTTAATAATATTCTATCTGAAAATATATAATGGTCAAAAGGCATTTATCCTTCAAAATTAGCCTGCTAACATGAGACTCTTAGAAGTAGATCACAGGTAAAAATTTAAACAGGAATAAAACGATATTCCCTTGAAATAATTAAAGAACACAAGGCTTGAACTTACAACTATAATATTTTTTTTATAATTATTTTTTAAAAGTCAAAGGCATTTTCATTACATTCAAAAGGTGAAGATTCCTATTACCACTAATGTGATTGTTAAGTTAAAGTCAATGCATTGATCAAAAGAGTTGAGAGATTAGAGTCGAACAAAAATGGTAATACAGGAAACTCCAAAACTCCATCCTTCCACAAAAGCAATGGATAAGCTGACAAAAACTGTCAGAAATGTTTCTTGGAACTCTGGAATCTAATTAAAAACTTAAAACAACCAGGGAAATGCCTAATAAAGGGGAAAAACTTCTGAATTTTCGTAAAAGAGCTCTGTGATCTTTTAACTTACCCTATTTCCCTCTCCCATCTCCCAGCTCAGGGGTGGCCTTGAGGACAACAACCAGGACAGCATTCCTGGTGCAGGTTCCCAGTACAAGAGGGAGCAACACAAATCTTGTTCCCAAACATTTGTGGCAGTGTGTTTTGACCCCTCTGGTGGTTCGCTGAAGGATTGGCTCAAAGGTTTCTCTTTGTTTTGTCTGCCTTGGAGCTTTCCCAGGGCTGGTGTGGCTTCCTGGAAGGTATTTATCAAAAACATTTAAAAGTAAATGTAATAACTGCTGCCATCTGGAGCAAGGGATAACAGTCGAGGCAGGCAGTAGGCAGGCCAAACAGCCTGGGAAGGAGGAATCTGGAGAAGGAGATACGTAGGGAAGTGAGGGCTGTAGAAAGTTTCCACCTATTCCAAGGAATCTAGAAGGCCGCATGCAGGCCCAAGCTGGAAGCATGCACAGAAAAATAATGAAGAAAATAAAAAATCAAACCCAGTGAGTTAATGCAACATGCCCACCAGTTTGGCTACAAGTTGAAAGTCATAATAAAACCTAGTGCGGGTGTGGAACTCACATACACTGCTGACAGTACAACCACTTTTGAAAATTGTCAGGTCTATTAGCTGAACACTTGCATACCCTGTGAATCAGAGAGTCCACTCCTCTTTGTACATCCACCAGAAATGCATATATAGTAACCTTCCCTTGTCTGTGGGGGTTACATTCCAAGACCCTCAGTGGATGGTTAAAACCCTGTGTTTTTTCCTATATGTACATGCCTATAATAACTTTAATTTTTTTTTTTTTATCCTCACCGGAGGACACCTTTCCATTTTTTGTTCAGATAGAGTGGGAGGGAGAGAGAGGAAGAGAGAGAGAGAGAGAAACATCGACGTGAAAGGGACACATCGAGTGGCTGCCTCCCGCACGACCAACCAGGGCCAGGGACAAATTGCAACCGAGGTACGTGCCCCTAGCGGGAACCGAACCCGGGTCTCTCTGGACCCCAGGCCGACGCTCTAACCGCTGAGCCAAACCGGCCAGGGCAATAACTTTAATTTATAAATTAGGCACAGTAAGAGATTAACAATAATAACTAATAGTGAAATAGAATAATTATAATAATATACTAGAATAAAAGTTATGTGAATGATCCCTTTCAAAAGATCTTATTGTACTGCATTCACCTTTTTATTTAGAGAAAGCACTTTCTGGCTTCTCTTTGGCATATCTGAATTGCCAGCATCACTACTCTTGTACTTGGGAGATGTTATTAAGTAAACTAAGGGCTATTTGAACACAAGCACCTCAACAGTCAGGCTGATAACCCAGATGGTTACTATGTGACTAACAAGTAGGCAGCATATACAGTGTTGATAGATTGGACAAAGGGATGGTTCACATCCCAGGCAGAATGGAGCAGGACAGCACAAGATAACACCACACTACTCAGAAGAGCATGCAGTTTAAAACTGATGAACTGTTGCCCAGCCGGTGTGGCTCAGTGGTTGAGCGCCGACCCATGCACCAAGAGGTCACTGGTTCGATACCTGGTCAGCACACATGCCCAGGTTGTGGGCCAGATCCCCAGTGGGGGACATGCAGGAGGCGGCCAATCAATGTTCTCTCTCATCGATGTTTCTATCTCTCTCTCCCTCTCCTTTCCTCTCTCTCTAAAAATTAATAAAGAAAAAGAACTTATGAATTGTTTATTTCTGGGCTTGTCCATTTAAAATTTTCAGACCCTGGTTGACCACAGGTAACTGAAACCAAAGAAAGCGAAACTGTGGATAATGGGGAACTATTATATATGTGTACCAAGAGACAAGTACAAGAATATTGAAGGAAATAATATTCATAATCATCAAAAACTAGAAAAACTCAAATGTTCATTAACAGTAGACTGGATAAGTAAATTGTAATATATTCATACAACTGAATACTATAAAAAACTAAAAGGAGCATGTACTATTCAGCGAAAGAAGCAATACGTAAAAGAATATATTCTACTTACATAAAGTTCAAAAAAACAGGCAATTCTAAACTAAGAATGTTTGGGGACACATACTTATGTGACGAAACTATAAAGAACTACAAGGAGGTGATTAAAATGAAAGTCAGGACAGTGGTAACCTTCTGGGGGAAGCAAAGGCACAGGAGAATTTCGAGGGTGCTAGAAATGTTTCTTGACCTGGTGATAGTTACACAGGTCGTTATACTGCGATAAGTCATTAAGCTGTACTCTTGCATACTGTACACTTTTCTGCAAGCATGTCTTATTTTACTATAAAAATTTTAATATTAAATAAAAATTGTGAGTGAAAAGATGAGCAGGTATGACTATATACACATTTTTAAAACCTCTTTAGAACAAAACTTATATTAAAAGAAAAGTAACAAAATGAGAACTCTGTTATGCACAAGAAGGTTGGAAGAACATAGTTTAATATCCAAGTTACAGTAAGATATTACAGAAATCTAAATGAACAGTTCTCTGTAGTCAGTGAGTACAAAGGATATAAAAATATATTCAAAGAATAAAAGCATAGGCCAATATGTTAAAAATGAATAATGTAACTAGCATTTAGAAAATGCTAATGAAACTCTAAATTGTCATTTATGCCTATTAAATTAACCACTCCTGTTAGGGTGTAGGTAAAGATTTTCATTCACTGAGAGCATTGAAAATAGATATGCTATTTTTAAAAGGCTTTCTGATGTGTTTCAAACAATTTTCTTTCCTGAGAATGTATTTCAAAAAATATTATAATTTCAAAAATCATATATAAAATAATTCTTACCTTGCTTGAGAATTTAGGGGATCTATATTTAACAAGGCTGTTAAATCCTGTATGGCTGCATTCCAATTTTCATTTTCATAGTAAAACATTCCACGCTTAAGTAATGCATCTATTCTTTTGGGATCATACAAAATGCACTACGTGGGGAGGGGTGTCGGGTTGGAGAGGAGACACAAAAACATATCACGTAATGAAAAAACCATAACCCCATAGCAAATTAAATGGATGACAACCACATTTTTAACTTCATATTATATAAAAGCAATCTACTTTAGATACAAAAATGTTAATATTTGCATTTAAAAACCATGTCTTTAGGAAATCCACTTATCACATTCTAGAAAGAGGAGGTTTTCTGAGAGCTAAATAAAACAGCATATACAAGCAACCAAGGCTTTAGCTCACTGAAATTTTTACTGATAAAATTTCATAAGTGAATTGTTCAACTAGATTAGTGTTATATTGGATCTATCAATTTTATCTCAAGCATATCCTCAACATTTTATACCAATTAAAGATATATATATATTAGACCACATCAAGGCTGATTCAATCAAATGAAATATGGATTAATCTAGTCCCTAAAATGGTAAAAACAAATGAATTGGTATTGGCATGACTCATTCCTTTCACATTAACAAACAGTCAATAGAATGAACAGACTAAATCATTGTCTACTCAGTTCCCCACCTATTGATACTGGGGGGAAAATTGAAGCACAAAGATTACCAAGTATTTTTAAAACAGGGAAATAAAACCTAAAGTTTTTTTTTTCTTTATTGATTTTAGAGAGAGAGGAAAGGAGAGGGAGAGATAGAAACATCGATGAGAGAGAACATCGACTGGCCGCCTCCTGTATGCTCCCCACTGGGGATCTGCCCCACAACCTGGGCATGTGCCCTGACCGGAAATCGAACTGGCGACCTCTTGGTGCATGGGTCAACGCCCAACCACGGAGCCACACCAGCCAGGCAAACCCTAAAGATTTTAAAGTTTATTTGGCCTCAAATTACTTCATTAATCAGTTTTTAAACTATTGGTGCCAGATGGAGGAAATGAACAAAATAGATAATCTAATGATTTCAGTATCTTTAAAAGAAAGGATTGAAAAGCTTTTATTCAAGACCAGAGGTTACCAAAACTTACAATATCCTCTTGAAGCAAAAATGATATTAAGTATATGGCTAATCATCAAGGATAAAGAAACAGGGCAGCTGGGAAAATGAAAAGGTAAATTATTTAAATAACTTCTAAATTTGCAATTGTACTAAGAACGAAGAATTTAGAGTTAAAAGTCAGGAGACCAATCTCCTGAATCAGAGGAATATTTTGCCTGACTATAGCGCCTCTGTGTACAATTCAACCAAAAGTTCATTTCCTCAAGGGAATTCCTTGATATCCCCCCACCAAATAGAACTTACTCCCCCATCTTTTTATTTCCTTTATAGTAGTCATCATAATTTATAATTATATATTTATGTATGTATTTATTTCTTTAATGTCTGTCCTTTAAACTGTAGGCTCCATATAAGCTGGAAGCATGTCTGTTCTATTCATGAAGATTTATTCACTACATCATAGAATGCCTTAGTCAATAATATTTGTTTGTGAATGAATGAATGAACGAGCCAGTGAGCACAGCTTCTTTTGGAGCAGATGGGTTTGCTGCAGAAGACACTCAGCTTTGTCTCAAAAGTTAAGTGGAAAATGATTTTCTCTATTGTTTGAAGGGAAAAAACAACTTTCAAAGATTTTCTTAACCATTGTTTTATGGTTGAAGAGGAGAGAGCTGGAAAAGTCAAGACCCCCTCAGAGTTGTCTTAAATGCTCCAACATGCAACTCTTTGATGAAATCCACTCATTCATTAATAATAATTGTTTTAAAAATTTGACATAGTGGTAATATCAATTCCAGTAATGCATGTTCTAGGTCCTAACCTATAATAAATTAGTTTTGATTATACAACATATATGAAAGAACTTTAACAATTTGCTATAATAGTAGGATGAGGATATCATAAACTAAAATATGTGACTAATGGCAGCATTATATGTGATACAACTTACTGTAGAGAAGTCATCAATGGCCAGTACTTTGTTTGTTATTTCATGCATCTCACCCCTCCTGAAATATATATCAGCATCCGTGGGCTTGCACTTAATTGCCTGGGTATAGTTTAGAATTGCCAGAGTAATATCTTTTTTTTCCCTGTAAATTTCTGCCTTTGACAAATATGCCTCTAAAGAAAATATAAAAGGTACAATTTAGCGTTACAGTCCTTTTATTAACGATGAAAACATTTAAAGATAATCCCTCTTTCTCCAAAATGGTAGCCTTAGAATAATGTTTCTCTATTATACTTTCTTAACAATTTAATGCAAGGGTTTTTATTTTTTCAACAATGCAAAATTTATTGGATACTCATTTATGATTTCAAGCATTTTTCATTTCAATTTGAAGTAACAAAAATAAATTATTATTATCTTTTTTGCAAGTCTGAAATGTTTCATAGTCTTTTAGTGTTTGTAGTAAAAAGTTAGATTTTGATAGCACAAAATTTTATGCAGTTTTAGCAAACATCAACAGAGATCAAAAAAGACATTTATTAAGCTCATGACACATTCTAGGGGTATATTGTGGATGCTGGCAATACAAAGATGAGTAGGACATTTCCTCATTCCCAGAAAGTTTCATGTGTAGTCATTCAAGTTGGTTAGAGTGTGTTACACAAGGTCAAATGTGGGGATTTCATCCAACCAAGAAGTCAAAGAAACACTACAACTGTAATTCACAGATTTGTGGTCAAGGAAAGACTTGTGAATCACTTCTGCAGCCAAAATATTTAAGTACACATTCTTCTTGTGAGATAAACAGTAAGCAACCAAGTTATTGTAATGTATACCAAGGACACTAACACTTCAAGTAGTAAATTTAACTTAGGGGTGTCACAACGTGTTTGGAGACTTAGGTCTATTGATTTACATATCTTTATAATACCATTAAGGGACCAAAGATTAGGTAAAGATATAATTAATATAACTGTCTGCACATATAACCCACCTGCATTATTTTTATTATATTTATTTATATAATTCAAGTCATCCAAAGCTTCATGAACTTTGTCTTGGAAAAGATAAATGAGATGCCGGTGCCAATAGGCATTGAGAAACAATGGTTCCAAGAGTATAGCCTAGAAGATATATGTTAAAACTCAATTAAAGTTGATTTATTAAAAAGGAAGCTATCCTATCAAATTTCAAACACTACTGATCCCAATGGCTTTGTATGTGTATGATATAAAATAGTATCTCCCAATTGCACAAACAAAATCTAGTGCTTTTATTTTATTTTATTTTTTGGTATACTTTATTTAAATTATTTTTGTTACAGACATTTCTCCTTTTCCCCCCATTAACACCCTCCTCCTGATCCTTCCCCCACCCCCCGCCACAGCATTGTTGTCTATGTCCATTGGTTATGTTTACATGCATATAAGTTCTTTGGTTTATCTCTTCCCTCCCCCCTCCTCTAAGGTGCTTTTAATATTTATTATTTGAAAATGTCAATAAATATAATTTTACAGTCCCAATGTATTTACACTACAAATACATTGTTCAAAATTTTAGTAAAAATGAATGGATAATGATATGCAAGTGTAAATTGTTAACATTGTCATTTTGATTAAATAAAACTTACTTGCTGTAGGTCATTCATGGCACTCTGTAACTTTCCCAGTTTCCTATATAGAGCTCCACGCCTACAATATGAAAATGCAGGATATATTTTCTTATTATTTATTTCTTCAGTCAAGATCTCCACTTCGGATTCATAATGTTTAATGAGCTCTCGAGAAAGACCAGACTTCAAAGAATCACTCAATTCTAGTTTTGGTGGTTCTTTCACTTCCTCAGGCAAGTTTTGATGAACCAATATTTTAACAAGTTTCCCTCTTGTAGTTGTCTTCTGAGGTATATGCTTAGAGAACACATCAAGAATCCATGTTTGATAGTCACCATTTTCTGGAATTCCTCCCTTACTTTGGGCAAATTTATCAAAATTTAAACACGAAGGTAGGCTGGGACACCGAAATTGACGTTCATATAATGGAATTTTGAGCAAGTATTTCTTCTGTCCAGGAAGGATTCCATGAGACATTGCCCTAGTTTTTAAAAGAGTGGTTTTTAATATAATTATTTTTATAATCAATAAATCAACTCAGCCACAAACAAAATTACTACTTCTCTGTTGTGCATCAGAGTCACCCAGAGACTTGCTAAACACAGATTTCTGGTTTATTTGCTGGTTTTTGGTGGTCATCATTACCAAAATAAACCACAGGAACAGAATGGCAGTCATGGGATTTTAACTCACAAGGATCTGTGGCAATAACTAAATGACCTCAGGTCCTTAGAAATAAGATGGATGGACAGCCTGCTAAGGTGTTCTTTGACTTACACAGATGAAAACCTTCTAGGTCGTCACAACCTCTTACCCAGCTCTCAGATCTAAGCCAGTTCACAATCCAAGACCTCTCACGTAACAGGAAGGTCAGGCCAGGTCCCACTGAGGGAGGATCTGGCTTTGTGGCATAGGTGTATTTAATGAATTATCCCCCAAAAGCTTCCAAAGATCTGGGAAAGAGTAAATACCTAAAACTTCTGGGGCTTATTAGATACTAACTTTAAACTTATGCTGATCCACAGATACCCACTGTGGATGCCACTGAATTCCATCAATCAAATCAGGGAATTATGAAGGTCAAGGAGTAGAAAGAACCTTGGCCTGAAACCACCTAACAGTGGATCTGGTGAGATATGGACCCAACCTGTGATAATTTCCCTAGTCCCAGAATGTGTAGTGTCAATGAATCAACTTAATAACTATATAAGCTGTACACTGAAGAAGATAATGGTAGTAACGGTCAAGTGGAAATCTCTGGAATTGCCCTATTCCATCCTATACCACCATCCACCAAGATAGTATGCTAAAAGCAATACCTGACCATCAGGAAAATTACAGATTAGTGGCACTAAGGGAAATATGTCATCTCCTACTCGTAGAAAATAAATCTGCCTCTCTCAGGGGTGTAACAGAGTAAGATGGGCCAAGAAAACCAGGATTGAAATCACAGATTCGCTTCCAGAAGCAGGTCAAGTTTGGAAGTGCTAATAGTGAAAGTCAGGACTAACCACTTAAGGGAGCCAGCCAAGAATGTGTGTGATTAAACAAGCTTAAAGGTCTGATATAAAATGGTAAGAAGGATAGTTCTGTGTTAACCAAGTTAAGATTAGTGAAAGATAGATCTCAACCTATAAAAATAAAATTATTTTTAAAGTTGTTCCATAAACTTGTTTTAAAGTAACAATTATTTCATAGCTACACTTTTGTGGTAATTTAGTGCAAGACTTTTTTTTAAAGAAAGTAGTAGAGCTGTACTAATGTATTATCTTAGATCAATACTCCCACAGTTTGTCTTACTGTCTCCACCTCTGCCTGTTTGCAGTCTATACAAATTTTTAAATCCAGATGTTTAAAAGCAAATAAATCTCTCTAAATGGTTGAACTTTATAATCAAAATGATAAAGGGCCAGGAAACAGTAAAACATCCCACAGAAGCAGTGTTGAATTTGCTTATATCTTTTTTTTAAAATAAATTTTATTTGTAAATGTTTAAACTCTTGAATATTTTGACTATATTTTCAATATATTTTACTTCTTTTCATATTTTTTTTTCTTTACTGATTTTAGAAAGAGAGGAAGGGAGAGGGAAAGAGAGATAGAAATATCGATGAGAGAGAACATCAATTGGCCGCCTCCTGCATGCCCCCCCACTGGGGATTCCTGACCAGGAATCGAACCAGCGACCTCTTGGTGCATGAGTCGACGCTCAACCACTGAGCCACACCAGCTGGTCTCTTTTATATAGCTAGAAGTCACTTTGGTCATGGCCACAATGGTACTGTGTAGTGTCCTTTCTAGGATGGTGAAGATTCGTAATACTTTGAAAAGAGCAAATGCATCAAAAAGGTATAAGCAATCTTCTGATTCTGATCTAAAATATTTATCAGCTTAGAACAACTTACCTAAAGTCTCCTAAAGATTACCTAACAAAAAGGCTTCCCTATATATTTGTTGCAGGGGTAACTTAAGCATAAGTAGTGTGCAGAGAACTTGGTACTTGATGGCATTCTCCACTAGGGTTGGTCTCTACTCTGTCACTTACACCTACATTTGGTTATTTCCCAGTTTCCAGTCTTTTAAAGGACAGTAAATCATCACACTAACATATAATTAACCCTTTTCAGAACCAGTAATTCTTTATAATAATAAAGTGAACAAAACATTGATGACTCTCTTACCATCATGAAAGTCTTTACTTTTCAAAAAGGCATAAGTTTTTTTTTGTTTGTTTGTTTGTTTTTATCCTCACCCGAGGACTTTTTTGCATTTATCTTCAGATAGAGCAGGAGGGAGAGAGGGAGGAAGAGAGAGAAACATCGATGTGAGAGAGACACATCGAGTGGCTGCCACCCACACGACCCCAACCAGGGCCGGGGACAAACTGCAACCGAGGTACGTGCCCTTAGCGGGAACCGAACCCAGGACTCTCTAGTCCACAGGCCGACACTCTAACTGCTGAGCCAAACCAGCAAAGGCAAAAGGGCATAAGTTTAATGAATTCTTTGTTGTTAATTGGGGATACTGAAAGACAACAAAGCTCAGGGCATTTTGGAAACTGTTTTGATAACACCTGGGTCATAAGAAAGCTATGTCCTGAACACTTAAGTATTAACATACCTGGACTTTCAGTTGTTATTTTAGGTCCCTCCATATTTTTAAACAAGATACTATCACCTCCAAGTGAGAGCAAAAATTATTTATTTGTGTTGATCTCTGAACTGGGGTTCATAACACACACAAAAATAGGTTGTCTATCAGGACTTATTACTCAATTCAATAGTTTAAATGTTTTTTTTTAAGTTAAACAGCAATCTATTTTGACTTTCGAATGAGTGGTATTTGTTTGGAGTTGGAGTTGGGTTTTGGTCTTAAATCACTTCAGAAAAATAATTTAGTAGATTTTATTTCTTTCCACTAAAATATTTTATTTAGCCATCAAATTGGCTTAGTCTTACTTCATGTCCTTATATCAGCCCTACCTTCAATGAGTGAAATGATAAAGTTAAGGCCAAATTACAATGCACTTCTTAAACTATAACAATTATTAATTAAACAAGACCTTGTTAGAATTTTTGGAGGCTTGGATAACTCGTCCAACACAACTGTAAGCTTAGGGAATTTCGGTCCTTTCTTCCATTTCGTCTTCTTTTTCTTGGGGTAAACAATGTAACTAATGCCAGCTTTTCTAGATGCTTCAATGAGAGAAAGAGACAGGTTTTTTATGCTGTGACTGTCCTCCATGGTATCTAAGATGGTGTCTATACTTTCTTTCACAGGGACGGTGTCCTCAGTTTCATTTTGCTCATTCATCCAACGACGCTCCAAACGCTCCAGCTCCTTTGCTCTCTGAAACATCACCTCTTTTATGTCACTTTGCATGTCCTCCTTAATCTCTAATGCAGCTATGGATCCCTTCTTCCTCAATTCAACTGCAGATTTTACTCTCTTATTAACGAGGAAACAAAGAGGCAGAAAACATAAAACCAATTTAGTTGCTATACATTTAAAATCAGTTTCAATTACTGTTAAGGTAGTTTGGCCACAATTGAAAAGATTTTAAATCATGTATTCTTGATGTTTTTCAAAGTCAGTTTATAAAGTTAATAATAGGGATGTAATGTGTAGCATTATAGTATAAAATTCTATCTTGTGTATTTGAAAGTTGCTAAGAGAATCGATCTTAAAAGTTCTCATCACAAGAAAATAACATGTAACTCTGTTGTGATGGATGTTAACTAGACTTACTATGGTGATTATTTCACAATATATACAAATATCAACTAATTATGACTAATTATGTTGTATATCTGAAACTAATATAATGTTATATGTTAATTATATGTCAATAAAATAAATCTTAAGAATGGTGTCAGAGTCCAGGGATACAAAACAGAGGAGTCAAAGAGTCAACAAGAAAGGAGAATATCAGAAATAACTTAAGAAGCAGGATAAAATTAGGCAGGTTAAAAGCAAGTTAGAAGTAATTTATGTGGAGAATCAAGAAAGTTTGCTGTCAGATTTTGGGGGGGAAAACATATGGGAGCTAGGGGTCAATTCCACTGAAGGCAAGAATGAGCTGCTCAAAAATGCCCAGGAATTCTTGGTAAAGAGGAAAGTACATTTCATTTGGTAAGAAGAGGTGTGGGTATAAGTACCAGTTCCACCATTTATCACTTTCTGACCTTTGTTTTTTCATGTATAACACAAGAGCCCTGGCCGGTTTGGCTCAGCGGCTAGAGTATCAGCCCATGGACCAGAGAGTCCCAAGTTCAATTCCCGCTAAGGGCACGTACCTCGGTTGCAGTTTGTCCCCAGCCCCAGTTGGGGTCGTGTGGGTGGCAGCCAATCGATGTGTCTCTCTCACATAGATGTTTCTCCCTCTCTCTTCCTCCCTCTCTCCCTCCTGCTCTATCTAAATATAAATGCAAAAATGTCCTCGGGTGAGGATAAAAACAAAAACAAAACAAGGATAATATCTTTCTCCCTTTCCTTCTGATTGGGATATTATGAAACTCAAGATCAAACTGAAATAGTGTTCATAAAAATGTTTTACAACTGTGAGCCTGATTCAAATGTAGGTCATATTGTAAGTGACTTGCTTTATAATATACCAGGTAAAGTCCAACTACGACTATGAGACACTTCCAAGTGCTGTTTAAAATCTTAACTTGGAACTACCAACCACAATCATTCATGGGCTATCAAATACACACTCAAATCTACATGTTCAGTCAACTCTGGATGAATCAACTGACTACATATTTCAGGAAAACAAACAAAAAGGCATAGATGATGATTATTCCTAGTAAGATAAATATTTCTTTTGAATAATAAAAACTGAAAAATTATCATACCTTTAATTGGGGAGATTGTGTGTTGCGACATTTTTCGATCATTTCAAATGATGAAGATTTTATTAGGGGAAAAATCTGAAATAGTAAAACAGTAATTATGCCCTGGCCATGTAGCTCAGTTGGTTAGTGTCATCCCAATATGCCAAGGTTGTGGGTTCAATCCTTAGTCAGGGCACATACAAGAATCAACCAGTGAATGCATAAATAAGTAGGACAAATCGACGTTTCCCTCTCTCTCTCTCTCTCTCTCTCTCCCCTTCCTCTCTCTCTAAAACTAATTAATAAATTTTAAAAATTAAAATGGTAACTATATATTGGCTGTAGATACTATGTGGTAAACCAAAATATCATATGACAGCTGACTATTAGTAACTGTTTAGGTAAATTAACAAAATGCAGAAAGACTAATTAAAGTACAGATTCTTACTGATTTTGAAGTAATTGAATTCACAGAGAAGAGCAGAAATTAAAATCCATCAATTCATTTTTAAATTATTTTAAAAATTAACCTAGTTTGTACCTGCTATGTGTAAGGTGCTACGCTGCGAAGTTTTCCAGCTGGCGTAAAAGGCACATGTGCGTGCGAATGGCCACAGATATGTTGAGCCATTAATCCCCTTAGCCCTGGGGTTGTGATCCTGGAACCTGGAGCAGCTACTGTCCCCTGAGCAGTCACCTCTAATCATGGGTAACCTCATCCTTCTACTCCACAGGACCACACAAATGTGATCACTTACTATGAGAGCTATTATATTAAAAGAGTTGGGCCCTGGCCGGTTTGGCTCAGCGGTTAGAGCATCGGCCCTTGGTCCATAGAGTCCCGGGTTCGGTTCCTGCTAAGGGCACATACCTCGGTTGCAGTTTGTCCCCAGCCCCGGTTGGGGTCATGTGGGTGACAGCCAGTCGATGTGTCTCTCTCACATCGATGTTTCTCTCTCTCTCTCTCTCTCTCTCTTCCTCCCTCTCTCCCTCCCACTCTATCTGAAGATGAATGCAAAAATGTCCTCAGGTGAGGATAAAAAAAAAAAAGAGTTGGTAAGTACATCACTATGTTCCATGTTCTCAACCAGTACAATAGTGGAAACAGACATAAAGAAATAACTATAATCCAAAGTGGCTGTGCAATGACTGTAAAGATGGCATAAATCAGGTGTGAAGGAATGCAGGAGAGGGAGAGGTCAGTTCTGAATGGGAAACAATCTGAACAGATCCGCTCAAAGAGGTAGTATCAGGGTTGACCTGTGAAAGGCAGTGACATTTCTAAGGTCTGAGAAGGGACTGAGAACATCCCAGGCCAATCATATAGCCGAAATAAGGACCTAGAGGTGTCAAAGTGCTGGGATTTTGGTCCCCAAGGATCTGGTACAGGCAGAGTCCAGGGTATGCAGAGGCTTCGTGGAGACAAAAATATATGGGAAGTAGGACAGAAAATGCAGTTGAGGCCAGGTTATGAGACTCAGTTAAGCACTCTGACTTTGTTTGGTAGATAGGAGTTGTTTGGTTCTTTGAGACATGAGTAACATAATCATACCTGTGTTTTAAGAATATAGCAGAGGGACAGAAAGGAGGATGGATTGGAAGAAGAAGCTACTAAAAATGGGCATTATCTGACAGGGAGGTGTAGGTAATGCTACTAGTGTAGTCTAGAAAGTGAAAATGGCCTTTCAAACTAGGAAGTGTCCTTCATTGGTTCAGTTATTTTGTATGTGATGGTTGCTGCCCTAGGTTTTATGGATAAAACAGTGCACAAGAATGATATGACCCCAGGCTGGTAAGTAATACAAAGATCAAACATACAAAAGGATAAATATTTAGTAAGTGTTATAAGGAAAAATTGCAAGAAAGTGATCTATATTAAATAGAAACATTACCCCTCCAAAACAACAACAACAAAACACCAAAAAGTATTACCTGACTGTGTGGGAAGAGACATGGATACATATTGAACTAGTTAATTGACTGGAATAGTGATTTGATTTGTCCCTGGGAACTAAGACTCTCTACTGTGTATCATTCAGTTTCCCACAATATCATCAAAGGGGAGTAGAGAGCCGAAGGCACTAATGAGATAAAAATAACTGTTTCTTGCTTGTCTTCATAACATTCAGGACACTTATTAAACCAATTATATAAATTTTCTACCTTTCTTCTTCTCTCAATCACTGTCTCTTTTCTCTTCAATTGTGTTTACTATTTAATTTGCTTACTTGGATACACTGTAGGGATAAAGATGAGCACGAGTCTAAGCACCATTTAGAGAATTCAGTTTTACTGTTTCACGGCTGTGAATAATTCTCCCACCGTAAAAAGATTTATAAACATGTTCCTTTGATTATTTAAGACCTAGGCAAGAGGTGATAATGAGTACAAAATAAGAAATTTTAGGAAAACTCACAGCAGATATCCTGCCATTGATTAGTAAATAACACCTTCTGGTCATAAAGACAACATGTTTGAAAAAGAGGAAATGTGTCCTCAGCAAAGACAACAGTGAATGTTCTGAAGCGTTTCCTTGACTGAGGAAGCACCAAGAACTAATTTCGGGATTTCTAGAAATAATGTCTGAGCTGTAGGCAGATAAAGTAACCAACCTACAATTCAGAACAAAAAGTAAACATACCCGCTTGGCCAGAGTGGCTCAGTTGGTTGGAGAATCATCTCGTGCACTGAAAGGTTGTGGGTTTGATTCCCAGTCAGGACACATACCTGGGTTTCAGGTTCAGTATCCAGTCAGGGCACGTGCAGAAGGCAGCTGATTGATGTTTCTCTCTCACCTCTCTCTCTCTCACTCCCCCTTCCTTTCTCTAAGCATGTACTCAGGTGAGGATTTAAAAAAATTATACATACCCTAGGACTTCTGCTTTGCTGATTTAAAGCACTGACACTGTCCTTGCGTTCAAATGACAATTTCTCATTTATAATTCTGCTTGCTTGAATACTCTGTGGTAAAAAGATAACAGTTTTAAATTCTATAGTGAAATACTTTTAAAAGCCTATGCTCACTGTTACTTTACTGAAAGAAAAATGTACGGAAAGGGTAGAATTATAGAAAACATTCACCAGAGATGCCTCAAAGTCCAGCTACAGCCTTAATATTTTGCCAAAACTCTCAATTTGGCTTCAGCATTGGCAGTCAGTCAAGTGGATACACCTACATTATTTCCGTCAATCCTAATCTTAGGAGCAATCAGTGATCCTAGGATCTCTCAGGTTAGCACTGAATCTATGCAACATATCAACATCAGGATTATGAATAAAACATGTCATTTGGATTGACTGTCAATGCTACTATTCATTGTTAGATACAAATACTCATTCTAAATGAGTATCTAAATGAAAATCTCCTTATAATTCAAACTCTATCAGTGAATTGTTATTTATGCATGTTTATTGTTCTATGGGTAAACTGCTGCAATGATTATAATTATTATTAAATGTGTTACTTCTTTATCCTGTAATCAATGATTTTGATATGTAGAAACAGCTATATTTAAGTTTGAGAGCTTGGTGGATTCATGATGAGTTAAATTATGCTGCTACCTAGTTTGCTGAAAGTTTTTAGGTCTCGAACAACTTAAAAATTTCAAATTTAAAAAAATATTTATTCAATAGAAAATTAGCTTTAAAAAGCATCATGTAATTATCACTGAGAATAGAACACTAATGGAGAAGGCTATGGGTAATTTAGGAATCACCAGTATTTATTTATTTTTTCGTTCATCCTCTTTTGTTATATTTTTAGAAAGTACCTAGAGTACAATGTAAGAAAATTACTGGACATAGCAAAAAGGGACTTGGTCAATTTCATCATTATTCTTCAATGACAAACTATGTGATACACAAGAAATTTTGAAACTATTTTGCCACATGCTTACACAAAATAAAATTTCTACTTCAATTCAGACAATTCTCCCTACTCTCAATTCCCTATAGTAACGTTTTCTATATACAAAGACAGAAAAATACATGGCCATGCTTTATAAACATATAATTTGGAAAGCACTGCATTATTACAGACTTCCCTAGTGGATCAGTTCAATTAGAAGCAGATCTTACCAGAGGAGGATAAACAGAGAGGGAGAAGTAAACATGATGCAGGTCTGGCAGCTGTGAACAGGGAAGAAAGAGGAAGAATTGGGTAGGAAGAGATTCCGATTACAGAGCAGTTTTGAGGAAGATTTATCCAGGCAGGTAGAAAGTCCCTGAGCCAAAGATGCCTGTTAAAACAATCTCACATTAAGCTGCAATAGGTCAGCTTTAGCAAGCCCCTTGTGCTCAGTCACTGGCTGGGAGCAGCCCAGAGTCTAAGAAGGGCCTTGGGATGGATGCCATGGTGGATGTAGAGGACTGCAGCCGGAGGCTGGCGGTCGAGCATGCTCCTCCTCCCAACAGATTCTCTTGAAGGAAATGTGTCAGGTTTTTGTGGATGCCATACTACCTATGTACGTTAATATTCACCAATCTTTTACAGTAAGGCAATCTTTTTATATACTTTATGCGATTAACCTCTTTTTAGTTCATAGCATCTCTTCCCCACAAAATAATTATTTTTTCCTTAAGTAAATGAAAAGTTTAGACTACACTAAAAAGAAGAAGAAGAAGAAGAAGAAGAAGAAGAAGAAGAAGAAGAAGAAGAAGAAGAAGAAGAAGAAGAAGAAGGAGGAGGAGGAGGAGGAGGAGGAGGAGGAGGAGGAGAAGGAGAAAGAAAATTTACATAAAAATATTCTTAGATTTAAATTACATATATAATTTGACCAGGAATCCCAAACAGAAAAATACACATATGTATATGCAAAGATATATTATATTTTAAGTGAAAAAAGTAAAAATGTGGAATGATATAGACTACATGACTACACATATGTAAAAACATTCATTTGAATACACCTGCATTTCATAAATGAAAATGTTTGAAAAGGTATGCACAGTGCATTGGACAATGGTTAACTTCAGGGAGAAGAGAACTGGGGAAGGGTAGCATTCCAGGTGGGGAGTGCTCTTTATTGTTTGAATTTTTCCTATAAGAAAGCATTTATATACTATTTGTGCAAGTTCTTAAGCAATTTGAATAAGACTTACCACACTGACAATAATATTGCTAAAGAAAATAATGGTGGTTTAGCAAAAGACAGAATAGAAAGAAAAATTTTAGAAGACAGAAACCACAAAATAAAATAATATTAGGAAGACCAAATTAACCATGTGCCACTTACATGGTTCATCTAAAAACAAAAACAAAACAACAAAGAAAGGATTAAAATAAAAAATATCCCTGAACAAAAATCAGAAAGAACACAGGGCTGGCCATATTAGAACAGTATTCTAGTATTAAATAAGCCAAAGTAGGTCACTTAAAATTGGTGAGACAGAATTCATGATAAAGAAAAAACATTGCCAAACTCATAATAAAAATAAAACAGCTTCTAATCACATAAAGCAAAAACTATTAGTAACACATGGGGAAATGGCCAAAATACAACTGCACTGAAAAATCCCAGACAGTGTTTTTTAGATCAAATGAAAGAAGTGTGCCACAGAAGAATGGAATAATTTAACAATATAACAGCTATATCTGTTATTAACTGAGCACTTGCTATTTATCAGGCATATGCTACATAGTCTCCTATTAAATCCTCAGAACATCCACTTTACATACAAAAATCAGAGAGGTTAAGCCACTAGTGCAAGGTTACCCAGGAAGAAAGTGGAATTCAAATCAAAGACTGTTTGATTACAAAGCCTGTGCTCTGCTTAGTGCTCCCACATTGTAAAAATGGTCACCACATGTAATATCACTGAATTAGCCCAGCCGGTGTGGCACAGTGGTTGAGGGTCGACCCATGCACCAAGAGGTCACTGGTTCGATTCCCAGTCAGGGCACGTGCCCAGGTTTGGGCCCGATCCCCAGTGGGGGTTATGCAGGAGGCAGCCAATTGATGTTCTCTCTCATCAATGTTTCTATCCTTCTCCCCCTCTCCCTTCCTCTCTCTCTAAAATCAATAAAGAAAAAAAAATTTTAATAAATAAATAAATAATCACTGAATTAATAGACATTATTGGGACATCTGGTACACCACAAAGCAAATATCATAAATTCCAAGAAACTGGAATTCTAAACAATATAGTTCCTTATGTTATTAAGGATTAAGAATAAAATGTAAAGAAAATAATTCCAACAAGTTAAAAAATAAAAATAAGAAACACTTTTCCACATAAGTTGTGTATCAAAAAGATAATGAAAAACACAAAAGAAATTATTTAGAAAATAAATTAATACACTATAAATAAAAATTTATGAAATAATGTCAGTCTTACACAGAAAAGTCATGAAGTATGTATATTAATTAAAAAGAAGAAAGATAAATTAAATTTTCAATGTAAGATATTAAGGAAATGCCCAAATAGAAATGTCAGCCTTCTATGGGAAGCAGAAAGACAATAACCAAAAAAAAATTTTTTTTTTAAAGAGAGAAGTAACAAAAACTCAGAGGAGCAAAAATTGAATTAATAATTAAGCCCAAAGTTTTTTGGTCAAAGATGCTACTATTTCAACTCATGTATTTTTCTGGCTGACTGGCCAAGATATCTAACAGCTAGGTGATCATGCATCATAATCCTTGCTAAAAGACAAATAAAAGAGATGGTTTTATACTGGTGTGAGTATAGTAAGTAGTTTGACAAGAAGAAGTAGAGACTAAAGTATTTGCAAGTGAAAACAAATTTGAAAAGACCAAAAAAAAAAAAAAATTAAACTAGTTTCTAAGAAAGTCTATCCTAGTAAATTAAAAAAAAAAATCTCAAAAACATCATTAGAAATGGGTAACAAATTATGCAACAAACAGAATACTGTCATTTGTAATAACATGGATGGAGCTTGAGAATGTTATGCTAAGTGAAATAAGTCAGGCAGGAAAAGCTAAGACCATATGATTTCACTCATATGTGGGATAAAAACTGAAACTCATGGACACAGACAGCAGTGTGGTGGCTACCAGAGGGAAGGGGGTGAAAGGACTGGGGATGAAGAGGGCCTAATATCTGGTGACAGAAGATGATCTGACTTTGGGTGGTGGGCATACAATGCAATATGCAGATCTTGTATCATAGAAATGTATGCTTGAGAGAAAGACAAATATCACATGATCTCACTTATTTGTAGAATATAATGAACATAACAGTCTGAGGAACAGTGTAGACCCAGAGACATGGATGTAGGGTACAGAATGACAACCCTCAGAAGAGGGCGGGGGAGGGAAGAGATAAACCACAGAACTTATACGCATGTACGCATAATTGATGGACATGGACAACAATGCTGGGGACGAGGTGGGGGGGATGGGGAGAAGGGTGTCAATGGGGGAAAAAGGAGAAACATCTGTAACAAAAACAAATTAACAAAATAAATAAATAAAATAAAAATAAAAAACACAAAAATAATAATAAAAAAAAGTATGCTTGAAACTTATATGATCCTATTAACCAATGTCACTCCAATAAATTTAATTTAAAAAATAAATGGAATTAAAACTGAAGAGAGTATATAAAAATTGAGAGAATATATATAAACTGAATACAATATAAATTTCAATAGAATAGATGGTTTTCTGTAAGGATATACATTGGTTGCATTACCAATTAACTCAAGAAAAAATGTTAAACATGAATAATCCTGGAATTAGAAAATAAAAATTTTAGTTGTCAATCACTTTTCCAAACAGTATTCTTCTAAATTTTCAAGATTATTTCTATGCTATCTATATCAATTCCAAAATATTAAAAAAGATGAACTGCTATTCAGTTAACATTATGAAGCAAGAAAAACCGTGACAGCAGAATTCAAACTAAGGAAAAAAAATCAACTACACGCAGGTCTCACTCATAAATACATATTATAAATAAACTATTGCCTAACACAATTCAGCATACTGCTTAAAAATAATACACTATGATCAAGTAATCTAAGAAATATAAAGGTGTTTCAGTATTAACATTCTAAACATGTAGTATCAATAGGTCAAATATGAAAGTGATTCCATCCCTGCCTTGGTTGCAGAGAAGCTAAGAGGTACACTGATGATCCGATTTCAAGCAACAGATATAAGCAGAATTTCTTTGATTTAATCTTATCTCTGACTTCATTACACTGTTGCTCTTGTTATGCTTTCCCTGTGATTTCCTTCACTATTTTGTTTTATCCTTTTCTGATATGTTTTACTAAGCTGCCCAAAATTTTGTGCAAATAAAATAAATACCATTAAAAATGTATACACAATGATGTTCATCACAGACTTTAAGAGGGAAAAAAATAAGGAAAGAAAAAAGGGGTAAAGGAGAAAGAAAAGAAGAAGGAGGACAAAGAATGATAGGAATGAAAGACATGGACTAAAAAGTGGGCAGTAATTGTCCTGAGGGAAAAGAGTAATAGATGATTGGGGTTTTCTTCTCTTGATTTTTCTAATTTTTAAAATAATCAATATAACATAAAATAAAGCAAACACTATTTAGAAGAAAAAAATGAATAATTCTATTAGGTAATGATGAAAATTTTTTAACATTAAATAAACTAAAAATGCACTTTTAAAAGCAAATGAAAATACCATGAAGAACTTCTAAACAACCCAAGCAGTTTTATATCTGGGAACCACAGTCAAATAAAATACCCTTTCAAAAAAGAAAACTTGACTGGCTAAAGTAACATGGAAAAGTACAACATTTTTAAGAACTATATATCATATATAAGTATATATGTATACAGATGCACACATTTATGGATATATAAGTATGCAAGGGGTTGGCAAAAGTAGCTTTACAGTTGTGAGTACACAAAACACAGAGTTTATTCTTGTATTATTTATTAATTATTGTATTTTTCATAAGAACTATAAACCTACTTTTGCCCAACCCTGCATTATATAATTATGTATTATATATATAATTTCTATGGTACAATTTAATCATTCTTAATTATGGCAACAGTTGGCTGACAATTTACATAATAACTGTCCAGTAAAATGTAATCTAATAATCAATTATACAGTTTAATTATTAAACAACAACAATAGAGAAAATTCATTCAGTATATTACCTCATATTTTGGATATAGCATTTCCTTCATGACAGATACGGGAACAGAGAATTTGGGTGAATTTAGATTCCAAAACAACTTCGTAAATCCTGGATAAGCAGACACCTTTGAAAATAACATAAAAGGTTATTAAACACTAACAAATGGTCCCTGGGGTAAAAACCCAAGCTTCTGTCAAAATCGTATCTAGTTGCCCAGAACCTGAGGTGATTGGTTCCACAGCTTCTGAAAGTCTGGGTACACTTTTCATACCCATCAGGTTAGTAAAAACGTGAAGTTGGCAATTCCAAGTGGTGCCGAAAACGTGGGGAAATTGGAAGAACCACACTGGAGGCAAACTGGTCACTTCTAGTAAAATAGCAAAGGTGCATGCCACTTGACCCAGCAATTTCACTCCCACCTAGATAGTCTAAGGAAATTCTTATACGTGTGCATAAAGAGATATGTACAAGGATGTTCATACTGCACATGAAATAGCAAAACACAAGGCCCAATCTCAGTGTCCATTAATAGAGAAACAGATGACTAAAAAGTGGTATATTCATACAACTAGACACTAATAAAGCCATTCAAGCACAAAAATTATAAACCATAGATGGATCTTAGAAGTATGGTATTGACAGTAAAATAAGCGAGTTTTAAAAGAATGCATACAAAATAGTGTCTTTATATAAGTGTATGTAGAATACACAGAACTACAGTATTTATTGTTTAAGGTCACAAACACACCTAGTAAAGTATAAAGTCATAGACTAGAAAGACCACGACTGTAACAGTGACTGCACCTGGGTAAAGAAGGGAAAAAAAATGGGACTAGGAAGCATAAGAAGACCTAATTATTTATAGTTTCTTTTATTTAAAAAAATCTAAAACAAGTATAAGAAAATGTTAACATTTATAAATCCTACATAACATGTCCCCAAGTGTGCCTTAGTTTGGTTTCTGTATTTATTTATGTTTTTAAAAACTTTTTTCAAAAAAATATTAATCAGGCATAGGGGAATTTTTACAGAGGTGAAACTGTTCTGTATGATGCTGGAATTGTGGCTACATGACATTATGCATTTGCCAAAACCTATTGAACTTTACAGCACAAAGAGGAAACCTCAATGTATAAAAAAATTTAAAAAGTGTTTAGGAGATCAAGAGGAACCCCAGGATGGAATACAGAATGTAACAAAACAATCTAACTTTTTATAAATGTATGAAACAACCTCACAGAAGGGGGATGGGGGGAAGTTGCTGACCTTAGTAACTAGGAAATCAGTGGATGTATAAAACTAAAGGCAAAAGAAACTACATAGCACTGTACGTTAGTCGATAAAGTTGCATCCCATAGGAATATGGGTTAATAATTCTGATACATCTCTACATATACACTTCTATACTGTAATTGAGCCATTAAATAAATGTATGGAGAATGGTAGGGCCCAGGTTTGTCACTGTTGGAGTGGGAATTTAAAGATAAGCGAGGGAGGAAGCTAGAATGATCCATGTGGTAATGGATAAGAGTTGGAAACAACAGTATGAACTCATATTTTAGACACACATGGTTACATATAGAAATATTTTTAAATGTGTGTATTTGCAGGAGTTAGTATACATACATGTATTTCCTTGCTGCGTCAACTGAGAAGGCCTGGAAGACACAGTGCCCCAGTGGCAACAAGCACACCTGATACCCAGATCTTGGTTATATTGTTAATTACATTCTTTAATAAAGGGAACCAGGGCTTCTTGTAGAAATTGCTGACTCCATGGACTGAGGTAGGAAATATACAAGATGAGCCTAGAGCATCTTATATTGCCAGAAATTAAGAAAGGATTTTTTAAAAATCCCACAATGATGGGGTATGTTGAAGGGACATAGGAGCCAACCGCAGGAGCTCTCAATGACCAAAACTTGAACAATTTTAGCAAAATAATAATAATAAATAGTACTGGATTATAACTCAAAGTATAGAATAAATATACATGAGTCATACCTATATAAATGATTGCATATATAAATAAATTGGAAGAATAGAGAAATCTCCTACACAGACTAATTTAAATTAATTTTTGTATGTATTGGGCCCTCAAGGAGGTAGAGCATAATTTCACATTCCTTAAATGTGAGCTGCACACAGTGACTTCCTTCCAAAGAATACAGTATGGAAAAGGGGAAAAGGAGAAACTGTACAATGAATAAACCTGCCAAATGCTATTACAGGCAGAGCATTGAGGGTAAATTCAGCAGTGATAATTGATGTTGATAACATGAAGCTCTCTTTCTCCCATCAGGCAAATTCCAACTGGGGGACATTCGACTAAATATTTGACCAGTACTCCCCACAACTGTTATGGTCAAAAACAAGAAAGTCTCAGAAACTGTCACAGCCAAGGGAAGCTTAAGGAGACATGGCAACTGAATGTAATTGGTATTTTGGATGGAATTCTGGAACAAAAAAAATGAACATTACATAAAAACTAAGGAAATCTGAATGAAGCATGGACCTTAGGTAATAGTAATATATAAATATTGATTCATTGATTTTAACAAATATACCATACTACTATAATGTATCAGTTTTCCATGGCTGCCAAAACAATTTAACATTGGGTGACTTAAAACACCATAGAAATGTATTCTCTCACTGTTCTGGAGAATAGAAGTCCAAAATCAAGGTGTAGGAGGCTCCATGCTCCCTCTAAAGGCTCTAGGAAGAATCCTTCCTCGCCCCTCTAGAGCTTCCAGTGGTTGCCAGCAATCCTCAGAGAGCCTTGGCTTGCAGCTGCATCATTCCACCTGGCCTTCTTCCCTGTGTGTCTGTGTGTGAACATGATGTTCTCCTCTTGCAAGTACTATTGGCTTTGGGACCCACCCTAAATCCAGGATGTTTTGGTCCCAAGATTCTTAATTACATTTATAAAGACTCCATTTCTAATTAAAGTCACATTCACAGGTACTGTGGGTCAGGACTTTTGGGGCCATGCTATTCAACCCACTATTATGATATAAATAATAGGGGAAACAGGGTGTGTGGTATATGGGAAATCTCCACACTGTCTTTGTAATTTTTCTGTAAGTCTAAAACAATTCTAAAAAATAAAGTTTATTATCAATAAAATAATACAGGCATACTTTGGAGATACTGTGGGTTTGGTTCCAGACCACAGCAATAAAATGAATATTGCAATAAAGCAATTCACATAATTTTTTGATTTCCCAGTCATATAAAAGTTATGTTTATACTATACTGTAATCTATTAAGTGTTCACTAGAGTTATGTCAAAAAAATGTATATACCTTACTTTTAAAAGATTTTATTGCTAAAAAATGCTAACCATCATCTAAGTCTTTAGCAAGTCATAATCTTTCGGCTGGTCGAGGGTTTTGCCTCGATGTTGGTGGCTGCTGACTGATCAGGGTGGTGGTTGTAGGATAGGGTGGCTAAGGCAATTTCTTAAAATAAGACAACAGTGAAATTTGCAACATCAATGGACTCTTCACTCAAACACTTAAGAGGCATTGTAAGGTTATTAATAATTTCAAGATTGTTGTGTCTCAGGGAATAGGGATGCCTGAAGAGAGGGAGAAAGATGGGGAAACGGCCGGGTGGGTAAGCAGTCAGAACACACAACATTTATCAAGTTCTCTGTCTTACATGAGTACAGTTTGTGGCACCCCCCAAATAATTACAATATTAACATCAAAGATCACTGATCACAAATCACCATAAAAAATAATAATGGAAAAAGTTTGAAATATTGTAAGAATTACCAAAATTACCAGAATTATGGAGACATGAAGTGAGCAAAATGTTGTTGGAAAAATGGCACCCATAGACTTGCTCAACTCTGGGTTGCCACAAACCTTCAATTTGTAAAAAACGCAACATCTGCAAAGTGTAGTAAAACAAGCTATGCCTATAATAACAAGTGCAAACAATAAAAATGATCATTTTAAAACATAGTTGGAGGTGAAAATTAATCAGGCATTCATAAAAAAATGTGATAAGATTTATAAAATAATAGCTGTTTGAATCCATGGTACTATTGGTAATTATGTTTTCTTTAATATTTTCATTGACTTTTAATAACATTTCATCGGACTCTGCACTTTCCCTAAAAAGATTCTTTCACTGAGTTTTGACCACTTTTTTTCTAGTCATATATACTTCAACTATTCCATACACTGGATCACATTTCCTATGAATCAAAAGAGTATTTAGGGAAAGACTGATTTTGAAGTTGACATGTTAATTTGTCCAACATAGGAATTCAAAATTAAGTTTCCATCTGGCTCATCTTCTGTTTTGCTGGGCACAGTAAATTTTTATTTATTTATTATTTTTATTGATTTAAGAGTGAGTGAGAGAGAGAGAAACATTGATTTGTTGTTCCACTTATTTGAGCACTCATTGGTTGATTCTTGTGTGTGCCCTGACCAGGGATCGAACCTATAAACTGGGTGCACTGGGACAAAGCTGTAATCAACCGAGCTATTTGGCCAGGTGCCACACCATGTCATTTTATGCTGTACAGACCTAGAGCCATAAAGTCCTTGATAAAAGATGAATAAACTATTCCAAATCAACTGACAACTATTCTTCCACAGATCACCAAAAAATTTAAAATATTCTAGGTATTCAAATGATGACACATACAATGCAGTCATTTCTTCCGTGTAGTAGACTTCCAGCAGTTTAAGCATTCAGAATAAAACTCTACCTCTATTAGTAAGAGAGATACAAGCCTCTAAATGAAAAGAGAGGAAAATCCATCACTAAACAACAGTAGTTTGCCCCCAAGGAAAAGCTTGGATGCACCTTCAGGAGAGAATTTCCCAAATTAAACTAGTGAAGAAACATTCCTCATGGTGAACTGGTTTCCCCAGCAATGCTCAGAAGTACCTAAAAGGAGACCTAGAAAAACGGTTAGAAACAGTAGGGGTGGTAGCTGTCAGAACCTGCCAGGAGGGTAGAGATTGCACAGCAAACTGAATTACTAGCTACAAAGCAACCCAGGTTAACTTAGCATAACAGCACCCGCACAGCCCCTGTTCCAACTCAGTGCAATAGCTCATGTTCATACTGAAGATCCAACGTCAGAGTATTCTGTTACCCAGGGAGACATGCAAATTAGTTTTGGGGATAAGTTGAGCATAGTATCGAAGAAACATAAAGACAACAACAGTTTAGGTCTGAGGCTTTGGAGAGTCACAAGACCTTTCCACACATGAAAACTATTTCCTTAATAACACTAAGAGGCAACTTGCCTTTTTCACTGTGTTGAAATTTGCATTGATGGTATAAAAACGTATTGGGTGAAAGTGATGGCACCTTAGCAGGTATCATGGCAGTAGCACCTTACAAAAGCCCACCAGGAACAGGAACAATTGTTAATTTTATTAAATCTCAACTTTTAAGTACATCTTTTTAATATTCAATGTGGCTTAATGAGAAGTACACACAGAGCATTTCTGTAGCCGTAGTGAAGTAGGATGGGGGTTCTGAGGAAAAGCAGAGTGTGTGCTGTTGCTGTGAACTCAACGAGCCACCATTTTTATGTGCGAAGACAAGCATCAAACTAATTATTCAGCTTTGGGTATATGGCAAGCATTTATTATTATTATTTTTTAATCCTCTCGCGAGGATATTTTCTCAAATATCTTCAGATAGAGTGAGAGGGGGGAAGAGAGAGGGAGAGAGAGAAAAAAAAAAAACATCAATGTGAGAGGGACACATCGATTGGTTGCCTCCCACACGACCCCGACCAGGGCCAGGACAAACCGCAACTGAGGTATGTGCCCTTGACCAGAATCAAACCCGCAACTCTTTGGTCCACGGGCAAACACTCTATCGCTGAGCCAAACCAGCCAGGGCTGTGGCAAGTATTGAAAAAAAAGAAACCAACTTATTATTGCAAACAAAGCAATTGAGAGTATTTATGCCATTGTACAAATTTAAGCTTTTAGCAAAAATTAGAATTTTAGAACATTTGTATCCCCCACCATGAGCTTGCCGTGTTCCCAATGCTTAAAGATTTTTCGGATAATATTAAAAATAAGATATTATGAGATATATATATAGATATATATATATATATATAGTGAAATGTGTTAATATTCAAAGATCTACATAATATGATGAACATTATTTTCCAAATAACTTATGCATAAAGTTACAAAATGATGACCAGGTTAAAAATTCATTCTAAGTTCAAAATAAACCAACTGATTTTAATGTATTATAGTATGAAAAAGTCATTGATGTGGTTTTGGATTTCAATTCAATAAGCTTTTTTAGCAGTAAAAATTATAATTTAGTACATTCTTTCAGCTATACAAATTATCATTTAATATTTTCTTTTAACTAAGTTTCTTTTAACTAAGTCAGCTGGCAACAAACTCTCTTAGTTTTCTTTAATCTGAAATGTCTTGATTCCCCTTCATTCCTGAAGAGCATGACTCAAGATACAGAACTCTGGGCTCACAGTTCTTTTCTTTCAGCACCTGCAAAATGTTATGCCATGGAATATTCTGCTTCTGGTCTCCATAGTTTCTGATGATTAAAACCACTGCCATTTGAGTTATTTTTCTCCTATGTAACATGTTGTTCCTCTCTTGCTGCTTTCAAGATTTTTTCTTTGTCATTATTCCCAGAAGTTTGACTACTATGTGGCTTGTTTCTGTTGTTGTTTGTTTGTTTGTTTGTTTGTTTTTTAGATTTTTCCTGCTTGGGGTTGGCTTAGCTTCCTGGATATGTTTAAGTATTTTGCCAAGTTGGGGGAATTTTTAGTCATTATTTCTTCCTATACATTTTCATTCTTCCCCCTTTCTTTTTCTTTTCTTTCCAGTACTGCAATAACACAAATATTAGATCTTTTGTTAGATTCCCACAGGTCCCTGAGTCTCTGCTAATTTTTTTTCAGTCTATTTCCCTTTGTTGTTCAGACTGGATAAATTATATTGTTCTATCTTCAAGTTCACTGATTCCTTCCTGTCTCCTCCATTTTGAGCCCATCCAATGGAGCTTTTGACTTTAATTATTATATTTAATTTAAAAATTTTGTTTCTTTGCTTTATTTTCAATTTCTTTATTAAGACTTTCTATTTCCTTTCTGCTTATTTATTTTTTATTGAGGTATAACTGACACATAACATTATATTAGTTTCAAGTATACAACATAATGATTCAATATTTGTATATATTGAGAAATGATCCCCACAATAAGTCTAGTTAACATCTGTCATCATACATAGTTACAGATTTTTTCTTGTGATAAGAATTTTTAATATCTACTCTCTTAGCAACTTTCAAATATACAATACAGTATTATCAACTATAGTTGCCATGCAGTACATTACACCCCCACGCCTTATTATTTATTTTATAAGGAAATTTGTACCTTTTGACTTCATTCACCCATTTCACCCACCACCCACTCCCTGCCTCCAGCAACTACCAAACTGTTGTTCTCTGTATCTGTGAGCTTGGTTGTTTTGTCTTGTTGTGTTTTCTAGATTATATTCTAGTATATATTATATAATGTATATTATATAATATTATAGTATATATGATCATATAGTATTTGGCTTTCTCTGACTTATATCACAGTCTAATATCTTTCAGGTTCATCCATATTGTCGCAAATGGCAAGATTTCATTAATTTTTATGGCTGAATATATATGTACATGCCACAGTTTCTTTGTCCATTCACCCATCAGTGGACAGGTAGGTTGTTTCCATATATTAACTATTATACATAATGCCTCAGTGAACATGGGGGTGCAGGTATTTTTTTGAGTTAGTATTTTCATTTTCTTCAGGTAAAAATGGAGATAAATACCCAGAAGTAGGATTGCTGGATCATATGGTAGTTGTTTTTTATTTATTTTTTTTATTTTTGAGGAACCTTCACACTGTTTTCCATTGTGACTGCACAAATTTACATTCACACCAATGGTGCAAAAGGTTTCTCTTTTCTCTACATCCTTGCCGGCACTTGTTGACTTTTTGATAATAGCCATTCAAATAAATGTGAGGTTACATCTCATTGTGGTTTCAATTTGCATTTTCCTGGTAATTAGTGATGTTAAGTATTTTTTTAATGTACCTATAGCCATCTATGTCTTCTTTGGAAAAATGTCTATTCAGATCTCCTGCCCATTTTTTAAAAATATATATATGTAATCATTTTATGATTGGTGCCCCTTTGTCCCTTACTTTCTCCATTGATTTTTATTTATTTATTTTTATTGTTGAAAGTATTACAGATGTCCCCCTTTTTTTCCCATTGACCCCCTACTTCCCGCTCCCACCCTGCTCTTGCCTTCCCCAGCCTAATGTCTGTGGTAATTGGTTGTTCGTATATACATATAAGTTCTTTGGTTTATCTATTCCCACCCCTCCCACCCCACCCCTGCCCCCATCCCCCTGAGGTTTGTCAGTCTGTTCCCTACTTCCATGATTCTGGATCTCTTTTGGTCAACAGCTCATTTTGTTTATTACATCCCACAAATAAGTGAGATCATATGGTACTTGTCTTTCTCTGACGGGCTTATTTCGCTCAGCATAATACTTTCCAGGTCCCTCCATATCATCTCAAAGGGTAAGAGATCTCTCCTTCTTACAGCTGCATGGTATTCCATTGTGTAAATATACCACAGCTTTTTTATTCACTCATCTACTGATGGGCACTTGGGTTGTTTCCAGATCTTAGCTATTGTAAATAGAGCTGCTAGGAACATAGGGGTACATATATTCTTCCTGATTGGTGTCTACTGCCCATTTTTAAATTAGATTGCTTGTTTATTTGCTATTGAGTTGCATGATTTATTTATATATTCTGGATAATAATCCCTTATTAGATATGATTTGCAAGTATTTTCTCCCATTCAGTAGGTTGACTTTCCATTCTGTTAATGGTTTCCTTTCCTCTGTAAAAGCTTTTTTAGTATAAAATGTCCTACTTGCCCTGGCCGGTTTGGCTCAGCGGTTAGAGCGTCGGCCTGCGGTCCAGAGAGACCCGGGTTCGGTTCCCGCTAAGGGCATGTACTTCGGCTGCAGTTTGTCCCTGGCCCTGGTTGGTCATGCGGGTGGCAGCCACTCGATGTGTCACTTTCACATCGATGTTTCTCTCTCTCTCTCTTCCTCTCTCTCCCTCCCACTCTATCTGAACAAAAAATGAAAAAATGTCCTCAGGTGAGGATAAAAAAAAAAAAAAAAAGATAAAATGTCCTACTTGTTTATTTTTGCTTTTGTTGCCTTTTCTTTTGGTGTCAAATCCAAAAAAAAAAATCATTCATGATAAGGAGCTTACTGCTTATGTTTTCCCTAGGAGTTTTATGATTTCAGGTCTTACATTCAAGTCTTTAATCCATTTTTAGTTCATTTTTGTGTGTGGTGTAAGACACTGCTCCAGTTTCATTTTTTAGCATTTCTGAGCTCATTTGTCATAAGCTAATTGACCATATATGTGTGGGTTTATTTTTGGGCTCTGTTCCATTAATCTATGTGTGTTTTCATGTCAATACTAGATAGTTTTGATTACTGTAGCTTTGTAATATATTTGAAAATCAGGTAGCATAATGCCTGTGGTGTTTTTCTTCTTTCTCAAGATTCATTTGGCTACTTGGGGTATTTTATGTTTCCATACAAATTTAGGATTGTTTATTCTATTTCTGTGAAAAATACCTTTGGAATTTTAATAAGAATTACATGGAATCTATTCTCTTTCCTTTCTGAATCTTTCTATTTCTTTAAATGTGTTTCAGGCATGTTCAGAATTACTTATTGAAGCATTTTCATAATGGTGGGCTGTAAAATCTTTCTCAGATAACTCTAACATGATTATCTTCTCAGTGTTGGCTTCCATTAATTGTCTTTTCACGTTCAGTTTAAGATTTTCCAAGTTTTTTGTATGACTAGTGATTTTCAATTGAAATTTAGATATTTTGGATTATACTATGAGACTCTGGATCATATTTAAACCATCTGTTTTAACTGACATTCTACTAGGTTTTCTCTGATACCAGTATAGTGGGGAAGGGAAGGTGGGGCTCATTACTACTAGGTGGGAATGGAAGTCCAGGCTCCCCATGCAGTCTCAGTGAACAACATGGAGAGGAAACCTCATTACTACTCTGTTAAGATGAAAGTCCAAGCTCAACACTCAGCATTCTTTGATACCACCCTGGCAGGCAGGGGTGTTTAGAGTGCCTCATTATACACTAACAAAATTAAAAGTCTAGAGTTCCCACTAGGCCTTTGCTGGTGAAGGTGGAGATAAGGCCACACTATTTTTTTCTGTGGTTGACTGAAATGGAGTTGTTATTGTCTAAAATTTTTGTCTTGCTCGGCTGCCCCTTTCATGACTCTTTGACTAAAGAAAGAAGGCTTTTGCTGAAGCTTTATTTTTCATGACCTGTTTGTGTTCCCAGATCACCAGACTTTTCAGCTCCAAGTGTAGGATATGTGAAGCAAAAAAAAAAAAAAAAACCCAAGGAAGTAATTCACCACCATGTCATTTCTTAGGTCCCAAAGTTCCTAGTTAAGGAGTTTCATTCTCTGCACCATTTAGAATCTTATTTTTCAGACAGAGAGAAAAAAGGAGAGGAAGAGAGAGATAGAAATATTGGTGTGAGAGCGAAACATCGATCAGCTACCTCCTGCATGCCCCTCACGGGATCAAGCCCATACCTCAGGCATGTGCCCTGACCAGGAATTGAAAGAGCAACCTTTCGGTTCACAAGATGATGCCAACCAGTCAAGCCACATCATCCAAGGATCAGTCTTTTAGGTTTGTAACATACAGGGTTTTTAGTTGAACTTAGCAAGAAGAACAGGGAAAAGTAAAAGTACTTATGCCCTATCTTCCCCAGAAGTGGAGGTCTTGCAACCAACTTTCAAGAAACCACTCATTAAGTTTTGGCATATTATCAAAGGAGAATATAAATGATTATGTCAAAAAACTATTAAAATAATCTCTTTTTTTCTAGCTATAACCTGTCTGAGACCAGAATTTTCCATCCAAAACAACCTATCAGAAAATTGAATGCAAAAAAAGAGGGGGGATTCCAAAATGGCTGCAGAATAACTGGAAGTTGCGCCTGCTTGCTCCCAGCCCTGGACCGGACTTGCAGCTAAACTGCAGAGCAATCAACTTGAAAAACCGGTTGAAGCATAGCTCATCTGAAATGTTATAAACAGGAGCATGGAGGAAGACAGGAGGAGACTCAGAGAGAGTGAGCCCACTTGCACAGGTGTGGTGGCTGGGGAGCTTAGGGATAATGCAGCAGTGGAGCTCCCTCCCCCTGGGAGCATGAGGTCTCAGACTATGCAGAGTTCCCCAATTCAGAGCAACAGAGACTGGAAGGGGAGCCTGCATACCATTGGATGGTGGGAATCAGTGGGGATTTGGTCCACCTAGGAGACTTGTACCACCCCATTCCTGGGAAAAAGTGGTCATACTGTTTCAACACCAGCCTGGAAAGTTCACTCTGGTCTGTGACTGCTGAAGGGGCCATGTGGTAATGCTCAAGAAGGCAGAGGGATCTTTTTGGTACATCCATCAGAGACTTTGAAGGGCCCTCTATTCTCTGGAAGGACTCTGGGCAGAAAGCCAATCGGAGACTAGTCTGTGTGGTTTGAGAAAGAGTATCTGTCTTGCCCACCTCAAGTGCACAGGTGGTGCCTCTCCCCCTACCTGCTAAACTGCTCAGTCTTCCCCTCAGGTTGTGTCCCAAGGCAAAGGGAAACAGCACTGGGCTGGAATTTGGGCCCCCTGTACTCAGTTTGACTGCACAGGGGAGTTGGACATTTGGCCTGTGTGGAGCCCAGTTGGAACTAGGAGTTTCAGCCCCACCAAGCAGAGGCTGGCAGTGTGAAGAGATGGGACAGACAAGTGGGACTGATTTTTGTATCCCCTCCTGCTTGGTTAGTTGGTGCAGGGGTACCAGGGAGTCACACAGAGCTGGTTTTTTGCAGCTGTGTCTCCCAGGCAGGCTTCTGTCCGGAAGTTAGATGAGTATGTGCTGGACTCTGTGTCTGCATACAGGGAAGCAAATTTGAGCTCCCCAGCAAGTTCAGCCAGTACAGCTCTGGGGAGAAGAAATGCCTCCCTTCCTACAGGTTTTGGGCGCCACCCACAATGGGAGATGGCTTGAATCACCCTGTCAGGTCCCAGATTCCCCTGCTGAGTGCAGTTCCATGGGGGAAGAAAGAACAGCTAAGAGTGGAGACTAAGGTAGACCTAGTCTCTGGACTCCAGAGGCCCCACCCACCAGACTACTAGGGGCTCCACCCTGCCTAGCTTTGGAGAGCCAGGTATGGATGGCATCTGACATTGGCTTGCACCAGGAACCTCCCAGGAGAAACAGGACCAGCACACCAAGTGGCCACCTTCAGACAACTTCGGAGCAGGATTCAACAAGCTTCACAGACATCATATCCAAAGGGTGATCACAGCACACACAAAAATCCGCTGAGATAAACTCCACTTATTTTAAAAATATTTTCTTTATTTTGTCTTTTCTATTTCATTTTTTCCTCTTTTGGTTTTTTTCTTCATATCTCATTTCTCTCTCTTCTTTCTTATTCTATTTTTTCTCTTATCTTTTATTTTCCATTTTTCTTTTCCTAGTCTTTATTTCATTTTAATTTTATATGTTTTTATATATACATATTTTTTCTTTTCTCTTCCTTCACATTCTCTCTTTCTTCTCTAATTCTTTTTGTATCTTGTCTTTTGTTGTTGTTTTTTTCTTTTTTTTCTTTTCATATTCCTTTGTAGTTGTTGTTTTTTTGCCTGTATTCTTTTCAGTTTTGTTTTGTTTTAGCTTGGTTTGTTCTGTCAGCACCTGTACAACAATTTGCACAATGTCGTCAGGGTTGAGCCTCACTGTCAGTCAGTATGAGGGTCAAGCCCACCCATGAATGATGACAACAGCAATTAAGACTCAATTACAAAAGGAGGGCCCACATAAACCACAAAAGAGATATTTCTAGAGCACCCAGCTCAGGAGATCAGGAGACTGTACCACTGGGACCCACAGGACACCTACTAAAGAAAGCCACCTCACCAAGACTGGGAGTCATAGCAGTTCTATTTAATACATAGAAACAAACACAAAGAGACAGCCAAAATGTGGAGACAAAAAACAGACCCCAATGAAAAAAACAGGAGGAATCTCCATAAAAAGAGCCAAATAAAATGGAGGCAAGCAGTTTATGAGAAACAGAGTTCAAAGTAATGATTATAAAGATGCTCAATAGCATAACACACACACACACAGAGAGAGAGAGAGAGAGAGAGAGAGAGAGAGAGAGAGAGAGAGAGAAACCATTAAAAATAACCAGTGGAAATGAAGAATAATATCTGAAATAAAAAATACACTGAAAGGAATAAAAAGTAGGTTAGATGAAGCAGATGATCGAATCAGTGAATTAGAAGACAAGGTAGAAAAAATCACTCAAGCAGAGCAGCAATAAGGAAAAAGAATTAAAAAGCATGAGGATAGTTTAAGGGAACTTTGGAAAAACATGAAGCATAACCTCTACATCACAGGGTACCAGAAGGAGAAGAAAGTGAGCAAGTGATACAGAACCTGTTTGAAGAAAAAAAATGACAAAAAAATTCTTTAACCTGGTGAAGGAAAAAGTCACACAAGTTCAGGAAGCACAGAGAGCCCCAATCAAGATGAACCCAAAGAGATCCACATGAAGTCATATCATAATTAAAATGGTAAAGGATAAAGACAAAAAGAGAAACTTAAAGCCAGCAAGAGAGACAGTTAGTTACCTACAACGGAGTTCCTATAAGGCTTTCAGTTGATTTCGCAACAGAAACACTACAGGCCAGAAGGGAATGGCATGAAGTATTCAAAGTAATGAAAAGCAAGGATTTGAAACCAAGATTACTCTATCCAGCAAGGCTATTATTTAAAATTGAAGGTGAAATTAA
The DNA here is from genome assembly GCA_030848825.1 of Tadarida brasiliensis. Lineage (NCBI taxonomy): Eukaryota > Metazoa > Chordata > Mammalia > Chiroptera > Molossidae > Tadarida > Tadarida brasiliensis. The sequence continues at coordinate 165,163,114 of CM061257.1, forward strand.
AAGCTTCCTGGACCAAAATAAAAGGCTAAAGGATTTCACTACCACCAAACCAACATTTCAAGAAATGTTAAAGGGACTGCTGTAAGAAGAAGAAGAAATAATAATAATAATAATAATAATAATAATAACCTTAAATATAAATTAATTAAATGCTCCAATCAAAAGACATGGGGTAGCTGAATGGATTAAAAAAATGACCCACATATATGCTATCTACAAGAGACTCACCTCAAACCAAAAGATTTATACAGACTGAAAGTGAAGGGATAGGAAAAATATTTCATGCAAAAGGAAATGAAAAAAAAGCTGGGGTAACAATACTTATATCCAACAAAGTAGACTTAAAAACAAAGGCCATAACAAGCGACAAAGAAGGACACTACATAATACTAAAAGAATTTATCCAACAAGAGGATATAACCCTGGTAAACTTATATGCACCCAATATAGGAGCATCTAAATATATTAAACAAAAACTCTTGGCTGATTAAAGGGAGAGAGAGACAAAAAAAAAAAATAGTCATAGTAGGGGACTTTAACACCCCACTGACATCACTGGATAGATTTTCCAGACAAAAAAATCAACAAGGAAACAGTGACTTTAAACAATACACATGACCAGATGGATTTAACTAATATTAAAGAATATTTCATCCCAAAGCAGTAGAATATACTTTCTTCTCAAGTGCACATGGAATATTCTCAAAGATAGACCACATGTTAAGACACAAAATAAGTCTTAACAAATTCAAGAAGTGTGAAATTATATCAAGCATCTTCTCAAATCACAATGGCATGAAACTAGAAATCAACTACAATAAAAAAACTCATAAACAAGCAAACATATGGAGGCTAAATAGCATGTTATTAAACAATGGATGGGTTACAAATGAGATCTGGAAACAAATGAAAATGAACATATAACAACCCCAAATTCATGGGACACAGTGAAAGCAGTACAGAGAGGGAAGTTCATAGCATTACAAGCCTACCTCAAGAAGCAAAAAAAACCCTCTCAAATAAACAATCTAACCCTATACCTAAAAGAACTAGAAAAAGAACAAGAAAAGCCCAGAGTAAGTAGAAGGAAGGAAATAATAAAAATCAGAGCAGAAATAAATGACACAGTGTCTTAAAATCAATGCTAAAGATTAAGGAAACCAAAAGCTGGCTCTTTGAAAAGGTACAGATTGATTAACTCTTAGCCAGACTAGTCAAGAAACAAAGAGAGAGGACCCAAATGAATAAATAAAAAGTGAAAGAGGCAAAGTAACAACTGACATCACAGAAATACAAAAGACTATAAGAAAATACTATGAATAACTTTATGCCAACAAAGTGGACAACTGGGTGAAATGGACATATTCCTAGAAACATACAATCTTCCAAAATATAATCATGAAGAATAAAAAAATCTGAATAGACCAATAACAACTAATGAAATTGAAGCAGTAATAAAAATAAAATAAAAACTCCCAGAAAACAAAACTCCTTGACTAGATGGCTTCACAGGCAAATTTTACCAAAACATTAAAAAAATAACTAACACCTATCCTCAAATTATTCCAAAAAATTAAAGAGGATAGAAGACTTCCGGTCTTTTAATGAGGCCAGCATTATCCTAATTCCAAAACCAGACAAAAATACTACAAAGAAAGAAAATTGTAAGCCAATATCTTATGATGAACATAGATGCTAAAATCCTCAACAAAACCAGCAAATCATATTCAGCAATACATTAAAAGATCATACACCATGACCAAGAGGGATTTATTCCAGGGACTCAAGGCTGGTACAGTATTCACAAATCAATAAACGTCATACATCACATAAACAAACTGAAAGACAAAAATCACATGATCATATTAATAGATGCAGAAAAAACATTCAGACAAGAAGAAAATACAAAATACATCCAAATTAGAGAGGAGGAAGTAAAACTTTCATTATCCACAAATGACATGATATATACATAGAAAACGCTAAAGACTTCACCAAAAAAAATACTAGATTTTATAAATAAATTTGGCAATGCAGCAAGATTAATATCTAGAAATTGATGGCATTTTTATACACCAATAATAAAACCTCAGAAAGAGAAACTAAAAAAAAAAAAATCCAATTTACCATAGCAACAAAAAAATTAAGATAATTAGGAATAAACTTTACCAAGGAGGTTAAAGACCTATACCCAGAAAACTACAGGACATTGAAAAAAGAGATAGAGGAAGATACAAACAAGTGGAAGAATATACCGTGTTCATGGATTGGAAGAGTTAACATCATTAAAATGTCCATACTACCCAAAGTAATCTATAAATTCAATGCAATCCCTATTAAAATATCAATGGTGACCTGGCTGGTTTGGCTCAGCGGTTAGAGCATCGGCCCACAGACCAAAGAGTCACAGGTTTGATTCTGGTCAAGGACACGTATCTTAGTTGCAGGTTGGCCCCCAGCCCTGGTTTGGGTCATGCAGGAGGCAACCACTCAATGTGTCTCTCTCACACTGATGTTTTTCTCACTCTCTCTCTCTCTCTCTCTCCTTCCCTCTCATTCTATCTGAAGATAAATGGGAAAAAATATATATCCTCGGGTGAGGATTTAAAAAAAAAATAATAAAATACAAATGGCAGCCCTGGCCGGTTTGGCTCAGCGGTTAGAGCGTCGGCCTGCGGTTCAGAGAGACCCGGGTTCGGTTCCCGCTAAGGGCATGTACTTTGGTTGCAGCTTGTCCCCGGCCCTGGTTGGTCGTGTGGGTGGCAGCCACTCCATGTGTCCCTTTCACGTCGATGTTTCTCTCTCTCTCTCTCTCCCTCTCTCTCCCTCCCACTCTATCTGAACAAAAAATGAAAAAATGTCCTCGGGTGAGGATAAAAAAAATAAAATAAATAAATAAATAAATAAAATACAAATGGCATATTTCACAGATCTATCTAGAACAAATATTTCAAAAATGTATATAGAACCTGAAAAGACTCCAAATAGCCACAGCAATCTTGAAGAAGAGGGACAAAGTTGGAGGGATCACAATACCAGATATCAAGTGATACTACAAAGTCATTGTAGTCAAAACAGCCTGGTACTGGCACAAGAACAGATATATAGACCAATGGAACAGAACAGAGACCCCAGAAATTGATGTATGCCATTATGTTCAATTAATGTTTGACAAAGGAGGCAAGAACATACAATGGAGTAAAGACAGTGTCTTCAATAAATGGTGTTGGGAAAATCGGACAGGTACATGCAAAAAAAAAAAAAGTAGGCCAGCAACTTACACCATACACAAGAATAAACCAAAAATGGATAAAAGACTTAAATATAAGCTGTGAAACCATAAAAATTCTAGAAGAAAATATAGACAGCAAAATCTCAGACATTTCACGTAGCAGAATATTCACCAATACACTGTCTAGGGCAAGAGAAACACAGGAAAAATTAAACAAATAGGACTAAATAAAACTAAAAAGCTTCTGCACGGCAAAAGAAACTAGCATCAAAATGAAAAGGGAACCCACTGTATGGGAGAACATATTTGTCAATGATACATTGGATAAGGCATTAATTTCCAAAATATATAAAGTACTCAAACAACTCAATGAAAGAAACACAAACAATCCAATTAAAAGCTGGGCAGAGGACCTGAATACACACTTCTCCAAAGAGGACAGACAACTGGCTAAGAGACATTTAAAAAATGCTCAGCATCACTAATCATCAGAGATGTAAATTAAAACAATGAGGTATCACCTCACACCTGCCATAGTGGCTTACCATCAATAAATCAACAAACAACAAGTCCTCGCGAGGGTGTGGAGAAAAAGGAACACTTGTGTACTGCTGGTGGGAATGCAGACTGGTGCAGCCACTATGGAAAACAACATGGCGCTTCCTAAAAAAATTAGAAATGGAACTGCCATTTGACCCAGTGATCGCACTTCTAGGAATATATCCTAAGACTACTGAAACATAAACCTGAAAGAAGATATGCACCCCTATGTTCATAGCAGTGTTATTTACAACAGCTAAGATCTTGAAACAGCCCAAGTGTCCATCAGTAGACGAGTGGATAAAAAAAGCTGTGGTGCATTTACATAATGGAATACTACTTAGCCATAAAAATGAAGGATCTCTTACCCTTTTCGACAGCATTCATGGACCTGGAGATTATTATGCTAAGAGAAATAAGCCAGTCAGAGAAAGACAAATACCATATATTATCTCACTTACATGTGGAATCTAATGAACAAAATAAACTGAGGAACAAAATATAAAGATAAAGATATATGGAACAGACTGACAGACCTCAGAGGGGAGGGAATTAAGGGAGATTGGAGGAGATTAACCAAAGAACTTATATGCATATATGCATAGCCCATAGACACAGAGAGAACAATATGGTGAAGGTTGGAGCCGGGGGGTGGGGGGCGGGGAGGAGGGGGCTGTGTGAAGTGGGGCAAATGTGGGGAAAATGGAGGACATCTGTACTATTGTCAACAACTTTTTAAAAATGCAGACATGAGAATCCAGCCATCTTCTATTAAACCAGACATTAAAGGGATGTGTAAAACAAGTAACACAATCCTAGTTTTCTCATCAAATTTTTTCTTTAGAAATATAATTATTTTTTCTAATAATACATTATGTTAACATATATGACTTTATTAGTGTTATTTTTCATAAACAAAAAAATAAGCATTTTCTCAGTTTTAATTTCCCATAAATATCAATAGATATAAACCACATAAACAATTATTGAGGTCTTCAATAATTTTTAAGAGTACAAGAAGAGCCCTGAAATGTAAAAGTTTGAGAACCTGTGAGGTAGAGAAAACTAATATTAAAGGAAATTCTTACTTCCTCTCCGAAGAGCTGTAGGTGTGGTTTGTGAGCACGCTGTCCTGTTTCTCCTGACAATTCAGGCGGTTTCCCTGGTGTTGCTGGAAGGATGGGAACATGTGCTTGGCTAGCACCTGTAACAGGGATTCCTTGCAGTACTCTATGGTGTGATAAAAACAAGAATTTCTTTTTTAAGTCACTAATAAAGCAAAAGACTTTTGCTCTCATTTCATATCTCTATTGAGATAAACACACTGACATTTGATAACTGTATTAAACATCGTTCAGAGGTCAGATAATCCAAAATGGGAAATAATTTTAAAATAATTTATGTTTGATTCTAAATACAGTTGCATCATAATCTTTATGATGGTTTTGCTGTATTACATTGGAATAATAAATTCACCCTATGAAAATCTGATTACAAAAGAGATGAAAAGTTCTGTGCGTTCTGCTCGCTAACCTGTTCCCCACTCCAAACTCACAGAAAATGCTTTCATTTTTTAGACTGAGGCAAAGCATCAGCCTTAGCAGAACTCCCTTCTCACATTAAAAGGTTCTCTTCTTGATTCATCTTGCCAGGATTAACAGAAAACTGTTAAAGCATCAGGTCTTTTCTTCTATGCTACAAACTGCATATACAAGCGGGAAGCAGGGAGTCAACAGGGAAAAAAAGGGGGACATCTATAACACTTTCAACAATAAAACCAAAACTGCATATACATTAGGATATATAATATATGAGGTACAAAATGTATCAACAAAAGCCTTAATTAAGCCAAAGAGATCAGCTAAATCAGAATTTGAAGGCAAAATGCGTCACTAATGACTAACTTTCAGGCCACTTGAAATGCATTTATTTTTGTGTTGTAGCACTTTCTGTAGAAGAAATATAAAATAAGTGTAAAGTGAATCTACACAGACTACAACTATCTCAATTTCACATGGAAGTATTTAGAGCCAATGTTGCCTGTAACTTTTTGATATACCATTACGTGAACAATCCTGTTACGGGCCACCAAATGTGAAGACTAAGCGTACACAAACCCAACTGACTTCAGTTACTGAATAACATGCTGAATGTCTCAAATTCCATCATACCAGTTGTTAAGAAACAGGCCCACCCAGACTAGGCTGGAGAAGATAGGGCTTTGCCAAAACAGAGTCATGGAAAAAAGGCTTCCTATCTCACCTAGTTAAATATTTGAATTCAAGATAAAGTTCAACTCCCGGTATGGCAAATATCGTAGACTGCCAGTCAACACCCAATCCTTCGTGATTCTCATGTGCTTTTCTAAACTGCTGAGGGTGGACAGGTCAAACTCTCCTGCAGCCAATGCCTTAGATCTAATTTAAGATCCACTAGCCAGATGCATTCATATACAACTGGGAAGGCGGAAGGTTCTGATGTTTCTGTTGGCAAGCGATCATGGCAACACTGAGCTCTGTAGCACTGTTCCAGTTACTTCTTTTGTGGGTGTTTGTTTGTGTTTGTTTGTTTGTTTGTTTGTTTTTCCATTGAGCACATCAACAGGCACGGTGTGACTCCAGAGTCAAAAGCTGTGACACAAATCACCTGATTCCACAGCTAAGGTGGCATGTTGCCAGTGTTGGCTTCCAGATTTCCCACCTCCCTGACTATGCCAGGAGGAGCAGCTCCCAGCATTCAGTTTAGCATGTTGTATGTCAACTCTGGAAGCCCTTGCTACCTAGAGCCTGTTTTGACAATCTTTCCACTGATTTTATAAGCGTTGAATTCCCATTACTAAATCCCCTTTTGCTTAAAATGGCTAAAAATATTTCATTTTTCTGCAACTGAGTCTTGACTAGTATATCCAGGAAAGACAAAGAACAGGGTAAGATCTAGGGGCTAGAAGAATGAGCCAGGAAAGTATGTACATCAAGATCAGGAAAGCATTTCTAAGATCAGGGAGGAGAGGAGTGACTTAAGAAGCTACCTTGAGGCACTGCTGTATTTTTATCTGGTCCTAAACCAAAAACAAGGTAGTTTTTGTCTTTTGAAACTTACTGTCTTTTCACATTCCAAGTGTGCACTGAAGAAATAGAAATTCTGGTTGGTTGGAAGGAAAGTGAAAGAAGTCATTAGACATTTTAGAGCACATAGCTCTGGTAGACATGAACGCGGAACCTTAATGGAAAGACTATGCAAGGTTACCAACTGTTCTCGTATGACAAAGATGAATCACTTACTTTGAAATTCTTCTCCAGATTTTCCCTGCTTCCTTCTTTATTTCTAGAGGGAAGAACCAATCCTTTCTAGGGCCCACCCCTTAAGAAAATACCACCATTTCAGTTGTTCAGACTGAAAATCTCTTCATCTCCAGGCTCTGCCTCACTCCCCACAGTAAGCACTAGTACTGACCCTTCTCCATCCAGTATCTCTCCTGCCCATTGCATTTTCTCTCATCTGAGTCCTATGACAGCATGTTTGCTGGTCCCTGACCTCCAAACTCTCCCTCCTCCAACCCATGCTAAATACCCCTGCCAGAGTTATATCAGTCACTCCCTTTCCAAATACTTGAATGACTACATCCACAGTAAAAAACCTGAGTTCCTGCGCCTGGCATTCAGGGTCCTCCACAGTCTGGGCACTGTCTACCTTGCCAATTCTATTTCCCTCTCCTAAAGCCTGGCCTAACCTACATTCACTCTGCACGCCCATCAGGGATCAAGCCCACAACCTAGGTATGTGCCCTGACTGGGAATCAAACTGCCACCTTTTGGTGTACAGGACAATGCTCCAACCAACTGAGCCACACCAGCCAGGGCTCCTTGAGACCTTCACAATGCTACTCTGGCCCAGTCAAAATTCCTCTTTGCTTCCCTAGCTTTCCTGCTGCATTTGATCTGCTCTTTCGTTATAGAATATACATTTTATTCCATATATCTTTTTCAGAGTAGATCATAGATTGGTTTAGAGGGCAACATTAATTATTCATTTACTGTTTCCCCTGGATGCCAATGTATTAGGTACTGAATAAGTATTGTTGAATTTTGGCTGAGCAAGAAAAGTCCCACTGAGAACCGTGGGCCAGCTGCAGTGGTTCTCAAAGTGTGTTCCCTACCCAACATTATTAGCATCACATAGGAACTTGCTAGAAATGCAAAATTTTGAACCCCATCACACCAAATGAATCATAATCTCTAGAGGTGGGGCCCAGCCATCCTTGTTTTAACTAGCCCAGCAGGTAATTCTGATGCATGCTGAAGTTCCAGAACCTCTGATGTACTGCACTGTTCCCTAAAACAGCCTGATCGTAGGAACATGCTGGGATGCTTATTAAATACATAGCTCCTCAGATTCCTCCTCTAGAGATTCTAATTCAGTGGGTTTGAGATAAAGCCTGAGAATTGATGCACTTAAACACTTCAGGTGGTCCTTATCCCCAGGAGACACCACTGACATAGTGGGAAGAGCTAGCATTTGGAATGAGGCTAAACCCCAAGATTTTAGCCCCAGTTTGGCCATTTGGTGTGCTATGTGGGGTAGGTCACTTTTCTTTCCTAAGTCTGTTTCCTCATTTATAAATGGTAACAGGATCGGATCTTTTAGGGTCTAATGCTCAGAAATAATATATGTGCAAGTTTGCACATAGTACATGCTCAAAAAAGTGGTTGCTGTTACAATCATTATTGTTATTATCATTAAGAATATTGAATGAAAGGAACATGCCCACCTCTCTAGACTGAGTTAAATCTCCTTCCCTTTCAGCATTGGTCTCCCATGGGGCCAGAGATATACAATGCATTTTATTGTAGGTTGCTGTCAAAACAGAAAGCATTTGTACCAAGCTGTGAATACTTGTTAAAAATCTCTGCACAGCTCAGCTGGTGTGGCTCAGTGGTTGAGCATTGACCCATGCACCAGGAGGTTGCTGGTTTGATTCCCAGCTGGGGCACATGCCTGGGTTGTGGGCCAAGTCTGCAGTGGGAGGTGTGTAGGAGGTTCTCTCTCATTGATGTTTCTATCTCTCTCTCTCCTTTTCCCTTCCTTTCTCGCTAAAATCAATAAAGGAAAAGAAAAAATTTTAAATCTCTGCACATATATTCTGTGAGTTACATAAAAGTGACTATGAGCTCCACCCTGTGAAGCACAGAGAAAGGGTCTCTCTCCCACACCCTCTCCCCTCCTTGGTGTGCCTCTGAGTTCTCCCATCACACCTGCATTCTCCCTTCCTTAGTGAATTTATTTTGCTCCTTGGGGAACAAAATCTAGGGGCGGTTTCACAGGATGCAGCTCACAGTCACTTTTATGTAACTCAAAGAAGATGTATACAGGGATATTTTAAGAGAACTCATGTTCAAAAGTTTCACCAAGTACTACTTACATCCAATAAAGTATTCCATTCCAGCAGTTTTTTAAAGGGCTGGTAGCAAACCACTAAATTGATTTCACAATTCATTTACTGGGTCACAATCTAAAATTTAGAAAAAAGCAACTTACAAAAAATGTTGTTTGAAAAGCTAGCTCTTAGATTTAGAAGAGATTTTGGGATTTCACCTTCTTGAAGATGCTAAACTACAAGAAATTTTCTTTGGTATATTCTTTGAAATCTGCATCAGCTGTGATAAATACTTTGAACACTTTTTTTAAATGCAGGGAATAAAGTCTTAACAAAGTAATAAATCTAAAGAAGAATAATTATTTAACTCTATAATATTTTTATAAAATATGACTAGGGAAGGGGCTTTATTTTTAATCATTGTAATGTCATTGCTACATGCAAACAGTGACATCTGGTGGAATGACACTGCTGTGCTTTAAAAAAAATTCCAGCTTTCACATATTGGCAGTTATAAAATCAGGTAAATGTCCAAATAATTTCTTTTTTCAGTATTTCTGTATAAAAACAAAAATACACTAACCTAATATATTATCAAACATTGACAGTGCATACTGAAATGACTTTTTGTCATCTCAATCTATATTTTTTTAAATGTGCATAAGGCTTACTTAGGCAGGGGCTATTTTATGAAAATGGATATAATAGAAATCTTACTGTGGTTACTATTAATTACAGTTCTAACTCTGCCACCAATTGTGTTTTGGGATGCAAAATTCTGCCTCAGTTTCCTCATCCATGAATATGAGACGCTTAGGCTAGAGGAATGGGTAAGATGTCCTATGGTTGTGACATATATATATATATATATATATATATATATATATATATATATATATATATGCTTCTGTGACACATATCACCAGCTAGACTGCAAACAAGGAGTAAGTCTTATGTGTTGTGGCATAACTGCCTGGATTATGGAACAGGGCCAGGTAAAGGCTGTGGTGGGGCAGGATAGGACTGGACCTGACCATTGAAGAATAGCAGGACAATGCAGGAAATAGGGTCTATGGGGGAAAGTCAGTTCCAGGTTCCCATGTCGGAAGGGAGCAGAAGACAGAACACAATACAGTCAGTCGGCCCTCGTTTATCACAGTTAATCAGTTCTAGACTCTACCGCGATAAAAGAATTTCCGTGAAGTAGGATTCTTTATTTATAAATCGAATATTTTCACAGTTAGAGCATAGAAAACCTGTTTATGACCTTTTAAATATGTTTTTTTAACATTATTAGAGCCCTCTAGACATGAAATAACACCCTTTAGTCACCATTACACTCGTATTACCCAATATATTAGACAAAATAAGAGAAAACAAGACATATTAGATGTTACAAATATCATATTATTATTATTGTACGTTTAATTACACACACACACAGTTCTCACACACAACCACTAACCTGTGAAAACAGTGCAACTTGTTCGATGATGAAGCGATGAAGATGAAGAGATGTACTGCACAGCAAAGAAGAGCAAGGTTACTGCTCCTCTGAAGGCACGACCTCAGTAGGAGAGTCTTCAGGTGGTGCAGTATCTTCAGCAGGTGCGTCGTCGTCTTCCGCTGAAGGAGTACTAGGAGTAGGCAGTGGGTGTCTGGGTGCGAGGCTGAAGAACATTGTGATAGGCAGTTGCTGGTGCTGTCTTTTCATATACGTGAGGAGGGTTTGGTAGGGTTCTATCGCTCCATCAAGTGCATTCCGGAACCACAATGCATGCATCATTTGTGGGTCCCATTCGCCAGTCATGTCCTTAATAGTTCTCACAGCTTGCGAGAAACGCTCAAGGGTAAGGCCAACTTCCTCCTCCTGACCCCCACGAACCTCTGGCTGCTCTTCCTCCTCCTCACCCGCAGACTTAGTCATCTCCACCAGATCCTCGTCAGTTAGGGACACCTGTTCTGGATGATACTCACCCTCCTCAAGGATCTTCTGGAACGTGTTGTTCACGTAGTCCTCTGCTGCAGGCTGGTCAGCAGAGGCAGCTTCTCCATGGAGAACAACACTCTTCAGGTGATACCTCTTCTGGAACTTCTCGAGCCAACCCTTGCTCGCTGTGAAATCCATGAACATTGCAGAAGAGGGTCCTGGTTGAGGTTCGTCCGCCGTAAAGCACTGATAGAGCTGCCTCGCCTTCTCCCGGATGACCAGCAAATCCAACAGAATGTTTTTCTTGTGGCTGTCACTGATCCAAACAGCTAAGGCAGACTCCGTTTTCACTATGAACTTATTACGACTTGTCACGACGCACTTTGCTCCCTTGTTGAAAGAGACAGTAGCCGTTGCACGGATGTTCTTTTCATCTTTACAGATGGAGCGAATGGTAGATTCATTCAAGTCGTAATGGCGGGCAACCTCCATGATTTTCTTGCCATCTTTGATCATATCCAAGAGTTTCACCTTCTCCTGGATGGTAAGCATCATCCTCCGGCGCTTAGTTTCATCGTCAGAGGCTTGGAAGCAGCAGCATGTTTAGGAGCCATCGTGGGGCTTAGATAAAAGTTCTTAGAAATCGCAAACACTTACAAGCAGAGATGCTTCCGATGCATAGCGATGTAGAGCTTGCATGAGGCTGAGCCAATCAATGGCCAGGATAGGAAGAGGATAGGATAGCCAATCAGTGAACAGCACGCTCTGATTGGCTTGGTTTCACCACACCCGATTTTTTGGAAAAAAGTCATTGCCCAACACAAGGAGTGGTCGAGCGGTTGCACCTGGCGTTGAAGGATTTGCGGGGGTGCTCGCATACATAGGCCTACAGTCCATATGTACAGTAATTCTAATTTTAATTGTAATACAGGGGTGTATAATTGACTCAGACAACCGAGCGCACGCTGTATCATTTTCACTGTCTCAATCAACTTTTTAATGAGTATATTTGAAAAAACCACGATAGAGTGAAGCCGCAAAAGTGGAAGCGTGAAGAGGCGAGGGACGACTGTATTCCAAGTGCAGAATGACAGACTGCAGGCAGTGTGCTACAATTGGCGACAGAAAGGTCTAGTATGGGGCAATGCTTTAGTGAGGGGCCACCGGTGACGGGAACACGAAACCAGGCAGTATTTCATGCAGGCTGTCAGTATTGAAGTAATGAACATCAGGGAACACTCCCACAGTTATCAAGGCCTAACTCAGAAACAGGATTTCCATTTCTAAGAGGGAACAAGCAATATAAGATAGAACACCCACCCTATTATAAGCAGAAACTCTGCTTCCAAAATTGGTCATGATGGATCAAATCCCAAACACCAACAGTGAGTAAAGTAGCCTTATCTCAGATTATTCAACTAGAGCCCCTCAGATTCTTCCTAGCTTATAACAGGATTGGTTCTGAAAAAAGATGAGAATAAGTACTTGGAATGAAGCATAAAGAGAAAAAGAGAGAAGAAAGGGTCTTCACAAGTTCACAAAACAGTGTGATATAAAGGAAAGCACATTTAGAATCAGTGAGACCTGGACCCTAGCTCTTACCAGCTCTACATACATGGACAAGACACTTAATCTCTGAACTACATATTCTTCATTTGGGAAATGGAATGATTTTATCTACTACATAGAGGTGTTATTAAAACTAAATTACCTAATAAATGCACCTCAATGCATTTTCTAATAGATATTTTTCTTTTTTCCTATTCAAATATTACTACCCTCTTGGTAGAGTTCTGATAAAATCTTTGGACTGGAAGCATGCTTTATATAGTCAATGTGGTAACTATAAATTGTAGAGATAGTGAGTCAAAATTACTCAAGTGCTTGTCTTTCCATTTTAAAATAAAATCCTCAAAGGAATATAATGTGTCAAAAACAACATCTTTAAAGTCATTTTTATAAGATGTATGTATAGATGATATATATGCATGCACGGAAAAGGCCTAAAATAATCTTTATCATATAGAAAACCAAAATTAAAAAGTCAGCCTCTACTACAATAGTTTTAACAACCACAGAGAAAAATTGTAGAGGCAAAATTTTCAGATCCTGCCCTATCCCACTCCCAACACCTTCCAGGATTCTGAATGACTAAATTAGTAATATAAACCAGAACCTTCTGGTTCCCCTACTTACATTCTGAAAGTAGTGTTCTAATATCTCCTAGATGAACAGTCAAAAAATGCCAGGGAAACCTACCCAATATTAACTTTGGGCAGTCAGATATGACCTAACTTCATTCAAAGATGAGTACACAAAGATCAAATATGAGTTCTACGAAGAGAGTCTGCAAAGTATAAGAAAAATATATTGTTCAAAAAGTTATGTGAGAAACGTCTTTTTGAAAAAGATCTATTATAGAAATTTAAGAGAAAAGGTATGTTTGTTTTGACAAGGAAATTTTTTAAATGCTTTCATGAAACAGATAACAAAGTTCAGATAAGACAAAAGACAGTTTTCTTAAGAGGTTGAAGAATTGAGAAAAAAAATTTTAAATGCCACAGCAGTATTAAAATGGTAGTTGGAAGAAATTTTTTAAATTTACAACTCAGAAAATAAAACTATGGATGTGGAACAGTGGTTGGAAAGAGGAATGTAAGCAGAGATGATAACTGTAGTGTTAGAGAATAATGACGATCCAGTATGTGGCTAATTGATATTCCTGAAGAAATGCACCAAATAAATAGAATGCAAACACTACTCAAAATAAAACAGAAAAAGTTCCAAACTGAAGAGCTATATTTGCATATCAAAAGGGCTTCCCATGTACCAAGAAATATTAATTAAAAAGCAATACACTCCCAAACATATGCTAGTGAAATTATTTAATTTATGGTAAAATTTTAAATCTTATAAGCACTGGGAGTGGAGGAGAAACAAATTACAAGCAAATAAAAATAGGCTGGTTTCAGATTTCTATTTTAAAACATTAGATATCAAATAATGATACAAAAAGCACACATAGACAAATGATGACAAATATAACAGATTACAGGAAATAGCAAAGAAGCAAAAAAGAGAAAGAGAATACAAAATAAGATGACAAAAACAGTATCAAATACATCTGATATGACAATACATTACTATGAAGTGATCCAATCTATTATTAAACATTTTCTGATTGGCTTAAAAATATTCAAGTCTATGCAATCTACAAGAGACATGAATAAAAAAGATTAAAAATAAAAGGAAAGGTGAACATGTACCATATAAATAAAGCAAAAAATAAGACAAAGTACAGTTTCACTTTTTATGAATTAAGTGTACAATCTACAATGAAAACAAGAACACAATTAACAGTTTCTTGAATATCCTCCCACATAAAATTGTTTTATATTATCACACATCAATTTACATAGTATTTAGTTCTACCTCTTTTCAGCGCACATTGCTCTACCTCATTCTTTATCATGACTGCAATCCATCCCATCATTAAATGCACTATAAAAATTCTTCCATTGATGAACACTGAAATCGTTTCCAATTTTTTGTTTATAAGAACAATGAACAACCTTATGCATTTTTCTTAGTAAATGATAGTCATCAGCATATAGATGGCATTTACTGTCATGGTTCTGGGTATAAGATCACTTTGAGAGTATAAATAGGGGAGAAAAGGCCCCAGGATAAGCCCTGGGCACTTCAATGTTTTGAAGTCAAGAGATGAGACACCAGCAAGGGAGACTCGAGAAGGCATAGCCAGGGAGGCAGGAAGGGAACTCAGAGAAAATGTGGTCTTGAAAATGAAGGAATAAAAAAAGTATTGTAAGGAAGAGCAAATGCAACTGAGCCAAATGCTACTGAAAAGTCAAGCTGAGGACTGTGATATCTTAAAGCAAGTCTGCTCGTGTCATTCTTCCTCAAAAAATGTTATCAATGGCTTCCCAATACACTGTAAATAAGAATCTCTCCTCTACAAATATCTAAAATCTGGAAACACCCAAGTGTCCATCAGTAGATGAGTGGATAGAAGAGCTGTGGTACATTTACACAATGGAATACTATGTAGCTATAAAAAAGAAGGATCTCTTCCCCTTTGCCACAGCATGGATGGACCTGGAGATTATAATGCTAAGCGACATAAGCCAGTCAGAGAAAGACAAATACCATATTATCTCACTTACATGTGGAATCTAATAAACAAAATAAACTAATGAACAAAATAGGTCCAGAGGCATGGAGGCATGGTTTAGACTAACAGATCTCAGAGGGGAGGGGGTTGGAGGGAGACAGGAAGAGATTAACCAAAGAAATTATGTACAGATATGTACAGCCCATGGACATAGACAATAGTGTTGTAAAGGCCTGGGGTAGGGCAGGGGCTGGGTGGAGGGGGGCCAAGTGGGGGAAAATGGGAGACATCTGGTATACTGTCAACAATAAAAATAAATAACTTGTTTTTAAAAAAGGAAGAATCTCCCCCACTCCAAACCCCAAGCCCTCACACGTACGCCCTAACAAACATGTACAGGGCACCTATAAAATCCTACATAATCAAACTCTTGCCTCCTCTCCAGCTTCAACTGCATCACTGCTCCTCCTGTTCTCTAATGCTGGACTTCTTTCCAGTTCTCAGATGAGTTCCAACTGTCCCCAGCAGGTACTCTCAAACTTCAGTGTGCATAAGAATCATCTGCATTTCCAACAATTTCGCAGGTGATGTTGGTGCTGCTAGACTGTGGACTATACTTTTGAGTAGCAAGGACTTAAAAAAAATATTCTTTCCCTTCCTCCTAGCTATCTTCTATTCATTCTTCAGGCTTCAATTTGGGTATCATTTCCTCAAACCTTCCAAAATACTGAGGAACTCCTTTCATGTTTCCATAGCACCCTGCATATCGGCATATTGACTGTCACATTCACAATAAAGAATTCACTAGTTTTCTTCTCTTCTAGTCTCCAGGTTCTCTGAGGGCACAGATTATGTTTCCCTTGTTTGCAGATGCTTCCCTAGTGCCTAACGCTATGCCTACCACATAATAAGTACACAAAAAAATATTTGCTCTTCGCTTTAAATGACTATTCAGATCTGTAGTTTTTGACATGGAAAGATAATCACAACACAATAAGTTTTAAAAATCAGGTTACAAAACATTATGTGCACATTATCTCAACTAAATATGATTTATTTGCATACAAAAAGTCTGGAATCATATATTTAAAAATGTAAACAATATTACCTCTGGACAGCAAGATTTTGAGTAATTGTTTTTCTTCTTTGCATTTTCTTGCATATTTGCTAAAATATTGTATTTTTATTATTATTTTGTAGCAAAATAGTAAATGATACTAAACATTGAATTCTGACACTTAAACTTTACTTTCTGAATATTTTTGCTAACTTTTTATTAATAGTGGATCAAAAAAACACAAAAGCAATTTTACATAAAGTCAGTGAAATAGAACATAAGTCCATAAATAGACTCAACAACACATTGAAATTTAAGGTATGTATGCAAAGCTGACATTTCAAGCTAGTGAGGAAAAGCTGATTTATTGATTGAACAATATTATGCAGTTGGCTAGTCATTTGGAAAAACAATAATGCTTATTCTCCTTATCAAATTAATAATAGATGGATCAGAGATTTAATTTTTTAAAAGAAAGCCATAAATTAATAGATGAAAATATGAGAGAATACATTTAACTTAAATGTAGCAAAACTCTTTCTAAGAATGATCCCAAAACTAGAACATATAAATAATTGTTCATTTTTACTATATAAAAATTTAAACTTCTATGTAGCATAAAACACCATCAACATACTGACAAGCAAACAACAAAGTAAACAGAAGTCTACAAAATATGACAAATAATTAAAATCTTTAACATGAAAAGATCACTTATCTTAAGAAAAGGATGAATGGCAACTCAACAGAATATGAATTGGTAATTTTCAAAAGGAGAAAAAATTAGCCAAGAAACATCTAAAAATGTGTTCGCCCTTATTGGAAAGGAATAAAAATAATAATAATAAAGACATCTTTTTCTCCTCAGATTAGAAAAAATAAAGAAGATAGACAATTAGTAGTTTGACAGTACATCCCTTGTATGTGTATGTGCTTAAACCATGTACAGCATTCTAGAGAAGGATCTTTTCTACTCAAGGTTACATGTGAGCGTTTAAATTATTTCATATTATTCACTAAGTGAAAGGAAATGAACAGTGTTATAAATTGTTGGTAGGTGTGTAAATTGGTATAATTTTTCTGGAAAGAAATCCAGCCACACGCATCAAAATTTGGAAAACAAGAAGTTTAATGAATAACTCTACACCTAGGTATTTTCTTACACTGCTGGTTGATTAAGTTAGTGAATAATATGAAATAATTTAAATGCTCACATGTAACCTTGAGTAGAAAAGATCCTTCTGTAGAATGTCATACTTGGTTTAAGCACATACACATACAAGGGATGTACAGAAGGCTGTGCACCGAAGTGTTAACATTAATCTAGGTGTTTAAATTCCTCTAGTGATTTCTCTTATTTTAAAACTCAAAATCTAAAATTCCATGCTAAAGGATGCTAACTAAATTTCTATAAAGTTCTCTTTATAATACAGATATTTTAAAAGCAAAAATATGAACAATATAAAACATTTTTGTAGTTTTCATCAAAATGGCTGTTTAGCAAAATAAACAAGTTTGAACAATGCATTGCTATTTTAAGTAAACTTAAGTATGTACCCATGCTATTCCATTAAAATACCCTCGGTGTTATCCACAAATAATAATAAGTATACACAGAATTAGGAAAGCATTTTAACTATACAACACAAGAATTATCATGCTTTGTAGTTAACAGCTTATTGCACAGAAAACCCAAGAAGCCACTAAGTGAAAGGGCATTCATTTCCTGTTTACAATTACCTTACTTGAGAACACTTATTAGTGCAGAAAAAAGTATACATTTCTCTGAACTTGTAGGCTCATCAGACAGATATACTTTGGAAAGGTTAAGCTATGTTTAGCAAGGTAATCCTCAAGAGATGGATGTCAGAGAATTAAATATTCGGTACTTAAATGAACTTCTTATTTTGTACTTAGGAACAAATTGCCAAGAATTAAATTATCATCATCAAATAGAACATTTATTGACTTTCTTGAAGAAAGAGAGTGAGATCTACTTGAAGAAAAAAAATTTAGAATTAGAAAGAAACCAGTATTTTTAACACTTTGCATGACTAATAGAAGCTATAACTCCTCAAAATGATCTTTTGCTTGCAGATTGCTAATGGAAATGACTCAAATTAGTAGTTTCATGATGACTAGATTATGCTTTTGTCTTTATTTTCCACACTCAGCTTTAGGCTTTTAATAGACATTCCAAAAACTATCACATGAAAATGCTATTTTCCGCCGGAGATAATGGAACAGTTTTGAAATTTCCAAAATTCTTCACATACAATTTTTTTTTTTCAAAAATAGAGCAAACATTGACTTGACAAATTAAAACTAAAAGACTTAGATGTATAAAGTTATAAATAACAAATCCTAAAAAAAAATATTTTTGCCTAAATAGAAAATAAACATGAGAATGACCTTTTCAGGATTCAAGTTGAATTCGATTGTGATTATTAAACAGGGAAACTAGATGATTTTAAACCAGATTTAAAAAGGCAATTGTTTACTAAAAACAAAGTTTGAGGAAATGGACTCAGTATATTCCATGGAAAGAGTAGATAAATTACTAATATTTAATAGTGTAATTAAAAGGGATCTTTTAAAATATTATTCTATAAATCCAAAATAGTTAAAATATAATACCAAAAACATTTCTGTTCAAATTTGTTAATATTTAATATTTTTAATATTCTTAAAATGTATAGATGATTTTTCAGTATTCCTAGTATATCTTTTGAAAGACAAGAGACTTCAGCATGTATTCTCAATAGGCAGGTGATATTGCCCCCAAAGGGTGAAAATTGGTTCCTTGTGTGGGGGGGTGATAGAAACTTACTCTTTTTATGTATAGAGCACAGCTATACAGGATCATAAACAGATGTACAGTATAGCTGGGGTATTAAAATTTAATGGGAAGGGCAAGTAGAAATAAAAAGTCTAGAAAGGCTCCTTAAGGGGATAATAATAATAAAAAAAAAGTTCTTAGACACATCTGGATTCTAATCACCAATCAGAGATAAGAACTTAGGCAAGTCTCTTCGTATTATGGAGCCAAAGTTTCCTCATTAATAAAATGGAAATTATGGCTTCTCCCTTATAGCTTAGGATTTAAATAGGAAAGATGCAAAGCACAGTAGTAAAAGTATAATTAGTGCTAAATAAATGTTGGCCCTTCCCTTTTCTCCTGTCTTTTGTACTCTTCACAAAAGAATAACCAGACTCAAAAGAAAGTGAGACACAGTAGAAATGGAAGAAACTTGAGAGGCAATGCCTTTCGTACGTGATCCCTGGACCCAAATATGCCCAATGACAGTGAAATCTAAGACTGGGTTCAAGTCCCAAATCTGTAATTTTCTTAGTTGTATAAGCCTGGCAAAGTTAGATGATTTTTATGAGCCTCAATTTTCACATCTGTACTCCAGAATTGTTATGAAGAACAAATGAGACAATTTATGTGACACTCCTTGGTAACCATAAACCACTAAACTAAAGTTACCTTGTGATAGGGCATGCTTCCTGTTAATAATGGCAGGAAACGAAGATACTGACCTAAACTCTGTAGGTACTGAGAAAAAACTGGAAAAAGACAAAAAATTGAACAAATATCCCAAAACTTTATATAAAACAACAAAAGACCCTGAATAGCAACACAATCTTGAGAAAAACAAATAAAGTTAAAGGAATCATACTACCTGATAACAAACTATACTATAAGGCCATAGTTATCAAAACAGCATGGTGCTGGCATAAAAACAGACATGTAAATAAATGGAATACAATAGAGAGCCCAGAAATAAACCCATGCCTTTACAGTCAATTAATATTTGATAAAGGAAACAAAAAAATACAAGGGGGTAAAGATAATCTATTCAACAAATGGTGCTGGGAAAACTGGACAGATTTATGCAAGAAATGACACTAGACCACCTTCTTACACCATACACAAGAATAAACTCAAAATGGATTAAAAAGTGAAATGTTACACTTGAAACAATAAAAATCTAGAAGAAACAGGCAGTAAAATCTTGGACATTTCTTGTAGCAATATTTTTTCTAATATAACTTCTTAGACAAGGGAAACAAAAGAAAAAATAATCAAGTGGGACTACATCAAACTAAAAAGCTTTTGCACAACAAAGGAAACCATAAAAAAATGAAAAGAAAACCTATTCAATGAGAGAACATATTTGCCAATGATACAGCTATTAAGGGCTTAATATACAAAATTTAAAAAGAAGTTATAAAACTCAACACCCCTTCCCCCCAAAAAAGACAGAAATAATCCAATTAAAATGGGCAAAGGACTGAGTAGACACTTCTCCAAAGAGGACATATAGATGGCCGATAGACCTATGAAAAGATGCTCAATGTCACCAATTATCAGATAAATGCAAATTAAAACCACAATGAGCTATCACCTTGCACCTGTCAGAATGGCTATCATCAATAAACCTACAAACAAGTGTTGGCGAGGATGTAGAGAAAGGGAACCCTTGTGCACTGTTGGGAACGCAGACTGGTGCAGCCACTGTGGAAAACAGTATGGAGTTTCCTCAAAAAATTAAAAATTGAACTGTCTTATGACCCAGCAATTCCACTTGAAATTTATCTGAGGAAATCCAAAACACTAATTCGAAAGAATATATGCACCCCCACATTCACTACAGCATTATTTACAGTAGCCAAAATTTGGAAGCAGCCCAAGTGTCCATCAGTAGACGAGTGGATAAAAAAGCTGTGGCACATTTACATAATGGAATACTATTTGGCCATGAAAAAAAAAAAGGAAATCTTACCCTTTGTGACAGCATGGATGGACCTGGACAGTATTATGCTAAGTGAAATAAGCCAGTCAGAGAAAGACAAGTACCATATGATTTCACTCATATGTGGAATCTCATGAACAAAATGAACTAACAAGCAATATAGAGACAGACTCATAGACAGAAAGCAGGCTGACATCTGTCAGGGGGTGGGGGCTGGGTGGGGTGGTGGAATGATTGAGAAAAAAAGAGAAAACAGTGTGGTGACTGCCTGGGGGAGGCAGTGGTGCGGGGAGGTGCAGGAGGGTAAAATGGGGATAAATGGTGATGGAAGGAGTCTTGACTTGGGGTGGTGAACATACAATACAGTGTACAGATGATGTGTTGTGGAATTATGCACCTGAAACCTGTATACTTTTGTTAACCAGTGTTATCCCCAAAATTCAATAAAAATGGGGAGAACAAAGGACAAAAACTGCTCCTCTCTACTGTCCAAGAACAGAATCAAAAGGCAGAATTTCTATGCCAGTAGCCAAAATTTGTTTAAATCTAGTTTAAAACAAAATCACCAGTGGAACTCTTACCGGTCTCTTTGCTCTTTATTTGTATAGTGATCATCTATAAAGGAGTTTCCACATATTCCAAGTAGAGTATTGTGGCCTTTCTTGTCAGCTGTATGATACACTCGAGAAGCTAGATGCAAGTCAATGGGCAGCACCCGGGCTGGGACAGTGGTGCACAGGTCATGAAGGGTAGGAGCGGAGTGGTCTTGTGGAATTCTGCTACAAAGAAAAGAAAGAGGGCTTCTTTTATCATTGTGTACTCGTTGATATAAAATACATTTACATTGACAGTTTAGTTCGGGCTCTGAAAAGGATGCCTAAATGTAGGAGATGAGATTTAAAATTGTAACAAATTTAATATCACAATCTCAGGCCATTGACTAGATCTTCAAAGTCATATATCCAGCTGCCTGCTGAAAATATCAACCTTTATGTCTTACAGATACCTCAGAATCAACAGATTTAAAAGCAAACTCATTTTCATTCCACCCATCCCAAACTTCTTCTCTCTTGAATTCTGTAACACAGTTAGTGACACCATAGCCAGCCATCATGTATTACTACTTTGCAACTCTGCTCAAATGCTAACGTCCTTGAAGAGGTAGAACAATATAGTACATTATCCATTAACTAGCATCAATGGAACTGTGGGTCTAAGTTAGTGTGGTATCTTCCTTCCCACTATGCTAAAACTTGCCTTTCCTGCCTTTCCAAAGTGGAGAAGAGGGCATGAAGAATGCTTTCTTAATCCCCAGCATCACTTGCCATCCAATGAACAAATACCTTTTGACCACCTACTATGTGCCAGACTCTGTACTAAGTGATTTACACACATTCTCTCACCAATGAGCCTGTAAGGGAGGTATTATTATCCTCATATTAAAGTAGGCTTATTTTGGACAAGTCACAGAGTGGCTGCCTGGCCGGTGTGGATTAAGTGTTGACCCATGGACTGAGAGTTCCTGGTTCAATTCCCAGTCAGGGCACATGCCCGGGTTGCAGGCTCAATCCCCAGTAGGGGGTGTGCAGGAGGCATGGGGGCATGCAGGAGGTAGCTGATCTATGTATTTGTCTCACATCAATGTTTCTATCTCTCTCTCCCTTCCTCTCTCTCTAAAAAATCAATTTTAAAAATGTTTTTAAAAAATTTTAAATACAGTGAATAGTAGCACACTATAAAAATATAGCCTTTGGAGTTGGCCGGGCCTACATCAGAATCTCAGTTCTAACACTTGCAAGCTGCATCAATGACCTCTCTAAAGATCTTCTGTAAAATGAGAATAAAAATCCCTAACTTTTGCCTTTGTAAGAATTTTTTTCTCATTATTGCCTCTTAATGACTCCTGAGGTAGAAGCGGCCCTTATCCAGTACTACCCCACCCCTACTTCCCTGCTTAGGTTATACTCTGACATTAACCAAACGACGACCTTTTCATCAAGTCAAATAAACGTTAGATATCTAGATCGTGTTCTCGCTGAAGCTACAGCTGATGATGCTGATGATCTTTCCTGAAATTGCTCTTCCTCCGTGAGCTTTTCAAAGCCTGCTCTGTCTCAGCTCTACATCTACCTCTCAGATTCATCACAATTTGACTTAGTACTGGCTTTCCTTTCGCCATCTTATAAACTGGTTATGACTTCCTAGGTTGTACTTTGCTTTCTACATTGAAAAAATCAGCTTCAGTGTCTCAGCTATTTCCTCCATGCTGAGAGCTCCCAGGTCTCATCTCCAGTGTCTCACCCAGATTCCTCGTCTTCAAGATGCAAAACGCTGCAGCCATCTTTGACTCCTCTTACCTTTGCCTGCATAGCCAATGACAAACTGGGCTTCTCCCCTGCACAGGGTAGCTCAGGTGTGCTCCTTTCCCCTCCTCACTTCCAACACAGGCAAGACCCTCATCACCACAACCAGAATTAGCAACAGTCTAATGCCAGTCGGATTGAGCACTGCACCCTCTGTCTCTTCCCCTCTCCAATGCAGCCTGCAAAATTCTGTCACTCTGATCTTTAAATACTCCTTCACCCAGCATGATGGTTCTTTGTTACTTGCTGCATTCATCTAACTTCCTCTCTCTAAGTTTCGAGGCTCCTAGCACCTGGCTCCACTTCTAACCTAGTAGAGTGTAGAGTGTAGTGGAATCAAACTGCCTCTGTTCAAATACTGTTTAAAATGATCACATGGTCATAAGCAAGTCAATTAATGTCTTTATATCTCAGTAAATTGGGAATAACAACATTAGCACACCCTGGATGAAATTAAGAAAGAAAGAAGTGAATGCATTTAAAACAGTGTCTTTCACGTGGCAGATGTTTGCTATAATTAATCAGTCTCCAGAACAATTCACAGAACCAGCAAAACCTGTCAGTTCCTTCAGTTACAAGTAGAATGCTGCCTATCCTTTTGTCCATGTCTAAACATCCTTCAAACAGTATCTCCAAGACAAACTTCTCTGAAAATTTAATTATTTTCCTTTTTCACAAATATCTCTTTTCATATACTGCCCTATTCTCGTGCCACCCATTCTGGCCATTTATCTAATAGGTTAATGCAGGTCTGGCCACCAGTTGTTCTATATGTCTGGACAGTAGCATAATATAAAGAATATAGTCTTTGGTGTTGGCGGGGCATCAGAATCTCAGTTCTAGCACTTGCAAATTGTATCACTGAGTCTCTGTAGATCTTCTGCAAGATGAGAATAAAAATCCCTAATTTTTGCCTTTGTAAGAACTGATGGCAGTGCCTGTTTTATTGGTATTGCTATAGTTATTAACTTCCTCTGCACAGCACCTAACCTGTTGCTGGGCATTATTGAATCACTAATAGAGAGTGATCTGGGCCATTTCTAAAACAGCACAGGGACCAAAAAGAACAGAACATAAAATCTGTACATGTTCCAGTGGAGGAGGTAAATCGAAAGCATTTGGAAATGCCTCAGGCAAAGAGACCTAACTGGAAGAGTAAAAATGGGTGTTCAGGAAGTAGGGATCCTAAGAAAGAACTGAAAAAAAAAAGGGGGAGGAGAAAAAGTTGAGCTCTGATGTCAAGCTCATCTACATCATCATTCTGTCTGGGACAGGTCCTGGCTAGTGGAATGTACTGGCGATTACATTACATATTTTTTCCCTTAAAAAAGCAACACAATCAATCTGAATTCCTATGTTCCCATCATACTCTAATTACACAGATCTGTAAGTGAATATCCTTTGGTTATCGAGCTAAATAACTCAATATTTTCCAAAGAGGGCTCAATTCCCAAGAAAACAATTTAATTTGGGAGCTACTCACAGGTGAATAAAGTTAGGTTAAAAAATATTTAAGAAAACAGGAGTGAGGAATAAAAGATTTTCAGAAACAATTTTTCCAAAATTCTCTTTTATTATATAATTTTTTTTAATATCAGATTTTTATTCCTCTGTATCTCATTCTTATTTCTTTCTCTGACTGAAATTTCTAATTTCAGTTTTAATGAATTAACTCAGTACTATATATATCAAAAAGATCTACAAATATTTTTGGCATGCTCGAGAAAGGCTGTGTGTTTTTATAGCATACTCTCCTGAAACAGGACTATTTGTCATTCTTTGAAACACTAAGACATAAAAAAGAAAAGACTCTGACTCTGTGTGTGGCCATGCTACTTGGCTTTAATGCACTAAATGCAAGGTTTTTTTAGGGGGAAAAATCAAGAAGTTTCTGCTTCATTGATAATCTGACAGTAACTATTTATTGAAGGTAAAATACTTGTTGTCTGCTGTCACTATTTGTTTTAATACATAATCTTGCTAACTAAATGAGTTTAAAGCAATGCAGATAAGCAATGGCATGTACAGGGTCACTTAAATGCCAATTTGACTCTTTCATAAACTTTGGAATTCTTTTCCCATGAGTCCATTTCCAGCTACTAAATTGTGAGTAATATCCATTTACAAAGTTTAGGCTGGCCATAAAAAGGTTGTCTTCCATGTCCAGCACACCTTTCAGTGCCCTAAGCAACAACAAAAGCTAATAATTAAAGCTTCTTTAAGCCCCCATAAACAGTTAAATGAAGAAGAATCTAGAATAAACCAACCCATAAAAATCCAGTGGTGAAATAAGGAGAAAATCTGTTTCAACAAGGTGCATGGCAAAAGGTAAAACCATAAATCTAAATTGCATTTACACACTATTATTCAAAATTATGGTTACATCCTGGTATAATACAAAGTTCCATTTAAAATGTGGTGGGGGCGGAAATGAAACATGAAATGATAGTAGAGATTTTAAAAGCCATCTAAATAACCAATTCTATTAGCCAATGGAAATTCTGTGTTGAGTTGTCTTTTATTTTATTTTAGAAAAACAAAATTAACCAATATATTAATCTAAGTTAGGCATTATAGTGATTGAAAGAAATCAAATCTAACATGTTAACATTTAATTTTCTTTAGTGTCAAAAAGAGCTATTTTTATTCTAGCTATTGCTATGTCATTGAAGCAAATACCTTGATCAAAACTAGAAACAGAAGTGTGGAGTACAGCACACGTGTCCTAACTGTCCTATCTGCCACCAACTCTTCTGACAAGGTGGAACTTAAATCTCACACATAAACTTCTAAAACATTCAATTTCCTTTAAAAATCCATTTTCAGGTATCAGTGCACTAAATAATTTCTCTTCAGACAGTACTATATATAAACTTAAGTTACTTTTTTTTAAGTAGTTTTTGATCCTGCGGGGATTTTGTACACTTTCTTTGCCGTGGAATTCCTGGTTTTGCTTTCTGTGCTTGCTTAATTTCTTTTCCTCTGATTTGCAACAATTCTGAGGATTTTACCTTTAAAAAAATATAAACATGGGCTGTTAAGAAAAGTTGTAACATGAAATTAGATCTTTCTCTTCTATTTAATGGTTCATCTCATATTTAATTTCTATGTACATTTTATAACACAATATAAATCTTAAAGGCCAGCTGATATATTCCTCTAAATCCCTCCCTAAATTTTTACATATATACCTTCACAGCAATACAAAATATTAGTACCATATTTATTTATAATATTTTTATTGCATTAAAATTAGTAAAGAAGAAATATGAGGTTTTTCCCTCCACAGATCTACTCTTCTTGATTGGTATTTTTAATAAGACTTCCTTAGTCTCTCTCTTTTTTTTTTTCTTACCCTTAATTTCTTAAAGTTTGACATGACTGGATGTTGCAAGTACAAGCCCGAATGAACTTTAATGCTCTACATACCTATTCTAATTCCAAAACCAGAAAAAGACACTACAAAGAAAGAAAACTACAGGCTTATCAATTTGTACTTCCTTACAGTTGTACTCTTTTCTATTCTACTGCTTGAAAAAAAATCAAGTGCATATCTGTCTCTTAAATAATTGCCTTTTAATCATTACAGGTATTAGGAGTATTGTTTTCCTAGATTTCCTAGAAAATTTGCAGAATTCGTGGTAATAGTTCATCTAAAAATATTTTTCTCCATGGGTTACTCTGTTTTTTTTTGCGACTAGATTTAAGAAAGAAGGCAAGGTGGCTTTCCTTGGAGAAAGCAGAGAGCTGTGACTGAATAAGGAGAAGGAGGCCAGGAAAAGGGAGGTTTTTATAAATTAGGTAGCCGGTTTGGGCTCAGTGCACTAGTAAGGAAAGAGCTATTGCAATTTCTTGAGTAAGAAAGGGATGACAAATAAGAAAAGCTCAGAGTACAGATCATTCCATCTCACCATCCAGTTAATGTTTAAATTTCCTCTACAGTTTCTCCACCAAATGGGTATCTGTTCTGGCTTGAACATGATCAGGAACAGAGGATTTGGGACTCTTTGAAACTCTTCTGGTTGTTAGAAATTTTTGTTTATTATAGAGCCTAACAACTTTATCCACTAGTCTCAATTCAAACCTCACAATCTAGCTCTCTTCCATTTGACAGTCTAATATTCGAATACAGTTGACTTCCTTGGACCTGCACCTACCCCCACCCCCAAGCTAAACATCCCCAGGCCCTTCGACTCCACTTTACATGACGTGGTTTTGAAGTATTGTGCTTTATCAACTTGAATGTTTTCTTCCAGTCTCCAATTTGTCAGTATTTCTCCTGGAATTGGATATCCATATCTGAATACAGTATTTAAGGTGTGATGTGATCCTCTTTTATTGTATTTGTCAATTAATGCAAACTATGATTGCACTTGTTTTCCATTCACTAAATTATAGCCTAAAACCTTGAAGTCTTTTTCACATTTGCTCTAAGTCATATCATCTCATATCTATGCATTTAGTTTGTGGACACAAAGGCAGAACCATTATGTACATTTATCCCAATTTCACCTGATAGCTGACTAACCAAATCTTACTAGTCACATTTTGAATGTTATCTGCAAATCCCGTCAGTAAATCTTCCATATTCTTATCAAAATTGTTAGGAAATATGATGAATTGGACACAGCCATATAGCAGTCCATAGGGACTTTCATGGCGAACTGTGCATCCTTTGCATAACTAATTATAAATCCATCTAGCACTTCACCCGACGGCAAAATTATCTACAAAACTGTCACTGGGAGGCTTTCATAAGTGGATGGCTGAAATCCAAAGAATAATAACAACTAATGTGTATTCAGTTTTCTTGCATACCAGGCTCTTCACCACAATACTCTTGTCTTGAACTTCAAGTCTAACACTTTTCTGATGTTCAATCTAGCGAGTCTAGGAAAAGAAATAAGGTTTGTCTTCCATGGCTTGTCCCTTAGGGAAGCTATGCTGGTTCCAAGTGATTACTGCTTCCTCTTATATGGGTTCAAACACAATTCTTTTTTTGCTCTCAGATATACAACGTTATTTGTCATTGGCTTGATATCACATGTGTCCAATCTCTTGCAAGCCTGCAGGCTCTGACTGTGTATACCTTGTATACCTGCTTGTTTGTAATCTTTTTTTTTTTTTAATCCTCACCCAAGGATATTTTTATTTTAGAGAGAGAGGAAGGGAGAGAGAGAGAGAAACTTGATATGAGAGAGAAACATCGATTGGTTGCCTCCGGTACACGCCCTAACTGGAGATCTAACCTGCAACCCAGGTAATGTGCCTTGACTAGGAATCGAACCTACCCTCCTTTGGTGTACAGGACGACACTCAACCAACTGAGCCACCTGGCTGGGCTTGTTCCCAATCTTTTAATGCTTCATTAAATCATTCTCGAATTTTGTCTAAGATAAATCACACATCACAAAACCCTGACCCTTAAAAAAGTAAAACTCCGATTTGCCATTGTCAGTCTCAGGGTATCTAGCACCTCCCCCTCCCACCGCAGCAGCTCCTCAAGCTCTGCTGACAGGGGCGCAACAGGCTTAAACCGACCTATCTAAGCCCACAGGCTCAGATATCTAAGTTAACTCAAAGTCTTTTACCAATCTTGGGCTTCAAGTTTCTTTTATCAATTCTTTTTCTCTTCTGTCTAAACTAAAGAGCATTCTCCTTGTCAGATTTAAGAGAAGCAAAGTGCAAGTTTATCAGCTTCCTTTTCTCTGTCATATTTCTGTTTATTTAAAACCTCACCCTTTTTCCAAAAATAAATTAAGGCAGCTCTGTCATATGTTGTCATCACACTATTCATCCAAAATGACAGGGTTATCCTTCCTTTTTTCTCTCTTTGCTCCAACACTAACATGAAAAAAAAATACTTTTTTTATTTTTAGCATTATTCACAGGCCTCAACCCATTCTGGATCTTAGCCTTCTTCATATAATTGTTATAGCCACATGCCACTTTTATGTTTATCTATGGACATGTATTCCTTCTTTCATCTTCTGTACATTTTTAAAGCTGAATGCAATAGAGCACTCATAATTGTTTTATGAGAATTTTGGAGGTCTTAGGGTATCCCACATCTTTCTCTCTCTCTCTTTTTTAATAACAAACTTTCTTTTAGTGATTTTTTTTTAGAGAGAGAAATATCAACCTGTTGTTCCACCTATTTATGCATTTATTGGTTTCTTCTTGTATGTGCCCTGACCTGAGATCAAACCCGCAACCTTGGTGTATCAGGACAATGCTCTAACCAACTGAGGCACCCAACAAGGGCCACATCCCACATCTCTTAAACTTCCTTCCATTTAGAATCTCAACATATATACTGTCTAAATCTTTTTTACAGACTTTTGACCTTTATTCCTCCCAAAATGCTCAACAATCCTCTCGCGGGCTAATGTGTCAGTTGTTTCTTCACAAAGTCTCCAATATCGAATTTCTCTTTTTGTTAGTCATTCCTTAGGCCAGAATCTTAATAACCTCTATTAGACTAATGAGCTTGGAAGAGTGGCAACGGTCAGTGAAGTACAGATTGATCAAATTCTCTACTCTTTAGCTGAAAGAGACCTTACGGCACATACGTGAGGAGTCAAAGTCCTGCACTGCTCCCTCAGCACACTTCTATGCTCGTTCTGTTAGCTATGAGCTGTGTCAAAAAAGCTCTTTTTTAAAAAAAGTGGTCTTTTTGTCCCGCCAATGTGGACTAGCTTGCTGAAGTATATTGTTCCTCATTCCTGTGACAGAAATGCTTAGAGACTAACTTTATGGCCTCAAATGTCCAAACAGGGTAAAATTCGTAGGTAATAAATGATCTTCAGATGTTAACATAAATACATACAAGATATTTGGGGAGGACTTGATGGGATGAGTCACAGGAACACTTCCAATGCTATTTTCTATGCCATTTCTGCTGTGCCCAACAATATCCCACAACAATAAAGTCTTATCAATAAAGTTTAGAAGACATTAACTTCTCCCCATGAAACACTTCTGTTCTCAGTTTAGAGCTCTCTTAATCCATTCTCCAAGTCTCTCTCATCAAATCCTTCCTACTTGTTCATGAAGGACACTCCATCCCTAGTCATTTTTGCTGCTGAGAATGTGTGTTCTTGTACTTAACCAGATACCTAGTCATTGTTGCTATGAAAGGACAGCATTGATCAGTGGTAAAGAGTGAAAGTTCCAGAATCAAACCACCTCAGTTCAAGTCCTGCCTCTGCAACTTAAGGAGATGTTTGTACTTGGGCAAGTTATTTATCTTCTTTATGACTCAGTTTTTTTCAACTATAAAATGAGTGTAATACAGTCGGCCCTCATTTATCACAGTTAATCAGTTCCAGACTCTACTGCGATCAATGAATTTCCGTGAAGTAGGATTCTATATACAGTCGTCCCTCGCCACTTCACGCTTCGATTTTCGCAGCCGCGAAAGTCTAAGCATGAAGTGGCGAGGGATGACTGTAATAGGGTTGTTATTAGAAAAAGTAAGATAATACACGTATAAAACACTTAGTAAAGTGGTTCCCACATAGTCAACACTCAATAAATTCTAGTTACCTTAGGAAAGGGCTGCTTCTTTTTATCAAAAATAAATAATTTTGGCCCAGCCAGGGTGGCTCAGTGTATTGAGCATCCTCCCATGGACTGAGAGGTCCCTGTTTGATTCCCGGTTAGGGCACATGCCTGAGTTGCAGGCTCGATCCCGAGTAGGTGGCATGCAGGAGGCAGCTGATTGATGTTTCTCTCTCACATGGATGTTTCTATCTCTCTCTCACTTCCTCTCTCTCTAAAAATTCAATAAAAACATATTTTAAAAATAAATAAATTTATATAACTTCTTAATAATATTTAATAGCAGCCAATACAAGTCAAAAGAATTAACATTTTTTGGACTTTTCTAATGAGGGATTTAAATTCCTAACAGGCCATGGTAGTTAAACCACTGTCCAGAATATCCATTTCAGTCTTTGACATATTTAGTAGCTAACCATTTGCCGCTCATGCCCACATTTTATTTCCAAAGTCCCAATGTTCAAGTAGAAGAATAGATAGCACTACATGTGTCCACCAGTCTACACCTTTTCAAGATGTCTTAGTCTTTAAAGATGCTTTCTAAGGTCTCCACACCTAGAAGGTGTCAGCCTAACACACAGGATTCACCTGGAGGAGTTAGCAATAAGTGGGTTTAGTTAGCCTTGCCAGGCTTCACTTCATACCCCAAGCACATGTTTAGAAAGACAGCATGACTTCTGATAGAGTCAGTCACCAGTCACAGGACATAAGTCCCTTCTCCCTGACAGTAGTGGAAGATTTTCTCTGGCCAACTATTACTTGTGTATCTTCCTTATTATTCATTATTCCCAGAGGACTAATATGCTAGTGTCATATAGGGGCTTGAGAAATGAAGAAAAACCAGGAGGCAACTGCACTAATCCACACACAAGGTCACCAGGACCCAGACTAGGATGGGCATGACTGGAAAAGAGAAGAAAAAAATTATAAGCAATAATGTTTAGGAGGAATGTAGGCCTTGGAGACAAAGGAAGGGGAAGTTCACAGATAAAGTCGAGGTTTCAAAGTTGGGAGTTTTGGGCAAAAATTGAAGAACTGGTAATGGCCAGTTTATTTGGGTGAAGCATAGTAGAAATACGGTCATTTGGATGAGAGGGGGATTCAAAAAAAAGAGAGATTGACCAGGAAGTGTGTTTACCCAAGTGGTATCCCTTTGAATCAGAGAAAGGATCACTGGTGATAATCAAGATAATATGCTGTGGTTCAGTAAAAAGTGGCTTTTTAAAAATCCTAGTAATAATGTATCTAGTTTAAAATAAACTCATTTAAGTCAAAAAGTGGCTCAAATTAACAGTACTAAATAAATAGTAGTAAGGTCACATGCAACTATGGTAAAAATTATTTGAGTTAAACATCAGTAAAATGAATCTGGGAAACATTTTCACAATAGGAAAACACTAAGGGGTTAGGATTAACCTAAGAGGGGCAAAGGTATAAATGCTTCAAAGTACACCACTTCTGGTCCCAGGGCTACATTCCTATTCCCTCAAGAGGGTAAGAAGACTCAGTCTGAAAGCCCTGAGGTTCCTTCGCTCCTTAAAAATCTGTCTTTTCTCCCCAGAGTTGCAATTAGGTTTGAGCCTAAAAGCTTTAAAAAAGAAAACCAAACAAACAGATGTTCCATGTTCCCAAATGGACAATTTGCACACTTGAGGCCTTTTTTCAGGGGGAATAAATACCCTCACATTTTTTGGCCCTTGCTTGGGTCACTTCTTCATATCTGCACATCCTCAACTCTCATTATTCTGTTTTCAACATAAACAGTGTTTTACCTTTAAAGACACCTGTTTGGCTGCTTTTGAATCACTTGTGGCCCGTTCATCTTTCAAAGGTTTACTTGAGTCATCTGCTGGCTGAATTTCTGAAGTTTCCTGAGGTTTAAATAAAACACTTTCTGCATCTGAGGCTCCCCATTCTAATATATCCTCTTGTTCAATTGGGAAAACATTTGATGGAGCTTCAGAAACTTCCTCTAACTCGTTCTGTTGGAAAACATAAATGTATAAGAATGTTTTTTTGGTTGGTCCTTCCAAAGTTTTAGTCATACAATGTGTTCTCTCTGACAACAAAATAATTATGAAAATGCATGATTGAAATTAAAAAGAGGTAGTAAGTTTCCTTTGAAAATTTACAAAGAAACTCAAATTGACTTAAATATGAAGTATGGCAAATTATTTTCCTCAGCCTTTGTCTTAGAAAATACAGCTACTCCACAGTTATTATGCATCAACTCTAAGGAAATAACAAGGCTCTAATCTGACCCTGACTCTACCCCACACTCACATAGAATCAAGGCCCACTGAAACATCTAACCTCTGCCCAACCTGAGGTTCTTCAGCCCTGAAAACTGGGGTTTCTGCTAGCTTGATGCTCTTACAAAAGCCTGACTTTAGGTACTCAGAGAAGAGCTGACCCAGAGACCTCAAGAAGATCACGCAGATACCCCAGCCCCGCCCAAGCCAGAATGAAAAATTCTCACAAAAATAGCACTTCTATACCTGTTTTCAGTTCCTTAAAAATGTCTCACTCTCACCACACTTATGCAACACAGTTCTGCAGAATTCATATTTTTCTCAAGTGCACATGGGACGTTCTCAAAGACAGACCACATGTTAGGACACAAACTAAGTCTCTACAAGTTCAAGAAAATTGAAATAATATCAAGCATCTTCTCAAATCACAATGGCATGAAACTAGAAATCAATTACAACAAAAGCATGCAAAAATATTCAAACACATGGAGACTAAATAGCATGTTATTAAACAATGAATGGGTTATCAAGAAGATCAAGGAAGAAATTAAAAACTTCCTGGAAACCAATGAAAATGAACACACAACAACAAATCTATGGGACGCAGTGAAAGCAGTCTTGAGAGGGAAATTCATAGCACTATAGATCAACCTCAAGAACAAGAAAAATTTCTAACTGAGTATCTAACCTCACAACTTAAAGAACTAGAAAGTAAACAAAAAGAAAACCTAGAGCAAGTAGAAGGAAAGAAATAGTGAAGGTCAGAGCAGAAATAAATGACATAGAAACTAAAAAAAAACAATTCAAAAGATCAATGAAACAAAAAGCTGGTTCTTCGAAAAGATAAACAAGATTGATAGACCTTAGCTAGATTCACCAAGAAACAAAGAGAGAGAACCCAAATAAATAAAATCAGAAATGAAAAAGGAGAAGTAACAACTGACACAGAAATACAAAGGATCATGAAAAAATATTATGAAATATTATACACCAAAAAAGTGGACAATCTAGGCAAAATGGACACATTTCTAGAAACACACAGTCTCCCAAAACTAAACGGGGAAGGGATAGAAAACTTGAACAGACCAATAACAATTAAGGAAATTGAAGATGTAATCAAGAAACTCCCAGCAAACAAAAGCCCAAGCTTGGACGGCTTCACGGGGGAGTTTTACCAAACATTCAAAGAAGATCTAACACCCATTCTCATCTCTATTCCAAAAAATCCAAGAAGGAAGACTTCCAAACTCGTTTTATGAGGCCAACATAATTCTAATTCTAAAACGAGATAAAGACACTACAAAGAAAGCAAGCTACAAGCCAATATCCCTGATGACATAGATGCCAAAATCCTTAACAAAATATTAGCAAATCAGATCCAGCAATACATTAAAAAAAATGATTCACCATGACCAAGTGGGATTCGTCCCAGGGATGCAAGGCTGGTACAATATTCGCAAGTCAATAAATGGGATACACTACATAAACAAAATGAAATATAAAAACCATATGATCAAATCAATAGATGCTGAAAAAGCATTTGACAAAATCCAGCACCCATTCCTGATAAAAACACTCAGAATGTGGGAATAGAGGGATCATATCTCGACATAATAAAGGCCATATATGAAAAACCTACAGCCAACATCATACTCAATGAAAAAAACTAAAAGAATTTCCTTTAAGAACAGGAACAAGACAGGGATGCCCACTTTCACCACTCTTATTTAACATAACACTGGAAGTCTTAGCCACAGCAATCAGACAAGAAGGAAAAATAAATGGGATCCAGATTGGAAAGGAGAAAGTAGAACTGTCATTATTTGCAGATGACATGATATTGTGCATAGAAAACCCTAAACACTCCATCAAAAACCTACTATAGCTAATAAATGAATTTGGCAAAGTAGCAGGATACAAAATTAAAATCAAGAAATTGACGGCATTCTCATACATCAACAATGAACTCACAGAAAGAGAAACTAAAAAAACAATCCCATTTACCACTTGCAGCAAAAAAACTAAAATACCTAGGAATAAACTTAACCAAAGAAGTAAAGGACTTATTCTCAGAAAACTATAGGACATTAAAAAAAGAAATAGAGGAAGTTATCAAAAAGTAGAAGCATATACCTTGTTTATGGACTACAAGAATCAACATCATTAAAATGTCCATTCTACCCAAAGCGATCTATAGATTCAATGGAATCCTCATTAAAATACCAATGACATATTTCATGGAACTACATCAAATACTCCAAAAGTTTATATGGAACCAAAAAAGACCCTGAATAGCCACAGCATTCTTGAAAAAGAAGAATAAAGTAGGAGAGATAACAATACTGGATATCAGGTTATACTACAAAGCCATTGTAACCAAAACAGCCTGGTATTGGCACAAGAACAGGCATATAGATAAATGGAACAGAACAGAGAACCCAGAAATTGACCCAAGACATTATGCTCAATTAATATTTGACAAAGGTGGCAAAAATATACACTGGAGTAAAGAGAGCCACTTTAATAAATGGTGTTGAGAAAATTGGACAGCTACATGCAAAAAAAATGAAGCTAGACCACCAACTTACACCATATATAAGAATAAACTCAAACCCTGGCCAGTTTGGCTCAGCGGTTAGAGCGTCGGCCTGAGGACTGGGGAGTCCCGGGTTTGATTCCCGCTAAGGGCATGTACCTTGGTTGCAGTTGGTCCCCGGCCCCGGATGGGGTTGTACGGGTGACAACCAATTGATGTGTCTCTCTCACTTCGATGTTTCTCTCTCTCTCTTCCTCCTTCTCTCCCTCCTGCTCTATTTGAAGATAAATGCAAAAAATAAAAAATAAAAAAATATATAATATATATGTATATTATATATATGTGTGTGTATATATATTATATATATATGTGTATATATATAAAATATATATATATATATACACACATATCCTTGGGTGAGGATAAAAAAAAAAAAGAAAAAATTCAAAATGGATAAAAGACTTAAATGTGACTCGTGAATCCATAAAAATCCTAGAAGAAAATGTAGACAACAAAATTTCAGACATCACACGCAGCAGAATTTTCACTGATACACCTAATGCAAGAGAAACAAAGGGAAAAAATGAACACATGGGACTACATCAAATTAAAAAGCTTCTGCACAGCAAAAGAAACAAGCATCAAAATGGAAAGGGAACCCACTATAAGGGAGAGCATAACTGTCAATGATACATCAGATAAGGGGTTAATCTCCAACATATATAGAGTACTCATACAACTCAACAAAAGGAAGACAAAGAATCCTATTAAAAAATGGCAGAGGACCTAAACAGACACCTCTCCAAACAGGACATACAAAAGGCCAAGAGACATATGAAAAAATGCTCAGTGTCACTAATCATCAGAGAGATGCAAATTAAAACGACTATGAGGTATCACCTCACACCTGCCAGAATGGCTGCCATCAACAAATCATCAAACAAGTGCTGGCGAGGATGTGGAGAAAAGGGCACTCTAGTACACTGCTGGTGGGAATGCAGACTGTTGCAGCCACTGTGGAAAACAATATGGTGTTTCCTCAAAAAATTAAAAATTGAACTGCCATTTGATCCAGTGATCCCACCCCTAGGACTATATCCTAAGAAGCCTGAATCACCAATCAGAAAAAATATATGTACCCCTATGTTCATAGCAGCACTGTTTACAATAGCTAAGATCTGGAAATAGCCCAAGTGTCCATCAGTAGATGAGTGGATAAAAAAGCTGTGGTACATATACACAATGGAGTACTATGCAGCTGTAAGAAAGAAAGATCTCTTATCCTTTGAGACGACATGGAGGGACATGGAAAGTATTATCCTAAGTGAAAGAAGCCAAGCAGAGAAAGACAAATATCACATGATCTCACTTATTTCTGGAATATAATGAACTAAACAAACTGATGAACAAAATAGACCCAGAGTCATAGAAATAGGGCACAGACTGACAATCCTCAGAAGGGGTAGGGAGGGGATAAACCACAGAACTTATATGCATGTATGCATAACCGATGGACATAGACAACAAAGC
This sequence comes from Tadarida brasiliensis, assembly GCA_030848825.1. NCBI lineage: Eukaryota > Metazoa > Chordata > Mammalia > Chiroptera > Molossidae > Tadarida > Tadarida brasiliensis. The sequence continues at coordinate 165,200,383 of CM061257.1, forward strand.
TGAGGACGGGGTGGGAAGGGATAGGGAGAAGGAGGTCAATGGGGGGGAAAAGGAGAAACATCTGTAACAAAAATAAATTATTAAAAAAAAAGAAAGATCTCTTATCATTTGAGACGACATGGAGGGACCTGGAGAGTATTAGGCTAAGCGAAATAAGCCAGTCAGAGAAAGACAAATATCACATGATCTCACTTACTTGTGGAATATAATGAACAAAACAAACTGATGAACAGAATGGACCCAGAGACATGGATGTGGCGTAGAGACTGACAAACCTCAGAAGAGGGGGGTGGGAGGAGGGACGAGTTATGCAAATAACTTATATGCATGTATGCATAACCAATAGACTTAGGAAAAAAAAAAAACAAAAAAAGCTGCTTTGTGATGGGTCTTGCTGTACTGCCCAACAGTACAGGTTTTCTACCCAAAGTTATAAAGGGAACTAATGAAGGCAGGCCATTTGGAAGTTTCATATAATATTTTCTACCCTTTAATCATGAGGTAGGAATGGTGCTAGGTGAGTGACAAAGCAGATGTATGAAAAGAAATAAAATTATTTTTCTAATGGAAATAAAAACTTCACTGACTCAGGTTAGCAGATGATTAAACCAACTTAATTTACATAAAAATCTGAATTTTATAGAATGACTTAAAATGCAATTATATCTCTCTGTTATTTGATACACTCAATTGTTAATGAGTAAAATAAATATTAAAAATGGCATACAGTATCAAATGCTTTAGAAGTTTATTTATATGCAAGGGATAGCTAAACCAAGAAATTTATATTCGTAAAATGCAATTTGAATATGAAGCTCATGTTTTCATAAAGCTACTGGATGGTGTTGTGGGAAAAGTAAGAGCTTTATAACCAGATGGGAATTAATTCAAATACTGGATCTGTCAATAGCTGTGTGGTCTTGGTCAAGTTACTTAACCCTTTTTAGTCTCATTTTCCTCATTGGTTAAAAGGAGTTAATGAAATCCTTTCCACAAAAATGCAAAATAGATACACTGGGATAATATGTGTTATGGGACCTATACTGTCTACCTATGACAAATTCATTCATTCTATGTTTCATAGCTTTTGATACTGTTAATCACTCCCTTTCTTTTGAATTTCTCTGTTCCTGACTTCCTCAACAAACTTTCCCAGGGTTCTGATTTGGGAGACTGAATAGGTGCAGATACCACCCTCCCAAATAGAAAATGGAGGAAGAAAAGCATGAGGAGAGGGCAAGGGCAGTCCTCCAGCTGCAGTGACCCTCTTCTGGACTCTGCCCAGCCTCACCTCCTCTGCAAAGTTTCTCCTGGTCCTTTCACTACACTGTGCCCTTCCTCTATCTTAGCATGTATCACACTATGTTATAATTGTCTAAGTAATCATTATCATAACAATAATCATCAGTGTATATGAGACTTATCTCATTTAATTTAATCTTCACCACAACTCCATGATGTAGGACCTGTTTATAACCCCATTTTATGGATGAAGAAACTGAGACTCAGAGAAGTTAAGTAACCTGCTCAAGGTCACACTGAGAATGAGTAGCAGAGCTGTAGTTGAACCTAGACAACCTGATTCCAAATATCTTACCCTCTTTCTCCTCCAACTAGTAGACTAGTGGTTCTCAAAGTGTGGTCCACAGACTCGTAACAGTCTTTGAGACCCTTTCAGAGGATTTGCAACATTAAAGCTATTTTCATAATAATACTAAGGCTTATTTGCCTTTTTCACTGTGTTGACATTTCCACTGATGATGGAAAAGCAGTGGAGAGTGAAACAGTGAACCAATACTTTTCAAATGATTAACACATGAGGTTACAAAATCATGCAGGGGTTAAAGATCCATTCAAAGAACAAGGTGGATCAATGGATTTTAACATAATTATATACAATAAGTTAATTTATCTGGTTTCAGATTCCCCACTGCAACTAATCTTTAAGAAACTACCATTTGTGGAGTTGTAGTATACTAACAAAGAGTATCTGTAACTATGTATAAAGGCTATTAAACTATGAGTCCCTTTTTAATTTGGGATCAGATTTACTTAATATAATTCAACCAGAAGACCATATACAACAGACTGAATGCAAAAGCAGATAGGATAAACACCACAGAAATACAAAGGATTTTTAGAAAACACTATGAACAATTATATGCCAACAAATTGGACAACATAGGCAAAAAGGACACATTTCTAGAATGACACAGTCTCCAAAAACTGAACCAGGAAGAGTCAGAAAACTTGAACAGACTAATAACAACTAAGGAAATTGAAGCTGTAACCAATAAATTCCCAGCAAACAAAAGCCCAAGCTTGGACGGCTTCACGGGGGAGTTTTACCGAACATCCAAAGAGGAACTAACACCCATTCTCCCCAAACCATTCCAAAAAATTCAAGAGGAAGACTTCCAAGCTCTTCTTTATGAGGCCAGCATAATACTAATTCCAAAGCCAGATAAGACACTACAAAGAAAGAAAACTATAAGCCAATATCCCTAATTAACATAGATGCCAAAATCCTCAACAAAATATTAGCAAATCGAATCCAGTAATACATTAAAAAAATGATTCACCATGACCAAGTACGATTCATCCCAGGGATGCAAGGCTGGCACAATATTCACAAATCAATAAATGTGATACACCACATAAACAAAATGAAATATAAAAACCATATGATCAAATCAATAGATGCTGAAAAAGCATTTGACAAAATGCAGCACCCATTTCTGATAAAAACGCTCAGCAAATTGGGAAGAGAGGAATCATATCTCAACATAATAAAGGCTATATATGGAAAACCTATAGCTAACATCACACTCAGTGGGCAAAAACTAAAAGCATTTTCCTTAAGAACAGGAACAAGACAGGGATGCCCACTTTCACCACTCTTATTTAACAGAGTACTGGAAGTCTTAGCCACAGCAACTAGACAAGAAGAAAAAAATAAAAGGGATCCAAATAGGAAAAGAGGAAGTAAAACTGTCATTATTTGCAGATGACATGCTATTGTACATAGAAAACCCTAAAGACCACCAAAAATATACTACATTTAATAAATGAATTTGGCAAAGTAGCAGGATACAAAATTAACATCCAGAAATCAATGGCATTCTTATACACCAATAACGAACATTCAGAAAGGGAAACTAAAAAAACAATCCCATTCACCATTGCAACAAAAAATAAATAAAATACCTAGGAATAAACTTAACCAAGGGAGTAAATGACCTGTTCTCAGAAAACTATAGGACATTGTAAAAAGAAATAGAGGAAGATATAAAAAAGTGGAAACATATACCATGTTCATGGATTGGAAAAATAAACATCATTAAAATGTCCATACTACCCAAAGCAATCTACAGATTCAATGCAATCCCTATTAAAGTACCAACGGCATATTTCACAGACTTAGAAAAAATACTCCAAAAGTTTATATGGAACCAAAAAAGACCCCGAATAGCCACACCAATCTTGAAAAAGAAGAACAAAATGGGAGAGATCACAATACCAGCTATCAAGTTATACTACAAAGCCATCGTAATCAAAACAGCCTGGTACTGGTACAATAACTGGAATATATAATCAATGGAACAGAACAGAGAACCCAGAAATCGACCCAAGACAGTATGCACAATTAATATTTGACAAAGGAGACAAGAGCATACAATGGTGAAAAGACAGTCTCTTCAATAAATGGTGTTGGAAAAATTGGACAGCTACATGCAAAAAAAAGAAACTGGACCACCAACTTACACCATACACAAGAATGAAGTCATAATGGATAAAAGACTTACATGTAACCTGTGAAACCATAAAAATCCTAGAAGAAAATGTAAGCAGAAAAATTTCAAATATCATATGTAGCGAAATTTTCACTGATACATTGCATAGGGCAAGAGAAACAAAGGAAAAATTAATAAATGGGACTACATCAACCTAAAAAGCTTCTGCACAACAAAAGAAACCAGCATCAAAATGAAAAGGGAACCCACTCTCTGGGAGAGCATATTTGCCAACGATACACTGGATAAAGGGTTAATATCCAAAACTCAACAAAAGGAATACAAACAATCCAATTAAAAAATGGGCAGATGACCTGAATAGACACTTCTCCAAACAGGTCATAAAAATGGCCAAGAGACATATGAAAAAATGCTCAGCATCTCTAACCATCAGAGACATGCAAATTAAAAACGATTATGAGGTATCACCTCACACCTGCCAGAATGGCTGCCATCAACAAATCATCAAACAACAAGTGCTGGCGAGGATGTGGAGAAAAGGGTACTCTAGCACACTGCTGGTGGGAGTGCAGACTGGTGCAGCCACTGTGAAAAACAATATGGTGTTTCCTCAAAAAATTAAAAATGGAACTGTCATTTAACTCAGTGATCCCACTTCTTGGAATATAACCTAAGAAGCCTGAAGCACCAGTCAGGAAGAATATATGCACCCCTATGTTCATAACAGCGGTATTTACAATAGCTAAGATCAGGAAACAGCCCAAGTACCTATCAGATGAGTGAATAAAAAAGCTGTGGTACATTTACACAATGGAATACTATGCAGCTGTAAGAAAGAAAGCTCTCTTACCCTTTGAGATGACATGGAGGGACCTGGAGAGTATTATGCTGAGGAAAATAAGCCAGTCCAATACCACATGATCTCACTTATTTATGGAACATAATGAACAAAATAAGCTGTCGACCGAAAGGGATCCAGAGTCATGGAAGTAGGGGATAGACCAAAACACCTCAGAAAGATGAGGGGTGGGAGTGGTGGGAAGAGATAAACCAAAGAACTTATATGCATATATGCACAACCAATGGACGCAGACACTAGGCTGGGGAAAGCAGGAGGGGGGTGGGAGTGGGAAAGAGGGGCTAATGGGGAAAAAAGGGGGACATCTGTAATACTTGCAACAATAAAAGAAAAGCAGATAGGATAATCTAGCTCTTTATTAGATCAGATATTAAAGAGATTTGCAAAAAAATGTAAGACGATCATATCCTTCTCACTAAATTGTTTTGTTTTGGATACCATTTTGTCCTAAAAAAATGTTTTATATTAACATGTAATTGGCTTATTATTATTTTAAATAAATGAATAAATATTTTATATTTCTCTGCTTTCATTTCTAATATGATAAATCTTGGTTGCTATAATCCACATAGACTAAAACACCTTTGGGCCTGTAAATTATTTTTTAAGAGTTTATAGGACTCCTGAGACCAAAATGTTTGAATACTTTAAAACTTTAAATTTTGAAAATTTCTTTTTAAAACTTGTGTCTCACCTATATTTTATATCTCAAGCACTTAGAGCATTGACAACCCTCTGCTAATATTTGTCAATGAGTGAATGAATGAATAAAATTGAAATTATATCAATGTTTCTCTACTATGCAATTAGTCTCTATTTAGAATACATTAAACAGTACTGTATTTTGTATCTTTATATATAGTCTTCATTCAGGTTCCTCAAGGGAAAAAAAATTGTCTTTTCTATCTTTGTATCAACTATGACTAAAACAATGTCTGCTACATTATAGGGGAAAGAATGAATGAATACATTCCTTGACTTTTTATAAATATGTCAGGAATAATTCTCCATGATCATTGTGGGACTGGGTGAAAAAGGTAAAGGGATTAAGCAAAAAAACAAAACAAAACAAAAAACTCATAGATAAAGACAATAGTGTAGTGATTACCAGAGAGAAAGGAGAATAGGGTCGGGGGGGGGTGGAGTTGAAGAGGGTATAGGGGGGATAAATGGTGATAGAAGGAGACTTGACTTGGAGTGATGAACACATAATACAATATAAAGATGATGTGTTATAGAACTGTACACTTGAAACCTATATAATTTTATTAACCAATGTCACCCCAATAAATTCAATTAAAAAAAGAAATGGTGATTATTTTCATTCAAAAAAATAAAAATTATTTTATTTTAAATGATGGATAATTTTTTAAAAGATACTCCATTAAGAATGCTCTTTTGTAAAAAGAAAATAAGTTGCATCAAAGAACTAAGAGACCTTTGGCCTGTGGAACTGAGACGTCCACAGCTGAGGCGGCCATGCTCTGAGGGTAGGATACTGGGCACCACTTAGAAAAGTAGGCCCTCTTGGGATGGGAGCCTGTTGGCCACTGCTTCCCAGATAAATTTTACCCAGCAAGCTTCTAGAAGTCTAAGGAACAAGTAGGAGAGATAGATAGAATTCTGCTTTATGGCACAGAGTAGGCACCCCCAAAATGTGTCTGGAATGAAAGATACCACAGAGGAGCCTAATTTTTATTATGCCCAGTTATCAACTAAAAGGTATTTAACCTCTAAAGAAGTGACAAGCTTCATCTAAAAACCCAGAGGCCAGAAGAGGTCCAGTGATTGCTTGTACCTGTCAAAGCTGAAGGTATTACGAATACCCAGGGAATGACAAATAAATCACTATTTTTATTCAAATTTTTATTTTAAATCATCAAGATACTGTCTACGCCAACGATCTGAAAATTGGTCTTTTTCATAGTTTCCTTCAAAATTTTACCTTTTCTTATCCTTTACAAATAGTAGTGAATGATATTGTCATTTATTCTATTAGTGAAGATTTTTATTTTTCTAAACCTAACTAATATTATATTTTCAGTTTACTATACCTGTTAGAAACTTAGAGGTCAGAGGTTTTCATATCTACCTGTAAATGGTAGAGGAACCTAGAGGAACTACATTAGAAGCCAGTTTTAAGCCCACAGCATATGTAATAAGGCTTCAAAATTGATTAATCCACATACTAGTGCCACATATACTGGTTCCTGAGGCAGGTGATGAACTACAAAGTGGGAAGAGACATGGTCTCGACCCAGAAGCATCTCAATCTCTAGTAGCTCAACCATTTAAAATAGCTTTAAAAGTACAGGATCCATGGCTTTTGTGAAAAGATTCCATACATGTTCTAAACATAATATGCTAGCCTAAAAATAAAGTTTCATCTGAATTTTTATGTATGTGGAATCATATTTTCAGGAACTAAAGGAGCTTGCTATATAATGATATCACTTTATAAATCTTTTGTAAAGGAATTGATTGCCATGACACCATTTGTTTTACATAAATGTGGATTTCTATATACAGAGAGATACTTCCCATTCACAGGGAATATGTCCAGACTGCTTTGAATCCCATAAGTATTTTGACAATGGTGGATGAAAAAGAGCTTTATTTCTGAGACAAACTTCTGTTACCACCTGTCCATATATCTATACAAAATTCTCCCTTTGTCAATGCTTTTCACAATTCTTCTAGCTAAATAAAGAATAATGTGATGCTTTCTTAGAAGCTAATACTTTTCACTAATTCTCCAACTACCTTCTAGATTTGAATGTCTCTAGACTAGAACTGCTAAAATCTTTCCCTTCTGAAAAAAAGTTTGGGACCTTAGCTCAGAAGGTTTATGATAGGCAGCAACAGTGATCCAAAATATCCAAAACTCCCAAAGTGGTACTGTATTAGATGTGCTAACAGTTAAACACACCTCTAAAATAAATCAAAGAAGATTTTTTAAAAACTCTATAGGTAAACATTCAAGCAACAGGAGGCAGACTTTTACTTCAATATAGGCAAGGAGGATTTTTATTAAAGTCTTTACCATTTGAGGTTCCTCAATACTTATCTGTAATCTTTGCTCTGTTTGCACTTGAGATGTTCTCTGCCAGTACATTTTTCCCATTAAAGAAATATCCTAGAAGGAAAAAAAGAAATAATTAAAATAATGTCAATTTTTAAAATCACTGAGGCATATTATTCAATGCAGCAAAATGCCAGTCAATATAGTTCAGTAAATGAGGACTATATAAAAGAGAAATATAAGTGAGTCAATATTATGCATGAAATAAGAAATACAGAACAAAAGATACAAAAAAATGTCTATTATTCCAATTTTATGGCTTCTTAAATCATTGATTTCTATAGATATATCATCAAATTGAATAAGATTAGGTAATATAAAATCAGATACTGTAAAACACTGCTAATATATGGCTACAGAAGAAAGATAAAATCAAAACTAAAATTTAATTTAACCAAGAGCAAGAAAGAATATGAATATACTTAAAATATTAATAGGTATAACTTAGTTTCATTTGTATAATTATTAATGCTACTAAAGTCTATGATATGCTCTCTACTCAGCTGAATTGGTAAAAGAGATAGCACAACACAACATCTAGCAATGGATAGGAATAAAAAGACCCAGCTTCTGCCCAAACTATAAAGTCATAGACCAGGCATCAACTGAGGTTCCCTTAACCTCAGTTTTATCTTCCTTAAAATGGGTATTCAAGTACATGACTTTTTAAGGCCTCTTTCTCCTCTAGCCTTTTAATAATGTCAGTGGCAATATATGACATTCATTGTGCTTTTAAACTCTGCTTTTCTACCTTTTCTTTGCTTTATGAAAAAAAAAATCCAACTGAAGCCATTGGCTTCTGCTCTACCCTCTTGTCATAAATAATTATAAAACTGGACAAAATGTAAGAACAACTCTTTTAGGATTGGACAACTGGCAGTGCAAGACTATGATGACTAAGAAAATGGATGTAAAACAAACAAACAAACAAAAAAGGTTAAGAGCTAAATTACCCAGATTTCAGCCTTACACAATTTCCAGATGATAACACAACGAAAGGGAAACCATACAGAGCTCAGGTGTCTTACTGAGTTGAAGAGACAGAAATTAGAGCAAGGAGAAGACAAAGAGGGTAGACTTTGTTAGGTACAGTAGGAAGAAAGAGGCTTCAGAAATCTGCAGAAACCCTCAAAGTATCCTTGACCATTTGGCTGAATACCATTCTGCTCATGCAATGGTGAAACCCATGAGGCCAGACAAAGAAAAACTGCCATGAGAATAAAAAACAATTACCAAAGAGCTGTAAGCCACAATTCCCAGAGCTCACACAAGCTGGGGATCATTAGCTCTCCCACCACACATACAGAGTACATGGTACATTCATCATAAACCTCAGAAGGATCGTACATTAGTAGCAGTGCTGAACAAGCCCTTGAGTATAAGGGTCCTATGAATTTGAACAATATTTTAAGTAATACTTCAAAAGATACAGGTAATCTTCACATAGCTTAACTGCCTATCAGATTAAACTGTAACATTTTTTTTTTTTTTTTTTTTTTTGGTATGTGCCCCTAGCGGGAACCGAACTTGGGACTCTCTGGTCCGCAGGCCGACGCTCCAACCGCTAACCCAGACCGGCCAGGGCAAACTGTAACATTTTTTAAACGAAGACAACAAAATCCAGTACTCCACAATATAAAATTCACAATGATCATCATCTAATCAAAAGTTAGCGATTACAGAAAAATCATAAATATGTAAGACATAGTAATAGAAACCATACAAAATGAATAAGAGATATATAAAAACTGAAAGAAATATTCAATATAAAATATGTTTAATTAGAGTTCCAGAAAGGGGGTGTGAGAGGAGCAGAAAATATCAGTCCAAAAAATGGCCAAAATGTTCCAAACCTGATGACAACTATAAACCTCCTAATGCAAGAAGCTCCATGTACTCCTAGCAGAAACACACAAAGAACATTGTGCCAAGTATATGATAATCAAAATGATGAAAAGCAATAATAAAGAAAAAAATCTTATAAGCATCCAGAGAAACATTAAGTATAACTAAATAATTACCAGTAACTAATTACTACAAATTAATGCTGCAGGCTTCCTGTCAGAATTGTAAAAGCCAGAAGACAAGAATCAATATATTTTAGAGTCCCTGCACTAAAAGAAAACAACTGTCCACAGAGAATTCTACATCCAGCAAAATATCTTTCAAAACCAAAGGTGAAATACTTTCTCAGCAAACAAAAGGTAAAAAAAAAAAGTAATCATCAAACCTGCACTACAAGAAATATTAAAGGAAATTCTTCAAGCAGATGGAAAATGATACCAGATTAAAACTTGAATGTTCACAATAGAAATAAATGACAGAATGTAAAAATGTGAGTAAATAAAAGAGATTTCCCCTTTTTAATTATTTCTTTAAAATATAATTGACTGTTTAAATAAAAAATAATAATGTATTGGGAGTTCTATAACATATACACATGTGAAGTATGCATTAATGATAACACAATGATAGAAAAAGGAAAAATATATACTGCCATAAGGTCCTTATATCTTATGTGAAATGGTATATTTATTTACTAGAATAAGTTAAATGAGCATATTGTAAACCATATAGCAGCCACTAAAAATATAAAACAAAGAGGTAAATAAACAAATCATACAAGATAACAGAAAATGCTTAAAAAGTAATCAAAATATGGTAGGTAAAGAGAAAAAAAAGAAGCAAAGAGCAAATGTGACAAAAACCAAATAAGAAGATAATAAATCTAAACCCAACCACCTCAGTAATTACAGGTAAACAGTTCTGAACATTTTAATTGAAAGACAGATTGTCACACTGCAGAAAAAAAACATGATCCTACTATATGATTGCTGTAAGAAACCTACGTTAAGTATAAAGACATAACTAGGTTAAAGTAGAAGACTGAAAGAAGATATGATATGCAAACACTAATCATAAAAAACTGGAGTGGCTATAATTATATCAGACAATGTAGACCTCAAAACAAGAAATATTAGCAGAAGAAAGAGGATTACTTCATAATAATAAAATAGTCAAGATCTTCAGAAGACATAAAAGTATGCACTAATGACAAAACTTCAAAGGGCATAAAAACAAAACCTACTAGAAGTGAAAATAAAAATCAAAAATTTCACTATTACATTTGGAAATTTCAAACCAAGACTATATCTGGCTCCAGAGACTTCACTTTTGATAAATATACTAGCTAGACAGTTAATGGGAAATGGGAAAGCCTGCAAAATATTCTTTACAACCTCTTAGGTTTAAAAATATATCATTAAAGTATAAAAAGATGACAATAATAAACAACAAATTCAGAATACTGTTCACACCTGAGGAGGGAGAAAATTATTGGAAAGAGGTACAAAAAAGGATGTCTACTTTACTAGCAGTTTTCTATTAATTTAAACAATCTGATGTGAATATGACAAAATATTAAATTTTGAAGAATCTGAGTGATGAGTAATTTTTCTGCAGTTGAAATATTCCATAATAAAAACACTTTAAAGAAATTTTTCAACATATTTTATGTGGGTAACATAATGTCAAAAATAAAAATATCTTTTAAAAAACCTTATAGTTTACCTCACTTATCAACATATATGCAATAATCCCAATTAAAATATTTGCAAATGAAATTAATCAGTATATTTATAAACAATTTTTTTCAATTACAGTTGTTATTCAATATTATTTTGTATTAGATTAAGGTGTACAGCATAGTGGTTAGACAATCATATACTTTACAAAGTGTTCCCCCCCAATATTTCCAGTACTCACCAGGCACCATACATAGTTATTACAACATCATTGACTATATTCCCTATGCTGAACAGAAAGAATACATCTTGACCAAGAAAATTTTTCCCAGAACTTCATGGATAATTCATTGCTAGTTTGAGATTAATATATTAATATGAATATTTTATATGATGACCACAATAACTGCTGAGGAAAATAAAATTCAACACCTATTTCTGATTAAGAAGTAACCGGAAATAGAAGAAAACTCACTTAATCTCACAAGAGACATTTGTAGATTCCTGCACCAACATAATAAAATATTACACAGCTCAGACCCAATGCAACAAGGAAAAAAAAAGTGATAAAAATAACATAAAAAAAAAAACAAATGTCATTATTAATAGATTATGTGATCATAGATTGGGTGGAAAAAAGAAAATCAATCAAAGAATTATCAGACCAAAGTTGAAGAATTAAACATATTTAATAAATTCAACAAATAAAATTTCAGACCAGTAATAACTAGTTAAGATCCCATTCTTAATGAGCTACTAATATAAGCAACAAAATGAATGAATCTCAGAAACATTGAGCAGAAAAGATCAGGTTAAAATGGCATCAGAATAGCCAAAATTATCCTCCCCTAACCCAAAGTAAAATAAGTATAAAAACAAAAATATATGAAAATGTAAAGTATTTGTCTAGTAAGTCCAATTCCTGGGCTTCTTCAAGGAAAGCTTCTACTGATTGCTTTTTTTCTGTGTATGGACCATACTGTTTATTTTCATGTCTCATAATTTATTTTTGGAAGGCTTATAGCAACTCAGGGAGCACTTATTCAATAAAAACTAATAAATTTCAGAAGAAACAGTGAGTTTTTTAGTGTTTTTACTAGCCCTACTCCCATACTCCACTGTCTAGCTAGGCAGTAGCCTTAAAAAATAAAGATAACAATAAAATAAATATTTTAACGACTTGCAGCCATGTGAATATGTAGGCTGATTATTGAGGGTTGGTCTCAGCCTATTAATAGTGATGCTATCTGCTAGAAATACCTGTGGGCTTCTCTCTCTCTCTCTCCCTCCCACTCTATCTGAACACAAAATGAAAAAATGTCCTCGGGTGAGGATAAAAAAAAAAAAGAAAGAAATACCTGTGGGCACTCACCTGGGTTGATATTATTTGTGGTAAAATACTATAGACATTTCCCTGACTAAAGCCAATGTTGCAGTTGGATCAGATCTTTTATTCTTGTTATGATTTAAAGATGCACCTCAACAACAATCATTAGGGAACTTTGAAAAGATAAGGTTTATTACGTACAAGTCTGGATGGTACATGCATGCCCAGGGCCACACAATAAGCTCACAGGTAGACAGAGAGAGACAGGGAGCATAATCCTGGGGTTTTACCTTTATTAGGGTTGAGAATGAGGTACCAAGGGTTCAAGGGATGTACTCTCTTTTTTTTTTAATCCTGACCTAAGGATATTGTTCATCAATTTTTAGATAGAGTGGACAGGAAGGAGTGAAGGAGAAACATCAGTGTGAGAGAGACACATCAATTGATTGCCTCCCACATGACCCCAACTGGCACCAGGGGTTGAAACTGCAACCCAGGTATGTGCCCTTGACCAGGAATCAAACCTGTAACCCTTCAGTCTGTGAGCCAATGCTCTCACCACTGAGCCACCAAGCCAGCCAGGGTGGGATTTACTCTTTATTGGTGAATAAGAGCAGGAACTAAAGTGTAGAAATGAAAAAGGAAGCAGTCAGTTAAACAGTCAATTATCTAGATCAACCAGAGCTTTCCAAAAAGGGGAACTTCATGGATGAGGCAGCCTAACTCTTTATCTAGTTTGTAACTGGCAATGTGTTTATTCAGGATAGGTGTCTTTGAAGTGAATGTCCTGGCAATCCAAAGATTAATTTCAAGCATTTACATTACAATCAAAAAAGCTAATTGTCAGGTGCTTCCACTACATTGATGTGCATGCCAAGGGCTCTGCACATGCTCAGAAACATAGAAGCCCTAAGTTTTCACCTCTGCCTAACCTTGAGGCTCTAGGAAAGCTGGAAGTGAGGGCTAACAGAGATTGTAAATTGCCTGCCTGAGCACTGAAGGTGTGTCCCAACACACACACACATACACAAAACCCTCAGCAAAAGCTGAGAGACATTGGTTCCAGGAACTCATGGAAATCTACATTCAATCATTACCTGACCACTAAGCTAACCAAGCAGAGACTTCAGTGGCCACACACAACAAATAATATAGATTTTACAAAATTAGTTAAAGTAAGTCACGAAATGTTTTTAAATGACAATGATAAAATCAAGAACAACAGCAAACTGCAGCAATAACAAAACCTGGGACAAAAGGAGACTCTGATTTCCACAATTATCACATTATATTATTTTAATTGTCTAGTTTGTAACAAAAAATATGAGATATGCAAACAAATAAGAATGTATGGCTCAATACAAGAAATCATCCTTGACAACACCCAGATGTTGGACCCATTAAACAAAGATATCCAGTCATCTATTTTAAATATGTTCAAAGAGCTTAAAACAAACATTACTAAGCTATTGAAGGAAAGTATGGCAAAATATCTCATCAGATAATATCAATAAAGAAAAAAATTATAAAAACAAACTAAGAGCAATTCTGCAATTGAAAACTACATTAACTAAAGTGAAAAATTCAAGAGAGATGCTCAGCAGCAAATTTGAGCAGTTTTTGAAGACAGAATAAGTGAATTTTAGATAGGTCAATTGAATTTATTTAGTCTGAGAAACAAACAAACGGAATAAAGAACAAATTGAACAGGGCTATGGGACAACATCAAGCAAAACAAAAGTCCCAGAAGAAGAGGGAAGGACAGAAAAAATATTGGAAAAAATAATGGCAGAACATGTCTCAAAGTTGATGAAATACATTAATGTAAATAGCCAAGAAGTCAGACAAACCATAACCCATCTGACAAGCTATTGAAAGACAAAGACTAAAAGAGAACCTTGAAAGCAGCAAGAAAAAAGCAACTCATCACACACAAGAGAGCCTCAATAAGATTAACAGCTGATTTTTCATCAGAAAGCAGTGAGATGACATATTCAAAGTGCTAAAAGAAAAATACATCAACAAAGAATTCTAAATCCAGCAAAACTATCCTTCAAATATAAAGAAAGTATTAGGGTAATCTGAGATAAACAAAACTGAGCAAGTTTGTCACTAGCGCAATTGCCCAATATGAAATACTAAAGTCCTTCAGGCTGAAATAAAAGGACATAAGGTAATAACTCAAATACACATGAAAAATAAAGAACAAAAGTAAAATTAATACAGATTACTAAATATAAATAACAATATAAATAAATTTTTGTATATAACCTTCTTTTTTCCTATCTGATTTTTAAAACAAATGCATAAAGCAATAAATATAAACATGTGTTGAAGGATACATAATGTATAAACATATAATTCATCACAATAGCATCACAAAGAAAGGAGGAACAGAGCTATACAGGAGCAAAGTGTTTGCTATACAGAAGCAAAATGTATTGAAACTAACTTGGTATAATCTGAACTAGATTATCATGAATTAGGATATGAATTGTAATCCCAAAAGTAATCACTAAGAAAATAAGTAAAATATATACAGTGAAATAAATAAGGGAACCCATATGGACAAAAAGAAACCTACAGGTTTTTGTGCTTTTCATTAGTTATACATTTCAGCAAACCATACCATGAATACTGATGAAGATGCCACTAAAAGTGAAATAGAGAGTCCATAGTGAAAGTTTTCTGGCACCAGAAAATGAGACCTAGAGCTGGGCAAGTCAACCTACCCAATAGACAGGGCTCTGGGGAAAAAAGTGCAGGATAAAAGGTGTGCACAAAACCATTTAGCTCATAAACATCTAGAGTTTACAGAACATATTTAGTTCATAAATAAAAAGAAAGGGCAACTTTAAGGCCTGAGAAAAATTATTGCAGTACCTCAGTATACTAAAGGCCATATATGACAAACCCACAACCAACATCATAATAAATGGAAAAAAACTAAAAGCATTTCCCTTAACAGCAGGAAAAAGACAGAGATGTCCATTCTCACCACTCTTATTCAACATAGTACTGAAAGTCCTAGCCATAGCAATCTAACAAGTAGAAAAACTAAATTACATCTAAATTGAAAAGGAAGAAGTAAAACTGTTACTATTTGCAGATGACATGATACTATATATAGAAAACCCTAAAGATTCCACCAAAAGAACTACTAGAACTCATAAATGAATTCAGTAAAGTATCAAGATACAAAATAAATATTCATAAATTGGTTGCATTGTTATACACCAATAATGAACTATCAGAGAGGCAAAATACATTTACAATTGCATCAAAAAAGTAAAATAAAATACTTAGGAATAAATTTAACCAAGAAGGTAAAAGACTTGTACTTGGAAAATTATAAGACACTGAAGAAAGAAATTGAAGAAGATACAAATAAATGAAGCATATACCATGCTCATGGATAGAAATAATTATCATTAAAATGTCAATACTACCCAAAGCAATCTATAGATTCAACACAATCTCTATCAAAATACTAATGGCATATTTCAGAGAACTAGAACAAATAACCCCAAAACTTGTATAGAACCACAAAAGACCCTGAATAGCCACAGCAATCTTGAAAAAAAAAAAAAAAAGAATAAGGTTGAAGATATCATGCTACCTGATATCAAACTGTACTACACGGTCATAGTAATCAAAGCAGCATGGTACTAGCATAAATACAGACACATAGATCAATGGAACAGAATAGAGAGCCCAGAAATAAATCCATGTCTATATAGTCAATTAATATATAACAAAAAAGGCAAGAACATACAATGTGGTAAAGACCAGCTATTCAATATATAGTGTTGGGAAAACTGGACAGACACATGCAAAAAAAAAAAAAAATGAAACAACAACACCTTCTTACACCACTTACAAGAATAAACTCAAAATAAATTAAAGACTTAAATGTAAGACTTGAAACCATAAAACTACTAGAAGAAAACATAGACAGTAAAATATCTGACATTTCTCCTAGCAATATTTTTTCTGATATATGTCCTCAGACAAGGAAAACAAACAAAAAACAAAACCATATGACTCTCAATCAAACTAGAAAGATTTTTCACAGCAAAGGAAACCATCAACAAAACACAAAGACAACATACTGAATATGAAAAGATGTTAACTTATGATACATCTGATAAGAGGTTAATATCCAAAATATATTAGGAATGCAGGCAACTCAACACCAAAAACCCACAAACTATCCAATTAAAAAATGGCTACATGACCTGTGTAGACACTTCTCCAAAGAGGACATACAAATCACCAACAGACATAATAAAAAAGGCTTAACATCACTAATCATCAGAGAAATGCACCTGTCAGAATGGCTACCATCAATAAATCAACAAACAAGTGTCAGTGAGAATGTGGAGAAAAGGGAACCCTTGTGCACTGTTGTTGGGAATGCAGATTGGTGCAGCCACTATGGAAAACAGTGTAGAGGTTTCTCAAAAATTAAAAGTCTAACTGCTTTTCGATGCAGCAATTCCACTTCTGGATATATATCTGAAGAAACCCAAAACACCAATTTGAAAGAATATATTTATCCCTATGTTCATTGCAGTGTTATTTACAATAGCCAATCTATGGAAGCAGCCCATGTGCCCATCAATAGCCTAGTGGATAAAAAAGTGGTGGTGCATAGTCAATGGAATATTTCTCAGTCATAAAAAAGAACAAAATCTTACCATTTGCAACAGCGTGGATGAACCTAGAGGGTATTATGCTAAGTGAAATAAGTCAGACAGAGAAAGACAAATACCATATGATTTCACTTACATGTGGAATCTAAAGAACAAAAACAAACAAAATAGAAACAGACAAATACCATATGATTTCACTTATATGTGGAATCTCAAGAATAAAAACAAACAAACAAAATAGAAACAGACTCACAGATATAGAGAACAAACTGATGAATGCCAGAGTGGAGGAGGATTGGGGGACTGGGTGAAAAAGGTGAAGGGATTAAGAAGTACAAATTGGCCTGGCCAGTGTGGCTCAGTGGTTGAGCATTGACCTATGCACCAAGAGGACGCCAGTTCGATTACCAGTCAGGGCACATGCCCAGGTTGTGGGCCCAATCCCCAGTGGGGGGGCATGCAGGAGGCAGCCAATCGATGTTCTCTCTCATCGATGTTTCTATCTCTCTCTTCCTCTCCCTTCCTCTCTCTCTAAAATCAATAAAGAAAAATTTTTTTTAAAAAAAAGAAGTACAAATTGGTAGTTACAAAATAGTCATGGGGCTGTGAAGTACAACATAGGGAATACAGTTAATAATATTGTAATAACTATGTATGGAGCCAGATGAGTACTGAAATAACAGGGGAACATTTTGTAAAGTGTATTAGTGTCTAACCCATATGCTGTACAACTTAAGATAATACAAAATAATATTGAATGTAAACTATAATTGAAAAATAAAGTAACGTCAACACTGTCTACCTGAAGATAGCATCAGATCCCACTGGTTAAGGGCTCAGTCCTACAAGACTGTCCTCCAACCACTTCAGACACCAGTCACAGGTCCAGGTTGTACCTGTGCCTCTGACCTACCAGCTATAGATTGGAGTTTGATATGACCCCCTCCTTGGGTTTAATTAATTTGCTAGAGCAATTCACAGAACTCAGAGAAACATTTTATTTACCAGATCATCAGTTTATTATAAAAGGATATAACTCAAGAACAGCCAGATGGAAGAGATGCATAGGGTAAGGTACATGGGAAGGGGTGAGGGAGGGGCTTCCATCCCTTCTCTGAATGTGTCTCTCTTCCCAAATCTCCATGTGTTCACCAACCCAGAAACTCTCAGAAGGAAGCTCCATTACATAGGCATGATTGATTATATCATTGGACATTCTTGATTGACCTCAGTCTCCTGGGGATAGGAGATTGTAGGGGGTAGGACTAGAAGTTCCAACCCTCTGATCACCTGTTGGTTTTCCCAGTAACTAGGTCCCAGCCTTAGGTTACCTAGGGACTTTCTAAAAGTCACCTCTGCAACGAAAGACACCTTTATAGGTATCTTCTTATCACTTAGGAAATTCCAAGGTTTTAGGAACTGTGCCAGAAATGGGATAAAGACCAAATCTTATATATATGCATATATCTCAGTATAAATCATAATATTACAAAAGCCAAAATTAATTTGTTCCCCAGGCCTTGGTCTTTTTAACAACACAAGCCAGGCAGTGTGGTACACAGTGAGGCGGGAGCTCCTTGCAAGCAGGGGTTTTGTTGCATGCACGGTACTGGGGCTCTGGAGAGGACTCGTAGCCTCACTCCTCCAAGTGTGGTCCAATGTCCAGTGGCACAGATGCTCCGGGGCTCAGGTCCCGCCCCAGACCAGCGAAATCCGAACCTACATGTTAAACATGTCCCCACATGATTCATGGTGTGGACCCTGAGAAAAAACATTCCGTTGATGTGAACCTTCAACTCTGGCTTCCTGAACTATGCCCTGTTTGTTTATGGGTCTGAGTCAACCACTGCAGGAAGTCCTGGTTTTCTACCAAAGGCCTGAGACCTGCAAGTCCCATCAGAACTGCACAAATTGTATCCTCACTTACATAAAACGGACCTAATTGGGACTCTGGCTGGGAACTTTTGCTATCAAAGGCGGCCACCCCTTTGTCTCGGCTGAAGACTGTTTAGGTAGCTATCTGAATCTGTGTCTCCCAGGCTGCAGCTCCTTTTGTTCAAATAAGTGCTTATTTTTCTTGAGAAAGAAAAAAGAAAAGAAAGAAAAATCACTGCAGGATAAGGAAAAGGGTTACTTGAAATCACAAAGGAATAAATTTTAATAAACTGTGTCATGTGCTCAAAAGATGCAAAAAGATATGAATTCTATCAGAACATACAGAAATCCATGCAGAGTAAAGAGAATGAGGTGAAAAAACAGCAAGATGAAAATGAAACTCAAACGGAGTAAAATGGGAAGCTTTGATGGCAAATAAACTGCAATAATAAGTATTAAGATATTTAAATGTTAGTTATATATTAAAACGCAGAGTGTTTAATATGATAATGAAGAAAATTAAATCAGAAGGTAGAGGACAAATGATAAGGCCTTCCAAAATACAGAGGAAAATGACCAAAGAGAAGCAATGCAAAGATAGTGATAAAATCGAAGCGAGAAAATGGAGACAATATGGGGATAACTGATGTTTCTGAAGACAAAAGTAAATGAAATATAAGCAAAAATCAGTAATTTGATAGAAAAAGATAGAACTGATTCAAAAACAAAAAAAACGGTGTAGGTAAGTTTAAAAGGGTTTGCATTTTCACGTTCTAGGGGGGAAAATAATCAGTGAAAATAAAAGCATTCCCAAACATAGTCTGTAAAATATTTAATTAGAAACATAGCAGATATCTCAGTCTGTACCCAGAGAAAGGTATTCTGACATATTCTGGAAGCAAATGATGACCTGGTGGAAATTTGGTCAATTTTGGGCAAGAAATGCTTTGTTTAATCTTAGAAAATTCATTAATTTATAAGTCAATTTTTTTAAATAACACCTATAATCATCTCCATGGTGGTTTCAAGTGCGAATCACATGGAGGCAGTGTGGCAAGCTGGTTGAGTACACAGTACCTGTGGTCAGACGGCCTGGATTCAAATCTTGACTCAGTCACTTTAGGGTAGACTTGTACACATTATTTAATCTCTCTGGGCCTGTGTTTTGTACAATGGGGATAATACTAGTATACACCTCATATGTTTATTGTGAGGAGTAAATGAAAACAGAAAATATCTTGTATATAATAATGGCTATTATTATTCACACTAAGATAGCAAAATAAGGATGCCTGTTGTTACCATCATAATTTGACATTATACTGCAAATGCTAGATATGAAATAGAAATAAAACATAATTATAAAAAATGAATTAAACAAATGGCTGTGATTTGGAGAGATTATGACTATATGCTTAAAAATTCCCCAAAAGACCTATGGCAAACCTATTAGAAATGAGGTTATTTAGACAGCAAATCAATTCATAGAAACCAAATTAAGAAAATGGCAAGGGGAACAAAATCATAAAAGCAACAAAATATATAGTTTATATATATATAGTTTAAGGCACTGCAAACAGTGCCTTAAGAAATGTGAGGAAAACTAAAGAAACTACTGAAACATAAAAATTGCCTTGAATCAGAAATCTTGGATTTGGGATTAAGACGAAAATCAAAGAGAATTAAAGAAAAAATACAATTAGTATATTGACCAACATGTATTAATTCTATCTTGTCTCTATAACTTCAGTCAGGAACTGTAATGAGTGTTATATTTCTATATCTTTCAAAGAGCTGGCACAGAGTTGAACAATTTTTCTAATTCTTGAAAATTTATAAGGCCATGAGCAGTCCAATTTCACAATCCTGGATATATTTTTTCATGTGTTTTACAAAGCAGTTTCTACCTGTGGAGTCTAACTTAGGATCCAAAATGTCAGAGCTGGAAAGAAATGGGAAGATCAGTCAAGTCTGAAGGAAGTACGCATTTCACACACTGAAACCAGAGCTTTGAGTCCCAAGGGTGCTGTATAGTATCCAAAAGAGGGTACACGGTCTTTCCCCAAAACTGATTTCAGCAGATGGACCAACAACAGAAGCAGCAGTGTTCCTCGGCCTGTTAGGCAGGTCCAATATTTTTTAATCGCCTTTAAAAGGAGAGGTGGAGAGAGCAACTTCCCTGCACTCTTTCGTCCTAGAATCCAGGTTCTCCCCAAATAAAGCTGGCTGCAAAAACATGGGGCAAAAGACTGTTTCTAACACGTACCCTTTTATAGTTTCGTCGGCACTTATCCAGGTGTATCGCCTTTAAATAACTTACTACACAGTTCAAGTTTCAGAAAGAAGGAAAGAAAAGACATTTTCATGGCCATAAACAAATACTTGTCCACACAGGTTACTTTTCCTGAGAAACAGCCCTGATTTGCATTGACTTTCGCTTGCATCCCCCTGGCAAAACCCTGCAGACATTGGCCTGTAGAATCCTGCTTACAGGCACAAAAATGTGCCAGGGCTGCTTTGCATTCATTCTTAACCGCATTTGACTTTTTTTTTTTTAATTACACATTTTATATGATAGTTCTGGGTGGCTGAACCCTGTATTTGGTAAACTGTCAGTTCTGAATAATGTGATTTGAAAAAATAACCCAGAACTTCACTGACTACCACATAAATTTCAACATCAAAATTGCTACAGACACTATATCTATAACTAAGTATGTATATAATATCTTTACTACACAGTCCTAATACAATATAGTCCATTGTTTAAGCCTGTTCAAAAATACCCAAAATATTTCCAAAAATCAGTTTCAAGTAAATTTCCACTTTTTATATCACTTTTCTGAAGGATGCCCTATACCATAAAACTCTATAATGCTTTTAGAAAAATAATATTGAAGCATTTATGAAAAGCTTATTTAATCCACGTTGTCAAAAACAGATGCAATCAGGAAAATATTTCCAAAATATGACCAAGCCAATGGTCAGGCTTGAACTCCTTTACTCCTTGACATACAAATGGAAGACAACACAAAAGCTGTTGTTTTTTTTCCATTCAGAAACCTACAGTTGTTTTTAGGTTGATATGCTTGCTTCCAGGTTATAGTATCTGCTGTCTCAGATACGACATTCCTTTGAAGTAGGCACCAACCACTTAGTGAATCACGATCAGCTATGTGAGCAACACACTGCTACAGTGTGCATCAGGTCAAGGGATCCAAGAGAAATATAGGGCAAGATTCTTTTCCACAAGAAGATTAGAATCTAGTTAGAAAGATGAAAATAATAGACCAGAAATAATGTTTTTTTAAATGCAAAGCAATGTATTCAATCAAGCATAATAATTATGCACAGCCTCCAAGTTCAATAGGATTTCAGTTTATATGGAGAGATGAGGATACAAGTATAAATATCAGAAAATGCACCAGTTCCAATTGTGCCACTGAGGAATAATTTTGGGGAAGAGCTGGGTTCTTGTGCTGCAGGGCAGGAGAAGAGAAAAGGGAGAACAATGGTTCTCATTGTGTGTCTTGTATAAGACAACTGAAAATAAGTATGTGCCAGTGTTATTTAAATGTTAAAGGTCTTATATATCTCTTTGGTTTGTTTAGTAACAGAAATCTATAAAACTAAAAATTTCAAGACACAAACTGAGGAAGGATGAGTAAACATGTTTGCTACTATTTCTTAAATGACATTAAACCTGAAAAACTGTTTTTGCTGCTCCTAAGTCAAATAATAACTTCAATTAGTTTTCTTAAATGTTTTCTATTGTAAAATCATTCAAGATATTTTAACAAAAATAAAACTTAAGTTAATATGCAGCTAATGGCAAGACTGTGTAGTACTGACATAAGGATAAGCATTTATATTAGTGGAACAGAACAGAGTCCAGAAATTGGCCCCCATATATTGGCTCAATTAATTTGCAACAAAGATGACAATGGAGAAAGGATCATCTTTCCAATAGATGGTGCTGAAACAAGTGGCCATCCACATGAAAAACAATAAACTTCGACGCTTACCTCACACCACACACACAAATGAACTGAAAGAGAATCATAGACGTAAGTGTAAAAGCTAAACTTCTAAAGCTTCTAGAAAAAAACACAGGAGGAAATCTTCACAACTTCTGGTAGGCAGAGGTTTTTTGAACAGGACACACACAAAAATGAGCACAGACCATATAAGAACATGTTGAAAATTTATACTTTATCAAAACTAAAAATGTCTGTTCTTCTACGATACCAATAAGAAAATGAATGGGCAAGCCACAGAAAGGGATGAAATATTGCCAGTACTTTCTGACAAAGGACTTGTATCCAAAATAATAAAGATCTCTTGCAACTCAATGAAAAATTAAAATTAAAATAACAGAATGAAAAAGATATTCAAATGACCAATAGTCACATAAAAAATATTCAACACACCTTTCATCAATGGAAAAATGCAAATTAAAACAACAGTGATACCAACACATACCCACTAAAATGGCCAAAATTAAGACTGACAGTAGCTGACAAGAATATGGAGTACTTGAAATTCTCACACATTACTGTGTAAAATGACACGATGACTCTGGAATACTATTTGACTGTTTCTTATAAAGTTAAACATATACATCATATGATCTAACAATCCAGTCTTAGATATTTATCCAAGAGAAATAAAAACACGTGTCATATATATGCAACTAATGTTCAGCAAAAACATTTGTAGTACCATTTTCAGATTTTACTACAAAAAGGCTCTGGTAGCCATTGCCCAAGATGGTCCACAATGATTTCCACCTCCTGGTATTCATGCTCCAGAGTAGTCCCTCCTCAGTGAGTAGGGTTGACCTATGTAATCAGTAAGGTATAGCAGTGGCTACGGCATACAAGACGCTGCAAGTTCTTTCTTCCTTTCTCTTAGGTCACTTGCTCTGGGGGAAGCCAGCTGCCACGTCACGAGGACACTCAAGCAGTTCCATGGAGAGGGCCACATAGTAAGAAACTGAGGTTTCCTGCCCACAGCCAGCACCAAATTGCCAGTTGTGATTGAGGCAGATCATCCCGTTCCGATCATGTCTTCAAATAACAGCAGCCCCTGATCTTGACCCAAACCTGTGAGGTTCTCGAGCCAGAATCACACAGCTAAGCTACAACTAGATTCCTGACCCACAGAAACTGTGTGGAATAATAAATGCTCATTGTTTCTAACTAAGATTTAGGGTAATTATTTACAAAGAAATAACTAAAAGAGGGCTCTGAAGGTAAAACTCTGGCTCTTCAGATATTTTGTAGCATTTCTTAAACAACCTAAGATCTCAATATCATATAAAAATTATTATTTATTTAGGAAAGTATGTGTTTTCTTCCCTATTCTATATTATTGTATAATTTTTCTTAGCCTTTTGAAAGATATGTATTATTTAAGAAAACCCATTAAAAAGTGAAGTATTTTATACGAGGTCTTCGAGCAAAAAAAAAAAAAAAAAATTATGTGAATATATACTGAGTGATACTTAATACTCCTTTCTTTATCCCACATAACTATCTTATGTATCATGAAATATTCTAGCATTTCATTACATATGTTAGCAACTTTAAAAGACATATCCCAAGCACCATTACCACAGTGTTTGTGAAAACTACAGAACCACAAAGAATTAAAGAGCTTACTAGAAGCAGGACATGTTATAAACCCACACCAAGAATATGGTTCTCTGTCCTATTATTAAACTAAGCTAATTCTGTAAGTCTTCTGAGTAACACAAATCTATGAATAACAGCATCTAATCTATGATTATATATAAGGCAATGTATACACCTCCCTTAGTTCAGATGAAGAATGACTGATAAATAGCATCCATAAGGGACCATTTATACTCAGCCTAAATTCCAGCTCATCCAAACTTTTCTCATATGGATCTGGGAGTGGAAATAATAAATTTTCAGAAGAATCCATAAGAATGTTCTTGAAGCCTTATCTCACACATGATTTCATAATATAAACAAATACTTCAATAATAAAAAAATTCAGGTCTCCAAGAGCAAGCATATTTTTGTTTACATCATTTGATAAATATTTATTTACTGAGTGACTGCAAAGTCCAAGGAATTCTGTGGAGTGACATGAGGGATAAAAAGGCCAAAGATAAATAATCTTGTCTCCAGGTTGTTTGTAGTCTTATAAGACAAAGTCATCATTCATTTGATCCATCCAACTAAAAATAAAAAGACAAGTAAAACTTTACTCTGATCACTGAACTATTCACTGCCTAGATAAACATATATATTGCTGTATACATAAATAATAATACATGCCATAGGAGGGGCAGAAAGTAAATTTGTACCATGGAGTTGGGATGAGAAAGGGCCGATTAAATAGATTTAGAACAGAAGGCAAGTACTTCCTTAAAATGCGCCATAAGAGAAAGGAACTAAAAGTGTCCAGTGGATATAAAAGGCATTCCATGTGGAAAAATACTCTTTGGGCAGATTTTCAGGTCTTTTCTCTTCTCTGGGGCAGGCACACACATACCACTTACTGCAGACAAGCGGGGTGAGGATGGAAGCTACCTTCACAATGACTCCCTCACTCCCTACCCCCAGCTCTACTTCCAGATTCCAATTCAAAAAGGAAATAGTTCTTTTCATCTGTTTTATAAGAAGTTGTAGAAACTTGTACTGTATTATCTACATCCTTAATTTACCTCTCCCCACTTTGTTAATTTCTGGGCTGAAGCAAGGAGTTTATTCAAGTCATCGTGTGAGTCAATCAAGGTTCTCAGTTGGGAGCATCAGAAGCAGACTCTTGTCATGTAGGAGGCACTGAAAAGCTGGCCAGACTCACAGAATTGGTGGGAGGGAGACTAACCAAGTCACAGGATCAAGACACTGAAGCATCAGAATAGTCTCTCAGCAAGAAGACACTTGCCAGGCTTCCTTATGATCCAGCGGCACAGGTGACTCCTGACCGCCCCTTTCCTAAGCAGACATGATGTATCCAGGAAGTTTTAAAAGAGCAGTGGGTGGCTGGTGTGGCAAATCATATTAGTGGCCTCAATTCTTCACCTCTCACTTTATCCACCGTTTGCTGTGTGATCTTTCAGTTTTCCCATCAAGAGGCAAAGCATAGTTTCCTGCTTTTTGACTCTGAATTCATCTATGTGACTTGCTCTGAGGCAGAAGTAATGATGTACCAGTTCCAGTCCTAGGGCTCAAAGGGTCTCTCGTGTTGTTCCCTTGAACTTCTGCTGTCACAGAAGGGAAGCCTGGTCAGAACAACGGTTCCAGGGTTATCACATGCACAGATGTGCCTGGCCTAGATGCTGGTTCCAGTGGGGAGACACCTGGAGCAGAGCTGCCCCAGCGAGTCTCCAACTGACCACGGACATATGTGCAAGCCTATCCTAGATCAGCTGACTCCAACTAATCAACAGATGTGAGAACTGCAATACTGTTTTAAGTGCCTAGGTTTGGAAAGCTGTTTCTTACACCACATTAGCTGACTGATACAGCTGGTGAATGACATTAGAGGACAAGAGAAAAGTTTGAGACAAGTAAGATCAAACTATGAGGGACCCTCTATGTTAGCTGTGCTTTAGAGTTGGACTCTATCCTATGGTGAGTAGGGATCCAGCCAAATTTTTAGGGGGAAAATAACACCATACAAGTGCCTGATGAAAATCTTTAGTCTGAGTAAGAACTGGAAGCTGGTCCTGAAGACGTTGCAAGGATCTAGGTGATGAAGGCCTAATTTAAGGCACAGTCAGTGGAAATAGAGAGAAGGTTTAAAAGAATTCTTCTTATTAATTCCCATTCTCCATTCCTTAAGGATATTCTTATAGATCAAAGGAAAAGATTAATAAAAAATAACCCTCAAGTTTTTTTTTTTCCAATATAGGGGAGCCCTATCTTGAGTCTAAATGGGATTCAGATATGTTTGAATGTATCTGGCAAAGTCTGATGGCACAGACGTCCCAAAATCCATTTGCGTGAGTATGGAGAGTCAACCTGGGGAAGAAAACAAAGAAGAAAGGAGCTAGATATGATGAGCAGGGCCCCATAAGAAAGGCTTGGTCTTCTGAGAGAGGAGACAATTCTGTCTCTCTGATTTATCTCCTGGTTTAGCCCAATGGGACTCAAGTCTGATTCACAGTAGGTATACGTTGGGCCGGGGAGGGGGCTGGTGTGGAGGGGGCACCAGAAAATGAGGATGGGGCTCTACGTAGACAATGAAAGAATTAACACTGTCTCATTAAAAGGTGAAGAATAATCCTCCTCCCATGCCCTAACCAGGGCTGACTTATCCAATCCACTTAGTAGACACAATGCCTAGGGCTCACGATTCTTTAAGGACCTACAAAAGTGTTTTCATTTTTATTTCTTTTAAAATAAGAAGAAAAAAATATTTAATAACATGTAATAATGAATATAGCCTGAACTGTATTTCTCTTTATACCAACACAGTCATAAAATAGCTTATAATATTTTTTGTGGCAGCAGGAGCCCCTAACGCAAAAGTGTCTAGAGCCCACAAAAGTCATAATGTGGCCCTGGAGCCATCGCAGCACAACTTTGGAACCCTGAGAGCCCTGAGGTACAGGGGACATTACCAGAATGGGGTTGGGTAACTGTCCTTCTTCTCCTACCCCCTCAGAAGATATAAGTAGTAAATCATAAGGCCGGAGCAGAGTGGGTATTTAGCAGATTGAGAGCAAATGAGTTTGGGGGAGCCTCTGCCCCCTGACAAGGCATCCCACCAGCAGTATGATAAGAAAGCCACCACCTGAAAGAAATAAGAACTCTCCTGAAAGAAATAAGAACTCTCCTGAAAGAAATAAGAATTCTCCCCAGTGGCCCAACAGACACTCTGCTTGCACGGCTAGATAGTGTGGTGATAGACAGTGGAGAATTAAGACTATTGGAAATATACTTTACATCAGTGGCTTTCAACTTTTCTAAAGCAGGATCCTTTTGTCAAACACATTCATACTTGGAGGTCCAGCATACAAAGCAGATCCATAGGGAATGTCACAGTTAGGTGAGGGCCAGGGCCCTTCCCACGCCATAGGACCCCAGGACTCTCTGGGACACTGGAAATCACTGCTCTTGCTAAGTTACAGTGTAATATAGATCAGCTTTACATTTAGAACTCATTTTATTTGCAAATTGCTTTGTAACCAAATATTCATTTAGCTCCCAAGATTCAACTATGTCTACTGAGAGCAGGGAAGGAAAAAGAAGTCATCTACTTAAGTCAAGGCTCTGGTGTGTGCATGAGATGACAAGCTTAACTGCACTGCTGCCTAAGGCAGTCTCAGGTCCTGGTGCAGCCTGGAGGATGCACATCTCAGTTCCTGGAGGACGAGCCTATCACCTAAGGAGTGTGTTTCTGGTGTCAAGGAGACATACAGCTCTAAACATTAACCAGCCCAGTTGTCTTGGGCTTAGCTTAAGCTCCCCTGGATGTGTTTGGAGACAGCATAGTCATCTCACAGGGTCCTTTTTCCTTTGAAAGATTCAAGGGTAATGTTATCTGTTCATCATTTTCAACTTAAGTGCTGATTTGGGAACCTGGCCCTCTCAAAAGATAAAATTCTACATTAACTTTCATCTGGAAATTGTTCGACTTTCAGACAATCAACAGTGCCGTAAGTGCCAGTTTCCTCAAACATTTTTCCATGTTAATCCCATGAACATCCTTTCACCTTTTTCACACAGCCCCCAACCCTCCTCCCCTGTCCGTCTGTTCTCTGTTTCTATTTTATTTGCTAGTTTCTTTTGTTCATTTGATTCCACATATAAGTGAAGTCATATAGTACTTGTCTTTTTCTGACTGGTTCATTTTCACTTAGCATAATACTCTCCAGGCCCCCGCCCTCCAAAAAACTCTGATAGACACAGACAGCAATATGGTGATTGCCAAAGGGTAAGGGGGTGGGGGGAGGCAGAGGAGGGTAAAGAGGGAATAAATGGTGATGGAAGGAGACTTGACTCGGGGTGGTGAACACAGAATACAATATACAGATGATGTATTATACAATTGTACACCTGAAACCTATATAATTTTATTAACTAATGTCACCCCAATAAATTCAATAAAAAATGTCATGAACATTATGTCTGAAGTAATTGGCATAACTAATGAAGTAAAAGAGTTTTTATTTGATAATATGACTAAGAGAATTAAGGATTTAGATGAACATTTAAAATCAACTTGTAAATTTTGATAATCATCATAAAATTTATATTTCAAAGAAAAATAAACTCTGTGCCACACAAGATAACGGTTTTGTGAGACTAAGATCTAAATTTTAGAGTGGAAGCACAGATATATTCTCAAAAATGTCATGAGCTTCCATAATCATTTTATTTTACATATATTTCAGAAATGAAGATGAAATATTTTTTCAGACATTTTATTTATCCAGGGCTTTTCCAAACACAGAGAGCCAAGACTGGACAAACCTGAAATGCCCCCACCAAGGGCCCCACCACCTTACACACACTTTCAAACAACGATGGCCAATGTCCTCATGGTCTCTCTTTTGTTCAAAAGAAAAAAATACGATCACATAAAATGACTGGCAGACTCTTTCACAACAATGTAAATTGGGAGTTGGCAAAAAAACAACCCACCAACTAAATATGGCCAACCACGTTTTTGTTTGGCCCATGAACTAAGAATGGTTTTTATGCCCGACTGGTATGGCTCAGTGGTTGAACGTTCACCCATGTACCAAGAAGTCACTGGTTTGATTCCTGGTCAGGGTACATGCCTGGGTTGTGGACTCGATCCCCAGTAGGGGGTGTGCAGGAGGCAGTGGATTGATGTTGATGTTTACCTCTCATGGATGTTTCTATCTCTCTCCCTCTTCCTTCCTCTCTCTCTAAAATCAACAAAAATATATTTAAAAAATATTTTTTCAAGAATGCTTTTTATAGTTTTAAATGGTTAAAAAATTAAAAAGAGAATAATATCCATGATAAGTGAAAAGTATGTTTTGAATTTCATTTATAAATATTTGTGGAAACTTATTTTCTCCCATTATATAAGTACCTAAATACTATCCTTGATTTTGCCTCTTGGCCCACAAAGCTTAAACTATTTACTATCTAGTTCTTTACAGAAAAAGTTTGGTGACCTCTGATATAAATGACTGATAATAAGAAATCACCCCTCTGTGAGAAAAATGCGTCTCTGACTTATGAGAACCAAAGGAATGAATTCTTCACTCTGGAATTTCAGACAAAACAAATACAGTACTTTAAGAGTTGGTATACAGTACATATCAAAAAAAGAAATCAAGCCTGGCCAGTTTGGCTCAGCGCCGGCCCGCAGACCAAAGGGTCTCAGGTTTGATTTTGGTCAAGGGCACCACATACCTGGGTTGCAGGTTCAATCCTCAGCCCTGGTAGGGGTTGTGCAGGAGGCAACCAATTGATGTGTCTCTCTCACATAGATGTCCCTCTCTGTTTCTCTTTCTCTCTCTCTCTCTCTCTCTCTCTCTCTCTCTCTCTCTCTCTCTCTCTCTCTCTCTCTCTCTCTCTCTCCCTCTCCCCTCCTTCCCTCCCTTCTACTCTTTCTAAAAGAAAAATCAATGGAAAAATATCCTCAGGTGAAGATTAACAAAGGAAAAAAGAAAGAAATCAACTATCTCCCTATGTAGAGTTACATAGGTTACACTGATTTTATCACCTCATTACATACCAGCTTGTCTGAAAAACAGATAAATTGGGATTGCCCTTTAAAATTAATTCATTGAGAGTTTAGGGCTAGGAATTAACTACTCTAATTTTCCCTTCCTCTTTAATTTTGACAAGAATTTTATTAACCAAAATAATATGTTTACAAAACTGATATCTGTGAAAAAGTCTACTTAATGACAATGTTTTAAATAATTTCATTCATAAAGTATGTCAATAAACCTTCTATTTTTATTTATAGATTATTAAAATTATTCATAGTGGAATATTGTTTCCCAAATATACCAGGCCCTTTCTTGGCTGCTCATCCTCACTTATGCTTAAACCTCCATCAGGAATTTTCTTTCCTCCTGTGGTGGTTTCTTTGGGGACCTTCCTTTCTTCCTTCCTTCCTTCCTTCCTTCCTTCCTTCCTTCCTTCCTTCCTTCCTTCCTTCCTTCCTTCCTTCCTTCCTTCCTCCCTCCCTCCCTCCCTCCCTCCCTCCCTCCCTCCCTCCCTTCCTTTTTAGAAAGCTTCCAAACCTTTTGAAAACCATTTTTATTGAAATGCCTCTCCTCCTCAGAAGTTCACTCAGAATTCATTGTCCCCAGCACATTACTTGTACTTCTATTTAGCATTTGTGCCATTCTAGCTGATTAGAATGTTCTTTAAGAATCTATCACCTCTAGTTCTTTACAGATTTCAAGAAGCTGGTTGTCTTCTTGTGTTCCTCATCTCTGGAATGGCATTCCAAAGGAGCCAGCTGTACATAAGAGAAATTAGGAGTTCTCCTGATGTCTCTCCTCTCCCCAATCCAATTCATCACCAAATCATTAAATTTCTGCCTAAAAATCTCCAGACCCTCACTGTAGCCTCTTTTATTTTTATTTTAATTTTTTTTCTTTATTGATTTTAGAGAGAGAGGAAGGGAGAGGTAGAGAGAGATGGAAACATTAATGAGGGAGAACATCAATTGGCCGCCTCCTGCATGCCCCCCACTGGGGATTGGCCCACAACCTGGGCATGTGTCCTGACCAGGAATCGAACCAGCGACCTCTTGGTGCATGGGTCAACACTCAACCACTGAGCCACACCAGCCGGGCCCACTGTAACCTCTTAACTATTTTAACCCATAACCAACCTCACCGTATGCCACCATAGTCATTCATTCCTCACACATTCATTATAGGGTAATCTTCTCACATTGAACTCTGATCAATATACACACACACTGACATCCCTGACCAGTTCATCTATCCATAGCACAGGCAGTCATAGCACCATGTGGCTTGCAAAACTGTGTTGGTGTTTGAAGCCTGTCTCTCCTACCAGATCACAAGGGCAGGGACTATACCACAGTGCTTAGCACACAGAGGCTGCTCAAAGATGTTTCGTGATTGCATTCATGCTGGGCAACATCTTATTCTTCTTTGCATCCTGGAGGTTGCCAACTACTATAATGGAGTCCATTGGAAATGGACTATACTTCAATAATTTTTGGAATTGCCCCAGTCTGCCATCCACAAAAGAAAATGTGTCTTCTTCTTCTTCATTGCTACACCTGGATTTTGGACCCACAGTGAGTTTACAACAATCAGAGTTCAATCAAAGTCACTAAGACATTGTGTTAAATGATATTTGGTTGTTTCCAAAAAAATTCAAACTACCCCCAAGTTAGATACTTGATAAGAGATAAGTGAAAGAATGTACCATGGGCTATGAAAGTTAACAATAATTGAGCACTTACAGTGTGCCAGGCATTGGTGAACACTTTACAAACATTATTTCATTTAGTTCTCACAACAAACTTATGTGGTCATTGCTCTTATTACTCCAACTTTACAAATTTAATAGAACCAACAAACTGAAATTTTAAAAGGTGGTTACAAGCCTGAAGATGTGCAGCCTTCAACCCTGGACTCTAAAGAGGAGTGATTTTATAGTCAATTCCCTTATGAATGCCCATGAATGAAATACTGGGTAGTGATTGTATCAGATTAATGTTTGTCTTTGCATTTCCTGGGAATCCACAGTCTCGTTTCATTACCTTTTGTTGGTCCTTGCTCAAAGTATTTGAGGCCCCTTCACGATGCTGAATCATGCTGAACAAACCTGGAAGGAGCTATTAGGAAAATAAAAATCTAAAACAGGAACATCACATGCCTTCATTATATATCAAAAAGTTCAAGGGAAAGGAAGGTACTTGAAATGGACACAAATGTAGCTCTGGAAGGAAAGATTAAACCTGGGTGGTTGTCATTCTCATAAATTCAAGATATGACCCATGTTAATAGCATGGTAGCGAAGTAGCAATATAGAAATTAATACAAGAGGTTTTATTTTAAAACTGCTGGAAATAACAAAATACAGAACATTAAAGTGAAAATAGAAGAATTAATATGAAAAACTATCCATTTTGTACTTTTTTTTCTTTTTTCGTCTTCTTCTTCTGGGTATCACCCAGTTTCTCTATTTAGATAAATATAATTGTCTATTTTTATTTTATCATAAACATTTATCTTTACAGTATCAAAATTCAGAAGTGGTATTGACCATGATTCTTGCTTCTCCAGTCTTTATGTTAAAACCTCCAGGCCTGCTACACCAGACAAGCAAGTGGTTTAACATCTGGAGGGAGGATGGGAAGGAGGGTGGTCAGTGGCTATTAAGACAGCTAAAATAACTCACTCATAATATTTTCAAACCCATCCACAGAGAAATGAAATCATACTTAGTATGAATTTAGAAATTACTTAAGGAACAAATTGGTAAGTAGAAAAGTATAATCTCCACATTAACATTAGACAATGGATTGTAAAATCTAGCATCATTCCCTGTGGATTAGAAAACAATATTTTTCAATGACTCAAGTACATGACTTATCCAGGTTTTGGGGAGTACAATTATTTAAACTAATTTAACTTTTGTCTAGATTCCAACTATATATTTTCTCTTAAATTCATGAGACTAAATAAAAAGAAGAAAAATGATTTATGCATGAGCTACTTTACTCTCTGAGTGACAATTCTGTCAGTTACAAGTTCTATTTTCTTAAAGTTATGTTTCATATCTTCTCAATAAAAAGAGGATCTCTAAAAAGCATTTATAGAAAGATCTTAAACATGATTTAACTATAAGAAGATATTGCTTTAAATAAATATTCTTCTAATTGGGAACACATATATTAAAGGAAGTTCACTTTGGACATGACTTGATAGACAGTAAGAACCTCAAAATGTATTCTGCAAGATGGCTATTTATTCTTGTGTCTCACTATTGCAATACATATAGTAAGTTGCCAGTATATAAACAGATAAATAAAGATACACATTAAAAACAATAAACATTGGTAAGCTGGCATGAGAACATCTTGTAAATATTTCTTATTGTTTTATCAAAAACTCTGTAATATGTAACCACATTTTACAAAAATGAAAGCCCAGAAGCATAACAAGTTCTACTATAAAACCTCACAAAGATTTAGGAATTGAAAGTGTCAATCTCCAAAAGTGAGGGGTGTAAGTGGGGCTAAAAACAGCCTTCTTGGATCTCCCTCTATGCAGCCTAAAACAATCCCTCTCATACTAAGGCAGAAAATGGAAAGTGTTGAAAATAAAATATGCTCGCAGAAATGAATACTTGAATACAAAGAAAGTTCCTCTTTGTTCTTCTCTTTCTCCCTTCCTTTGTAGTTTGATGACTTTCTTTAGTGGTATACTTATATTTCTTTCTCTCTATCTTTTATGTATTTACTATAGGTTTTGCTTTATGGTTAAAATGAGGCTTCCATATAACAACAGTCTACTCTAACTTATGTTTGATCCTATTCTAAAGCTCAACATTTTTACTCCCCTACCCCTGCCACGTTTTATGTTTTTGATGTCACACTTTATATTGTTTTATCTTGTGTAACGCTTAACTAATTATTGTAATCATAGTTATTTTTACTATTTTGTTTTTAACCTTCATACTAGTTTTATAAATAATTAACCTACCACCATTACTATATATTTACCTTTCTATTGAGATTCATTCTTTCATATGTTTTTTGGTTACAAATTAATGCCCTTTCTTTTCAGCTGAAAGAAGTCCCTCTAACATTTCCTGTAAGACTAGTTTAGTGGTGATGAATTCCTTTAGCTTCCGCTTGTCTGGAAGACTCTTTACCACAAGTTGGATTCTAAATGAAACTTTGCCAAGTAGAGTATTCTTGGTTGACAGGTTTTTTTTCTTTCAGTACTTAGAATATATTCTAATAACTCTTATCGTTCAGTGCTGGGAAATTCTCTTTTGTTTTAATTCTCTGTTTTTGGAATTCTGATTATTGGGATGTTGATCATCTGGAGTGATTCTCTTATTTTTATACATTTCTCTCCTATTTTCCTCCTTATTGTCTTCTCTTTGTTCTAGGAAATGTTTTTCAACATCCATTTATGCTTAAAAAATTTTTTTCTTTATTGATTTTAGAGAAAGAGAGGAAGGGAGAGGGAGAGAGAGATAGAAACATCAATGAGAGAGAACATCGACTGGCCACCTCCTGCATGCCCCCCACTGGGGATTTGGCCCACAACCTGGGCATGTGTCATGACTGAGAATCAAACCAGCAACCTCTTGGTGCATGGGTCAATGCTCAACCACTGAGCCACACTGGCTGGGAGTCCATTTATGATTTTTAAAAACTCTCAATAAAATGGGTATAAATGGGAACGTACCTCAACATAATAAACGTCATACATGATAAGCCCACAGTTAACATCATACTCAGTGGTGAAAAGCTGAAAATGTTCTCCTAAGATCAGCAACAAGACAAGAACACCCACTCTCATTACTTTTATTCAACACAGTATTGAAAGTCCTAGCCAGAACAATTAGTCAAGAAAAAAGAAATAAAAGGCATCCATATTTAAAGAAAGAAGTAAAACTGTCACTATTTGCAGATGACATATTAT
Source organism: Tadarida brasiliensis (assembly GCA_030848825.1). Lineage (NCBI taxonomy): Eukaryota > Metazoa > Chordata > Mammalia > Chiroptera > Molossidae > Tadarida > Tadarida brasiliensis. The sequence goes on from CM061257.1 coordinate 165,236,084, forward strand.
ATATACAAAAAGCCTGAACACTTAATCAAAACTCTGTTTGAACTAATAAACGAATTCAGTAAAGTTGCAAGATACAATATCAACATACAAAAATATGCTGCATTTCTATACACTAATAATGAACTATCAGAAAGAGATATGAAGAAAACAATCCCATTTACAATTGCATCAAAAAGAATAAAATACCTAGAAATAAATTTAACCAAAGAGGTGAAAGACCTGTATATAGAAAACTACAAAACAGCCCAGCTCAGTGGATTGAGCGTTGTCCCATGGACTGAGAGGTCCTGGTTAGATTCCTGGTCAGGGCATGTGCCTGGGTTGTATGCTCGATCCCCAGTAGGGGGCGTGCAGCAGGCAGCTGATAGATGTTTCTCTCTCATCAATTTTCTATCTCTCTCTCCCTTCCTCTCTCTGTAAAAAATCAATAAAAACATATAAAAAATATAAAAAGAAAAAGAAAACTACAAAACATTAGTAAAAGAAATGGAAAAAGACACAAATAAATGGAAAGATATTCCATGCTAATAGATTGGAAAAAGCAATATTATGAAAATGTTCATACTATACAAAACTATCTACAGCTTCAATGCAATCCCTATGAAAATTCCAATGGCATTTTTCAAAGAAATAGAACAAATAATCCTAAAATTTGTATAGAACTAAAAAAACCTCTAGCCAAAGCAGTCTTTATAAAGACAAACACAGCTGGGCATCAGGTTGCCTGATTTTAAACTATACTACAAGGCCATAGTTATTAAAACAGTATGGTATTGGCATAAAAGCAGACACATAAATCAGTAGAACTGAATTGAGAGCCCAGAAATAAACTTATGCATATATGATCAATTAATTTATAACAAAGGAGCCAAAAACATACAATGTGGGGAAGACAGTCTCTTCAATAAATGGTGTTGGGAAAACTGGACACCCATGTGTAAAAGAATAAAACTTGACCACTATCTTACACCATACACAAACATTAACTCAAAATGGATTAAAGACCTGAAATAATAAAACTCTAGAAGAAAACATAAGTGGTAAGCTCCCTGACATAGATGTTGATAATAATTTTTTTAATCTGACATCAAAAACAAAAGCAATAAATGCAAAATAAATGTGTGACTACATCATACTATACAGCTCCTGAAAAGCAAAGGAAAGCATCAAAAAATGAAAAGGCAACCTATTGAATGTATGAAACTATTTTCAAATCATGTATGTCTGATAAGGGGTTAATAAAAAAATACATAAAGAACTTATACAATTCAACAGCAAAAACAACCAAACAGTCCAATTAAAAAATGGGCAGAAGTTGGAGAGATGGGTGAAAAGGGAGAATGGATTAAGATTACAAATTTCCCGTTATAAAGAAAGTCATGGGATGTAAAGTACAGCATAAGAAATATAGTCAATAATATTGTAATAACTATGCATGGTGTCAGATGGGTACTACTAGACTTATGAGGGTGATCACTTCAAGTTACATAAATGTCTAATCACTATGTTGTACACCTGACACTAATATAATATTATATGCCAACTGTAATTGAAAAATTTTAGAAATTATTTTTAAAAATTAAAAATGGGCACTGGCCTGTTTGGCTCAGTGGTTAGAGCATCAGTCCACGGACCAAAGAGTCATAGGTTCGATTCCAGTCAAGGGGACGTATTTCAGTTGTAGTTTGGTCCCTGGCCCTGGTTGAGGTTGTGCGGGAGGCAACCAGTCAATCTCTCCCCCCGCCCCCCGCCCCCCCACCCCTTCTCTATCTGAAGATAAATGGAAAAATATCCTCAGGTGAGGATTTAAAAAGGAAATTAAATATGGGCATAAGATGAGAATACACATATTTCCAAAGAAGACATACAGATGGCCCACAGGTACATGAAAAGATGCTCAACACTGTTATCATTAGAGAAACACAAATCAAGACACAATGAGATATTACTTAACATCTTTTAGAATGGCTATTATAAAAAAATAAATAAATAACAAGTGTTAGCAAGGATGTGGAGAAAAGGGAACACTTGTGCACTCTTTTTGGAAATGTAAATTGGTGTAGCCACTATGAAAAACAGTATGGAGTTTCCTCAAAAAATTAAAGATAGAACTACTATATGATCCAGCAATTCAACTTCTGGATATTCATCCAAAAAATACAAAAACACTAACTCAAAAATATATCTGCATCCCCATGTTCACTACAGCATTTTCACAATAGCCAAGATATGAAAACAACTTAAGTGTCTATCCATGGATGAATGTATAAAGAAATTGTGACATATATATATGATCTTGCTATTTGGGACAATATGGATGGACCTCAAGGGCATTATTCTAAGTGAAATAAGGTAGACAGAGAAAGACAAATACCATTTGATCTCTCTTATAAGGTAGAAGCTAAAAACCAAAACATAAAACCAAGCTCAAAGATACAGAGAACAGATTAGTGGTTGCCAGAGGAGGGTGCTGGGGGGTAAAAAAAAAGTCTGAACTATTCTTTGTTTCTTTATTTAGTTTAAATAAATTGTTTAAAAATAGAAAGAAAGGGTTACTGAGGGCCCACCACAAATAAATGAATAAGGGACCATGTGAAGTCATGTCATTGTGAAATCTCAGAAAACTTAGGGCAAGAAGTTTTTAGAGCAGGAAAAAAGGTCGTTAAAAAGGAACATAAATGAGAACATCATTGGATTTCTCACTTGTAACCACAGATGTTAGATGATGGAGCAATGCTTCCAAAATTCTGAGTAAAGTTATTTCCAACCTAGTAATCTATGACAGCCAAAGTATTTTTTAAGTGAAGATAAAACAATAAAAATTTCAGAGGTGAGATCTTTGAAAAAAAAAAAATAGTACTTCCTATGTATCTTTTCCTGGTAGTTAGTAGATCAAGAAAGAGGAAAATTTGGGATTCAATCAACAGATGATGAACGCAAATGCCAGGGCCACAGCCAAGTAGTGGCCCAGAGAGCAACGGAACCTGATTTACCAGGAAATCAAAGAGCTCCAAGAGGAATGTCTTTAAAAAAGAACATGAGAGATTATCTGATGTGTCTGAACATGTTCAGGGGGGCATTTATAGTTGTATCAAAGAGCTTAGGGATAAATTAGTGATGTATAAATAAAAAACTAAGTATCTGATGAGGGAAAAAACCTTTGCAATCATCAACTCTAGGAATAAGCACTTATTCAAGAAAGAAAATACGATATCTTCCTAAATATAATATTTCAAAAACCCAAAGTTATGATTATATTGAGAAGATAGGTGAGTGTATGCAACACTGGTGGGAGTGAGTGGTAGTAAAAGCACTAAATTGAATCATATTCCATAATAGGAATCAGTGGGTGCTATCCAATATGGAGAGAAATCAGAAACTAGCAACATTAAAAGGTGATTCAGAAATATAAAGATATATATAAGATGAAATAGCTAAAAGGTTGGAAAATAGTTGTCTATGAGAGTAAGAATGGGAGGTATGAAAAGGTTTGACAAAAAACAAAAACATCTTGTTTTAAGCCTAGTTGCACTATATGACTTTTTAAACTGTTTTTATGTATTACTTACACCAAGATAAAAATTAAATTAAAAATAAAACGAAAAATAAACAACAACCTTGAATCCATTTCTTCTTCTATCTTCAATCTCTCTTTCCCCTACGTTTTTCCCCTCAGCATATAAAAATCCTTTCAAAGAAAATCCTATATAACCTCTTGCAGCTATTGTCCAATTTCGTTTCTTTCCATCACAGTCAATCTTCCTGCAAATGATTCTCTAATCAGGTCCTCACCATCACCCCGCAATCTGCTGCAATGGATGAAGTTGGACCACATGAAATTGCTGATTTGATCATTTTTATGTATAAAAACAGCAATTTCGTGTGGTTCAAACTAACAGCTTACTGTCATCACCACCACCAAATTTGGAGTCTGTCACCAAAATATCTCTTGCTGTCTGTTTCATTCGTGCCCTGCTGTCCAGCCACCTGCCCCACCTTACTTCAGGCGCTCTTCATTTCTTTCTGGATTCAGGCTTCAGCCTCCTAACTCTTACTTCCCACCCATCCATGTTGGCCCTGCTGCCGGAATAATCTTTCTAAACCATTCATTGTATCACGTCACTCCTCAGCTTAAAATCCTTCAGCAATATCCCAATGCCATCAGAACCAAACATAAACGCCTCCCCATGACCACAAGCTGTCCACTGCCTGCCTTTCCAGCTTCATCTCCCTCCAGTCTCTGCACCCACCCCCAGCCTCACCTCAATCTTGCACTCTATACCTGAGTCTACACCTGAGTCGTATGAAACAACTCACATGCATATATTCATATATATGGAACCTAAATACACAATATATTTAATTATATACGTCTAATATTTTGCACCTTGAAGGCACTTGGTAAATATTTATAAAAGGAATATTTAGTGTTTTCATAAATGACCCAAAAAGGAATCATGGATAAAAATAATATAAACATTCAATTTCTTCTGAGAGCCAAGTGAATACTGAAAAGGTGGACGATGTTTGCTTAAATATTCAAATACATACTAACAGAAGAATAAGAATTTATGAATTGTATTGGGAGGGGGAGAGAGAGAAAAAAGGCTGAGAGGAGGAAAGAAAATAGGAGTGTGGAAAGGAGGGCAGGAGAGGAGTCTGGAAAAAAAAAACAGCTTCACTTCAATTTTAGGATGCAGCAACTGAGTGAAGAAAATTTGTAAATATTACAATTAATACGTGTGCAGGAAATTGTTCTCCATTTTTCCAAAAAGCGATAGAACTGAGACCTTACGGCTAGTCTGAAAGAATATATGCAGTAAGTATCAGTGCTGCTATTTGTTTTCTGGGGAAGAAGTGCGTAATTGCGTTTTAAAAGCTGTCCAACCAGTTCTCAAACTAGCACCCCCTCCAACAAAAGTTTAATTCGGTTTGGAGTTTTGTTTAAACTGACAGCAGTGTTCAAAAAGCCCCCAAGTTCAGCGGTCTAGTTTGCATCTTAAATGATCAAATTGCCCAAAGGTATTCTGTGGTTCTACAGTTGTTATTTTTTTATTCTGATTTGCAACATATCTAGTTAATAGTCCTATGCTAAGAATATAGCTTATTCTAATGCAAAATATTTTTACAGTATCTCTGAATCAATAAAAAAAAAAGAAGAAGAAAAGAAAGCAGTTATCCCTCACCTACTCACTGTGCAGACATCCTGCAACCTCACGGATCTAGCAGAGACAGGAAGCAGGATGTAAGCCACAAAGGCCTTAGAGCAGGCAAAAGAGATGTCAGCAAAGGCCTGTGCAGAGGAAGCTCGCACACTTTACCATAGGAACGCTGCTGAGGCCCTCCCTCGGAGACTATTTACTCTCACTTCACAAACAATATTACCGGGCTTATTAATCTAGTTTCGAAATCTAGGGCAGAATAGAAATAAGACATTAGAAAGAGAGCTGTGGAAGAGGAGCTGCTTACAGTGTACTTAAATACTGACTGCAAAACAGGGAGTCAGCCCAGTGGGAAGGAGGAAACAAAAAATACAAAAATAAAACAAAAGAAGTCAAAGCACAGCTGAATATAGGGTGTGAAGGTAACACTTCATTCACCCAATAAGACCTTGAGCATCACTGTATTATAGCATAGTATAAGGAACCAACATCCAAAATGGTGCCCTCTGTCCGCAAGCAAAGGATCAACGCAGCACTTCCACTAGGACATACCTGAGCTCAGTAACACAGATGCAAGGACAAACAAGTCACTCCTGTTTTTACAAAGGGAAAAGGCATAACAGGTTTTATACAATCTTTCTACTGAAAAAGTAAACACTAAAAAGGGCATATTTGTCCTTAAAGTAATGAACCCATAATTATTTAAAAAATTCAGTAATAAAAGTGATTCATTTGCTAAGGACCCTCATGATGGCAGTTACAAAGTATTTTAAAATCTAAGTAAACTATGTACTGGGTTGCAGAACCTAAAATCCATGTGTTTCAAATAACTGCTAGACAATATTTAACATCAAAGAACAGAAGGGTAGCAGTTAGGGTACCAGAGTTTGATCTCTCTGCTCCACCACTAAGTGTGTGTGGCCTTGGCAAACCAGTTACTTCTTCAAGAGTCTGCCTCTTCATCTGTCAAATGATGAGTCTGAAGAGATAGTTCTGAAGTATCTACAGATGTTTCCCTCCAACCCACATACCCAATATTCTCCCTTTATCCAACTTGGCCATTCTGGGCCCAAAACCTCAAGTAAAACAGTGCTGTTGCCTAACATAAAGTAAAAACAAGAGTCTTTCTCTGGCTTTCAGGTTTCAAAATTCTAGGGAGCCTGTGGACCAAAGAAACATAGGATGATGACAATCAATTTGAGAAAAAACAAGGTGAGTTTGTTTCAGTAATATTTCTTCCCTCTGCAGCTAGAAAACAATTGAATTCCTGGGCCAGAGGAAGTTGGTGGGGAAGTGATGAAAACATAGATGTTGCTCGGTCCCTGGGATAGGGGCTTACACCCAGCACCCCAGGGCTAAGCCCAAAGGAAACAAGATCTGAGAACACTTCCTATGGAGAAGACAAGAAGCAGCAAGATCCAAGAGAAGAAATGGCTGTGTGGGAGTGTCAAGGCAGATGGAGTACCACATAATCTCACAGTTTACCAGGCCCCAGCATGGCTTGAGAACATCAAATGACTTCTGTGTGCCCAAGAGTTGCAAACACAGATGGGAGAGCTGGGAAAAGTGAAGGAGCCTTAGACATGGGAACAAGGATCAGCTCAGCAGAGACCTGTGTGAACTGATGATGGAGGGAAGATCTGTCTAGCAAGTGGCATCTGTAGCCTATCACCAGGAGTAGAAGTCCAAACATTTCTGCCCACTACATCTTGATATTAGAGTTGCCAGAGAAAATACAACACAGCCAAGCACTGATGGAAAAATGTTACATAAAGAAGAGACAGAGCAAGATCAGCTTTAGTAATGGCCATCAGTCTGCCATGGCTGGTTGGGCCCTCCCAACAGCCGATGCAAAACCATTGGCCTTCACACACCCCTCCTGTGCTGCAGAACGAAGGGACCTGTCCCCTCTCTGTAGGGACAGGTATAGTAGTGGGGCTGGTCAGGTACCATAAGACATACACTTAAACAGGACGAAGAGGCACACATTGAGTCTAAAGAAAATACATTCCCACATCAGGCTACAAGCCCAGCACAAGCTATGAGGACTCTTTATCTCTTGGTAAGGAAGTGTTCTAGGCCCAATGACCATTCTTATGGGACAAGTTGGGATCAAAAGACTACATGACTAGGACTCCCCTTCCCAATGAGAACTAAGTACAGCACCAGAATGAAAGTATGAAGTCTCAGCAGAGGTCAGCATGGCGCATGACCTCAGGGAACTCTGTAAATATCCCAGGGATGGGGATTGAATCTCCAAATTGTCTAAGACCAAATTCTGTGGCCCTCACAGCATGAAAACTTCAAATAAAGACTAAATTGAGTTCTAGAGAAATAAACAAATTTCTTGCACATCTATGTTTGGAGACTGAGATTCATACCCACTACATGCTGAGACAGACTCCACAGCTATAAAATCAAAATACCAAGCCACAGAATAAGAAGAAATGATCTATGAATAACTTCATGACAATAAATGTGGGGAAACTTAGATTAAAAAATTATTTTTTAGAAATACATGTCACAAAATTGACTGGGGTAGTGGGGGGAGGGCATTGAAAGCCTGAATGAATTAATGATCATTAAAGAAACTGAGATAATGTTTTTAAATTTCTGTTTACCCAAGAAACTAGCTCAGATAATATTACAGGTGAAAATTACCAAACTTTCAAAGAACAAATAATCTCTCTCTTATACAAACTGTTTTTAGAGAATAGAAAACAATAGAAATATACAACTTACGAAGCTTGTACCATCTTGATACCAAAAATGGACAAAAATAGTACAAGAAAAAAGTGTATACCAACCTCACATATGAACACAAATTCAAAAACCCTAATAGAAATTCTCAGTGTATAAAAACATTCTAAAACATAACCAAAAATGTTTTTCCAGAACACAAAGATAATTCAGATGAACTAATATATCACAATAACAGATTAAGGAGAAAAAGTATGATTATCCCAATGGAAGCAGAAAAAATATTCAACAAAATTCAACACTCCTTCATAATAAAAATTCTTAGCAAGCTGAGAAAGGAAGTGAACCTAATAAAGAATACCTATCAGAAAGCTATAGTAAACATCATACTTAGCGGTGACACTGAAAACCAAGGCTTTGTTTTAAAGTCAGGAATACAACAGGTGCTCACTACCACCACTTTGATTAAACACCAATTTTATTAAACAAGAAATTCTATAGGCAAACTATTAAAACAAATAAGAGAGTTCAGAGAGGCAATGGGATACATGATCACCATATTAAAACAATATGGTAATACACAATTAAAACTGTAAATAGAAAAGACATCCCATTTACAAGATCAATAAAATCTTTAAGATAGGTGCATGTGTGTAGTTAAATGTTAAGGTTATAATATTATCATTAAATCTTATAGTCCTCATTTGACTTTTCAGGATTTGACACAGTTATTGCATCCTTCTGGAAACACTTCATTCACTTGATTTCCAAGACACCATACCCCTTCTCCTGGTTTTCCTCCTATACCTGGCTCTCCTCAGTTTCTTTTGATCATTCTACCTGTTCTCTCTGTCTCTAAAACAATGGCATGTCCCCAGGCTTTTAGTTCAGTTACATTCTTCTCCTTGGCCGTCTCTTCCAGTTTAATAATTTCAAATACCATCTAATCACTAATGATTCCCACTCTTTTTATCCTTAACCTCCCCCAAGCCCTAAAATTATAACTAACTGCCTCTTGGACATCTCTACTTAGAAGTATATTGGGCATCTCAAACTTAACATGTCCTAAATCAACCTCACAACTTGGCTCACCTTTTGTCTTCAAAATCTCAGAAAATAAAAACTACAGTCTACCAGTTAGCTTCATGCATCAAAAATCATGGAGTTATCCTTGACTCTTTTCTCTCCACACATTCAATCTATAAGCAACCTTCAAAATGTATGCTATAACCAGTGGACATAGACAACAATGCTGTGGGGACGAGATCAGGAGGAGGGTATCAATGGGGGAAAAGGAGAAACATCTGTTAACAAAAATAAATTAATTTTAAAAAATAAAAGAGATACTTCTTAAGGATGAAAAGGCTCATTCACCAAGAAGATATAATAATGATAAATTTGTGAACACTAAAAATGTAGCTATAAATTAAAAATAGAACTGAAAGATAAATCAATCAATAACTCCACAATTATGGTGAGAGATATTAGTATACTTTTCTCAGAAAGCTATAATGGGGAATATTTCAGAAAATGTATAGGAAATTTGAGCCACATCATTAACAAAATTGATTTAATTGATGTATCTAGAATATTGAACACAACAACTACATAACATACCTTCTTTTCAAGTGTATATAAAATATTGACCAAAAATGACCATATATTGTGTCTTAAAGTAAGTCCTAATAAATTTCAAAGGATTAAAATAAAATAAAAAAGATGATGATATAAAGTATATGACTTTTGTAGATAAAACTACACTCATGTCCTGGCTGATGTGGCTCAGTTGGTTGGAGCATCATCCTGTACACCTAAAGGTGGTAGGTTCAATACCTGTTCAGGCCACATACCTGGGTTGCAGGTTTGATCCCCAGTCAGGAAGTTTGTAGGAGGCAACTGATCAATGATCTTTCTCTCTCTCTATCTCTGTCTTTCGTATATATATATATATATATATATATATATATATATATGAATAATAAAATAAAACTATAACTCATTATTGAAAAATTAAAAGGCACCTAAATAAATGAAAGAATTCAATAAAAAATATTATGAATCAGAAGACTCTATAGTGTAGAGTTATCTATTTCTTTAAACTGACCATGTGATCCTAAGTAAAAACTATCATAGCACTTTTTGTGGAAATTGACAAGTTGATTTAAAATTTGCATGGAGATACAAAGGACCTAGTATTGCTAAAAAAAAATCCTTGAAGAACAGAATTAGAAGACTTAAAAATCACCAGATATCAAGACATATCATAAAGTTATTTATTCTAATAAATAAAATAAACTCACAAAAAAATGTATGCTAAATCAGACCATTTTTCACCTCCTTTCACCTCTGTCACCATTTTGGCCCAAGCACTATCTCTCTCACCTGGATTATTGCAATTAGGCGTCTAACCGGTCTTCCTCCCCCTACCATTCTTCCCTATATACTCTATTGTCCACACAGTAGTCAGATAATAATTTCATTATTATTTTTTAATCCTCACCTGAGGGCATTTTCATTGATTTTTAGAAAGAAGGAAAGGGAGAGAAAGCAGTAGAGAGAAAGAGAGAAACATCAATCAGGTGCCACCTGCACATGCCACGACCAGGGCCAGTGATCAAACCCACAACCTAGGTATGTGCTCAGACTAGAAATCAAACTCGTGACCTTTCCGTGTACTGGATAATGCTCCCACCAACTGGGCTACACCAGCCAGGCTCAGATGATCATTTTAAAACAAGGTCAGACCATGTCATGCCTCTGTTCAAAGCCTTCCAATGTTTTCCTACATCACTCAGAGTGAAATACAAAATTCTCACCGTGGCTTACAAGACTACATATCAGTGACCTTCAGCAGGGAGGAAGCTGCTCCCTAGGGAGCATGTATAAATTGCTTGAGGAGTGGGGGCAACATTTTTGCTCATTACAATGGGAAAGTGCTACTGACATTTAGTGGTCAAGGAAAAACCACAGCTCTGCTAGACATCCTGCAGGTCACAGTCAGTCCCACAAAATGAAGAGATGCCCACATCCTGCATAAATCCCAAATGTCTGGAAAGGCTTTCATGGGGTAAAAATCATTTAAGAAACATCTGAGACCAGAATCTAACTCCATTTTCTATAATTAAACATAAAATATTTCCTTCTTTAGCCCATACTATATTCTCCAGGAATGCAACTATTGTGGAAACTAGAGGAAGATTGTACTATGTTTTCTTGGAGACTTCAACAGAAGTTTTTACCATTTTAGAATAGCCTAGCCAAAGGCAACTCTGCTAGTAGTAGTTTATTCACCAAAACAACACGCCAGCTTCATTCTGCATTGGCAGCAGCTGCATACAAATATGTACAAAGGATACATGAAGTTCATTTGGTAAACTTAGAGCCAAACATAAATAATTTAGCAGAGACAGTGAAACACAGGAAATAATAAATATTTAATTGATTTTTTTAAAGTTTTAAATATATGTTATTGCCAATATCTATAATTTTTAAATACTTTTAACAAAGTAAAAATAAATTTGTCATGAAAATTACACACTGGAGTTTATTTAATTTTGAATGACCTATTGTTTTTGTTGTACTCTGCCACGGTCCACAGAGGTCTATTTCTCCAGGTCTTCTTGTATTACTCCATCTTTTTGTCCAGTCCATCATGCAGATGCATCATCTATCAGAAGATACGGCTTCCAAGGTCTTTTTACGTTCCAGAGACTGAACATGTCCTGACACATGTTGAAATCTCAAGTTGGAAAATATGAGTTGTTTTTTATATATACTTTGTCACTTTGTCCCGTGTCACAGCAGGGATTTATTCTGACACTACGCTTACCAAGAGGCCTACCTCATTTTCTCCATTTCTAAAGTCTTTCATTGGTCATAGCCTATATCTCTACTTCAGTTTATTTTCCATTTTCTCTTATGTGCACACAAGCCTCGTCTGCTGTTATTTATCCTGGCATGTATTCTAGTGCCACCTGCACTGCTTTTCCATTTTCTGGTCATTATTATACCTTATGGCTGCTTACATTCCTACCCAAAAGACATTTATTATCAGTAGATAAAAGCAGCTAACAACTTAATTTTGTCTTCCAGGGTAGTCATTTATAATTCTAAATGATAAATTACTCTCTTTTTTCCTTTACATTACAAATAGGACACTATATTAATTTTTGACATTACATGGGTAGGTGATAATGATCTATTCATTTCATGTCAGGGTAATAAAAGGGCAAACTATGTGCAATAAGAAGGGAAGGCTGGGTCTGATAGTATTGAGAACCACTGTCCCAGCTGATCTGGCTTTCTAACTTTATCTCCTACCATACCTCCAACCAAAGCTCCCTACTTTGCTGTTCCTCAAACACCGTAAGAACACTCTTGCTTTGGAGGCTTGCCGTGCTTCGTCCCTCTGCCTAAAGTACCTTCCCCCGTACATGAACTGCATGTCTTGCTCCATTACTTCCTTCAGACCCCTGCTCAAATACCATGTTCTCTTCATACAGTCCTTTCCTGACCATCTGATTTAAATATCTCTCCACCCCATCATGCTTTCTCTCTCTTATCCTGCAATACTCTTTTTTTTTTATGTCACTTATTACCACCTGAGAGACATTACTGATTTATTTACTCTCTGCCTCCTCACTCTAGAATGTAAGCCCCAAGACAGCAGGCACTTCATTTGTTCATTGCTGTTTCCCAGTGTTTTGTATAGTGCCAGATATAACAGGCACCTAGTAAAACTGAATGAATACCTTACACCTGTCATAATGGCTATTATTAAAGAGTCAACAAATAACAAGTGTTGGGTGGGAACGTAAATTGATGCACTTTCTATGGGAAACAGTATGGAGATTCCTAAAAAAATAAAAATAAAACTACCATATGTCCCAGCAATTCCATTTCTGGATATTCATCCAAAGAAAATGAAAATACTAATGAAAAAAGACATATGCACACCTACGCACATTGCAGAATTATTTACAATAACCAAGATATGGAAGCAACCTGTTTCCATCACTAGATGAATGGATAAATGGATGTGACACACACACACACACACACACACACACACACACACACACACACTGGAATATTACTCAGCCATAAAAAGGAACGAAATCTTGACATTTCCAACAACATGGATAGCCCTAGAGGATATCATGCTAAGTGAAATAAGTCAGACAGAGAAAGGCAAATATCATGTGATTTTACTTATATGTGGAATCTAAAACAAACAAACAAAACAAAACAAAACCAGACTCAAAGAAATAGATAACAAACTGATGGTTGCCAGAAGGGAGGAAATGAGGGAATGGGTGTTAAAGGTAAGGGGACTATAAGTCAGTAATATTGTGATAACTTTGCACGGTGATGGATAGTTATTCGACTTAGTGTGAGGATCACATCATAAGGCATATAAATGTCACATCACTGTTGTACACCTGAAATTAATAGATTGTATGCCAACTGCATTTTAATATTTTTTTAAAAAATGAATGGAAAGGTCAAAATGATTGGGATATTGAACATTCATTTAATATTTCATTTGAAGAAAGGTTTCCACAACTGAAAAGCCACTGGTCTTTCAAATTAGCGAAGACTCAAAAGCACAGTAGTGCACAATGCTGGTGAGGATATAGGAAAACAGATTGGTACTCACTATTTATAGGAATATAGGTGGTTCAACTTTATTAGAAGTTATGTGGAAGTATGTACTAAGAATCTTTAAAAATGCAGTATATTTAACATGTGTTGTTTTACTTAAGATCATTTTACTCTCACAGTATTATAAGGCAAGTATTATTGACTGTACTGCACAAATGAGAAAACTGAGACATCAGTAATTTTAAGGAACAAGTATATTATAAATCAAGGATCCCTCCTAGGTTATTAAACTGCAATCCCAGGGCTTTCTCCACCATTTTCCATTGTCTGCTAGTTCTCTTGTTATGTCACCTAACTCCTTAACATTAAAAATTGTGTCACATAAAATCTTTCAATTCTTAGTGCCTAGTACAATGTTCAACATTACAGGTGCTCAACAAACCTTTGTTGAAAGAGGGAATAAGTTTTTGAGCCACAAAAGTCTCCACAGAAGGTGCATGACCCATAGAGACTATGACAACTGCCCCAATATCTCTTTTACCGTATTCCATAATAATAGAATGTGAATGTAGGCACACAGTTGCCCAGGATAGTGACTTCATTTTCTTCTCTTCTGTAGCTAATGTAGTCTTGTGGTTAAGTTTTGGCTAACAAAACATAAGCAGAAGTGGTAGGCGACTTCAGACACACAGTTTTCTTGTTTAATACCTTCCTGCTGGCTGGAATGCAGATGTGATGGCCAGAGTAGCCATACTGCACCTTGAGGTGACCTTTGTAATGAGGGTCACAGTCAATGAAGCAATACGACAGCAGGATACTGGATCCCTAACTCTGTAAAACACCGTGTCAGTCCTACATTCCTGTTTATATGACCTTTTACAAGAAAGAAATAAACCTGCATCTTGTCTAAATCACTATTATTTTGGATTTTCTGATTATCAGCACCCATTAGCTGCCCAGAACTAGTTCTATTAGGACTGCCACTTACTCCCATTTCCTTGTTACTTGATATTTGGCTAAACTGATTTGGCATTGTACTCATGACAGCCTATATGAATTATGCATTCCACTTAGCATTTTCAAAGATTCCATTGTAAATGGATATTTAATAAGCGTTTTCACTTAACCCTAAAAAGCAATAGAGCAAAGTCATGCATAAAAAGCCATAATTTAGGGAACTGTTTAATAATCACTTTCCAGAGTAATAATTGATTGTCAAAGACTGTACATCTAGGCAAGTCTCAACAGTATAATGGAATCAGAACAATGAAAAGTGTCTCAGCTGTCTCAATCTTTCATTTCTTCAGAACCCTATTGCCAATGATTAAGAGATGAAGAGCTTGAGACTGGAAATGTTCTTGAGGGGAAATCTGGCTGAAATGATGAGGTCTGGCTTTAATATAATCTCCTCCTGTGTGCCTAATAAATTTGTAGTAATCCAAGCAAAGGACTGGAATTTTATTTACTGTATTATCTGTAAGATCTACAGAGAAGACAGACTACTAATTTAAATGATGGGAAAAGGGGCAAAGGGTGCAGGAGATTTTACTTATTAACAAAACTCGTCAAATCTGATGACTAGTATGATGATTAACAGTTAACTATGTGATCACGGCAATCCTATAGCCTTACTTAGATAATGTCCAAAGCACTGGCTCTCCTTCCTGCCTTTTAGGAGTTCCTGGTAAGGCCACTGACCCAACTTCATTCTCTCAAGTGGAGGGATCTCAACAAGACCCAACACGCCATAGATAATAAGATTTCAAGTATGTCAAAAGTTGATCTTCTTCCCCAAAAGAATGGGGACTCATAAACTATACCAATTGGGCTTTTTAAAAAAAGTACTTGTGGGTATTTCTTCACTTTGAGAATAGCTCAAAGACTTCAAAATAAAGTTAATAAGATGAAGTAGAAGTGGGTTGGTCTGTTACTCTGCCTTTATTTCACATGAGAGATGGCAGATAATGGAGATTTTATCTTTTATTCATATTAACAGCAACCTACGTTGGCAGAATCAGTAGTACTTGACTAAATGCACTAATTAGTGATCATATAACCAACAACGTATGTCATTACAGCCTGTAATTCGTCTCACCTATACCCTTTCACCTTATGACACAATATAGTATCTTATGTGCCCAGCCTGAGTTCCATCCCACACCCACCATCTCTACCACCACCACAGGGCTCTGTGAGCAGTAAATCCTTGCTTCTTGATGACTTTCCCAGAGCTTAGGTGTGCTGGGCTCAGAAGTCACCAGTAAGAGGCTATGGGTAGCCATCCCAGGAGAGGAAAGTGTGATGATCCTCACACTAATGCAGAGTTATTACGAAGGTGTGAGAGGGGACAATGCACAGTGAGAAATAATTCTGGTTACCTGGGGTCTAGGTCTTAAGACAGTGATGGAAAAAAAAAATGAAAATGGGGGCAAAGAGAAAGGAAGTGCCATCAACATGGCATAACAAGAATAAAAACAATTCTGGTCTGGCTATCAGAAGAACTAAATAGGTTCTTGTCCTAACTATCTAATAAGTTGTATGGCCTTGCAAAATTCACTTTCTTTCACTGGGTCTCAGTTTTGTGATCTCTAATACAAAGTTAATTAGGTTGCCGTCCAGCTTCAAATAGTATTTTAATGAAAATGTGAAGGTAAAGGAACACTTACCAAATTATCACCAAGACTCCAAAAGTTATTTTCCATATAATAAGAAAACAAAGTAAAATATGTCAAAAGTTTTATTAAATGAGAATGTATTAATTTTAGTTTCAATGCAATAGACTAAGAATTTAACCTGTTCCTACTATGCTTGAAAAAATACATAAAGATGATAAATATGACTGATTTTATCAAGCCATCTTTCTCTTCTATAGTGAGATCAAGGTTTAGCATACTTTGCAGTGAATGAAGGATATTCCTCCCAAAATGAATATATATTAAGCACAACTCAATAATGTGCTGCATTATTATGTGTATCAGACTGCTTTCATTTGGGATGAGAGATGCTTGAACATGATTGTGGTTGGCTAGTTTTCAAGACTTTTTTTTTACTGTCAAAATGGTTTATCTACCCATCCTTATTAAAACTTACATGTTTACCTATTATGCGTTAAAACAGGCATTGTATAAAAACACAGCTACCTAGCTTCAGGCAGTTTACAGCTACAGAATGATGGACTTAAATCACAACCAAATACTGTACTTTTCAGTAATAAAAAATAAACAGCTTCCCATGTACAATAAGTCAACGTGTAACCTAACTGGGATATGAAGCTGATTCAACCTACTGTCAAGGTGGCTATATTATTCTAAGCCTTATAGCAATGTTATATTTTTAAAAACTGTTTTGAATTATACAAACTCTTTCCACTTGTTTTACACAAAATAAATAAAATTATGACTTGAAAATATCACAAAATTACCTTTTAAGTAGACTAAAACTCTACAATGTTAAGGTGGCAATTAGTGCTGGATTTTAAATATGCGGTTTATCAGCTAATGCCCGCCTCATCTTCCCCTGAAAGAGATTCTAAGCCCTAGGACCAGTCCTTAAAATTTTAAAGCATTAATAAGGTCTACATTAAGAAATCAAAGTTATGCCCTGGCCGGTTTGGCTCAGCGGTTAGAGCGTCGGCCTGCGGTACAGAGAGACCCGGGTTCGGTTTCCGCTAAGGGCATGTACTTCGGTTGCAGTTTGTCCCCGGCCCTGATTGGTTGTGTGGGTGGCAGCCACTCGATGTGGCCCTTTCACATCGATGTTTCTCTCTCTCTCTCTTCCTCTCTCTCCCTCCTATTCTATCTGAATAAAAAATGAAAAAGTGTCCTCGGGTGAGGATAAAAAAAAAAAGAAAAAAAGAAATCAAAGTTACAATTCAGCTATGTATTAAAATAACAATCCACAAAGGAAAATGTTTTTATCCTAGTACCCAAAAAATTGTACCTGAAATAGCCAGAAAAGCAATTATTTTGACAACATTTAAAACTTCTTCACTTTAACTCACATGTGCTTAAAACTGGTATATGTGAAAATAGATCACTTCTAAGATTCAAATGCATTTGTCCTTTATGGTCTAAATTAAGAGACTTTATTATACAAAGAGGCAAATAAAAAATCATTTCTGCTCAGCATCTGTACTAAGAATCAGAAAAAAAAATCTAGATTTTACAATAAATTAGCAATTCATTTTTCATTTAACTCTATATTTCAATCTTGAAAGAAAATCCTCATGGAATAAGTTGATTTTGAAGAAACAACTTCTAACTTATTTCAAAACCATTACTACAATCAAACCAACAAAAGGAATACAAATTTTCCTTCAAGAACTAATATAAATATTTTATTTCCCATGTTCAAAAATGAATGAAAATTAAATACGTATGCATTTTGTATTTACTGAAAGCATCCAAATATTATCTGAAAGATTTTAGATCTTCACAAAAAAACCTGTAAATTACTGCACAAAGGGATTATGTAAAGAAAAGTGTAATGAATGTGTCTGTCACTTTGAGTATAAAAGATATGCCCAAACTAGTCCCAACCAATTGTACTGGCGTCATTTAAACAGTACAGATTGCTTTTCCTTGCCCAGATCCTGGTAAGTTCCCTGATTTATACCTCCAATGAACAAAAATGTGTTCCTAGGGTAGGGAAAGATGAAATCTGAAAAGCAAAGAGCCAAGAAAATGTTTAAATACTATGGAAAAATATGCAGCCATTTAAAAGAATATATTAGAAGCTATACATATTGATATATCTCCATTGATATATGTTGCAGAATATGTACCATATGTTTTTCATAAAGAAAGAAACCTTATATACATACATATGTGTGCATGTATGTGTACACATTTGTACTAAAGAATTAAGATAAATGTGGAAGGATAAAAAACAGTAAGTAGTGGTTACTCTTTGGGAGCTAATGAGGGCTTAAAAGAAAATACATTAGTTTCCTTATGTTAAAGAATCTGATAACATTTTAAAGTTTTTATTTTGAGATCATTATAGATCCATATTCACTTATAACAAATAATACAGAGATATCCCATCACCCTTTACCTAGCTTTCTGCAGAGGTCATATTGGGCAGAACTATAATACAATATCACAATCAGGATACCAACACTGATACAGTCAAGTCAAAACATTTCCATCACAAGGATTTTTCATATTGCCATTCTAAAGCCACACACACTTGCCACCCAGAATCCCCTATCCCAAGTCTGTCCTTAACCCCTGGCAGCCACAAACCTATTCTCCATTCCCATAATTTTGTTACTGTAAGAATGTTGTATGAAAAAAGAAATTATCTTGGAAGAGAGACTATGATGGTGGCAAATCAGGTGGAAGCTACACTAACCTCCTCCCAGAACCAATCTGGAATTACGACTAAATTCTAAAACAATCATCCTGAATAACCAATGGAAGACTAGCTGGAGAGAAGCCTAACAACCGCAAAATTACAGAAGAAGCCACATCAAGTCTGGTAGGTAGTGCAGAGCTGTGAAAGGGCTGTCCAGGCTCCCATTGGTGGCAGCTGAAATTCTGGAGGGATTTCACAGCTGCACCAGAGGTGGGGGGACATTCCCCCTGAGAAGTGTGGGGTCTAAACCTCAAGCTGAGCTCCCAACCCTAGCACACCAGAACAAGGAAATGCACCCATATAATATCCAGCTGTGAAAAGAAGAGGGGTTTCTGTCTGTGAGGGAGAGAGGACATAAAGATGCCGGCACCCCCTTAAAGGGCCAACACACAAAATTTCACTCACAACCACTCACCCTAGGCTCCTGCAGAAAGAGGGCAGAGCAGACTAGAGTTGCATGAGGAGAGGTAGGTGTTGGCGGCCCTGGGGAAAGAGCTGAAGGGTCAGCTGCCTGGATCCCTGTGCTGAGTTATTCCCCCATACTGCAGAAGCTATCTTTCTTGAGCAGAGCATCCCCCTCCATGCAGCATCAGCCTAGAAGGAAGCAGTAGCCCTACTCACTGAAATCTTTCTTGCCCCACCCTGTGGAGCTTATGCCCTACTAAAGAGTACAGCTGGAGGCTCTTTCAGTGACTAAGCCTAATAGGCAGGCTGCAAGTGGAGGTGATCTCTGGGTGCTTTGAGACATTTGCTGACCTGTTCCCAGGCCCAGTGCTGGTAAAATCCAGCCTTGCTGCATAACGTGGTGCTTTCCACACACACACCCAGGCCCAGCAGAGAAAGCCACAGGCTGTGGATCACTGATAGATCCAAACAGGTTGCCTAGGGCTAGTCACAGACAAAGTCTGACATAGGCCTACACCAGAATCCCTCTGAAGAGGCCCAGAACCAATATATCCAGTGGCCAGCTTCAGACAACAACAGAACATGATCCAATAAGCTTCACAAGCTGCATATCCACAGGGAGATATCAGCAGGCACAAAACCCTGCTGAGGCAAATTTTGCTTCATGTGATCAGCACCTGCACAACAGCTTTCACACTGTGTTGGTGGCTGAGCTTCACAGTCAGCCAGCCAGAGGGTCAATCCCATGTAGAAATGGGCCAATGGCAATCAAAACTCAATTATAACAGGAGAGCCCACTTAACATGCACAAGGGACATTCCTAGAGCACCCAGCTCAGGTGAACAAGGAGATTAAGCCACCAGGTCCCACAAGACACCTACATAACACCACCCTACCAACACTGGGAGGCAAAGCAGATCTACATAATACATAGAAACAAACACAAAGAGGCAGCCAAAATGATGAGACAAAGGAACAGGCCCCAAATGAAAGAACAAAAGATTCTGAAAAAAAAGAGCTAAATGAAATGAAGGCAAGCAATTTATCAGATATAGAGTTCAAAGTAATGATTATAAGGATGTGCAACAGCATGGAAAAATAAAATAACCGTAGAAGCCATACCAAAGGACCAGTCAGAAATGAAGAATGCAATATCTGAAATAAAGAATACACTGCACGGAATAAACAGTAGGTTGAATGAAGCAGAGGACCAAATAAGTGATTTGGAAGACAAGATTTAAAAAAACAAAAACCCTTCAATCACAGCAGCAAAAAGGAAAAAGTTTTTTTAAAGATGAGGACAGTTTAAGGGACCTTTGGGAAAATATGAAGTATAACAACATCCGCATCATAGGGGTTCCAGAAGGAAAAGAGAGCGAGCAAGGAATCAAGAACCTCTTTGAAGAAATAATGAACAAAATTATCACTAACCTGGTGACTAAAAAGGACACGAGTCCAGGAAGCACAGAGTCTCCCAAACAAGATCAACCCAAAGAGGCCCACAAAAAGACACATCATGCTTATAATGGCAAAGGTTAAAGAGAAAGAGAGAATCTTAAAAGCTGCAAAGGAAAGGTAGTTACTTACCTACAAGGGAGCTCCCATAAGACTGTCAGCTGAATTCTCAACAGAAACATTTCAGGCCAGAAGAGATTGACATGAAATATTCAAAGTGATGAAAAACAAAGACCTACAACCAAGGCTAATTTACCCACCAAGCCTATCATTTAAAATTGAAGGAGAAATAAGGAGCTTCCCAGACAAGAAAAAGCTAAAGAAATTTGTTACTACCAAACCAGTATCAAGAGAAATGTTAAAGAGCTTGCTAAAAGAGGAAGAAAAAGAAAAAGAAGGAGGAGGAGGAGGAGGAGGAGAAAGAGAAGAAGAAAAAGAAGAAGAAGAAATAAATAGAGGAACATAGTTAAAAATAAGATGGCAATAGCCCTGGCCAGTTTGGTTCAGCAGTTAGAGCATCGGCCCATGGACCAATGAGTTGCGGGTTCGATTCCAGTCAAGGGCACATACCTTGGTTGCAGTTCGTCCCCAGCCCTGGTCGGGTTGTGTGGGAGGCAACCAGTCAATGTTGCTCTATCACATCTATGTTTCTCTCTGTCTCTCTCTCCCTCCCTCCCTCCCACTCTATCTGATGATAAATAGAAAAGTATCTTCAGGTGAGGAATAAATAAATAAAATGGCAATAAATATGTACCTATCAATATTTACTTCATTGGAAATAGTTTTTATTGTTTTTTTTAGATAGAAAGGAAGGGAGAGAGGGATAGAAACATCGATGTGAGACAGAAACATCAATCAGCTGCCTCCTGCATGCCTCCCACTGAGGATCAAGCCCACAACCTGAGCATGTACCCTGACCAGGAATCGAACCAGGACCTCTCAGTCCTTGGTATGATACTCAATCCACTGAGCCACACCCACTGGGCAATCAATACTTACTTTAAATGCAAATGGCTTAAATGCTCCAATCAAAAGACATAGGGTAGCTGAATGGATAAGAAAACAAGATCTATATATATGCTGTCTTCAAGAGACACCTCAGAACAAAAGATACACACAGACTCAAAGAAAGGGGTTGGAAAAAGATATTCCATGCTAATGGAAAGGGAAAATATGTCATGGTAGCAAAACATATCTGAAAAAATAGACTTCAAAACCAAGGCTACAGTTAGAGACAAAGCAGGAAATTACATAGTGATAAAGGGAGTAATCCAACAGGAGGATATAATCCTTGTGATATAATCCTTGTAAACACTACTGCACCCAACATAGGAGCACCTAAATGTGTACAGAAGATCTTGATGGACAAAAAGGGAGAGACAGACAGTAATACAATCATAACAGAGGATTTTAATATTCCATTGACATCAGCGGATAGATCTTCCAGAGAGAAAATCAACAAGGGGATGGCAGCCTTAAATGATACTAGATAAAATGGATTTATTGATATCTTCAGAGCATTTCACTCCAAAGCAACAGAAGACACATTCTTTTCAAGTGTACATGGAACATTATCTAGAACATACCACATGATAGGACACAAAATAAGTCTCAATAAATTTAAGAAGATTGAAATCACATTAAATATCTTCTCTGATCATAGATATTACACTAAAAATTAATCACAAGAAGAAAACTGAAAAACACACAAAGACATAGAGGCTAAGTAACATGTGACTAAACAATGAATGGGTTAACAATGAGATCAAGGAAGAGGTCAAAAGAAACCCTGAAACAAATAAAAATGAGAACAGAACAACCCAAACTCTATGGGACACAGCAAAAGCAGTCCTAAGGGAGAAATTAATAGCATTACAGGCCTACCTCAAGAAATAAGAAAAATCTCAAATAAACACTCTAACTTTACACTTAAGGGAATTTGAATAAGGCCAACAAACAGAGATCAAAGTGAGTAGAAGGAAGGAAATAATAAAGCTCAGAGCAGAAATTAATAAAGTAGAATTAAAATATATATTTTTTTCTCAATAAAACCAAGAGCTGGTTTTTCGAAAAACCTTTAACAAGATTCATACAAAAAAAGAGAGAGGATCCAAATAAATAGAATAAAAAAATAAAAGAGGAGAAGTAACAACTGACACCAAAGAAATACAAAGGATTATAAGAAAATATTATGAGCAACTATATGCCAACAAATTGGACAATATGGATGAAATGAATAAATCCCTAGAAATATACAATCTTCCAAAACTAAACCAGGAAAAATCAAAGAATGTGAATAGACAGATTCAACTAGTGAAATTGAAACAGTAATCATAAAACTCCCAACAAACAAAAGCCGTGGACTGGATGGCTTCACAGGTGAATTTTACCATACATTCAGAGAAGAAATAATACCTATCTTTCTCAAACTATTCCAAAAAATTGAAGCGGAGGAAGAATTTCAAGCTCATTTTACGAGGCCACCATTATCCTAATACCAAAAGCAGATAAAGACACTACAAAGAGAGAAAATTATAGGCCAATATCCCTGATGAAAATAGATGCTAAAATCCTCAACAAAATATTAGCAAACCAAATACAACAATACATTTGAAAGATCATACACCATGATCAAGTGGGATTTATTCTAGAGCTTCAAGGTTGGTACAATATCCACAAATCAATAAATATGATACACCAAATGAACAAAATGAAAAATAAAAGCCACATGATCATATCAATAGATGAAGAAAAGGCATTTGATAAAAACCAGCAACAATGTATGATAAAAACTCTCAGTAAAGTGGGAATACCTCAATGTAATAAAGTCCATATATGACAAACCCAGAGCCAACATCATATTCAATGGGGAAAAACTACAAATGTTTCCCTTAAGACTGGGAACAAACAGAGATGCCTGCTTTCACCACTTTTATTCAACATATTACTGGAAGTCCTAGCCACAGCAATCAGACAAGAAGGATAAAAAGGCATCCAAATGGGAAAGGAAGAAATAAAACTATCATTATTTGCAGATGACATGATAATGTATATAGAGAAGATTCCACCAAAAAACTACTAGAACTAATAAATGAATTCAGTAAAGTAGCAGGATACAAAATAAATATTGAGAAATCAATTGCATTTTTATACACCAATAATGAACTCTCAGAAATGGAAACTAAGAAAACAATCCCATTCACAATTGCTTCAAAAAAGAATAAAATACCTAGGAATAAATTTAACCAAGGATGTAAAAGACCTGTACTTGGAAATGTATAAGACACTGAAGAAAGAAATTGAAGAAGATGCAAATAAATGGAAGCATATACTATGTTCATGGATAGAAAGAATTAACATAATTAAAATGTCCATACTACCTAAAGCAATCTACAGATTCACCTCAATTCCTATCAAGATACCAATGAGGTATTTCACAGAATTAGAAAAAAAGATTCCAAAAATTTATACAGAATCACAAAAGACCCTGAAAAACAACAGTGATCTTGAGAAAGAACAAAGTTGGAGGAATCACACACATCAAAGTATACTACAAGGCCATAGTTATCAAAACAGCATGGTACCGGCATAAAAACAGACATATACATTAATGGAACAGAACAGAAATAAACCCATACCTTTATAGCCAATTAGTATTTGACAAGGGAGGCAAAAACATACAATGTGTTAAAGACAGTCTATTCAATAAATGGTGTTGGGAAAATTGGATACATACATGCAGAAAAAATGAAACTAGACCACCTTCTTACACTACACACAAGAATAAACTCAAAATGGATTAAAGACTTAAATGTGAAACTCAAAACCACAAAAATGCTAGAAGTAAACAGGCAATAAAATCTCAGGCATTTGTCATACCAATATTTTTTCTGATACATCTCCTTGGGTGAAGGAAACAAAAGAAAAACATGAACAAATGGGACTACATCAAACTAAAAAGGTTTTGCACAGCAAAGGAAACCATCAACAAAATGAAGAAACAACCCACTAGATGGGAAAGTATATTTACCAATGGCACATCTAATAAGGGAGGTAATATCCAAAATTTATAAAGAACTTATAAAACTCAACACACACACACACACACACACACAAAAAAAAAAAAAAAAAAAAAAAAAAAAAAAAAAAAAACAACACATCATCCAACTAAAAAATAGGCAAAGGACCTGAATAGACAATTCTCCAGAGAAGAAATACAGATGACCAATAGACATATGAAAATATGCTCAAGGTCACTAATCATCAGAGAAATGCAGACTAAAACCACAATAAGCTATCACCTCACACCTGTCAGAATGGCTATCATCAATAAACCTACAAACAACAACTGTGGGTGAGGATGTGCAGAAAAGAATCCTTGTGCACTGTTGCTGGGAATGCAGATTGGTGGAGCCACCGTGGAAAACTGTATGAAGATACCTCAAAAAATTAAAATGGAACTGCCTTATGATCCAGTGATTCTACTTCTGGGAATTTATCCAAATAAACATGAAACACTAATTTTAGAGAATATATACACCCCTATATTCATTGCAGCATTATTTACAATAGCCAGGATTTGGAAGCATCCCAAGTGTCCATTAGTAGATGAGTAGATAAAACACCTATGGTACATTTACACAATGAAATACTACTCAGCCTTAAAAAAGAATATTTTACCCTTTGCAATGGCATATATGGACCTGGAGAACATTATGCTAAGTGAAATAAGCCAATCAGAAAAAGACAAGTACCATATTATTTCACTCATATGTGGAATCTAATGAACAAACAGAAATAACAAGCAAAATAGAGACAGACTCATAAATAGAGAGCAGGCTAACAGCTCAGGGGTGGGAGTGGCAATGAGTGGGGGTTTGGGGTGGAGGGATTGAGCAAAAAAGAGACAAAGAACTCATGGAGACAGACAACAGTGTGGTGATTGTGGGGGCTAGAGGTGGAGGAGGGTATAGAAGGCATAAATGGTGACAGAAAAAAATAAATAAAAATATATCTAAAATAAAAAGAATATTGTATACATGGAATTACACAGTATCTAACAAGATTGGCTTTTTTGGACAAGAGGAAAGACGGCTGAAGTCTAAAGAAGTTCGGTCCACTTGTTCCAAGGACAGGACTGGACTTGAGGCTAAACTGCAAAACATTGAACTTGAAAAACCACCTGAAAACAGCTAACTGGAAATACTGCAAGTGGGGAGTGTGAAGAAGGGACAGAAGAAAATGTGAAGCCGGTGAGTGAACTTGTGCAGAAGTGCAGCGCGGCTGGGAAGACAAAGGGAAGGTGCAACAGTGCACCTCCTGCCCCCTGGGAGAAGGGGGACTCAGCCCCATATGGAGATCTCCAAACGAAAGCAACAGAGAAGGGAAGGGAAGCCCACGTAGCATCAGACAGTGGGAATCAGAAGTGATTTGGCCCACCAGGGAGACTCGGCACTATCCCAGGCTAAAAGCCAGTGCATGGTTACACGATCAGCCTGGAAAGCTCCCCCTGATTGTGGGAGCTGGAAAGGCCACAGTGCAGAACCGCACATCTGAGTGGGGGTCTGAGCAGATCACACAGCAGTGAATCTGAGGAGCCAGGTATTCGCTGAAAGTACTTTGATGGGGGCTAGCCAAAGTGTCTGGGGAAAGAAGTATGTTCCTCCCCACCTTGAACCTCGAGTGAAGTGGAGGCGTCCATTCCCCTACCTGTGGAACAGCTCTGGACTGGAAATCAGCACCTCAGCAGCAGGACTTAGCAGTGCTGGGGAGTCAGAAGTCTGGCTGGGTGGGAGCCTGGGCATAAGCCTTGCCCAGTAGGAGCCTGAAGAGCTGAAAGATTAAAGAGCCAAGCAGGGCACTGTGTTTTTTTCTCCATTTTTTTTTCTATTCTTCCCTAGTTGGGGTGGAGACCAGAGGATGCCAGCAAACTAGACCAAACTGAGGCATTGGAAGAAGACAAAGAGACTGCCTACCCTTCCTATAAGCTATAGGCACCACCACCAACACAAATCTATTTAAACCACCCTGACTAGAACTGATACCCTGCAGAGCTCAGTGGCACAGGGGAAGGAAATGCAGCCTAGAACAAATAAATACAAGTGGTGAACCCCAAGGGACCCAGCCTCTGGGCTAGGGAAGCCCCATCTGCAGGACTACCTGGGATACCACCCTGCAGGGCTTCAGCCTGGAGGCCCAGGGCTAGAGAGGGACAGTGGTTCACATTGGCCTGCACCAGAGAACTTCCCAAGAGGACAGGGACTCACACCCAAGGGGTCAGATCCAACAACATCAGAGAAAAATCCAATGAGCTCCATAAACAGCAGATCCAAGATTTTTTTTGTTGTAGTGGTGGTTATTTTGGTGTGTGTGTTTTTATAATTTTTAATTCAATTTTTGTCTTTGCTTTCCTTTTCCCATTCTATATTTTATTCAATTTAGCATTATTACTTTCTAAAATTATTATTATTATTTTAGTAATTGTTTTCAACCATTTCTTTTTATACTTACCTTATTTCTGGTCTCTGCCTTTTTTGCTTTCATATACTTCCCCCCCCCCACCCCCTTCTTCCTCTCCTAACTCTTTTGGTCTCACACCTTCTAGTATTCTGTGTATGTATATGTGTGTGTGTGTTTTCTGTTTGTCTTTTCATCTTTTTTTTTGATCCTGGTGTTCTTTTAATTGTTAATGCTGATATTTTTTTCATGTTCTTTTTACTTCTCTTCCAATTCTTTTGGTCTCATGCCTTCTAGTATTCCTCTATCTGTCTGTCTATCTATCTATCTATCTATCTATCTATCTATCTATCTATCTATCTATCTGTCTGTCTGTCTGTGTGTGTGTGTGTGTGTGTGTGTTTTCAGTTTTTTCATTTTTAATCTTTTTATTGAGGCTGGTGCTTTTATCATTAGTGATGCTTTTTTTTTTTTTCAGGTTCTTTTTAGTTTGGTCTGATTTTACCTTGCCTTCTTTATTTTCCTTATTTTCCTCTCCCTCTTCTAATTCATTTGGTCTCATACCTCCTAGTATTCTTTATGTGTGTGAGTGTGATTTTTGTTTGTGTGTCTTACTCTTTTTGTTGAGATGGTTGCTTTTATTATTGTTGATGCTGATATTTTTAGGGTGTTCTTTTTGGTTTGGGATGGTTTTTATTTGTTTTGTTCTGTCAACACCTATATAGCAGTAGGCATGACAGGATTGACAGGGTAGGGGTTTGAGACTCACAGTTAACAACCCTAAGGGCTGAGCCCACCCAAAACTGGACAACAGCAATCAAGACTCAACTTCAACAAAGGAGTCCACATAACTCACACAAGAGTCATCCTGGAGCACCCAGCTCAGAAGATCAAGGAGACTACTCCATTGGGTCCCACAAAAATGCCATCACACCAAGACTGGGAGGCACAGCAGTCTTATTTGATACAAACTGACCTGCCTCCACATCCCAATATGCCTCAGCTGGCCCAAAATTACCAGATTGCTAAATTGATGAGACAAAGAAACAACCTCCAAATGAAAGAAAAGGAGGAATCACCAGAAAGGGAACTACATGAAATGGAGGCAAGCAGTTTGTCAGATAAAGAATTCAAAGCAATGTTTGTAAGGGTGCTCAAACAACTTAGAATTACAAGCAACTTAATGAGATTTATACCAGCATAAAAAAGGAGATAGAAGCTATGAATAAAATCAACTGAATCTGAAGAATGACATAGCTGACATAAAAAAATATCCTGAAAGAATTTAATAGTAGATTAGAAGAAACTGAAGACTGAATCAGTGAGTCAGAAGATAAGGTAGAAAAAATATCCAATTAGAGCAGCAAATGGGAAAAAAATTAAAAGGAGGAGGAGAGTTTAAGGGAGCTTTGACACAACATAACACATAACAACATTTGCAACATAGGGATACCAGAAGGAGAATAAGCAGAGAATGGAATAAAGAACCTGTTTGAAGAAATAATGACAGAAAACTTCCCTAAACTAGTGAAGGAAAAAGTCACACAAGTCCAGGAAATACAGAAACTCACAACCAAGATAAACCCAAGGAGACCCATCATAATTAAAATGGCAACTATTAAAGACAAGAAAATAATCTTGAAGGCAACAAGACAGAGACAGAAATTTACCTACAAGGGGGATCACATTAGACTGTCAGCTGATTTATCAACAGAAACACTGTGGGCCAGAAGGGAGTGGCATGAAGTATACAACGTAATGAAAAACAAGTGTGTGAATCCAAGACTGCTCTATCCAGCAAGGTTATCATTCAAAATCGAAGGTGAAATAAATAGCTTCACAGACAAGACAAAAAAAACAAAAACAAAAAAAAAACACTAAAGGAATTTAATACCACTAAAGCAGTACTGCAAGAAATGCTAAAAGGACTGTGGGAAGAAGAAGAAGAGAGAGAGAGAGAGAGAGAGAGAGAGGAACATAGGCATAAAAAATAAAAATGGCAACAAATAAGTACCTATCAATAATAACTTTAAATGTAAATGGATTAAATGCTCAAAAAATAAAATAAAATAACAGAGTAGCTGAATAGATAAGAAAACATGACCCATATATATGCTGTCTACAAGAAACCCACCTCAGAACAAAAGACTCACACAGGATGAAAGTGAAGGGATGGAAAAAATTTTTCCATGCAAATGTAAATGAATAAAAAGCTAGAGTAGCAATGCTCATATCTGATAAAATATACTTCAAAATGAAGGCCATAATAAGAGACAAAGAAGGTCACTACATAATATTAAAAGGATCAACCCAACAGGAGGCTATAACCCTGGTAAACATACATGCACTGAATACAGGAGCACCAAAATATATTTAAAAACTTCTAGAGGACTTCAAGGAAGAGATAGACAGCATCACAATCATAGTAGGGAACTTTAACACCCCACTGACATCACTGGATAGCTCTTCTAGTCAAAAAAATTAACAAGGAAACAGAGACTCTAAATGATGCAACAGATCAGCTGGATTTAATCGACATTTACAGAACATTTCACCCGAAAGCTGCAGAATATATAGTCTTCTCAAGTGCACATGGGACATTCTCAAAGATAGACCACATGTTAGGACACAAACTAAGTCTCTACAAGTTCAAGAAGACTGAAATTATATCAAACATCTTCTTGGATCACAATAGCATAAAACTAGAAATCAATTAGAATAAAAACACTCAAAACAATCAAACACGTGGAGGCTAAATAGCATGTTATCAAATAATGAATGGGTTACCAATGAGATCAAGAAAGAAATAAAATAAAAATCTCCTAGAAATTAATGAAAATGAACACACAACAACACAAAATCTATAGGACACAGCAAAAGCAGTCCCGAGAGGAAAGTGCATAGCAATACAGGTTTACCTCAAGAAACAATAAAATTTTCTAATAAACAATCTAATCCTGTTACTTAAATAATTAGAAAGAGACCAAAAAGAAAAACCCAGAGTTAATAGGAGGGAAATAATAAAGATCAGAGTGGAAATAAATGACATAGAGACTAAAAAAACCAATACAAAAGATCAATGAAACCAAGAGCTGGTTCTTTGAGAAGATAAAGAAGATTGATCAGGACTTCCGGTCAAGATGGCGGCATAGGTAAACGCGGTATCGCGTCCTCCCACAACCACATCAAAATTACAACTAAACTATAGAACAACCATCATTCAAAACCGCCTGAAATCAAGCTGAATGGAAGTCCTACAACTACGGAATTAAAGAAGAAGCCGCATCGAGACTGGTAGGAGGGGCGGAGGCGCGACAGGCTGGTCCCACACCCACGTGTGGCAGATAAAAATTGGGATACCTCGGCTGGGAAGGTCCTCCCAGAGGGCTGAGGGGTCCTCGTCCCACACCAGGTGCCCAGCTCAGGGTCCCAGTGCCAGGAAGAGAATCCCCATAACTTCTGGCTGGAAAAACCAGCGGGAACTGAGGCTGAGGCGGCTGGAGCCCCCGCAGCTCCTCTTAAAGGGCCCGCGCTCGGACTTACTCGGACTCCCACCCTCCGGGCTCCAGCGTCGGGGAGGCAGCCTGAAAGGCACCAAAGACATACAGGGAAGAACTGAGCTGTTTGGCATTGGAGCGAGGGCTGGAGAGGCAGCTTTCTCCTGGACAGACGTGCTAACAGAGGCTTTTGTTCCTTTGGTGAGCCCTTCCTGAGCCGGCAGACGCCGCCATATCTGGGACTCCAGCAACCTGGCTCACACTGTTGGCCCCGCCCTGGTGATTCCCTGAGGCCCCGCCCCACCCAACTTCAAGGCTCACCCAAGCTGTTGCCAGTTGCTTCACCATAGGATTGGCCTGTCTTGGAGCCTGCTTCAGCTTTTCCTAAAATCATTCAAACAAGCAGCATCTGGTCTCAGCTAGCCCTATACCTCTTGCTAAGTAATACATAGGAACAAACAGAGGGAGGCAGCCAAAATGAGGAGACAAAGAAACAGGTCCCAAATGAAAGAACAGAACAAAACTCCAGGAAAAGAACTAAGTGAAATGGAGTTAAGCAACCTAACAGATGCTGAGTTCAAAATACTGCTTATAAGGATGCTCAATGGACTTAGTGAGAACCTCAGTGAACTTAGAGAGGGCCTCAAGAGCATAAAAAAGAACCAGTCAGAAATGAAGGAGGCACTAACTGAAATAAAGAATAGTTTACACAGATGCAGTAGTAGAGTAGGTAAATCCAAGAAGCAAACCATCAATTTGGAATATAAGGAAGCAAAAAACACCCAATCAGAACAGCAAAAAGAAAAAAGAATCCAAGGAAATGAGGATAGTGTAAGGAGCCTCTGGGACAACTTCAAGCGTGCCAACATTCGCATCTTGGGGGTGCCAGAAGGAGAAGAGAGAGAACAAGAAATCGAAAACCTATTTGAAACAATAATGGCAGAAAACTTCCCTAACTTGGTGAAGGAAACAGACATACAAGTCCAGGAAGCACAGAGAGTCCCAAACAAGATGAACCCCAAGAGGCCCACACCAAGACACATCATCATCAAAATGCAAAAGGTTCAAGACAAAGAGAGAATCTTAAAAGCAGCAAGAGAAAAGCAGTTTGTTACCTACAAGGGAGTTCCCATAAGACTGTCAGCAGATTTCTCAAAAGAAACTTTGCAGGCCAGAAGGGAGTGGCAAGAAATATTCACAGTGATGAAAAGCAAGAACCTACAACGAAGATTACTCTATCCTGCAAAGCTGTCATTTAGAATCGATGGCCATATAAAGAGTTTCCCAGACAAGGAAAAGCTAAAGGAGTTCATCACCACCAAACCATTATTATATGAAATGTTGAAGGGTCTTCTTGAAGAAAAAGATAAAAAAATATGAACAAACAAAATGGCAATAAATGCATATCTATCAACAATTGAATCTACAAACAAAATGAACAAGAAGAACAGAAACATTCTCATAGATACAGAGAACTTTTGTTGGTTACCAGATGGGTAGGGGCTGGGGGGAGGGGTGAAAAAGGTGAAGGGATTAAGAAGTATAAATTGGTTGTTAGACTGACAAACCTCAAAGGGAAGGGGGGTTGGGGGGTGGGAAGAAATAAACCAAAGAACTTATATGTATATATGCATAACTAATGGACACAGACAACACTGTGGGGAAAAGCAAGAGGGGGGCGGAAATGGGGAGGAGGGGGGCAATGGGGGAAAAATGAGGAACATCTGTAATACATTCAACAATAAAATTTAAAAAATAAATAAATAAATAAATAAACACTGTTTATGCAGGAAAAAAAAAAAGAAGATTGATCAACCTTTAACCAGATTCACCAAGAAACAAAGAGAGAGGACCCAAATTAATGTCAGAAACAAAAGAGGTGAAGTAACAACTGACACCACAGAAATACAAAGGATTGCAAGAAAATACTATGAACAATTATATGCCAAAATATTGGACAACCTAGGCAAAATAGACAAATTCCTGGAATCATACAGTCTTCCAAAACTCAACTGGAAAGAGTCAGAAAACCAGAACAGATCAATAACATTAAGGAAATAGAAGCAGTAATCAATATACTCCCAGCAAACAAAACCCTTGGTATGGACAACTTCACAGGGGAGTTTTACCAAACATTCAAAGAAGAACTAACACCAACTCTCCTCAAACTATTCCCAAAAATTCAAGAGGAAGGAAGATTTACAAGCTCTTTTTATGAGGTCAGCATAATCCTAATCCCAAAACCAGATAAAAACACTACAAAGAAAGAAAATTACAGGCCAATATCCTGATGAACATAGGTGCAAAATCCTCAACAATTGTTTAGCAAATCGGATCCAGCAATACATTAAAAAAATATATACACCATGACCAAGTGGGATTTATTCCAGGGATGCAAGGCTGGTACAATATTTGCAAATCAATAAATGTGATACACCACACAAACAAAATGAAAGATAACTATCATATGATCATATCAATAGATACTGAGAAAGCATTTGACAAAATCCAGAACTCACTTTTGATAAAAACTCTCAAGAATGTGGGAATAGAAGATATCACAGGTAACATTTCCTTTCTTGAGTATTTTTTCCTAGAGTTGATGATTGCAAAGATTTTTTTTTCCCCATCAGATACTTAGTTTTCTATTTATACATCACTAATTTATCCCTAAACTCTTTAATAAAATATGTTTACATACCCTGAGTACTGAGCTTTATTTATTTTAATTAATTAATTAATTTTTTATTACAGATATCCCTGCTTTTTCCCCTATTGACACCCTCCTCCCCACTCCCACCACCCCCACCATCAGTGCACTATTGTTTGTGTCCATTGGTTATGCATATATGCATATAAATTCTTTGGTTTATCTATCACCACCACCCCCCACCATCCTTTGTTCTGAGGTTTGTCAGTCTGTTCCCTACTTTCATGTCTCTGGATCTATTTTGTTCATCAGCTTATTTTCCTCATTATATTCCACAAGGAAGTGAGATCATGTGATTCTTGTCTTTCTATGACTGACTCATTTCACTTAGCATAATACTCTCCAGGTCCCTCCATGTCACCTCAAATATTAAGAGATCATTTTTTTTTATAGCTACATAGTATTCCTTTGTGTATATGTACCATAGCTTTTTTATTGACTCATCTACTGATGCACACTTGGGCTGTTTCCAGATCTTAGCTATTGTAAATAGTACTGCTCTGAACATGGGGGTACATATTTTCTTTCTGATTGGTGTTTAAGGATTCTTAGGATATATTCCTAGAAGTGAAATCACTGGGTCATTTAAATTTTTTGAGGAAACATCATGTTGTTTTCCACAGTAGTTGCACCAGTCTGCATTCCCACCAGCAGGGTACTAGAGTACCCTTTTCTCCATGTCCTCTCCAGTACTTTTTGTTTGATGATTTGCTGATGGCTGCCATTCTGGCAGGTGTGAGATGATACCTCATAGTCATTTTAATCTGCATCTCTCTGGTGATTAGTGATGACCATTTTTTCATGTCTCTTGGCCATTTGTATGTCCTGTTTGGAGAAGTGTCAATTAAGGTCCTTTGCTTATTTTTTTTTAATATTTTTTTCTTTTTATTGATGTTAGAGAAAGGGAGAGATAGAAACATCAATGGGAGAGAACATCAACTGGTCACCTCCTGCATGCCCCCCACTGGGCCCACAGTCTGGGCATGTGCCCTGACTAGAAATCAAAGTGGCAACCTCTTGGTGCATGGGTCAATGCTCAACCACTGAGCTACACTGGCCAGGCCTTCTGCTCATTTTTTAATTGGATTCTTTGTCTTCTTTTTGTTGAGTTGTATGAGTACGCTATATATTTAGGAAATTAACCCCTTAGCCAATGTATCATGGGCAAATATGTTCTCCCATACAGTGGGTTCCCTTTTCGTTTTGATGCTGGTTTCCTTTGCAGTGAAGAAGCTTTGGTTTGATGTAATCCCATTTACTACTTTTTTCCTTTGTTTCCTAGGTGATGTACCAGTGAAAATTCTGCTTCATGTGATGTCTGAGATTTTGCTGCCTACATTTTCTTCTTGGATTTTTATGGTTTCATGAGTAACATTTAAGTCTTTTACCCATTTTGAGTTTATTCTTGTGTATGGATAACTTGGTGGTCTAGTTTCATTTTTTTGCATGTAGCTGTCCAATTTTCCCAACACCATTTATTGAAGAAACTGTTTTTTCTCCATTGCATGCTTTTGCCTTCTTTGTCAAATATTAATTGAGCATAATGCCTTGGGTTGATTTCTGGGTTCTCTGTTCTGTTCCATTGATCTATTAGCCTGTTTTTTTTGTGTTTGTGTGTGTGTTTTTTTTTATCCTCACCCGATGACATTTTTCCATTTTTTGTTCAGATTCAGTGGGAGGGAGAGAGAGGAAGAGAGAGAGAGAGAGAGAAACATCGACGTGAAAGGGACACATTGAGTGGCTGCCTCCCGCACGACCAACCAGGGCCGGGGACAAATTGCAACTGAGGTACGTGCCCCTAGCGGGAACCGAACCCGGGTCTCTCTGGACCGCAGGCTGATGCTCTAACCACTGAGCCAAACAAGCCAGGGCTATTAGCCTGTTCTTGTGTCAGTACCAGGGTGTTTTGGTTACAATGGCTTTGTAGTATAACCTGATATTTGGTATTGCGATCCCTCCAACTTTGTTCTTGTTTTTCAAGATTGCTGTGGCTATTTGGGGTCTTTTTTGGTTCCATATAAACTTTTGGAGTATTTTTTCTAGATCTTTGAAATATGCCATTGGCATTTTTAATGGGTGGTGGTGGGGAGTGGGGAAGAGGGTTTCAATAGGGGCGAAAGGAGGAACATCTGTAATAAAAAAAAATAATTTTTTAAAAAGATTGGCTTTTTGTTTTCTTCAGCATAATTTTCTGAATATTCATCCAGTTTTCAGGTACCAGTTCTTCATTTCTTATTATTGCTTAATAATATATCCATTTGCTCCTTGAAAGACATCTGAGTTGTTTCTTCTTTTTAGTTAAGTAATACAAGTAGCCATGAGCATACATATTTTTTGTTTAAATGTGTTTCCATTTCTCTAGGATACGTGCATTTCTTAATTTTTATCCCATAAATTTTGACATGTTATATTTTAATTTTAATTTAGCTCAATGTCTTCTTTTTTTTTTTTTTCCCCAGTTCTCTGAGACTTCCTTATTGATCCATGGACTATTTAGAACTGTATTGTTTAGTTTCCAAGTGTTTAGAGATTTATAAATTATCATTTTGTTATTGATTTCCAGTTTGAGTCCATTATGGTCAAAGAATATACTCTGTATGATTTCTTTTAAATGTATTAAAGTGTGTGACTCAGATATGAGCTTAGTAATGTGTTCCATGGACAGTTAACCAAAATGTGTATTCTGTTGTTGTTGGATGCAGTGTTCTATAAATATAGATTAGATCCTGGTAGTTGATGGTATTATTAAGCTCTATATGCTTGGTGAATTTTTGTCTAGCTTTGCTATGAATTATTGAGAGAAGGATGCTGAAGTCTTCAACTATAATTGTGGATTTGTCTATTTCTTCTTTCAGTTTTTACTTCACATATTTTTTAGCTCTATTATTTGCTTCATACACATTTAGGATTGTTTCGTCTTCTTGATGGATTCACGCTTTTATCATATTGTAATGTCCTCTGTATCTCTGGTAATTTTCTTTGTTCTGATGTCTATTTTATATGAAATGAATACAGTCACCCCTGCTTTCTTTTAATTAATATATACATGACATATATTTTTCATCCTTTAACTTTAAACTGTCTATGTCATTAAATGGAAGTAAGTTTTTATAGACAATATATAGTTGCCTAGCCACTTGCCAGTCTCTGTCTTTCAATTGGTGTTTTTGGACCATTTATATTTAATGTAGTTATTGATGTGTTAGATTTTTAAGCTGTCACTTTATTTTTTGTTTTCTTTCAGTTCTGCTTTTTGTGTTTCTCTTTACTTTTACCTACCTTCCAATGGGTTACTTAACAGTTTACAGAATTCTATTTGATTTATCTATCATGTTTTATAAGTAAATCTTTTGTATAGTTTTTTTATTGATTGCTGTGGGTATTATATATAGATAACATCACAGTATAATAGAATTGTCATTTTCCAATTAGAGATAAGCATAGAAACCTTACCTCCTTTTATGTCTGTTTATCTCCCTATTCATACTTGTCTTATATATTTCCTCTACATACATTTAGAACCACATCAAACAGTGTTATAATTTTAGCCTCAACCATCAAATACAATTTATAAAGCTCAAGAAGAGAAGAAACATCTATTGCATTTAGCCATGATTTTTGTTTATTACGTTCTTCCTTCCTGGTGTTCCATGAGTCCTTTTTTCCACTTGTTTCCTTTCTGTTCAGAGAACTTCCTTTCGCCATTCTTTTAGGGTAGAACTTCCAGTAACAAATTCTCCTAGCTTTCCTTCATCTGACAATGTGTTGCTTCCTTCTTCGTTCCTGAAGGATCATTTAACTGGATATAGAAATCTGGGTGAACAGTGCTTTCCTTTCAGCACTTGAAAAAGGTTGTGCCCATTCCTTCTGGCCTCTACGGTTTTTCATGAGAAATCACTGTCATTCAATTTGTTCTCTCCTATAGGTAACACACTGTTTCTCTCTCACTGTTTTCAAGATTTGTTCTTTTTCTTTAATTTTCAAAGTTTGACTACTATATGTTTGGGTGTGGATTACTTTGGGTATCTTTGGTTTTGGGTTCATTCAGCTTCCAGAACTTCAATGCCATGAAGAACTTTTGCTATAGTCCTACAGTTCCCTTCAGCTCTATTCATTTTTTTCTCAGTCTATTGTCTTTCTGGATTCAGATTGAATAAGTTGTATTGTTCCATCTTCAAGTTTAGTGACTCTTTCCTCTGTCCTCTCTAATAAGCTACTGAACTATCCATTGAGTCTGTAGTTCAATTATTATAATTTTCTGTTCTAAAATGTTCCTTTGGTTCCTCTTTTGTCTCCTATTTCTTTACTGAAACTTTCAATTTCTATGCTAAGACTTTCTATTTTTTCATTGTTTCAAGTGTGCTCATAATGGCTATTGAAGCAATTTTTTAAGTCTACTTTAACATTTTTTCAGATAAGTCTAACATTTCTATAATCTAAATGTTAGTATCTATTGTCTTTTATTCTTTCAAGTAAAGATGCTTCTGGTTCGTAGTATGTCAAATTATTTTCTATGAAAACATGAACATTTTGGGTATTATGTTATAAAATCTTATTTAAACTTTCTGTTTTAGCTGGCTTCCTTTGACACTGTTTTAGTAGAGGCAGTCAGGGGAGGGCACAAGTTGCATCATTACTACCAGGTAGGGGTAGTAGTCCAGGTTCCCAACTTGGTCTCTGTTGACACCAAGGATGGGGGCCTTCTTGTTATTGCAGGGAGGAAGTAGGAATTCTGGCGCCTGCTAGGCCTCCACTGACATCATTCTGATTGGGAAGGATAAGAATGTCTCATTATTGTTCCCCACATGGCCTCCAAAGACACATAGGGAGAGAGAAAGGGTGGCATCTTGACTGTCAAGCAGTGTTGAAAATCTTGACTCTCCATGGACACCACCACGGACTCTTCACTGACTCTCACCTGGGAAGAAGTTTGGGGTACCTCATTAAAAACTAGTAATATTAAAAGTCTAGGCTCCCCACCTAGCCTTGCCTGGTAGGGGCTGGAATGGGGCCATAGGTTTTTCTGCAGTGCTTCACTAGAGCAGCACAATTATTGCCTAAAAGTTTTGTCTTGCTATGCTGCCCCTTTCTTAGTCCTTTGTCTAAAGCAAGTAAGTTGGGGAGGGTAGTTTTTCTGTCTGAATCCAATGGCATTCTAGGTTGCCAGCTTCTTTAGCTGCATGTCTGAGATGTATGTGGCAAAAAGAAAACCTGAGAACACATCGCTATGTAATTCTTTGAATTCTGAAGTCCTTAGCCACTCTGTCTCTTTCTCTCCAATTTTGAGAGTCTTCTCACATTTGTCATATATAATGTTCAGGGTTAGTACTTAGTTGTACTTAGCAGGAAGAATAGGGAAAAATGCATTTATTTCATCTTCCCTGAAGTGGAAATAGAATAAGTTTTATCATATAACATTTTCTTATGAGCTATACATTATTCGTTTATAAGAGACCTTGAAACATGAATTCCCTCTTATCTAAGTCATGTTAAGCCAAGAACAACTACACATAAAAGAAGCAAGGATGGGCTGGCTTCTTCATCCTCAATTAACATCTGGAAGTTAGTCTCTAAATTCCAGTCTTATATAATTAGGATGTTTTTTGTGAGTGATGATGCTGAACTCCTCAGTAAAACAAACATAAGACCTTATAACATTTCTAACACTCCTGCTATACGCACACTGTTTAGGCCAGTGGTTCTCAACTGGATAGGGGGATGGGGGATCAATTTTGCCCTTCTCCCCAGGGTGTCATTTTGGCAACATCTAGAGATATTTTATTGTTATGACTTCAGGGGGAAGGAGGCAGAGGATTATGCTACTGTCATTCTACAGTTCTATAAGAAAGCCACCCACAGTGAAGAATTATCCAACCCAAAATGTCAACAGAGCCAAGGCTGAGAAACACTGGTTTACATATCTGACCTACATTTGACAGATAAATTTAATCTTTAGGTGTTCTGTGCACCTGTTAGCCAATGCAATTATTTATGGAACTCTGAACACTAGGTCTGGAGGGGCCTTACCCAAGCACTAAACAGAGACAACACCCTGCTGAGACAGTCTTATCCTTTGCCTTTCCCTCTAGGGGTTGCTCTGTGGCTCCAAGTAAACATGTTTATTTTTTATTTATTTATTTTTTTAATTATAAAGGCTTTATTATGATTTAACATTTGATAAGGCTAGTCCCCTATCCACCTGTCACACATACAAACATTGCTTTTCTTTTTCATATATACTTTACAAACAACTTGTCTAGCTCAAAAGAAAAAAAAGTATTTTTAATTGAATCACATTAGGGAAAATTGACAACTTTAGGACAATGAGTCATTCAATTTAAGAAGATGTCTTTTGATTTATTCAAGTGAGCTTTTTATGCCTTTCAAAAGTTCTTATAGTTTTTTATATGTTTTTTATTAAAATAATTTTTATTTTTTTTATTTATTTTTTTTATTTTTTATTTTTTTTTATTAATTTATTTTTGTTACAGATGTTTCTCCTTTTTTTCCCCATTGACACCCTCCTCCCCATCCCCCCACCCCATCCCCAGCTTTGTTGTCCATGTCCATCAGTTGTGTATACATGCGTATAAGTTCTGTGGTTTATCTCTTCCCTCCCCCCCACCCCCTCTTCTGAGGGTTGTCAGTCTGTACCCTACTTT
Source organism: Tadarida brasiliensis (assembly GCA_030848825.1). Lineage (NCBI taxonomy): Eukaryota > Metazoa > Chordata > Mammalia > Chiroptera > Molossidae > Tadarida > Tadarida brasiliensis. The sequence continues at coordinate 165,276,093 of CM061257.1, forward strand.
CACATCTCTGGGTCTACCCTGTTCCCCATACTGTTATGTTTATTATATTCCACAAATGAGTGAGATCATGTGATATTTTTCTTTCTCTGCTTGGTTTGTTTCGCTTAGGATAATACTCTCGAGGTCCCTCCATGTCGTCTCAAAGGATAAGAGATCTTTCTTTCTTACAGCTGCATAGTACTCCATTGTGTATATGTACCACAGCTTTTTTATCCATTCATCCACTGATGGGCACTTGGGCTGTTTCCAGATCTTAGCTATTGTGAATAGTGCTGCAATGTACATGGGAGTACATATATTCTTTCTGATTGGTGTTTCAGGTTTCTTAGGGTATATTCCTAGAAGTGGGATCACTGGGTCAAATGGCAGTTCAATTTTTAATTTTTTGAGGTAACACCATAGTGTTTTCCACAGTGGCTGCACAAGTCTGCATTCCCACCAGCAGTGTACTAGAGTCCCCTTTTCTCCACACCCTCGCCAACACTTGTTGTTTGACGATTTGTTGATGGCGGCCATTCTGACAGGTGTGAGGTGATACCTCATTGTTGTTTTAATTTGCATCTCTCTGATGATTAGTGATGTTGAGCATTTCTTCATATGTCTCTTAGCCATTTGTATGTCCTGTTTGGAGAGGTGTCTATTTAGTTCCTCTGCCCATTTTTTAATTGGGTTCTTTGTCTTCCTTTTGTTGAGTTGTATGAGCACTCTATATATTTTGGAGATTAACCCCTTATCTGATGTATCATTGGCAATTATGGTCTCCCATACAGTGGGTTCTCTTTCCGTTTTGATGGTTGTTTCTTTTGCTGTGCAGAAGCTTTTGAGTTTGATGTAGTCCCATGTGTTCATTTTTTCCTTTATTTCTGTTGCCTTCGGTGATGTATCAGTGAAGATTCTGCTGCGTATGATGTCTGAAATTTTGTTGCCTACATTTTCTTCTAGGATTTTTATGGATTCGCGAGTCACATTTAAGTCTTTTACCCATTTTGAGTTTATTCTTGTGTATGGTGTAAGTTGATGGTCTAGTTTCATTTTTTTGCATGTAGCTGTCCAATTTTCCCAACACCATTTATTAAAGAGGCTGTCTTTGCTCCACTGTATGCTCTTGCCACCTTTGTCAAATATTAGTTGAGCATAATGTCTTGGGTCAATTTCTGGATTCTCTGTTCTGTTCCACTGGTCTATATGCCTGTTCTTGTGCCAATACCAGGCTGTTTTGATTATAGTAGCTCTGTAGTATAATCTGATATCTGGTATTGTGATCCCACCTACTTTGTCCTTCTTTTTCAAGATTGCTGTGGCTATTCGGGGTCTTTTTTGGTTCCATATGAACTTTTGGAGTATTTGTTCTAGTTCTGTGAAATATGTCGCTGGTATTTTGATTGGGATTGCATTGAATCTATAGATTGCTTTGGGTAATATGGACATTTTAATGATGTTAATTCTTCCAATCCATGAACAAGGTATGTGCTTCCACTTTTTTATATCTTCCTCTATTTCTTTTTTCAATGTCCTGTAGTTTTCTGCAAATAGATCCTTTACTTCTTTGGTTAAATTTATTCCTAGGTATCTTAATTTTTTTGCCGCGATGGTAAATGGGATTGCTTTTTTAGTTTCTCTTTCTGTGAGTTCATCATTGGTGTATAAGAATGCCGTCGATTTCTTGACGTTTATTTTGTATCCTGCTACTTTGCCAAATTCATTTATTAGGTCTAGTAGATTTTTGATGGAGTCTTTAGGGTTTTCTATGTATAATATCATGTCATCTGCGAATAATGACAGTTTCACTTCCTCCTTTCCAATTTGGATCCCTTTTATTTTTTCTTCACGTCTGATTGCTGTGGCTAAGACTTCCAGTACTATGTTAAATAAGAGTGGTGAAAGTGGGCATCCCTGTCTTGTTCCTGTTCTTAAGGGAAATGTTTTTAGTTTTTGCCCATTGATTATGATGTTGGCTGTAGGTCTTTCATATATGGCCTTTATAATGTTGAGATATGATCCCTCTATTCCCAAATTGCTGAGCGTTTTTATCAGAAATGGGTGTTGAATTTTGTCGAATGCTTTTTCAGCGTCTATTGATATGATCATGTGGTTTTTATCTTTCATTTTGTTTATGTGGTGTATCACATTTATTGATTTGCGAATATTGAACCAGCCTTGCATCCCTGGGATGAATCCCACTTGGTCATGGTGAATAATTTTTTTGATGTATTGCTGGATCCGATTTGCTAGTATTTTGTTCAGGATTTTGGCATCTATGTTCATCAGGGATATTGGCCTGTAGTTTTCTTTCTTTGTAGTGTCTTTTTCTGGTTTTGGAATTAGAATTATGCTGGCCTCATAAAATGAGTTTGGAAGTCTTCCTTCTTCTTGAATTTTTAGAAACAGTTTGAGAAGAATGGGTGTTAGTTCTTCTTTGAATGTTCGGTAAAACTCCCCTGTGAAGCCGTCTGGGCCTGGACTTTTGTTTGCTGGGAGAGTCTTGATTACATCTTCAATTTCCTTGGTTGTTATTGGTCTGTTCAAGTTTTCTATCTCTTCCCGGTCCAGTTTTGGGAGACTATATGTTTCTAGAAATTTGTCCATTTCGCTTAGATTGTCGAATTTGTTGCCATATAAATGTTCATAGTATTTGTTAACGATCCTTTGTATTTCTGTGGTGTCAGTTGTTACTTCTCCTCTTTCGTTTCTGATTTTGTGTATTTGGGTTCTCTCTCTTTGTTTTTTGGTGAGTCTAGCTAAGGGTCCATCAATCTTGTTTATCTTTTCAAAAAACCAGCTCTTTGTTTCATTGATCCTTTGAATTCTTTTTTTGGTCTCCATGTCGTTTATTTCTGCTCTGATCTTTACTATTTCCTTCCTTCTACTTGCTCTGGGGTTTTCCTTTTGTTTGCTTTCTAGTTCTTTAAGTTGTGAGGTTAGATAGTCTATTAGAAATTTTTCTTGTTTCTTGAGGTAGGCCTGTAGTGCTATGAACTTCCCTCTCAGAACTGCTTTCGCTGCATCCCACAGATTTTGTGTTGTTGTGTGTTCATTTTCATTCGTTTCCAGAAAGTTTTTAATTTCTTCCTTGATCTCCTTGGTAACCCATTCATTGTTTAATAACATGCTATTTAGCCTCCATGTATTCAAATGTCTTTGCATGTTCTTGTTGCAATTGATTTCTAGTTTCATGCCATTGTGATCTGAGAAGATGCTTGATATGATTTCAATCTTCTTGAATTTGTAGAGACTTAGTTTGTGTCCTAACATGTGGTCTATCTTTGAGAATGTCCCATGTGCACTTGAGAAGAAAGTGAATTCTGTAGTTTTGGGGTGTAATTCTCTGTAAATATCTATTAAATCCATTTGGTCTAGTGCTTCATTTAGAGTCTGTGTTTCCTTGTTAATTTTTTGTCTAGAGGATCTATCCAGTGATGTCAGCAGGGTGTTGAAGTCCCCTGCTATGATTGTATTGCTGTCGATTTCTCCTTTGAAGTTTTCCAGAAGATTTTTAATGTATTTTGGTCCTCCTGTATTGGGTGCATATATGTTTACCAAGGTTATCTCTTCCTGTTGGATAGATCCTTTCAATATTATGTAATGGCCTTCTTTGTCTCTAGTTATGGCCTTCATTTTAAAATCTATTTTATCAGATATGAGTATTGCTACCCCAGCTTTTTTTTCCTTTCTGTTTGCTTGGAAGATTTTTTTCCATCCTTTCACTTTCAGCCTATGTGAGTCTTTTGTTGTGAGGTGGGTCTCTTGTAAACAACATATATATGGGTCATGCTTTCTTATCCAATCCGCTACTCTGTGTCTTTTGATCGGGGCGTTCAGTCCATTTACATTTAAGGTGATTACCGATATGTACTTACTTATTGCCATTTTTGTTTAGTGTGTTTCTATTTTCCTTTCTATTTCTTCTACTAATTACAGCAGTCCTTTTAAGATTTCTTGCAGTGCTGGTTTGGTGCTAATGTATTCCCTTAGCCTTTTTTTGTCTGGGAAGCTCTTTATTTGACCTTCTATTTTGAATGATAGCCTTGCTGGGTAGAGTAGTCTTGGGTTCAGATCCTTGTTTTTCATGACCTTGATTATTTCATGCCATTCCCTTCTGGCCTGTAGTGTTTCTATGGAGAAGTCAGCTGATAACCTTATGGGGGTTCCTTTGTAGGTAACCTGTTGCTTAGCTCTTGCTGCCTTGAGGATTCTCTCTTTGTCTTTAATTTTTGGCATTTTAATTACTATGTGTCTTGGTGTGGGCCTGTTTGGGTTCTTCTTACTTGGGACTCTCTGTGCTTCTTGAACTTGAAAGCCTTCTTCCTTCACCAAATTAGGGAAATTTTCTGTCACTATTTCTTCAAATATATTCTCTAACCCTTTCTCATTTTCTTCTTCTTCGGCGACTCCTATGATGCGAATATTATTACGTTTCCAGTTGTCCCACAGTTCTCTTAAGCTGTCTTCCTGTTTTTTCATTGTTTTTTCCTTTTGGTTTTCTGATTGGTTGATTTTTTCTACCCTGTCTTCTAATTCACTGATCCGGTCCTCAGCTTCTTCTACTCTGCTTTTTAGCCCTTCCATTGTGTTCTTCATTTCTGCTATGTCATTCTTCATTTCCAATTGATTTATTTTCAATATTTCTATGTCTTTGCTCATGGTGTTGATGTCCTTACACATGCTGTTGAGCTTCCTCAAGATCATGGCTCTGAATTCTAGCTCTGTTAACTTGCTTAACTCCATTTCATTTATCTCATCTTCATTGGAGGTCTCTTGTTCTTTCGTTTGGCATCTGTTTCGTTGTTTTACCATTTTGGCTAGCTCAGTGGTTTTTGGAGCCTGCCAAATTTTCCCTGTGGATGTTGGTGTTCTGCTGTTTGTGGCTCCCTGTACTGGGTTTGGATGAGAGTGAGAGGACCCACGTTATACACCACTGTCGAGTCTTACTTTTCTGGGTAGAGTTGCAAGCCCAGAAAAGGTTCAGTTATCCTCTAGCTTTTTGCCTAGAGGCTATTAGTCCTGGTTACTTAAAGAGCCTTGGGTTCTCAGTTGAATGAAAACCTCCCTCAGGTGTTCAGCGTGAGAGGATTTCCCAAGGGTGGGGCAGATGCTGGTAGTTAATGAGCCTTGATTTGCATTTCAATGGCCCAACTGGGTGTGGCTGAATCTCCGAGGGAGGGGCTGCCGCCTCTCCCCAGAGCCCTGGGATGGAGTAAGTCGACCAGGCCACAGTCCTGCGTGGCCGAAACTCAGCAAAAGCTCTGAGCGCCCTCCAAATCCCGAGTGTCCCCACACAGTTCCAGTCCAGTCCGCCCTCCCTCCGCCAGAGTCCGAGGTGAGTGGCTGTGGCTGTTTTAGCGCTCTGTCCCGGCTCTGCGCTGTGGAGCCGGCTCGGGCTTTAACCCCAAGGGCAGGCACTGCTCACGGCTAAGGCCGCTGCTGTCCGTGGGCTTCCAGCCCCCCTCTCGCGCCTCCGCAATCCTACCAGGATCAAGTTAGTGTCCCTGGTTGTATGGTCCTCGCGAGCTGCTTTTCCGTTGCTTTTTCCCGACGATTTGACTTTATTTTAGTTGTATTTCCAGTTTGGTCCTGGGAGATGATCTGTGTAGCTTCCATTCACTCCGCCGCCATTTTGGAATATCCTCCCAAGTTAACATGTTTAAAATGAAGAACTATATTCCTTGCTTATCCTGGAGAGAATGTTTATATAAACTCTACATGTTTAAAACAAATATCCTTACTCTAATCTTAAGAATTTTAAAATCATAATTTAGACCACTTCCATGCTTATATTTTTATTGCTATCTCTCACCTACCCAGTCACAGCCACTTCAACAAATTCCCCATTGTTCCCTTCTCACCCTAATAAAACCTTCTGGAACCACTTTTATTCAAAATTATACAAAGCTTCATCTTCTGGAATTGTTGGGGCCATGGAAAGGGAGATTGAAATAGCAAGAATGAAATCTAAGCGGCACTAAAAATTAATATAATGGAAGGCAGAGATGGGAGTGAGGCATTTCACAGTGGCCAAATCTTTTAACACAGGGCTTGTGCCCCGGCCCCTAACTCTCCTTCAGACCACTCTCCTACATAAAACAATTCAGGTAACTGAATAACAGAAGAACAGAATTCACTGTCCAGTGTTCATTTGCGATTTGATACCCTCCCTTCTTGTATTCTATTTCATTTGAACTCTTCAAAATATATTCTCTCTTAAGGGCCCTGCTCTGAAAGTATAACTTTCCCCAACTGTACAGGACCTCTGAGCCAGTTTCTAATACAGGACCCTCTTCGTGTCAAATACCATGTTATAGAATTCCTTCTCACACAGGCAGGCTCCGACATCTTTGTTCTCTCTGTTAAGGCTTCCAATTCACAACCCTGGTTCTTTTTTCTGTTAGACCCACAGAAAACCTAATTAGAAATACCCATTTTGAAATGGCCCAATCAATCACACTGATCTTGTCCAGTAACTGGTAGGGAGGTGTAGGACTTAACTGAAAACATTTGTCCTACTCTGCTGACAAACATTAGGTTGAAGAAAACACTGGGGAGTCTTGTCCTTACATGTTTTTGTTTCCCTAATGGGCTTTATGATCACATTCCTTAAATCATAGCCAAGAGTGTATTCTGGGCCTGAAATTATTTTAAAGACAATTTGACAGCAATATTCTGTGTACTAACAAGAGGTTTGGAGCCACAGCCAAGAGTAGTAACATACCTTCCCTCTTATGTCATTGTCATTGCCATTCTCAAAAAAGACTGTCTCTTTTGTTCTCTTCCTCTCCACCACCACACCCCACACATTCTGTGTGTGACTCAGATTCCCTTGTTATTGTTTTTGTTTTGAATGTCCCTGCCAGAGCAAAGTCTATATAATGGGCAAATTATCTTGAACAATGACCCTATCTAGCTTTGTTCCTTGCCAGGGACACATCACAATCAACAGATGGATGGTTCCGGCAGGCTTCCAGTCCAGTCTCTGGGGTATGATTGCCTAGGATGGAATCCTAGTTCTGCCATGCATTCGTTGCTAGGAAGCCTCCTATGTAAAATGAAGTTCTTACCAGTATCTACCTGGTGGGGTTGTTGTTGGGCTGGTAAGAAGGGCAGAGATGCAGAAAGGGCTTGCCCCTGTACCCATGTGCAATAGCTGAGAAGCCAGAGGAATATCTCAGCTGAAAAACTCCCTCCCTCCAGGAGTATAGAGTCTCAACTTTATACAGGGACCCCCAATCCAGAACAACAAAACCAAGAAGAGGAGCTCACATGGTATCTGGTCTTAAAAATCAGTGGGGATTCGGTCTGCCTGGAAGAGAAGGGAGTCTGCTAGAGACCCAGGTACCACCTTCCCAGGGTCAAGCACTCCTATTGTTATAGCACCAGCCTAAGGAGTGCACTGCCTGGTCCTCCAACTACTGGCAACACCACTCTGCTGCATTCGGGTCCTGCAGAGTGGTCTACTGGCTGTACCCAGCAGGGACCTTTGGGGTGCTCTTTTTCTGGAAAAGCTCCTGGCAGATATTCAATGATTTAACTGTGAAGCTTTGGAAAGGGGATCATTCTTCCTCACCTTGAGTGCATAGCCGGTGCCCCCCGACCTGTCGAATCACTTGGCCTTCCCTTTCACTCCCTGTGGCCCTGCCCTGCTGAGTTCAGTCCTACAGAGGGATCAGAGTACCATACAGAGCTGGGATTTGCACAGAGCTAGGATTTTCAAGCATGTCTCCCGGGGAGGCTTTTGTCCAGGAATCAGACGGGCAGGAGTTGGATTGTGTGGCTACATCGCAGGAGTTGGGGCAGGGGGTGGCATTCCTATCTCCCCTGTGAGCGCAGCCCACACTATTTCTTCAAGAGGAGACTCATTTAACCCGCCTTTCTGGCAGCCAGGGGCCTGACCCTGCTGAGCTCAGTCCTGCAGGGGGATCTGAGAGCGGCTTGGAGCTGGGAGCTTTGGTGCACATGGGAGGCTTTTGCCCCGGAAGGGGAAGAAGTGCCCATCCCCTCCTACAGCCTTGCTGGCACCACCCTCAATGGGAGACTATTTGGATCTGTCCTCCCAAGTCCTGGTGGTCGTACCCTGGTGAGCTCAGCTTTGCATGGGGAAAGGAGTACTACTCAGAGTTGGGACATTCAGAGTATACATCTCTCAGAGGCTACTGTCTGAGACCAGAACAAAGTTCTTGGCCCCTTCCTGCAGGCTCAGCCAGCATCACCACCAATGGGAGACCCTTTTAATCTGTCCTCTTAAGTCCCGGTGGCTCTGTCCAGCTGAGCTTGCTCCTGCAGAGGGCATAGCTGGCTGCACCCAACCAGAACCTATAGTACAATACTCCTGGGGGAGCTAGAGATGGAGACTGACTGGTATGGCTCTGCAGTAGAGGGCATTTTCCTCTTATTGAGTGCCTGACCACAAGGCCCACAAGTAGGGGACCCACTAGCCCTGTCCTCCTGAGCTCAGAGCCTATGGAAGGATTTATGGGTGGCAGCCAGCTTGGGCCCACTCTACGGTCTTTTTCTGGAAGGTTCTGGAGGAAGACCAGGCAACCTCAGGGAGAGGCAGAGTAGCTGACAGGTGGAGGCAAATATCACGGAGTCTTGGACATTTTATAGGTCTGTCCCTAGTTCTAAGCTACAAGAAACCAAACCTTGTATACAGATTGGCCCCTCCCACACACACCCGGGCCCAGTGGATGCAGCCACAAACAGTGAATAGTGTGGTAGCTCAAGACAGGTAGCTCAAGGCCAGTTACACACCATGTCTGACATTGACCTATACCTAAACCCTGCTTAAGTGGACCTAGAACCAAAACAATCAGTGGTGGGCTTCAGACCATACCAGAGCTCGATCCAACTAGCCACACAAGTGATACACCCAAAGGGGAATTCCAACAGGCAACAGACCCTCCTGGGAACAACTCCACCTAGAAGGGTAACCCTTGCACAGTGACTCATGCACAGTGAGTCAGTCAGTCTGAAGGGTTAACTCCACTCACAAAAGGACCAACAGCAGTTAAAATTCAACTACAATAGGAGGGTGAACATAACCCCCAAGAAACATCCCTGGAGCACTGAGCTCGGGTGATCTGGAAAATTGTGCTCTGAGCCCAACAAGACACCTACATCATAAAGACATCATAACAAGTTGGGGAGTCATAGCAGATCTACCTAGTACAGAGAGACAAAATGGGGAGACAAAGAAATGTGCCCAAAATGAAAGAACAAGAGAAATCCCCAGAAAAAGAATGAAATTAAATGGAAGCAACCAAGATACCAGATACAGAGTTTAAAATGATGATTATAAGGATACTTAAGAAACATAGAAGAAGAATGGACAATCTCAGTAATAACTTAAACAAAGAGATAGTAAGCATTAAAAAGGGCAAAGAAACTATAAAAAAGAACCAGTCAAGACCGGTGTGGCTCAGTGGTTGAGCGCTGACCCATGTACCAAGAGGTCCACCAGTTCAATTCCCAGTCAGGGCACATGCCCAGGTTGTGGGCCCAATCCCCAGTGGGGAGCATGCAGGAGGCAACCAATCGATGTTCTCTCTCATCGATGTTTCTATCTCTCTCTCCCTCTCTCTTCCTCTCTCTAAAATCAATAAAGAAAAAAAATTTTTTTAAAGAACCAGTCAGAAGTAAAGACTACAATATCTGAAATGAAGAATACACAGGAAAGAAGAAACAGCAGGTTGGATGAAGCAGAGGACTGAATCAGTGATTTAGAAGACAAGATAACATTAATCACCCAAACAGAGATTCAGAAAGAAAAGAGAATTTTATGCCCTGGCCTGTTTGGCTTAGCAGTTAGAGCACTGGACCACAGACTGATGGGTTACAGGTTCGATTCCCAGTCAAGGGCATGTACCTGGGTTGCAGGTTTGATCCCTGGTCCCTGTTGGGGTCATGCAGGAGGCAACCAATTGATGTGTCTCTCTCATATAGATGTTTCTCTCTCTCCCTCCCTCCCTCCTTTCCACTCTATCAAAAAAAAAAAATCAATGAAAAATATCCTTGAGTGAGGGTTAACATAAAAAAAAAAAAAAAAGAAAGAAAGAAAAGAGAACTTTAAAAAATGAGGAAAGTCTAAGAAACATCTGGGACAACATTAAGTGTAACAACATCCAAATGATAGGAGTACCAGAAGGAGAAGAAAGGGAGTAAAGGATAGAGAACCTATTTGAAGAAATAATGGCTGAAAACTTCCCTAACATGGTGAAGGAAAAAGTCACACAAGTTTAGGAAGCACAGAATCCCAATCAAGATGAACACAAAAAGGCCCACACCAAAACACATGGTAATTAAAATGGCAAAGGTTAGAGACAAAGAGAGAATCTTAAAAGCAGCAAGAGAGAGACAGTTAGTAAACTACAAAAGAGCTCCCTTACAGCTGTCAGCTGATGTCTCAACAGAAACGCTTCAAGCCAGAAGGCATTAGCATAAAATATTCAAAGTGATGAAAAGAAAGGACCTACAACCAAGACTACACTATCCAGCAAGGATATCATTTAAAATTGAAGGTGAAATAAAAAGCTTTCCAGAAAGAAAAACAAACAAAAAGGTAAAGGAGTTCATTACCACCAAACCAATATTGCAGGAAAAAAAAAAAAAAAAAGTTAAAGGACTTGCATTAAGAAGAAGAAACATATATAGAGAGAACTATAGTTATAAAGAATAAAATGGCAATAAATAAGTACCTATAGATAATAACCTTAAATGTAAATAGATTGATTGCTCTAATCAAAAGACATAGAGTAGCTGAATGAATTAAAAAACATGACCCACCCAGCTGGTGTGGCTCAGTGGATTGAGTGTCATCCCATGGACTAAGAGGTCCAGGTTCGATTCCCAGTCAGAGCACATGCCCGGGTTGTGGGCTCAATCCCCAGTGGGGGGTATGCAGGAGGCAGCCAATCAATGTTTCTATCTCTTTCTCCCTTCCTCTTTCTAAAAAATCAATTTTTAGCCTTGGCCAGTTTGGCTCAGCAGTTAGAGCATTGGCCCACGGGCCAAAGAGTCACGGGTTCAATTCCGGCCAAGGGCACGTACCTCAGTTGTGGTTCATCCCGGCCTTGGTCGGGGTCATGCAGGAGGCAACCAATCAATGTGTCTCTCTCACATCGATGTCTCTCTCTCTCTCTCTCCCCCCTCTCTCTCCCTCCCTTCCATTCTATCTAAAAATAAATTGAAAAAATATCCTCAGGTGAGGATTTAAAAAAATCAATTTTTAAAAATGACCCATATATATTTATCTACAAGATACCCACCTCAGAACAAAAAATACACACAGACTGAAAGTGAAGAAATGGAAAAAATATTCCATGCAAATGAAAATGAATAAATGCTGGGGTAGCAATACTTATATCAGACAAAATAGACTTCAAAAACAAGAGACAAAGAAGGTCACTAAATAATACTAAAAGGATTGATCCAATAAGATGATATAACCCTTGTAAATTTATATGCATCCAATATAGGAGCACCTAAATATGTAAAGAAAATCTTAGTGGACATTAAGGGCAAGATGGACAGCAATACAATTGTTGTAGGTGATTTTAACAACAATTTTAATCTACAGCAATGGATAGATCTTTCAGACAAAAAAAATCAACAAGGTGCCTGGCCAGTGTGGCTCAGTTGGTTGAGTGTCTTCCCATGCACCAAGAGGTCACCAGGTCAATTCCTGGTCAGGGTTCATGTCTGGGTTGTGGGCTCAATCCCTGGTAGAGGGCGTGCAGAAGACAGCTGATCAATGTTTCTCATAAATGTTTCTATTTCTCTCACCCTCTCCCTTCCTCTCTATCTAAAAAATTAATGAAAACATATTTTCAAAAATCAACAAGGCAACAGCAATCTTAAACTGCCACCACAGAAATACAAAGGATTGTAAGAAAATACTATGAACAACTATATACCAATAAATTGGAAACCTGGATGAAATGGATAAATTCCTAGAAACATACAATCTTCCAAAACTGATTCAGAAAGACCAGAAAATCTGAATAGACCAATTACAACTAGTGAAATTGAAGCAGTAATAAAAAAAACTCCCAGCAAACAAAAGTCCTGGATTGGATGGCTTCACAGGTAAATATTACCAAACATTCAGAGAAGAACTAACACCTATCCTTCTCAAACTATTCCAAAAAATTCAAGAGGAGAGAAGACTCTCAAGCTGTTTTTTAGGAGGCCAGCATTACCCTAATTTCAAAACCAGATAAAGACACTACAAGAGAGAGATTTACAAGCCAGTATCCCTGATGAACACAGATGCTAAAATCCTCAACAAAATATTAGCAAATAGTATCCAGATACATTAAAAAGATCATACAGCCCTGGCCGGTTTGGCTCAGTGGTTGGAGCGTTGATCTTCGGTCCAGAGAGACCTGGGTTCGGTTCCTGCTAGGGGCACGTACCTCGGTTGCGATTTGTCCCCGGCCCTGGTTGGTTGTGCAGGAGGCAGCCACTCGATGTGTCCCTTTCACATCGATGTTTCTCTCTCTCTCTCTCTTCCTCTCTCTCCCTCCCACTCTATCTGAACAAAAAATGGAAAAATGTCCTCGGGTGACGATAAAAAAAAAAAAAAAAATCATACACTATGACCAAGTGGAATTTATTCCAGGGAAGCAAAGCTGGTACAATAATCACAAATCAATAAATGTGATACATCACATTAACAAAATGAAAGATAAAAATCACATGATCATATCAATAGATGCAGAAAAAGCATTCAACAAAATCCAGCATCCATTTTTTATAAACACTCTCAGCAAAATGGTATAGAGGGATCATACTTCAAAATAATAAAGGCTATCTATGACAAACCCACAGCCATCATTATACTCAATGGGCAAAAACTACAAGCACTTCCCTCAAGATCAGGAACAAGACAGGGATGTCTGCTTATTCAACATACTACTGAAAGACTTAGCCATAGGGATCAGACAAGAAGAAGAAATAAATGGCTTCCAAATTGGAAAGGAGTAAGTAAAACTGTCATTATTTGCAGATGGCATGATATTGTATATACAAAACCCTAAAGACTCCACCAAAAAAGTACTACATCTAATAAATAAATTCAGTAAAGTAGCAGAATAAAAAATTAATATTCAGAAATTGATGGCATAGATTAATAATGAACTATCAGAAAGAGAAATTAAGAAAACAATCCTATTTATTATTGCAACAAAAAAATATGGTACCTAGGAATAAATTTATCCAAGCAGATAAAAGACCTGTACTCAAAAAATTATAAGATACAGAAGAAAGAAACTAAGGGAGATACAAATAAGTGGAAGCATATACTGTATTCATGGATAGGAAAAATTAACATCATTAAAATGTCCATACTATCCAAAGCAATCTACAGATTCAATGCAATCCTTATTAAAATAACAATGGCACATCTCACAGATTTAGAACAAATATTCCAAAAGTGTATATGGAACCACAAAAGACCCTGAATAGCCTCAGCAATCTTGAGAAATAACAAAATTGGAGGTATCATACTACCTGCTATCAAATTACACTGCAACACCATAGCAATCAGAACAGCATGGTATTGGCAAAAGAATAGGCATATAGATTAATGGAAGAGAATAGAGATCACAGAAGTAAACCCGTGCCTTTAGGGTCAATAAATATTTGACAAAGGAGGCAAGAATATACAATGGGGTAAATATAGTCTCTTCAATAAATGGTGTTGGAAAAATTGGACAGATATATACAGAAAATAAATGAAACTAGACCACCACAACTTTATACCAAACACAAAAATAAACTCAAAGTGGATTAAAGAGTTACATGTAAGTCACGAAACCATAAAAATCCTAGGAAAAAATATAAGCGGAGCAGTGTGAAGAGGCAAGGACAACCTCCTGACTGATCAAAGCCCCGACACTGCTGCATCCCCGCGTCCTGCCCATACATCCCACCACCATCGCCATCATGCAAGAGGAAGGCTGAAAGGGATGCTAAAGGAGATAAAGTCAAGATGAAGGATGAACTACAGAGAAGATCTGCCAGGTTATTGGCTAAACCTGCTCCTCTAAAGACGGAGCCCAAACCTAAAAAGGCCCTTGCAAAGAAGGGAGAGAAGGTACCTAAAGGGAAAAGGGGGAAAGCTGATGCTGGCAAGGATCGAAACAGCCCTGCAGAGAATGGAGATGCCAAACAGACCAGGCACAGAAAGCTGAAGGTGCTGGAGATGCCAAATGTGTGTGTTTTTTATAACTGTATTTCTGATGACTGTACGATTTGAAATACTACTTTTTTACTAAGTTTTACAAAAAATGCAGACTTTTGTTTTGCTTATTTTTTTAAGCTATGTTGTTAGCACACAGAACACTTCATTATTGTTTTTTGGGGGAAGGACATATAGTACTAATAAACTATTCCCAAAGCTGGACTGAGGTGGGCAAAAAACACCTTTCCCTTCTAGTTTTGAGAAACTTCCTCTTGGTTCCTGGGAGGAGGGATCCCTTGATGTTGACCCACGTTAGCCACCTTGGCACAAACACCTCGAGGTGTGAGAATACTAAAATTCATTTCTATGTCCTTTTCTCCCTCTCCACTTTAAGCATAGACTTGACTCCCTTAAATCCAAAAACCTGTTGGGACCAGTATGTTGGGCAATCTGGCCTTTCTAGAATTACCATTGAGATGGCATCCCTCAAAAGAGCAGCAGTTTCTTTTTTAGATTGTGGATCTACAGAATGATAATTCTGCCATTTTCATTTTATTTCCTGAAAGTCGGGGTTGACTTGTGAAAAGCTGTTAAACAGCATGCTTAATGTGAAATGTCAACCCTCACTCTAAACTTTCCCTGTTCAGAGCATCTGATGAACAGGGTTCATTGGGTTTTGGCGTTCTGATTTTGGAAGCCCATTGAAGAAGGGAGTTTGAAAGTTGTATACTGTTAATGATTGTCTGCCCGTGTCCTGCCTGAAATACCATGATTGCTTGTGAAAAATATATTTAATAAAGTTGGATACAGTTCTAAAAAATACATAAGCAGTAAAATCTCAGACATCTCATGTAGCAATATTTTTGTCAACATATCTCCTCAGGCAAGAAAAACAAAGGAAAAACTAAACAAATGGAACTATATCAAACTAAAATGCTTTTGCACAGCAAAAGAAAAAAAATCAATGAAACGAAAAGGGAACCCACTTAATGAGAGAACATATTTGCCAATGATATATCTGATAAGGAATTAATTTCCAAAATATATGAAGAACTTATACAACTCAATACCAAGAAGACAACTCAATTAAGAAATGGGCAAAGGACCTGAACAAACACTTCTCCAAAGAGGACATACAGATGACCAATAGACATAAAAAAATACTCAACATCAGAGAGATGCAAATTAAACAACAATTTGCTATCTATCACCTCAAGCCTGTCAGAATGGCTACTATCAATAAATAAACAACAAGTGCTGGCAAAGATGTGAAGAAAAGGGAACCCTCATGCACTGTTTGTGGGAATGCGGACTGGTACAGCCACTGTGGAAAATAGTATGGAGTTTCCTCAAAAAATTAAATATGTAACTGCCTTTTGACCCAGTGATTCCACTTTTGGGAATATAGATATATATATATAGCAAAAAAAAAACCTAAAACACTAATTCAAAAGAATATATGCACCCCTATGTTCATTGCAGTGTTATTTACAATAGCCAAAATCTGGAAACAGCCCAAGTGCCCATCAGTAGATGAGTGGATAAAAAAAAGCTGTGGTACATTTACACAATGTAATAATACATGGCCCTAAAAATGAAGGAAATCTTTTACCTTTTGTGACAGCATGGATGGACCTGGAGATTATTATGCTAAGTAAAATAAGCCAATCAGAGAAAGACAAATACCATATGATCTCACTTATAGATGGAATCTAATGAACAAAGTAAAGTGACAAACAAAATAGACACAAAGGCATGGATACATGGAACAGACTGACAGCTGTGATAGGGAAGAGGTGTTGTGGGCCTGAATAAAAGAAGGTGAAAGGATTAAGAAAAAAAAAACATTTATATATAACCACATAGACACAGACAACAGCGTGGTGATAGCCAGAGGGAAAGGGGGGGGGGGTAGCAGTAGCTGGAAGTGGGCAAAAGGGGGATAAATGGGGACAGAAAGGAGACACAGACAACAGTGTGGTGATAGCCAGAGGGAAAGGGGGGGTAGCAGTAGGTGGAAGTGGGCAAAGGGGGGATAAATGGGCACACGATGCAGTGTGCAGATGATGTTTTGTTGAGTTGTACACTTGAAACCTGTATGGTTTTGTGAACCAATGTCACCCCAATAAATTCAATTAAAAAAACATTTTAAGAGAATGGTTTTCACTGAAAATGTTAACACTTATAAATTCTATTTCTTAAAAGTAATATATGTATCTTCTTCTTAGGATATAAATGCACTGCTAATAATGCTAAGCTGTAACAGAAAAAGACTTATGTTTTTCATATGAAACATTATTCTGTTATTTCAATACTAAATAATCACCCAGACTTTGAAAGGAAACATGACCAGTGATGTATTATGCAGGCCTACAATTAACGTTCTTTGACCCAGTTTTTGAAATAACCTCTCAGTTTATTTCCCTTTGAAAAGAGGATACCCTCCCTCGATGGAAAAATTCAAAAATTCAAATGGAAAATGCAAAAAATTTGAATAACACTCCAGTGTTTTGTCTAGCTTGTCTAGCTTACAACGCACCGTATGCACTGTAATATTTTATGTACATATCCTAAGATTGCATTTCCCCAGAACTATCACTCTCCTTTTTTACCTACTTCCATCCTAATGTCGTAGTTCTGGCCGAGGACACTCTGGATGAGCTCTTTGATAGTCTGGTCGGAGGCCAGCTGCGCCTCAGACTGCAGCGAGGCAATGATCTCCTCTATGGACGTCGGGATCTCTCTCACGGGCAGCGGGGCCTGCAGGGCGGCCTCCAGCCTGTTGCTCGGCTGGACGGTATCCGCATCTGTTTTGGAAAAGGATCCACTCGCGCCCTCGCGCTTGTAGTGGGTGAGAACCCTCACTCTCCTCCGCTGGATGGCCGCCTCGGAGTCGTCCTCCTGGCTGGAAATCGAGCTGTTCATCCTCCTGTCTGCCGTGGGGTCCTCAGCGGGCGGAGCTAGCTCCTGCCTGGCGGGCTCCTGCTTGGCATCGGGCTCCTGCACCTGGTTGAGGACGGGCTTGGCATCTGCGGGCCCCGGGCTTCTCCAGACCCGGCGCTCCGCGGCCTTCCTCCTTGGGGAAACCGGTGGCACCAGGACCACCGGTCTGGACGTGCCGGCTCTGGAGGCGATGACCTGCGGCTCTTTCGGGGGCCGGTGCCGGAGGAACGCGGAGCTCCGCAAGTAGAATTCCTGGGGGCGAAACGGCCGGGTCTTCCAGGGAGCAGCCCCCTCGATCGGGCCCCGGGGGCGCATTGCACCTCCAAGTGCTTGCTGCCGGAGGGCCGCAGTGAGGGTCGCAGGGCCTTTAGCCCGAGGGAACCTTGATGGCTTCTGGGGTCCAGCGCAGGAAACGCCCCTCTTCCCCGGAGACAAGGCCGGGCCAGGGGCCTGGAGGCTACCGACAGGGACTTCATCCACAGCCGGCTTCGAGGCCAACTTCTGCTTGAATTGGAGAAAATCCTTTTTGGTCTCCCGTCGAACTTTCTCAAGCTCTTTAAAGATGTACAATTCTTCTCTGTAGCTCAGTCCAAAGTGCTTCGAAGTAGTGGACATCTTGACTCGTTTGTCCTGTGAAATAACAGTACATTAACATATAACACAAAAGTTCTGTTGACAAAATTCCAACTCAAAAAAGTTATAATAGAACGCTCACGGTGCTCCCTGAGACACCAGTGGACAGTAGTAGTTTATATTATTTTAAAATCAACTACTAACCTTCTCACAGGAACCGTGAAAAATGTTTAAAGCCTTTTGTAAAGGCTTTTTTTTTTTTTTTTTTTCTTTTACAGTGGGTGTTTCTGAAATCCCTATTGGAGTTATTGTAACATTTCCTTAGACTGTAATGTAGTGTCCCACTTCCATAGTACACACAGGCACGAAAACCTCAAGTAACCCTGGCAGGATAGCACTTTCCACTTTCTTCTCCGCATAGTCCTGGATGTCTCCCTCCATTACCCAGCACGTGTCACCTGAGCTACAGCAGCCATGAGGTAGGTAGGCTGCAGTGAAATCATGAGGCCTTGTAGGCCAAGTGTTTGAACTTTTTCTGTGGACTACTAGAAACCACTCCAAAACATTTATTTATTTTTTATTTTCATTTAATCAATTTATTTTTGTTACAGATGTTTCTCCAAAATTTTAAACAGAAAAGTGGTTTGATAGGATCTAGTGTTTGAGGGATATTAATTTTGAGTGGGAGAAACAATAAAGGGAGGGAGGGCAAATAAGAGTATTCACAGTTTAAGTGTTAGGTCTGGCCTTGGTAACCTAGCAGAGTGAAAATGGAGACCTAACAAGGTAAAACTGATGGAATCTGGCCAATGACTAGGAATAAATGGGAGCAATTAAAGCTCCTTCATAAAATAGGAACTCTGACTCACCATCATAAAGTCTTGGTCATAACCAAGTGCATAATAAAGTTTCTGCTATTCACTGATCTGTGCACATAAAAATGGTTAAGATGGGCCCTGGATGGTTTGGCTCAGCGGTAGAGTGTTGGCCCGTGGACCAATGAGTTGCGGGTTTGATTCCAGCCAAGGGCAGGTACCTCAGTTTCAGTTCATCCCCGGCCCTGGTCAGGGTCTTGAGAAAGGCAACCAGTTGATGTGTCTCTCTCACATGGATGTTTCTCTCTCTCTCCCTCCCACTCTATCTGAAGATAAATAGAAAAGAAAAAAAATACCTTCGGGTGAGGATTAAAAAATAATAATAATAAATTTTAAAAAATGGTTAAGATGGTAAATTTTATGTGTATTACCACAATTAGAAGAAGAAGAAAAAATCTTCTGCTATTCACAGGGCAAGTTATCTATGACCATAAGTGAATTTTGAGATCTTAAGAGCTCTGAAGTCACTACCAAAAACCAGGACAGGAAATATAAATATAAAAGGGCCAATGACAGATTGCTTGGCACTATCACCTGTGGCAGGTAGGATGAGCAAGAACAAAATAGAATTAGGAAAATGAGGAGAATAGAGTTCCACAGAAGCCAAGAAGTGAAGAGTTTCAGGAATAAGGGTAAAACAATGAAAATAATGAATTAAAAAAACTAATTTTTAGAAAGCCCAAGGCTAAGGTTCTTTGAAAATAAAATAATAAAGCAGAAACACCTCTGGAATATCATCATTATTTCCAAATATGATTATCTACCTACAAAACCTAAGCACTAAAACTAATTAGAATTATAATAGAATTCTGCAAGGCACTTATATTTTTTAAAAATTATACAAAAATCAACAACTTCTTTTATATCAAAATGATCCATTCAAAAGCAAAATGGTAAAATTCCATTATATAAAATTTATAATTTATTTAAAAGAGTATCTATGAATAATATAACAAAAAATGTCCTAAAACTGCATGAATCAAATTTTTAAATTTCACTGAAGGACATTAAAGAGACTCGACTAAATAAAGAGACAGTTAATGTTCCTTGGTGAGAAGACCAAATATTGTAATTATATCAGATCTTCCCAAAACTGTATTGGTTTAATACCATCATAATCAAAATCTAAAAATGATATTTTGAACTTTGAAAAGTAATTCTGAATTCATTTGAAATAACCAACAGAGTAGATTAGCCAAATTTTGAAAAGGGAAATGAGGAAGCACTTGTCCAGCAAGATAATTAAAACTTACACAGATACAAGAATTAAAACTGATATGCTGCTGCTAGAATCAACATATAGACTGAGCATAAGAATTAAGAATAATGTGGCTTATGTTATAAAGATAGTATTAAATTGCTGATAGAAGAATTATTAATAAATTGTGCTAAGGCAAATGGCTGACTATAGTATGGGGGTAGGGACTGGAATTACACTTCATTTTATGGCATGTTTCAAAATACAATGGATTTAAGACTTAGATGTGGAAAATATGGTCTTATTTTACTTGGCATTTCTTTGCTTAGTAGCTATCCACATTTCTTGGTTGAATTTCTTCATATCAATTCCTAAAAGAATTATTTTTCCAATTAGATTTCTTCATTTGTCATGTAGTATGTGAAATATGAAGAAAACATCCTATTTATTAGCCTCTAAATGTAGTGATATTACTTTTAATCTCCAAAATATCCATGGCTGGTTCTCAGACCCCAGACTCTCCTACATGCAGGGCTCTCACATGGTAACCAGTGGACTTTCTTTCTCTATGCGGCTCCTCCACTGACCAGACCTTAGACAGTCCAATTCTATCTGTAACAAGATTTCATATTAAAAAGTGAAAATAATAATCTTTTGCTTCTTTTCCAGGCCATAGTATATGAACATTATAAATGATTTCTAGAGCCCTTAAGGACGTTTCCTTATTTAAAAAACACTGTATAATCCTCCTCATAGTGTTTTGGCTGTTATTGTTTGCACAGGTGGTAATATGTCCATACTGATACCACCTGCATTTCTTCCTACAAAAGACTAAAAGGTAGTACCTGGAATAGAACACAGACCAGAAACACATTAACACCTGATGAGAATTTGACTGACTCTCCCAACTGCACTTCCCTTTTGTTTCTTAGTTCCTGCTTTGTATTCTCTTTCTAGCTTCTCCCAGGCTTGTGGTTTGCTATTGAAGTTTAACAAGGATTCATTGTTCAACATTTCTCAGTACATTCTCCTGAGTTCTTCATAGGAAAGTTGTTCTTTATATGTAAAAATACACCAATGGGAAATAGAACTTCTAAGTTTGATAGGAACTTCTGTTATGTTTTCCAAGTAGGTGGTGTCCCAATGTTAAATGGGCCAGACCATCAAATGGTGCCTTTATAGACTCCACCTACCCCTCAACTCTGTAAAACATGTAAAATCATTTTTAAACATCCAAACTCATGGAAAAATAACATGCTCTCTTTTTCTTATAGTAAATTATTAAAAAGAAAGAGACTAAATCAGGTTTGGAGATACGGAAAAATAATGTAGTCATTCTGAAAGGAGAAAGTATTAGTCTATATAAGGTATCAAGCTTGCTGCTCACAATCCAAGTTGATTACGTTTATACTTTAAAATGGGACACAGTGTGCTTGAAATCTTTGCAACCTGAGCAGTAATATCACCCTCTTTTTCCTAATTATTGGAACTCTGTGCCTTTCCTTCCTGCTCTACCAGGAGATTCAATGCCTGAGCAGTAAGGTAGTCAGAAAGACCAAGAGCCAGCCTTCTCTCCTGTCCCACAAAGTCTGGTCAGATGTAAGAAGAAAACTCACTGGCCAAAAATGGCTAAAGGTCTAGGAAGGGCTACCTGTGTGAATGCTCTAGACTCTGGAACAGGTTGCTCTCTGGTTCTTGCAGGTATAGCTGGTCCTCTTATTAGAACAGAAGATCCAAAACTCTACTCTAGACTCTAACTTAGGTAGAAATAGAGCAGACCATCAGATGACTTGGTGGCAAGCTACATGAACACTTCACACAGAGAAATGAGTCCTTCATATGTTAAGCCTAGTTTACAGAGTAATACACTGGAAAAGAATTATCAGAGTCATACACTGGGAATAGAGCCAAAGTCTCAGCTGGTTGTATGGATTACTTCCTTAACTTCCTCCACTATATGGTCACAGGCACCTCAGTGGGAAGGGTGACCCACTAAAGACAAGATGTAGGTTCTCTTGGATGCATGGCCAAATATCATCTCAATTCACTTCCAAAACTTCACACTAACATCAACTTCCAATGCACAGTACTAAGGTTCCAAGAGAAACATTTAAGCCCAAGGACAGTCTAACTTCTCTAGTAAAATTGTCAGCATTGCAAGAAAAATAAAAAATATTCTGAAAACAATATTTGCTTTTGAAATATCAGTGATAGAAACAAGACCTCTTTGTACACTGATTATAATTTATAAAAAAATCTAAAAGGAAATATACAAACATTTTAACAATTTTGCTAAGAAAATGAGCTAATAAAGTTTTCTATTTTTCAACACTTTCTATAATACTGGTTTTGCCACCTTTAATCTTAATAATATCAATAATACTAATAGTAAATAACATATATTGTGCTGGTTTAAAATAATATTAGAAAATAGAGAAAATCTGTTTTCAATCTCAGAAAAGAACTTTCTCTATTCAGATGCCCACGGAAATTTCAATAAAAGCCCTTTATCATTTTGGCCAGAAGAATCAGAGAAAAGCTCCCAGGCAATCATGGAAGAGTGAGAGAGAAATCCTAGAGGAGCACCCTGGCCGGTTTGGCTCAGCAGTTAGAGCATCAGCCCGTAGACCAGACCCAGGTTCGGTTCCGCTAAGGGTGTGTGCCTCGGTTGCAGTTTGTCCCCGGCCCTGGTTGGGGTCGTGTGGGTGGCAACTAGCCAATGTGTCTCTCTCACATGGATGTTTCTCTCCCTCTCTCCTCCTCCCTCTCTCCCTCCCGCTCTAATTGAAGATAAATGCAGAAGAAAAAAAAAACTAATTTTCCAACTTGATGTTTAAACACCACACAAGTCTAGACTGAACTCTGAACAGTGCATATGTGGGACAAACTCAAAGCAACACAGCAAAGGCTTAAAAAGATGAAATGAGATTTAACTGAACATAACCTCCAACTGCAGAGAGTGAGATAGAGTTTACAGTGAATCTAACCTGGTGAATTGCCTGTTAAACAAACAAACAACAACAAAAATCAGCATTCTTCAGAGGGATATAAGAGAACCCAGAGTCTACATAACAAAACATTCACAATGTCCAGGATATAAACAAAAAATACTTGACATAAAAAGATCTAGGAAAATCTGACCTATTTTCAAGGACAAAGATAAATAACAGATATCAGTCTAGAGATGACCCAGATGTTTAAAAAAGACTTTAATGCAGCTATTATAACTGTGCTCCATGAAGTAAATAAAATATGCTAAAGATGACTAAAAAGATAGAAAAATCTTAACAGAAATTTTAAAAATAAAAAATAGAAATATTATATCTGAAAAATAATATTTTCAATAAAAATTTGACTAGCAAAAGGGAGAGGTCAGAGGAAAGAGTTAATGGATTGGAAGACAAAATCAATAGAAATTATTTAATATTTAAAAACAAGAAAGAAAAGTTTTTTAAAAAGCCCTATAAGACAGTATCAAAAGCTTTAACATATGGGTAATCCATATCCCAAAAGGAGAGGGGAAAATGGAATGGAAAAATATTTGAAGAAATAATGTCTGAGAAGATCCCAAATTTGGAGAAATACAAGCTTATTACATTCCAAGTATGATAAAGTCAAAGAAAACCACATGTAAACTGTGGGAAACCAAAGACAAAGATAAAATACTGAAAGCAGACAGAGAAAAACAACAAATTATTTATAGGGAAAACATTCACAATGTCCAGGATATAATTAAAATGACTATGGACTTCCTATCAAACACCATTGAGACCAAAAGACAGTGAAATAGGATTTATAACATGCTAAAAGGAAAAAACAACAACAAAAAGTTGTCAATCCAAAATTATATATCTAACAAGCATATTCTTTTAAAAAATGATGACAAAATGAAGACACATTCAGATACAGGAAAACTAAGAGAATTACTTACCAGCAGACTAGAACTACAAGAAATGCTGAAGATGAAGTTCTTCAGGCTTAAGAGAAATTGTACGAGAGGAAAATTGAATCTTCAGAAATGAATGAAGAAGATCAGAAATGGCAACTATCTGAGTAAGTTTAAAAGGCCATTTTTTATCTTGTTTTAAAAAATTGTGTGAAAAATTACAACATGGTCTTGTGGGGTGTTTGTATATGCAGATATAACGCATAACAAGAACCAAAAAGCCTGGGATGGGGGTGGGTAGGGAACTAAGGTTGTAAGTTTCTGCATTTTATGTAAACTAATTCAGTATTAGCTGTAGACTGTGAAATGTTAAGGATGTATATTGTAATTCCTAGAGAGAACAATTTTTAAAAGTAATTCAAAGAGGTGTAACTAATGGGTCAATAGATAATCAAAAGGAATACAAAAATATTATTAAATCTTAGAAAATATTTTAGACTAAATAATAATGAAAATACAACATATCAGAATGTGGAGGAGCAGCTAACACAGTGTTTAGAAGGAAAAGTACAGCTTAAATGCTTAAATCTAAAAGAAAGTTCTAAAATCAACAGCCTAAGATTTCACCTTAGGAATCTAGCAAAAGAGGAGTAAAGGATACCCAAAGTAAATAGAAAAATAATTGAGAACCTAGTTCTTCCAAAAAATATCAGAAAAAAATTTAAAACCCTAACTAGACTGTTCAAGAATAAAAGTGAGAAAACAAAAATCACCAATATCAGGAATGAAAGAGATTTTCACTACAGATCCTAAAATAGTAAAGGATAATAAGAGAATATATAACTTTATGCCAACAAATTCAAAAATTTACATAAATCTCTGAAAATTTCACTTATCAAAATTAACATTAAAAAAGAAAATCTGAAAAGTCCTATGTTAAATAAATTTATTCATTGCATAACCCTAATACCAAACCTGAAAAAGGTATTTTTATGGGTTTTTTTTTTTTTTTTATTGATCTTTTTAGAGAGAGAGAGGGTGAGAGAGATAGAAACATCGATGTGACAGAGAAATATAGATCAGCTGCCTCCTGCATGTGCCCTGACCAGGAATTGAACCGGGACTTCTCAATCCATGGGATGATGCTCACTCCACTGAGCCACACTGGCGGGGCCTGAAAAATGTATTGTTAAAAAAGAAAAATACATACCAATACCCCTCATGAACACAGATGCAAAAATCTTTAATAAAATATTAGCATATCAAAACCCAAACTATATATATATATATATATATATATATATATATATATACACACACACACACACACACACACACACACACACACTTTTTTTTTATTCTTCACCTGTGGATATTTTCCTATTTATCATTAGATAGAGTGGGAAGGAGAGACAGAGAGACAGAGAGAAACATCAATGTGATAGAGCCACATCGACTGGTTGCCTCCTGACCGAATGACCCGACCAGGGCTGGGGACGAACTGCAACCGAGGTACATGCCCTTGCCCGGAATCAAACCCGTGACTCATTGGTCCGCGGGCTGATGCTCTAACCACTGAGCCAAACTGGCCAGGGCCCAAACTATATTTTTAAAAAGGATAATATATCCTGATCATATAGAGTTTATCCCATGGTTTAAAAATTGATTTAAAATTTGAAAATCAATATAACTCATAATATTAACAGAATGTAAGAAGATAAAATGACCATTTCAATAAATAGTGGGCAATTATTTAACAAAATCCAATACCCATTTATAATAAAAATAAGTAAACAATTCTAGGCAAACTAGGAATCATAAGGAACATGACTGAATGAGTTAACATCCTCAATCTCATTAAGAGAATTTAACAACAAAAAAAACTTATGCCTGGCTGGTGTGGCTCAGTGGTTGAGCATCGACCCATGCACCAAGATGCCAGTTCGATTCCCGGTCAGGGCACATGCCCAGGTTGTGGGCCAAATCCCCAGTGGGGGGCATGCAGGAGGGGGCCAATTGATGTTCTCTCTCATCGATGTTTCTCTCTCTCTCTCCCTTCTTCTCTCTCAAAAATCAATAAAAGAAAAAAAATTTTTTTTAAAAAACCTTACATTATATTTTTGCTTTCCTTCTAAAATTGAAAAATAGGAAAAATGCCTTGACTCTTATCATATCTATTTAACATTGTACTGGAGGCCCTAAACCATTATAATATGATGAGGAAAAGAAATAAAAGGAATAAAGGTTGAAAAGAAAAACAGTCCCTATTTGCAGATGACATGATTTTTAGGTTAAAAATCCCAGTGAATTGCCCTGGCCAGGTAGCTCAGTTGGTTGGAGCATCACCTGTACACTGAAGGGTTGTGGGTTCAATTCCTGGTCAGGGTACATACCTAGGTTGTGGGTTCTGTCCCCAGTTGGGTCATGTATGAAAGGCAGCCTGATCAATGTTTCTCTCTCACATCAATGTTTCTCTCCTTCTCTCTCTCTCTTCCTCCCTTCCTCTCTGGAAAAAAAAAAAAAATCCCAGTGAATCTACAAAACAATTACTAATGCTAATAAGTAAGTTATCAAGATTGTACAATGCAAGATTAACACACAAAATCAACTGTATTTTTTATACTCGTACCAAACAATTGGAAAATAATGTCCCCTAAAAAATAAAATACTTAGAAATTAATCTAACAAAAGATGTCCAAAATCTGCACACTGAAAATTACAAAACATTGCTAAGAGAAATTAAAGACCTACAAAAATTCACAAACCATGTTTATAAACTGGGAGACTCAATATTGTTAAAATGGCAATTCCCCCCAAATGGAGCTATAGATTTCATGCAATCCCAGTCAAAATTCCAGTGGGCTTTTTTATAGAAATGATTATTATAAAATGCATACACAGATTCAAATGACTTAAAAATAACTAACGTGATTTTTAAGAAGAAAAAGCTAGAGGACTGACACTACCCAATTTCAAAACTTACTATAAATCTACAGTAATCAAGGCAAAGGTTCTGGCAAATCATTATGTTGAATAAAGGAAGCCAGACACACAAAAAAGTATATGTTGTATGTTCCCATTTATATAACCTTCTACAAAATGCTACCTACCTATTCTGTGGTGTCACACAGCAGATCAGTAGTTCTTTGGGTGTAGATGGAGGGGGTGAGAGCAGGGGTGGATGGCAAAGGGGACAGAGGAATGAAAAGGTTGTTACCTTATTTCCAGTAACTGTTTCAAACTTGTATACATCTGTCAAAACTCATCACATTGTACGGCTCTATATGATACAAATAGTACATTCTGCACAGTTTATTGACTATAAACTAAACCTCTGTAAAGTTGTGAGTAGAAAAAAACCAATTTGTTAAACTTTTATATTCGCATGTTAAAAAAATAAAAGAACTATGGAACTCCTTTAAACTCCTTCAGTTTGCAGTGTTTTATTGAAGATGTGTGGCCTTCAATGCCAAATAATCCTTGCATTAAGCCTACAGAGACCCACTGCCCACCAGAGAGTTTTAGGGCCACACTCAGGAAGCAGCTCCCTATTCCAAAATTGGGCACATGGATCTCAGTGATGGAGGGGAACTTTCCTAATGATGTTTAAGGTTTGCCTTTCAAGAGAGAGCAGACAAAGTCAGGGAGTTGGAAATTAAATTCCCTCCACTGTGACCTTTCACCCTCCCCACAGCCCCTATGATTCCTAACCCTCTTTGCCTCACAAACCCCTTTTTCTTTCCCCAAAGCCTGGTGGTCACATATACCTATTTTTCCCTTCCACCAGGTTTTCACTGCTCCCAGTTCCCCCTCCACCCGTGATCTCCAGCCCCTATCCCCACAGCAGCCCAGACCTATTTTCTGCCCGGATTTTCCAAAGATTCGAGCGGATTAGAGAGGCGGGACCGAGGAGACCACAGCTCCGCCCAAATATCGCAGCCTCTCCTTTCCACAGCCTCCCAGTCGAAGTCCCCCGTGCCCCAGCCCACGTCCTTCTCTCACCCGCCTCCCGGGAGGCCCAGCTCCACTCAGGTGGCAGAAGGGTTGGCACCACAGCCAGGACGAGTGTCCAACGGGCCTGTCGGGGCAGAGCGGCCGGGTGGGCTCGCACCGCTCTCGGGAAGGACGGGAAGGACGAGCGCTCGGTCGCCCAGCAACAGCCGAGCGCCCCGCTCGGTCCCGCCCTCTGCCCCTGGGCCCGCGGTCCCTCCGCGCGCGGTGGGCGGCCACCCCACAGCCCCGGGGCAGCCTCAGACTCGGAGCACAAACCCAGGCTGGGTGGCCTCACCTCTTCCAGGGAGTGGTCCCAAAGAGCCTCTGGACTGAAGTCGCTAGATGGGCTGCTTTTGTCCAGCTTAACCAGCTGCTTTCCTGGCACCCTTGTGCCTCCTACATTTAATGAATAACGCTGGGCCACGAAACATAAAGCTTTTCTTTAAAAAAAAAAAAAGCCCTATATGTCTGCCTTATATCCTAGTTAAGGGTACATTCTCAGGGGGTGGACGGGGCATTTTCCATGCTTTCCACCTAGAGCATCTTGAAATCAAAGGCATAAAATTCAGGAGAGCGTCTATTAATATACTGGATTCGGCCATGTTCCGAGTTTTTGATGTCCAAGAGAAAAAAGGTTATGCAAAGTAACAACTGGCATTATCTATTCAACTTGAATATACACATACTCTATGAGCCAGCAATTCCACTCTCATTAGAAATGCATTCGCATGTGCACCAAGAAACATGTACACTAATATTCACAGCAGTTTCATTCACAATAGCTAAAAATTAGTAACAACCTAAATCAAAAGTAGGATGCATAAATTGATTGTGGTATAAAATACAACAATATGCATGAATGAAATGAATAAACTTCTCTGTGGGTAACAACATAGATGAATTTCTCACAAATATAATGTTGAGCTATGAAGCCAGACACGAGAGTACATTCTATACCATTTTGTTCACACCAAGTATAAAACCCAAGTCAGCAAAAACTATAATGCTTATGGATGCCTGCTCAGTGGATATATTACAAATAGGCACAAGAAAGTAATAACCATAAGAGTTAAGGTAGTTATCTTGGGAGGGGGAAAAGTGATGGTGAGTAGGTGGGAGTATAGGAGCTTGGAGTGCTAGGGCTATTCTGTTATTTAACCTTGATGATGGCTGCTTGAGCCTTTTCCTTTGTGATAAACCATTGTTTTCTGTTTTGTTCATTTTCCTGTGTTGTATTTCACCAAAGGACATACAGAAAAAGAAAAATGAGTTAGATGAAACAGTATATATGGTAGTTCTTTACTCAGTGCCTGACACTTAGCAGGCCCTCAGATATTTATTTTATATCCCTCTACTCTCTATTAACCTCTCTTTCTCTCTCCAAATACTCAGGTGACTAATACATGAGATCAGGAAAGTAAAAGATAAAACCACCTGTAAGTCCTCCATGAGGTTCCAGATGCTGGAAAGGAGCAACACCGCTTCCTAGAAGTTCAAGATAAAACAATGACCTGCATTGCCCAATCCCCTGGTGCTGGGCCTCAGAGCAGCCCTCAGAGAGGCTCCCCTGTGGAGCTGGGTGCACTCAGGCATTCTCAGGTCTCCCTAGCGGAAGCTCCTGCTCAAGACCAGGTAGGCACCCCAAGCTTTGTCAGTTGGGCAAGTTGCTTCCCTCTCTGTGTTTCTCCATCTGTAAAATGGAGATAATACTCTTACCTTGAAGATGTATTGCTTTACTCCCTAACATAATGAGTTCAAAAATGGCTGCTGAATGCCCAGAAGGTGAAAAGCCTTCTACAGAAAAAAACCTGTCATCCCTGAGGTTACTTGGCACCCTCATTACATCCCACTGTCCTGTGGGTGCTCCATGAGAGCTGCTTCATTCTAAGTGTGGGAGTAACCCCTTCAGACAATAAATAAATTACTTTTCTTTGCTAATTAAACTAACCAAAGTACTTAGGAAGTGACTAATTGTTCCTGGTTCCATCCTGGATACTGCACAAAAATAACATATGGGCCATGTTCCTAAACTGGAAAAATGTGAAAATTAGTGTAATCTTGAAATATGTCTATTGTATAGTCAGGAAACAATGTAAATTGTAAATAAATATTGTTCATTCATACTTTTCATAATAAAAATGTAAATATGCATTCAGATATCTATATAATATAATATCAAACCACCCATGAGGTAGATATTATTAGCTTCATTTTATAGATAAGGTACTTATGTTCAAAGAGATTAAGGATTTACCTTGTGTCCCCTAGCTAGTATCCGCTTCTTTGCTAGGAACTCTATTCTAGGTCTATTTTCACTGAAAGAGAGAAAGAGAAAGAGAGGAAGGGAGGGAGGAGGAAGGAAGGAGAAAAGGAGTGAGGAAGGGTGAAAGCAGGAGAGAGAGAGAGAGACCAGGGAAGGGAAGAGAGAAAGAAAAGAAGAGGCACAGAAAGAGAAGGAACAAGAAGAATAGTTATGATCTAAAGGCATTTCAAATTCATTGTTGATATGGTAGTGCCTTCATATGAAAATGTTAATACTTTTGGTGCTATCTTAAAAGAGCAACATAGCCCAGCTGGTATGGCTCAGTTGAGCACTGACCCACGCAGGGAGAGGTCTTTGGTTCAATTCCTGGTCAGGGTACATGCCTGGGTTGTGGGTTCCATCACCAGCAGGGGGTGTGCAGGAGGCAGCCGAGCAATGTTTCTCTCTCATTGATGTTTCTATCTATCTCTCCCTCTCCCTTCCTCTCTCTCTAAAAATCAATAAAAACATTTTTTTTTTAAAGAGCAGCATAGCCCGGCCGGTGTGGCTCAGTGGTTGAGCATTGACCCATGCACCAAGAGGTTGCTGGTTTGATTCCTGGTCCAGGGCACATGTCAGATTGTGGGCCCAATCCCCAGTGGGGGACATGCAGGAGGTGACCAATGGATGTTTTCTCTCATTGGTGTTTATATCTATCTCTCTCTCTTTCCTTTCCTCTCTCTCTAAAATAAATAAAGAAAAAAAGGTATAAAAAATAAAAAAGAGCAGCATACAATAACTCAAGTAAATACTGAAATACTATGATTTCACCTAGTTTTTGTCACCCTCAAACCACCACCTATCAATCCTCTTGCCATCTAGGTTTGGAGCCCCCTATTGGTTCACTTCATAGCAAGTAAAGGAAGATCCTTTGTAACATTCATCTTCCATACCTCCACAGTATCCTCACAGAACAAATTCCAAAGTTCTCCAAAGAGAATTCAAGGCCCCTTACAATTAGGGCCTACCCAAAGGTCTAACTATTAAAATACATAAATAATTAAAACTATATATTCACTTCATATTATGCACCAAAAAAATTCCAACTGGATGAAGGATTTTGTTGTGCATAAGAATAGTAGACGTAGATAACATTTGTAAGCATTAAAACATAAAAGGCAAAAAGTATAAATAAAAATATTAATGGGTATTTTTAAAAACATCTATGCATTTAAAAATAAAATTATAATGCATATTAAAAACTGGTGAAAACTCACATTTATGGCAGACATGGAATTTATATTCTTTGGATGAGAAATAGATAAGCAGTCAAAACTTTCAATTGATGAAAGAAGATGTGGGAGATTCCAAAATGGCGGTGGAGTGAATGGAAGCTACACAGACCATCTCCCAGGAACAAACTGGAATTACAACTAAAATAAAGACAAATCGTCAGGAAACAGCAACAGAAAAGCAGCTTGCAAGGATGATATAACCAGGGACACTGAATCGAACCTAGTAGGATTGTGGAGGCATGAGAGGGGGGCTGGGAGCCCACGGACAGCAGCAGTCTTAGCTGTGAGCAGTGCCCTCAGGGTTAAAATCCCAAGCCGGCTCCACAGCGCAGAAGGCCAGGACAGAGAGCTAAAATAGCCACAGCCACTCACCTTGGGCTCTGGCAGAGGGAGGGCGGACTGGACTGGAATTGTGTGGGGACACAGGATATGGAGAGCGCTCAGAGCTTTTGCTGAGTTGGGGCCACGCAGGACAGTGGCCATCTTACTCCTTCCCAGGGCTCTGGGGAGAGGCAATGGCCACTCCCTTGGAGATCCAACCCCACCCAGGTGGGCTATTGAAATGCAAATTGAGGCTCATTAATTACTAGCATCTGCCCCACCCTCGGGAAATCCTCTTAAGCTGAACACCTGAGGGAGTTTTTTATTCAACTGAGAACCCAAGGCTCTTCAAGTAACCTGGACTAATAGCCTCCAGGCAAAAAGCTAGAGGATAACTGAAGATTTCCTGGGCTAGCAAATCTACCCATAAAAGTAAGGCTTGACAGTGGTGTTCAATGTGGGTCCTCCCATGCTCATCCAAATCCAGTAGAGGGAGCCACAAACAGCAGAACACCAACACCCACAGGGAAAATTTGGCAGGCTCCAAAACCCACTGAGACAGCCAAAATGGTGAAATAAAGAAACAAATCCCAAATGAAAGAACAAGAGACCTCTACTGAAGATGAGATAAATGAAATGGAGTTAAGCAATTTATCAGAGCTAGCATTCAGAGCCATGATCTTGAGGAAGCTCAACAGCATGAGTAAGGACATCAACACCATGAGTAAAGACATAGAAACATTGAAAATCAACCAACTGGAAATGAAAAACCACCAAGAAGAAACGAAGAATAACATGGCAGAAATAAAGAACACATTAGAAGGACTAAACAGCAGAGTAGAGGAAGCTGAGGACCAGATCAGTGAATTAGAAGACAGGGTAGAAAAAATCAACCAATCAGAAAACCAAAAGGAAAAAACAATGAAAAAACAGGAAGACAGCTTAAGAGAAGTGTGGGACAACTGGAAACGTAATAATATTCGCATCATAGGAGTCCTCAAAGAAGAAGAAAATGAGCAAGGGTTAGAGAATATATTTGAAGAAATAGTGACAGAAAACTTCCCTAATTTGGTGAAGGAAGAAGGCATTCAAGTTCAAGAAGCACAGAGAGCCCCAAGTAAGAAGAACCCAAACAGGCCCACACCAAGACACATAGTAATTAAAATGCCAAAAATTAAAGACAAAGAGAGAATCCTAAAGGCAGCAAGAGCTAAGCAACAGGTTACCTACAAAGGAACCCCAATAAGGCTATCAGCTGACTTCTCAACAGAAACACTACAGGCCAGAAGGGAATGACATGAAGTAATCAAGGTCATGAAAAAACAGGATCTGAATCCAAGACTACTCTACCCAGCAAGGCTATCATTCAAAATAGAAGGTCAAATAAAGAGCTTCCCAGACAAAAAAAAGGCTAAGGGAATACATTAGCACCAAACCAGCACTGAAAGAAATGTTAAAAGAACTGCTCTAATTAGTAGAAGAAATAGGAAGGAAAATAGAACCACACTAAACAAAAATGGCAATAAATAAGTAATATAAATAATCACCTTAAATGTAAATGGATTGAATGCTCTGATCAAAAGACAGAGTAGCTGACTGGATAAGAAAGCATGATTCACATATATGTTGTTTACAAGAGACCCACCTCACAACAAAAGACTCACATAGGTTGAAAGTAAAGGGATAGAAAAAAATCTTCCAAGCAAACGGAAAGGGGAAAAAAGCTGGGGTAGCAATACTCATATCTGATAAAATAGATTTCAAAATGAAAGCCATAACTAGAGACAAAATAGGTCACTACATAATATTGAAAGGGTCTATCCAACAGGAAGATATAACCTTGGTAAACATATATGCACCCAATATAGGAGCACCAAAATACATTAAAAATCTTCTGGAGGACTTCAAAGGAGAAATTGACCGCAATACAATCATAGTGGGAGACTTCAACACCCCACTGACATCACTGGATAGATCATCTAGACAAAAAATTAACAAGGAAACAGAAATTCTAAATGAAGCACTAGACCAAATGGATTTAATAGATATATACAGAGAATTACACCCAAAAACTGCAGAATTTACATTCTTCTCAAGTGCACATGGGACGACATTCTCAAAGACAGACCACATGTTAGGACACAAACTAAGTCTCTACAAGTTCAAGAAGATTGAAATCATATCAAGCGTCTTCTCAGATCACAATGGCATGAAACTAGAAATCAATTGCAACAAGAACATGCAAAGACATTTGAACACATGGAGAATAAATAGCATGTTATTAAATAATGAATGGGCTACCGAGGAGATCAAGGAAGAAATTAAAAACTTCCTGAAAACCAATGAAAATGAACACACAACAACACAAAATCTATGGGATGCAGCAAAAGCAGTTCTGAGAAGGAAGTTCATAGCACTACAGGCCTACCTCAAGAAACAAGAAAAATTTCTAATAGACTATCTAACCTCACAACTTAAAGAACTAGAAAGCAAACAAAAAGAAAACCCCAGAGCAAGTAGGAGGAAGGAAATAGTAAAGATCAGAGCAGAAATAAATGACATAGAGACCAAAAAAATAATTCAAAGGATCAATGAAACAAAGAGCTGGTTTTTTGAAAAGATAAACAAGATTGATGGACCCTTAGCTAGACTCGTCAAGAAACAAAGAGAGAGAACCCAAATACACAAAATCAGAAATGAAACAGGAGAAGTAACAACTGACACCACAGAAATACAAAGGATCGTTAACAAATACTATGAACATTTATATGGCAACAAATTCGACAATCTAAGCGAAATGGACACATTTCTAGAAACACACAGTCTCCCAAAACTGGACCGGGAAGAGATAGAAAATTTGAACAGACCAATAACAACTAAGGAAACTGAAGATATAATCAAGACTCTCCCAGCAAACAAAAGCCCAGGCCCTGACAGCTTCATGGGGGAGTTTTACCAAACATTCAAAGAAGAACTAACACCCATTCTCCTCAAACTATTTCAAAAAATTCAAGAAGAAGGAAGACCTGTAAACTCGTTTTATGAGGCCAGCATAATTCTAATTCCAAAACCAGAAAAAGACACTACAAAGAAAGAAAACTACAGGCCAATATCCCTGATGAACATAGATGCCAAAATCCTTAACAAAATACTAGCAAATCGGATCCAGCAATACATCAAAAAAAATTATTCACCATGACCAAGTAGGATTCATCCCAGGGATGCAAGGCTGGTACAATATTCGCAAATCAATAAATGTGATACATCACAGAAACAAAATGAAAGATAAAAATCACATGATCATATCAATAGATGCTGAAAAAGCATTTGACAAAATCCAGCACCCATTTCTGATAAAAACGCTCAGCAATTTGGGAATAGAGGGATCATATCTCAACATTATAAAGGCCATATATGAAAGACCTACAACCAACATCATACTCAATGGAAAAAAACTAAAAGCATTTCCCATAAGAACAGGAACAAGACAGGGATGCCCACTTTTGCCACTCTTATTTAACATAGTACTGGAAGTCTTAGCCACAGCAATCAGACATGAAGAAAAAATAAAAGGGATCCAAATTGGAAAGGAGGAAGTGAAACTGTCATTATTCACAGATGACATGATATTATACATAGAAAACCCTAAACACTCCATCAAAAATCTACTAGACTTAATAAATGAATTTGACAAAGTAACAGGATACAAAATTAATGTCAAGAAATCAGTGGCATTCTTATACACCAATGATGAACTCACAGAAAGAGAAACTAAAAAAAAATCCCATTTACCATTGCGGCAAAAAAATTAATATACCTAGGAATAAACTTAACCGAAGAAATAAAGGACCTATTTGCAGAAAACTACAGGACATTGAAAAAAAAAAAATAGAGGAAGATATAAAAAAGTGGAAGCACATAACTTGTTCATGGATTGGAAGAATTAACATCATTAAAATGTCCATACTACCCAAAGCAATCTATAGATTCAATGCAATCCTCATCAGAATACCAACAACATATTTCACAGAACTACAACAAATACTTCAAAAGTTCATATGGAACCAAAAAAGACCCCGAATAGCCACAACAATCTTGAAAAAGAAGGACAAAGTATGTGGGATTACAATTCCGGATATCAGGTTATACTACAAAGCCATTGTAATCAAAACAGCCTGGTACTGGCACAAGAACAGGCATATAGACCAGTGGAACAGAACAGAGAACTGGATATTGACCCAAGATGTTATGCTCAATTAATATTTGACAAAGGTGGCAAGAGAATACAATGGAGTAAAGACAGCCTCTTTAATAAATGGTGTTGGGAAAATTGGACAGCTACATGCAAAAAAATAAAACTAGACCATCGACTTACACCATACACAAGAATAAACTCAAAATGGATACAAGACTTAAATGTGACTCATGAATCCATAAAAATCCTAGAAGAAAATGCAGGCAACAAAATTTTGGACATCATACGCAGCAGAATTTTCACTGATACATCACCTAAGGCAACAGAAACAAAGGAAAAAATGAACACATGGGACTACATCAAACTCAAAAGCTTCTGCACAACAAAGGAAACAACCATCAAAATGGAAAGAGAACCCACTGTATGGGAGAACATAATTGCCAATGATACATCAGATAAGGGGTTAATTTCCAAAATATATAGGGTGCTCATACAACTCAACAAAAAGAAGACAAAGAACCCAATTTAAAAATGAGCAGAGGAGCTAAATAGACACCTCTCCAAACAGGACATACAAATGGCTAAGAGACATTTGAAGAAATGTTCAACATCACTAATCATCAGAGAGATGCAAATTAAAACAACAATGAGGTATCGCCTCACACCTGTAAGAATGGCCGCCATCAACAAATCATCAAACAACAAGTGTTGGCAAGGGTGTGGAGAAAAGGGCACTCTAGTGGGAATGCAGACTTGTGCAGCCACTGTGGAAAACACTACGGTGTTACCTCTAAAATTGAATTGCCATTTGACCCAGTGATCGCACTTCTAGGAATATACCCTAAGAAGCCTGAAACACCAATCAGAAAGAATATATGTACCCCCACGTTCATAGCAGCACTATTTACAATAGCTAAGATCTGGAAACAGCCCAAGTGTCCATCAGTAGATGAATGGATAAAAAAAGCTGTGGTACATATACACAATGGAGTACTATGCAGCTATAAGAAAGAAAGATCTCTTATCCTTTGAGACGACATGGAGGGACCTCGAGAGTATTATCCTAAGCAAAACAAGCCAAGCAGAGAAAGACAAACATCACATGATCTCACTTATTTGTGGAATATAATGAACATAACAGTCTGAGAAACAGGGTAGACCCAGAGACGTGGAAGTAGGGTATAGACTGACACCCCTCAGAAGAGGGGGATGGGGGAGGGAAGAGATAAACCACAGAACTTATATGCATGTACACATAACCAATACACATGGACAACAAAGCTGGGGATGGGGTGGGGAATGGGAGGAGGGTTTCAATGGGGAAAAAAGGAGAAACGTGTAACAAAAATAAATTAATAAAAATAAACAAATAATATAAATAAACAAATAAAGAAGATGTGAATTGGAAGTTCCCTAAAGAAGTATTTATGGCCAATAGAAATATAAAAATATTCAACTTCAGTAGTAATCTCAGAAATGCAAATTAAAACAATGACATGCAACTTTTGCCAATCAAATGACAAGGTCAGTAATAGAATGCATGTATGGGAGTGAGAAAATAGGATCAATCATAGATTTCTGTTGCCATTTTGCTAGATGTCATGTAGTAAAATGTCTCAAAAGCCTTAAACACTTGCAGGTCTTTGACCTAGTCCACTTTCATTGACTTTTTCTAATCATAGAAGTATGCAAATTTAACAATAATGATATTGAAACATTGTTTTAATCATTGAAAGGCAGCACTCTTGCCTTAAATTTGGTATCCTCAGTGCCTAGCACAGTGCCTGGCATATGGAGAGTGCTCACTGATGGACACACCTAAATGAAGTCACCGATTTAGCATTAGTCAAGACTGAGTTATTGCCAGAATACAGACTTATTGTTATAGAGATGTGAAGCCAAAGATGCTCAGGCTTTGGGGAATGTACATGAATGTTTCCAATAAGCCCCTTGATCACTGGACCTACTTCAATGCCTCGTTATATTAATACAATTCACCACTAGCAAAAGTCTCAGTTCATGGTTTTTGGCAAAGGTCAGTTAATCAAAGGATAAAACAACAACAACAACAAAAAAAAACTTGAATACACTCAATATTTGGCTTTGACATAAATTATTACTTTAACAGTGATATCAAATGCAAATTAGCAAGTTAAAGTGGTGAATAGAAAGCAAATATACCCAGAGTTTGCTCCCCTGCTAGACCCAAACGCAGCCTTGCCTGCAGAAAGCAGCCACCACAGAAACCCTGGAGCCTTCACAGTTGCACTCCAATATGGTGATGGGGAAGAGCCTTTTGATGAGTTGCAGTATGAGGATGACACTGGAAAGCATCGAAGACACATCATATTTCACTTCCATGAGTCTTCACTCCTTTCCTCATCGGTTAGGTCACCACAGGAAATAGGTGTTATGCGAAAAAAGATTTAACAAGGAGGAGGGGGGCAGCAAAGAGAACTGAGAGAACTATTTACATGGGTATACATGGGGCTAAAGCGAACTAACATTCAAGGTTTAGCAACAACTGGGAGGTATTGCCACCCTTGATCAGAAGGGGCAAGGGTAAAAAGGAGGTGTTAGCAGAGCCTGGTGAAAGCTGCAGCTGGGAAGAGGGACCACCTGACAGGAGCTGTAGACACAGAGAGAATTAAAGGACAAAGCCACATTGATTTGGGGAGGAAGCAGGAGGAATAAGTACACCTACTGCTCTATCCTCCTGGCCTCCATTCCTGCACTAATGGCCCACATTAACCAAACCCAGTTGGAAGTCCATAGAGATTGGCCACTGGGATAGAGAACACAGGGCAGAGGAAGGAGCTCGGAATAACAGGGAATAATCAGCAAAATCCACTACCCCAAGTTGCCTGTACTGCTTTAATCCACAGAAACTAATGTACTAAGACAGCTTCCCTGCCTTAAGTTCCTCCCGTGGCATTGGTCACCCCCAGCCTGCTCACCCTATTTTCCCCCTGGTGACCTGATTAATATATGCCAGACTTCCTTTGGCCCCTAAAATAGATGTGAT
The DNA here is from genome assembly GCA_030848825.1 of Tadarida brasiliensis. NCBI lineage: Eukaryota > Metazoa > Chordata > Mammalia > Chiroptera > Molossidae > Tadarida > Tadarida brasiliensis. Next base: position 165,314,812 of record CM061257.1, read on the forward strand.
TCCAAAATTTGAGATTATAGCATTTAGGAATGGACCCCTAAGAAGTCAGCCTTCACCTTTCCCTGAGATGCCTTAGAAATCTGGCCACCCGGACTGATCTCAGGATTTTTAAAGATTAGATAAAAATAGCAAGCACTGAGCAGAAAGAAACTCTGTGAATAAAATTATCCATTTGAAAAGATACAAATAACACTAACAAGCCGGGTCCAAAGCAAATATACCTGGCTGAGAATGAAAGGTTTATTTTTCTTGGAGGTAGTGGCTGGTATTTAGCATTCCAGTTACACTTTACACTTTCAAAGGGATTTGCTTAGGTGTTCCCCAAGTATGGTAATGCACTAGAGATTTTACTAAGTTTAAGGTCAGAACCATTCCTTTTCTAAAGGTAGCCATGTAAGACTGTTGGATGTGCTTTGTAGCCTAAACATTGAGCTTAGAGAACCAATGCCCGGTTTATCCTTAGAAAAACTAACAGCTCTCCCTAAGTAAGCTGTAAAAACAGAAGCTGCATTTAGCCAGAGATCACTTGCTGCCTGAGACTTCTGCTCACCAGTCCACTTCCCTCACATGCACCTCCCCCAATGCCAACCCATGGAAAAATAATAAGCATTGAAGACGTGTTGTTTTTCTGTTCTCCAGTGAGGGAAATATTTTTTTATTCACTTGGTTCTGATTACTAAGTAAAGCAGAATTCAAAAACTTAATCAGAGCCTTGTACATAGAACCTTCTTAGCCCATTGAAGCCCTGTCTGAAATGTGTGGGTCATTGTTCACTGAGCCCAGGGATTCACCCCAAAGCACCAGCTCTTCCAACTCACGAATCTTCACCTCAGCAGAGGGATCTATATCCAGTGAAACCCTTTTGTGGTTTGGTCTTTTCATACAGTATATTGTTTGTCTTAAGTAAGCCTTGGCACCCCACTAAGCTTTCTTGCACATGAAAGGTAATATTTAGGGTCTTTAATATTTAAAGGATCCATCATAAGCCCAGCACACTTGCTTCATTTCAGATGGACTTAGACTCCCAGGAGGAAACTTTTTTAGGGAGTCTATATCAAATAAGTCTAAAAGACAGCAACTAAAGTCTCCGTGGTAATATCTTGGGTTTTGAGGGTTTTAGAAAATGACTTAAGTGATACTTCTCCAAATGAGTCCTATGTGGTTTCTTCTAACTCTATCCATGAGAAAGAAGTCTGAGGGGAAAAGAAGAAAGTGTCTGGATCAATCAAGGGTCCTGATTTCTCATATCAATGCTCCCCAAGTTCAGGTGCTGAGGGTGGAATGTTCTCCCAGAAGCCCAGCCATACTTCCTTCACCTTTCCTACAGGGATGCTTCCTGGACCCTTTTGCCTGAGGTCGCCATGGCCAGGGAGATGGTGCAGGTTTGCCTAGTGCATCTGGGCCCAGGAGACCATCTTGGGGGTTCTGGGGAGCCACAACAGGCTCCTGGACCTGACCTCCCTCCTCTCAGCCAGCAGTGGAGGAAGGGCAATTTGCCTTGCAGCCCTGTGTGGGTTCTACGTTGCCTGGGGAGCAGGGGCATGGGACCTCTCATTCCTTCCCGCCTTGAGTCTCCTCCCCTAGAAAGTCCCTAACCAGTGCCTCACGCAGTATCCACATCCTCTTCAGACATCGCTTTCCTTCTGCCAGCTCTGCAGTCCGGGAGACTGGGAGGGGATTCTAGGCAGGGTCGCGATGGAGAGGCGGGCAGGGCTAGACACCAGGAGCTCACTCCCCACACAGGAGCTTCCCTTTCCTCTCAGACTGTAGCCAGGAGGGTCCCTAGTTTCCCGGGACCCAGGCTGGTGGTCACCTGCAAAGGACCTGTTAAGGGGAGGGACGAGCGCACCTGGATTGCCAGTCCACAGTACCTGCCAGTACCTGCCACTACGCGTGCAGCATCCTACCGCCCAGGCTCCCAGAGTACCGCCAGGGTTCTTTATTTTTGTTACCATCTAGCGCATTTGCTCTACACACAATTGGTGTGAGGTAGGTACTAATATACCCCTTTAAAAGTTGAGAAAACAGAGGCTCAGAGTGAGCAAGTCTCCTGCAAAGTACGGATTAGAATCCAGATGGGAGTCCAAATCCCAAGCTCTTAAACATAAACCCTATTGTTGCTGTCAATTGCATGAACAAGCCCGGTTGGAGCTTGTGTAATGAGAGAGATCCTCAGCCTCAAAGAAGCCAGCCCTGCCAGGGGAGTGTGCCCAGCTCTGTGCCTCCTATTAGCTGAGGAGACCTTGCCTGGGCTTGGAAATTGCAAGACAGCCCCCTCCCAACCGAGATCCCCACTTGCTGTCTTTGGAGATGCTGAGAAGTGAAAAAATGAAAGGCATTTGCCCAAAATTTACCATGAAACATAGACCACAAAACTAGAGAAAAAAGAAGGGAACTCTTCTTCATGGTGCTTGTTCTCCCAGAGTCTTCCAACCCTCCTGGAGGAACACTTTGCGTCATCCCTATCACCAATCCTTTCTAGATTCACACAGGTCCTGATCCCCCTGGGTGGAGTCATCAGGCCTCACTGTCATGCCAGCCTCTCCAGGCTTTCTTTGTTCCTATAACTCACAATGGCTGGAACTGGGAGTCTAAGCTCCTCATTTGGAAAAGAAGGAAACTGAGCATTTTCCTGGGTTCCACAGAAAATTCAACACTGGTTGCACCATGGCCAAGCTCCCCACTGTCTCCAACACCCTGTCCACATCTCCTAATATCCTCTCTGGTCCCCACTTCCTCCCTCTCCCATCTCTTGGGACAATGGCCTAGTTTATTCTCATTCCAGCACCTGCAGGAGTTTTAGAAGTTTCTGCCCCAGTGTAAACTGACCTTCAACCCGAGCACTGCACACTTTATTTATTGAAACCACTTCTATTGGTGGGGATGTGAGGGGAGGGTCATGAGGAGGTCAGAGGAGACCAGCGACTCACAATGAAAGGTATTTGGCAGGAGGAGGCCGGTGGGGTGAGGAGAGTGAGATCCGCCCAGATGACTGCGTCACTGAAAGCCTTTGAAAGAAAAATAACCTACTGCAAATCTGCTAGAACCCTAAGTCTCCAATGCGGCCAGGCTCCCCCAGAGTTCCAAGTCCCTCTCCCAGGCCTCGGTGACTAGGGTTGAGGTGGGGAGCAACCACAGGAAGAAAGCATGGTCTGAAACAGGGAGTTTGCAGCACAGATCCTGAATGGCATCTGAATCCTGGCAGAGCCCCACACTGCCCGTTGCTGGTGGGGAGGTAAGGACATCAAGAACATCAGAGGTGGCTGGGGCACGGTGCTGTGCTGTCAGGTGGCTTCCCAAGTGACAGCAGCCCAGAAGAAAAGGAGGCACGCATACTTCCCGTCTCCGGGATTCCCAGGCATGCTTTCACGGCAAATAAAACTTCAGAGTGGTGGGGGGGAGGGTCTCCAGTTAATACCTTGCAACAATAAGGCAGGTTCTGAGAGGTTTGGTGGTCCTTTAAGAAAATCATTACACCGTACAGGTAAGGTGTTAAAGTGTGTGGAATAAAATGTGTTGGATCCTAAAGACAGGGAGGCAATTAAGGTAAATGTCTGATGATTTCGACCGCACTGCGGAGGGCTGAGAGCCTAGCACCCAGGAGTACATCAGTAACTCTTACTGCGCAACTGCGCAAACCCAAACCTGGCCTAAGCCGGTGCCCCCAGTCCCCCCCTCCCCCCAGCTTCCGGGTGGGAAGGCAGTACACCTTGCCCTAGAAGCTCAAGAGTACGGCCGGCCGGACTAACAGAGTTCTGCCGCAAGGCTTTCCTTCTCACTGCGTAGGCTGGGCTTCATTTGTTTGCCAATTTAAACATATTATTTAAACACAGACGTTTCCTTTACAGCACCAAGTAAAACATTTTGCTTGATGGAAAGTTGATGGGGTTTTCTAACTTTTAATCAATATCTGCTATTGAAAGGCACAGGCTGCTGCCTTTTCACAGCAGGGAGGGGGGAGTGAAATAATTGCCTTGGGCCACATGTTGATGAGCAAGAGGGTACCGATTCTGCCAAGTCCCAGTATCAGTGAGGTGGGGGCATTTCTGATCACAGCACCCTAATGATTGTGCTTAAAATGGATAATGGATGACAGGGGAAGAGCCATGCCCAGTGGGCCTGGAAGTCCAGGGATCCCAGGGCTCTGAGACCCTGGCCATTCTACCAGAAGTATCTGTCTCCATTTGTTCATTCCTCTTCTGGTCCATTCACTCCACAAGCCCACTGGGCTAAGATAGTCTCTGGTGTACTCTCACTTGGAGACTTTGGAGTGGGTGCATATGGTTTCTAGACTCCAGCATCCTTTCCCACCTGACACCAGCCTGTCCAGTGTCTGGACTGGGGTAATCAGTTCATTGACTGAGTCAACACTTCTTTATTGAAAATCTACTCTGCTCCAGGCTCTGCTCTGGCAACAGGGACCACTGTGGTCCCCACCCTCAGAGAGCTTCTAGTCCAGTGGGGAAGTCAAATAAAATGAAAAAGACAGAAATGGGATTTGCTTTAGGAGAATGTGAGAGCCTGGTGGGAATCAGGAGCAAGGTGTGGACCTAAAAAGAGAAGAGTTCATTTGGTTGGGAAGGTCTGCAAAGTCCTCACCACAGACGCAGGGCAGCAGTGCTGGACTTGCCACCAGGACTGTAGCATTCAAAAAGTGGTCAAAGTTCCTGCAAATCTTACTAGTAACCCAGCAAAAGGGAATGCGGGCAAGGAGGTTTCTTCCTAGTGTTTGTTTCCGTTTAGAAGCAAACCCACTGCAATGTGTGAGCTAGGTACTGGTTTTGCTCTGTGGCCAATAGGACAAGAAAAATCAAACAAATGCACTATTTTTTAAACAAAACTTTCTTCTGATGTTAGTTCTGGAATAGTTACTGGAAGTCCCAGAAGCCACTCTGAACAGTGTCCTCCAATCAAATTTTAGTTTTAAATAATGAATGTAACTGCCTTCCAGCCATGTCAATAGTCTTTTGTCAGTCCAAAGCACACTTTTAAAACTAGGTGAGAATCAGGAAGCCCCTACAATGAAAAAAAGTCTGGCTGGAATGCATTTTTACATTCCCCCCCCCCCCCACATGTTGGATATAATTTTTTTGATTGTTACAAAAGCTTTGTTAAACAGAACTATGTAAAATTTAGGGTAATCGCATTTGAATAGCCAAAGTTAAAACCACCAAGTCTGATCAAGAGATCGTGGGAAAGTTCCTCCTTACTGTGTGTGGAGTGGGAGTGGTAGATTGGAGAGGGGGGTGGTGTCAGCGCCTGAGAAGTTAAATGCTCATAGACTGTTCAGAAAGGATTTAGGTTTAAGCTGGCAGCCTGGAGGCAAAAGATGACACTCGTTGAGTTTTCTGGGGCCCTCAGTTTCCACCACAGCTTCCCATTAGAGTGGACTTCTCTGTAGGGAGGAGTCGAGGTTCCGACCTACCCACTCCCAGGCTTCCAGCCTCCCAGCTTTTCCCTCCCCCCATCTTCCCTCCCTCCCCTCCGGCAGCAGGTGGGGGAATAGCCGGATGGCAAAGAGCCTCACCCCAGTCTGTGACACCCAGTAGGCCTCTGCTACTCTCAACCATTTCTGCTCTCAGACCTAAAATGTGTCACGTTTCCCCTAATTTTCCAACTCTGTCTGAGGTGTGCATTTCCAGTCCCTCCCCAACCCCAGCGGTTTTCAAGTAGCCAGAGGAAAGTATGGGAACCACTGAGCAGAGATAGGGTGCACAGGAGTGAGGAGAGACAATCTGGGACTGGGCACTTCCTTGAGCTGGCACGGACCGATGTGAATAAAGCAGTCGATAACTCGGGGAACACGGCTGCCTGGAGATGGTCGATGGCCACGAGGACCCAGGTCTGGGCAGGGGCGCCGGGTCTGATACCCAGGCCTCGAGGGATAGAGGCTCCCGTTCTCTGCGGGGACCCGTGGGATGCTTACTCCTTCCTTCCGAGGCTAGTGATTGCCCTGGAGGGCACATCGTCCTTTCCAATCTTTTTCATTTGAATACATGAAAATGTAAGTTGATTTTGGCAAGGTGATGCTCGTTCAGGGCCAGTGGAACAGTTTTGTCGCCCGAGGGTGAGGCCAGGGGTGAACAGCAGCTCCGGCTCCAACATCCGGCTGTGGGTGAGCCAGGCCCGCGCCCTGGGCAGCTCAGAAACCCGACGGCGGCTCCGGGAGCGGTAGGGGAAGGGACAAACCCAGTGGTAAAAGAATTGGGATTAAAATGTTACATTGAATTTTTTGTAGTAAAGTGGAAGCCCTACATGTGTGTATGTGTTGGTCCACACACACCTACAGTGGCCAAAGGTGAGGCCGGAAACCTTAGACTTCTCCACATAGAACCGCTGGACAGGGCCGGTTAGGTGGTCTCAGGGCCCCTGCCTCCTGGGGGTCGGATGCCTTGTGAGTTGTGAATTTATTTCGTAATGAATTATTTAACGGTAGAAGAAAGGTCAGAGAAAGGCAAGTACAAGGAAAGAAAGAAAAAGGAAAGGGAAAAAGAAAGAGGCAGCGAAGGAACGAAGGAACAGGAGCTCCGTGTTTCCCTCCTGGCCCCCAGCGCCTCAGACTGGTCCGGGCAGCGGTGGCCCGAAGGCCTGGGCGCCGCACCTCCGCGGGCCTGGGCGGGAGGCTGCAGGCAGGCGCGGGTCCGCCCCTCGCGGAGCCGGCCCCTACCCCAGCTCCCGCACGCACCTTGGTTAGCGTAGGCCGGGCACAGGCCCGGGCAAACAGTTGCTTCCAGCGTCCCAGGCCGTCCTCAGTCCTACACTGATCCAGGGTCCCAGTCCGGTCTGCTTTAAACCGCGCGTGAGGACAACAGGTCTTAGTTTCATTGCCTCCGATTCTTCACCGCAAGCGAAGGATTTAAGTTTCTTAACTGGGTGGCCTGAGGAGGAGCTCGGACCACCCTGCACCGAGGGTGGCTGGGCCCACACCGAGACCGGCCCACAAACCCCGTGGGGGAGAGGGTCGGCGGGGAAAGGGGGCAGACTAGGGAACACCGCAGCAAAAAGTCCTCGAAAGGTCCCAGGGGCCACAGCAGAGCCCGCCGCCCCGGGCCCTGTTTTCTGCCCACTCTGAGGTCCAGCTAAACGGGAAGGACCCCATCGCCGTCCCCAGGCAGTGGCTGGGCCAGAGGCGCGTGTCCCCGGCCTTCCATTCGTCTCTTTCCGCTGTCACCCTCTGCTTCTCCCTGCCCGGGTGAAGATCTACAGAAGGGGCCCCCAGCCAGGTAAAGCAGGGAAAGGGAAGCGGAGGTCTCCGCCGAGTTTGGCCGCTGGACAGTGTGCCGCCCGCTCCCACTGCGAGGTGGTGCAAGGAGTGGACCCCGAGGACTTAGAAGGCTCAGCTTCCGGGAAGGGTGGAGCCGCTTCCTCTCCCCTGGGGCACCAGGAGTACCCCCAAACCTCTCTGTCTTGACCGCCGGGGCTTTTCTGCCTGAGGAGCCTACCTTCCCCTGTACCTGGGCCGCCCCAGGCACGTGCAGACCCGTTCTTGCCCCGGTTTGGCCCGGGACTCCCCAGAAGCCGCCACGTGGCTGCCCTCGTGGTTCCCCAAGACTAAAAACAGGTCTAGTTCCCGGAAAAAGAGCAGCAGTCTTCTGCAAAACGTAAAGACAGGGCCTATTTGGGAGAAGAGGTTGGAAACCATCAGGCTGTAGCAGCCAGACTTGTCACCTGGCTGCTGACTAGCCAGCAACCAGGAGGCAGCAGCTTTGTTTTATTTGTTTATTTGTTGTTTATTTTCCAAATCAAAGATCCAGCATGGCCCAGATGATTCCCTTTGAAACCTTGGGGCAATGATTGGTTGGTATCTGGGTACACTAAACCTTCACCTCCTGAATTTGTTAGGTGTCTTGGAATACCGCCACTGAGATGGAGAGAGTGTGGGAGCTAACCGAGCTGCCACCTTTCCTTTTAGGCCTTAGGTGGTCAGCTGTGTGAACCAAAATCTCTGGCCAAGGGAAGACTGCGAGGTTCCAGTCTCCGCTGGTGAAGCTGGCTTAGGTGCGCCGGCAGAAGGATTCAGCCTTCCCTCCCCACGACAGGAGGCGCTGTGATCGCTGTAATTCCTCGGGCTGCGGCCCCCTGGAACTCCCAAGCTGGATCAAGGCTCTAAAGCTGGCAGAGTCCACTCTTTACCCCAGGTCTTGGGCTTCCAGGAAGCTCTGGAGAAACTTCGCTTTGACCATCTTGCTATGGCTTGATTTTTTTTTTTTTCTTAAATTGATTTTTTTTTTCTTTAGATGAGGCCTAGTGGGTTTTTGGCAAATAGGCTAAAAGATGGGAAGTACCTGATTCCTTTCATTGACCCTCTTTAAGGTGGTAGCAGTTTCCCCTCCTTAAAGCGTTGGCTTCTTGTGCACCAGAAAAGCTGTTAGCACTAAGTTGTCACTACCCATAGAAAAATACCCTCGTCATGCCAAGAGGGCGTTGGAGTATCACCATGGAAGGAACAAGGAAGCTCATTAGCACAGAAAGCTCCCCCCCTCCCGCCCCAATCTGGGGAGGAAGCTAACCATCCATGTTCTTTACAAATGGAACTAAGGTCCTGCAGCTGATGGGAAATATGTGCAGACCCACACATTTGCAGATACATTTAAACAAATTGATGGGGCTGACTTGCAGTCACAGAGGCAGTCTGCATTTAGGGAGGGCTTCTGCTCTTCTGATTTCCAGGTGGACTTAATTTCACTCTCATTCCTTTCCTTACAATGTCATGTCCCCCCTTTTTGTTAAAAGGAATTGTAATCCAATACTTTTATCTTTTTTATTTTCTTAACTGCACATCTTCACCCTCTCCTGCTCCCCTGCTGATGTAAGTTTTGTTTGGTTCAAGGATTTAACGTGATTCTGTTGCCAGATTTCAAGTAAGAAAGATTTAAAAGAACAAAGCACTGAGTGGGGGTTGGGGGGCGAGGTATAAGACAAGTTAAAACACATTTCTCAAAATGAGATTGATAACATTTAAAAATATTTTGTGGATTCTTAGTCATTTTAGAAATATTTTATTGTATTGCTACCTAAAGAAACCTAGTGCTCCTACAGAGTTCATGACACACTCAGAAACACATGGCCACACTAAAAACTCTCTGTTACACACACACACACACGCACACTCAGAAACTCACACATGCACCATCTCGCAACCTATCACCAATTCAGCGCCTATTACCCACTTTCGTTGGTACTCCTCAGGACTTGTGGGCTATCCACTACCCAGGGCCTCATAGGAGACAAGAGACTTCGCTAGGAAGAGAATTTCCCACCGATGTCCGGACCAATTAGGAACCAAACGAGTGCCTGGTGTCCTAGCCCGGCCCCTCCAAGCCAGAGATGGGTCCAGGCACCGCCGCAGACCAGCGCTGGCTTGGGCCTGGCACCTCTCTAGCCGAGTAGTTGCATTCCCGCACCCGCGCCCAGGCTCTCCCAGCTAACGCGCTTATTTAGGAAGCTGTCCCCTCCCCCTGACCTTTCCCTATCAGAAACCGGACGGTCGCCTCCAGCTCAGTCCCCAAGGCTGCGGAAGGGGGGTGGGAGGAGGAGCTGGGCAGAGGGAGGACGGCCCGACTCAGGTCCGCCAGTCCTATCACACGGACATCTGTTCTCAGTTTCTTCCTCTTTATGTTTGCTACAGATGACAAGGGGAGTAGAGCGGACCGAGGCGGAAAAAAAAAAAAAGTTATGTCATAAAGGTATAAAACGGTGTTATGACTCACCCGCTCTTAGCCGCAGGTACGGGTTTCGTGGCAGCGTCTCCACTCTGCTAGCCAGGAGCCCGGATCGGCCTAACGTCACTCGGCTCGGCTGACTCAGATGGCCGAGTTTCTAGTGACCGGGCAAAAGTGGGACTTTTTCCTTTTTCTAGCCTGAAGTCGGAGGGGCGGGGAGTGAGCTCTCCTGTCTCCCGGGGTTGTACTTTAGGTCAGGAATCAAGAGGGTGGGGGCTGGAAGCGGGCCGAAGAGCAGGAGAGGCGTGGGACGGGGGTGCTGCCCCGGCATCTGAAAGGTGGCAGGTCCCCCCGTGGAGCGACCCTGGGTCATTTAGCCAGCAACTGCCCCGCAAGCCTGGGCTCCAACGCCACCGCCCTCAGCCTTTCTCCGGCTGCGCGGGTCCTATCGGGAATCCTCGCTAGCTCGCCCGCCCAGCCTATTTTTCTTTTTTCCTCTTCCAAAGGGGGTTACACCCCACCCCCACCCCATTTCCCTCTTCCCCCAGTCTCTGGGATTAAACCAATTACGCTGCTTTGCAAACAAAGTGAGGGCTGGGTTTGGGGGAGGGGGCTCTGTGGGAGGGGGCTCAGGGGGCGCGCGCGGCGGCGGCGCCGCTGGGCGGGAGGCGCGGCGGCTGGACTGGCGGGCGACCGCCTCGCAGGTGCACCTCGGGCTTTGTAGGTGCGAGCGTCTTTGTGCCGCGGACAAATGGGGAGAGGACGAGGAGGTGGGCACTCAAGCGACGTAAGATCCACATCAGCTCAACTGCACTCGTCTCACAGAGGCCGCCCGCTCACTTCCCGCGGAGGCGCTCCCGGGCGCCGCGCTCCGCGGCTGCCGCCTGCCCCCGCCCGCCGCGCCGCCGCCGCGCACGCCGCGCCCCGCAGCGCCTGGCTTCCTCCTCGCTAGGGCGGCGTTGGGCGGGCGCGGGCGCTCGGGTGTCTGCAGCCACTCGGCTTCCTGCCCCCCGCCTCGCGGCCGCCCGTCGCTTAGCACAGGGCTGTATGGTCGCATCGGGCAAGGTGGCTCCAGGATGTTAGGAACTGTGAAGATGGAAGGGCATGAGAGCAGCGACTGGAACAGCTACTACGCGGACACACAGGAGGTGAGAGGCGGACAGCAGGCGGGACACTCTGGGGGCCTGTGCGCGGGGAGGCCGGGCGAGACGGACGCCGGGCCAAGCAGTCGCCCGGCGGGCTGGGGGCGCTTCCTCCGTGCCTCGGCTGCCCGCCCACCCGGGGTGGCCCTGGCCTGGCCTTGGGCGGGCCTCCGAGCCGGATCCACTGCCCCGCGAGGGAGGCCGGGACACGGCGCTCAGCGCTCAGCGCTCGGAGCGGGCGAAACGATTTCAGGATATTCTAGGCTTTGAAAGCACCCGCTCTGGGAAGCACTCGCCTCTTCCTTGTGGAGAGCCCGACCCGGAGCAGGGCCGAGGTGCAGCGGGTTGGCGGGAGGGCTCTGGCACGACTTGGAGGCTACTCTGAGAAAGCCACGGTTTGCCTACAAGGGCGGCCGCTTCCTCCCGCAGTTGAATTCGCAGATGTCTTCTGATGAAAGCGCGCTGCCGCTAAGTTGAGTGCCTTAATAAGGAACCGATTCTGAAATTTTATAAAACTTCTTCAAAAGCCCTGTTTGGGGAGAAGTGTGCTCATTCTTCTCTAGAACCGCTGGGTGGCGCTGGTGCAAGCTGACTTTTCCTCCAGTACTACGGGCGGAGAACCTGTTTCTCTTCATTGTCCCCATGGTGGCACGTTCATGTAGTTTATTTTACAGTGTGCACAAAGGGATTGCGAGGAAAATCAGGTACAGGCAGGACCACCACCAGTAAATTTCTCTGGAAACAGCTGGTGATTACCCCCCAAAAGTTTACCATTATTGAAAATGCTTATTGAAACTGCCTTGGACAATCTTGGAGAGAGGAAAACAAAACAAAAAAAACCTCAAAAGTGAAAACTAGTTTAACATGGACAGAAAAATATAGCATCAAGAAATATTTTCATGGTCATTTATTATTTTGGATTAGTATATTTATATCTTCACAAACGACCCGGAATTTATTTACATACCATAGCAGAGTGTGTACCTAGTTAAATCTATTTGTTCACCTTTTGTTTTGAAATGAAGTAATGTTTCCTGATGAAAATAAATTTAAGGATATCATTATTTTAATTAAATTATCAGAGAAGTAGCTGTTATATTTCTGGACTCTATATTTTTAATATATCCGTTGCATTCCAACATTGCTATTGATAAGGGTTTTCTCCTACTGATGATTTTTAAAGCAGCCCAGAACTCTTCCTCAGGTTTAATTCAGATGCAATCATCTCCACCCACTAGTCAGTTAAGCTCTCCATGGAAAAAGAGGTTCCTTACAGGTTAAAGCTGAGAATTGGAAAGTAAAAATAAGTAGACTTTGATTTTGGAATTTTAAAGTATTTGAAACTATTAGCCAGGGTTTGAAATGATCGGCAGCAACATGTCAGTATGTGGGGAAAAAAAATACATGATTATTTCAACAAATTGTCTCACAAAATTTTCAAACGTTAGGGGGCTGGAAATATGTAATGAAATTAGTGCAAATTTTTAAATGGCTTAACGAGGTGTACATGTAAAGTCACGTTAAAGTTAAATGCATGCAGTGCATTGATATTATTATGCTACCCTTCCTGCCCCTTCTCTTGTTGTAGGTCTTTTTTTTCCAAAACATATTTAAGCTGTGAGTTTCTTTCTCTCTTAAAGATATTACAGTTGCTACAGGTAGATGGAAAATACCACTTCTAAATATAATAAACAACAAAAAGTCACCATTTAGCAAAAACTGCTAAGATAGTAAAGACAGTTCTTAGGAAATGGATGGTCATATGGCCATGGATGCTTTACTCTATCAGGGAGTTTAACAGCCACCCCGCAGATCCGAAGCTGCTATGCCCTCAGCCGGCCTGGCAGGTTTAGGTGAGAGGGGTGCAGAGTTGATGCCCTGTTGCCAACCTACAGCACACTTAAGGTAGAGTGCATAACCAGAGGGTCAGAGATTGATTCCGTTTTCGGAGTTTTAACTCCTTTTAACCAAAGGGGCACTTAATTTGCGGAGGCGGGTCTGGGGTGGAGGCTGGGAGGCCACCTGGCTTGGATGGAAGAGGACATGGAGGGACCCCAGAAGCCGGCCCCTGAGTGTAAGGCGGTGTAAGGTGATTACACGTCTTCCTGGGGACATTTGCTGTGAGCGCATGTCTATCATGCCTGCCACGCTAGGATTTTTTCCCTTGCCGTGCAAGGCATCTCTGCTCGTTGTGGGGAGAGCGCATGATGGTTTGCCCTGGGTAGGGGGTCCTATGCTTTGCAGAACTTCTCTCCTCTTGTCTTAGGGTTCCAGCACTGCTAACCCTGCCCTTCGGGGCCTCTTCACCCACTTTTCTGCTCCAGGCCTACTCCTCAGTCCCGGTCAGCAACATGAACTCGGGCCTGGGCTCCATGAATTCCATGAACACCTACATGACCATGAACACCATGACCACGAGCGGCAACATGACCCCAGCTTCATTCAATATGTCCTACGCAAACCCAGGTCTGGGCGCTGGCCTGAGCCCTGGCACGGTGGCTGGCATGCCTGGGGGCTCCTCGGGCACTATGAACAGCATGACAGCGGCAGGAGTGACGGCCATGGGGACTACACTGAGCCCTGGAGGCATGGGCGCCATGGGCGCGCAACCTGCGGCCTCCATGAACGGTCTGGGCCCCTACGCTGCAGCCATGAACCCTTGCATGAGCCCCATGGGGTATGCGCCGTCCAACCTGGGCCGCAGCCGGGCTGGGGGGAGTGGTGATGCCAAGACTTTCAAGCGCAGCTACCCGCATGCCAAGCCTCCCTACTCGTACATCTCGCTTATCACCATGGCCATCCAGCAGGCCCCCAGCAAGATGCTCACGCTGAGTGAGATCTACCAGTGGATCATGGACCTCTTTCCCTATTACCGGCAGAACCAGCAGCGCTGGCAGAACTCCATCCGCCACTCGCTCTCCTTCAACGACTGCTTCGTCAAAGTTGCGCGCTCCCCGGACAAGCCTGGCAAGGGCTCCTACTGGACGCTGCACCCGGACTCTGGCAACATGTTTGAAAACGGCTGTTACTTGCGCCGCCAGAAGCGCTTCAAGTGTGAGAAGCAGCCAGGGGCCGGGGGCGGGAGTGGGGGTAGTGGTGGCACCAAGGGTGGTCCTGAGAGCCGAAAGGACCCCTCCGCTGCCGCCAACAGCAGCGGCGACTCACCCCTACATCGGGGTGTTCACAGTAAGGCCGGCCAGCTAGAGGGCGCACCGGCCCCGGGGCCCGCCTCCAGCCCCCAGACTCTGGACCACAGCGGGGCAACAGCGACAGGGGGCGCCTCGGAGTTGAAGACTCCAGCCTCCTCAGCTGCACCCCCAATCAGCTCCGGTCCTGGGGCTCTGGTATCTGTGCCCCCCTCCCACCCAGTGCATGGTCTGGCACCACACGAGTCCCAGCTGCACCTGAAAGGGGACCCCCACTACTCCTTCAACCACCCCTTCTCCATCAACAACCTCATGTCCTCGGATCAGCAGCACAAGCTGGACTTCAAGGCATACGAGCAGGCGCTACAGTACTCACCCTACAGCGCTGCATTGCCTGCCAGCCTGCCGCTGGGCAGCGCCTCAGTGGCCACCAGGAGCCCCATCGAGCCCTCAGCCTTGGAGCCGGCCTACTACCAAGGTGTGTATTCCAGACCTGTCCTAAACACTTCCTAGCTCTCCTAGACTAGGGGTTTGTTTGTGACCATGATGGTAGGGGGAGAGGGGAAAAAACAGCAAATAAAATCACACACACCAAGCCGACAACAGCATAATAAAATACCAACTATTTTTATTTCTTTTTGTGTGTGCACAATCTTATTCCCAGTGCAAAGGACTGTTACTTGGTTGTTATTCAAATGCCTTGTGTATATTATTAGGAAGAAAACCAACCCCAAACCAACAGAATTTTTCCCTGCAAAGTTTAATGATCCACAAGTGTATATATAAAATCTTCCCACTTCCTTTATCCCTCTCCCTTTCTTTCCTCTTTCCCCTCCAGACACATTCTAGTGTGTGCAGGTTTTATTTAAAAAAGGAAAGATGGTCAAGCTTGTAAAATATTTGTTTGTACTTTTTTCCTCTCCTCCCCTGCTCCCCCACCACACACACAAGTTTACAGGTCTATGGCAATACTCTTAACCATAAGAACTGAAAGGGCGAAGAAACAAGTAGACACTATGGGCAAGTTAAAAGTATTGAAGGACAATACTGCTATTATACAGCAAAACATAAACAGAGTATAAACATCAGAGCCATTTGTTTTTCAGCTTACATTTCTGATACATTCAGATAGCAGATGTCTTAAAATGAAATACATATATATTATGTACTGATTTATTTATGCACATGCTCAGATATGTAGACATCCTCCATATATTTACATAACACATAGAGGTGGTAGGTGGTCTACATGCTACATTTTCCAGAGTTGCCTGACCAAGAAGTTACAAAGATACCCCCTCCTTGTCCTCTCCACCCACAGATAGCCCTGGGAATCAATTCCTCAAGAATTGTCCTTCTCTAACTCTGCTCCTTGCTTTGCAGAGTGCCATAGTCATGTCATTCTGAGGTCACATAACATGTATAAAATTAGCTTCTATGTATCTATACCATTTAAAGAATATTTTTCTCCAGAAAAAAAGGGAATATTACAATGTTGGAGGAGAGATGTTATAGGAAGCCGTATTTCAAAATTTGGTTCAAGATTCCAAAATCCAATTGATTGTGGGAATTTTAATTATTGTCATCGTGTGCTTGTTCATTCAGTGTTAATGCACTTTTCACAGTTGGACATGGTGTTAGTATAGTCAGACGGGTTTCATTATTATTTCTCTTTGCTTTCTCAATGTTAATTTATTGCATGGTTTATTCTTTTTTTCTTTACAGTTGAAATTGCTTTAAATGATGGTTAAAAATACAAATTAAAATGTTAATTTTTATCAATGTGATTGTAATTAAAATATTTTGATTTAAGTAACGAAAATAATAAATTTTAAGCCGTGGAATATGTTCTTGATCATTTGCAGTTAAGGACTTTAAATAAATCAAATGTTAACAAAAAAAGGATTTTTGTTATTTTCCTTAATTAAATCCAAAATAGATATTCTGAATATGATATTTTCAGAGTCTGGCACTGAATATAAATGACAAAAAGGAAAATAATCTAAACAAAATTGTTTTGTTTAAGTTTATTATATGAACATGTAGTTAGTAAAAAAAAAAAAAAGTTAAGGAAATTCAGTAAAACTGGATAGATAAATTGATTTAATATCCCAAGAATTAAGATTAAGATTCTTTATTCCCAGTAATGTTTACTTCAATTTTGGACATGTTTCCTTTGAGCCTTTCCACAATGAAATCAAATACTATTAATTTATCTTTCCCAGTATGTCATTTTTCTTTATCTGAGAAGTATTTGAGTGAGAATAAAATATCAGATGTGGCTGTTAAAATTGAGTTGTCTACAACAGAGTATCCTGAGCCCTCTTTATATAAAAAGAGAAATAAAACTTAACCATCATGGTAGCTTTGGAGGGGACAAGGGAGGCCAGTTAATTCACTCCTGCAGGGGAAGCTTTGTGCCATCAGGACATTTCACTAGCTGCTATTTTGTGTTGTGTGAAGATATTTGAAAAATATTGTTTCTAAAAATATCATTCCAGAGAACTTAAAGCTGATGATTTGTTTGCCTCCTAAGAAGCTTTTAAATGCAACTTCACACCCCTACAGTTGCTTGAGATCACAAAATCATCTCCTTTGATAGTAGGCTCACTTTCCAGTCCACCTATTTCTTTGTAAGTCTTGTTAGGATTGACATCAACAATAACAACGCCAGCCCAAGCAGAGGCTGGCTTGCCTGAGCCCTTGTGTATGAACTCCATCCTCGCCAGGGCATGAACTTGGACAGCCTTTACTTTGATCGCCCCACTCCACACCGAGGACAAGATAAAAAGAACTGTGTGAGTCCCTTAATTGTCCCCTAATTGCCTCCCCAGTTGAGAGAAGGGGTGCCATGTAGCACTTGAGGAAAATCCAGAAATCACAAACCCGTGCTCTAACCTCTGCTAATGAAAGGAGGAAAGGGAAATTACTGGTCGGAGTAATTTCAAAACCCAATTTGGAGGCCTGGGGAGGACATTAAAGGTCCAGAGAGGATAAAGATTTCAATGCCAACATTTATTTATATTTAGATGGCAGGTAAATAAATGCTGGCAAATTTGAATTCCAAATGTAATGGCATGAGCTTACGCCTCGAAATTTTACCCGGCCACACTGAAACTAAACCGTCTTTTTTGTGTTGTCCTCCGAGATGTTCCCTTCCCTCTCTCTAACGTATTAACAATATCAACGTCTTGCGTTCACCCACCGGGCTTAAGTCGGCCTTAGCTCGCGCTCTCGTACTTGGCAGAAACTTTTTATGGGCTTGCAGGGGCAGAAGCCTCGGGCTTAAGGCCCAAGGCCACTTTGGGGACCTGCCCAAGAAGCTAGAATGGTGGATCGCAGGGAGCAGGTCTCATTTCGGGAGTCTCGCCCTTGATTTTCTGCCACCTCTCGGCAGCACAACACCTCTGGGCACCTTCAGCGCACTCTGCCACCTCTGGACGTTGCGATCTGTCCCCGCCACAGGCTGGGGCCAGGGCGGCCAGTTGCCGGGAAAGGAGGGCAGAGCAAGACCGCAAGCATCTCGAGGTGACAAGTGCAGTTAGTTTCTCATTGTTTGGGCTTTTTCCCCTCCTAGCGAATAAATCTTCTGTTGAGCCCAAGACCTAAAAGTCAACAAAGAAGGCCAGGCTCCTCGTAACCGCTCCTGCGGCCCCAGCGCCCTGCGTCGCTGCGGCTGCTCCCGCTGCGTAATCCTTTCCTCGGAAACCCAGACACACAAACGCCTGAACGCCCGGGGCTGGGGCGCCGTGCCCCAGAGCCAGGAGGAAAACATCTGTAGTTCCGAGGGAGTGCTGGGACCCTCCTCCAGCACACCACCTTCCCGCGACCCCCTCCCCCTTCTCGTTGTGGAGTTTCTATACTTCTTCACCTCGGATGCGTCTGCAGACCAGGGCCAGAAAGGGGATGCTGGCTGCTCAGCCGAGGTCCACCAGGCTAGCTTTATTTAGGAATTTCGCCCGAGGTGGGGGAGGGGTCTCTAGAGGAGGAGGGAGGGAGTGAGTGAGTGAGAAGGAAAAAGCTTGCAACACACCCAAGTGCAAAGCTCCGGAGGCCCTCCGATCCACTGACAATGCCACCGAGCAAACACTTTTAGAAAAAAAGAAAAATGTTTTGGGAGTGAGTATAGTGCCCGGGAGGAAACTTAAAATGTTACTTTCACCTTGTTCCAGGTCTGAAACATTTTTTAAAATTGATAAAACAAGAAGACAACTAAACATAGATAAGGAAGAAGAAAAGCTCACCAGTTCTATTCAGTAGAAACTACACAACTTAGAAATGTTCCCAAGTAAAAGGCAGCTCGGTCTGATTTCTACATAATGGCAAATACAGTGTTTAAATCAAGGATGAAATTTAATTTACATTGTCCCTCCGTGATCCCCTTATAGCAGAATAAACTGGTGAGAATTATTATGGGAGGAGGGATTAAACAAACAAAATCCTATTAAAGTTCTCAACTTCTGTTTTCGTTTTCTGCACGCTAGATACCCAACTGATTTCACTGGAAGTATAAAAAACATTGTTGTGTGCGCGTGTGTGGTTTTTTCCCCCCCTAGACTGTAACAGATTTGAATGAGCCATAGCACAAAAGTATTCCTAGGGTGACAAAACTTTACCTCGTTGTTCTGGCACATTAAAAAAAATTTATCTCAATTCCACGAAAATGCTTATTAAATAAAATTTTACCTCATTTTGGTACTTAAAAAGTTGAACTCAGTTCCACAAAAATGCTTTTTAAATTTCTTTATTAAAAATTTCTTTAATCAATACAAATTCCTTTCGATGTAGACTAAAGTAGACCTGTAGCCCAAATTAATTAACCTTTCCTCAAGACCAATTGGTCTTCTGTTGATTTAGAAGTAATATTGTAGAACATTTAGTTATAATGTATTTTAATGTGATACCTCAATATGTCAAGGGGAAATACTCATTGAAAAGATAAAATTGGTTAACTTATTTATTACATGTTTACTAAATTTGTAAAAAGTATTTTACTTTCAAAATTAAATTTTAATTGTTTATTTGAATTGTAGTAAAATGTGTTTTGCAACTAAATGTAGTTAAGATAATGTTTAGTTACCTCAAGATAAATATGTGCAGAAAGGTGGTTATTTGTAGGCTATTTGGGGCTAAATGTGTAATTAAATTATGTTGAAATTTAGAAATAAGATTTTCCCAAATAAAATAATTAGCATCAATAGAAACTCATGAGAGTAAGAATGTAATAAAATGAAACAACTTGTAAGATCTTCCAACTTCCTAATTAGAAATAGAATCCATTTGAGGAGATATAAGGGTTTTTTAAAGTAGCCATTTATGCAAATTTTATTTTCTACTGACGATCCTATTTGTTCTATCCAAATAACATTTAATAATAGATTACTTTAAATATTGTTTTTTCCCTTCCAGATAGTTAAGTTTGCAGCCATAATGGTTCCACTAATGTTTTATCTTTTTAGCTTCCAGTCTAGCTTGATTCATTGAACTTTGGACAGCTCATACTGCAGCCCTCATCTTTTTGTTTTGTTTTGTTTTCTCCAGCCATCAATGTAGCAAGCAGTAAGGGGGTTTAAAAATACCCATGCAGTTCAATTTTAACTTGAAAATGCATACATTTTCCTAATATATGTTTTTAAAAATCTGACAAGGGGGAAAACTTCCCTATGCTACCTTTCATTTTCTAACTTCCTCATTTCTCCAATTATGTCAGCTGTAACTATACCGTGTAAAAACAAAACTCATGGTAAGCCTGAGCTCTCCTCTGCAGACCTGGAAATTGAGGAGCATCCCTCTTTCATATGCCACTTAATGATATTTTTGGGTTCTCTGAGGTCTACTTATTTTAGAGTATAAAGGCAGAACACCCTTCGTCAATATCTGGGAAGGAAAAGGCTTACATAGAATGAATAAGTGCTTGAGGACCTAAGGATCCAGGTGGGATGCTGGTCAAGTCACATCAAGATCAAGTTCAGAACCTGGCCAGTGCCATGGCAGGCCTGACTCAGAGTTCTAAGTGTGAGGTTGCTTTGGGTTGAACTGCCACTTCTCTACTCAACTGCTCTTAAAGATTATACATCAGGAGCTTAAAAAAAGAAAAGAAAATTCCAGCCACCAAGAAAAGCAACCTGAAAATACCCCCAAAGCATTGCCTGGAAATAGAGAACAAAACGTTCAACTGGAAACCTCCTTAGTTTCCCCCACCCCCCTCCCATGAATTTTTAGTTACTCCTTTGCTTGTCTAATCACGTCCCAGGTCAGTTCTCTCTCTCTCTCTCTCTCTCTCTCTCTCTCTCTCTCTCCTCTCTCGTTGTTATTTTAAAAACACAAACAATTAAATGAGAAGAATATAAGGGGCTTTGTGGTGGTTTGTTCCGTTTACATGTTTACTTTGAAGGGCCCATTATGCACGAAGGAGGAAAGAGGCTTTCACCGAATGAAAACCTGGAGAGCTGATTTTCTTTGCGCGATTCAGGTGACTGGGGCGCTTTGTAATGTTTTCGCAGTTCTGGGTCCCACCTGGGAGCCTTGGGCTTTATTCCCAAAGCCCAGCTACAAACGCCTAACCCAACAGCTGCTCAGTCCGGAGCGCCAACTCCCGCAGCGCTCTCTGCCGCTTTTTCCTAGGTGGAGGCGGATTCACGAGCTCCGGCTGCAATGAGCCGTGTTGCCGCACGGAGCACCGTCCAGGTTCCTCGCTTCCCTCCCTCACACTAATGACACGCGCTTCCTTTGTGTTATGCCTGGCTAATATATTAATGGGGCGGATAACCCGGATCCTTTGAGGAGAGATGGAGGGGGTTGGAGACACGAAAAGGAGGGAAGGGAACCCAACAGCCAACTCCAGTCTCTGACACTAGGGCCAAAAGAGTTCAGAGACGGGCGGGGGCGGGGGTGAGGGTGGGGAGCGCAGGATGCGAATGGAGGTGAAAAAAGTTCACGTTGCAAGCACTGAAAGCAAACTTAAATGCCTTCAACAAGTTTTTAGAAAATGTTATCTGACGCTAATGTGCTGCTCTGGGTTCAGAACTGCGAGGCCAGACGCCACGGACGCTGGAGAAACTGCCCCGCGTTTCCAGTGTCAGCCTTGCGCCTCCCTGCGCCCCGCGCCCCCGCCCGAGGGCCGGCTGCGCCGTGGTGTCCAGGCACAGGGGAACGATCCTCACTGCCTGTCTCCCGGACGCCCCTCTCTGCGGTGTCTACCTTCTGAGACCCATCAAGCTCTACCTAAGTCAACCACCGTAGATGCTGGATCCCAGTGGTTAAAAACAGACTTCCAACCACCCCAGCTAGATTTGCTCAACCATACCTCTGCCTTCTCCACCCTCACCTCCAAAGGGCAGTCTGACAACCCAGTCCCAGGTCTTAACTGATTAACCACTACGCCACGAAGTGGGCGCGGGGAACCGCGACTCCAGGGTGGGGGCCTGGGGCACGCTGCCGCCGGGTGCGGGCCTTTGGTCCTGGCCTCCCAGGCAGAGCGCGCGGCGGCGCTTCCTCCCCGCCAGGCCCGCGGCCCCTCCCGCCAGACGGTGCCCGGGCCGCCCGAGACATATGCTGCCCGCAGGCCGCACGGCCCGACGTGGTGCTCCTTGCCGAGGCGGTTCTCAGCCCATCAAAAGCCCAGGCTTTCTTCAGCCGTATGGGCCGCGAGGTGAACAACAATGCCCGGGCCCCTTCACTTCAAAAGCCGGCGATCAGGGGAAAGGCTCCCCCAGAGATTTTTTTCCTCTTCAGCCTTTCATTCCTTTTTTTTTTTTTTTTTTAAGGCACCGGCAACTCCAGGGCCCGGGCGAGCCTAATGCCCTTTGATGGGGATTGAATTCATTATCTCCAATAACACAATTGTGCTTGGCCAACGAAAAGAGCAAAGCGGGGCTCTATCCAGCCCGAGGGGCCCGGCCGGGCGGGGCTGGCAGGCGGACCAGGCGAGCTCCCGGGACCGCTCGGGGGCGCGGTCTCGGCGGCCAGGCACGGGCTGCGGCTCCCTAGGTCCGTGGGCGCGGGCGGGCTGGGGGAAGGCTGCAGGACAGGCGACGCCTCCCGCCCGTGCTGTGCGGGGAGGGGGTGTGGCGGCTCTCTCGTTTGATTTATTTCTCTTGTCTCCCCTTGCAACCATTCCCCGAGGGCTGCCCAAGGGCTGGACGTTTACTCTCTTACTGGCTTCCCTCTCAGCCTCCAGCTACGAAGCAGTTCCTTAACCCCAGGAGCAGTGGCCACAAAGGCCACCCTGCGCGCCTGGCTGAGCGCGGACTCCCAACATCCTGCTGCAGCTCCCACCCCGGCTCCCTGGGCTCAGAGCCAGCTTTACTCGCAACGTCCCTACTCTGGAGCCCACCCTGCTCAAAATGTCCCCACTAGCTTTCACACCACCCAGTGGCTCTGATCGTGAAACGGCACTCCGGGAAACTGAGCCACGACGGCCGGTACAGGAGCAAGGGGTCCGGGCGCCAGGAGTGCAGTGTCGCCCCCTTCGCTTTCGGCTCCGTGGACACAGCCCGGGACCACGATCTCCACGTGAGCGCCTCCTCCCGGGTTCCACTACCATCCTTTCCCTTCCAGCCACCTCCAGTCCCTTGCTTCTCTGCTCTCCTGAGTGCACAGGGGCTAAAATCAGCACTATCACGTGTTTTGACCTCGGGTGTGTGTGTGTGTGTGTGTGTGTGTGTGTGTGTGTGTGTGTGTGTGTGTGTGTGTGTGTGAGAGAGAGAGAGAGAGAGAGAGAGAGAGAGAGAGAGAGAGAGAGAGAGAGAGAGAAAAGAAATTCCCTATGAATCACGATCAAAGAAGACTTCCCTATAGCTTGGCGTCTAACATACGAGTTCAAGTCATTTCAATACTGGGCATATTACACAACTCTATTTCCTTCCTCACCCGTTACTGAGAAAAGTATGTATTGCATATTGCAGCTTTATTTCAGTCAGATAAAGAATAATAGTAACAGAATTTAAAGAGCTTTTTTTTTTTTTTTTTTTTTTTTTTGCAAGAACACTTATGGACTGCTCAACAGTAGTAACCATGGATTAGTTCTTGCTAATTAATCCTGACTATCCCAATCTTCAAGCAATCTACTACTCTTCAGCTTTTTCTTTGGGGAATTAGAGCCAACACAAGTATAGGAGGAGGGTGTGTGTGTGTGTGTGTGTGTGTGTGTGTGCATACAATTAGTCTACAAGACTGTCCCCAAAGCAGAAAAGCAATAAGTTGATATGCTTCTTTGGGGTAAACCAAGAAAAGCATTTTATGTTTAAGACTTTTCTGCTAGGCATTTTCTCATCAGGAGATAATAGGAATTTAGTTATTTGATCCCCTTCAGCATCAGTAGATGTACAAATTTACAAATTTTACAAATTCAGCCTATGGAACTCTGACTAATTTCTTCAATTCTTTGGCCTAGGCACTTGGGGAAGAGAGAGATGAAAAAATTCCATTGAGATAGCTAAGACTAAAGAGAATATTTCAGTTCTTTCTCTTTTCCTTTTCCTTTTTCCCACCCTTTTTGTCATAGAAGAACAGCATCCTGAATATAACGTACATTAAAACATTATATATCTACTTTTGTGAGGTCTTTCATTTTTATCAAAAGAGATGTAAAACATTTACCTTGCAGATATTCTGAGTCTATAATAAAGAAATCTATGGGTAATGCTATTTTTACATGAGTTATTAAACTCCAAATACTTATTACAAGTTATCAAAGAATGAATGACTTCTCTTTTGGACCCTTACCCCACTTTTTATTAATTTATTAAAGAATAGGTTTGAATCTTGGTGACTGATACATTTACAGTGTGGTGTTACTTCAGTCACCTTTTATAAAATCTCTTTTGTAACATCAAGTGGAAGTTTAATCTTTGTGGTCAGTTGTGACACACCATTCTGCACGTGGTGGGCTGGTGGCTACTGTGCTTCCTTTGCCTTTTCATTATCACATATTTAGAAATACTGGAGGAGAGAAAGGCATTTATACAGGGTAAAGATGGCAGTGATTTATATTTTAAAGGTTAACAATTTGAATAGTTTAACACAACATGTATGACCAGAATAAGTTCTATGTAGGTAAAGCTATTTGGGAATTAATTTTTATGATTATTTTGAAGACTTCAGAGTAACCACATTCTGGACTCAGTGTAAGAACCATTCCATGAATAACAATATGTTCAAACAACCACCAAAAAAGCTTTAATTCTGATATATATCCACCAGACCACAGAAGCCACAGGACAGTCTTGTGGTTTAACACATAAACAATTTGTCTAGTGCCAGAGCACACATAAAGGATTATGTGACTTCTGATGAATTGGGCACCATAGGATGGATGAATTGCTAAACAAAAGCTATCACAATTTTCATGTCTTTGGCTAAGAAACCAAATTAGGAGGAGAGGAAATGTAAAACATTTCAGTAAATATGAGAATTCAATGTTATTAAAAGTGCAACCCCTTGAGCCTTGAAGTTAACTGAATCATGGGACCATAGAATATGGTGATGGAAAATACTTACATATTTTCTAGCCCACTCACCTGCAAGTTTACTCCCCGCAGAGTTTTCCCAAGCCAGGTCCAGAATAGATTTAAATGTCAAGAATGAAAGGACTCCCACTTTTTGTGTTTATCAACATAATGGAGAAGCACTATATTTACAGGGCAAAACATCTTGCCAATGGAATATTTTCTCTGATATTTATGTAAAATCCACTTACATTTTAAGTATGCCTCTTTGAGAAACCATTTTATGAGGTCTCAAGCCTGTTTCAGATACCTGAATGCCTATCTCTCTATTTATTTAGCCAATCTATACACATTTACTTTCCTTAGTTCCCAACTAAGATTGATCCAAATAAAGTGACCCAGGTGGGAAAACACTTTTAACATGTATAAGTATTTGGCTTTATATTCTTAATACTGAGAAGAGAAAAATAAAGTTAAACCTTAATAATTTCTTTGAATTGAACCAGCATTATACACAGGAGGCTTGGTCCATTTGTGAAACGTCACCCAAATGTTAGGAGTTAGGTCATGCAGCGTCCTCACTTAAAAAAAAAAAAAAGTATTAATTTATTGATTTGAGAGAGAGATTTGTTGTTCTACTTGTTTACCCATTTATTGGTTGATTCTTGTATGTGCCCTGACCGGGGATTGAACCCTCAACCTTGGTGTTTTGGACTACTCTCTAACCAACTGAACTACCCGGCCAGGACACCCTTCTCATCTTTTGAATATGACTATCGTAAGATGTCAAATGATCTTACCTTCTTAAAATATGGTAAGTTCTTATTATAAGAACAGGATCTAGAAACCAGCCTAGAGGTTGGATCATTTAGGGGAAAAAAAAAATCTGTTTCTGAGTTTAGCGTATTTGTTAACTTATGGCTCACAGATTTACATGTGGCCTATCAGGAATATGTTGGAGTTGAATATAGTAAAGAGACCAAGGACATTCATTCTAAAATTTCTAAAGAAAAGCTAAACTTTTGCATTTCAATTCCAGAGGTGCAGAAGTTGAGTCTTCAAAGCTGCATTAGGATTTGAACTCAAAACCAGACTCTGGGCTCCCAAGGACTCACCCCTTTCTGTACAGTGACCACTGGGTCATGCTATGCCCAGGAGTAACACTCCAGACTACATCCATATCTTAAGTGACAATATCTCCACTGAGTCAGGCAATTAGAGGAAATGCTTAACAATTGACAAATAATTCACTTTGGAAGTATAATCATAGTAGGAACAGATTGTGAGTTAAGTAGGGAGAGCAAATGAGAAATGAGATGTGATCTCCACTGCATTCCACTCACCGATCTCATCTTATAAAATAGAATAGGTGAAAGGGAAAAGGGAAATTGTAATAAAAAATGAAAGGTTATAAGGCCTCTGATGACTCAAAGGGTAACATTAAGAAGTTGTGTAATAATATTAAAGGCCATATAAATGTACTGAAAACAAAATTACAAAGATATCAGCTCCTAACAAGTTGGTCATTGGGTTCTAAAATGGGCAAGTTCTACCCAATTCTTGTCTCACGTGGTATGACAAGTGAAAGTGTTGGGTTTTATTTAAATCTTTGTATGAGTAGAACTTTTACAATATTCACAGAGCCTTCTTAAATAAAATGAGGTCTGCATTTTGGGGGGACATATTTTAAAGTCTTAATATTTACTTACAGTTGTTGCCAGATGATGCTGTCTGTGGAATAACCTGAGATTTAAAAATAAGTATAAATTACCTTTAATAGAGTAAAACATAGCCCTTTTTATTTTAGCCTTATCTTCAGCAACAGGAAGGGTGGTGTAGTAGCCAGGGTTCAACTTGAAAAATAAAAAATGTAGAACATAGATCATTTTTGACTACTAAAATGGATTTATCATTTTATTTTGAAAGGTAATAAATAATAATTACCATGCTGTGACTTTGTGTGTGTGTGTGTGTGTGTGTGTGTGTGTGTGTGTGTGGTGTGTGGTGTGTGTTCCACTCAAGGCATAAACTTGTTTTCAAGAGAAACAAGAACATAGAGATTGCTGGGGAAATGTAAGGGATGAAAAGATGAGGGGAAGGGAGGGAGGGAGAGAGAGAGGTACCATAGCAGAAAAAGCAGCAAGTATTGGATCTTATATAGACTCACAGACCAAGGGATTGACGGAGTGAGAGATGGGACGGAGGCAATTAGTGGCCGGGGGAGAGCTAGACAGAGTGTGCTGAGGAAGGGCCAGGCGTGAAAAGATTTGGTGTCGTCATAGCAACGCGCTCAGCCCTGCTCCCCCTGAAGCCCATTCAGCTCTGAGCTGCCAGAACACGTTTTTAATTAAAGCGTATAAAAGTTGTTTTGTAAGGACTTCTCCTCATCCGATAGATTTCAAAATGGTTAATCAGGCTTCATCTCCTTTTGATGCTCACAAGAGCACGGACTGCGGCGTGCACAGAAGCTGCTGCCGCGGCCTCCGAGTTATCTCTCAATCACACCTAACACCAGCAATGAGGAGGCATCTAGTCATTCACATACACAGAAAAAGAGAATTCAAGTGGGAATGGGGGGGTCCCTTTTATGACGTAAGTGGAAATGTTAATGTTAATTTTCTTTGCTCTAGAAACTCTGGAATTCGTCCTTCTGGGTGGCTCTTGTCTCTGGTTGAGGTTCTCTTTTGATTTTAAAAATAGCAAGATGTTTTTTCCTTGGGGAGACACAGTCCAAAAGCCAAAATAAAAGTTACATATTATGTATATCACATAATATTTAATCTAGTTGAGTATCCCAAGAAAGAGGTTTGTTTGTACCACTCTTACATGAAAAGATGGCAACCCATCCCATTTTGGGGGGGAGTAAATGGGTTCTCACTGCTAAATCCTCCATAAATCCACTATATACAGCAACAGTGGCATTTTTTTTTCTTTTATAAAATGGATGACTTAATAGAAAACAACATATTTTTTTGATTCACTAAACAACTTAGCAGATGACTCACACCTTCTCCAGGCTCTTTCATCTCCTTTTCTCCCAAATCTTGGTAGATGATCTTGTTTCTAACTTCACTGAAAAAGAAAGAAAAAAGAGATTTTATCTGTCACCCATTCCTTCACCTACCCTACATTCCAACTCAACATTTCTCTCTCTGTACCAATGCCTCCTGGTCCAGGAGGACAAGGAGTCCTGCCTCCTCACCAGGACAACCATATTCACCAAAGTTCTTGGATCCAGACTTTTTTCCTTCTGTTTTTCACTGCTTCGCTGGCATTTTTACTGTTTCTATTTCCAATGGCTCCTTCTCCTCCTCTTCAAACACATAATGGTAATCTCTATTTTAGGGAGAAAAAAAAATCTCATTAAATTGATTTCACAAAATCTTCTAGGTAACATTCCCCCGCTCTCCTTTTCACTACAAACTTCTCAAATGAGTGGTCTTCACCCTGGTCTCCACTTCTCCACAGCCTTTCAATCTGACCTGTGGCCCCACAAGCTTCTTTCTTGAAGATCATCAGTGGTGTCTTGAAGATTCAATGATGTTTTTACTCCTTTTTTTTTTTTTTTTCTGAGTTTCAGTCTTAACAGGTTTGAATATTCTTAACAATGTTGGACAGTCTTCCGCCTATCATCATTTTCCACCTCTGCTTGACTGCTTCTCTGTCTCTGTAACTGCCTGCTCTGTCTACTCCAACCTCCACTATAGTTTGCCAAGGCGAAGTCCATGGCCTGAGAGAGAAAAAACAGTCCCTCACACTTGTAAACTGGCTTAACACTTCCAGCAAGGCTATGGTATCTTTAGGAGTTTATCTGGTACGCATAGTTAGGTCTAGATGTTCTCCTGTCAAACATAAACGATTTCCCTGAACTCCAGCAATAGGCAAGGCCACTCTATCACCATAGAGAAATGAGACAAAAAGACCACTTTGTAATTTTGTCTAAGCACAAATAAAAACAAAGTAATTGCAAACAACAAAAATAGTAAACATTTCCTCATCCTAGCTAATACTAATAATATGTTGCTTCTTTACAAATTACAGCTTTAGCTTTGTTCTACTTGTCCCTCCTAGATAAGACATCTGAAGATGCCCAATCATAGAATTACCCTCACAGCATCCAGTTCAAAGGTCCACTTTCTTGAATCCTCTCCCAAATCACCAAACACAAGTCCAATCCTGTAAGTCCTTTCTAACATTCTGTTACTGAAATGTCACAAAGTTCCCTATGGTTTGTGGTCTCCCTTATCTGCAACAAGCAATGAACCTAACTTGTTCTACTGTAGGTATGTCCCTGAAGGTCTCTGGCTAGAGGACATTGATAGGCCCTATGTTCCCTGGTTTCATGGTTTGAGCTATCATGTATCAAAGTAAAAACTTCCTTATCCTCCAACAAAATCTCCTGTCTTATTTCTATGCCTGCCTAAAAAGTATTTCCATGAATATGCATTGCATTTAAATTACAGTAACACATTTTTCTAAGTTACAAGGCTTGCCTCCTGACATCCATATTTTTCTCATTCTCTTTATCACTCTGGCTTGAAAAGTCATATTCATCATTGACTCATCCCTTCTATTGCTTGTACATCTGCACTTAATTAATATGTCCCATCAATACACCCATTTGCTCAACCTCTCCTTCCTTGACATTCCAAAGGTCACAATTTTAGTCCATACTGTCCACTATCTGTTGAAATAGCCTCCAGAATCTCTGTGGCCAATTCTTATCCATGTACCATTTCTAGCCTAATATTCCTGCACAATAGATTTGAGGGAACACAACTAAATCTTAACCTCTTGAAGCCAGAGTTTCAACAGAGGTTAAATTAGTAATTAGATATGAATAAGTTGTATGATTTGTCCCCCTTAGAAAAGATAAATGCCATTGCTGCACACATAGAATGAGGAAAGCAAGAATGCCCTGGTCACCACAGGATTGTGTTTTATGTGTTGGGATCTATTATTTGAGAACTATAGAGAAAGTGAGGTGCATTTAGAATATTCTGGATTAGATAAAAACTGAAGCATGCCTTGTAAAAAATGGTTTATACTGGGGATATTTGGCTAAAGAATGAACAATTTCTGTTACACTGGAGGATACTATAGTTATTTCAAACATGTGTTAGAGAAATTAGATTATTTATTGCAGCAGAATGAGAGCCAAAAGGTAGAAATTTGAAAAGATTACAGCTTACAATTTATTATAAAGACATTTGTAGTATGGTTATAAAAAGTGCAGGGTACCTCAGGAAATAGTGAGCTTATGAACATTGAACATTCAAGTGTAAACTATATGACCATTTAGGTAAACATTTCCCTCTAGTTCATGTTTTATTTAAATAGATAATATTCATTTATCGTATCTTACACATTTGCCTTTTCTGGAGCTCTGATTCTTTCATATATTACCATGATTCCATCTGTCACTTTACATATGCTTAAACAACTCCCTTTAGGATTTCTTTTAGTGGAGTTCTCTACTACACTGTGATAGTCTCTAATTTTTTTGCTGGGCATTCAATTCTAGGTTGTTGTTTATTTTTGTTTTTTTACTTTCAGAACTTTTAAGATGATATTTTATTTTATTCAGCTTTCTGTTTCTCTGAGAAGTTAACTGATAATTTTATTGTTAGTGTTACTACTTTGAAATTTATGTCTTTTTATTATTTTTTCTCTTTTTTTAAAGTCTGATAATTCTAACATCTAGCTCATCTGTGGGTCTGGTTCTATTGACTATATTAACTTTTCACATGGGTTTTTTTTCTTTCTTTTAAAAAATTAAATGCCAGATATTGTGTATAAAAGAACCATAGAAACTGAGGTTCAACTTTCAAATTCACACTAATTTAATGGTTTGGCATATATTTGAGGTCACATTACAGTAGCATTTATTTTTCTGTAAATTTTGGTTGATTAGTCAATAAAGATAATCTGGTTATATATTGTAATTCTAGAAGAGTTGAATATCTTGGTACTAGAATGTTTGTTTTACTTAAAGTACAGAAGACCACAGATTAATATCATTATGAAGATCAAAACTTCAATTTAGGATATAGATCAGTGTACTGGATTAGTGTTAGAATTTACACTGTTTGAGTTAGATAATTTTTTTCTTTCTTTTTCTTGTTAATCCTCACCCAAGGATATTTTCCCATTGCTTTTTAGGGATAGGGGAGGGGTGGGGGAGAGAAGAGAGAGACAGAAACACTGATGTGAGAGCAACACATCGATTGGTTGTCTCCTGCACCCACCCTGACCAGGCTGGGATCAAATCTGCAACCTAGGTATGTGCCCTTGATTGGGAATCCAACCTGTGACCCTTCAGTGCACAGGCCAACACTCTAACCATTGAGCCAAACTTGCCAGGATGTTAATTTCTTTAACAGAGGCGTCTAATAGAGAGGCAAATTGGATAAATACATATTTGATTCAAATTAATATAGTAGTTGAACAATATGTAGAAAATTAGTACAGTAATACATGAAGCTAGGTTAATAGGTTAATAAAAACTACCTCAAAAACAGATTTTAAGCTGGGTTATCAATAGTTGGAGTGCCAGTAAACTCTGCTGGTAGAAGTGAAGAGATAGAAAGTTCTAGGGGTGAAGGACATTTTAAGCTAAAGATTGTTGGAAAATAGCAAGAAGTTAGAAATGAAAGCGTGTTAGTATTAAACAGTTTTAAAATGTCTAATGAAAGATTTAAAAAGAAATATAATCTGAATTTATATTCAAAGCTAACTCATATAGGATGGACTGAAAGAAGGAAGGGACTGGAACTGAGTGACCCTTTTAAGAAGGACGTTGAAGTACAGTCACCAGCTAAGTGAGGTGGTAATGGAGGTAAGTGGAAGGATTTGATTAATACTATAACTTGTGGAATCTTTCAGTGGAATGGATGGAGCTGAAGACAGGAAAGAGTTTAAAAGAATAAATACCATGAAGTCAAACACCATTTGTTTACTTTTAAATGCTATTTTTAGACAGTTAAGCTGAGGAAGTGACAAATCGTATTCTTACAGATAATGGTAGGAGGGAACTTTGTGGCAGGGAGAATAAAAGATTTGGCTGCTATCTTTGTATTATTGAATTTCAGGGGTAAATCTCCATTTGAGATTAATTTATTCATTAACATAATAAATACATTTGTTGAACAATTACTATGTGTTAAGCATTATAATAGATATATAGTTATATGAGATGATTCTTGATCTCAAATAATTTATAGTCTGATAGGAGTGATGAGACAATACAGTTATTCAATTGTGAGAAAAAAGTAGAAAATGGCAATTTCAGTTTCTGGCACATAGTAGGTGCTCAGTAAAGGTTTGTTGAATAAATTAATGAATGAAGGGTGCAGAGAGGCACATATAAATACTAAGAGTTGAGAAAAAAGTTTATGTGGGAAGATCAATAAAGGCTTTTATGAAGAATATGACAACTGGGTAAGACCATAAATGTCAGCTACATCTAGATATGAGATTGCTGGGAGGGGGCAATTTCAGGTGGAGGCAACAGTGTCAGGAAATGGAAGCCAGAAAGTTCAGGGTACATTCAGGGGCAGGTAAAGTTGAAGCATGAAAGAGGAGGCTACAGGAAGATAAAGCTGATAAAGTAGGCTGGAACAAAAATCTGGAGAGGCTTGTATGATCTAAGGAGTTTGGAGTTTATTCAGTAGGTAATATTTAGCATTAGAAAGAAAAGCTATGGATAACAAAATATTTGAATCAGTTGAGGATATATAGTTAGAGGTATAAAGAGAATTATGAAAAAGATGGAAAAGAGGAAGAAAGGAGAAAGTTTCACTTGGGTATACTTGGCAACTGAGACTGCGGAGCTCCAGAGTAGAAAGGAAAAACAAAATAATTCAAGATCAAAGATATTTATAATGCAAAGATGTAGATATAACCCTCCTTCAAGTGCTAAGGCTCTTACTGAAAGGATTCATTGAGCTTGTACAAGTGGAATGCAACTAACACTTAGAAAAAAAATCCATTACTATCATTAGACTTACTTATGCAATGTGATATTCCTTATTAAATTTTTTTTCAGAGGCAGCAAGTAAGGAGAGTTAGCAGACAATTTCCTGGGAAAAGTAGTCCATATACGCTCTCTCCATTTCTACATTTTTCATTCACTTCTTAATTCCTTGCAATCTGGATTTTGTCTCTCATTATAGTAGAAACTGTTTATTGCAGTCACGATGGACTCCTTAATTGCCAATCCCAGTGGCACTTAGCTCAAACACCATCTCCCCTGGGAAGCCTTCCTTAATCTTAAAGAAAGGGCAAGATGCCCTTTCACCTGTTCTGCCAAAGCATTCTGAGCCTAGCTTTGTTATAGTACCTGTCATAGTGTATTGTAATTATCTTCATTTATATCATTCCCTCTGGAAGTTGACTTTCATGAGGGCAGAAACTATGTCTTATCCAACTTTGTGACCCCAGCCCCTGGTATGGTGTTGTCTAAATTACTGACAAATACAAACAATAAAACCCCCTCTATTATCACTTTCAATTCTCTCATCTAGATATACTTTTAGAAAAATACTGAAGACTTTAAAATATATCAGATTAGAAACATTTCCTCTGAAAACATGACTTTCACTTTCACTTGTATGGTAAATATTGTAGTCATTAAATGATGAATATATTAATAAAGTTTAGATGTTTTACAACTGATTCTCTTGTCCCCTAACCCTCACACATTGCTGTAGTCCATTATCCACACTTCTTGTGATGCTACTGTATTGTGATTTCATTGGGCAAGGACTATTTTGATTTGGCTAAATATTTTTAAGTGTTTCTTAATGTTCATATGTTCTAGTCAGTGCTGGGAATTCAAATATAAGAATTAATATAAACACCTTCCATGGAATTTGTGCTATACTTTATTTTTAAAAATTTTGTCTAACATAGTTTTGTCAAGTAATTTAGCTCATAGTCAGTAAAGATGCTCCATATTTTATTATCCTAGTTGTTTTGCCACATCTTTGAAATTTAGTATGTAGAGACCACTGTTGTCTTTATTTTTATACACACACACACACACACACACACACACATCCTGCCCTCTTTTATCCAATTTTACAAATACTTTGAGAATGACCATAATCCATATATGTGATTATTTGGAATTACCTTTGGTTCTTTCTCTCTCTTTTGCTCCTTTATTTCAGTTTTTGTCAAATTATTTCTTCCCATTATCTACAAAGTTCACACTTTTCATTCTTTTCTTTGACAAGTGTTAACAAGTGGTAGAACTAAACTTTCATGATTTTTCCATGAAGATTGGTTAGAGTAGAACAAAGGGTAGGTGGGGCTGAGGAGGAGAACAATGAAGCCTTGATATGATATTACTTGTAATAAATATCCTAATGTCCTAAATGTATTATGTATATATTCCATATTTCTAAAACACATATTTATCAAACTAATTTCAATATTCTAGCTTAAACAAGATATACTATGTGATAATGAAATATGTAACCAAAGGAATCTGTAAGTGTTTTGCTATGGATTTTCATGGTGTTTTTTTTGTTTGTTTGTTTGTTTGTTTTGGCTAGGAAATGTTCAATTTAATAATGCTAAAGATAGTTATTGAGTAGAGGAGTTGAGTACACATCTATTTAAACAATCATGTTCATACACATTTTTTAGAAAAAAAGAATATCTAAGCTTATATGAATATTTAGATTTTTTTCCCTTAATGTAACAAAAATCAATGATAAAAAAATTATTTGGATAATTACAAATTTGTGAGTAGATGATATTAAAGAAAATGTAAGCATTCATATAAGCAGTACTTTTTAAAATATCAACTTAAAAGTTATTTTTGCAAAGGTTCCTTGATCCTTATGAACAACTGGTCTGTTTGATGCGGACAGCAGCAATGGAGGTGTTGGTTTTGCTTTTGAAAAGGAGTGTGGAGCACCTATGGAGTTAGATACTTTAAAAGCATTATAAAGACTTTGCAACAGACTGAAGGAAAACAGGGGTTGAAAACTGGTCTTTCAAATATACCTCTTCATCATTCCTAATGTAAAATTTTCTTAGTTCTAATTATTCTTTACTTCCAATAAAGTGTAAATTATGCATACATGACAATGTTTGCTAGTAAGAGAATCTTAGAAAAGATTTTCAGAAAATACAAATTTTAGGAAGTAAAATATTCTTTGCAATGTATCCTTTGTTAAGGAATTAAGAATTAGACCTCTAGTCAATAAAGATAAAAGAAATTAACAAAATTAACAATCAGATATATGAGTATAACCTGGCTGTACATTTATTTATTTTTAAAGATCATCAGAATTAATATATTATACAAAACCACATATCCTTAAAAACAAAGCATAATTGCTTGCCACAATTATTTTAATATAGTTCTAAGATACATTTTTAACTCAGGAAAACAAAGTTTGGAAGGGGAAGAGTTAAAAAACATGAAGCAACAGTAACCCCATTTAGATAAGGGGATAGATGGGTGGAGCAAGGGAACAATACACCAAAGTGCTTTTCTTTCACAGATCTTGGTTCAAATTAAGGTTAAATTCCACAGGAGGATGTGTTTTCCCCATATGGAGTCTTAAAGGACATGCCTTTGTTTCCAACTTCCCAGAGAAGATATATGTTAACACAAGCAAAGCATTTCATAATAAATTTAACTTTTATAGAGTGACTAATGCCCTGTGGAGATAAGGTAGACTCCCATTCACCTGTGTTTAATCCAGGCTGAAGAAATTATGCCAAGGGCACACTGACAAAACTTTATTCCTTTAGCGAGGATGGCAGTAACTTGGTAGGGACAAGAAAGGGTCTCGGTTTTAAAAGTCTCCCTGGAATGACTCTCCCTCACTGTGAACACAGTTTAGCATTTATGTACTTTGGAAGGACAAAGAGGTGAGGTAAGCCTGCCAAAATTTGAACCTGTGTTTCTGGGAACCTGTTAGTAGGTCAACTGTTACAAATGTATGAGAAACGGAGCAAAGGAGCGGTAGGTGCTAGAAATTTGGGAATTGGACTACAAATGACTTTAGTAAAGCCTGCATACTATTTCTTCTTCTGGATCTCAAGTGAGGTGGCATGACATTTAAAATGCCACAGAGGATCACCATTATTCAATCAAATCCGGCTTCGGGAGAGGGAAGGGGTGGGAGGGAAACAAGATAGAAAGAGACATCCTTTCCATGAGAAATATTTACAGTTTACAGATAGAAAAAAATATCTTTGAAATTTTACTTGGAATCTTGTTAAAAATAATTTATTAACCTATCTCTTCCTTCTCAGAAAGAAAAATTATTTCTACAGATAGTGCTTTCTCCCCTTTTTTCTTTCTTTTATCTTTATTGACTAGAGGCATACTTCTTAATTCCTTATTGCTACAAAATGTCCCTGAATTGGTGACTGGGTAATCCACTCACTGAACACACGCCCCCCTTTCCCATGTGCAAATGAGACTGACTTCACCTGAAGATGCAAAGTCAGTCCTGCAGCACATGGAGTTCCTTTTCTAAGAGAGGGAAACAAAAACCTGTTTGAATCAGTTGTGTCAGACATAGCCGGCTAGACAGAATATAAGGTTTAATTTATTTTTTATACTTATGGATTCATTCTGATGAAAGGAAATAAATAGAAAATCTATTTAAAATGTAAATAAAATCGGACAGCATTCACCCTTCTTCCTCCCACTCACTGAGAAGAAAATGGATTGTAAGTTTATGAGAGTTTCTAAAACATCTCTTTAGTTATTTAATCACTAATACTGATTCTAGATAAAACATCGTTATTTATCCCAAGGTACTCATTTCTTTACAGTCCCTATTTTCTTCTTGTGCTCTGAATTAAATTAAAATAAAGTATATCTTTTTATGTTAGTCAGTGACTACCAGAAGAAACTTTTCTGACCTTAAACTGTTGGACAAGAGTAAGGAGATTTCTCTTCTCAGGCTATGTAATACCAAATCCAAAATCCAGAAATCAATGAACTATTCAGAGAGGAACACCACAAGGGGGCAGGTGAATCCAGGCTAGGTGAGAGGGTCCCAGCACTGGGAATTCTGGTCAAAAGAGGGGAAAGATGACATGAAAATTAGAAACAACCCTAAAGATAATATTTATTCATAAACATCAGTATTAGATCTGGATCATCCAAGTGAAATTTTAGTTAAAATATATCCAAAGACATTAGTTACAATATACCAAGAAAATACATGAAAGAAATCAAACCAATGTAGTCACACATTGGAAGTGCTTATTGTATTTACAAAGGTCAATAGTACGGTTTGGCGAAGAAGACAAAGACTGTCGCTGAGAAGAAATTCAAAATTTACTACAGAACAGCTAGGGTATGCTTTGAAAATAAATGATAAGCATCAAATAATTAAAAACATATATGAGAAGATATTTTTGCTTCAAAGTGATCTTAATAACCAACAATTTCACAGCAGAAGTATAAACTTCGAATAATAGAGCTAAGGCAGTTTTTTTTCTGCCACATAAAAACAGAGAAATTAATTTTAGGCATTTCAGGAAAGATAAAAGCTACGCTTAAAAAGGTTATTTAAAGGGTCTGCTTTGATTTTCATTAGAAATTAAATTTGACCTACCAGTAGGAGGCAAAAATTGATATTAAAAATTAGTTCTCCGAAACAAATATTTTAAAATTGACACCAGGCATCTCCTGTGAGACTGTCAATGACAATGTCTTCAATGTCCAACCTATACCTACTTTTTATGCAAGGAGCCAGGATTAATCCTATTTGGTAAAGCTGGAAATTAGCCCCAGCCTCCCTTTAATATCTCACTAAGGAAACACATTTAATTATTTGATATGGTAGATAATATGTTATTTTATCTTTTACAGATTAATGAAATGAAATGCATAGACTATTAAAGCATAATATATAATATAGTATAGTATTATGTATCGTATAACATAATATAATACAATAAAATAGTATTAAATAATATAGTATAATTAAGTATACAAGTTTTGTTTCTTACTGGTAGTTTCTGTTGAGTTTCTAATAACAATTAGAATGTTTAAAATGAACTTTTAAGTAGCTCCTCTTATTTATGATAAAGTTAACTTCTTATTTATGCCCCTACAGCAATTTTCTATAGTAACAATGTAGAACTCACTTCTGCTATTATAACTCTATAGCTTAATGAGGTCATCTCCTAATATACTTTGGAGCAAGTTAGGTTTTAGAACTTGGGGTGCCAAGTTGAGTACTCTTTCTGTTATACATGATCTAATTTGGTTTCATGGTACCATAGGACCTAGCACCGGCTGAACTCTGATATCCTTCTTAAGGCAAACCTCTGGACTCAAATGTAAATGCCCAGTCTTAGGTCATCTTAACAGTCTATTTTTCTCAAATTCACCCATTCTTCTTTTTTGTGTGTATATATGTATATAAATATATACACACACATAGTATACACGCATACTCACGTATATACATATATACACACATACGTACTTGTTGCAATCCGGCGGTAGGGATATTTTAGGTTATTCTTTCTCTTCTTTCGGTCTGTGAATTACCTTTCTCTTCCTTGTCTTCCTTTATCCCACGTAACTGCAGGGTCCTCATAGGCTTTCTCACCTAAGGGACATGGAGGCAGCTTCTGCAATGCTTGAAATGATAATGCTTTGATTTTTCAATGTGAAAAGTTGGATGGCTTTTAAAAGCTGACCAGTCCAGGTCTATTTGCCCATAGTAGACATTCAATAAATATTTGTTGATTTGATTTATTCTAGAATAAAGAACTGGGTAACAACTCCTTTTTTCTTCACTGGTGTGCTATGGTTGAGCCTGTGTACAAATGCATTTATGGGTAAATATTATTAGTCATGGTCATTGAA
The DNA here is from genome assembly GCA_030848825.1 of Tadarida brasiliensis. Lineage (NCBI taxonomy): Eukaryota > Metazoa > Chordata > Mammalia > Chiroptera > Molossidae > Tadarida > Tadarida brasiliensis. The sequence goes on from CM061257.1 coordinate 165,353,074, forward strand.
AATGTATTAGAAAAAAAGTCTGGATCTGCAGGCTGTTAGGAATAGCAATGATTGGGAGTATGTGTTTTGTTTTTCTTTAATCTTCACCTGAGGATATATTTGTATTGATTTTAGAGAGAATGGAAGGGGAGAGAGAGAGATCTGTGTGAGAGAGTAACATTGATTGGTTGCCTCCCTAACACAGCCAGACTGGGGATTGAACCCGAAACCTAGGTATGTGCCCTGACCGGGAATTGAACCCACACCCTTTTGGTGTACAGGAGGACGCTCCAACTGACAGAGCCACCTGGCCAGGGCTGGGAGTATGTTTAATAAAATACTCGAAGCAGTTATAAATAGTAGATGACACACCATAAAATAGGGTCTAACTAAAGAGCATGCTGATAAGTTATTTGGAAACAAAGTGGCTACCCCACAGTTTTTGAATCAATCATATGTTGAGGGCTTACATTTTTGACTCCATACACTAAGGCAAAGGGCCTTTTCATTAAAAAAAAAAAAAATAGGGATAATGTTTTGGCCATAAAATGTAGTAAGCATATGTAAGCCCCATAACATTTCCTTTGGTATATTATCCTTTGTAATAGTCACAAACGTGTTTATGTATATTTTATTGACAACTGAGAGGCCTTGGATGTATAAAATAAGAATTTCTTCCAAATTTCAAGTAATGTGTAACTTTAAAGAATTAAACTCTGAACTCCTATCATTCAAAAGAGCAAAATTGATTTATTTCCTTTTCTGGTCACTAACAGTAAAAACTGTTTGTGAGCTTGCCACATGTTAAATTTTGGCTCAAGGCAAATTTACAACAGCAAGGTTTATGATAAAATCTGTCAAAACATTAACCATGATGGCACAAATTTCAGCTCTTAAAAGAAACAGGGAAGCAGGAGCTTAGGAATGGATACACATTTGTACTTCTAGCTCTGAGTGTGCCTGCTTATGTCACATTATGAAAGTTATTTAATTCTTCGGTTCTCATTTTACTCAAATGTGAAAGTTCTATAAGGTGACTATATATTTTAATTAACTCGTTTCAAAAGGATGAGAGATCCTAGGATTAGAGATCTAATTCTAAGTAAAAAAAAAAAATTACTGGCTAAGAGAACTTCAGGTGTTCAAGACAAAAGCTAAGACTCCATAGCATTTTCATTTCTTGTCTGATAAATTTCAAGAAAAGTTAAGTCTTAGCATAGGTAGTGTCTTTACCATTTTGCTACTTTAAGTCAAAGGTGATTCATTTGGCCAGGTGCCAGCATTTGAAAACTGTCCATTGAGATGATTTTAATTAAATAATGTTGGTAGTTTGTGTTTATTGTTGCTCGATGAGTAAAGAAACTGTATGTTCTAGGAAATTCTGAAGACTGATATTGATAGTGAATCAGTCTGCTGGCAATCCAGTGTAACCAAGATAGTGACGAGGTGCGTGCTCGAAACAATTTCAGAGAAGGATGTACTGTCCTGAAAAACATAATTTGATTAGACACAGCCAGGACAGATTAATGAGAGGAAACTCTTCTTTAAGGAACTTGAAGGTTTTCTGCGTGTTAATGTCATGGTCATACAAGTAAAATGCAGTGAGTATTCTATGCTTGAGTGTTTCAAAAAGTCTTTGATATAAATGACCTATTTATTGAAGAATGGCATTTTTTTAAGCTGTAGGATTTTCATTCAACAAGTAATGTGATGGAAATTGGTGGAGACTAAAGTAGAGACCAAATAAAATTAGTAAGTAAATATTAATTTTTGAAGTTTCAGCTTGGTGGGTAATGTTCATACACAAATTATTTTTGTTCTCAAATATCTTAAAATATGGTTCAGGTATTGAAAAAATAATATATAACCAGAAAGTAAAATCTCAAGAAAGTTTATTAAAATAGTCAGAATTCAGAAAACTTTAGTTACTTTCAGGAAATGAAGAATCACTAAGTCATGATTTAAAGTAGGTTGAAGCAATATCAGAGGGCAAACACACCACCTTGGTTTATGCATTACTTACCTGATCCCTCTCTCTGCCTGAGTTTTGACAGACTTAGTTACAGAAAGCAATTTGGTTATTTCTGTTGTTCAATAAAAGTTTACATGGCCAATTTTGTGGTCTGGAGATTTTGTATAAACTTTCCAAGACAATGAAACTATGTCTTCATTTTATCATGGAATGAAATTTCAAACTTTGGACTGTATGGTACCAAAATTTAACAGCTACACAAGTAATTCTGACTTAAAAAAAACAAACCTACCAAATCAAAACAAACAAACAAACAAAAATCAAACAAACTACCCCCAAACTTTTCCCTTTAAATTATGGTTAAAAGTTAGAGTCTTCAGGTGAGCACAGTGTTTTACCTGATAATGTGCCAGGTACTAGATAATTTGACATCATTGTGTATTTTAACACCACTATTTTAGGAAAGGCTACTCAAATCTTAATCTTTTAATGTCATATATATTTTTTTGGAAAGACAGGTCACACAAATGTTATAAAACAAAAGTATATTTTGAAAATTTAGTTTTCATTATTAACAAGAATGATTATTCATCAAGTATTTATCTGGGAGAAGAAATATGAACAAGACTGAATGAATCTCCAGAGGCTGCTTCTAATGGAGACAGTGCAGGAATACTGAGAGAAGAGGAGACGTCACTGCTCTAACAGAGATGAAGAAAGGGCTGTAAGGCATAGAAGGGAGATTAACTGTGACTTGGTGATGGGGTGGGGGTGGGGAGTTAGGGAAAGCTTCACGCAGGGGTGGCATATGAGTCTTCTTGAAGAATGAATCGGATTTAAACACACGAAGGTGGATTGACAGAGTGGAGGATTACATATGGCAAATTAATTAAATAAGGAGAGTACAGGGTAGGGACTGCAATGCAGGTAGGGTTGGAGCATTAGGATTTAAGGTTTAGTAAGGATGAAAGTCACTTTTAGTCATTTTCTTGCCATCCATATGGAAACAAAATAATATGTCAGAATTTCATTGCATGGTTTGGGCAATTGGTTTTAAAAAATCCAATAGGGGTCCAAAAAATCTTCCTAAAATCTAAAAAATAAAAGTACACATACTTCATTCTTTGATTCTAGAGCCGAAGAAACCACTCTGTCTTACTGCAACTTAAAGACAATACCTGCAATATTTAAACTTTCTGTCCACAATATAGCTATATTTCTTGAAAAATATGCTGCAATTTTTATAAAAGCAGAAATAAGGTGATGATTTTGGTATGACTGAGGACTTGAAAGGAAATTTCTGATTTCAAAAGTTTTTCCTCACTTGTACTTGACAAACAGAATTACATATTCACATTCCTCTATGTCACTGAAATAAAAGTATACAATGACTGTATAATATAACCACAGTTTAAGAAATGAAGATGCAAAGTAATAAGACTTTGATATAAGACATTAGCAATCAGTGCACACCTTAAATAAAGAGTAATTCCTCAAAGCAGTCACAGAGACATTTTATGTCAAATTATTGTATCATTGTTAAAACTGTATTTTAGTTTCCTCCTCCAGAATTATCACTGGTTTGTGACTTGGAAAAGAAATTCCTTCTCTTCTCTTTCAGTCACCTGGTTTTTGTTTCGAAACAATATGTTTAGAAGCAAAATGAAGCTTGGAGATTTAAAGTCAAAACTTGTCTTTAGCAAGCCCAGTGTGTACACAATCCATACGGGTCTGAGAAACATTCTTTGTGACATTATCTGGAGGATCTCCCTAAGCAACCAAAGCTGTTGGCTTGGAAGAAAAGGGCCACATGAGACAAAGTGTACTTTACTGGTACATTGGACGGCTCTCGCCTTTTCAAATATTATGTAATTATGGTTCCTTTAATTTTAGGTAAAGTTCTTAAGTTTTAAAATGGGCATGCGTTTTGAAGTTTCTGTTACAATGGGTGTGCTTTCTGAAATGAGAGTCACTACTTAATTTGAGTTTCTTAGGTGCACTTAGATTAATTTCTTTATATTTTTGTATATAGTATGAAGGTTGTTTTGGGGGAACAGTTGGACTAGATAGGCAAGAGCACCTAGTTGCCTGAAGATATATAAATTATACACTTTAATTATAAAACCAGTAATGTTGATTGCTGCTGTTTTCTAGGTCTTGCTTTACGTGGAGCTGGTGTTAAAAGTTCGTTAGCTGGAGCTTAACAAACACAATGGCTGAAGGAATGGGGTTACCACACAAGTGTTTAAATTCCACGACGGATCCCTAGCTACAACAGAGAGGAAAGTTCAAACAACAAAAACAGAGTTGCAAAGTCTGAACTTGTGTGTCACAGATACCTCTTACTCATCACCAGGCAGCTCTTATTCAGGGCAACCAGGCCCTCCCAAGCAACATGGTTAATTGAATAAGGATCCTGAACATTTTGGCTGCAGATAAACCAAAGTGGCACATGGCTCATAACTCAAACATTTCATTTTAGGCAGCTGTTAGTTTTCTTGCCCAGACTAATTATTCAATCATAATTCTTTTCTCTAATGCAAAACTGCTTGTAGTTACTGGTGGGGACAAAGAGCTGCAATTACGGGTCTTGGAAGGTAAATTCATTATCTACTCATTTTCATCAGGCATAAAAGTGATACTAACTTTGGAGCTAAATTCAGAACATTTCATCAGCAGTACAATTATGTGTGTGTGTGTGTGTGTGTGTGTGTGTGTGTGTGAATTTAATAACACTCAGTCCTGACTACTGTTTCTTGCTATGATGGACCTGGAACCTTTCTCAGTAAGCAACTAAAAATGCTGGGTAGAAAATGACAAAGATCATCTTAAATGCATCAGCATGTTGGCAAGTTGTAAGTTGGTATTGAGAGGCCAAAACCAAGGTAAAACCGAGTGCTCTCAATTGTAACTGATGCACAAAAGGCAGTTTTTACCTTGAAAGCATTTGCCTTATGTTAGGGGTAGGGACGAAGTCCAGGGACCACCCAAGGAGAGAAATCTTGAACTCAGGCTATAAACAAAGGATAAAAAAAAAAAAAATCCCTTTTTTTTTTTTTTTAGATTCCACATATGAAATCATACAGTATTAGTCTTTCTGTCTTATTTCACTTAGCATAATGCCCTCAAGGTCCATCCATATTGTTGCAAACAGCAGGATTTCCATATTATTTTTATGGCTGAAATCTATATCTATCATCTATATCTATCTATCTATCTATCTATCTATCTATCTATCTATCTATCTATCTATCTATTATCTATCTATCTATCTATTATCTATCTATCTATTTATCTATCTATCTATCTATCTATCTATCTATCTATCTATCTATCTATCATCACAGCTTCTTTATGCATTCATCTGTTGATGTGTTGATGGGCACTCAGGCTGTTTCCATGTCTTGGCTGTTACAAATAAGGCTGTGATGAACATGGGGGTGCAGATAACTTTCGAGTCAGTGTTTTTGTTTCCTTTGGAAATATTCCCAGAAGTGGAATTGCTGAATCATATGGTAGTTTTATTTTTAATTTTTTGAGGCTCCACCATACTGTTTTCCACAGTAACTGTACCAGTTTACAATCACACCACCAGTGCCCAAGTATTCCTCCATCTCCACATCCTCACCAGCATTTGTTTTATCTCTCGTCTTTTTGATCATGTCCATCTTAACAGGCATGAGGTGATGTCTCACTGTGGTTTTGATTTGCGTTTCCCTAATAACTAGTCATGTTGAGCATCTTTTCATGTACCTGTTGGTCTTTCATATGTCTTCTTTACAAAAAAAGTCTATTCAGGTCTTCTGCCCATTTTAAAATTAGATTATTATTTTTGGTATTGAGTTGCTTATATATTTTGGATATTAGCCCCTTATCAAATACATGGTTTGCGAATACTTTTTCCCATTCCATAGGTTGTCTCTGGCTGTGCTGAAGCTTTTAAGTGTGACGTTGTCATACTTGTTTATTTTTTATTTTGTTTCTTGTTCTTTCGGTGTCATATCTAAAAAAATCAACGCCAACACTCATGTCAGTGAGCTTTATCCCTATGTTTATGTCTAGGAGTTTTATGGTTTCATGACTTACGTTTTAGTCTTTAATCCATTTTGTGTTCATTTTTGTGCCTGATGGAAGAGAGGGGTCTAGTTTCATTCTTTTACATATGAATATCCAATTTTCCCAGCTCCATGTATTGAAGAAACTGCCTTTTCTCCACTGAGTATTCTTGTCAAATATTAGTTGATTATATATGTTTAGGTTTATTTCTTGGCTTTCAATTCTGTTATAGTGATGTATTTGTCTGCTTCCATATCTGTACCATACTGTTTGGTTACTATAGCTTTATAATATAGCTTAAAATCAGGAATTGTGATGCCTCATGCTTTTTCTTTTCTTCAGGATTGCTTTGGCTAGTTGGGGGTCTTTTGTGGTTCCACATAAATTTTAGGATTTTTTTCTACTTCTGTAAAAAATGCTATTGAAATCTTGATAGAGATTGTATCAAATCTATAGATGGCTTTCTGTAGTATGGATATTTTAACAATATTAATTCTTCCATTTCATGAACACAGGATTCACTATGAATTTTATGACTATAAGCTAGCCCTCATGTGGGTTTGCAACCCAAATTATCATTATTTAAGTGGCCCAATAAAATTCAAATTAAGACTTTTAAAGTACTCTAAAGCATGTACATGTTCCCAGATGACTGGCAGAAGCACATGTAAAACCTCTTTGGAGGAACCCACCTTATATCCAGGCCTCGAAAAGTCCCACTAAGGATAATTCTAAGAAATATAAGTTCAAAATCATGAATCATCAAACATCCGAAGAAATTAGGCAACATAAATGTAGCTAGCAGAAATAATAGATAGCAAAATTGGAGCAGTAAATACTTGAGAGATTAAAATAGTCAGAAATTAAGTATGGAATAAGCATGTTTAAAATGTACAAGAAAATTTTAAAAGGAATTGAAAAAGATGGGAACAAGGAAACATAATAACTACCAAATAGATTTGGGAATACATAAAATATAACCTCCAGAAATGAAAAAAAATGTAACAGAAATATAAAACTCATTGGAATTCTGCTTCCAGACACAACAGAGTAGTGTGTGGCAGACCAATGCTTCTGCCAAGAACAACTAGAAAAGCTGGATCAAATATAAAATGTATTTGTTTAAAATTATTACAGAGGGGTTGAAACAAAGACAACTGGAGGGACTAAGATTCCAGAGAGCAGAGAGGTAAACTGATGATATGCAGCCTCCCCTTCCCCTGGAGGCATTTGCTGGTTCTGGGTGAAGGTGACAGAATGATAATCTGGGCTGTCCTGGCAGAAGACTGTTGCTAGGGACAGAGAAACCAGCAGCGCTTTGGCAATCTTGTAGGGCTGGAGTGACAGACCTGGAGAGTCAAAGGGTCTGAAACACATGCCTAGTGTCCCTTTCAAAATACTTGGCAAATTCTGAGCTGTCCTAAGTGGAAGGTTAAAAAAAAAAAAGCTCAGATGAGAATATCTAAAAGGGCCCCAATGAAGATATCACTTTCACCTTTGAAAGCCCTAGTGAGCTATGCCATAGGAAGAGAGGCAAACCAGGGAAAACTGAGCCCTATTCAAAATGCAACCCAGCATCAACTCAGCACCATAACTGACTGGATTAAGGAGATTAGCTTCTACTCAATCTTCCCAACAAAGGAAAGGCTAAGCCCTTTCTGGAGGAAGACAAAATCATCTGAAGGCTCAGGATGTCTCACATTCAATCAACAATTAAGAGGCATGCCAAGAGACAGGACCATGCATCTAGAAATCAATAAACAAAACAGATAGTAGAGAAAGGCTCATAGATGATTCAGATATTGGAGTTAGTAGACACAGAGTTTTAAATGATTGTGACCAGTATGTTCAAGAAAACAAAGGCAAAGGGGGAGACAATATAATTAGAATGATGAGTGTTTCACCAGAGAATTGTAATGTACCAAAAAAAAAAAAATCAAGAAGAAACTGTAGAATGAAAGATACTGAATCTGAAATTAAAAATCAAATAGATTAACATCAAAAGACAGGATTGGTGAAATAAAAGACAAGTAATTTTGAAAATTCAAAACTAACACACATAGAATAAAAAAAGGACAACACAGAAGAGGGTGGAAAAGATATATGGGAACAGGGTAAAAAATAAATACATATATATACTCTCTCTCTCTACACACACACACACACACACACACACACACTTGGAGTCTCAAAAGGAGGGGAAAAAGATATTGACCAAAGATTTCCTAAACTTGACAAAAGATATCAAGTCAGAGATTTAATAAAGTCTATGAACTCAAGCAAGAAATATACAAAGAAGACTACATCTATGCACATGATAAAAGTACCAAAAACAAAGAAACAGAAAAAGTCTAAATAAAAAATCAGAGGAAACAAAGTTTACTTCAGGAGAAAAAACATTAAGATAGACAGCTGATTTCTCAACAGGAAAGAGGGAAGCTAGACGTCAAGAGGATAACATTTGAAGAGTTATAGGAGGACAAATGGAAAAATCTTTAAAGCAGCCAGAGGACATATATACAGAGGAAGAAAAATAAGATTGACAGCAGGAATAAAGCAACATCTTGCAAATACTAAGGGAAAAAAAAGTTAACCTAAATTTCTATATACTGCACAAAACGTTTTTCATAAAATGAAGGTGAGAGAGAGAGAGAGAGAGAGAGAGAGAGAGAGGGAGAGAGAGAGAGAGAGAGAGAGATTTTCAGATATACAAAAGATGAAAGAATTCATGACCCACAGCCCTGTATTAGTATAAATGAGAAATACTTGAGGAATAAAGTAAATGGTAATAAGTGGAAATTTGGATCTACACAAAGAAAAGCACTAGAAATGGTAAATATAAAATTATGTTCTTATTTTGAAATCTTCTTAAAAATATTTGACTGCTAAAAGCAAAAATAACAATGTTATTACTGTGTACATATGTAGAAGTACAATGTATTACCATAAGATCTCACGCTGAGACTTTTTTTATACACAGTATTGACAATTTAGTTATTAACAGTTTATAGAATCTTTGCCCTGAAGACTCCTATGGCCTACCCCCAACCTGGTCCCCTTTTAGCCACATATCCTAAGCTTTAAATTCTAAGTTCACTACAGGTGATGGAGTGTTATACAGTCTGTTTTTATTTATCTTATCACAATCGAGTAATCATACCCAACAGAAGCAGCGTTTTTAGATTTCAGCTGTTGGTTCCACTTACACATTCCACAACTAGTAGAGGTGCGTTGTAGCAGACTCGAATCAGTCTATTATTTTTTAATTAGAATTTGATCTCCCACATTACAGTTTTTTTTAACCATTTTACCAAAAACAATGTTTCTCTTTAATAGTTGATTAATATAATTTTATTTTATATCTAAATAGTTTAGAAAGCTTCCTAAGGTACCTAAAATTATGTTCATATTGACTTTTATCTTTATTAAACTGGTTAAGGAAGTCAGACACAGTTTCACAGTGACCTTAGTCTGTTTCCTCACTGCAGTATATTTTATAGTGCATAACCAGTACAGTGTCTTCAGGATTGTACACTTATAAATTTGGTTAAGATCAATGTATAAAAACTGCATTGAAATGTGTAGAATTTGCAATAAGGGATTTAATGTGACTAAAAAGTAAATATATATTTTAGATATTTGAGTTTGTGCATTAAAGTGCACCTTTAATAATAATTAGATAGTCAAGAAACTGGTGGCTTCCAAAGTACTAGCATACTCTAAAACCATATTTAGAAAACAGCAAAAACCACCAATAAAATATGTATATTAGATTTCTGCAAAGAAATATTAATAGAATAGAATATTTTAATAATTCTCAAAATACAATTATCATATTGCCAAATTCTATTTATGAACTTTTACATTAAAAATAACAACTTCAACATTTATAAATTGAACTTAAAGTACATAATAAAAAAGAAAAAACTTTTCAAAAAGGTTATTCTAGCAAAAGGATTACAAGATTGGTAACTTGAGATGCTATTCTGGATCGTATGCTATTAGTTCAAATGTGCAAGCTCCAACTTAACAAATGTTTAAAATATTTGAGTTTTTAAAACTGTGCCAAAATAAACCACATCTTTTCTAGAGATGACATATTTAGCTAAGCACGAGCAATATAAACCTTTCAACCATTCCATGTATTTGTTTAAAAACCTCAGAAACCACGTGCATTTCTAATAAAACATGAACAAAATACTGAAATCACTGGAGCCTAACAGTTGTCTTACAAATCAATTTTTTAAAAAAGGAAATGTACTTTTTTTATATTATACATGTATATAGATAGATATGAATAGACAGTTTAATTGTCATTAATAGTCATCAACAACACAATATTGTCTTGTGAAAAATTTGGGTCCCATACAAACCATATGCAAGAAGACAAAATGTATAAGTCATGGCTATTTTATCATTATAATATGACTCATTAATCATAAGCATTTGAAAATAGAAACTTTAAAAATAATTATGATCTTTAAAAATACTACACATAAAAATGTTTTCCTATGCAAATATATCCAATATAAAAACAATAAAATTTTAATATTCTAATATTTTTTTTACACCCCCTTCAACTTAATTCTGTCAGTAAGTGCTCTAATAAGAAGATTCTTCAGTTTATTTGAGTAAGAAAATATAGAGAGGATTTAGTTTCTCATTGAAAAAGGGAAAATGTTATATTAGGTAAAATATTTTAAATAATTTAAACATATGGCTTTATGGCTTATTCATAAAAGAGGAATGAAATTTTCTCATATAAAAATAATTAACTATTGACTTCACTATAACTGCATATACCTTGCTTATAACCAATAACCTTGCTTATAACTTGCCTATAACTGGTTTTATCTCTAACAGTTTCTCGAGGAGGTAGAGTGAGCCTTGAAATTTAGATTTACATTTGATAAAACTACACTGCCAGGTTTTAGCATATGACCAAGCTAAAATAGTAAAAAGCAACACATTATTTTTTATTAACAATAAATTGTCACAATATTCCTAATTAGTGGAGGCTAAGACAAAGCATGCTGCTACTATAACCCTACAGCGAGATAGCAATGATGTGATGCCATTTACATACACCTGCAGTTTACATTATTGCATTTCATTGAAAGAAATGCACACAATCTTAATTTTTAGAGAATTCATGCATATGTGTATAAAAGAAATGGTACAATAACAGAAATTGTAAGAGTTAAAATTTTTATTTATTTTTAAATTGATTTTTAGAGAGAGAGGAAGGGAGAGGGAGAGAGAAACATTGGTCAACTGACTCCTGTACGCCCCTACTGGGGAATGAGCCCAAAACTTGGGCATGTGCCCTGACCAGGAATGGAACCTGCAGTCTCTCGGTTCATGGGAGGATGCTCAATCCACTGAGCCACACCGGCTGGGCTTTTTTTTTTTTTTTTTTTTTTTTTTTTTTTAATATAAGTGTTTGGAGACCTATGGTTTCCATGGAGTTTTAGTCATAAGACCTCAGTTGTAAGTCCTAGCCATTACTTGGCAAATTCCTACCCTCTCTGGGTCTGTTTCCTCATCTGTAAAATAAATGTATGTAATAATAACAATAATACTAAAATTATCATCATCATCATGTGGCTGATATATATATAATTTATTATTTTTATTATTATTATTATTATTATTATTATTATTATATGGTTGTTGATAGAATCAAAAAGTGTAAATGTGAAAAAACTTTGCAAATCATCAAGTTTGTATCATCTTTTCTTTCTTCTGAACTACTTATTTTTCCAAGAAATAATTTCTCATGTTACTAAAGGAATTAGACTTGATGTTTTTTGTTGTTGTTGTTGTTGTTGCTGTTAATCCTCATTCGAGGATATTTTTTCCATTGATTTTTGGAAAGAGTAGAAGGGACGGAAGGGGGGTAGGTGGAGAGAGTAAGAGAGAAACATTGATATGAGAGAGAAACATCGATTGGTTGCCTGGGTTGGGATCAAACCTGCAACTCAGGTACATGCCCTTGACTGGGAATCAAACCTATGACCCTTCCATGCGTGGGTGGACGCTCTAACCACTGAACCACACAAGCAAGGGCTAAACTTGATGTTTAAAGCAAACTCAAAGAAACATCTCTGAGCATCTTCAAATACTTCTGAAGTTGCTTTATTATTGACTATGTAGAGAACTGATCTTCAGTAAGCAAGCTTATCCCTTCATACAAAAGGACAATTTGAAACATTGTTGTTGAACATTTTTAAGTGCAAAAAAAAATCAATTACTGAGAGGAGTAGGGCAATGGAGGAAAAAGGGGGGGCATCTGTAATACTTTCAACAATTCAGATAAATCAATTAATGATAATATTTGGCTATAATACTTAGCATTTGTAATTTCGCAGACAATTCATTTTCAAGAGGATGTGTGATATTTTGGGGCGATTGCCTACATTGAACAATAAGTAGATGTTAGAATTGTTCTGTAAATTTAATTTTATAATCAAATTATATAGAAGTTCTGAATACTGATGACAGGAATTGGTTGCTCTAATCTGATCCTTTAGGTATAGAGAGAAATGTTTGGAAATTGTAAAATGTCTTTATGGTACACTTTGTGTTTTATAAAACCCCAAGCAAAATAACTCAAGAAAAGATTTGTCTATTCTTCAGGACTAAACTAAAAATTCAAGTTTCCTTGGGATTTATCTGAAGAGGAGTCAGGAATGGACAATTTTGTGATAAGACTTGTTTCCCTTTCCTTACCTTCATGACATGAAGGTGTTGTTCCTTCACACGAGGAGCTGTTCTGTTTCAACTGGAGATAGGACTCCATGTGTGACCAAATCATTTAAAATTTCTCCGTTTATATAGTCACTGGCCTGCAAGAGGCTATAGCTCTCTTTAGGACTATAGAATTGACCCAGGTAGCTTACTTTTTTAAAAATCCTCACCCGAGGATATTTTCCTCTTTATCTTCAGACAGTGTGGGAGAGAGAGAGAGGGAGAGAAAGGGAGAGAGAGAAACATCGACGTGAGAGGGACACATCGACTGGTTGCCTCCCGCATGACCCCAACCAGGGCCAGAGACGAACTGCAACCGAGATACGTGCCCTTGGCCGGAATCGAACTTGCGACTCTCTGGTCTGTGGGCTGATGCTCTATCACTGAGCCAAACTGGCCAGGGTCAGGTAGCTTACTTTTAACCCCTGTTGTTCTTTATTTTCTAATTCTCATAGTTAAAAAAAAAAAAACAACAATTAAAAGCAGGCAATGTGAGTAAATTCTATATTTAAACTCAATAATTCTAACTCTCAGTTAATTTAATGGATTTAATAAGGAAGAAACTGATGTTAGCATTATGGTTTTTGTCAGTCTGGGATAAAGCGCCTTACATTTTCCGTGGAGTAAAAAAAATTCAAATGGATAATCTCCAATGGTGTATGAAGGAATGGGGCATGACTTACTCTGCACTTGTCTTGAAAGTAGGCAATGATAAATAATTTAGTTCAATCTCAAAGATGAATTTAAAAAGTGTATGGACTTAGAAAAATTTTCATTTGCCTACAAAATTTTTCATGATTTCAATCTCTGCTTGTCTTTTTCATCCAGTTCTAGACAGTCATTTTCTATTGGCCGCTCACCTATTCAATCTATTTGAAAGAAAGTATTTTTCCTATAGCCATATATATAAATCTTAGTTTTATTAATAATTTCATATGGTTAGAAGTGACTAAGCTGTAACTATTTTATTTTATTTTTATTTTTTAAATCATTTTTATTTTTCAATTATAGTTGACATACAATATTATATCAGCTTCAGGTATACACCTGTGATTAGACATTATAAAACTTATTGATCATCCTGAAAAATCTCATATCCATCTGACACCATACATAGTTATTAGAATATTATTGACTATATTCCCTATGCTGTACTTTACACCTCATGACTATACTATAACTACTAATTTGTACTTCTAAATCTCTTCACCTTTTCCACCCATTCTCCCAACCCCCCAACCCACCTCCCATCTGGATACTGTCAAAATGTTCTCTGTATCTATGAGTCTATTTCTATTCTGCTTGTTTATTTTGATTTTTAGATTCAATTATTGATAGATATGTATTTATTGACATTTTATTGTTCATATTTTTTATTTTTTCCTTCTTCTTAAAGAAGACCCTTTAACATTTCATGTAATACTGGTGGTGATGAACTCTTTTAGCTTTTTCTTGTCTGGGAAGCTCTTTATTTGACCTTCAATTCTAAATGATAGCTTTGCTGGGTAGAGTAATCTTGGTTGTGGGCCTTTGCTTTAATCACTTTGAATATTTCTTTCCACTCCCTTCTGGTCTGCAAAGTTTCTTTTAAGAAATCAGCTGACAGTCTTATGGGTGCTCCCTTGTAGGTATCTAACTGCTTTTCTCTTGTTGTTTTGAAGGTTCTCTCTTTGTCTTTAACCTTTGGCATTTTAATTATGATGTGTCTTGGTGTGGGCTTCTGGATTCATCTTCTTTGGGACTCTCTGGGCTTCCTGAATTTGTATGTCCATTTCTTTCACCAGGTAAGGGAACTTTCCTGTCATTATTTTTTCAAATAGGTTTTCAATTTCTTCTTCTCCTTCCTTTCTTTTCATTCTGGCACCCTCATGATGCCAATGCTGGTATGCTTGAAATTGTCCCAGAGTATCCTTACATTATCTTCATATTTTTTAATTCTTTTTTCTTTTTGCTATTCTGGCTGGCAATTTGTTTCCTCAAATTCCAAATCTTTGATTTGGTTCCCAGTGTCCTTTACTCTACTATTGATTGCCTGTGAATTATTCTTCATTTCAGTTAGTGTATCCTTTATTTCTGACTGGTCCTTTTTTATGTTGCTGATGTTCTCACTAAGTTCCTTAAGCATCCTTATAACCATTTTTTTGAGCTCTGTATCTGATAGTTTGCTTGTTTCCATTTCATTTAGTTCTTTTTTTGGAGATTTCTCCTGTTTTTTCATGTGTGACATATTTCTTTGTGTCTAAATTTTGGCTACTTCCCTGTGTTGGTTTCTATGTATTAGATAAAGCTGCTATGTCTCCCAGACTTGGTAGAGTGGCCTTGTGTAGTAGGTTTTCTGTAGGGCCTAGTGGCTCAGCCTCCCTAGTCAACTGAACTGGGCACTTCAGGTGCACCCATGTGGACTGTGTGCACTGTCCTGTTGTAGTTGAGCCTTGACTGTTGTTGGTATCAGTGGGAGAGACTGACTTCCAGGCCAATAGGCTGTGAGAACCAGCTGTGACTACAGCCAAAGAGCTGCTGTATAGGAGCCAACCTATGGAGCAGGACTTGCTTCAGTGGGTCTTTGGTGCTCACCAAGTCAACCCACTGAGTGTGTTGCTCGTGGAGATGGTAGGGTTGTAATCTGGTGTGGTCTGAAACTGACCACACAGGTGCACAGGTTCTGGGCCTCCCGGGAGGTGCAAAGTCAGTGTCACTGCCTGTGTCCTGCCTGGGGCCACTTGGCACTAGCTACAGACTGACCTGCAGGTGGCTGCTACTTGTGTTGGGCTTGAAGGTGCCCAGGAGAGACCAAGCTGTGAACCAAGGAGGGCAGCCACTAGTACTAGGCCTGGAGCTGCTCATCAAGAGGTATGGGGCACGCTGAGGCCAGCTGCTGCTTGTTTGAGAGATTTTAGGAGTCTGAAGCATGAGCCAAGTCAGGCCATTCATATGGAAAGGCCACTGGAAACAGATTGGATGAGCCTGAAAGTTAGGTGGGGTGTAGAATGTGAACCAAGTTGATGGAGACTCAGATATGGTGCCTGCTTATTGACTCTGTGGTGAGGAGGGCTCAGCAAAGGAACAATGGGCTCTGCCAGCACTATTTTCTGGGAGAAATCTACACCCCCTCCCCGCCTCGAACTCTTGCCCTAGTGCCAGATAAGTTAGTTCCTCCCTGTATGTCCTTGGTTCATTTCAAGCTGCTGCCCCAGTGCTGGAGCTCAGAGGGAGTGAGTCTGAGTAAGTCCTTGTGGGGGCCCTTTAAGAGGAACTGCCTGGGCCTCGAGCAGCCTCCATGTCACTCAGCCACAATCCCTGCTGGTTTTTACAGGCTGAAGATATGGGACTTCTCTTCCCAGCAATGGAACCCTGGTCTGAAGGGTCTGGTGTGGGCCTGGGACTCCTTCCTCCTCAGGGGGGCCCTCCACAGCCAAGATATCCCTCGCGCTTAAAACCGCCACACATGGGTGTGGGACCCGTCTGTCCGCGCCTCTGCCCCTCCTACCAGTCGCGATGTGGCCTCTTCTTTACTTCTCTAGTTGTAGGACTTCCCCTCAGCCAGATTTCAGGTGGTTCTGAATGATGGTTGTCCTGTAGTTTAGCTGTAATTCTGGTGTGGTTGTGGGAGGAGGCGAGGACCGCCTACGCTGCCATCTTGACCCCCCACCAGCTGTAACTATTTTGAGTTATCTCTTAAATACAGAAATGAAGGCAACGTGAACCCAATTCTAGGTTTGCTTTTTTTCCCAAGACTATATGTTTTAACATCATGTTACTGTATATTACATATTGGGTTCTCCTCTACAAGAAAAATGCAAATGGTGATATAAATGAGGATAATCAAAGAGAACACCGTGGTTGATGGCCTCCTGCATGTGGGTACAGACCCATTTTCAAGCCAGAAGTGTCCCAGTCTATCACACAGATCTGGCATTTCTACAGCTTAAATAAAGTTTAGATAATTATTCATCCAAACATTAAAAAATATCAAATTTACAAGTACACATTAGCAATATCCTCTTTTTATTGAACACAATCTGCATTATTTTTCTTGAAACAAAAATCATGCTTTGATCAGTGTAATTTTAATGTAGCAAACTCTTATTAAAAGAACTTATACATTTAATTCTTAGTATCTATACTTATTATTCTTTAATATTAACCAAGGTTACATGCATGCATTCAAGGATTACTATATATTCTTATGTCTGAGCTTCTCTGATCAGGTAAGAAATAAACCCTATATTGAAAAATGCATGTATTTGAAGTTCTGACCTAACACAGTAGATTAAGGTTTAGACACTATTTACCTTGCTGAATTTTGATTCAGAAAAGGCCATATGTGAAGATGTGATCCTGGCCAACTTCACAATGTTTCTATAACAGTCTCTCAGTAAAAAGAGTTATATTAAATATAGTGAGATAGAAAATTGTTACAAAATAAACTACAACTTTACAGCTACCCTTTGGTAAAAGTCTGTAGTTAATACATTTGGATAAATGACTCAAGTCAGCAACAAAGTGGTTAAACATTTGTGATTTGATTTTATCTCAGCTTGGAATGTGGTTGGAGTGTCCCACTTCTAACAACTGTTTGCTAAGTTAAGGCTTTAGTGTTTACACAGTGCTGAATGAAGCAGCCTGGTCACCAGATGTGATTGCTTCCCAGACCGCTGTTTCCACAGTCAGATCACTGTCCTCATGGTCCCTGTTCCAACCTTCTTCCTCAGGACGTCCACCAGCCGTTCCAACCTAAGTTAGGGACAGAAGGGTGGAAAGGGGAAAAGTGAATATAGAAAGTGCAATTATTGTCAGGTATGTTTTGGCTAAAAAAGGACAGTATTTGCCTGTGACCAAGGAGTCCTGGGAGTCATGTTAAGACATAAAGCATTACTGTAAGCAAGAGACACTGGTGCAGAGTGATAAGTGTTTGAAGTTAAAAAAACAGCAACAACCCAAACTTTAACGCAGATCTTCAGCTTACGTCAGCATTGGATACTACATGAAAACTATAAGATACTCATTTCAATACATTTACCTACTTGCATTCAGGTTGTGAATCAATGATTTACTATGCGATGACAGGATGACACATTGAATGTAGAAAAGTTTCAAATAGATTTTTACCTAAGAAGTACTTATTTCAATACAGAAGTGCTAATAATCTTATACCTATTACTTAGCCAAATCAGTGACACATGGGTGTACTGTACAATTCTTTTGCATTACATTTCTTTGTCATAGAGTTAGCTGATGAAAATAAAGTCAGGAATTAGGTGGCTAGGTGGGTAAAACTTCATGTCTCAGTGGCATGAAAATAATTTAAATATATATAAATGATTTGATGGTGATAAAAACAGACTTTCTGTACTACATTTAAAAACTTCCTTTTCCTGAGTAGTATAACTAGGCTAGAAATGACTACACATGCTTTATAGTCAAAGATAAGGGATTTTTAGTTGATGAAAAACTCACCCATTATACTGAAAACAGTGAAAAGTCCAAAAGTCCATTCGGTAGTGTTTTTAGGCTACTCTATGGGAAGGGAAGCAGGTCACATTTGTGTGGATCGTTGAGAGTTTTGCTTGACAAAAGATGATGGAATCAGACTACCAATTGTTTATTTTATTTAAGGAAAGTATAAAACGTTAACTAAAAACTTGCCTGGGTTTATACACAGACAAATCTTCATTATAAGTGAAAATCCCACACAGCAGTTTTCTTACACACAACCTTCCCTCCTCAGAGACTGCTGAGCAACCTAGTCTAGTCTGCTCCAGTTTGCCTCATTTATATGAAAGCAGCTTGCCTCATCTATATGGATCCATGCATGAGCGTTCTTGCAAATAAACTTAGTGCAGAGCTGGACACTAAAGGAATGAGGGCATTCCTGGTGCCATACACACTGGTTCAGAGAGAAGCATCAGCTGCATTCAACATTGAAAACTAACTTGAGATTATTGGATGATTCTGCACATATCAGGTCCTGTCATAAAACACAAATATGAAATGAAAGAATTCGGTGCATCAAAAATCTTTGTTTTGAGAAATGCAGTAATGATCTCAGAGTGAAAATGCAAATCTGTCCTACGTTTGTTACTACAAATTTCTCCAATGTAAGCTGGGCATAAGTATTACACGTTCACAGCTTCAGCCAAGTGGTGCAAATACTTGAACTAGAAGATTCACTGGACAATTTACTCTATTCACAGATCAGTCTGTATAAGTTGGACTAGACTGATAAAAACTAGTGCTATCCTGTATACTCTGAATATTATGATTCATAGGATTACATAAATCCTTTAATTTAGACAAAGTTTCACTAACTCGAATTGTGGAGGAGCAGGAAGAAAAATGTCAGTATGAAATTTAAAGTGCATTGTTAAAACATGATAGTAACTTGAATTAACTGTTGACAAATAGCTGCCAGTAGAAATCTTGAGAAGACATTAAGAGCATAGCTCCATAAATACTGCAAAAAGTCAGAAAATCATTACTTTCAAGTTGGTTAAATATATACCTCCTCCACAAAGTCATCTGCACTATTTAAAAGCTTCCTTGTAATGTAAAGGTAAGCTCTATTCTGCATAACTATTATCACTACAACTTCTTAATCGGTGGAATCCCAAATTACTGAGATAAATCTGTGTGTGCTTCTTTTGGCTTCTCCTTTTCAGATAGGCTTATCTTTCTTTTGTTTCCTTTTTATACATTAGGACTTTTTTCCATTTAGAACTACAAATTGCTAAGGGAAGAGGTTAGGAGGAAATACTTAAATATCATGTTTTGCAATGTCTTTACTATATTTCAACAATTACTAGATCAACCACATTCTCAGTTTATCCAGGTTGAATGATTTATGAAAATTTGATCTCAGAAATGAGAAAAATGTCAATTACTTAGTTTTGTAAAAGCGTACTGACTTCTGAAACACAATGAAGCACCTATTCCTTCCTGTAAGGAATGAAATACACCTGCCAAATGTGGACTGTGCCAACAGGAAGGTAGGTGTGTGTCTGTTAAGGCACCTTGCAGGATTTGCCTGTAGGCTATTCTTTACTGTCCAAATCAATATCTTTTTTTAAAATTTTTTATCCTCACCAGAGGACATTTTTCCATTTTTGTTCAGATAGAGTGGGAGGGAGAGAGAGGAAGAGAGATAGAGAGAAACATCCACGTGAAAGGGACACATTGAGTGGCTGCCTCCCGCACGACCCCAACCAGGGCTGGGGACGAATTGCAACCGAGGTACATGCCCTTGACCAGAATCAAACCCGCGACTCATTGGTCCGCCGGCCGACGCTCCAACCACCGAGCCAAACCAACCGGGGCCAAATCAGTATCTTTTAAAAAATTATATCGCTTATTAAAATAGGCTCCAATTACTTTAAATTTTACTCATTGATAGCTTCCCAAGGGCTTCATGAAATAGGAAAAAGGTCAGAGATAGTATTAGGATTTCTTTATTTTAAATACAAAGAAACTGAAGCACAGACAAGTAGACCCTTACGCAAAGTTCTGTGATAAAACAGCGGCAAATCTGGGACTGTTCCTTGTTCTGAGTTCAAAGCTACTTCCACTAGGGTTTGGATTATTGGAGAACTACAGATTTCAGAATATAGGTTAATGGATTATCTATCTTAATAGATTCATTAAAATTTGTCTCAAATTTTTACTTAAGTCAAATCGGGAACATATTTATTGGTGCATTATTTTAGTAACACATTATAGAAATGTGAATTGATGACATTGCACATAATTAGGATTGAGTAGTTACAATCTATTTCTGCTATAATTTCTATATAAATTTAAAATATCAATGGGGAAAAAGGAGAAACATCTGTAACAAAAATAAATTAATAAAAAAATTAAAAAAATATTTACAGCTATAGTGTAGATAGAAATCCTAATTTTGCAATGAACATTATTTTTTATATTTTCTATGTATCTATATAATATGTATGTAGTACAACAAAATATATAGTTTTCTTTTTATTTTAAAAATTGCATTTATTGTGGTGACATCGGTTCATAAAACCATACAGGTTTCAAGTGTACAACTCAACAAAAAAACATCTGTACACTGCACTGTGCGCCCATTGCCCCAAGCAAAATCTTTTTCTGTCCCCACCTTTGCCCACCTCCACCTCCTCCCACCCCCCCTTTCCCTCTGGCTATCACCACACTGCTGTCTGTGTCTATGGAAATACATAGTTTTCCATCTGGCTGATGAGCCATAAGTTATTTACAATTTTCCTAATTGGTTTACTTCAAACTTTCACTCTTAAAGAATATTGTGATATGTTTTAAAAGGCAAGTAATAATGGGCACTATGTGCCAGCATCTCTGAGAGGTGAATTTGCATAGATTTAATTTTCATTATAACTCCATGACAAAAACCCAAAGTAATTTGATCAGAGCCACACTGCTAGCGAGTTCCGGATGCAATGCTAGGTCAATTACCAACCCTTATCTCTCCGGTGTGTGGTATACCACCTCCAAAAGCCCTGTGACTTTTAAGCCTTATTTCTAAATTTTTGTGGGCATGAATTACTCTTATTGACTTGATATTGTGTTGTAAAGGGACAGAAATGAGTAAAAACAGAACAAATTCTTCATCATCAATTGAACTCTACCAAAGTAAAAATTTCACTAGAGATTCCATGTTTTAGAGTAATTTTTGTACTTGTCAATGTGAGAGTAGCATTCTTATTGACTAGATAGTTTTCTCCAGGAAAACTATTCCTATTATTTAGGCAATGAGGTTACTCCATCAAACATAGTTGGCTTAATTTTTTTTCAAGGAGAAAGAACAAGGGAAATTCAAGAGAGATGGATAACAATCATCCTTCCAGCAGAAGAGACAGAAAAGCCTTGAAAAATGCTGCCCTTGGTTAGAGTTTGCCCATTTGTGTCAAAGATCTTTCAACGGTGGTGGCAGGGTGAGAAGACTTGAAATGTATTTTTTTTTCTTTTGCTATAATAGCTGTTCTTTCTCTGATCTTTTAAATGTTGATTACTTTCATCATCTTTTCTTTATTTCACGATTTCCTCAAGAGATGTTATTTGCCCCCCTGATTCCACTTAAATGCTTATGATTTCCAAACACAGATCTCCATCTCAACTCTCTTCTGAGTTTCAGACTCAGATATCCAACTGCCTTCAAGTCATCTCCTCTTGCTTCTTCCAAAGGCATATGATACTCAGCATATGTAAACCAAAACTTATCTTACCTCCTTTGTATGTTTCAGTATTTCTTATCTTGATTAATACTGCCATTCATTAATTCATTCAACCTCTAAGTTGAAAACATTTAGAAAAACTTGATACATTTTATATATATATATATATTTCCTCACTTCAGCTTGAGCCTGTGAACACTTTGTGCGGAAACCACTAATGCAGACAGTGGGAGGCAATGAAAGGGTTTTGACTCATCTAGCACCATTATTTTCACTTTAGAAAGGTCACACTGGGAAGAATGTAGGGATGGGATGGAGGCAGGTTAGCCTCTAGGTAGGAAGTCCAGATAGTTTTTAAGAAAATAATCCTAGTAAGTACAACAATATGAATGTACTTAAGACCACAAAACTATACACTTAAAAATAGTTAAAATGGTAAATTTTATATTATGAAGATTGAGACTTGAACCAGAGCAGCAGCAGTGCACATAGAAAGAAGAGGATGAATTTGAAAGATACCTAGAATATAGAATCAAAAAGACTTAGTGACTTTTGAGAGTAGGGTGGGGTGAGAGGAGATGGCCAAGATGACTCTCAGGTGTCTGGTTTTGGTGACTAGACAGATAGCCATCTACTAACCAACACAGTCCGGCTGGTGTGGCTCAGTGGTTGAGCGTTGACCCATGCACTAAGAGGTTGCTTGTTTGATTCCTGGTCAGGACACATGCCCAGGTTGTGGGCCTAATCCCCAGTGGCGGGCATGCAGGAGGCAGCCAACTGATGTTCTCTCTCATCAATGTTTCTACCTCTCTCTCCCTCTCCCTTCCTCTCTCTCTAAAATCAATAAAGGAAATAAATAAATAAATAAATAAATAAATAAATAAATAAATAAATAAAAACTATACTAACCAACACAGTGGAGAGGAAGAGCAACAAATTTTGGGGGGGAGTGTGTTTGCACGGAGGATGAATTCAGCTTGGTACATATAAATTTGAGATGCTGGTGGGACAGTAAGTGGGGATGTTAAGTTGGCACTGTGTACAAGAGTATGTGTTAAAGACAGAATCCTAGGTTTATGATACAGATTTCAGTTCACTCAATAAGGATTCATTCTGTAACTCCTATATACCAGGTATTGTTTTAGGCACTGATGATTCAAAAGACAGGACGTGGCCCCTGCTCATAAGGAGCAGTAAAGCGGGAAGGTAGATCTTTATGTGCATAACTGCAATACGTATTGGTAAGTGCTGTAATAAAAGGATAAGCACAAGTATTAAACAGAAAGAGAAAGAAAGGAAGGGTCTGTGAAAGCATCCTGATGATGCCTGAGTTAAGTACAGAAGGAAAGCGTCACCTCCAGAAGGGTGGCATGGAGTGGGGGCAGGGTGGGCATTCCAGACAGAGAAAATAACATGTGTGACAGCGCCAAGGTATGGAGGCATGAGGTGTGAAGGCCTGCCAGCAGTGTGGTGTCTCAGGATCACGAAGTAGGAGGCGCAGAACAGCAGGAATGAGGCTGGTGGGCCATGACTAGGTCTTGCTCTAAGTTGCCACTGAAGCCATGGAAGTGGATGGAAACGTTTAAAGAGAGAAATATAAAAGGAGAGGTGAGATGGAAGAGGACAGAACCAAAGTGAAAATAAATATTTAAAGTAAAGAGACTGACAAGAGAATTTGAGAAAACTGGAAAGTAAAAGGTGGATCAAGAACAGGTGCTGTAACAGAATCCAGAGAAGGGAATTTCAAGAAGGGTGTGATCAAGAGGGTTAAATACTTACACCAGATCAAAGCGAAAAGTGCCCATTTGATTAGGAAATGACAGCCTTCACAGTGCAGTTTGAATGGCATGATCGAAGTAGGAGGAAGCCTGAATGGAATGTGAAAGGTGACCAACTAAAGGCTGTTTTGTAAGAGCTTGGATAGAAAGCAAAGAAGGCTGCAGTTATAGGGGGATGTTAGGCCGAGGAAGTTTTTTTTTTTCTTTTCAATTTTTATTAATTTATTTTTGTTACAAATGTTTCTCCTTTTCCCCCCATAGACACTCTCCTCCCCATCCTGCCCCCCCCCCCCCCGCCAGCATTGTTGTCTATGTCCATTGGTTATGCATAGATGCATATAAGTTCTTTGGTTTATCTCCTCCATCCCCCCTCGCCCCCTTCTCTGAGTTCTGTCAGTCTGAACCGTACTCCTTTCTATGTCTCTGGGTCTATTTTATTCATCAGCTTATTTTGTTTATTATATTCCACAAATAAGTGAGATCATGTGGTATTTGTCTTTCTCTGATTGGCTTATTTCGCTTAGCATGATGCTCTCCAGGTCCCTTTACATCGTGTCAAAGGATAAGAGATCTTTCTTTCTTACAGCTGCATGGTATTCCACTGTGTATATGTACCACAGCTTTTTTATCCACTCATCTACTGATGGACACTTGGACTGTTTCCAGATCTTAGCAATTGTAAATAGTGCTGCTATGAACATAGGGGTACATATAGTCTTTCTGAATGGTGTTTCAGGCTTCTTAGGATATATTCCTAGAAGTGGGATCACTGGGTCAAATGACAATCAATTTTTAATTTTTTGAGGAAACACCATATTGTTTTCCATAGTGGCTGCACCAGTCTGCATTTCCACCAGCAGTGTACTAGAGTCCCCTTCTCTCCATACCCTCGTCAGTACTAACTGGACAGCTACATGCAAAAAAAAAAAAAAAAAAAAAAATGAAGCTAGACACCAATTTACACCATACACAAGAATAAACTCAAAATGGATAAAAGACTTAAATGTGACTCGTGAATCCATAAAAATCCTAGAAGAAAATGTAGGCACAGACATCATACACAGCAGAATTTTCACTGATACAACACCTAAGGCAAGAGAAACAAAGAAAAAAATGAACACATGGGACTACATCAAACTCAAAAGCTTCTGCACAGCAAAAGAAACAACCATCAAAATGGAAAGGGAACCCACTATATGGGAGAGCATAATTGCCAATGAAACATCAGATAAAGGGTTAATTTCCCAAATATATAGAGTGCTCATATAACTCAACAAAAGGAAGACAAAGAACCCAATTAAAAAATGGGCAGAGGACCTAAATAGACACCTCTCTAAACAGGACATACAAACGGCTAAGAGACATATGAAAAAATGCTCAACATCACTAATCATCAGAGAGATGCAAATTAAAACAACTATGAGGTATCACCTCACACCTGCCAGAACGGCTGCCATCAACAAATCATTAGGCTGAGGAAGTTTTAAAGAAATGGATGGCACAGGTATATGTTTCTGGACTACGGGAGACAAGATTATAGGAAGACACTACAGCATAAGGGATGAAGATATCTTTTTAAGTAGAGTCAGAAGATGGGATTATAAGTGTGACCTGCAGTATAATCATTGAAAACAGGACTGGACAGCCTTTCCTTGGAGACTAAAGGGAAAGAAGTGGGGAGAATACAATTGTGGATAATTTCGTAGATTTAGAGGAAGTTAAATAACAGAACTATGCCTGTTAGATTCAGTTTTCCCCATGGAGAAGGAGGCAAAATTCTCTGCTAAAAGCATGATACAGGGTGATACAGGGTGATACAAACAGAAAGTCTGGAGGAGAATTGACAGTTTAATGGGACGAGAAAGGGAGGTGATCTTGGGCATGGGAAAGGAATGTTAGCGACTACAAAGTTTGCAGGACACACTGGGTATCATAGTAGCATGACTCCTTTTTCCTCAGTACCTCTATATTTCTGGGGTAGATATGGAGAGGGCAAATTATAGAAGAAGTTACATATAAGTATGACTTATCAGGCAAGTGGTCTGAGAAAGACAGGGTGTAAGACTGTGTCCTGGGGAGAAAGTGATTCAACCTAGAATCCAGATTGGGTAGAGAAGAAAGCAAGTCTATAAGGGGCTGGTAGTTTAGGAAAAAGTAGAGGGAGCAAGGGACTAGACGCTGTCTTGATTTGTGCTGAAGCTGCACAGCAAGCGTTGCTGGAATAAGGCTGTGGTTATTGTCAAAGAAGCAACTTTGATCTTAGGATTCCAGATGTAGAGAAGTTCTGTGATGTCCAACAACCACTGTAGCTGTAGTGGAGATGAGGTAAAGGTCATTAGCATTCAGGAGGCGAAAGAATAGGACAGATACTTGACGTGGATACTGATGTGTCTGAGCATGAGTGCAGAAGTTGAGGAAGAAAGGGAGAGACACCGAGTCAGATGCCTGAAACTCACATGAAAGGGATGGCACTGATCAGAAGATACCACTGAAGTGGAGAGAGAGCGTGATGAGGCTGGATGTTCTAATCTGATCACATGTGGCATGGAAACAAGGGTTTCTAGGCTGTGATGACCCTGGGAAAATATGTGTTTGTAGAACACTGCTTGCTGAAGTTGATATCAGGCCTAATATGGTTCATGGCCCAGAGCGCCTACTCTATTTTTAAATTAAAATTTAGTGCTTGTTCTGTATTTCAACATTCAAGATATAGTCACTAAAAAGCTCGTGTCATTCTTTATCAAAACCAAATAATAAATTCCAAAATATTATCACTCTAACAATACTGTGATGGTACTGTCCATTTTGCCTTACCCAAAAAGACATTTGTAAAAATTGAAAGGGTTTACTATTAAATAGATAAGGACTTACAAATAGATCTCATTTTTATAAATCTTTAAGCCTAAAACACTTTTTTTGTATCCTTGTCAGCAAGTCAGTGTTGATATGAATTGTGGCTGATTTGGACACCGGCATAATTAATTTATCTGGAATTGCTATTATAACAATAATAGTTAAGATATGATTTCAACTGTAATTACATTAGAGAAATTGAGGGAAAAAATGGATAATAAGAGATGTGGGAAGCCAAAGTAATGATCACAAGATCAATTTACTAAAGGAAAAGAGAATATAGGACAATTATTTACTATATAAATTCATATAAAATATTTTGAAAAGGACATCACAAAAAATAAATAGGGACTGTATATGAACACCACCTTTAAGATTTTTATTATAAAATAGGTTATCAGTGCAAATGGCTAGAAAAATTATTATTTACTTTTTAATTATTTATTTTGGGGGGTATCTTAAAATACATTTTTAAATTGAATTTATTGGGGTTACACTGGTTAATGAAATTATATTGATTTCAGGTGTTCAATCTATAATACATCATCTGTATATTGTATTGTGTGTTCACTACCCAAAGTCTAGTCTCCTTTCGTCACCATTTCTACCTGCCCCACCCCCTTTCCCTCTGGTAACCACCATACTGTTGTCTGTGTCTATGAGTTTTGTTTTGTTTTTGCGTAATTCCTTCACCTATTTCACTCAGCCTCCCAGCCCCTCGCCCTTCTGACAGCTATCAGTCTTTTCTCTGTAGGGAAAAATTTTTAAATGTCTTCTTTAACAAAAGATTGTGTTAAAAATCTTAGCCTAGTTGATATCACAGATAAATTTACATGGATATGCTATAACAATTAGAATCAAGCATTCACTTCTCTGTTAATCCTCATATCAAGATCTTTGAGATTAGGTAGAAACCAAAGAATGTATTTTTTTTTTCTTTTCTTTTTTTTTTTTATTAATTTATTTTTGTTACAGATGTTTCTCCTTTTTTCCCCATTGACACCCTCCTCCCCATCCCCCCACCCTGTCCCCAGCTTTGTTGTCCATGTCCATCACTTATGCATACATGTGCATAAGTTCTGTGGTTTATCTCTTCCCTCCCCCCCCACCCCCTCTCCTGAGGGGTGCCAGTTTATACCCTACTTCCACGTCTCTGGGTCTACCCTGTTCCTCAGACGGCTATGTTCATTATATTCCACAAATAAGTGAGATCATGTGATATTTGTCTTTCTCTGCTTGGCTTGTTTCGCTTAGGATAATACTCTCGAGGTCCCTCCACGTCGTCTCAAAGGACAAGAGATCTTTCTTTCTTACAGCTGCATAGTACTCCATTGTGTATATGTACCACAGCTGTTTTATCCATTCGTCCACTGATGGACACTTGGGCTGTTTCCAGATCTTAGCTATTGTAAATAGTGCTGCTATGAACATGGGGGTACATGTATTTTTTCTGATTGGTGTTTCAGGCTTCTTAGGGTATATTCCTAGAAGTGGGATCACTGGGTCAAATGGCAATTCAATTTTAGACCATCAACTTACACCACACACAAAAATAAACTCAAAATGGATAAAAGACTTAAATGTGACTCGTGAATCCATAAAAATCCTAGAAGAAAATGTAGGCAACAAAATTTCGGACATCATATGCAGTAGAATCTTCACTGATACATCACCTAAGGCAACAGAAACAAAGGGAAAAATGAACACATGGGACTACATCAAACTCAAAAGCTTCTGCACAGCAAAAGAAACAACCATCAAAACAGATAGGGAACCCACTCTATGGGAGAGCATAATTGCCAATGACACATCAGATAAGGGGTTAATTTCCAAAATATACAGAGTGCTCATACAACTCAACAAAAGGAAGACAAAGAACCCAATTAAAAAATGGGCAGAGGAACTAAATAGACACCTCTCCAAAAAGGACATACAAATGGCTAAGAGACATATGAAGAAATGCTCAACATCATTAATCATCAGAGAGATGCAAATTAAAACAACAATGAGGTATCACCTCACACCTGTCAGAATGGCCGCCATCAACAAATCATCAAACAACAAGTGTTGGCGAGGGTGTGGAGAAAAGGGGACTCTAGTACACTGCTGGTGGGAATGCAGACTGGTGCAGCCACTGTGGAAAACAAAGAATGTATTTTTAAAGGCCCTTTTACTCTCTGTTTGATCCAGTGCATTTAGGTCTCTCCAATATTTTATGGCTGTCATGAGATTTGAGAACTTCTGTCAGTACTGAAATGTTGGTACACTTACAGACTATGTAAGCTGAAGCAAAGTATATGCCTAGATATGATAACTTTCAAATCAATGCTGTAAATTAGGTTTACATAGTTCCCACAACCTCTACCGTCCCAAACACAAGATGCTTCTCAGGAAATAGAGCTTACAAAATTATGATGCTTGAAACGATTTTGGGCCACTTTTTCCCTATACTGCATATGAAATGGCTCCATAACATTTGTTTTGCTTGGGCCAGCCACAGGGCAGAACTGTGAAAGGGGAAAAGTTTGTCTTTATTTCCCATAGAGCTATGCCTAAAATAATTTGATAATGATAATTATCAAAATGGAATTCCAGCAGCAATAAAGAAATCTAGAAGGGAAGAGAGAACCCCCCCCCAAAAGAAAAACAAACCAATCTTGAGCAGAAATTTACCACATGGCACTTCTCTGACTTGCCATCAAGAATCTAGTCCCCTCATCTTCTCCTCCCCTTGACTCTAAATATTAGCCTTTAAAAATGTTTGTTTTTTAAAATAATGATATGTGATTGAAAATAAAAAAGGCTACGAAGTATATCTACATTTTATTATAACATAAAGCTTTAACCCAGATCTGTGAATCTCATGGAGGCATTTCAGGTATCCACTGACAGGCATCAAAATAAACACATTTTGGGAATTGTATTATCTCTTGAGTGACACCAGGGATGTAACTATCATCTCTGTATACATATAAGAGTGTTCCTATTTGTTGTCAACTGGTCTTTCTGGCTGGGTCTACATTTATTAAAAAAAAAAAGAAGAAACGAAAAACAGCAAAAAATTGAGTACATGCAGTCAACAATATTTAGTTTTAAAGCATCTTTACTATTTACTAATTAGTTGATTTCTTCTATAACTTTCACATTAACAAACCTAGTTCAATCCTCTCCCCAAAACTATTTTGTTGTATAAAAAGATATTTTGTGCCCTGGTCTGTGTGGTTCAGTGGTTAGAGCACAGGCCCTCACAGAAGCATTTTGGGTTCGATACCTGGTCAAGGGCACGTACCTGGGTTGCAGGTTTGATCCCTGGCCCCTCCCTTCTACACTCTCTAAAAATCAATGGAAAAAAATCCTCAGGTGAGGATTAACAACAACAACAAAAAGATATTCTGAGTCATTAGAATAAATGATACAAAGAAATAGTATGGACAGATCAATTTAGCTTCTCAGATAAGCCATTATATCAAGCACTAGCATGCATTCATTCAGAAATATTTCTTGACTACTTATTCTGTAAATGCCACCTTCTGAATAGTTGTGACCTGCAAAGCTTTTGGGTGTGTCTACTATAGATATATGTCACACAAAGTCTTTGTACAAATACAAAATCCCTGTAAAGACAGACCATAAAAAATATTCTCAGCTATAGCAAGTTATAATATAATGAGCTCTAGGCTATACCTTTCAAAAATAGTTCCAAGGTTTTAAATACAATGTGAACAAGAGGATGTGTTTCACAGGAAGATATTGAGAAAGTGGGAGTGTGCTGTGCTCAGGCATCATAACTCCTGGGCCACTGTATTCACCATGCTTCGTTTAGCTTTACTTTTAGATTTATACTAACACCGAGCAATTACTTCTTCCCACCTTGAAATTAGGCAAACAACTGGGATTTATTTATCTCTGAGATGAAAGATAATATAGAAAAAGTTAGTACATGTCTATTCAACTGTGCTTAGATTAGAAATATGACGTTCCTGAGAGAGAAGATGTGACCATGGGGGCAGAGTCCGAGAGAGAGAGAGAGAGAGAGAGAGAGAGAGAGAGAGAGAGAGAGAGAGAGAGGAGAAGAAGGAGGAGGAGGAGGAGGAGGAGGAGGAGGAGGAGGAGGAGGGAGAGTGAGAGAGAGAGGGGGGGGAGAGGGAGAGATGGGGAAAATGCTGTTCTGCTGGCTTCAAAGATAAAGGGCCACAAGCCAAGGATGCAGGTGGCCTCTAGAAACAGATTCCCGGAGCCTCCAGAATGGGTACAGCCTGCCGACTCCTTAATATTAGCCCAGTGAAAATGATTTTGAACCTCCGACCTCTGGAACTGTTAAGATAACACATTTATGATGTTTATAGCACCCCCAAATATGACATTCCTTAGTCAATGTCACTAATATCTAAGGTAGATGAGGCACTGAAAAGTTACCTATATTTTAAACAGATTCACATTTGCTCTCTTCCATGTAACCTTGAAAAGCCAGTCTCGTCAATCAATCATAATATCAGTTAGTATCACTTTACATGATTAATAAACATAAGAGGCATAGAACAATCAAAATATGTTAACCTGGCATGTTTTACTCTTGCTTCACTCCACTTAAAAATTAGAACATGGAGAAGGATTAAAAGTACATTTCCTTTTTTATACATTTCTAAGTTTTAGATTTTAAAAGGATAACTTGGGTATAACTTACTCAGGACTTAATTGAGACTGTGTTAGTATCAGATGCCTAGGCAGTTCGCTGGATTCCAGTCTATGGCAGCGCTGGTGCAATGGATGACACTATTAGGAAAGTGCTTACACAAGATAATGGAGTTATGCTTATGCCCCTGACTTAACATCAGAAAGTGACTGAGATACTAAGATGAATTAAGATCAAGTGACAATTTATTGGATTCTTTCATTTTGTCTATCAGAGGATATTTAAGTGATGTAAGATTCTCAAGCAAACTCAACACCAGTAACAAGCCCACGGGGCTCCATGAGGTCAGGGACAATGTGTATTTTATTCATCACTGTATTACCAGCAAAATAGGATCTAGAAAATCAATGGGATAGTGTTTATTTGTTTATGAATAAACATCATACACATACACTGGGAACTAGGAGTAATTTCACTTACAGTTTCAATTCAAAAGTAATGAAATGAAATTTCGATGATGAATCCTAAAAGTCGGTTTCAAGAATAAAGAAAGAAAATTACTTCATGTGAAGATTTATAGTAAACATTTCATTTAGTCAAGGGCCTGTGCAGAAGCACATCAAATGATAAAGCAATTACCCGAAAAGAAGTGATTTCTCCCACTTTAAATGGAGGGAGTTTAGGGGCTTGTTGGAAAAGATGTTAGGCGAAATTTCACCCTACGGGAGAACTAAGTTAAGGTTATCCTTCTTTGTATCAGGAGGAATTTAGTTAATATGATAATAATTACCGTTTCTTAAAATCAGCATTTTCAGCTCTTCTTTTCGATTCTGTAACTTGTCAGAAGGAAAGAAACGAAGTACACAAAGGAATGAAAGTGCCACAGATAGGAATTATGTATGGATCTTCTGTGGGAGAAGCATCAGAGCAAAAGCAAGCAGGCACACCCTGGCCCCTGTGGCTCAGTTGGTTGGAGCACCATCCTGCACACCGAAAGGTTTCAGGTTTGATGCCCAGTCAGGGCTCATGTGGGAGGCATCCGATCGATGTTTCCCTCTCTCCCTTCCTCTCTCTCAAATCAATAAAAAACAAACAAACAAAACAAGGACAGAATATAGGGGAAAAATTTTGGTAACAAGGACAATAATTTAAATTATTCCATTCAAAGCTCTTTTGATTTCTAAGAATTGAAACAGGGTATGCTAGTGGTACTTTTTTTTAAGAATGCAGATTTTTAAAAATTCTGGTTCTTGTGTTTTGCCCTGCTCCGCAACTTAAAGGACAGTCCATATAAACCTCTGCATAAGTTACGTCTGAAGCCACATAAGAAGACCTTTATTTCTTTTAGCCTGAAATGGATTGTTTTTGGTTATATCACTATCCCATTTAAAATATCACTTTCACTATTTTTAGAGTGTCTTTTGTTAAAAATTAAGAGTGATAAGTCATTTCTTAAATATTGTTTTGAAAACTGATGAATTATCTTGTCCTAAAAGTTATTTTTTCCCCCTATGGAGACTTGATCTTTGGTTTCAAGATAAGGTACAATAAATAGAAGTTTGAAGTTTAATCTCATTCATGGTATTTTTAGACTGCTAAGTAGTCACTCCTTTCCGGCAGGATAAAATGGAAAGTTATCGGACTTAAATATTTTACATAAAGTCCTAAATTTTTTATATGAATAAAAGAAATCAATCTTTCTAAAACATTAAAATTTAGCTAAGTAATATAATCTTGAAAAGGCAGATTTATCTGAAAAGTTTGATACATACTAGTGATAGATTGTGCATTATTTAATTATAATTGCCATCACAACATGTAAAAGGTAAAGCATTATAAAGGTCTATGCCACATATGCAAAAATATGAAACATTTATATTTCATACATTTCAAAAATAGTATATATTCCAAACATATACACTATTACAGATGTCCCCATTTCCTCCCACCCTTTACCCACCTCCACCCAGAGCCTGCACCCCCTCCCTCTGGCCATCACCACAATGTTGTCTGTGTCTGTGGGTTACACAGAAATGTTCTTTAGCTAATCCCTTCACCTTCTTTCATCCAGCCCTCCACCTCTCCTCTGAGAGCTATCAGTCTGTTCTACGTATCCATGCCTCTGTTTTTATTTTGTTAGTCAGTTTATTTTGTTTATTAGATTCCATATGTAAGTGAGATCATATGGTACTTGTCTTTCTCTAACTGGCTTATTATACCTAGCATAAAAATCTCCAGGTTCATCCATGCTATCACAAAAGGTAAGATTTTCTTCTTTTTTTTACAGCTGAATAGTATTCCATTGTGTAAATTTACCACAGCTTTTTTATCCACTCATCTACTGATGGGCACTTAGGCTGTTTCCAGATCTTGGCCATTGTAAATAATACTGCTATGAACATAGGGGTGCATATATTATTTTGAACTGGTGTTTTGGGATTCTTAGGATGTATTCTTAGAAGTGGGATCACTGGGTCAAATGGCAGTTCCATTTTTAATTTTTTTGAGGAAACTCCATACTGTTTTCCATAGTGGCTGCACCAGTCTGCATTCTCACCAAAAGTGCACGAGGGTTCTCTTTTCTCCATACCCTTGCCAGCACTGGTTGTTGATTTATTTATGATAGCCATTCTGGCAGGTGTGAGGTGATACGTCATTGTGGTTTTAATTTGCATCTCTCATGATTAGTGTCTCTGAGCATTTTTTCATGTCTATTGTATTTTCTCTTTGGAGAAGTGTTATTCAGGTCCTTTGCCCATTTTTTAATGGATTCTTGGTCTGCCTGGTGTTGAGTTGTATAAGTTCTTTATATATTTTGGAAATTAACCCTTTATCAGATGTATCATTGGCAAATATGTTCTCCCTTAGAGTGGGTTCCCTTTTCTGTATTGATCGTTTCGTTTGTTTTGTACTTTATAGATAAGCAATTCCGGATGCATAGAAAGACAAGCATTTCTGAGTTTAATTTCTTTCTGATTTCTGATTTTTATATGCCACTGGTAAATGCAATTTCCATTCTTTAACATCCATTCACTTCACAGTTAATTCTTTTCAAGCACCACAGAAGACTTGAAATTAAATCACACACATCTTTCTTTTATATGTTAAAGTGTTAGTATTAAGGATTAATGGGCTTTATTCTCAGAATCTAGATTAGATTACTCATTGGTGGTAAGTTAGTGACATAGGAAAACATTAACTCTTTTGAGCTGACAGAACACTGTTTTGTAAATTGCCTTAGAGGACTGAGTTACAGTGATCTCATGTTCAAATTATACGTATGTTCAAATTTATTTACAGGGAGTAATTTATTCACTGAGATGGATTTTTCATGTGATTTCCTTTAGACTTATAGTATTTGTACTGTCAACAATACATATAGATTTTTATCTTCTAGAAACTACCTTAAATTTGACAGCAAATATAATAAATAAGGCCTCATAATATTTATAATGATTATGAGTTACAGAGTACTAGACAACATTTGTCAGGCCAATGAAAACCATTTTTTATCTTAATTGGTAAAGCATACCCACCTGGGTAAAAAGAACAGAGCCTTATACCTGCCTCTTGATAAAATTGATAAAACTCTAAAGGTTTTTCAAATATTCTATAAAGCATGATACATAAGAAATATAATTTATTATTTTTTCCTCAGATCAGTTTAGGTTTGGTCAATGTACTAATGTTTATGTCTTCTGATATATGTGTTGTTACCTAAATTTGGTAGAAATGCTTCTTTTGAGTAAATAACCTAGATGATACTAACAGATAATTCCTGTAAATCTTTGCCAATAGCTCATCCTCATCATGTGTCTTTCAAACAAAATAACTATAAAAAAACTTTCTCCATGTTGCTTTCAGCTGTTTCCCTCTGGACTTTTAGACATCCACCCGCTAGCCTGGTTCAGACAGTTCTTCCCGGTGATGTCACCTCAGGAACTCTCCCCAGTTTGCCCAGTAGAGGAGTTCCGAGTGGCCCTTCGGACCGCAGCCTTGATGTTGGCCTGTCTTTGAACAGCCTGAACTACAGCCCTGAAGAATAATCTTTGCCCTGGCTGGTGTGGCTCAGTAGTTAGAGTGTTGGCCCTCAGATCAAAGGGTCATGGGTTCAATTCCTGGTCAAGAGCACATATTGGGTTGCAGGTTCGATTGTGTGGGAGGCAACCAATAGATGTGTCTCTCTCACATGGATGTTTCTCTCTCTCTCTCTCTCTCTCTCTCTCTCTCTCTCCCCCCCCTTCTTTCCCCCTCCCATCTACTCTTTCTAGAAATCATTAAAAAAATATATCCTCAGGTGATGATTAACCAAAAAAAAAAAAAGAATAACTTTGGACATTCTGACTTTCAGCACTAAATTGTACAGAAAGAGTTTAATTATGTGGGAAACAGGGTTACACGATATAAATTGCTGTCATTCCAAAGACTCTCCTGGGTATTTCTTTTATTCCCAGAGAAGAAGCCTTCGAAGCCCTTCCCTTCTTTTGCTCTTCAGTTCCTGGAAGCCAATTTTGATGAGTTTTCTATCTGCCACCACACAGGGCTGTTCTCAAACTCAACTTAATATTTTTTCTCATAAGTTTATAAGTTAGGGTTTCACAAAAAGAAAATGAAATTAGTTCTTAGCACTGAACTAAAGACACTCTATTAATGGCACTGTGTTGTTCCTATCTCTTAGGCAGAAAAATCTTAAAATACCGACTACTTCCTTACTCCTCACCTCTCTTTAGTCACCAGATCACACTGTTTTTCTCCAAACTGTTTCTGATGTGAATCCCTTCCTTCCATCCTCACGGCTACCAGCCTACACCAGCACACCATTGTCTATTCCATTATACCGTATTATTGGGATGGCTTCTTAGTACCAACTCTGTCCTCTAACACGAACCTGCTTCACTTAATCTTCCACAAGGCTAAGTGAGGCTGATATTTCTAAATGCTATTTCCATCAAGTAACCTTTGCTGTTTATAAAACTACAAGGGTTTCTTACTCCTGTCACATGAAATCTAAATGCCTTTGCATACTTTTGAAGGCA
Organism: Tadarida brasiliensis; assembly: GCA_030848825.1. NCBI lineage: Eukaryota > Metazoa > Chordata > Mammalia > Chiroptera > Molossidae > Tadarida > Tadarida brasiliensis. Next base: position 165,389,295 of record CM061257.1, read on the forward strand.
TTTGGTAATCAAGCTTAGCCTAGAATATGTGATGTCATCCCAGGACTCGGCTCCTGCCAGGCTGACCTTTGTACTGTCCCCTCTCAGCACCTCTTCTTCATTTATGCTCTTTCTTTCCTCTTTACCCCTTCTTCTTTCCTCTCTGCTTATTGGTATCCCACCCATTCTACAGGGCCAAGTGCAATCTCCTTGAGGCTTCCTTTTCTCTGTATTACCTGTACTGAGCAATTAACAGGTTATTCCATACCATTCTATTCTATACAATAATAAGACAAAATATATATTAAAACATTACTAAGACTATATCAGGTGCAGGATGTCAAATACTCTTTAACTCAACAATTCCACATCCAGGAATGTGTACCTTCTCTAAATATTTAGCTACAACTATGTACACTGAAGTCGTATTAGGAAATAACTGAATACCAATGCTTTCAACTCCTTGTGGGCTAGAGCCATACAGCACACCTTTTACTGATCCACCAAATGTAACAGAGAGCTAAGTACATAATTTTTTGTGAGTTGTCTTTATATCTTTATAATAATAGTAACAGAGATGAAAACATAATCCTAATTTATTACTTTCCCCACCTATACTGGTCTAGATTTCTCACTAAAATCCCATTTCTTTGCAATTTTTAATTCCATATAGTATGTAGTCAGGCTAACAAGAAACTTTTGGGATTAATGCTTACAATGAAAGAGCCAGGAGGAAAGAGCCTCCCAGCTGTAATGGAAAAGTTAAAAGAGTTCATCTTATTCATAGTTGTTACCCTTTTGCCAAAATGTTTCCATAGGTGGTGTGCTTCCAATGCTATGTACATACACCCACAGACTTAAGTCATTCATATTAATCTGTCAAAAGTGCTGGTCCACTATGTTGACATGCTTGTGAGAACAAAGCATGACTTGCTATCCTCAAAGCAAGCTATTAACTCCTGTCTAAACTTTCTCTCTCAATCTGAACTATACTATAGGGCAACTCTTTGATGGGAAGCACACGCTGCCTTTTTCAGCTTTACATCATTCTGCTCTATTATGTGCCAGTGTCTTTGAAGGGTATAAAAAAGCCATATTTAAAAAGTACAGATTTTGAATACAAATTCTCAGTCCTTGTACCATGAGAAGTACATCTGAATGAAATTCTAGCTATCACTATATATCCTTATATATATAGCTTTTATAATTTAGGTCATTCTTATTATAGAAAGTATTTATGATAATGTGTTTTATAATTAAAGGGCAAGATGAAAAGTTAATTTATATACTATAAACAAAAACAAAAACCCAGCACCGTATTTCTCTCTTTCCCATATACCTGAAGAGATTTAAAATCTGTAGTTTTTCCATTGCATCTTTATAAAGAGCCTAATTGTTTTTCTAATTAACAGAAACCTTTTCTAACAATTCTAAATAGTTTTAAACTTAACAATTCCACTTCCTAGAAATTGTGTCCCCTGCAATAATTGCAGATATGGGCAAACGTTTAGCTGTAATTATGTTCATTGCAGCAGTATTTTAAAACAACGAAGTAGTAACAATAATGAATTAGTTAAATAAATTATGGTACAATAGGTTTAAAGTCATACAATAGATTTAAAGTCATTTAAATTACTTAGTAAAACAGTATGTACAATGACATGGAAAGTTATTCATAACATTAAGTGAATCAGATTATATTGTATGTACTATATAAAAATTTTGTAAAAATGCCAAGTTGCTTAGCAATATTTAATTTTTTTCAAAAATTAATGTATATTGCTTTAAGAATTTGCAACTATATATTGTGGTGAAAAAGCATTTTTAAAATGTTTGGACTATCAAAAACAATATTATTTACTATTTCTCTCAATAAAGATGAACACACATACTTAAACACAAAAGTGAACAACAGGGCATTTGAAAGAGAAAAACGCAACCTCTTTCTCTCCTCAGTCTAACTTATTTTTCTCGGCACGCTCCACAGGCTGGGGATTCTACGAGGCTGACAGAAAGCATGAGGCTTAAAAGTTACACATGGCTATAAAGTATTTATATTTAGGAAGTATGTTATACAGGTTTTACAATTTTACTTACTAGCTACAATTGTCCTAGAAAAAATAAATTGAGGGGACATATGGTACACAAAGATGAAAGAACTATTTATTTCATTGTTTTTTAACATCATGAATAAAGGCTGTATAATTTTGCTAATTAAGTATTTACAAATAAAATATTATTTGAACTAAAAGACATATTTCCTTATGCAGTCAAAGCTATCTCAGGTACTTTCCTTTAATCTCCCACACCCAGTGAGGCCAATCCAGCATGTAAGAGTTCAAACCTCTCACTGTGTTTTGATCCTGTTTGTTCTATCCTTGCAGGATATTTGCTTTGGAAGAGGAGATTTATGGCTGAAGAACTATGACTAAATAGCTTATTTGCTAAGATAAACCACTCTGAATTACTATTAAAGTATAAAAACTATTATCCACTGAACTACTAATTAATAAAAACAAGCTTTTGTTTAAAAGAAAAAGAGTACACAAAGACCAAGTTTATAAATAGTTCTCAGACTTGTTCTGGGCACTTAATTATAAATAATTAATCTCCAGTAGGCAACTCAAAAGAAAGTAAGCTTCCTTAGTTATCATAAAATACCAGAATTTAACAAATAAACCTGACAATGTGAAAGAAAAAAAATAACTGTTTTTAAAAAAATAACATAAGCAAAGTTTTAAATGGGGAAAAATGTTTACAGTACATATAATAAAAAGCTATTTACTATCCATAGTTTATTTTAATGAATAAAAATTGACTGTCCAATACAAAAAATGGGAAAAGGTCATGAACAGGCAGTTCACATAAAAATAAAAATATATTGCAAATAAAAATATAAAAAATAGCTTACCTTTATTCATAATTTAAGTTAAATAAGCATATTAAAATGAGATATAATTTTGCATTTGTCTGATTGGAAGGTTAAATACTTTGATAACTCTAAATAGTGGTGAAGCTTGGGGAAATCAGCATTTTCACAGATTATCCGTTGTTTATATAACTTAAAAAAATTTATTGATTGATTTTAGAGAGAGAGGAAGGGAGAGAGAGAAAAGGAGAGAGAAACATCGATTTGTTGTTGCATTTATTTATGCATTCACTGGTTGATTTTTGTATGTGCCCTGACCGGGGATTGAACCCAAAATCTTGGGAGTATTGGGTCGGCACTCTAACCAACTGAGCTACCTGGCCAGAGACTCATATTACTTCTTTTTTTAAAAAAAATTTATTTATTTATTTATTTTTGTAACAGATGTTTCTCCTTTTTCCCCCCATTGACACCCTCCTTCCCATCCCTCCCCGCCCCGTCCCCAGCTTTGTTGTCCATGTCCATTGGTTATGGGTACCTGCATATAAGTTCTGTGGTTTATCTCTGCCCCCCTTCTGAGGATTGTCAGTCTGTACCCTACTTCCACATCTCTGGGACTACCTGTTCCTCAGACTGTTATGTTCATTATATTCCACAAACAAGTGAGATCATGTGATATTTGTCTTTCTCTGCTTGGCTTGTCTCGCTTAGGATAATACTTTCCAGGTCCCTCTATGTCGTCTCAAAGGATAAGAGATCTTTCTTGTAGCTGCATAGTACTCCATTGTGTATATGTACCACAGCTTTTTTATCCATTTGTCTACTGATGAACACTTGGGCTGTTTCCAGATCTTAGCTATTGTAAATAGTGCTACTATGAACATGGGGGCTCATACAACTCAACAAAAGGAAGACAAAGAACCCAATTAAAAAATGGGCAGAGGAGCTAAATAGACACTTCTCCAAACAGGACATACAAATGACCAAGAGACATATGAAAAAATACTCAACATCACTAATCATCAGAGAGATGCAAATTAAAACAACAATGAGGTATTACCTCACACCTGTCAGAATGGCCACCATCAACAAAGCATCAAACAACAAGTGTTGGCGAGGGTATGGAGAAAAGGAGACTCTAGTACACTGCTGGTGGGAATGCAGTCTGGTGCAGCCACTATGGAAAACACTATGGTGTTACCTCAAAAAATTAAAAATTGAATTGCCATTTGACCCAGTGATCCCACTTCTAGGAATATATCCTAAGAAGCCTGAAACACCAATCAGAAAGAATATCATATTACTTCTTAAAAGAATAATTTGATAATACTTGGAATTAAAAAGGAACACACTTTTTTTGAACTTTAAATTTTTCTTTTCTAGGAATCCTATAGATCTATTCCAAGAATCATAAAGAAATTTGTTAAGAAAGGCTGTTCACTTATAGCATTGTTTGTAACAGCAAATTTTAAAAAACCCCAAGTAAGCAAACCCAAATTCTTTTCTCTAAGAATTTGTACTCTAGTCTACAAAATATATATGTATAAAGTAATATTTTTAAGATTGAAATTAAAATTTTACAACATTTTGTACAGGTAGAAAATTAACAATCAGTGCTTGTATTTTTTTAGCACTTTTACGATGCAAACATTTGCCTTTACCTTTCTTGGGAACATCAGTATACATTCTTATTCATGAGTGGGCAAAATACTTTCCTTAAAACAGATCAGAAAGAGTTTTTAGGGAGAATGTCAAAACAGCTTGTATTTGGGCTACAATGAGAACTTGATGCTATAAAATACTTTTATTTGTTTTTATAGTTTGTCCTTTCCCTTTGTGGCCCATCCTTCAAAATCTACCTGAAAGCTGTAATAAAATACATCTTTTCCAGAGAAAACCACAAATTTCTCTTTTAATATTAGTGTGTGGCATTTGACTTTTTCTTTTTATTTAACCCAACTAATAAGTGGTTATGCATCTCACTAAATATAAAACTTAACTAACGTGGGAGATTCCAGAACAAAAAACCTTTAACAACAATGGAATAAAGTTTTGGGAAAATTTTGAAATATAAAAACCTCCCACTGTGACAAAACCCTCATAATAGATTCAGCCTAGTGCATTAAGTTACGACATGATCTGATATTATAAAGCAGCATACATCATACGTACAACACTTACCCTGACCAGAGGCTTGACATAAATATTAGTTTGGAGAGAATATCATTTAATAAATTTATTAAAAATCCTATTTCAAAACATTTATCACTCTTTCGTGATTCTTCTGTCCCTAAAACTTAAACAACTTTTTATATGCCATAAACTCTTAGAAATACTATGGTAATTAGGAATAGTCTCTACTTTTCCCATTGATTCTATCACTGAGGAATAGTCAACATACCATCACAGAGGAATGAGTGAGATCTTTCCCCTAAATTTCAATGACTGACATTATAGGCACAAAAATAATGTAAAGTTTTCATTGAGTATTCATTTATTAATTTATCAAGTCCAACTATCTTTGTATGGGAAAGAAGGTATCTTCAAAATCCTTTAATGTATAATTTCAAAATGCAGAAAGCCCTGAAAAAGAAGGATGCGGATCTGATTAGGTTCTGTTATTTCCTTAGTAGATGAATATTGTATATATGCTATAGTATAGTCAATATTTTAATTTTAGGGGGCTTGAATCTTTAAATTAATTTAATTTTTAATATATTTTATTGAATTTACTAGGGTTATATTGGTTAATTAAATAGGTTTCAAGTGTACAGTTCTATAATACATTATCTGCATATTGCATTGTGTGTTCATTACTCATAGTCAGGTCTCCATCCATCAATATTTATTCCCCCTTTACCATCTTCAATCTGGTAATCACCATATTGATGTTTGTGTCTATGAGTTTTGTGGGGTTTTTTTGGCTTAATACCTTCACCTATTTTAACCAGTCCCCCGCCCCCATTCCTTCAACAGCTGTCAGTCTATTCTGTGTATCTATGAGTCTGTTTCTAGTTTGTTTATTTTTTCCATTAGATTCCACATATAAGTGAAATCATATGGTATTTGTCTTTCTCTAATTGGCTTATTTCACTTAGCATAATACTCTCCAGGTCCATCTATGCTGTCATAAATGGTAGTATTTCCTTCTTTTTCACTGCCTTAGTATTCCATTATATAAATGTACCACAGCTTTTTTATCCATTCATCTACTGATGGCCACTTGGGCTACTTCCAAATCTTGTCTATAGTAAATAGCACTATCATGAACATAGGGGTACATATATTCTTTCAAATCAGTGTTTTGGGTTTCTTAAGATATAGTCCCAGAATTGGATCACTGGGTCAAAAGGCAGTTTCATTTTTAATTTTTTGAGGAAACTCCATACTGTTTTCCACAGTGGCTGCACCAGTCTGCATTCCCACCAATATTGCATGAGGGTTCCCTTTTATCCACATCCTCGCCAACACTTGTTGTTTGCTGATTTATCGATGATAGCCATTTTCTTATGGGAATGATGAAGTAATATTTCACTGTGTTTGTAATTTACATTTCATTAATGACTGGTGACATTGAGTATCTTTTCATATGTCTATTGGACATCTGTGTGTCCTCTCTGGAGAAATATCTATTCAGGTTCTTTGCCCATCTTTTTTTTTTTTTTATCCTCACCCGAGGACATTTTTCCATTTTTTTGTTCAGATAGAGTGGGAGGGAGAGAGAGGAAGAGAAAGAGAGAGAGAAACATCGACGTGAAACGGACACATCGAGTGGCTGTCTCCCGCACGACCCAACCAGCGCCAGGGACAAACTGCAATCGAGGTACGTGCCCTTAGTGGGAACGGAACCTGGGTCTCTCTGGACCGCAGGCTGATGCTCTATTCGCTGAGCCAAACCGGCCAGGGCACATCTTTTTAATCAAATTTTTTTTCTTTGTTGATGTTAGAGAGAAAGAGGAAGGAAGAGGGAGAGAGAGATAGAAACATCGATGAGAGAGAACATCGAATGGCCACCTTCTGCATGCTCCCCACTGGGGATCAGGCCCACAATCTGGGCATGTGCCTGGTGACCTTTGGTGCATGGGTTGATGCTCAACCTGTGAGCCACAATGGCCAGGCTCTTTGCCCATTTTTTAATTGGATTGTTTGATTTTTTTGGTGTTGAGTTTTTAAAGAAATTTTAGATATTAACCCCTTATCAGATGTATCATTGGTGAATATACCTCTCTTGTTCAGTGGGTTGTCTTCATTTTGTTGATGGCTTCCTTTGCTATGCAAAAACTCTTTAGTTTGATGTAGTCCCACTTGTTGATTTTTTTTTTTTTTTTAGTTTCCCTTACATGAGGAGATATATCAGAAAAAGTATTGCTATGAGAAATGTCTGAGATTTTACTGCTTATGTTTTCTTCTATGATTTTTTAAAATATGTTTTAATTGGTTGTTTAGAGATAGAGGGAGAGACAGAAACATTGATGTGAGAGAGATACATCGATTGGCTGCCTCCTGCACAGCCCCCACTGGGGATCAAGCCTGAAACCTGGGCATGTGCCCTGACCAGGAATGAAACTGGGACCACTCAGTCCATGGGATGACGCTCAATCCACTGAGCCACATGGGCTTGGCTCTTCTATGATTTTTATGGTTTTGAGTCTTATTAAGTCTTTAATCCATTTTGAGTTTATTCTTGTATATGGTGTAAGGAGGTGGTCTAGTTTCATTTTTTTGCATGTATCTGTTCAATTTTCCCATCACCATTTATTGAATAGACTGTCTTTACCCCATTGTATGTTCTTGCCTCTTTTGCCAAATATTAATTGACCATAAAGGTGTGGGTTTATTTCTGGGCTCTCTATTTTTTTTCATTGGTGTATATGTTTGTTTTTATGCCAGTACCATGTTGTTTTGATTACTATGCCTTGTAGTATAGTTTGATATCAGGTAGTGTGATACCTCCAACTTTCTTCTTCTTTCTCAAGATTGCTGAGGCTATTCAGGGTTTTTTGTGGTTCCATACACATTTTTGCATTATTTGTTCTAGTTCCGTGAAATATGCCATTGGTATTTTGATAGGAATGCACTGAATCTATAGAAGTTCACAGCAATATAGGCCTACCTCAAGAAACAAGAAAAATCTCAACTAAACAATCTAACCTTACACCTAAAAGAATTAGAAGAAACAAAACAACAAAGAAAGCCCAGAGTAAGTAAAAGGAAGGAAATAATAAAGATTAGAGTGGAAATAAATGACATAGAGACTAAAAATTAATAGAAAAGATAAATTAAACCTAGAACTGATTCTTTGAAAAGACACACAAGACTGACAAGCCTTTAACCTGACTCATAAGGAAAAAAAGAGGACCCTGAATCTTTAATTTTAGACCATTTTATTATGGCATGCTCTAACCAGTAGTCAAGATTCCTAGCAACACAACCCACAGAATTAATGCTTTTCATACTATAAAACTCCCCTGACTGACCGAAGTCTGGAATAGGTATCCTTCCTAAGTGCTCCCATAGTACCACACACTTCCCCTATAATCATTGTCAATATCGTTTGCTAGATTGTAAGCTCAGTGAGGTCAGGCGCTGCCTCTTTAATTTTATTTATTAGTGATTCCCAGTTTTTAACTCAATGCTTGGTAACAGTACATACTTGATTAAAATAACTGAATTGGAGAGCAGAAGATATATGTTTCAAAAAATTTTCTAAGTACTTTCAAGTAAATCAAGGTACTTAGAAAAGGACAGGTACTACTCTCATTAAACTTTCATCTTTTCATTATTTAAAGCTCTTTTTAGTCTAATTTTACCAAACAATTTTAACGGCTGTCCATTCACTGACATCTCTATTGTGGTAATAATCATGTTTATCATTATTTTAACTTATTTTTTGGTAACATTTTTGGTTAATGATTACAATTATTTGTTCTTTTAAAATAAGTTTCAGTGTTTAAATATTTATATTTGATAACAATTTTTTGCTGAATTTCCATTGCTACTGAATTTTAAAAAGAAAAATTATGCTTAGTATTATTAATAGCATCAATATCAACAACAAAAAGATTCAAAGTATCAATAAAATTGCTATACTTGAGCATATATTCAAATATGTTGACTGGCTTTCTACATTCACCTCGGCTGAGCTTTGCCCCCCGCCCCTCGCCATCCCTCATTATTTTATTTTTGTCATTTTTACTAGTAGGACTAGTTTGAATCTTGACTCAGATTCTCTGTATTCATCATGATTTGAAAGGGGTAAAAATCCAATTCCTCCTTCCTTGTTTCTTACACTAGTGAGAGGGACTTTGATTTTTACAATTCAAATTTATAAGTAGAAAGCTGGCCAGAACTGAGAGCAACAGACAGATCCTGCTTACTGCCCAGTTCATGATTATTAGTTTCTGAATATGCATGATTCTTGGTACTTAATTTTGACTCAGGCTTTGATTTCTTTAGAAGTTTTGACCCTGCCATGACCTTTGGTTTCTTTAGACAGGATCTTGTATATTTTCAGAGGATTGTGATAGCATCCTAAGATCAGGTTTTGGTGTCCATTTTCCCACAATTGTCACTGCCCATGAAGCAATATAATTAACTGAATGTCTTAAAGACCACCAGTTTTCAGCTACCTAAGGTCCAATAAAAATAACAACTTAAAAAAATAACTTTGTGAGAGGCAGCTGGTAATTCTAACATGACTCTCAATGATCTGTGCCTCCTGGTATTCACACCATTGTGTAGTCCCCTCCCCAATGGTGTGGACTGGACCTAGTGACTTGCCTCTAATGAACAGAACATGGCAAAAGTGATGGGATATAACCTTTGTGATTAGGTTTCAAAAGGTTGTAACTTCCATTCTGATCTCTCTCTCTGTCTCTCACTCCCTCCTTCCCTCTTGCTTGTTCATCCCAAGGAAGCCACCTGCCATGTTGTGAGATGCTACATGGAGAACCCACACAGAGAACAACAAAGGTGGCCTTTATGCCTTGAGTGTGAGAGGAACTCAGGCTTTAGTCTAAAGCCTGTGAGAACTGAATCCTGACAATAACCCTGTGAGTTATCTAGAAAGCAGACCCTTGCCAGTCAGGCGTTGAGATGATCGCATCCTTATGAGACACCCAGAGCCAGAGGACCCAGCTAAGCTGCAGAGAGATTCCAGACCCACAGCAACTGGGAAATAATAATAGCTGTTTTAAGTCACTAAGTTTTGTGGTAATTTGTTTTATATCTATAGGTAACTAAAGTAATAGAAACCTCAAAAGCAAAACACTTTTTGTCCTAAAACAAAATATAACATACAATTTTGGTTTCAGCCCTGGCTGATGTGGCTCAGTTGGTTGGAGCATCATCCTATACACCAAAAAGTGGTGGGTCAGATCCCCAGTCAGGGCACACACCCAGGTTTTGGGTTCAATTCCTGGTTGGGAGGCAGCCAATCCATGTTTCTTTCTCTCTCCCTCTCAAATCAATTAAAAAAATTATGGTTTCAAATTATATACTAGTCTGCCTAATATGAATCCATTATATCTTTTGATATGAGACAAGTTCATTATTAGCAGGGAATACACATAGCAAAGAAGAGTTCTGACCCATATGTGTGAATTACAGAGCTTTAAAACCTAAATTCATTCTTGGCAAGATGGTTCAATGAAAATTTTTAGATAAAAATGATCTCTTCTATTGGAAAGAAAAATATACTAACTAAAATAGTATTGTTACATTATGCCTCGTATTGCAGACATCAAACATTATGGTATGTTATCTGGCCTCCTCATATAGACTAATGGTAAGGTTATCACGTGGGAGAACTGCAGGTTATCCTGTTTTTATTAGAATGTTTTTACAATAAATAGAAGATATAAACCTCAAATGTTTGCTTAAAGGACCTATTAACAATTCTGAAGAGTTACCTGTTATAAGTGTAAGTTTCTGAGAAACTAAGATATCAAGGATATCTATTGAAATGTTTTTGCATACTACTCAAATTCTACTCATTAAAAATGTCTTTCCATGTCAACTCTGTTTGTTCCCCAGTCTTCCCAATCTCAATAAATGGCATTTCCATCTATCAGGTTGCTCAAGACAAAAGTTTGGAAGTTCTCCTTAACACAGGGCATCCCATCTAGGAAGGAAATCTCAAGCCCACTACTTCTCTCCATCTCTAATGACATTCCCCTGGTCCAAGTCATCACGATTTCTCACAAGTGCTATTCTTTCCTAATACTTCTTTCTACTTCTACTCGTGTCCCATTCAAATTTATCCTCCATACAGCAGCCAGGGTTAATCTTTAAAAAATGCAAATTAGAACACGTCTCCTGATTAAAATCTAGATATTATTTCTACCGTTTGTAAGATGACGTTCAAAAACAAAAACAGACAAAAACCTTAACAAGGGTCACACGGTTCTTCTAGATTTGACTCTGCATTCTACACCATCCTCCTTTTTTGTTCCATGCTGCACTCTCTGGCCCCAGAGAGCTTCCTTCAGTCTCTCCAGTGTGCCGCGGTCTTTGCTTCGGCTTCCACATGGAGGGCGCTCCCCCCTGGCTAACTGCTATTTATACTTAGAAGAAACCCCCTAACACAAATCTAAATGAACTCTCCCTGTTATACTTCTTGTAGCTCACAAGAACTTTTCCTTATTGCATTAAACACAATTTGCAGCTATATATTTATTTGTATAAATATGTAATACTGTCTCTCCTGAAAGTCTTGCTTGATGAAGTCAAGGAACAGTATGATTCTGTTCACCAGTACCTGATATAGTGCCTAACATAGTACTTTTTCCCCCTTGGTATTGAATTTATTGGGGTGACAATTTATTGGTTAACAAAATTATACAAGTTTCAGGTATACAATTCCACAACACATCATCAGTCCACTGTATTGTGTGTTCGCTACCTCAAGTCAAGTCTCCTTCTATCACCATTTATCCCCCCTCTACCCTCTTCCACGTCCCCTATTCATCTCCCCTGGCAATCCCCACACTGTGGTCTGTGTCCATGAGTTTTTTCTCTCTCTTTTTTCTTTTTTTCTCAGTCCTCCACCCTCCCAACCCAGTCCCTCAACCCTCCCCACATAGCTCTCAGCCTACTCTCTATGGGTCTTTCTCTATTTTGCTTGATAGTTCATTACACAGTACCTATTTTTTAAAAATTTGTTAAATAAAGATATGGATAAAAATTGTTCAAGATCCTGCTTACTATAATCATAATTGGAAAAATAGTTAAATCATGGCCTTTCGTCTATTAGGAATTTTCTCTTTCATCTTTTTTATTTAAATAAAATACATTGCCCTGGCTGGTTTGGCTCAGCAGTTAGAGCATCGGCCAGCAGACTAAAGAGTCTCGAGTCCGAGTCCAGTCAAGGGCACATACCTCGGTTGTGGTTCGGTCCCTGGCCCTTGTTGGGGTCGTGAGAGACACAGCCAGTTGATGTGTCTCTCTCACATCGATGTTTCTCTCTCTCTCTCTCTCTCTCTCTCTCTCTCTCTCTCTCTCTCTCTCTCTCTCTTTCCCTCTCTCTCTCCCACTCTATCTGAAGATAAATAGAAAAATATCCTCAGGTGAGGATTTAAAACAAAACAAAAACAAACAAAATAAAATACATTTGTGTTTGAGGTATCTGGCATGGCTGTTATAACTCACCTATTTACTTCCTCAGTCACTTCAATTGCAATGATTTGTACTTAGTCCTTCACTTTATAATAAATAATTACACAGCTACATCAACCAATTATAAATACAAACACCACTTTCTAGTAGTCAAAAGGGCTATTTTTGAAAGTGATAAAATGTATCAGGAAAATAGTACTAAAGCTATGTTATATCATTGGAGTAGTCTCAGTAAAGAATTAGGCAGCCAGATGAGTTAGCTATTTAAGACTTTGTCAAATTTTGAGGGAAGGGAGTAAGTAAAGGGTAAAAGGGGTCAAAATATGGGTCTTTGACTTTGGGTGGTGGGCACACAATGCAATATACAGATGATGTATCATAGAACTGTACACTTGAAACCTATATAATCTTAGTAATCAATGTTACCCAAATAAGTTCAATAAAAAAGGAAAAATAATATGCCTGTACAGAACATTATAAAAAAGAAGACTTGGTCAAAATTTAATGAGTAATGAAATATTACATTGAGCAGGAATTATTTAAAAATGAGCAAGATGGCATAATTGCTAAGTAACTTCTTTGATGCATTCATTTTATTCTCTTCTAAACACATTTCTTAATCAATGCAGAGTTTATTGTGTTTAAATTGTTGCTTAAATGTTATTTAAAAGTTTTAATGCATTTTTGCTATATAGCATAATATGATATAGAAAATATATGAAACTAACATGAAATTCAGTTATACTCCCTAACCGAGAAATATGATTCATATCTATTAATTTGCTCAAAGATACGACTAACATGTAGTTCTTCAGAATAATTACTTAAAATGTATTCCTAGGATACAAATATTTTTATTGTTTTACTATTCACTGGATTTATTATTCACAAAACTATGAGCAACACTACAACCAATTTATACCACATAATAAATGTATTCTATGAAAGTGAAATGTTTTCTGAGTCAGGATAATCACAACATACCTTTTTTGGACTCATGTGTTCACTTACAGTTTGCTAATAACTGCTTTGTAGCAGTAGGAATTTGTACATTACAAAAAGGTTTTATTGATTTATTAGTTACAGAATATTCTAAGCATACTCAGTAAAGTGGAAAAGCTAGCTCTGGAGCTAGTCTCATATAATAGCAAGATGTAGAATACTTCAGAGAAAAATCACAGTGTTGGCACAGGAAAAATAAATGGTATAAACTGGACGAGCATAAACTAATATTTGGTAAGTTCACTAACACAAACAAATTTAGAGTTGTACACTTTGCTCATGATGAGAAAAATATTTACTTACTATTTTAAAGGAGACAGTCAATTATTCTATAATAAACTATTAACTTTTCTTTTTTGAAGAATGTTCTCTTATTTGAAGATATGTGAAGAAATCATTAACATTTATTTAAAATGCTAATACATTTTCTAGCAAATGATTCCTTTCTTTCATTTCCTAATTTAACTAATTCAGGTAATTGATTTGACTTTAATGTGTATGGGGGGGGCTGGTTAATAAATAACACAAGTATTTTAACATATGTTTTTAAGGAAATGTTTTGTTTTTTTTTAACTATATGTGTTTAATTCTACAGAAAGTAAAAAGAGGTGCAAAACTATATATTGAAATTCTCTCAAGCTTCATTTCTTCATTTTGTAATTTAAAAATGCACAGGAGATCAGGTAGCCGAAGGTGGTAATGTCTGTTCTGGGTTCTATGTTTGAAGCCAAAGCATAAAATTAGTATTAAACATTTTTGCCTTTTATTTCTTTATTAAGACTTTTTAAATGGACTAGTTCAAGGACCTCTGAGTGCATATGAACGAGCAAAGTGGAGGTGAAGCGAAGTGCAGCGTAGCACGTCACGGCTTGATCTCTCAGCTGATTTATCATTCAGCTGAACATAGATGGTCAACATGTTTTTGAGCATCATTTTTTTCTTTCTCAGTTGTAAGCTGTTTGATTTCCACCCCTATTGAACCACGGAATACTTAGAGGAAGCAGACAGTATATTGAAATACAAATTAATGAGGGGCATAAAAAGTAAATTCACCTCAAGATTCTCTTTACCCCGTCCAGCCGGTGTGGCTCAGTGGTTGAGCATCGACCCATGCACCAAGAGGGTGCCGGTTCAATTCCCAGCTAGGACACATGCCCAGGTTGTGGGCCTGATCCCCAGTGGGGGGCATGCAGGAGGCGGCCAATCAATGTTCTCTCTCATTGATGTTTCTATCTCTCTCTTCCTTTCACTTCCTCTCTCTCTCTAAAATCAATAAAAGAAAAAAATTTATTAAAAATAAAATAAAATATTCTCTTTACCAGATCTCTAAATTGTGTTCACCTGATCAAACTACTCACCTCGCCAATTTTGTAGCTGTTACTTAAAAAAACAAAAAAGCAAAGTTCAAGAGAAAAAAACATTGGAATAGTAATAACATATGTTAAATTAGTTTTACATATACTGAAGTAAAAACCAAAGCACCCATAACGTGTTATTTGTGGACTATTTTAGCAAATGGAGGCTGAAAAACCACTATTATTTCATTTTAAAAGTAAAATGTTAAGAATTCCAAATATCATTTCTCAAGCAGTTATTTAATGTCATAACATATTATTAAATTTTAATCTACTTTCTTATATGAATTTAGTCCCTAAACCAAACTTGATATATCATTATCAAACTTAATAAAATATGCTTTTATTATAACTGAAAGCAAACACCATGGGATGTTACATATTATGAATATTAAAGATTGTATTTAAATAAAATTTATAAAACAATGCAAATTAACTTCTTTATTTTATATCAATGCAAAAAAAAAATGCTTACAACTCTACCTAGAGATTGTGTATTACTATTAAAGGGATTCAAGAGTAAAGAAAGGTTGGGAAACATTGCTGTACCATTGCTGAGGTTTGTGATCATTTTAAACCCAGAGAAATTTCAATTAAGGATAGAGGAAGTGAGTCACTGAGTTTCATACTGCCAGTGAAATGCAGCAAGCTTGAACAGCTGGTTAGTTTTATTAAGGTATCTTATTAAGATGGCTTATTAAGCTATTCGCTATTGTTTTCATATGGCTTTAGGCTGATACTAAACTTTAAAATGTAGGATTCTTTCCCTCTAACTTCATGAAAGTTATATATAATTAGCACTGAATAAAATTTTCTAATGTCAACATTTCAAATTTTGATTAAAAGGGAATACAAATCAACCGTATTCAAAATTAATTCAAAAGACAGACAACATCCTTTGGGAGACCAGTAGAGATAATAGATCAATACACCTTCAAACTTCAGACTAAGCCAGGGACCTACAAAGGAAAAGTAATACTCAACTTATTCAGCTGGCATGGTCATAGCAATTTTCTCTACCTGATTTATCTTTCATTCATAAAACCATATATCCTCAAATTGAAATCGACATTTGGAGTCTAGAATACAATCACAACCTTACTGTTGATAGATATGACGGCTGATCTACACAGATGATGGACATAAAGACAAAGCAACAGTTGCAGATAATGACCATGACATAAGAAATAGAAATTCAGGCTTTTTGGACAGCATATAAGTAAAAACTTGGCCCAATTCTACAGGATGGGAAGAAACACATTTGTTTGACTCCATTAGATCACTGTCATGTCTGAACATGAAACACCTTTCAGTAAAAGTCACATGAGCCAGGGTTACTTTTCAATGTTACTGCTTTTTTAATAAGGGTAAACTAGGAGTGTTGTTGTTTTTTTTTTTTTTCCTCCGTTAGTGTCTTTTTCATCTTTTATAGAGCATTCAGGGTTACAACGAGGGTGAGGTGAATTAGGCACTAAATTTAATTGAAAAATTTAAGGGGGTATAAAAAACCCTTCATTAACCAAGATAAATAATATTTTAATGCAATATTTAAAAAAATCAAAATTAACACAAAAACTCTGACACACAAAATATTAAAATTTAAGTAACGGATCAGTACCTAGTCTAATATTGATAAAGTCTCAGGCAAAACTTCTTTACATTGTAGTGAGTTTCTTTAAAAGATGAGTTTTGATAAAAGGATGAATGGTTTAGGTCTATCTGCTATCATTTACATAAGCACATACATCTGAGTAAGAAACATTTCTAAAGTAAATTTAATAATAAATCCCTAAATATTGTTCCAAGGCACTTGACATCCTAAATCCCCATATCTAAGCCCTCTCTGATTTTTAAGCTTTAAACTCCTTGGTATATGCTAAGTAACTTTCCCCAAACTAGACTGACTGATTCTAGTACCAAAGTAACTTCTTTAACTCATTACATCGCTGATGAATGGTCTTTGCTTGAATAAATTATACTGGTAATTACAAGGTGGTGATTTTCTAATTCTATCATTCTGTCTACATATATTAACTGCTATTATCATTTAAAAATATTTTTATATTTTTTAGAGAGGAAGGGAGAGGGAGAGAGAGAGAGAGAAACATCAAGGTGAGAGCATCAATCAGCTGCTTCCCACACAACCCCTACCAGGGACCAAGATACAACCCAGGCATGTGCCCTGACCAGGAATCCAACCAGCAACTTTCAGTGCATGGGACAACACCCAACCAACTGAGACACACTGACCAGGGCAGTCTTTTGTTTAATTGTTGTATGGTATTCCACTGTGTGAACGTGTCATAGTTTATTTAACTACTCTCCTATTTATTTGGGCTGTTTCTGTTTGCTATTAAAAATAATACTATGATATGAGGAATCTAATGAACAAAATAAACTGATGAACAAAACAGAAACAGAGGCATGGCTACATGGAACAGACTGACAGCTGTCAGAGGGTTAGGGGAGAGGGGAACTGGATGAAAGAATGTGAAGGGATTAGCCGAAGAACATATACACATAACCCATAGACACAGACAACAGTGTGGTAATGGCCGAGGGCTGGGGGTGTGAAGGCGGGGTTGAGGTGGGCAAAGGCGGGGGGACTGGAGACATCTGTAATAGAGTAAACAATAAAAATAAATGAAAAATAAAACCCCTATAATTTTTATGTTGTTTAATATTCAGGATAGATTCCTAGGAGTGATTTTCCTTAGTCAAAGGGTAAATGCTTTTGTAACTTTGTTAGATATCATCAGATTATCCTCCACAGGGTTTTTTTTTTTTTTTTTTTTTTTTTTTTTTTTTATCATTTTTCATTCTCACCAGTGTTGTACAAAAATATACAGAATTCTCTTTAATTCCAGTTTCTAAGATCTATGTGAAGACTCTCTTTTTCCAAAATTACATGGTATTTACATTATGTCTCTGAGGCTAAAATATTATTTTTCTCATTTACTATTTCTCATTTTGATGAGATGATTATAGCTTTTTATTTAAATGTATGAGTAGAAGATATTCACCAGCCAAGGCTTGCTTTTATAGAGCACATTCCACTTTGCCGACTATTTTTATGCACATGCATCTATTTGATTCTTGCAGTCATATTTTGTAGTAGACAGGGCAAGAATATCAGCTCTACCTTCCAGATGAGGAAACTGAGAAGAAACACAATTTAATGACTTGCACATACCCAGTTTATGACAGTCAACTGCCCTGTTAGTTCCCGGATATTTCTACTAGATTGCCTCCTTTTAACTTTCAATCCTAGCCTTTTCATTTATTATATACTAGAGTCACTAGATAAAAGCATTTGGAATACAGACTTACTCATTATATTTGCTTCACAAATAATAGAAATATGAAAATTATTAAGTTACTTAAGTTCATATTTTAAACTTATTTTGGATAATTAAGCTGAATGTGTTTGGGTTTAGCTCAAGAATTTTACAAACTATAAAGTGCTAACCAAGTCTAATAATAAAATTTATTCTGGAAAAATACACCATATTTAATTTAAAGATTTAATTATTTAAGCATAAGTAACAAGTTGAATACAGTGAAATACTTTTTAATATATAAACAGCGATTATAATTTCTAAAAATCTTAGAAAATCAAATGCAAAGTAACAAAAATGTAATTTCAACACTGTATTAAAGTTCAGAGGCTCCTTTGTACTAAATAATATCTCTCTGCCTTCTCTGGAGAAGTAGGGAGAAAAGTTCCATTCCAAGTATAAATTATTTTGGCATACATTTTTAATTAGATTGATTCATCCTTGAGAATGGCAACAGATATTTATCCTATCATGTGAGCTTCAAGAAAATATTAAAGGATAACATTAGCAAACATTATAAATTGAGAGTCCTCAAACAGAAGCAATAAAATCAATGTGAGTAACTATAAACCCTAATTTTGGTCTCTTTTTCACAATGTAAACTGTTTTCCATAAAACACAATCTGTACCTTTGTCATTTATTTTTGAAGATCAATGTCGTTTATTTTCCAAGTTGAAAAATAACAAAAAGACTTTAGACCCACATGCAAAAAGTACTCTTTTTATCCTTTTCTGAGACATTGACCTCTATACTCATTTAAAAATGAACACCACATCTTTACGTTATTAAATCTTTGTTTTGATCTATTAGTATTCACCAAAGTGCCATTTTATAAAACCTCACGCTGAATAGACAGGGCTGGAGGTGACCATCTGCAGCTTTAGAGCCTGCGTTTGAACTGATGAAAAGAGCTTTGTGTTTTCATTGCCAAGTTTGATTCTTCCAGTCATTAGGTATTCCCCTCAGATCCCATCAATGAAGCAGTCCTCTCTTACACCCGTGTGTTAAATTCTCTTCTCCTCATGGTTTCCTTTGCCAGCTCTACTCAAGAATGACTATTGAGTCTTAGGCCACATTCTTCTCACAGCTGTGTTAAAAAAGAGCATCAGAAGTCTTCTAAAACCCATATGTGTATCTGGTCAATTCTCCCTCGTAGGGTCACCTCACACTGTGGTGTGATTATACAGAGATTCATTCTTGTTCTTGAACTGTGCTACTCCCATCATTCTGGGAAACGTTAGGCCCTCTAGTCGGTAGCAGAGAACTTCTTGGAAGACTAATGCGAAATACACTTAGCTCAGAAGGCGGACTAGTTTAATTTAAGGAAGATGTTAGAAGATTTTTAATATGTTTATGTTATTTTCACCACTATGTAGCTTGTCAAATGGCATATGGTAACATAAAAAGAAATTACATATGCTTTCATATGCTTTTTGAGAATACTGTTAAATGCGGCAAAGGATAAAGTCAAATGATGATATTCCAAGAACTATTAATTTGAATGGTATATATGCTAAAGCAATAAAAAATTAAAATGAGTAAGTTTAGTAAGTTCTAAAATAGTTTACTATGTAATATTTGGAGTCTTATTTTTCACTTTTAGTCAGTCTTTCTACAGAAATACCTATTGAAGTAATTTACAATAGTATAACTATTTTTTTAAAAAATTATACTAAGATTAAATCTATACTTAGTTTAAGAACTGAAGAATAAAACTATTTCTATTGAGTTGTTCAAGAAGACAGGGGTGGCCCTGGCCAGTTTGGCTCAGCGGTTAGAGTGTCGGCCTGCGGACCAGAGAGTCCCGGGTTCGGTTCCTGCTAGGGGCACGTACAAAAAAAAAAAAAAAAGAAAGAAAAGAATAGAAGAAGACAGGGGTGGGCAAACATAGGTTTACAGTTGTAATACAAATAAATAATATAATAATTAATAATAATACAAGAAGCTCTGTTTTGTGTACTCACAATTATAAACCTACTTTTACCCACCCCTGTATATAATAATAAAAGAAGAAAGAAGATGCTTTCACCTGCTACTATACATTACATTGCCATAGAATGATTTTTCCTCCTTTAATGTAAATGGTCAAGAATAGAGCTTACGTATTGACAATGTTTATGATTTCACTATCAGATAAAGTTATGCTGAAATAAGCAAAAGATTCTTTCATTCTATAGTTATTAAGAGCCACATGTGCACATGGGCAAATCTCTGACCAAGTGGGGAGAAATAAATATCGAATCTTAGAATCCAAGCGAAATTTGTATTTCTACATGCTCTAGGGTACAATTTAGTTCTTTTTCCCCCCCAATTATGTTTGAAAGAAAAACCTATCCCTTGTAAGGAGTATCCATCAGATTTTAGATGATGACACTGAGGATTTATGAAATGAAAAGAAGGCCCTGACATAAAAAAATGTAGATATTTTCTACATTAACAGAAATGCATCAGATGCATTATATCTGATCTACGTGTTTAAGAATAGAGAAGGCAAAGGAGGAAGCTCTGAGTGCGTTTTCAAGTAAAATGAGGTTAAGCAACATCCAAGAGAGAAAGATGAAAACTTCTAAAAACCTAATTTCTATAATAGCCTCTCCCCTGTTACTACAACAAAAATATTCTTTAGTACACTAGTGGTTAGTATTACTGTTACCTGTCCTAGGAAGTTCAAATCACCTATATCCTCTTTTTATCAGTTTTAAAACTATTCTCAGGTAAGACAGATGAGTTCTATATTTGCAGAAGCACCCAGGAACTATGTAGTCTGTCAAGGGTTAAACAGTAAGAAGGCTTTTAACTGGAGCAAAGACCAGAACCAAGTAAAAGGATACTTGTTTGATCATATAGCCACTCTAAGAAAACTACATTTCACATATATGTGTGAAAATCTCGTCTCTGAGATATAAGAACTCCTGCTGTATTTTTTTAGCCTGTCAAATTCTAGTTATAATGTACATGATCATCATTAGGTGGGTCCTATCATTTCCCTAAAATAATAGAAACTCCATTTCTGGCTTTTAATTACTGTAACACTGGGATGAACAAAAACAAGCAAACCCAAATCCCTGCCTTTTATCTAGTTTGAAACCTGAACAGTATGGATCTCTCTCATACTTTAGTCCTTGTTCCTTTTCTCTCACTGCTCTCCATCGTGCTCATCGGGGACACGGACACCAGCCCGACTCGACATCATCTACTGCGAGTGTCTGACGAAGCAGCAGATTACATGTGAGAAGCCGTGTGGTAATTTAACTTTTAGTCCCTCCTTTCATGCACTCTGTGGTTCACTCCACAAAGTTAACTACAAAAGGGAACTTATCAGGGAAAGTGCTGAGTCGTAGGTTTAGAGAACCCCTTTCCTTCTTTAGCCTGGATCCTTCACTTTCCACTGCCTTGGAATTTCTCAGATTCTGGTTTAGGCTCCAATGTTAATAATCCTACATGAATCCTTTCTTGGTAAAAAGGAATGAGCTACACAATTAAAACTATGTTTCTTTTCAAGTCAAAGTGAGACGTTTCCTGAAGCAAGGTGTAAGCCCAAATTCTTTAGTTTTTTAAAGAAATGACTATAAGTATATATCTATCAAATACGGTAGGTATGTCTATATAATAAAGGTAGCTCTAAAGAGGCCCACTTCATAAACTCAATGGATGAGAAAGGTGACTCACTATACAAATATGTAATGGAATTAAATTTTTAATAAAATACATACTTATTTGATAGAGTACAAGACTTATATTTCCTAAGTTAAATATGTATTTAAGTTAAAGACATGTATTATAATTTACAAATCTAGAATATTAAAATCTTAAAAGGATATCATTGTTCAAGAATAAAAATTAAGCACATTAGATGTTGTACATCTTACAATGAAGATAGATCGGGGTCTATCTTCCATATACAGATGACAATAAAGCTATATTTAATTAGATGTAGATTTAGAATGTGTCTTCTAAAGGTGATTGGGATGTTCAATTGTACATAAATTATCACAAATAAATGAACTATTTGACTTATTATTTGCTGAAGTATGTTTCATATTTCACAGAGCTTTTAAATCCCAAACACAATAATTTTTTTTGAAGAGCAATTTAAGAAGAGTTTTAAATCCTCCCATTTATTAGTAATACTAATAACTCATTCAACTTTCAACATTATATTAAATATTGATTTAAACTTTATGCTGAGTTGAGAATTTACAAAACGTACTCTCTGATTCAATCAATAAGCATTTACAAAATGTTCAAACGTGTCTAATATTGCCTTGCAACTTACAGTCCACCCAAGGAGTAACAGGAAAAATATCACAGGTAAAGTTGGCAAGAAGCAGAGTAATTTTAATGAAAAGACAATGCCATTATAAAAATTCACCGATAGCTTTCATATTCAACTATGTAAGAATATTTTAGCATAACTGTTTTTCATTATGGTTAAAATCACATTCTGGAACCAGCAACAAAAAACTAAAAAGTTTGGTAAAGTCTTTTGATGAAAATCATAGGCTTTTCCTCTTTAAAAAATAAGAATAGCAGGCTTTTTTTCTTTTTCTTTTCTTCTTCTTTTTTGAAATCAAGAAACTGTGGAAATGCTCTATTCCCCTTCCCTGTACCCAGAGGCATCTACCCTGTTTTATAATTCAACCTGCAAACAGATTAAGCAGCTGAGTTTGTGGAAAGTATGTTTGCTCTACGCTAAGAACCCTTGTGTGACACTGTGGCGACTCCCCTGACACCTGGAAGACAACCACAGACAGTTCTTACTCAGCAGCAGGGAAACCGGGCTGAGAAGTCACCATTTCTTTGTAACCTCAACTTTGTAACCTCAACTTCTTCATAGAAATCGGTATTTGGTCAAAAGGCAGGAAAGACTGTTTGTTAGCTTTACATCTTCTTCTTTTTTTTTTTTTTCTTCTGTCAATACTACTCAAAAGACACAGCATGCCCCATATTTTAAAATTAAATGTTTTATATTAATCTTTGATATTTTAATTATGTAGTTAAAAATTAGCAAAATACATGCAGATTTTAAGTAATTATTTTTTAAAAATTGAAAGAAAGAAAATTTAGAGTTTTTTTCTTGAAAATTTGTTTAAAAGTTTACAGTTTTTTCCTACATATTTTTGTCCTATATATTCATTATATAGTTATAATTTATAAGGGAATTTGAGTTGTATCAGTGTAAATCTGGCCCACAGTAAAGATGATATTTGACAAAAGATATTTTACTATAAAACCTAGATCTTTGATAAATATTCTGACCTTATAAGCCTGAATGTAAATACTTTTATTTTAAGTAACGATGTGTAGCTTGGGCATATTAAGTATATAGTAAAATATATTTTAAAAATCCTTTAGAAAATCTTTGTTCTAGGCCATCAGAAGCCTATCTGTAGGTGGAAGCACAGACAGAAAACAAGGTACAGTATAATGAACCCAAGAGTTTTAAATCTCTTGTGATGATAAAAACATCAATTAATGAATTGGTGTGTCAGTATTCTCTAATAAACGAGGATCATGAATGGTCCTTGGAAAAACCAAGAGTTTTTCTTAAGAGTTTCTATGCTCCCAACCAGCTCTTTAGTTCCCTCTACCTCCACATAATTCTCCCAAACCAAGTGCATCCATAATCAGCAAAAGAGTAACCTAAAAGCTAAATCACAACTGTTCCTCTTCCATAAGCACATGCATTTTTAAAAGAGACATACATAAGGAGAATAAACCAAGGGAATGGATTTTTGCTGGTGAAACTTTAGGCATTAATGACACCTGGGTCAAGAAGCTATTTTTGGATAATGAGGTCTGGCATTCATGATATTTTACTCTATAAGGGACTATCTGTCTATAAACATTGATTGACTTATGGATAGTAATTGGGCACACCTTTCCTTTCCAGGAATACTCCTATAGGTTAAAAAATTTAAGAACTGTTTTTGACTCTGAAAGAAAATAAAATATAAATTTAAAATTCTACTCTTATTAGAAATAGTGTAGGTCTCTCTCTCCTACTAGTGAAGATTTCAGGCCTTTTAAATGTAATTAAATTTAATGAAAATTGGTGGTTAGAACAAGAGTTAAAAGCTGATCATTAGGAAGAAAGAGATCCCAACTCTGAGGAGAGAGTAAGGAGTGTCAGTGAGGGGAGGTCGGCATAAAGGGTCATCGTTTTCCATGAAATTGGTAAGCTCTGGGTACTAAGTTGGAATAAAATATTTTTATCTAGGGCTTAAGTAGATCAGAGCACATCTGAAATTTTCATGTGCATTCCTGACCCAACCTGCTTTTATTTTGTTCCGTCATTCTATCACACTATTAAATTGTTCTAGTTGTTTCTAAGCATTTATGCAGTGCTTACTTTACAGCAGGCATCTCAGTATTTGCAGGAGATGGGAATAAAAAAATGAACAGAACGCTGTCCATGTCTTGGGAAAGCTCAATAGTGGGTAATTTTGCAGGGAGTAGAATAGATAGGAAGTAGACACACAAAATGATGATTACACGTAGATGATTGAGACCTCTAATAAAGGTATGGACTAAGTACTATGACCACAACAAAGAATGAAAAACTAAAGAAACATTTTGGGGGTAACATTTATACTGGACTTTAATGAGTAACAAAAATTTGGCTATGTACTGAAAGGGAGGAACATGTTCTAAGGAGAAGAAAGAGCATGTGCAGAGATGTGGTAGGAGTTGCGGGAGGAAGTGCTACTAGACAGATGGGAGAAAGCTAATGCTAGGCCTCATATGTCATGCTAGGTTGTTTGCACGTTAACTTGTAGGGGAGGAAGAGCCCCTGAAAGATTTTGAATGGGGAAGTAATATAACCTGGTTTATGTTTTAGAAAAATCAATGCTGATGGCAGTGAGGAAGATAAACTTGGGAGAACTACTGGCAGGTAAACTAGTTTTATGATTCTTTCAATAGTCTAGATGAGAGATGCTGAGGGTCTAAATTAATGCTATTAACAAGTGAGGAAGAGGTGGAGGGAAGCAGGAGATACTTAAGCAGTAGACAAAACAGAGATTGATGGCAAAGTGAATTCAAGTGGTAAGAAAGAATGAGAGAACGAGGACAGCTCAGAAATTGCTGAAAACCATCAACGGAGGCAGGAAATACAGGAGCACGGGGAGGGCTTTATTTTCTGGGGAGTAATTTTCAACAAAAATACTATGACAGCACACAGAAGAGAGTGACTTAACTTTCTAGGAAGTTAGAGAAGACTTTGTAGAGAAGAGGAAATTGAACTAATCTTTCTAGTTTGATGAATATGATGATACTAATAATATAATTTATAGAATGTTTATAATGAAGTAACTAGTACTGAACTAGGCATTTTACACGCTCTCCAGATTATTCCTCACATTGATCCTGCCTGTGAGGCCAGTATTACTGTCTGGATCTTTTAACTGAGGAACTTTTGCTTTTAGGAGTTAACTTGCCATCAATCTCCCAGGAAATAAGTAGAAAGATAGGGATTCAAACACAGGTCTGTCTGACTAGACTGCAAAGCCTATCTCTGTCCTCTATGCTGCATGAATCTCATAGGAAGAATAAGTTTCTCATGGGGGAAACGAGCAAAAGGCTCCAAGCAGAGGGACCAACATATATAAAGGCATTCAGTCTTGAAAGGCAGAGCCCTTCTGAAAAAGGAGCGAGTTCACTGTGGAGTAAAATGATAAGAGAAGGAGGGACTACGTAGCAAGTATTGTTCTAAAAGCATTACAGGTATTGTCTTTTTTTTTTTTTCTCATTTCACAATTCATTATTTTTTTTCCTTTTTATTGAATTTTTTTGGGTAACATTGGTTAATAAAATTATACAGGTTTCAGGTGCAAAATTCCACACACATCATCTGTACACTGTATTGTGTGTTCACCATGTCAGGTCAAGTCTCCTTCCATCACCATTTGTTATGAGGTAGGAATATTATTGTCCACATCAGAACAGTTCTAAAATAAAATGTCAAAGTTCCCATACCTATGCATTCTGAATCTGGAGCCTGAGCTTTTAAACCACTATGATATATTACTGAGGACTTATGACCATCTTTACTTATTTTTACCATGATCATGTATTTGTTTTATAATAAAAATATAATTAGAAATGGGCCATTGAATTTCACAGTTAGGAAATTATTGGTAATCTTAAGTACAACAATTCCAGCATAGGAGCTAGCCATAGTGTATTGAGTAGCAGAAGAGTAAATGGGAATTGAAAAATTCAAGAGAGTGAATATAGATCAGTTACTCAAGAAATCTGGTTGTGACGGGAGAAGGGGAAACGTGAACTTTTTTAGTTTAAATTGTAATTATTGCCTGGAATACTGGCATGTTTACAAAGGACCTTAAAAATAATTGCTAATAGTAGAAACTTAAGATTGGATAGAGAATACTAATAATACTAATAACATCTAACAAAGTCATATAAATTGGTTTCCTGGAAGGTTATCCTCTTAAATCCAATAAAATAGGCTGCAATGAAGATACACTGCCCAATTGAGGGTAATTAAATGTGAAATATAGTGGATTGAATGTGAAAAGGAAAGCCTGACAACATTTAATCTAGGTCTTATTGCTAGAAATCAGAGTAAAAGATTCCACATTTAAATTAAAATTTAACATTTAACTCTTGTAAATGACAGGATTGTTGCACTTAAACTCTGTCCATGAATTATGCCATTCCACTAAAAGTTTTGCTCTGTTGTGGTTAAATGTGAAGAATAAGGGCAATATAGTGTTTTTTTCAAAAGGTTAAACTTATTCAATTTAAAGCATTATCTGAGATGATATTATTTCTACTTCTTGTGTACAACGTTATTTCTTTAAAAAATTATAACAATAGCTGATGAGATCTAAAAAAAATAAAAGGTTGATATGATAACATTTCCAAAGATTATTTTTTAGAAATCTAATTGTTCCCTGGGAAACACTTGTAGGGAATTTTAGCTATGTATAGAGATTAAAATATTGATATAAAGAATTACATAAAAATGTGAAAATAATTACACTTGAAATTTGTAATTATTTGTAGACTTGTACATTGTGATTAACTGATACATTTTCCGACTGAATACAAACTTAATCTATAAATCTACACAAAACATACCATAAGTCACAAGTTTCAAGGCACACGGACAGTACAGGTTAATATGCATAATTCCTAATCTGTTTTAAAATGGTTTTGACTACAGATTTACCTGACCTTGCGCTAGTACCCAAAATATAATTTCAGGAATGTTGGGGAAAGGGTTGAGATGACTTATTTTCAAATAAAAAGTGATGAGAAATAAGAAACCTTGAAGTTAGCATTAATTCTTCATATAGTGAAACTAAAAAAAAAGTTGTTAAGGAAAAACATATGTCTTAGAAATTGAAGGTGATTAGGTATGAGAATGATGTAATACTATTAACAATACATAAAGAAAGGGCTCAGTTGGAATGACAAGTTCTATTACATTAAAGCTGCCTTAGAAAATTCTGCTACAATGTTCAAGTCCCATAGGTTAACAAGTGACTTCTTTGTCTGATAAGTTATTTGTTAACATTTTGCTGGCTATCATAAGGACTGATTTATTATGCAGCTTTATTTAAATTTTAATAAAAAATGCAAAGATCACTGAAAATAAATATAATTATGCACTGTGAAAGCTGTACTGAATACTTCAGAAGAACAATACACTGAAAATTAATTACACTGTACCTTATTCTATGTGCCTGGAGGTCTCACATTACAAGGTCACAGATGATCTGAATTCAAACAGGATTATCATGAAGCTAAATGACCCAAGCTGGAAATTTGACTGCCTCTTCCCCTTGCTAAGAACTTTATCAATTACTTGTGACATGATTTTAATAGTATGGCCTCCATGAACTGATGAGGATTAGATGTCAAATAAAAATGGTTTGCCCTAAACAGTAACCATGATTCCCAAGTAAATGGTTTTTTTTTTCTATCACAAATATAAATAATGATAGGCAGTCTAAAAAAGTTTCTTTGGATCCACAAACTTTTGTCTTAAACGATTAGTAGCATGAATAATAGATACTATATTAGTTAGTTGCTAAAAGAAAGTGTTTTTTGTTTGTTTCATGCTTTTGAAATGGTGCAAGATCATTTTACTCACTTCTGAACCTTGTCACTGGCTGCCTGGGAGGCCTCTACGGCGCGCCGAAGCTCTAATTCCATGTTTGCTCGGTCGGCCAGAGCTTGCTGCAGTTGGGTAGCCAGTTCCTCATTTTGTTGCTGAGTGATGGAAACAATGTTCTCTCTATTCTTTAAAGCTTCTTCATAGGTACTGAGGGTATGGTTAAACTGATCCTTCAGATTTTCTTCTTGGGATAAAGATTTGTGTAAACTGAGAAAATACAAAAATAAATAATTTAAACACAAGTATGTAGGCTGACTGACCAATAAGCCATTTAACAGAAATCTCCAGGTAGAAATATACGTTTCTCAAAATTAATAAAGACATACTTCGATGAGTAAATGAAAATAATTTTTACATCACAATATTATACATGACAATTATTCCTTTTCTCTGCCTCTAGGCTGAAAGCTACCCAGACAAATGATTATCTGTGCTACCAAGGCATACAAAAGGATGCTGAAAGATGTTAATTGAATTATGTCAGTGTAAATATTACATTCAATGTTCTTAAAAGGAATAGCAGAAAATTGAAAAATAAAGTATCTCTAGGTAAATAAAAGAATATAATAAGCTGACTGCAGAGAAGTGAGAAGACAATGGACATCATCAGTGTAGTATATCCAGGGTCTGTTGGGCTGAGCACTTAATGAGAATGAATGAGGTTTGTACAAATACCAGTCAGCCTCATACAAAGCATTTTCTACTTGTCATAGTTGAGATATAAATGAAGTTAAAGTCACTAGTCAGACTGCACTGTGTTCCGATATATTTTCTCTTTGTTAATGAATCGTATGCCAAATACACCCATTCATTAAGTTATATGGAGAAACAGCATATAAATTAAGACTGAATGCAGAAGAAAATGCAGACAAATAGAATCCTAAAATGCTAAAGGTCAAATCTTTGATATGTCATTACACCTACCACCTGAGGTTATTTTGAAATGGCACCAAGCACCTCACTCAATTAAATAAGGACATTTTGAAAATATAAATATTTAATAAGGGAAATTTAAAATCCACACAGGAGATGTTCTTTTTTATTAAATAAAATCATTTCAGTATATGCATACAAAAGAAATGTCGATGGGAGACCAAGTAAAACAATCTATCTATATAACACAGATTGATAACGTGAAAGAAAGTAATATAATTCTTGAAGCTGCAATAAGCTAGTCAGGGAAATTTCAGCACTGGCCGAATATCTCGTCTGATACTTTATTTAAAACTGTTCAAACTAAAGTAAGTATAAATTTCTTCCTTTTGTTTAAGTAACCTATAAGCCTCTCCAGTGTGTTCACTTTGCAGAAGGTATCACACAGAAGCCAGAAGGCCTTGAAACAGGGACAGTTAGCATTCCAAAAGAATCATTTCAGGAATAAAATTAGTTCTGAAGAAGAAAGACTGCTGCTATACTGTGGTCAACTGGTTACTACACATAAAATAAGAACAGCGTATAGTGCCACATTTGTAGAGTGTAAAAAACTATCTTTATAGTTTCACCTTATTTATCTTTTATTTCATTTCTTCTCAATTCTTTCCATCAACCCATATGTCTAAAGACACCTGATCCTGTCCATTTTCCTATTGGATGTCCTTTTACACTTTCTGCATCCTTCCCATTCCAACTTCAGTTTCCTTCAGCCCACCCTCTTTGACTATTTGAAAGATCCAAGAAAGAAATAAAAACAAACGAAACAGAAAACCTTGAAAAAGACAAGTCAGTTTATGTTTTTTAGCTTCAAAACATTACTTCTTACATTTTAATTGTTAATCATATTTTAAATTACATAAAGTTCACACATTTAAAGTATTCAGCTTGACAAAATGCAAAGAACAAAACACAGAACAAACCTACAAGAAGGCTCCCAGTGTTCCCTCCCAGTTGATTACTCTTCCCCAAAGAAATCACCAGTCCAACCTCTATTAAGATTAGTATTGCCTGTTTCTGAACTTTTTGTCTGACTTTTCCACTTAACATAAGTTTTATGAGATTCACCCTGTAGTTGCATATAGTTTGTTACTTTTTATTGCTGTGAAGTATTCTGTTCTATAAATATCCCACAAATCATTTAACCATTTCACTATTGTTGCTATTAATATTCTTGTACATATCTTTTGCTCGACCTAAGTACTCATTTTCTCCCTGCTTTATTGAGATGTAGTTGATATAAGTACTCATTTATGGAGAATACTTTATCCACAGGGTGTAGGTATGTTTAGATTTAGTAGATGCTGCATACAGTTTCCTAAAGTTTCCACTTTACATGCCCCTCAGCAACGTAGGAGGTCCAGTTGTTCAAATACGGTCCCTTAGCCTGGGATTGCCAGTTCTTTTAACTTGAGCCGTTCTAATAGGGTTGCAGTGATATTTCATTCTCTTAATGTTGTCTTTTGATGAATGTAAGTTTTTAATTTTAATGAAGTCCAATTTATCATTGCTTCTTGTGTCCTATTTAAAAAACCTTAGCCTATCCCATTCCTTTATATTTTAATCTTATATACAAGATCTCACTTAAAACTCACAGTAGGCCGTCTTAGGGTGGGAATTCTGCATTTGTCTATGATACCTAAAACACTATTCAGTATACTCTAACCAATTAAATATAAGGAATCGATAATTCACTTTTAAAAATCTCACCATTAAGATGATAATATCCTGACTTAATTCCCTCGTTGTTCATCACCTCCTAGTCTTCTATCAGTTAGTCTTTGGCAAATTTATACCTGATTTTTATTTTTCTCTCAGATGAACCTGTGACTTTTCTCAAAAAGTTACTCATTATTCAAAATGCCTTGGAAATCTTTAAATTCCCATAAAGACTTTCACAAATAGAAGCAATAGCTGGGAGTAATCTTTTAAAAGATCAATTAGATAATGCCACTTAAAATCCTACAACAGTATCATATTGTGCTCAGAATAAATCTCTAAAAATGACAACAACAAATAACATATTTTAATTCACTAAGTCTCACAATCTATGAGAAGTCCTGTCAAATATTTTTTTTACTGACGACGAGATTGAAACAAAGAGAAGTAAGTAATTGAATGAACCTCACACACCTAGCAGAGCCAGACTCTGAACCCACAGACTTCCTCCCTGGGCCAGACCAGCCTCCCGACTTGGCATGAGCTCCAAAGCCCTGTAGCATCTGCACCTCCTCACCTTTTACCCAGACGTCAGGTTTCTCAAGCTCACCAAGCTCTTTCCTGCTTGAGGCATTTGTTCGGAATGCCTTTCCCTCCTCTAGCTAGGTCTCAGCACAAACCCTCCTTTCTCAGATATACCTTTTACGACTCTTCAAGCTACATTTTGATGTTCCCTCTTTGTTACTGTCTCATTAACCCTAATCTTTTCCTTCTAAGAACTTACAATAATTTGTAGCTTTATCTTTTTTCCATTTCAGCTTGTGATTTACTCCCCAATTCCAATATATTAATGCTCCATTGATACAGAGCATTTTATTATATAGAAAAAAAACTTGCTCCTTAAGAACTTCAATACATCAAAATGTTTATAATTACAAAGAACTTTTCTTATAGGAAGAAGGTGAAGTGCACGAGCTCTATGTAAGTCTAACCTTTGAAGCACATTTCTGTTTTAGTGCTGTTTCCTCCCTCAGAGCTCTCTTCCCTAAACTAACAGGGCCATGTGGCTTAGCTTTCATCACAGGTCACATCACATCTAACTTCTTGTCAGAGCGGTTGGTCTTCAGATGCATTTTCAGCACGATGGCAGCATTCAATTGATTGGTGCTTAAATGACATTGTATGGGAACTGTGTTAAGTTATAGTAAAAACTGTGATAAAAAACAACAACAACAACAGAATAGCCATTAAATCACTCTCAGAATTTTTAAAGCATGTACCCAATAGCGTGGCTCACAAACACTGACATAGGATGGTAACTCTCTGATTATCATGAAGGTAATATCATAAATGAAGGTTCAATTCACTCTTCTTTTAAAATCCTGTAGTTCTTAACAGATTTTTCTACTGTAGTATAGAAAGTGAGACTTTAACTGTTCTTACTACTTTCATAGCATCATAGTTCCCATCCACAGCAGATGAGGCTGCAGGCCAGCTCTTGTGCTGCTCACCACACTGGCTCCAATAGAGGCCAAGGTAGGAAGCACCTTCCAATGGGCATTACACGGATAAGTGGCATGTGATAAATTTCCTTTCCAAAGTGGCTTCTGTCTTCCTTTCAATGTCTCCTGATCTATTCCCTCATGTCTGTGGTCCTGACTACTTCCCTGGTCCCTGACTCTCTGTACTGCCTCAGCCTGAAATATCTTGGAATTTCCAGGTTCATGACCCACTCTCATGTTTTGCTTGTAGATATTTATTTACGTTCTCCTCAGCTTGTCTGCTAACTGGCTTGCTGAACACTCTCTCTCAACTATAATGTCACACATGAATTCAGCTTATTCTTGCAACGAGTACTATTCCCACCTACACCAAGTTTTGATTCTCCATGATCAGATATTACTTAAGTGCTTATAGGAGATCACTTGACTCACCATCCCACAACAGACACCTACTCTTCTGCTCTGCTTCATTTATTTACAGTAATTGCTCAATCAATAGTTTGTCCATATATACTGTTTTAAAAAATTGAATATTTTTGGATAAAGAAGTTAGAGCTAAGGTACCAGAGTTTAGGCCAGTGATTTTCAACACTTTTCATCTCATGGCACACATAAACTAATTACTAAAATTCTGCAGCATGCTAAAAAATACATTTTTGTCTATCTGAAACAAAAAAAAATAGGGTATAATTTTGATTCATTCACACCAGATGGCTATTGTTATGTCGGAGGTTGTCATTTTTTTATTTGACAATCTAAGGAAAAAGAAGCCAATGCCCCTGACTAAATAGTCAGGTACTGAACGTTTTAAAAATTCTTGCAGAACATTGATTAAAAACCATTGGTATAGACCAATAGTTCTTAACTAGGAATAATTATGTCCCTCAGGGGACCTTTTGCAACAGCTGAAGACATTTTGGTGTCACAGATGGAGGTGGCGATGCTGCTAGCAGGTAGTGGTAGAGGCCAGAGATGCTGTTCAACATCCACAATGCAGAGGACAGACTCACAGCAAAGAATTATCCAGTCCTATATGTCAACAACGCCAAACCTGGTGTAGATGAAAAGATGCTGGGTTTGGACTCTGAAGACGTAGATTCAGATTTCAGTTTTGTCATTCACTCTGTACGACCTTGAGACAAATAACTATTTGGGTATTAATTTCCTCAACTCAAACAATGAGAAAAATCCCATGGAGTTAATATGAGAACCAAATGAGGTGATTTATCTATGTGAAAATATCTAGCTCAATACCTGACAAAGAACGGCATTCATGCATGTATGATTTCTAAAAGAAATAATTACCTTTGTACAAAATCTTATACAATACTCAGGCATTTTTATAAATACTTTGATGAAAAACAACTGCCTGTTTCTACAGGTTTTTTTTTTTTTTTTTTTATGAATTGGGAGAGGTAAACTAGTTTTCCTAACCTTTATCACTTAACTGATAACATTCTTAAATCATTCTGAAAAAAAAAAAAAGGCAGGTTTGGCTTGTTATTACTGAATTAAAATAAAGAGAAAGCAAGTATGTAAGGCTGAAGTATGTGCTACCTCGTCCTAAGTACACATTTTCTGGGAGGACAGTGTGTTTTTATTTCCCCGTTTACTGTATCAATTAGTTTGATCGGAATTTCTGACCTACGTGATTGCCTTCTCTTTGAAGAACTTTTAACATTTCTTGCAAGGCAGGTGTACTGATGTCAAATTCCCTCGGTTTGGGTTTGTTAGAGAAAGACTATTTCTCCTTCACTTTTGAGGATAACTTTATTGGAATTCTAGTTTGATGTCCCAAGTGTTAGCCTGACATTCAAGGTGCTCCACAATTCTCTTCTCCTTTTTTTTTTTTCTTCGGAATTCTTGCCACTGAACCTATGAAAACTTGTATTCTAGCCAAGTGGAAATATAAGCTGTTCTTTGAAGATGGCCTCACACACTTCAGTTTGGATTACTGCTCACACTGTTGCCTCCACATAAATGCTCTCCCCCTGTCCCTCCCGTGTCACTCCACGAGATCCAGACGCACTGTCACAACCATCATGAAGGCACACTCCACGCCCTGACCAAAGACACTCCTTTCTCTAAGCTCCCATACCCTTTCCATGTCCCTTAAAATATATTCATCACTCTACGCTATCCGTTATAGCTACTGTGTACCTATTTTATCTTCCCTGCTAGAGACTAACACCACTGAAGGAAGGGATCATGTTTTAATTTTCCTTGTTTCCTTCTAGGGCCTAACACAGTGGCTTCTCTCTAGGAGGCATATTAACGTATTTATTGAACATTGTTCTTTTTTTTATCCTCACCCGAGGACATATTTGCATTTATCTTCAGATAGAGTGGGAGGGAGAGAGAGAGAAGAGAGAGAAACATCGATGTGAGAGAGACTCATTGAGTGGTTGCCACCCACACGACCCCAACCGGGCCGGGGACAAACTGCAACCGAGGTACGTGCCCTTAGCGGAAACCGAACCCGGGACTCTCTGGTCTGTGGGCCGATGCTCTAACAGCTGAGCCAAACCGGCCAGGGCTTGAACATTGTTCTTAAATGCTCCACCTGAACAAGTGGGCTCTAGTATTAGAAAAGACTCACATCAATTAATTTCTCTTCCATGTCTCCTTATCTTAATGTGCAGCCCCACAAGCTCCACTGCTTTCCCTGGCCCACATTCCAGTCCATTCCATCTTTGGAGAAGATTTTTTAAGTAAATTTTTTGTAGTCCCTTTTTTTGGTGTGTGTGTGTATATATATATCTTGCTATAAGAAATGTCCGAGATGTTACTGCCTATGTTTTCTTACAGAATTATGGTTTTGAGTTTTGATTTAAGTCTTTAATCCATTTTGAGTTTATTCTTCCGTATGGTGTAAGGAGGTAGTCTAGTTTCATTTTTTTTGCATGTACTTGTCCAGTTTTCCCAACATCATTTATTGAATAGACTGTCTTTACCCCATTGTATGTTGTTCCCTTTTTTGTCCATTGACCGTAAAGGTGTGGGGTTATTTCTGGGTTCTCTATTCTGTTCCATTGATCTATATATCTGTTTTTATGCCAGTACCATGCTGTTTTGATTACTGTGTCTTGTAGTATAGTTTGATATCAGGTAGCACGATACCTCCAACTTTCTTCTTCTTTCTCAAGATTGCTGTGGCTATTCAGGGTCTTTTGTGGTTCCCTATACATTTTTGGAATATTTGTTCTAGTTCTGTGAAATGCACCATTGGTATTTTGACAGAAATTGCATCGAATCTACAGATTTCTTTGGGTAGTATGGACATTTTAATGGTGTTAATTCTTCCTATCTATGAACACAGTATATATTTCCACTTATTTGTATCTTCCCCAATTTCCTTCTTCTGTATTTTATAATTTTCCAAGTACAGGTCTTTTTCCTTCTTAGTTAAATTTATTCTTAGGTATCCTATTTTTTGGATGCATTTGTAAATGGGATTGGTTTCTTATTTTCTCTTTCTGACAGTTCATTATCGGTATATGAAAATACCACTGGGTTCTAAATATTTAATTTTGTATCCTGTTACTTTACCGAATTTATTTATCAGTTCTAGTAGTTTTCTGGAAAGTTTTTGCACAGCAAAGGAAATGAAAAGACAACCCACTGGGAGAACATATTTGCCAATGATACATCTGATAAGGGTTATTATCTAAAATTTATTTATAAAGAACTTATACAAGTCAACAACAAAAAAACAAATAATCCAATTAAAATGGGCAAAGGACCTGAATGGACATTTCCCCAAAGAGGACATACAGATGGCCAATAGACAAAAGATACTCAATGTCACTGATTATCAGAGAGGTGCAAATTAAAACCATAGTGAGATATTACCTCACACCTGTCAGAATGGCTATCATCAATAAATCAACAAATAACAAGTATTGGCGAGGATGTGGAGAAAAGGGAACCTTTGTGCACTGTTGGTGGGAATGCAGACTGGTACAGCCACTGTGGAAAACAGTATGGAGTTTCCTCAAAAAATTAAAAATGAAACTGCCTTATGACCTAGTGATTCCATTTCTGGGCATATATCCAAAGAATCCTGAAACACCATCAGAAAGAATATATGCACCTCTATGTTAATTGCAGCACTATAACAGCCATGATTTGGAAGCAGCCCAAGTGTCCATCAGTAGGTGAGTGGATAAAAAAACCGTGGTATATGTACACAATGGAGATATTACGCAGCAATAATAAAAACAAAAATCTTACCATTTGCAACAGCATGGATGGACCTTGAGCGTATTATGCTAAGTGAAATAGGCCAATCAGAGAAAGACAAATACCATATGATCACATATATGTGGAATCTAATGAACAAAATAAACAAAATGGAAACAGACTCATAGATAGAGAAAACAGACTGACAACTGTCATAGGGAATGGGGGCTGGGGAGCTGGGGAGCTGGGTGAAAAGGTGAAAGGATTAAGCAAAAATAAAAAACCTCATAGACACAGACAATAGTATGGTGCTTACCAGAGGAAAAGGTGGGTGGGGGCAGGTAGAAGAGGGTAAATGGGGGATAAATGGTGACGGAAGGAGACTAGACTTTGGAAGGCGAATACACAATACAATATACAGATGATGTATTATATTATAGAATTGTGCACTTGAAACCTATATAATTTTATTAACCAATGTAACCCTAAATAAAAATTCAAATAAAATAACCTTTTTGTATTGCGATTATTATAGATTCTTATGCATTTGCAAGAAATAATACAGAAAGATCCTTGGTGTCATTTACCTACTTTCCCCTAATGGTAACATTTTGTGAAATTATACTATACAAACACCACCAAGAAACTGCATTGATACAGTCAAGATACAAAAGTTTCATCACCACAATTCCTCATGTTTCCTGACTTCTCTACCATTTCTTCCCCTCCTTAAACCCTAACAACCACTAATCTGTTTCCCATTTCTATAATACCATGTTAAAAGTGTTATATAAATGAAAAGGCTATTTTGGGGATTATCTTTTTTTCACTGTGCATAATTCTCTGGGGATTCACCCAGGTTGTTGCATGTATCAATTGTCAGTGGATTTTGAGAAAATGGTCTATTATTTCTAAATTACCATTTATATGTCTGTAGAGTTGTTCATAGTAATCCCTTATCATTTTTATGTCTGCATAAAACTGTCTTTGTTCACAGATGAGATGATTGTCTATGTAGCTAATCTCAAAGACTTAACAAAAACAAAACAAAACAATAAACTCCTAAAACTAATAAGCAATGATAGTAAGGTTACGGGATACAAGGTTAACATAAAGTCAACTGCTTTCCTATGGAGCAGTAGTGAACAATTGTAATTTAAAATTAAAACATAGCCCTGGCTGGTTTGGCTCAGCAGTTAGAGTGTCAGCCTGTGGACCAAAGGGTCATGGGTTCGATTCTTGATCAAGAACACGTACCTGGATTGCAGGTTCGGTCCCTAGCCCTGGTTGGGGTTATGTGGGAGGCAACTAATTGATGTGTCTCTCTCAC
Organism: Tadarida brasiliensis; assembly: GCA_030848825.1. Classification (NCBI taxonomy): domain Eukaryota; kingdom Metazoa; phylum Chordata; class Mammalia; order Chiroptera; family Molossidae; genus Tadarida; species Tadarida brasiliensis. Next base: position 165,427,204 of record CM061257.1, read on the forward strand.
AACGATGTTTCTCTTTCTCTTTCTCTCTCTGTCTCTCCCTCCCTCCCTTCCTATCTCTTTCCAATCTAAATAAAAATAAAAATAAATGGAAAAATATTCTCGGGTGATACTTACTATCACCCCCCAAAATGAAATATTAAGATATAAATCTAACAAAATATGTACAGAATCTATATGAAGAAAACTCTGATGAAAGAAATCAAAGACGGCTTAAATAAATGGAGAGATATTCCATCTGCATGGATATTGTTAACATGTTAATTCTTTCAAACTTGATCAATGGATTCAATGCAATTCCAATCAAAATCCCAGCAAATTATTTTTAAATATCAACAAACTGATTCCAAAGTTTATATAGAGAGGCAAAAGGTCCTGAACAGCCAACTCAATTGAAGGGGAACAACGTCAGAGGGCTGACACCACCCAACTTCCAGACTTATTAGAAAGGTATAGGAATTAAGACAGCATTATACTGATGAGAAAGCAGACAAACAGGTCAGCGGAGGAGAGTAGAGAGCCCTCAAATAGATCCACACAAATATGGTCAACTGATCTTTGACAAAAGAGCGACGTAGCCCTTTTTCAATAAATGGTGCTGAAAAAAACTTGACATGCATATGAGAAAATTAATAAATCTAGACAAAGAACTTACACTTTTAATAAATGTGACTAAAAATGGATCATAGGCCCAAAGAGTAAAATGCAAAACTATATAACTTCTAGAATAGAACACAGGAGAAAACTGAGGTGACCTTAGGTTTGTAATGAGTTTTAGATACAATACCCAAAGCATGATCTATAACAAATATAGATATCAGAACTTATGAAAATAAAGAACTTATTTATTTTTTGCTGTAAGACACACTATTAAGAGAATAAAAGGACAATTCACAGACTAAGAAAAATCTTTGCAAAACATATATCTGATAAATGACTAATATGCAAAATATACAAATAACTTAAAAATCAACAATAAGAAAATAAACCACTCAAAAAATGAAAAGATATGAACAGACACCTCACCAAGAAGAAGTACAGCTGGCAAATGAACATATGGAAAGATGCTCAACATCATATATCATCAAGGAATTGCAAATTAAAACAACGAGATATCACTGTACACCTATTAGAATGGCTAAATCCAAAAAAAGTAACAACAGTCGTCCCTTGCCACTTCGCGCTTCGACTTTCGCGGCTTCACTCTATCGCAGGTTTTTCAAATATATTCATTAAAAAATTGATCAAGACAGTGAAAATGACACAGCATGCGCTTGGTTGTCTGAGTCAATTATACACCCCTGTATTACAATTAAAATTAAAATTAAAATTACTGTACGTATGGACTGTAGGCCTATGTATTCGAGCACCCCAGGAATCCTTCCACGCCAGGTGCAACCGCTAGAGTCTGGAACGGATTAACCACGATAAACGAGGGACGACTGAATACCAAATTCTGGTGAGGATGTGGAGCAACAGAAACTCTCATTTACTGGTGGTGGGAATGCAAAATGGTACAACAGCTTTGAAAACATAATCTTAACTTATGATCCAGTGACTGTGTTCCTAAGTGTTTACCCAAGAGTGATGAAAATCTATGCACACACAAAAGCCTGTACAGCAATGTTTACAGCAGCTTGTCTTTCAATAGGTGAATGTATAAACAAACTGTGGTACATTCATATAATGGAATATTATTTAGTGATAAAAAATGAGCGATCAAGCCACGAAAATACCTGGAAGAACCTTAAACGCATATTACTTAGTAAAAGAAGCAAGTCTGAAAGAAGCCAATCTGGAAGGCTACATACTGTATGATTCCAAGTATATAACATTGTGGAAAAGGCTACGGAGATAGTAAAAAACTATGGAGATAGTAAAAAGATCAGTAGCTGCCAAGAGTTCAGGGGAAGAGGGAGAGGGATAAAAAGAAAATACATTTTTTTTAAGTGCTATAAAACTATGTAATGACCTTTTGTATTTTTTAAAACCCATAGAACTGTACAACACAATAAGTGAACCATAATGTAAACTATGGACTTTAGGTAATAATAATGTATCAATACGGTTTTATTATTGTAACAAATGTGCCACAGCAATAAAAGATGTTAATAATAGGGGAAACTGTGTGTAGGGGGGAGGAAGTATATGAAAACTCTGCACTATTGGCTCAATTTTACTATAAATCTAAAGTGTTTTAATAAATAAAATAAATAATAAATACTTATTTTCCCCCCACCGCCCACTCCACCCACATGAAGTAGGAATGAAGGTTAGCTAACCATAGTTCAGCAGGGGTCAAAAGTGACATGAGACACAAAGCGACAAGGGCAAGCATGGCCAGCAATGGTAGAGTGTCCAAATCAGGGCTAATCATACCTGAACTCATTATGCATGTTATAATTCATTAGTGAAAAATTAATGCACCTCCACAGGAGGGCTTATCAGGTTGGGTAAGCTATACCTGTGATCAGGTATCATTATATTTATGTAGCCAGTAGACAATCTGTTAGAAACAGTGTAGAGGAAATCCGGGCACAATATTGAAGGCTGGATTCAATCACCTCTAGATATAAGTGATCTCAAAATGCTGAGGCCTAGCTCAATGCAGCTACCATAATTTGCCATCCTAATTCTGATGAGATGGGTTACCTGCATAAGTCTCAGTTCTCAACAAAAGGGTTTTTGAGGAGCTCAGCACACACTCAAAGTAGCTGATTTGCAAACGGCTGAGCAGTTTGCTCAACTATTGAAAATTATGCCCCATACCATCTGCATAAATGAAATGATTATACTAGAAATGTAAAAACAGCAAATAACCAACTGTTCTTACCTGGTGTAAACATTTTCAGTTAACGATTCTAATTAACTCCCTTAGGAGGAGTAAATCAAATCCTATACTGATCTCAGATATGAGGTCTAACTAAATTCATTTTATGAGACCATTATAAGTGCAGAGTTCCTGATACATGGCTGTTCCTGAACGCTCGCTGGTTAACTGAACTGTTGAATGTGGGGGTCAGTCAGTACATGCATAGTGGAAGCATGTGCTCTGTTTTACTTGGAACTGGGCAGCTGCACTGATACCTTAAGACCTGCTTCCTTTCCTCGCATAAATGAATGACTACATAGGATGGGCACTTTGTTGGAGCTAGAGTGGTCATTAAACACACATTTCAAATGATTATAAGTGCTATCCAGGAAGGGATGTGACATTTGAGTGACATTTAAAGATAAGAGTAGGTATAATTAGAAGGGTAGAGGAAGAATTTAAGGCACAGGGAAGAGCATGTGCGAAGCCCTTATAATTAGAGAAAGGATGGCCAGGGAGGTCAGTGAAGCCCAGTTAGCTGGTGTTAGTGTCCAAAGACCAGCAAAAAAGTGGTGGGGCTTAGGTTATGTAGGGACTTTTTGGAACATAAGAAGTGTTTTGTTCTTTGTCCTAAGGCAAACAAGAAGCTACTGGAGGATTTTAAAGAGAGGGTAACAAGATTTGTCTTTTAAAAACCTGCTCAGGCTGGGGGTGTTCTGTATATCTCCATTACCTGCTAGGACAAACACCCTTTAACTGGTAAGACTTACTTTGTTCCTTCTCTGATTGTGATACTTCTGGAATTTCAAGAAAACGTGGAACTATACTGAGGCTCAAATTTAGGATATAATAAGGTTCTAGAGCTCACCTGTTAGCTACTTGGGCCATACATAGTACTTAGGAAGATTTTGTTTTCTACCAGGGATTCTGACTCATTAAATTCTCACGCTATTCCAGTATGGTCTTAAAGACGGGATTTCTCTCGGATCTAATTTGGGATCACCTTCTTTCAAATCAAATTGTTCTTGCTGTCTTCACCTTCTCAATTTCTCTTCAAGGCTCTCAAATCTACTGCTCTGTCTGCACCGCTCCAGTGCTAAATATGAAAAACATTTTCATCTTTATCTTATTTGACCTATCTGAAGCCAATTCTTTCTGGAAATGCTTCCCCCCCTGTTTTCCATGGAAATACACATCTGGCTTTCTCTTTTGCCAAAAGTATTTCTTAATGTTTCTCAATCCCCTTTTGGGGCTTCTTTTCCTCTACCCAACCCTTGATTATTTGGTGTGGTGTCTTCTCTCATTCTACCCCCTCTTACTTGATTTTAACCCACTCCTAGGCTTCACTCAATCGTCTGTCTATGACTCCTAACTCAGAAGTATTTCTCTTCAGCTCAGTTTTCTATCATGAGCACCAGATACACATAACCACCTAGCAGACATCTCTACTTGCCATTCTGCAAATATGTGCAACTCAATGTCTAAAACTGAATTCATGATCTCATTTTTCTCTCCTCTCCAAATCAGCCCTTTATTCTTCCTCCGCTCTCACCAGGAACCACTATCAGTGTTGAAGCCCCAAACCTTGACATCTATTTCTTACTGTTTCTTATCTAATGAATCCTTTTGATTAAAATGTAAATCTCCCTTGCATCTTTGTTTCCTTCCAACCCCATTACCATTATCTTAATTTAGAGTGTCTGCTATTATTTTCTTAAGTGGATTACTGCAACAGTCTTTTCCTTGTTCTTTGCCTTGAGTGAATTTTCTAAAGCACAACTAGGAATGCATCACTACCTGGAATAAAGCTCTTCAATGACTCCTCACAGTTCCTAGGATAAAGTCCAAATTCCTAAGATGGGGGGAGGGGGAGGGGTGGAGGTGGAAGAGGGTAAAAGGGGGATAAATAGTGATGGGACAAAAAATATATATATAGGAAAAATAAAAAGAAATTAAAAAACAAAATTAAAAAAAACCGACAACCAAAAACCAAATTCCTTAGACATCATTTACAACGCTCTTCAGGCTTTTCTTTAAGCTCATTTCTCATTATTCACCTATTTACCTCTATACTCCAGCCAAGATGAACACCAGGAAGAACATCCCCTAGAACACTGACCCTGTCCACTTTTACTTAACTAGCTCCCACTCATCCTTCAGGTCTCGGCTCCGATCTGAGTTTCTCCAAGAAATCTGACCTGTTGTCCAGATGAGGCGATCCCCTCATGTGTTCCTAAAGTAGTCTAACCTTTCAGCTGGAGGGATGTCAAACGATTGTTTTCTCCCCCACCATTCGATATTTAGTGCTTAGAAAAGTTTTTAATAAATATCTATGGAATTGATTAATTAATTACTGGTTCCTTAGGCCTGCTTCATGTTGTTCTTATTTATTTATTTTTTTTAATGTCTTAATGGCTGACTAGAATCTTTGTGATTAGTGTGAGCCCCGCAGAGAATCTAAGCTATGGATGTCTAGTACTGGTCTGCAGTTAATCAATAAGGCTCACAGGTTGATTGGTTTGTGAACACTAAGAGTAATAAAAAGCCTAAAACTTCAACAACAAAAAAAGAAAAGAAACAAACAAAAGTAAGCAAAAATAACTTCCATGAGTTATTCTGTTCTGGAGGAGGATTTTAAATAGACTGCCATTACTACAGGCTCATCATGAATTTCAGTGGTTTTCCTGGAATTCTACAAACAAGTGCTGCTGGAGGCCCCCTGGTGGCTGAGTGAACATCTGCTTGTAGTGAAATAACCCTTGAAAGGGGCCATTCATTCAATAAATATTTATTGAGCAACTATATATACAGTGCCAAGTACATAGTAAATGCTTGGGGATTCAACAGTAATAAAGGCAAATAAAACTGTCTAATCTTACAGAGGTTTGGCTCACCATTTTATCTCAAGTGCCTGAAAGAACTGCTTACTAAATACTTGTGAATGAATGAATCAATGAATACGTCTTAAGGCCAGCTTCTAATATGAATCATTCGGTACTTCCTTACATCTTGATAGCCTTCCATTCTAGATGTGGACCTGCCGTGCAAGGAGGGCTGCGACAGTTCTCCTGCAGGTAACGGCTTCATCGTTCTGATTTTCCTCATTTCCCTGATTTTAAAATCATTTTTCAACCATAATTTAGTGTAATCACCAAAAAATATTAGCTTGTGAAATTTAAAGCAGGTCTCCTTATAGTGAATAGTTATAAGAAAATGTTTTTCATCATAACTTGATGATTCCAGCTATGGTGATTATAGAGAAATGTTACTCACACACACTAGGATAATTCCTTAATTTGAGCAAATTTCACATGTGCTCTACACGCCTTATTTAAAAGGAAGCCAATGTGTTATTTATTTATTTATTTATTTATTTATTTATTTATTTATTTATTTATTTATTTTTAGCAGTTTCTCGGTACCACATGTGAAAAATGAAGACTTGAAGCAAGTCAGCCCCAGCTTCTCTCAGACTGCTTTATCTACATGCTTTAGGGATTATAAAGATAAAAGTAAGGTTATTGTTTCTTTGAGAGCTAACTATTCAGTAAAGCATTCATTCAGGTTCCTTCAAAAGGGAATACTTGGTTTATCAGCAGTCTGATAACACTAAAACATGCCTTATATCACACTTACAGACATCAGAATCCTCTTGAAAACCGTAGCTAATGATCAGGATGAATGTCATTTACGTTTGTTTTGGTCTCCAGGGAATACTGTTTACTTTGCTTTAAAATTTATGTGAGTCATTTTGGTTATATGCCTTTTTTAATTAGCTTGAAGGAAGCAATCACGAGGGAGAAAGCGGAAATCAATTCTGATCCGATATTGATAGCTACTGTGCTGTAAACTGTGTGTCCTTTCTAATTAAATGTAAACATGTTCAGTTCTAAAGTCCAGCAGCAATGACAACAGTCACTAGGACAGATTGCCTAAGAACTGCTCGACTGATCTGCCTGGCCTTTATTTCTTTCATAGCCGTGCTTGTGTAATCATTGCTGGGGTGAATGCTGGTTGTAACTGGCTTTTTTTTAGGTCATCTTCAGAGGAAAGATTTGACAAGAATGTAGAGTGCTCTGTAATACCTCAAGTTACTTATTAACGATGTCCTTCTGATAGCTAATCAATGGCATTGCACAGAGTCAAATTTGTTGCACTAAACTGCCCCCCTGCCCAAAGCCAAGTCTTGGTAAATATTTAATGGCAGTAAAGGTGTTTTGCTAGTTATCAAACTGATATATTAAAGGACTCTTAAAAGCAACTTTATCTTGCCTTCCCTTCCATAAATAATCTGCTCAGCAATATAGTGTGTAGGTATAAAAGCATTTGGACTTCATTTTCTTAAGGATCTTGTTCAGAAAAAGACCAAATATGAATCAGTATTCTAAAAAAAATGCTCATTTTAATCAGTACTATGTCACTTAAAAATGAGAGGGAAAACAGACCACCAAACTTCCCTCCGTGGTGAAATCCCAACTCAAAGCATACGTCAGCCCAGGCTCTCCCCTTTCCTACCCCACACCAGACTTGCCAAAAGCCCACTGCGCAGCTGCTGTGTGGGAAAGGCTGCAAAGTCTCTGTTGCTCTCGAGTGGCCACATGCTCCGTAAAAATCAGAAGACATGTGGATTTTCGCTTTTTATTCAACATGGGAAACGTTGGGTTTCATTTACATCTTCACCTTTTTAATTACCTATTGAGTTTTAGGCTTCCTTGTTTCTTAATCTAACTCCCAACAAGGCAAGTAAAAAAGACAGGTTTGTTTTTTAAACAAGAAAGAAATATCTTGAGACTTAAGTTTTATGAGAATACTTGATAATTGCTTAGGATCTTTCTAAAAAGAAGGCTGATTTCTTTAAATTTATACTTATCTCATGCTTATAGATTTTAAAGAAAGTTAACACATTGTTTAAAATTCTGTCATATATCTGTCTAAAAATTTAATACTAAATACTGACTGACGAAGGATGGATTTTAATAGCCTAACTTTAGAAAGTCATGAATTATTTCCCAAGTATCAAATATGAGCTGGTGACTCAGAGCATTCTACTATATTAATGATTCTTCAAGATGCATTCTACATTAAAAGGGTTTAAAAAAAAAGTGTGAGAGTAAAAAGGTTAAAGTTGAGTTTTCAGAATGGAAAATATTACAAATGTACCTGATTTGAGGTGGAAACCCTGGATTTTGCAATATTGGGATGATCTGTTTATTTTACTTTGTGGTGATCTGAAAGGAATATTTATATGTTTTTTTTTTGCCTGACACGGCTGGTGTACGGAAGAGAAACAGCCTCCTGCTATCAGTGACAAATGAAGTTAATCTTTAAGATATTACCACTCTCTATCTGTGAGTCTGTCTCTATTAGAGAGCCGGCAGACAGCTTGAGGGTGGGGGTGGAGTGGAAAGATTGAGCAAAAAAGCAAAAAAGAGAGAGAGAGAACTCATGGACATGGACAACAGTGTGGTGATTGTGGGAGTGGAGGGGGATGGGTGGAGGTGGAAGAGGGCATAGAGGGGATAAATGGTGATTGAAAAAATAAAATAGTTTTAAAAAAGGTATTACTAACTGATGGTCCAACTGCTCTGAAGGCAAGTTTTCTGAATTTTTCCTAAAATCCAAATAGGTAATTATTAATAATACAGTGTTGGATACTTTGAGAGAGCAAGGTACCATGCTCCAACTTTAAAAGGAGTTTCATTTTGTTGACCTTGGTGGTAGGTCAAAGTTTGGAAAGGTGGCATAGAATATACTTTTAAATTAGTATTTCTGGTTTCATCTCTTGAAGACATGTCTACATTGATTTTGATCTCTGAAGTGTAATGTGATATAATGATATTTCACTACTTCTCAAATTTTAGCCAGGGATCCAGGTCAGATCAGAACTAGAGGCAGGCCAGTAGGTACGTGTCTGGGGCCTCAATTTAAAATAGTCACAAAATCCTCACTGGAATAAATTAAAAATATAGTGCTAGTTAACTCATATTGCACAGGTAACCAGTTACTCATGTAAATGGAAAAAATGTACATTGGTGTACTGCTGCTGAAATAGATAGGTACCTCAACTGGAAATTTAAAACAATTTTCTTCCTGCTCTGATACACAATTGCATATTATAATGTACAATGACAAATCTCATCAACTACACTTTATCAGCCAGCTAATTTCTGAGACCAACTAATATATGGTAGGACGCCATAGGTGATTTAGTTGTAAACCATTTACTTCATTTCTTCAGAAACTGTCTGGTTTGGAAAATTTCAAAAGACGAGCAGAAGAAGCTATGGGAGTACACAGTGGGGGACTTAAGCCAGACTGAGGGATGGGGGCAGGGAGGCTTCTTGAAACACATGATGTCTAAGCTGAGTCTCAAAAAAGGAGTTGCTCAATCAAACAAGGATAAATAAAGGGTGTTGCAGCTACAGAAGGCTGTGTGTGTCAGCATGGTGGTATGAGAAAAATTTTGCAGAAAATATGTAACTCATTGCGCACTTACAAATATGGCTAGTCCTAAACAGAAAGCTTCAGATATGTGTAAAGTGGGGGAGGGAGAAATTACCTTAAGAGGAAAAGAATGCTCTACTTTCCAGTAATTTCTGAAACCAAGAGAGAGAATGACTGGTGGTCTGACTGTTGGGAGGCCAATGTGTGATAACTCAGGTCGGGATGAGGACATGCTCATTTTCACCGATTTCATTCATTCATTCAACAAATATTTAGAGTACACCTACTTTGTGCTGGGTACTAGCAATAAATAACATAGACTAAGATCCCTACTCTTGTGAAACTCTGAGAATGAAGTGTATCCAGCTTCAGCAAAGATCCACCTGGCAAGTAAGGTCCCTTTCTGGAGACCTCACCTACCGTCCTAGTCCAAGAGGTTCTAATCTCACCTATTTTCCACTCTACCCTCTACATCAAGACTCCTAGATACCAACTGGTTGGTATTTATAACTAATGTTTTATTTTAAATTTTATGTTTTCATGATAAGCCCTTTTTTTTATATTACATGTATCTCTGAAATAAATTTGTTGTGAGCAAAGTATATGTTGCTATAATACTTTCCTTTTAATAGTAAACATATATCAGAATATTATGCAAATACCAAAAGTAATATTAGTTATTAGTTATAATTTTTGAGAACTATTCAATTGTAAAAACCATTCTTTGAAGGTAGTCTATAAAGTGAATTTGCATATATCTATGTTTATTTTCCAAAAGATCTGTTATTCTTATGAGAAAAAATTAGGATGAACTGAAATATTTTGATACTACAAAAAGATCTGAAATAATAAATAATAGATTTTATAATACTTCAATATCTCCATCTATATTCCGGTAATCGTTGACTATAAGAGGTTTATTTTTGGGAGTGACAAATACAACTATACGATCTATTTGAAGCAAGTAAATTATCAAAACCAACCAATCTAATAAACTAACAGCTAAATGATATAGCAAGAAGATTTTTGTTGTTGTTCTTAAAGGCTAATATTTAGCTAGTTTTGGATTGAAATAGTGGATTATGGCAAGATAACACTGCTGCTAAGCTTTCTGTAACAAAGAATGTTAGGCTCTTCCAATAAGCAAGACTGTATTTCTTTTAGCTGAAAAATTCATAGCTACAACATGCATGCTTTTTATTTAATAAGTTCCTATTATGGATATGTACTGAACTTATCTATAATACAAGTATAAATATGATTCCAACTATAACTTGTTCTTTATTTTGAGAATGTACTATAAACAAAAATCATGTAGCTATATATATTTTTTTAGATTGAGGGATATACATTTGATCTTGTTCACTACTTAAGAAAATATCTGCTAATTGAAAGATAGATTCAACTATCAGGAGCAAATATATAAGGACAACTTATTTTGATGGGTAAAGAACTGAAAGCTAGTCTTCAAGTTCTTTTATTGTTTATTCCTGCTATAGGTATGATGAATTCACAAATTAAAAGCTGCCAATATTAATATAATGTAGAATAAACCTTTATTTTCATCTACATGATACTAATGAGACAGGACTTCTGCAATAACATTGTTAGCATATACTATTTATTTATTTATTTTGTTGTAATTTATTGAAGCAGAAGAGAATACAAGCCCTGGCCGGTGTGGCTCAGTTCGTTGGGCGTAGTCCCATGCACCAAAAGGCTGCTGGTTCAATTCCCAGTCAAAGGCACATGTCTGGCTTGCGGGCTTGATCCGGGTAGGGGGCATGCAAGAGGCAGCCGAACGATGTCTCACTCTCATATTAATGTTTCTTTCTCTCTCCCTCTCCTATCCTCTCTCTCTTAAACTCAATGAAAAAAAAAAATCTAAAAAAACCCCACCAGAATACAATAGCAAATGATTATTTATTTTAATGAGAAAATGATATACAAATGAAATAGACCCAATGGTGTAAATTTGAGCTATTAAGGGGATCGTTGACATCACAATGAAATAAAATTTAAAAATTAAAAACATAGTTTTCATGAATAAGACAATTTCTAAATGTGCATGCATTTCAAAACTATCTGCGTGTCTATAACGTACCAAACACATTACTAGCCCGAGTTTTATACACTGAGTAAGAGTAGCCCTGCCTTAAGAAATTCAGAGCTCTGGTGAATGGGAGGTAAGGGAGGCAACAGGTTATTAAGAAGAGAACAATTCCTGGGAAAAAGCATGGGGCAGCATAAATAAAAGCATGGTGGCCAGAAAAAGAACAGTGCATGGGCAACGATAAGCAGTCTGTGCATGGGATGCCAAGTCACTGGCAGGGAAAAGGCAAAAGACAAAGCTGAAGAGGCAGTCATGGGCTAGGTCATTAAGAGTCTTGAAAACCATGACATTATCTTGTGGAAATGGAGGACTATTACTGAAAGGTTTGAAGAGGAGAAATGGCAGTCAGGAGTGGGGAATGGATCTGAAGAGAACAAAGCTGTGGAGAAATTAGGAGGCTATTTCCGTAGTTCAAGTGAGATATAATGAGGATCTGAATAGGGTGCTGGTAGTCACTACAGAAATGAGAAAACAGATTCAAGAGATATTTAAGTGAAATAGGTGGACTTTGTTGACTCAGGCATTCAGAAGGAAGAACAGGTTTTTTTTTTAATTCTCACTTGAGGATATTTTTCCATTGATTTTTAGATAGAGTGAAAGGGAGGGAGGGAGGGAGACAGAGACAGAGGAACATTGATGTGAGAGAGACACATCGATCAGTTGCCTCCTGCACGACCCTGAACAACCGCGGCCAGGATCAAACCTGCAACCCAGGTATGTAACCTTGACCGGGAATCGAACCCATGACTCTTTGGTCCATGAGCTGATACTCTAACTGCTGAGCCAAGGAAGTTGCTGCCTTGGATTTTAGACGTTCTGAGTTGGAGTGCCCATGAAATATCATCTGGATATTTTTGTATGAAAACTGAAACTAAAGAGAAAGGCCTGGGCTGCATATCTGCACTGAAGAGTCATTAGTGTATGGGTGAGTGTTAAAATCAGAGGAGTAAGTGGAGGCAGTCCAGGGAAAAGACTTAAAGAAAAGTCATTATCACAAACAGTGAAAAATTGCTAAGAGATAGTTATAATAAAATCATAGCAAGATATTTTTCCCCTAGAAGAGATCATCTAGCTCCCATGAGCTCAGTATTAAGAGAAATAAGAGAAATGTAAGACTTACTTCCCAGTTAACACTTTTACAAATACTTTATTTCTCACATGGATATATATATAAATATATAGATGCTTTTTCTAAAAATATGTTTTTATTGATTTTTAGAGAGAGAGGAAGGGAGAGGGAGAGAGTGATAGAAACATTGATGAGCAAGAAACATCGACTGGCTGTCTCCTGCATACTCTCCACTGGGGATCGAGCCCGAAACCCAGGCATGTGCCCTGACCGGGAATCAAACCGGCGACCTCTTGGTGCATGGGTCGACGCTCAGTCACTGGGCCACACCGCCAAGCTATAGATGCTTTTTCTACATAGCTCCCACATCACAACAGAATTTTATATTTTCATTCTTTTCTTGGACACTTTTGTGATCATAGCAGTGATTGAGAGGTAAAAAGAAAGCATGAGGTTTGTGAACAAAGGACCTGGGCTCTTCCAAATCTTTCTGAATTTGGGCAAATTACTTAATTGAATTTTAGATTCCTCAATTGTAAGACAGATAATACTGCTTACTTCACACAGCTGTTAGAGGATCAACTTAGATTATGATTATGAAAGCACTCTGCCAAAAGTAAAGCTCTATATAAGTATTAGCTAACACCCTCACTACACCTTCTGTGGTGGACTACCTAGACAGCATGAGAAGTGAAGGTTGGAACCAGCCCCAGAGAAGGCCAAACTTGGGCAGACCCAGAAGCCTATAATCCAGCTGAAGTAAGGGATCTGGAGCTATGGGCACAGTCCAGGTCAGAGAGCATGCAGAGCCATGGACAGAGCCAGTAGACAGAACACAGGGGTGGACCGGCAGATCTTTATACTGGAGCAACGGCATGGCCTAGCCTAGTGTGAAAGGGTCTGACGTTATTTATTCTAGGTCATAGCTACCCACACCCACTTTGCAGATTCTGATAAATGGCTATTGAAAGATTACAACAGTTTACTACTATTTCTCTCTCTCTTTTTTTTTTTTATCCTTACCGGAGGACATTTTTGCATTTATCTTCAGATAGAGCGGGAGGGAGAGAGGGAGGAAGAGAGAGAGAGAAACATTGATGTGAGAGAGACACATCGACTGGCTGCTACCCACACGACCCCAACCGGGGCGGGGACAAACTGCAACTGAGGTACGTGCCCTTAGCGGGAACTAAACCTGGGACTCTCTGATCCACAGGCGGACGCTCTAACCGCTGACCCAAACCAGCCAGGGCTACTACTATCTCTTAAAAAAGAACAGCATGCTTTAAATCACTGGTCATAAAAAAAAAAAAAAAAAAAAAAAGGCATTCTGGCCTAAACAACATTCAAATTTTAAATTTGAGGGACAGATAAGGAAAATGATGATATTATCATTGAGTAATGTGAGTTTTCAACAATGACTAATTATGAATAAATGGCCTAGACAATTTTAATAATTAAGAGATAACACTGGCCCTGGACGGTTTTGCTCAGTGGTTAGAGCGTTGGCCCAAGGACCAAAGGGTTGCAGGTTCAATTTCCAGTCAAGGGCACGTGCCTGTGTTGCAGGTTCAATCACTGGCCCTAGTCAGGGTTGTGCAGGAGGCAAGCAATCGATGTGTCTCTCTCACACTGATGTTTCTCTCTCTTCCTCCCTTCCACTCTGTCTAGAAATCAACAGAAAAATATCCACGGGTGAGGATTAACAAAAAAGAAAAAAAAAAAGAGTGATAACATTGCATATGCAAAGAACAATGAATCTGGTTAGGACACTTTGGTTCTAATTCTATCCTTGCCACTAACAAGTCATATTACCTCGACTGATCCCATTTAACTTCTCTAGGTCTGATTCGAAATCTGCCGATAATAATAAAAATGATCCCTATTGAATTATTGAATGCTTTCAAAGTTTTATGCATTCATGTGGGTACTGTGTATGCATTATACGCATTATGTACAATAACCTTGGAAGGTACCTCTCATTTCCATATAAAACAAGAAAATGGAGGCTAAAGAGGTTAATTTACCCAAGCAAATCAATGGGTGAGCCAGAATTCCAATCATGAAATGCTGTCTTCCAAAATTATGTCATCTTTGTTTTCTAAAAGATAATTTTTTCAGGACTGTTTCAGCCTTAAGATTTTATAAGATTAATGTTTAATCAAATACAATGAATACCTGTTCCAAATTCTATTATGTAGTATATCAAAGATTAGTTATGGGAGCCTAAGAAAACCACTAACCCTCTCCTTGTTTCACTTCTTAAACCGTTTTTACAAAGATAATAACTCATTCTATTAATTATCTCACAAGAGGTAGAAAATAAAAAGTGCTTATGAACTTGATATAGAAAAGACAAAGATTAGGAGTAATAATATTATAATTGCCTATCATATGTCTAAGAAAGCTTTTGAATTTCTTAAATTAAAAAAAAAAATCATCTTCCATGGGTAAATAAAATGCACATGTTAACATAATTCACTTCTCAATCCATTATTGCTGCTTCTTAATACCACTGCCTGGTTTCTGAAAGGCAATTCCTTAGAAGGCGGTTTAGCCAAAAATACCTAAGGAACAAAAGCTTAAGGAAGAAAGAATGAACATCCTGCTACTTGACATTAATCACATTAACTCAGAGTACCTTACAGACAGCTATGGCATTACTC
This sequence comes from Tadarida brasiliensis, assembly GCA_030848825.1. NCBI lineage: Eukaryota > Metazoa > Chordata > Mammalia > Chiroptera > Molossidae > Tadarida > Tadarida brasiliensis. The sequence goes on from CM061257.1 coordinate 165,442,305, forward strand.
CTAACTGGAAGACACTGAAATGAAAGCTCAGGGCTTTAAAGTTAATGGGAGTTGCACAACCAAAAACTGTATGTCAACCCGATAATATGCCCCTAAGTTATTGTTCATGGATAGTGCCATTCCTCTGCTTAATCAAGAGTTAAAGCATGTGCGGTAATACCCTATTTTTACAATATTATTTCTGACAATAAAGATAACAACTATGAGAACAGTTTTTAGCTGGCTAAACCTGATGTACTGGTTTTGTTAATAAAAAATTCATGACAATTAATGAAATGGATCTATTAAGACAGTCCCCCAAAGTAGTACAGCTGCCCCACCTACAAATGAACTTCTCATGACCTGTATTATCCAGAAAGAACTGTAGTAACTTGCTCTAAAAATTGTTACACACAAAAGGTTCAAACCGAATCAAAGCATTACTCAGAAGCTGGCAAGATACTTCAAGTGAGGAATGCTTGATATGGCCACCTTTAATCAAGTTTTCATTTGCTGTTCATATTCATAAGACTGTTTCTGTAATTCATGCCTTTCTACCATATTAAATTTTAATAAATGCAAATCTACATTAAAATCATTTAAAGATATTAATAACTAACACTTGGCTGTGTTCCAGATTTCATACTTTGTTATTCCAACTGCATTGAAGAGAGACTGTTGAGTAGCCATATCTCTTTCTTTTCATCTCAAGTCCTTAGTGGTCAAGTGCTAGGCAAAGAGAATAGATAAAAGAACTTTAAGGTTCATAATGATTTGTTTGATATGCTTTGACAAATACAACTAAGCAGAACATTTATTTTATATAGTTTCCCCCTTAAAAATAATCCTTTGCTTTAAGCTATGCTTTGATTTTTAAAATCAGTTGAATGTCAATTCTTTTTCTAATATATATATATATATATATATGTATATTCTCTCATCAAACAACCCTATGCACAACAATGTGAATGTACTTAATGCCACTGAACTGCACATTTAAAAATGGTTAAAATGGTTAAGTTTTGTTATATACATTTTACCACAATTAAAAAAAATAATAAATGTGTGAATGTTTATGCAACTTGCTAATGGAAAAGTATTTCCCGGAAAAGCTCCTCTTAGCCAATGGCTATGGTGGAAATTTTGTATCTACAGACAACTTACTTTTATTCTTGGAAATGGAAAAGTACTTAAAAGCAACAGTGAGGAAGTAGACTGCCTTTTCATATTTAAACAAATATATGTCTCAAATCCCCTGCCCCTCCCACCCCCCAAAAAAGAGAAAACTTCAAATATAGTTTAGGAGATTTCTAAAATCATGTATCAGAAAGTTAAAGATTTAGAAAATATAAAGAAAAATATGAAAGAATCAGTCCAGGACGTACAACATCTGGCAATTAGAAAACCAGAAACAGACATCAGAAAGAAAGAAAAAAATGAGGAGAGAAAACTATCAAGTAATCTTAAGGAGCATCTCAGAGATGAAAGACAAGACTCTTCCAATTGAAAGCACCTCTAAGTACAGCACACAATAAATGAAAGAAGATCCACTCTCTGACACCTTATTATTAATAGATTTAAGAACACCAAGCTGAAAAAAAAAATACTATCTTCTTTGAGAAAAGTCTACAAAGGAAGACTGATTTGAATCATTCTGGAATCAGTTCATGGAATCAGAAAAAGAAAAGAGTAATACCTTAAGAGTTTTGAAGAGATGTAATTTTTAAATTGGAATTATATATTCAGAAACCTCTACCATCTACCCTTTCTTTTTGGAAACTACTTGAACAGGGAAAAAGAAGAAAGAATCCAAGAAACAGTGGCACTAACCCAGTAGAGCGGTGAAGAGAAATCCTGGATAACATGGAGCCACAGCCTCGAGAGCAGCCAATAGGTCCAGATTATAGCAGGAGGGGAGAGGGCTGTGGAGAAAAGGGAACTACATAAAACAGAAAATAAGTGACAAGATGGAAAAAGCTGAAATAATAAAGCACAAGATCCAAGAAAAAGAAAGGTAATTAGAAATTTCAGACAGGATGAAACAACTGTACAAGAAAGTCATGGCCTCAAATAAGAAACGCAAAATATGGTACGATTTCAAGTATTTGATGAAGAAAAAAAAATCCTTTCGTCTCAATCCAAAGAACATTTTCTTTTGGCACAAGGGCTGACAAATTCAATCCAAAAGAAAGGAACTATAATTCTTGAATACCACATGGCCAGCGTGGTCAATAATGTTGCTTCCTATTTTTCAAACAGAAAAAAAATTCAAATCTTAACATCAACTTGTATATAAAGTAGAAGAATTTCATTACTAATTCCACTATAGGACAGACAGGTAGAGAAGAGAAAATAAAATTTGAATTTTCCACCTTCATTCAATTTGTTGAATACTTTTTACAACAATGAGTTCTTTAAATAATCTATGTGTTTGCTATTTCAATATTTTCCAAAAGTCTACATTTTGTCAGTGTTTTTATGATACACATAATTATTTAAAATATAATCTAAGTGACACGTGTTTATGGATTATCTTTGCCAAAGATTTTCTCCCATTTTTAAAATTGAAAATATCAATTGCAGACACCATTAACAGGGAGATTAAAAGAAAATGGAATAGAACTATTGATTCTTAGAAATGACTTTGACATGGCAAAAATTTCAGCAACCTGTCTGATCAAGTCCCGATGTATGGAATGTGAAAAATACTCCTCAGGTGACAGAAGAAAGAATGTGATCTTGCTGTCATTCCTTTCTTTGTTGGCATAAACCAACAAATTATTTTAAGGTGGTCTTTGAGAATGTCATATGTGAGTTAGAAAATTTTGAAGAATTATGTAAAAATAAATACTAAAGAACTTAAACTTAAAGATATGAAGGACCATGTCTGTCATGGAATTTGAGCACAGTACAGATTCCTTAACAAATATTGATTAAGGCAAAAATTATGAGTGCTCTGCATACACATGGGCCCTGATTTTGAAATTTGAGATCCTGTTGTTCTTTTAGTACAATTAACAGTGTAAAGGAAGACTTTTAGTTCTCTAAGATCCCTTTAAGAAGTTTTATACCCTTGCTCAACCCTACAGCAACAGCACAGTAAACAATATTAACTTCCTTGTAAAGATTTTAAGACTATTTAATATGGAAGGAATAAAGTGAGCTATTGAGACTTTGAAAGCTGCTAATGATTTTGCTGGTTGTTATTAACATGTATTTATTGGTAACTCAAACAATCATTTAAGAAAAAAGTCAATAGTTTAGTCAAATAAAAAGAATTTTCCTACATATTAGAACTTGTATATAATAACATCAATTAAAACTAATACAAATTCCTGCCAGTGACACAGTAGGCGCTTTATACACAAACTACTACAATACCTTAGAAAGACCAGTGTCAAACTAAACAGCATAAACAGGACACCCTGATTCACATTCTTGTTTCAGAGTACATGTTGCCCTCTGCAATACTTCTCCAGTCCGACATTAGCCCGCACTGGCTATTGCAGCTATTGCTATAGTAGAGACTGTCCCCCTTCAAAGAAAGGTGAGCAAGTATGGAAGAGTTACTTACAAAGCACTATTGGACCCAACTGGGATTTTCTTTCTGTTGTAGTGATTGAAGTAATAACATGAAACAGGGCTTTAAAGAGAAGTATTTTGTATACCGAGAGTCAGACTTTTATGTTTTGTTTTTTAGTTTAAGACCATATCCAGTTTGCAGCCATGTGATGAGGGAGGTATTCTATAATATAGCCTATTTCTATAAGAATTGTTTTATAAAATCAGCCATCAAGAGTCCTAAACTCTGCCTCCAAATCTTGCTCTTCTGTGTCAATGGTCAAGTTACCTTTTTTCTTTTAGAAAATAATTTTTAGAATTGATTTTTAGAGAGAGAGGAAGGGAGAGGAAGAGAAACATGGATATGAGAAAAAAAATATGGATAGGCTGCCTCCTGGAGCCCCCCTACAGGGGATTGAGCCTGAAACCCAGGCATGTGCCCTGACCAGGAGTTGAACTGGCTACCTTTTGGTGCACAGGATGATGTCCAACCAACTGAGCCACACCAGTCAGGGCTCACCTTACCTCTTTAGTTCATCTACCAACACTAATCACTGTCTATCTATCCATATATTGAAAAGATAGGTACAAATATCCTTTAACTTCTTTGAGCAAAATAGTTGTATTATGCTTTTATTATTTTTTCCACAATTTTTATTAATTTATGTTACAGATGTTTCTCCTCCCCCCCCCCGACACCCTCCTCCCCATCCCGCTTCCCCCACCTCCCCAGCATTGTTGTCTATGTCCATTGCTTATGCATACATGCATATAAGTTCTTTGGTTCATCTCATCCATATTACTGTTTTTTAAATCCCCACCTGAGGACATGTTTATTGATTTGAGAGAGAGAGAGAGAGGGAGAGAGAGATTGATGTGAGAGAGAAACATTGATTGGTTGACTCTCAAATGTGCCTTGACTGGGGATCCAACATGCAATCTAGGTATGTACCCTGACTGGGAATTGAATCCAAAACCTTTTAGTGTATAGGATGACATTCCAACCAATTGAGCTACCCAGCCAGGCACATTTTGCTAATATTATTTAAAAAAGAGAACTTGCTGGAATTAAGTATCCAGATAAATGAATATGTCATATTGACTCTAGCTGCCAATGGGAGTAAAATGCAAATCAGCAGCATCAACAAACAGTACTGAATTATCCACAGACACAGATCATTGTTCTGCTTCTTGTTACTCCACTTAACATGTTCTTATTTTAGCAGCTTCTAATACATACAAATGCAAGAATACAAAGAAATATCTGTAAAACCATTAAATATTTCAGTGTGAGGTGAATGTATTGGGAAGGTATGACTGGAAAGTCACAGAGACTGACACAGTGAAATGAGGGAACTAGAATCTGTCTAATTAGGTTATTTTTTGGAAATATGTTTGTATTGATTATTTCAGAGAGGAAGGGAGAGAGAGATAGAAACATTGATTTGAGAGAGAAACATCGATCAGCTGCCTCCTGCATGTCCCCTACTGTGGATTGAGCCTGCAATCCGGGTATGTGCCCTGACCAGGAATCGAACCCAGACCTCTCAGTCCATGGGATGATGCTCAATCCACTGAGCCACACCATCCGGGCTAGGTTACTTTTTATTGAAGCTAAAACATAATGTTTATAGCCTTCTAAAAGTGTGACAAACATCTCTCTCTCAGATTAGAACCAGAAACTAGGAGAACTATAACCTAATCATTTATTCATCACACAGATTATTATGTAGCATCTCCTATCATTTGGACAGTATATTAAATACTGGAATAAAAATTCAAATAATACAAAGTCTTTGTGAATGATGTGAGATTAGGGTTAATGTTAATTTTTTTATATATAATATCCAGTTTTCTATCATTATTTGTTGAATAGACTTTCCTTTTCCCTATGTTGACCTGGTCTTCACTGTTGAAAATAAACAGACCATCTATGTGTGGGACTACAATGATCAACGTGGCACTTCCGTCTTTTCACCATTACCAGTGTCTCGGTATCTGTGACTTTATAGAATATGTCTTAAAATCAGATAGTTTAATTCCTCCAACTGTTTCTTTTATAAAATTCCTTTTATAATTCTAAATCAACTGTATTTCCATATAAATTTTAGAATTAGCTTGTCAATATCTGTAATAAAAGTGATGTAATTTTTATTATGATTATGTTAAATACACAGATCAATTTGGAGAGAATAAATAACTTAACAATATTTAAAAGTAAGAAATGTCTTACTGTTATGAACACTGTGTATTTCTCCATTTACTTAGGTCTTCCATAATTACTTTCAGCAAACTGTTTTGGTTTTCAGGGTAGTGTTAAATTCATTTTGGTGAATTGTGTTCTAGTGTTTTGTGTGAAGTACAAATTGTAAGTGATGAACCTGGATATTGAATTGAAGTTTCTGATAAGCAAAGCACTAAAGGTGTGGCCTGGTTTCTCCTTGCTGCTTGTAGTAATATAAGAAGAGAAAGATAAATGGAAAGACTTGTTAAGTAAAAATGAACCAGAACTTGAAGACTTAGAAAATTCCCAGCACATCGATATTGTGAAAACTAGGAAAGTGTATTCTGGAAAGAACACTAAGATAGGACAGCCACTCTGAGAAGAGATGATGGATATAACCCACAGATCTAATCACCATCTCAGCAGAAGCTAGGAGCAGACTTGAGGTTATGCCAGCAGAAACACTGCCAGCTTGGACTAAAGGGGACGAAGACGGGATAAAATGAAGGAAGGCTTTTGGACTTCTGGGATTCTACAGGATAAGACAATAGACATATCCATCCTGCTGCAAACACGTGTCATCCTTCAAGGAAGAGATAAATAACCCCAAATGTGATTCCAAGATCAGCGGGGCTGCCACTTAGGTCCACAGGACTAAGCTGTCTCCTCCTCAGTTTCAGGGGGCCAGGTTGCCACACCAGCCTTGGGGGTAGGTCTGCTGCTCAGGGTCAAGGGGTGACACTGCCAACCTAGTGGGCCTGGAGGACAGAACATCAAGCCAAGGAAGATTATCCTAGAGCCTTAAAATCGACTGAAAAATGCCCCGATAGGTTTTGGACTTAACTGGGACCTATGACCCCTTTCTTCTTTTTGATTTCTCCCTTTTGGAATAAGAGTGCCTATATTACCACTGTATTTTGAAACAGATAAACTGTCAGGTTTCACAGTTTCACAGCTGGAGGAGAATTTTGCCTTATTTTAGTTTTTGTTTAGAATAAACATAACATAAAATACACCATGAGTGACACTTAGTACATCACAATGTACAACCATCATCACTATTTGGTTCCAGAACATTTTCATCATCCTCAAAGGAAACCTTGTACCCATTAAACAGTCACTCCCCATTCCTCCCCATCTCTAGCCTCTGAAAACCACAAATCTGCTTTCTGTCTCTATGAATTTGCTGATTCTGGGATTTCACATTATAAGTCATGCAATATGTGTCTTTGTATCTGGTTTCTTTCACTTACCATGTTCATCCACATAGTAGCAGATATTAGCATGTCATTCATTTTTATGTCTGAATAACATTCCATTGTATGGATATACCACATTCATTAGTTGATGAACATTTTGCTTGTTTCCACTATTTGGCTATTGTGAACAATTCTATTATGAACACTGGTGTACAAGTTTTTGTTTGAATACCTGTTTTCAGCTCTTTTGGGTACATACCAGAAATTGCCTGGTAACATGCTAATTCTATGTTTAACTTATGAAGCAACCACCTGTTTTCCACAGTGGCTGCACCATTTTACATTCCTACCAGCAATATACCAGAGTTCTGTTTTTTTCTGTATCCTCACCAAAATTTGTTATTTTCCACTTTTTATTATATCTATTCTGTTGTCTATAACTGTTAACTTTGATAGAGTTTTGCTTTATTTTGAATTACTTTAGTGTGAGACATAGCTCTGTGACCGAGCACAGCTGGAGGTTCTTCTCTTTATCAGTATACTTCCATGCCTAGAATTGTGGTTCAAGTAAATTTACTACAGCTTTCCTTAAGTTGGATCTCATGGACTATATTGTGAAGCTTTTCAACAAATAAATTATAACAAAAAAGTTAAAGGTGTAGTGGAAATGTATAGACTAAAAAATACGTATCGATCAATTGCAATGTTTAGATTTTCTTCAAATCCTGATTAAAACATACAAATTAATAAGCCATTATGACAATTATGAGACAACTGAAAGTTTAAACTCTGACTGGCTATTTGATATTAAGAAATTAATGTTAAATTGTTTTTAACCATGCTAATAGTATTATGGTTTTGCTAAAATAAGAGTTCTTATTTTTTAGAGATACATACTGAAATATTCATAGATGAAATTACATGGCACATGGGGTTTACTTTAAAATACCAGAGTGTGCAATGGATTGAGCATCGCCCCATGCACCGAGAGGTCACAGACTGGACTCCCAGTCAGGGCCCCATACCCATGTTTCAGGCACAATCCCCAGTAGGGGGCATGCAGGAGGCAGTCAATGGATGTTTCTCTCTCATCAATGTGTCTATCTCTCCCTTCCTCTCTCTCTAAAAAAAATCAATAAAAACATATTAAAAAATATTAAAATACCACAGTGTGTGAGTATGTGCATGAGGGTGTGCATGGTACAAGACTGACCAGGAGTTTGATGGTTTCAGGGGCAAGTGATGAGGACGTGTGGAGTTCGTTCTGAATGTTTTCGTATATTTTCAAAATTTAAAAATTCATTTAAGCTTTTAAATTTTATGTAAATTACAGAAAGTATATATTTTTTAGTATACATTTTATTTTTAATGCTTTAAAGAAAAAGTTCCAGATTCCCAAGGTTCTATGTATCCCTAGGGAATACAGATTCGAAATTAGATGCATATTAGCATTCAAATTCCTGCAACTTTCTCTCAATCCCATAATGATATGCTCATTATAACTTCTTTACTTTCACTTATACTGTTCTAAACTAGAATGCCCGTCTCCATCCTCCTCTCTTTCTACCAGAATCCTATTTGTTTGTACCTCAATTCTCATGCATTCCATAAAACTTTGTCTATTTCAGTCTACAATAGTTTCCCTTCTGTGACTTCCCATGGTAACATCAAATTATTTTATGTAATAGCACATAATCTTATTTGCTCATTTTGAGTATATTTTTTTCTTTCTACTTAATTATAATTTATTTGAGGGTAGCAATTGCATCTTGTCTTTTGTTACTCTATTTTCTTTTTGCTTCCTTTATTGATTTTAGAGTGAGGGGGAGAGAGAGCGAGAAAGAGAAACATCAATGAGAGAGAACATCGACTGGCCACCTCCTGCATGCCCCCCACTGGGGATCGGGCCCACAACCTGGGCATGTGCCCTGACCGGGAATTGAACTGGCGACCTCTTGGTGCATGGGTCGATGCTCAACCGCTGAGCCACACTGGCCAGACTGTTACTCTATTTTCTATAGGAGACTGCATAGTCTGTAGTAAAAAGTATGGTCTTAATAAATTCAAATAGAACTGAAAATGGCTATTTGGTTAACGATTACTTCTAAATATGGTTGTTATATTACTGACTGCTAGAGCACTGATAAAACAACAAATATCAATACTATTACATACAAGTAAAAGTAACGATTGCATGGATAAAATTACTTTCAGGCACAGCATTTACCTTTTGTAGTCTAACACATGATATAATGCTAAAGCTTAAAGGTTCTAAAAGAAATTCAGAAGTAGTCTATTTATAAATCCAGACAATGGTTGTGGTTGTAATCTGTAGAGTTTGGTTGAACACAGACAAAGACTATTAAAGGCCAAAGCAGGTCAGATTCTATTATCATTTTAACATGTCCTTAACTTGGTCTCAGAGGTGTGTTTTATGTGACAAACATATCAAGCATATCCAAATCAGGAAATAATACTGAAGTATCAGTTTTGCCTCAGCAGTAATTCTGAAAGAGGCGGGGTTGGGGAAGCTGTCTAGCACATAGAATAAAAGGCCCAAGTAGCAGATGGGTTAGGTAATATTCATACTTCTGTTACTGGTCCTGCTGTGACTTAGGGCAAGTGAGTTCATACCTCTGTGTTTCAGTTTCCTCAACTGTAAAAAGGGACAATACCTCTCAAGGATGTTGAAGGGATTAAATAAAGAAGACAAGGTGTGTATGGAAATCCAAGACACAAGATAGAAAGAATTAGAAACATAGCTTTAAAATTACATCCTTTTTATTTTCTAGGGTAGATCTTATAACAGAAAGCGTTGTGAGAAATGGTATATTTTGAATTTGTATTCTATAAAAATATGCTTTTAAAAGGGTAGAAGAAAAATGAAAATATTAATTTTCTAATTCTCAGATTTCAGAACATTAAAATGTTTCCATGTGACTAAACAACTCCTGAAAATAACTGGTTATCCAAAAATGGCCACATCTAAGTTCAGGCACATCATTTTGACTAATTATTTTTCAAAGTTTCCTCTAATAAGAAAAAAACAAACACTCTAATTCCAGTGAAAACGTGTTAGCAATGAAAAATCAAATAATTCCATATTGCAATCACAATATTGTATTTTGAGCCAAAATGCTAAAAAAAAAAAAATTGGAATGTATTAACAGAATCTCAAAGAAAAGTGAGTGACAACTCAGTATAAACTCAGGATAGAAATTATAATAACAATAGTTCATAATACCTAAGTCTGTACCCAGGTACTATTTTTGACATGCATTATTTCGTTTTATTTTTTTTCTCAAAAATAATATGAGGCAGGTATTACTACAATTCTAATTTACAGGTCAGGAAATTGAGGCTTAGAGAGGTTAATTACCAGAATCTACACCATCTGTCTTCCTGTGATGTGAGTTCTGAATTAAAACAGTATATTGTACCAAAAGAATAAATACAAAATGAAAAATCTTACGAATAAAAAGATAAACAAAGGCCTAATTAAATCAGATTTAGAAATAAAGTTTTCTTTATGCAAATTATAAGTTAAGTCTATTTTTATGTCACCTTTTCATCATGTTACTAATTATAAAACAAAGAGAAATACCTATTAAAAATCAAGTCAGGACACAAACACTAAACTTGACTTTGTGGTTTCATCTCAGTTTTCAGGTAAGAGCAGAATAAGTAAAAAAGTGGTTATTTCAATCCTGAATCATATACAACAAAACAAAACAAACAAATATTCAAAACACAAATGAAACCACATAGAATCAGAAAATGTATACAGCTTAATTATCAGTCAACAGTGTGTCCAACTTTCTAGAACAAACTGATTTTTTAGAAAATTTTCATTTTTTACCATTCAGAACAGCTAACTGAGCTTGACAGGTCAACGAAACTTTTCATGGATTAAAGTGAATTAAAATAGTTATCAGATCAATAATATCTAATAAAACTAAACTAACAAAACTCCCCAGGCTTTTGAATTTCTTAATTGTTTTGTATAGCAACTGAATATTGTTTATTTCTGATCTAATCAGAACCAGTTATTTGGGGAAATAACTGGAACTGTGTTAATAGAATCCTGATAGTCATAAAGCCCTTACAAGCCCAAAGGGAAAAAGATATTCTGAACAACATTTAAAATTTAACAACTAAACAGAATAGCAAATTAAACCCTAATAAACTCAGAAGTTTCATAAATATCTTGGGTTTGAAATGGTAAGAGGAACAAAATATTTTTATATTGACCTGAGTTCATGAGACAAATTTTTGTTTGGACTTATGGGAAAAACATTTAATTAGCCTATGTTTACCTTTGCAAACTTTTGGTACATCAATACACTTCAGAGAACATCTACTTCATGATTTAAAGACTGAAAACTCTAGCTATTTCACATATAATTGAGACTGGAATATTTACACGTTTAAATGCCTAACTGCAGGTAAACATTTGCCCATTTGGGAGAGGCCCAGGTGGAAGGGCCCTGTGGCAAAATGACAATGTTAGGTCCCGGATATCTGACTGTACTGCCAGTGCCACCAGGTCTTAAAAATATTGCTGGATCATCATCGTCATCCTCAGTCAATATTTGCTAAGCTCTTTAGGACAGCAGTGGCATTAGAATGTTTATAGAAATCAACAATAGCTCAAAGATCTCCGTTTATTATATCTTATTCTGTATGTTAACATTGTTATTTTTTGTTTTTGCGATGAATGAATCAGAATGTTTCTGAGCAAGGGTCTTCAATTATTAGCTATTATTTTCATTTGTCAAATATTTTAAAGTCGTTCAGATTCAATAGAAGTTTAATGCATTTAATAACATATATGTCATGTATAGAAAGCAGAGAAAACATTTATAATTCAAATATGCTAAATAAATCTAGTTTACTGAGTGGAGTCTCTTGAAATATGAATAAATTCTCTTCTTTCACTGTCATTTCTGGTCACAGCTAATGTTCACAGGATTAAAGTTTTTTAAAAGGCACCCTTTTCCTCACCAGCCAGCCACGGGCCCCTGCTTCTACTGAGCAGCAGAAGAATGTTAAGGTTAGTACTTCTTTTAAAGTTGGTAATATTTTTCTTAACATTTTATTTTTTTAAAGTAATTGAATTTATAAAATATAAGGTACTTTAAAAACAGTATAAAATATTTCCCAAGCTTAAAGCCTAAGTGAGGTTATCATTGATAGGTACCTAACTAATAATGTAGGTGAACCTATTTTGGATTGTCTTTCCCTTATATATCTCATCTTCTTTGTAAAACACAACACTAATCTGTTAAAGAAAATGAACCTCCTTGTCATATATACATATACACATATCTGTTTTTCAGATTGCTTATTTATTTCTAGGCATCAAATTTAAGTTGTACAGGTTATTATGAATAAAGGTATTTTTAAAAATTACAAACTCATATATATATATATAAGTAACACACGAACAATTCAAGCACTTTATTAGGGTATAAAATACAAGTTAAAATTTCAATACATATACAATAAACCTAACTGCTAGAGTCAGTCCCACACCCCAGGAAACCTGCTGTTAAATTTCTGATGTATCACACAATGGTTAAGCATATATTCATACATTCAGAAAAATCTTATTGACCACTGTAGATGTGCCGAGCACCGATTCAGGTATAAGATACAGTGGTAAACAAACAAAATCCTTGTCCTTGCAGAATTAATTTCTAGAGGACAATCCAAAAGTATAGCATAGTGTTACGTAGGCATGTCTACTATGAAGAAAAATAAAGGAGGGTAACAGACAGAGTGATGCAGTGAGCGGGTCGGCTATTTCAGATAGTGTGGTCAGGGACATGTAGGCAGAACGTTGAGCAAAGTGAAGAAGCAGACTTGTGCCCTTTGTGCAGGCAGATCACTCCAGGCAGAGAAAAAAGAAGTCGAGGCCCTGAGATGGGAGCATCTCAGAATGTCTGAGATAATAAGGGAGATAATGAGGCTGGAGAGAAGCAAGAGTAGAAACATGTTAAGAAATGAGGTTAGAGAGATATCCAGGGGGCAAGGTATATGCCTATTTGTACAAATACTCCTTTTATAAATAAATAAGATCACAACATACATCTGGGGTCACAAATTTAAATGCCTATATGACAAAGGCACATGATTTTTAATGCATGAAGTAGGCAGGACGGGACTTGGGGTGGCACGGAGAGTGCATGCCTGTTTTAGACAAAGTAGCTTCTAATTAGCCTCAATTTTTTTATCTTCAAAAAATTGTTTAAATGCACAGGTGCAATGGTTATCTTTATGTGTCAACTCATCTAGGCTATGGTACCCAGATATTTGTTCAAACAGGAGTCTAGATTATGCCGTAAAGATATTTTTAAAATATGATTAATATTTGTATCAGTAGACTTTGAGAAAGCAGATTACTCTCCACGATATGGGTGAGCCTCAGCCAATCTGTTGAAGGCTTTAAGAGAAAGACTGAGATTCCCCCAAGGCAGAAGGAATTCTGCATCTGGGAACTCATGACTATACCATCAACTCTCTCCTGGATCTCCAGCCAGCGGCTTGCCCTGCACATTTTGGACTTGTCAGCCTCCACAACTGCATGAGCCAATTTCTTAAAATAAAGCTCTTCCCTGTGTATACACAGTCCATTGGTTCTGTTTCTCTGGAGAACTTTGACTAATGCACATGCCATAATCCTAAGTGTTGCATGTTGGCAGATATTGCAGCTTTTATTTTAACAATTAACTTCATATTTTTAAGCCATGTGCTAACTAAAAAATAAAAAACAAACATAAGAAAGATTCTAATTTTTTTCACTATAAGAAACAATACTACAGTGAACACAGTTTATTTTTTTTTAATTCTAAATTTCAAGAGAGATAAAATCCAAGCAAACGTTTCTGGTAATGGTTTTCAAATGTGAACACAGCTGGCCTGGATAAAGTAAACTTTGCTGGCAGGTGATATACTACTTTATTATATGGAGACCTCATTTTGCCCCACACATCTGCCAATGACTAACTAATATGCTGGATTAGGCCCATGTTATTATATGCATTGCACAGACTACCTCTCTGCAGAAGAAACTTTTAATCTGAAGAAATTTTCAGTCTAGCGTTAAATTAGATTGTCTATTCATTTGTTCGGCAAATACTTATGGAAGTTCTGCTATATATAATTCCCCTGGTAAGGAATTGCAACCATTACACAGGAAAGCAGGAGTTAGGTATTGTGTGAGAGCCACTGTGAATAACTATGACAGTTTTAGGTAGAATGAAATCACTTCTGGTTGAGAAGATCAGAAAAAAATAGTTGGCATTTAAATTGTGTTCTGAAGGCTCAATAAGAATCTAGTAGACAGAGATGAAGTGTTCCAGGAAGAATAGGTGTCATAAGGGAAAGCACTGAAGTGAGAAATTTTGGGGTGTGTCTAGGATTCTAGGAAATAGTGAATGGTTCATTTTGGGAGTGCAAATAATACAGATAGTCAATGCACTATAATCAACATTTGTTGAGTACCTTCTATGTGTGAGGCAGCATACTGCTCTGGTGACACAAATATGAATGAAACTGGAAGGTAAAAAGACAATTGATGAAACATTAAATCAGAAGGAGAGTTGGCAGCAACATCAAGGGTTCATGAATGTTAGGTTAAAGAGTTTGGAATGTATTAATATTATGTAGGTGAGGTGGTATTACTAAATACTGTTGGTGGAAGCCTGGGCACGAAATTATACAAATGTAATCTGAGGCAGGAACTTTGAAAAATAAGATGGCAAACATAATAGACATTGCAAGAAAAAAAATCTAGCAAAATTTGGTTACTGATTAAACTTGTGAAAAAGAACAAACTGAAGATTATCTATGTAGAAGGCACCTGTGGAACTGTAATAATGGGGATTCTACGTGTCAAGACCAAGGGGGACACTTTACTTTTTTATCTAACAAAATACAAAATTAAAATTTCCTAAGCTGATAGAAACAATGTTCAGATGGAAAACCCCAGGATCTGTCCTTAGCAAGGTCATTCTAACACTGGGCCTTCTGCAAACCACAATTATGAAATGGCAAAATATTCTATAAAATGATCTTAAAGAAAAGGCTGGGTTGTTTTATAGAATAACAGATAACAGTGGAGATCCAATGATGAATTTTAGTCTTATTCTTATAACTTACTGTTAGAATAAGGCACAGAAAATAGTGAAATCCAATAATGCAAAAAATGTCCTCTGGACACAAAGTCATAGATGATACAAAATGGTTCAGTAGAAATAGCCTCTTTACTAATTTATTTGTTGTCTTATATCTCAATAAAGTAAAACTTTTAAAGTAATTTTATCAAAAATACTATTAATATAGTTCCTTTAAATAGTGCTTTACAGTTTTGGAAAACATACAACTGTATCATCTCACTGATTTCATAGTAAGCAGGTCAGATATGATCTGTTGTAGGTAAAGGAACTGACATTCAGAAGTTAAGTAACTTATTAAATATAACATCCTATAAAGTTGAGAGGAGGAAGGAAAGAATCTCTCATAATTGTATTTCAAACCACTGGAGTGAAAACTTTAAGGTTTTGTTTTTGAAACTGTATTTTCATTTTCATTTCTGTTTTGCATTTCAGAGCCACCAATAACTACATACAGTTACTTGAACAGTGAAGAAGCAAACCATTCATTAAAAAGGCCTTGAAAACAGGTACACCTTAATGGTATAAGAAGACAGTTTTGGGTTCTAAACACTACTAAACAAAAATGTAATCTACCTCATATGAAAGGGTGACACAATTTCACAAAAAGTTAGAATTATAAAAGGCCCCACAACTGAAACCTAGAAAGTATGGAGCTCGACTACATATTTTTTTGGTTCATTTTAATACTGGTTTCGCAGTATGGAACCATAACACAGCTCCACGGACAGTTAATTCCTGTGGAAAATATAGATGTGACAAAATGTTTATGTTGTGGGGTAGCCCAGTTAGCACACATGATTAGAACACAGAACCAGTGAGGGCAGGATCCAGTGTTCAGCTGTCTTGATGAGGGCTTTGCAGGGAGAACAATGTCGCCCCATGGCTGGAGCCTGCATGCTATCTTATCAGGGTGTAGTTCTGACTAAGAGAACATCTGGTTCAATGAGAAGCTATCACCACCATAAAAAACCCGACCAGATCCTAGTGACAGTAATATTTCTGATTGCTAAGAATTGCATACATACAGGCAAAGAGTGTATATACAAAGTCAAAGACCCGTATTAAATAAAATTTATGAAAAGAATGTAGAGAAAAATTAAGAATTTCACTCTTTTTGAGATTATTTTACACGGCCTCTATTTTTATGGCTTATATGACCCTGAAATGTACACTAAGAAGAACCCAGTAAATAGGGTTCATGTTTAGTCTCGGTTTCACTATGTCAAACACATAAGTATTCTATTTACTTATTTAAAAAATACTAGTACATTCATAGGAAACTTAATACCTTATCATATTGAGCATTTTCTTCAATATTTTTGGTCAAAAATGAAATTTACCATATTCCAAAAGGCATCACAGCTTCCCACATGCAATTACACATAATAAAAAGGTAAAATGTAAGCTGCTGTTATTATAAGTAAGTATATGAAATCCTAGTCTATTGGCATCAAACAACAGGATCTAATTCTTACATACACATTTGAATTTACACTCTTTATGCAAAAGAAAATATAAGGAAGCCCTATAAAATCAGCCAACATTGAAACTTAGGCAGTCTCTGGATCAGAAAAGAGTTTGCCATTATTATGCCTCCTGACCTTAGGAATGCGGCACTACTGGTTTACAGCAACAGGAAAAAGTCATTACCAAACAAATCTAACCCTTACCGGTTTAAGACGCTTCCCTGTAGAAGCTGTTCGGATTTGGAGTAACAACGCTGTTGCAAATGAACTCAGCATTCAGCGAGGCAACAAGGAAGTACTAGCACTTTCTTAGCACTCTTGTAAAGGGAATTCATTTTAACTCTTGTATTGTTATTCCTCTCCTGCTAGCCCTCCTGCTTAAAGTGAAAGCTGTCAGTTATAATGGTAAGTTGAGTCTCCCTACCCACCCACCTCACTTGCCTGGTCTCTAACTCCACCAAAGGAAACACAGGCCAACATTTCCTCTTCTTAGTATCCCGAAGTCTTCTACAGCTCAAAGAAAATGAACTGATTAGAGAAACTCAGAAAAATATATTTCTTATTTCCATACAGGGAAATGCAATGCTTAAGTAACAATAGCTCTTAGCACAATCCAGCAAAATAATAATAATAAAATAATTTTTGAAAAAAAAAGAAAAGGTCAGTCCAGCCAGTGTGACTCAGTGGTTGAGAGTCGACCCATGCACCAAGAGGTCACCAGTTTGATTCCGGGTCAGGACACATGCCCAGGTTGTGGGCCAGATCCCCAGTGGGGGGCATGCAGGAGGCGGCCAATCAATGTTCTCTCTCATTGATGTTTCTATCTCTCTCTCCTTCTCCCTTCCTTTCTCTCTAAAATCAATAAAGGGAAAAAAAAAGAAAAAGTCAATATCACTGGTAGAATTAAAAGGCAAGGTAAAATGAAAGTCCCCAGCAGATTTCAATCTGCCCCTAAAACTAAACAGCCTCCCCTGCTTTGGCTGTTGTAAAGTTGAGAGCCAGAATTATTCTTTTTTAAATTTATTTATTGATTTTGCGGGGGGGTGGGGGTGGGAGAGAGAGAGAGAAACATCGATTTGTGCCCTGACCGGGATCCAACCCGCAACCTTGGCATATGGGGACGATACTCTAACCAACAGAGCTAGCTACTTGGCCAGGGAGGGACTAATTCTTATTCTTTGGCTGTATCATGGTATTCATGCAACTATATATTGTCTTGCTCCAGGTTCCAGTGACATATATATATATGTGTAAGTATAAAATTTGAAATATGGAAAGTGTATTTTTTCTTAAACTTTGCTAAACAAAATCTATGATGAATTCTTTATACACATGCACACATGAAAGTGACAGAATTACTCTTGGTTTACTTTATATAAAAATGGAACTCTTTTCTTTACCTCTGTAACAGGAAACTTTGAGAAAAAACTAATATCTATGAAACAGTTGTGTTTCATGTATTGATTCATAGCTACCATCTATTCAGGTGTGTAAGAAATAGTTTGTACTTTCATTTATATCAACTTGAACCTGAAGGTAAACTTCCAGGAAATCTAATCTTTGTTGTTTTTGGTAATTGTCTCTTTCTTCCTAGAGTTTTATATCCCAGGGACCTTACCCCTACTCCATTTAAAATAAAATTCTGTACATCCTCAGAGAACATTTCCTGTACCTTTAAAACATTGTGGTAACAAAACAGAACAACATAACATAACATAACATAACATAACATAACATAACATAACATAACATAACATAACATAACATCTTATCATTTTAGCCATTTTTAAGTGTACAATTCAGTGGCATGAAGTGTACTGACAATGTTACATAACTATCACTACTATCTATTTTCAGAACTTTTTCAGCATCCCAAGTAGAACTCTGTACCCATTAACAATAGCTCTCTAGTCTCTCTTTCCCCAGCTCCTGGCAACCACCATTTCTCCCTTCCCCTAGTCCCTAGTAATGTCCACTCTTCTCTCTGTCTCTATGAATTTGCCTATTCTATGTACCTCATAGAAGTGGAATCTTATAATATTTGTCTTTTCTGTCTGGCTTATTTCAATTAACATTATGTTTTTTAAAAAATTGTTTTTTCTTTATTGATTTTAGAGAGAGAGAGAGAGGAAGGGAGAGGGAGACAGAGATAGAAACATCGATGAGAGAGAACATTGATTGGCTGCCTCCTGCACGTCCCCCACTGGGATTTGGCCCAGAACCTTGGCATGTGCCCTGACCAGAAATCGAACCGGCGACCTCTTGGTGCATGGGTTGATGCTCAACCACTGAGTCACACCAGACAGGCTAATATTATGTTTTTAAGAGTCATCCATGTAACATGAATCAGAATTTCATTCCTTTTTATGGCTGAATAATATTTCATTGTAGGTATACAATACATTTTATTTATTCATGTATCTGTTGATGAACAATTGGGTTGGTGATGGACACTTGGGTTGATCCTCTTTTTGGATAATGTGAAAAATGCTGTTATGAACATTGGTGTACAAGTATTTGTTTTTGAGTCCTTGCTTTCAATTACTTTGGATTATACGCCTAGGTGTGAAATTGCTGGATTGTATGGAAATTCTATGCTTAACTTTTTGAAGAACCACCAAACTGTTTTCCTCAGCAAATACATCATTTTATATCCCCATCAGCAATGCACAAAAGTTCTCTGTACCTTTTTGTTTTGATAAAAACATGGATCTCCCCGAAGGAAGCAATTTTCCTATTTTTCCTGAGGGGATACCACACATTTTCTCATGCATCACACACTGTACAGGTTTATTCTTTTGATACATCTAGCTATATGTCACTCTTCACTTCAACATGTAACTCTGTCTATTATGAGGTCATTTTCTATTATGTCACTTACAGTAAGTACCCCAACCTATGCCAATATTTTCAGAGACAATATGTAATTTAATACTTTAGTTTAAATGCAATACTTTATTTTATTTTAAATTTAATACTTTAGTTAGTAATTTAATACTTTAGTTTCATAAATCTTTGACTTCATAGCTAGTGACCCTCACCTTCTCTCAATTTCAACCATCCACTTCTAAAACAATGCCTTAAACATTGTCACTGTTCAGATTGAGTGCTTCACCTCTGAGACCTCAAATAG
The DNA here is from genome assembly GCA_030848825.1 of Tadarida brasiliensis. NCBI lineage: Eukaryota > Metazoa > Chordata > Mammalia > Chiroptera > Molossidae > Tadarida > Tadarida brasiliensis. Next base: position 165,462,047 of record CM061257.1, read on the forward strand.
CAATGGTCCACTTTCTGACTGCAACTTCCAATCCTTTCAGCTCTTAAAAGTTCTTATTCCCTCTACATTTTTCCCATAATCTCCTCAAGACTTCTGATTCCTTGATTCCTCCTTTTTCTGTCAGTATACATGTCCCTTCGATTTTATTCCCTGCCCTCTTTATATTTAGCTTAGACTGTCACTCATCATTTCAACAACTTCTGCTAGTATGTCCTTGACCACTCTCCTCACCACAACTGTAGTTCTGCAAATTCATAATCCTGAACAATTTCAATCCTTTGCCTTCTGAACTGCTATACAAGGACAGTTAAATGTGTTAAATGATGCAGCTGTACAAATGAGAACTCATACAAATTCATGGCATTCATTCCTAGATTAGTCTTCGAGATTGCCTGACTTTATTCTTCTTGTCTTTATTCAGTTCTTTCCTCCCACTGCCTTCAGTAGCTAACCTCAGTTATTCCTTTCAAAGCTTCCTGCCTTCTCACTTCAGAAGCCCACAGAGACCCTTATTTCACAGAAAAAGAGAAACTTTTAATTGTGAACTGAACTTTATTTACAGAAACAGCTATTTGCATCTCCTTCACTCCTATCTATGAACACATGGTGATTATCTCTGTTCAAGGCAAGCTCTTCAACAGATTCTAAATTCTATCTCATCCTACTTCTTTAGAAATCCTGTTCCATAAAAATCCTCCCTATTGGCTCCTTTCAATTAGTCATAAATGTGCTCAAGTATCTGCCATTTTTCAAAAACAAAACTCAAAATCCTTAACCTACCTCCCTTTTATCTCAACTATCATTAACATCTTTCTTTTCCATGTTTCTTCAAGTACCACACTCTATTGTCCAAATTGCTATGCTTCTGTATCTTTAATCATTCTTCAATTCACAGAAAACTGGCTTCTATATCTAATACTTTATTAAAACAACCATGGTAGAGGACATTAATGAACACCTAATTTCAAACAAAAGGATACTTTTTGTCCTTATGTTACTTAACCATTTAGCAATATTTGACTCCCCCCCAAAAAATCTCCTTCAGTGATATTATAGTTTTTTTTATTTTACTCTTGTCTCACTGACGTCTTGTAAAAAAAACAAAAAAACAAAAAACAAATGATCTTAACATTCGTTGAGCACTAAAAATAAGCCAAATATGTGCTAAGATCTGTACATACTTAGAACAACTCTACTAGGTAAGTACTATAATTCTCCATTTTTCAAAAAGGAGATGGTCTTGGTGAGGTTTCCTTATGCAAGGTCACATAAGGCAGGGATGTCTAACCGCAAATCACAGTAGACTTACTGCACTACCAGCAATTTTTTAAAAAGTAACAGTGAGAAGGGTACTTCTAAAGCATATCTTTGAGCCAATAATTGATAACTACTTAGAAAAGATCATTTAACTGTGTTAAAATCATGTAGATTAAAAAAAAGTCTTTGAAAACAACTACTTAAGTTTCATAATTTTCAAAATCATCCAATAATCTGCAATTTATCGAAGAGAAGGAGTGTCAAAATTTGGCATCAAGGTTTCCTTTTTTGAAAAGTAATGTCAGTTCATGCAAGACTATCATGTGCCTCTTGGAATTCTTGAACATTGACACTTTATCCACTGGGTACCTGCTGTCCTATCTCACCAGAATGGCAGGAGAAGTTTCCATAAAAATTATCTTTTCTATGGGGTGAAGCTACTATGTACCACACTGCAACACTTAAGGTCTGGACACAAATCACACAGTATTCATAAGTCTTAATAAAGGGTTTAATATATGCCTCTATTATTCTACCAAGAAGAGACCCCAATTTAACACAGCTAACTGAAATGTCGTGCAAAGCAGAGGCCCTTAAATTTGGCCCCACATGGGAATTTCTACGGAGTTTTAAAAAACACTGGTAGCGCCACATAAACTTTTGAAGTTTTTATTCTATTTCTGTGAAATAGGTCGTTGGTATTTTAATGCTTGCATTGAATATACAGATTGCTTTGGGTAGTATGGACACTTTAATGATGTTAATTCTTCCAATCCATGAACAAGGTATATGCTTCCACTTTTTTATATTTTCCTCTATTTCTTTTTTCAATGTCCTGTAGTTTTCTGCAAATAGGTCCTTTACTTCTTTGGTTAAGTTTATTCCTAGGTATCTTTTTTTATTTTTGCTGCAATGGTAAATGGGATTTTTTTTAAGTTTCTCTTTCTGTGAGTTCATTATTGATGTATAAGAATGCCGTCAATTTCTTGATGTTAATTTTGTATCCTGCTACCTTGCCAAATTCGTTTATTAAATCTAGTAGATTTTTGATGGCATCTTTAGAGTTTTCTATGTACAATATCATGTCATCTGCAAATAATGACAGTTTCACTTCCTCTTTTCCAATTTGGATCCCTTTTATTTTTTCTTCCTGTCTAATTGCTGTGGCTAAGACTTCCAGAACTATGTTAAATAAGAGTGGTGAAAGTGGGCATCCCTGTCTTGTTCCTGTTCTTAAGGGAATGCTTTAAGTTTTTGCCCATTGAGTATGATGTTACCAATGACATATTTTACAGAACTAGAATAAAAACTTCAAAAGTTTATATGGAACCAAAAAAGAAAGAACAAAGTAGAAGGGATCACAATACTGGATATCAGGTTATACTACAAAGCCATTGTAATCAAAACAGCCTGGTACTGTCACAAGAACAGGCATATAGATGAATGAAACAAAACAGAGAACCTGGAAATTGACCCAAGACATTATGTTCAATTAATATTTGACAAAGGTGGCAAGAGCATATAATGGAGTAAAGACAGCCTCTTCAATAAATGGTGTTGGGAAAACTGGACAGCTACATGCAAAAAAAAAAAAAAAAAAGAAAAAAGAAACTAGACCACCAACTTACACCATACACAAGAATAAACTCAAAATGGATAAAAGACTTAAATGTGACTTGTGAATCCATAAAAATCCTAGAAGAAAATGCAGGCAACAAAATTTCAGACATCACAAGCAGCAGAATTTTCACTGACACAATGCCTAAGGCAAGAGAAACAAAGGAAAAAATAAACACATGGGACTACATCAAACTTAAAAGCTTCTGTACAGCAAAAGACACAAGCATCAAAATGGAAAGGGAACCCACGATATGGGAGAGCATAACTGCCAATGATACATCAGATAAGGGGTTACTTTCCAAAATATATAGAGTACTCATAAAACTCAACAAAAGGAAGACAAAGAACTCAATTAACAATGGGCCGAGGACCTAAATAGACACCTCTCTAAACAGGACATACAAATGGCCAACAGACATATGAAAAAATGCTCAACATAACTAATCATCAGAGAGATGCAAATTAAAATGACTATGAGATATCACCTCACACCTGCCAGAATGGCTGCCATCAACAAATCATGAAACAACAAGTGCTAGCGAGGGTGTGGAGAAAAGGGACTCTAGTACACTGCTGGTGGGAATGCAGACTGGTGCAGCCACTATGGGAAACAATATGGTGTTTCCTCAAAAAATTAAAAATTCATTTGACCCAGCGATCCCACTTCTAGGAATATATCCTAAGAAGCCTGAAACACCAATCAGAAAGAATATATGTATCCCTATTTCATAGCAGCACTATTTACAATAGCTAAGATCTGGAAACAGCCCAAGTGTTCATCATTAGATGAGTGGATTAAAAAGCTGTGGTACATATACACAATGGAACACTATGAAACTGTAAGAAAGAAAGATCTCTTATCCTTTGAGACGACATGGAGGGACTTGGAGAGTATTATGCTAAGAGAAATAAGCCAATCAGAGAAAGTCAAATACCACATGATCTCACTTATTTGTGGAATATAATGAACAAAAAAAGCTGATGAACAAAATAGACCCAGAGACATAGAAAGGAGTATGATTCAGACTGACAAACTTCTGAAGAGGGGGATGGGGAGGGATGAGATAAATCAAAGAATTTATATGCATGTATCCGTAACCAATGGACATAGACAACAATGCTTGGGGTGGGGAATGGGATAGGGAGGAGGGTGATTGGGGATAAAAAGGAGAAACATCTGTAACAAAAATAAAGACATTGAAAAGAGAAAAAAAAAGTTAAAACAACAACAACAACAAAAAACAACAACAACAACAAAAAAACAACACTGGTAGCCGAGTCCTACTTCAGAGACCCTGTTATAATTGGTCTGAGATGGGCTAGGGATTGGGATTTCTGGAGGGTACTCAGGTGATTCTAATGCCTATCTACAGTTGAGAATCCACTGGTATAAAATACAGAGGGAAGACTGTCATATTCACTTTATAGTTTTAAAAAAAGAGTGAGTGAGTGGGATGTCTTCATCCACTATCAGGGTTCTGCTTCCTTACATGGCCATATAGACACCGATTCTAATTGCAAGCAAGTGATTTCCCACAGACAGTCATCAACCAAATACACTGTATTAATTTCCTAGGGCAGCTGCTTAAAACAACTGAAGTTTATTGCCTCGTGGTTCTGGAAGCTAAAAATCCAGATGTCAGCTGGGCTATAAGGGAGAATTCTCCCACAGCCCTTCTAGTTTTTGGTGTCTTCTGCAAATCATGGGTGTTCCTTGGCTTGTAGATGTGCCACTTCAGGGACAAGGTTAGCATCTCCCTGTGTCTTCATTATAGTTTTCCCTCTATGCACGTGTCTCTGTGCCCAAATTTCCACTTTCATACTGGGTTGGAGCCCATGCTAATGACTTCACTGGATTACCTCTGTAAAGACCCTATTTCCAAATAAGGTCAAATTCTTAGCTACTAGAGGTTAGGACTTCAACATATCTTTTTTAAGGGACACAATTCAACTTATAACAATAACCAACTACTGTATATGTCAGTAACACTGCTCCAAAGTAGGTGTTCTTAACTTGGGGATGGGAAAAAATGTCATCTCTATTTTCCACTAACTCTCATTAAATACAGCATTTTCTACAGTTATGAACATAGGCAACAAACTACAATAGTGGTATTGGTGGTTCTTGAGAGTTCATACCCATAGAAACTACTGGTATTTTCATGTCACATTTCAGTGTTTGGAGATATCTCCTAAATTTCATTAACAGTCATCATTACTTTGAAATTACAGTTGTTCACAGACTTAGGTATTTAATGTATTAATAATGATGCACATATATACTAATACACCCTGAGATATTTTCATAATCGTATTTCAGTAAACTGATCTTGATTTATTGCATTTTATACACTTAACATTATTCTGAAAGGAAGAGCACATTTAATAAAATCTTTCAATAATGTATAGCCCCAGTTAGTGAATTCTTACATTTCAGAATTGAGGTTTTTGCTTTTTTAAGATCTCAAATAATGTCAAAGAATATACAGGGCTTTGTACATAATTTTTCAAATCCTTTTTTAAAACTATGACCCACTGTGAGGGTATATATTTTACACAAAGCCCAATACACAATCTTAGCTCTCTCTCTCACACAACACAAAATTGAAACAAAGTATCACAAAACAGTATTTACCCTTCCTACAGGGTAAAATACAACCTGCCATTTTATATTTTATTTCTTTCCATTAAAAAAATGCCAGTGTGACCTACTGAATGAATTTCACATCCACTCTTCTAGCATAAATTAAATCAATCTTAAAAATCCTTTAGTGGCATTCCTTTAGAAACTTCTCATATTCTATTATAATAGGTGAAAGGCTGTTATTACTGATATTTATGTACTATTTTTAAAATACATGTCACCCTTTTAGGGATGGCATTTACATGAGTCAATAGTTCAACAGCTGAGCAGGCTCCGTTTAGACAACTGGTTATGAGTTATGTAAGTTTTATAAATCTGATGGGAGTCGAAACATAAACCTTATCGAATGCAGCAAGGAAAAGAGGTAAAATAATAAATATTTTATGCCAGAATCATTTTAAAATGTTTTAAGTGTTTGATATTTAATTTCATTGAGGTATTTCCTCATTCACCATTATAAAATCAGGTACAAGCATTTCCCAAACCCCCACTCACTTAAGCCAGGCTAGAAAGAATTGTACCTGTAATAAACTCGGAGTGTCTGGATTTCTTCTTCCAGTGTTTTGTACTGTTGGACTGCAGTTTCTCTGGCTTCCTGCATGGCCAACAGCTTTGCCTGCAAGCAATCAATATGGTAAGAAATTTAATATTAGTTTGATATGTTAAAATACAGTACTAGAGTATGAATAGGAGTCTTCAATTCTGATAGTTTTAAAGCTATCAGTATTTTTAAGAGTGTTTCAAATGTCCCACAAAATAATCCAATTATATCAATAACAGAAATACTACAGACTTGAACCTATTAAATTTTCCAACTGTGCTCATTACTCAACTTCAACCTTATTCATCTGTATCATCAGATATATGCCCTTCTGCAATGTTTAACTTTATACACAGAATTCAGAATGAGGAACATGGGTTCAGAGCAATATCTAGAGTCGAGATAAGCACACTGGGTGTTTCAGATACAAATTTAATGTGGCTCCACTGCCTGATCACACTAGATTTTCTTTTAACTTTATTAATAGTAAAACTCAGAAAATTCTAAATATGTTGTTAAGCCATCTTTGATATTTAACATGAAAAAAATACACAAGACTGATTCCTACAGATAAGACTTAACCCTTTCAATTCCTTTTCTGCAGAAAAAAAAGTCTCTAAAGGGAGAATGGTGGCAATCTTGAATGTTAAAAATATTTTATTCATGAAATGCTATCGTTCCTCTCTGCCTATAATATCCAAATTCTAAAGGGTCTGTAATCGATTTTTTGACAGGGTTCAAACCAGTAATTTTAGAAGAATTGCCACCTTCCAACCATCATTCCCATTGGGTTTCAGGCACAGCCAAAATGTTCTCAACGTAACTTTTAAAACATGGTACTGGAAAATCAGATTTCATTCAGTTATGTGCACTCAGAGTTTAATTTGCATGAAAAAGTTGTCTTTTACTTTACATGGTGTTTGATAGATAACACAGAGCGAATTGTTACCACACATCTCACAAACTACACTAATGGCAACAGGGGCAGAAATTCACTCATTTAGCCGAACTCATATGATTCCACTGGAATTATCTTCTTACATAAGGATGAATTTATAAGACAAATTGTGAAATCCTGATCATAAGATATATATAAGAGATCATTAGACAATGCCACTTTTCTATTATAATGATGGAGAATCATAAAAACATGCAGCAGTTTAGATCTTTGTGTATAAATTTAGGCACTCAAAAATTGATTTTTTTCTCTATCTGGGCTAGTGAATTATAACACAGTTACTTTACACAATGGAATACTACTCAGCCATAAGAAAAGACAAAATACTGCCATTTGCGACAACATATGGACCTTGAGAATGTTATGCTAAGTGAAATAAGTCAGGCAGAAAAAGCTAAGAACCATAGGATTTCACTCACATGTGGGATATAAAACTGAAACTCGTGGACACAAAGAGCATTGTGGTGGCTGCAGAGGGAAGGGGTTGGGAGGGCGGGGTGAATAGGGTCTAATATATGGTGACAGAAGATGATTTGACTTTGGGTGGTGGACACACTGTACAATATACAGATCTTGTAACAGAGATCCATACCTGAAACCTATACGATCCTATTGACCAATGTCACCCCAATGCACTTAATAAATTAAATTTAAGATGTTTGAGTGCTTGCTTTTACACGTCACATTCTAGAAATATTAGATGAAACATTCTCATAAGTTATTAAAAAGCATTTAAAATAAAAATAGGTGGCTGGTTCGTGATGCCAATGATTAATGACTTTGCCAGTTTCCAGTGTATTATTAAATGTGACTGAAACAGTAACTTGGAAGACACAGAACCCACTGTGACAGCGGCAAGTAAAAAGGAATCACACAAAAAGCACATATCACGTTCAACTTACAAAACGTCAGACATCCTGTTGCATGTATTTAAGGAATATCAAATATTAGACAAGTAACAGAGAATTTGCTAAATAAATGTTACCTTAATTGATTATTCTGACATTTTTTTCATCTGGTACTTCTAGGGGAAAAAACACACACACACACAAAAACACAAAATCCCCAAAATATAAACCCGTGTTCTAGCAGGAAAATGCCATAATGAAGATTCTGCTTAAGAAATTTCTGCAATAAAAATAGAATCAGAAGAACTTTATTTAAATCCCTAAGTTTCGGGTAATATCGAACATTTCACTTCCCACATTTAGTTGGTTATAAAGATTTGGTGTTGCTTCATAGCAATCAACTTAATGTATCATTCCAAACATCCAAACTTCTGTCGAGGTGCTGGAGACCACCTTCAAAGCTATGATCAACTTTGTGGCTTTCCCACCTTTGTCCTCTATCAGGTATGTTTTTATCTGGCCAGCACATCTTCTTTCTTTGAGGGGGGGGTGCATACCCTTACCCCATGCCACAGTGATCCTGTTCAGTCCTGGGGGCCAGGATGAACTCAGGTAGATCTGATCCAGGTTGTTCTACACCACTAGCCCTAAGGAGAAACCAAGCCTGATGACATCATTTGTGCCCCTGAGTCCCTGAGGGCCAGACAGATCCTGATGCATTTCTTGGACTTCCTGTGTACAGTAACCCCTTTTTTCTTTTGCTTATTGTAGTTTGAGTTGGATTTTTGTTATATGTAATGTAAGAAAACATAACCACAAAGGATCATAACTAATTTAAATGTGCTGTTTATATTGCATTTACTAGTTTCATTATTAATAGCATATAATTCCAATAATTACAAGTAAAAAATAAATCTCATATCACAAACATTAAGGAAATTAACAAACCAGATATTTTTCCTTTTTTATGCCATCATATTTCCCATTTTTGGCAATTAATTTTAGAAAAACTGCATGCACTCATTTATGTTTATACTCACATAAAAATGCATGCATCTAAAAAATAACAAAATTCAAAAAGTATAAAAAATAGACAATGTAAAGTAAATCTTTTTGCCACCTCCAACCCTTGGTACTACAGATCCCCTCCTGATATTATAAGTTACATGTTTGTTGTATATCCTTCCAGAAATAGTGTACACATATATGCATATTTGCAACTAAATATACCTATTTATAATATTGATGGCATTCCTTACAGTTATAAACCTTATTTTAAATTGAAAAAGGTTTTGCTGTTTTGCCTTCTCCAATGATACATTGGATAAGGGGTTAATTTCCAAAATATATAGAGTACTCATAAAACTCAACAAAAGGAAGACAAAGAACTCAATTAAAAAATGGGCAGAGGACCTAAATAGATACCTCTCCAAACAGGGCATACAAATGGCCAAAAGACATATGAAAAAATTCTCAACATCACTAATCATCAGAGAGATGCAAATTAAGACGACTATGAGATATCACCTCACACCTGCCAGAATGGCTGCCATCAACAAATCATCAAACAACAAGTGCTGGCGAGGGTGTGGAGAAAAGGGGACTCTGGTACACTGCTGATAGGAATGCAGGCTGGTGCAGCCACTATGGAAAACAATATGGTGTTTCCTCAAAAAATTAAAAATTGAACTGCCATTTGACCCAGCAATCCCACTTCTAGGAATACATCCTAAGAAGCCTGAAACATCAATCAGAAAGAATATATGTACCCCTATGTTCATAGCAGCACTATTTACAATAGCTAAGATCTGGAAACAGTCCAAGTATTCATCAGTAGACAAGTGGATAAAAAAGCTGTGGTACATTTACCCAATGGAATACTATGCAGTTGGAAGAAAGAAATATTTCTTACCCTTTGAGACAACATGGAAGGACCTGGAGAATATTATGCTAAGTGAAATAAGCCAGTCAGAGAAAGACAAGTATCACATGATCTCACTTATTTGTGGAATATAATGAACAAAATAAGCTGACCAACAAAATAGGTTCAGAGACATGGAAGTAGAGAACAGAATGACAAACCTCAGAGGGAAGAGGGGTGGGGGTGCGGGAAGAGACAAACCAAGGAACTTATATGCATATATGCATAACCAACAGACACAGAAAATAGTGGGGTGAAGGCAGGAGGGGATGGGAGTGGGGAGGAGGGTGTCAATGGGGAAAAAAAGGAGGTACATCTGTAATACTTTCAACAATAAAGATACATTAAATATATTATAAAATAATAATATAGAGAGAAAAGTCTTCGTCTTGAAATAAATAGAAACATTTAATACTTAAAAAAAAAAAAATCCTCCCCTCCAACACATGTATCACACTGACTAGTCACATTCCCTTCCTTCCCTCCCACACCCAAAGCAAAAACTTGCAAGAATTTGGGTTCATCATTTTCAAGAATATTTTATACTTTCACTACATAGTTATATACTTATAGATAATATATCTTATTGTTTACAGGTCTTTAAACATTATATAAGTGATACTCTACATATTTCACAGACAACTGCTTCTTTGATCCGTACTATACTTCTCTTAGTCTCATTGACATAAGTATCCACTTTGATAATACTTATCTTTATACAAAATGTTCCCTTGTGTACCACTACAGTCAATGCCTGTATGTTCGCAACCCCTGTCAGCCACTTATGTGATTTTTATCCCTATACTTTTTCCTTTTCTAGAATGTCATATACATGGATTCATATAAAAGGTAGCCTTTTGAATTGGACTTCTTTCACTTAATGCTTTTGAGATTCATTCATATTATTACATGTATCAGTTCATTCCTTTTTTTTTTAAATTTATTTTTGTTACAGATGATTCTCCTTTTTTCCCCATTAACACCTTCCTCCCCATCTCCCCCAACCCCGTCCCCAGCTTTGTTGTCCATGTCCATCAGTTATGCACACATGCATGTAAGTTCTGTGGTTTATCTCTTCCCTCCTCCCCCGCCCCCTCTTCTGAGGATTGTCAGGTGTACCCTACTTCCACATCTCTGGGTCTATCCTGTTCCTCAGGCTGTTATGTTCATTATATTCCATAAATAAGTGAGATCATGTGATATTTGTCTTTCTCTGCTTGGCTTGTTTCACTTAGGATAATACTCTCCAGGTCCCTCCATGTCATCCCAAAGGATAAGAGATCTTTCTTTCTTACAGCTGCATAGTACTCCATTGTGTATATGTACCACAGCTCAGTTCATTCCTTTATATCACCGAGAAATACTCCATTGTATGGATATACCATAATCTGTATATTCATCAGGTGATGGACATTTAGGTTGTTTCCAGTTTTTGGCAATTATTTAAAAAGCTGCTGTAAACATCTGCATATAGGTAATCTTGTGGAACTATATCTTCATTTCTCTTAAATAAATACCAAGGAGTGGAACTGCTGACTCCCCTGGTATGTGTGTATACATAATACATATACTGTATATATAACATATGTACATTACAGATTTATTTTTATTTTTTTAAATGTTTTATTGATTTAAAAATATTTTTGATTTTTTTAGAGAGAGAGAGAGAGAGAGAGAGAGAGAGAGAGAGAGAGAGAGACCAGACCCACAACCTGGGTATGTGCCCTGACTAGGAATTGAAGCAGCGACCTTTCTGTGCATGGGAGAATGCTCAACCAACTGAGTCATATCAGCCAGGGCTTTATTGATTTTTTAAAGAAAGAGGAAGGAAGGGAGAGGTAGAAACATTGATGTGAGAGAGAAACATCGATTGGCTGCCTCCTGCACACCCCACACTGGGGATTGAGCCTGCAACCTGGGCATGTGCCCTGACCAGGAATTGAACCGGGACCTCTCAGTCCATGGGACAATGCTCAATCCACTGAGTGACACCAGCTGGGCTATCATATATGTACTTTATAGAGTTATTATATAGGTTATAAAGAAACTGCCAAATTTGTTGCCTACATTTATATAACCTTTAAGAATCTGTGCTTAACTACTAGCAATGCCACTTGTTTAATAGGAGGTTGGGCACTGTACCAAGTGCTTGAAATACATTACTGTAGTCTATCCTCACAACCACACTATGAGATAATTCTTATTATCCCTATTTTACAGGTCATAAAATGAGACTCATGGACATTAAATCACTTGTAAATATAACATAGCTAGTGACTAATACAACTCAAATACAAATTCAGGACTGTTTGGTCCAAAATACATTGTATTTGCCCCTTACACACACATACACAATTATATGAATGTATATATATGTACACACATAAATATATATATAAATATATGTATATGTATGTTAAATCAATTTATATTCTCAAGCACATCATAGATGAGAAAAATATTATTCAATAAGTTGAAAAATAATACAATTGTGTGGATTGACAAGCACTTGGTTAATTTATAACTGTCACAGCCACATTTGCAGGGAAAAGGACAAGCAGAGATGTACCAGATGCTCTTGAGCATGCCACCTATTTATTTATTTGTATTGATATAACTGTCATACAATATTATATTAGTTTCAGGTGTATACCATAGTGATTTGACATATACATTATGAAATAATCACAACAAATCTAGTTACCATTCATCACCATACAAAGTTGATAAAATATTATCTATACTCTCTGCTATACATTTTATTCCATGACTTGTTTATCTTATAACTGGAAGCTTGTACCTGTTGATTCCCTTCACCTATTTTGCCCAGCCCTGAATCCCCTGGCAACCATATGTTCTCTGTGTCTGTAAGACTGGTTTTGTTTTTGTTTTTTTTTTCTGGTAGAATCCACATATGAGTGAAATCATATGGTATTTGTCTTTCTCTTTCTGACTTATTTCAATTGACATAATACTCTCAAGTTGCATCCATTTTGTTGCAAATGGCAAGATTTCATTCTTTTTTATGGCTAAGTATATTTCACTGTGTATATATACCACATCTTTTTTTCCATTCATCTATTGATGGACACTTAGGTTCTTCCATATCTTGACTATTGTAAATAATGCTGCAATGAATATAAGGTCGCATATATTTCTCTCAAATTAGTGTTTTCATTTTCTTCAGATATATATCTAGAAGTAAAATTGCTGGATCATATGGTAGTTACTGTTTCCATATTTATTATCAGCACTACATTTTCCCTCTCTACCTTGTTTTAAATGTCAAATTTTACATCTTTTTATTTTGGGTATCCCTTAACTAATCATTGTAGTTACAGCTGATTTGACTACTTTTGTCTTTCAAGCTTCATACTAGATTTATGTTTTTAAGCCACTACTTTTTCTATATATTTGCCTTTTCATGGCAGAATTTCCTTCACATATTTTATTTGTAGTTATGCCCCCTGCCTTTTTAAGCTTAAAAAAGCCCCTTCAACATTTCTTGTAAGGCTGGTTTAGTGGTGATGAACTCCTTTAGCTTTGGCTTGTCTGGGAAACTTTCTCCAATTCTGAATGATAACCTTGCTGGGTAGAGTATTCTTAGTTGGAGGTTTTTCCTTTCAGCACTTTTAATATATCATGCCAATCCCTTCTGGCTTGCATAGTTTCTACAGAAAAAAAACGAACTAACAGTCTTATGAGGTTGCCCTTATATGTAACTAGCTGTTATTATCTCGCTGATTTTAAGATTCTCTCTTTATCTTTCACTTTTGACTTTAAACTACAAAGTATCTGGGTGTGGATCTCTTTGGGCTCATCTTGTTTGGGACTCTCTGTGCTTCCTAGACAAGAATATGTTTCCTTCCCCAGGATGGGTATGTTTTCAGCCATTATTTCTTCAAATAAGTTTCCTGCCCTTTTCTATTTGTCTTCTCCCTCTGTGATCTCTATCATGTAAATGTCCATAGGCTTGATGCCTCACAGGTCCCTTAAGCTATCTTCATTTAAATTTTGTTGTTTTTGTTGTTGTCATCTGGGTAATTTCCACCACCATGTGTTCCAGGTCGCTGATCTGTTCTTCTGTATCCCCTAGTCTGCTGCAGATTTTCTCCTGTGTATTTTTCTGTTCAGTTATTATATTTTCATCTCTGTGAGTACTGTTTGGTACTGTCTTATATTTTCTATCTTTTTGTTGAAGTTCTCGATGTGTTCATCCATTCTTCCTCACAGTTCAGTGAACATATATCTGACCCACTTTCAATTCTTTATCAGGTAAAATACTTGTCTCTGTTTCACTGAGGTTCCTTCATTTGAGACATATTTCTTTGTTTCCTCATTTTGTGTGACATTTTGTGTTTGTTTCTGTGTATTATGCTAAACAGCTATCTCTCACATGTCTAGAAGGAGTGGCTCTATGTAGGACATGAATCTTCCCATTTAACCTTGCTCTAGCTTTTGGTTGTCTCTCAAGCTTTTTCTTTGATTATTTCAGACCCATGGTGTCCAGAAATGCAGTCCCCCATGGCAACCTGATCCTGGTACTCAGTGGGCTTCCCCTGTGTCCTCTCCGTGTGCCGATGGCTCTGGCAGTGTCTAGCGAGCTGTGTGGAAGGCTGGAGCTGCCTGTCAGCCATGTCTGTCAGGTTGTATGAGTGACATGGGGTGGGGACAGTGCTGTTTACCTGCCTCTGCTAGCAGGTTAAAACGGGGGTGCAAAATGGTACCTATCTGTACTGATGCCACCAAGGTAGACAGAGCTGGTAAAAATGGTGTCTGCCAGTGTACCATTCCCAGAGAGAACCCCAACAGATTTCTGCCCCTCTGGCAGATGGTTCAAGCCTAACTAGTGAACTATTTTACCTATGGTCCAGGCTCCCCTCAAACTGTTGCTTTTTGCGCTGTGTCCTGGGGCAAGTCGGTCTGTGCACAAGTCCTTTAAGAGTGGAATCTTTGTTCCCTACAGTCCAGTGTTTCTCCTGAGTGTGAGCATGGTTTTCAAAGCCAGATGTCTTGGGGAGTCATCTCTCCAGTGCAGGAGCCAAGGGCTATGGTGCTTGTGTAGGGTACAAAACCCCTGCTCCTTAAGGAGAAAATCCATTTATATATATTTATATTATTTCCTTTGTTTTTTGAGGTCCCTCCAGACTGTGGGTCACTGTATCAGTGGAGGGGCTTTTGGCAAGTGTGTGTCACTGCTTCTCCTACAAATCTCAAAGAAGTCCTTTTATCCTTTACTGTGGAGGTGTTCAGCTAGTTCTCAAGTTCTTATCAGAGGGAATTGTTTCATATGTCGTTGTATATTTGTTGTGTCTGTGGGAGGAGGTGAGTTCGGGGTCTTTCTGTACCACATCTTGAACTGCCTCTCCATGCCACCTTTTATATATCACTCAAGCCTTTCCACATACTACTGCACTTTTTGCTCTTTATTCTAACTCCTCAGTCTTACTCCACCTTTGACCCAAATCCTGCACAAGGTAAAAGTGCAAGAAACTTGTTGCTGTATTTCTGAAAATTATGTTCATCATTTACATTCAGTTCTGATCCATATGTTATTGGCATGAAAGATTCTTATAATTGGGAGTCATGTGTGTATTTAGTCTTAGTAATGGCAACAACTGGGAGTCATGACTGCATTTAATATTAGTTGGATCTTCTGCTTCTCCAAGTCATGTTCAAACTGTGTTGCTGGTGCACCTTTCTCTAACAGTAGAAGGAATATAAATATTCTGCTGTTTACTCCACCAAAATTTGCCTATAATTACATTTGTCTTAACTAAGACATTGTCCTAAATCCAATAATTTTACTATTGTAACAAAAAAAGCCTATATAATCACAATTATACTTTTAACACTCTCTAAACAAACTTTATAAACTTATCACCAAATTTATTTTACTGAATCTGAGATGCTATGGATTTTAAAACACATTGTAAATTTTATGCAGAAAAATCAGGCCAATTATACTTCTAAGATATCACCTATTGTAACAAGCATACAGCAATGTTAAAATGTGAAATGATACTAACCCAATGTATTTCCCTCCTCCAAAGCAATACAATTCTCTTCTGAACAATACCGAAATATTTTTCCTGCTTGCAGGATGTGTTTTAAAATTTTTCTCATCTCCTCACCCCACTCACAAAATCCCCATCATGTCCTTTTTTGTTTAGTATTCGCTATTTAAAAAAGAAAACTACATCATTCCTAATCCTTTCTCTTTTTTTAATATAGGGAAAATACTGAAGTTTTGATCGCAGTCTCCAACTACTCTACAATTTTATGTTTCTTCCAACTACCTTTCATACTTGCTTCCCAACATGTAAAAAGTATTGTTTAAAACACCAGAAAGGAGCAGCTGAACTAATTCCAGGTGAAATAATGAATCAAATCATCATTCAATAAGAGTTATTGATAATAATGGAGGTTTACAGTATAATCAGTATATGTTTTAGATCTTCAATATCCTCTCAGTTTACCTTAAACTTTTTTGGTAATGTCTTTTTTTCTTTCTACTTTCATTGAGATATAATCGACATAAAACACTGTAATGGTTGCACAATATAATGACTTAATGTATGTATATATTGCAAAATGATTATCACAAATTGAATTAACATTCATTTCCTCACATAGTTAGAATTTTTTTCTTGTGATGTTAAGGTTTATTCTCTTGGCAACTTTCAAGTATATGATGTTGTACTGTTAACTTTAGTAACCACACTGTACATCATATCTCCAGAACTTACTTACCTTAAGTAACTGAAAAAAAAGTTTGGCTAACTAATGTTAGGTTAGTCATATAACTAAATGTCTCATTATTCTTAAACTATATATCTTAAACAGTGTCATGTAAATAGGACAACCATTTGTACTGCTACTGTATTAAAAATTAACTATTTCCTTAGAGTTTTTTTTCTAGTAATTTAGAATGATAGACAAAGAAAAGACTATACTATTCATATCAATGAACACTATTTGTTTTGGATTTTGCAGAGAAATCACTTTTATCTTATTTTAAAATCTTATGTTTGGTTTGAATGTGTTTTTAATGGTAATAGTTTTATATAGTTAAGCCTTCCTTTGGTAACTCCAAGACCATTAATGGAACTCTGTTTTTTATCAGAGAACAGAGGCATTTGATCTTGTATGTGATATCTGCTAAATAAAGAAACATACAGTACAAATTAAATCACAGAACCAAATAATTTTAGACCTGAAAAGGATCTTAGAGGTAATAGAGTCCCTTATTTTTCTAGGTGAGAAAATTGTTGCTAATACAACATGTTTAGGGAAACATTTGGAAACTGTCCAAGGTCTCACAGCTGGTTAGAAAGGACAGTGGGAACTAGAACACATGTATTCAAAAAACATTGCTTATTCTACTATATAAGACTGCATTTCAACATGGTATAATTTAATATGTATGTTAGTTGTTTTAACAGAATTGTTTTACAGAGTAACTATGAATATATAGACTACATTATTAAACACATCTATAAGATATCTAATTAGATATTTTCTAACAATAGGTCTAATTAGACAATTGCTCAAACATATCTATTGTCATCTTAGTACTTGTCTTTTAAGACTCAGAAGCAGGTTAAGAAACATAACTAAATATCTTACAAAAGGATATCTAAAAATGACCAGATTTCAATTACACTTCCCCACCACAGAAACACTTGGATTGCTTACTATGGTTTATTACCAAAGTGTATTATATTAGTCGTTAAGGCTGATTCCTTACAGGTTATGTTTCTGCCCTCATCCCATGTCACCCAGTGAAGGATGATCAGATTTCTGATTCAAAAGCAGTCATAAGTGCACTGTGATTTAGTGAAATAAGAAAGGGTAGGAATAGCAACAGAAATCTTGAGAAAGAAGAGTCAAGTTGAAGGAATCACGTTACCTGATATCAAACTATACTATAAGGCCATAGTAATCAAAACAGCATGGTACTGGTATAAAAATAGACATATAGATCAATGGAACAGAATAAAGAGCCCAGAAATAAATTCATGCCTTTATAGTCAATTAATGTTTGACAAAAAAGGCAAAAACATACAGTGGACTAAAGATAGTCAATTTAATAAATGGTGTTGGGAAAATTGGACAGTTACATGCAAAAAAAAAAGAAAAGAAAAAAAAAAGAAACTAGACCACCTTCTTACACCACACACAAGAATAAACTCAAATGGATTAAAGACTTAAATGTTAGACTTGAAACCATAAAAATCCTAGAAGAAAACATAGGCAGTAAAATCTTGGACATTTCTCACAGCAATATTTTTTCTGATATTGGGCAAGGGAAACAAAAGAAAAAAATAAACGAATGGGGCTATATCAAACTAAAAAGTTTTTGCACAGCAAAGGAAACCATCATCAAAATGAAGAGACAACCCACTGAATGGGAGAACATATTTGCCAATGACACATCTGATAAGGGGTTAATATCTAAAGTATATAAAGAAGCTATAACACTAAAAACCAACAAAACAAAACAATCTAATTAAAAAATGGGCAAAAGACCTAAATAGACACTTCTCCAAAGAGGACAAACAAATGGCCAAAAGACGTATGAAAAGATGCTCAATGTCACCTATCATCAGAGAAATACAAATTTAAACCACAATGAGATATCACCTCACATCTGTCAGAATGGCTATCATCAATAAATCAACAAACAACAAGTGTTGTTGAGGATGTGGAGAAAAGGGAACCCTCATGCACTATTGGTGGGAATACAGACTGGTGCAGCCACTGTGGAAAGCAGTATGGAGGTTCCTCAAAAAATTAAAAATGGGACTGCCGTATGACTCAGTGATTCCTCTTCTGGGATTCTATCTGAAGAAAACCAAAACACTAATTAGAAAGAATATGTACCACTATGTTCATTGCAGCTTTATTTATAATAGCCACAATTTGGAAATAGCCCAGTGGGTAAAAAAAATTTACCCAACGGAACTGTGTACATCTACACAATGGAATACTACTCTGCTGTAAAAAGGAAGAAAATTTTACCCTTTAAGACAGTTTGGATGGACCTGTAGAACATTGTGCTAAGTGAAATAAGCCAATCAGAGAAAGACAAGTACCATATGATTCCATTCATATGTAGAACTGAAAGAACAAACTGAAGTACCAAGCAAAACACAGGCAGTCTCATCAAGAGCAGGCATTCAGCTCAAGGTGGGGGGATTGGGGTGTGTGTGTAGGAATTGAGCAAAGAAATGAGAGAATTCATGGACATGGACAATAGTGTGGTGATTGTGGGGATGAAGGATGGGTGGAGGTGGTAGAGGACATAGAGGGGATAAAAGGTGATGGAAAAAAAGAAAATTAAACTAAAAAAATAAAAGAAAGGGAAGGAAAGAGTTTGCAATAGAAGCAGAAATTGAAACATTCATAGGCAGAAAATGATCCACGGGCAGTAAGCAGAGCCCATGAAACAGAGAGGGAAAGTTGAGAAGTATGCCAGAAAGAGTACAGCACAATGATTAAAAGCAAACTTGGCTACCAGCAATTACAACTATAACTCTGAATAAGTTAGGGCCCCTAAACTTTAATTTTGTCATTGGTAAAAAGGGGGTGATAATACTCATCTCACAGGACTGTTAGGCCATGATAAAATGAGATGCCTTATAATATAGGCACATCAAAGTGAACAAATATTCAAGCTGTATAATAGACACAATTGAACCTTTCATGTTAAGTTATTGTGGAAACTGATGTCAGTAAGGAATAGTGTTGTACCAAGTAACAAGTTAAAAAGGTCGAAGGGATAAGGCTTAAAGTGCAAGTTCAAGTCCTGTGGTAGTCCACAGCAGGGTCGTTAAGGTCCAGATAGTCAATATTTTAGACTTGTGAGCTATTCTCTGTTGCAACTATCAACTGTTGTAGATAGAAGCAGCCATAGACAATATGTAAATTAATAGGCATAGCTATGTGCCAATAAAACATTATTTACAAAAACAGGCAGCTGGTCCAGAGGCCATAGTTTGCAGACTATGGATCTAGAATATCAGAGACTACAGGTTTGCAAGAAGCCCAGAATATCTCTATTGGTCATTATAAGTTTTGGTTAAGTTGCTAGGTACCTCAAAAAGTGAAAAATGAAAATGCTGACCACATTTTCAATACACTTATTCTGCCTAAAATGAACATGTTTCTAAAGGGAATGAAACAAAATACCTGAAATTCACACTGTTCTAGAAGAGTTTCTTCAGGACATGTAATGACAGGAAGGAAAAACTGTTAATGGTGGCAGTATGACCATGCACTGTGACAGGAAACCATCTTGCCAGGGAGTCATGCTTTCACCTATTATATACAAAGCAAAACAAATTAAAAATACCCTGTGACTTTAAATTGTTAATTTAGTTTTAGTTAATCTGATGTTAATATAGTTTCAACAAAATTGTTTTTATTAGTATTTGCATAGCATATCTTTACATATGTTTATTTCAATCTTTCATATGCCTACGTTTAGATATGATGATTACATATAGTGTACAGTATTTTTTTTCCAGTCTAACACTTTTTAGATTGAATTTATTGAGGTAACATTGGTCAGTAAAACCATACAGGTTTCAAGTGTACAGCTCTATAACACATCATGTGCACACTGCATCCTGCACTCACCACCCAAAGTTAAGTCTCCTTCTATCACCATTTATCTCCCTTTTTCCCTCTTCTACCACAAGCTCCCTCCTTTCCTCTGGCAATCACCCTACTTCACCTTTTTCACCCAGCCACCCAGCCCCCTTCCCCTCTGACAGCTGTCAGTGTGTTCTCTGTATCTATGAGTCCAATTCTATTTTGTTTGCTTATTTCATTCATTAGATTCCACATAAAAGTGCAATCATATTGTATTTGCCTTTTTCTGACTCTAGTCTAACACTCTTTCTTAACTGGAACATTTGATCCTCTTAAATTTAATGTAAACACCAATAAATTTTGGATTAAATATCTAATCTTATTATGTGTTTTCTATTTATCCCACTAGTTCCATTACTTTTTTCTTTTTAAATCACATTTTATTGCTACCTTTTGGATTGATTATATTATAGTCATCTAATTTCCCCCTCTTAATTTTTAATGTTATACATTCTTTTAGTGGTTATCTCAGAAACTACAAGACATAAGACTGACATAAAAATCTAATATTAATACTCCTGGACAAAGAGAGGAAATTAAAGCCCTTTAACTCTATCTACTCTCCTCCCTATTTATTAGGTACTTTAAAACATGTATTCTTATTCATTACATTTAGGTTTAAACCTCAAAGAACATTATTAATATTATTTTGTTACAACATACTGCATGTATATTTGTCACTTTTCTTTTATGCTTCATTACTTCCAGTTGGGAGGATCCTTACAGAATCATGTTCCTAATTTTAAACAGCAGCTCTTTAAAGTTTCTTTAATGCGAAGCTAAAGATGACTAACGCAACTTTTAGTTGTCTGAAAATGTTTATTTCATATTTATTCTTGGAGGATATCCATGTTGGGTATTTAATTTTAAATTGCCAGTTATTTCCTTTCAGCACATTGAAAACATTATTATAATGTATCCTGACTTCCATTGCTCTATTGAGAAGACATCTATCTATAAAGCCTAAATGTTGCTCATTCAAAAGTAATCTGTCTTTTTCCTTTGGCTGGCTACTTACTGATTTTTTCTTTGATGTTAGAATTCTATTTCATTATGATCATTGCTGTGATTAGGTGTGTATCTCCTTTTTATCCTATGGATGAATATCGCATTAGTTTTAGAAAAATCTCAGTCATTTTTTGTTATTATAATACTTTTTCTAGATTGTCTATAGTCTCTCATGACCCCAATTAAATGTTTGTTGCATTATCTTACTCTAAATTTCCTAACTTTGTTTCATCTATCGGTGTTATAATATGGATAATTTGTCAGACATATTCCAATTCATATGTCTTCCAGTTCACTAATTCTTTCTTCAGTTGTGTGTAATCTGGTGTTAACTTCTCTTACAGTGTTTCACTTCAAAAAAAATTTTTTTTTAACTTGATGTGATTCTTTTTCAGATTTGCATGGTGTTTCCTAGAAAATATTTGTGGTTTACTCATGGTTGTGATTCATAGTCTATTTATTTAAATATTCCTTGAAGCATTTCATAATATCTCTTCTTTAGACAACTTTATTGTTTGGTGGGTGTGTGCATGTACGCATGCGTGTTTTTCTACTGGGATTGTTGTGTCTGTTGATTTTTATTCATGATGGTTTTCTTCCTTATGTGCTTGATTGGTGTTTGGTTGTTGAATCTGTATTTTCCTGATTATCATCTATGGGAATCCTGTTGGACTAAATTGGAGATGCCTTCCACTAAGAAGTGTTTGTGTCTATTTCATCAGGGAATCAGGGGAGACAATTCCTTAAAAAAGTTTAACAAGGCCCTGGCTGGTGTTGCTCAGTTGGTTGGAGCATTGACCCGTGCACCGAGGGGTCATGGGTTCAATTCCCAGTCAGGGCACATACCTAGGTTTCAGGTTTGATTCCTAGTCGGGGCACATATGGGAGGCAACCAATCGATGTTTCTCGCTGACATCAATGTTTCTCTCTCTCTAAAAAAGAAAAAAAAAGTTTAAGAAGCTTGGATTAATACTGGTGTTTCTGGCTCAGCTTCCTACCCTTGCTGCTAGTTCAAGGATTGGGATCATAACTGAAGATCGAAGTACAGTGGAACCTTGGTTCTTGAACTTAATTCCAGAAAAAGCTATTCAAGAAGTGATTTGTTTGAAAACAGAAACATTTGTTCCCACTAGAAATAATGTAAACTGGATTAACCCATTCTAGACCCCCATATGATTCCCTGTTTTAACCTTTCTTATATAGAGTACATGCCTAAACTCTATCATTGTTCTCACAACTTTTCTTTTCACTTTGCTGCTATCACTAACCTTCTTAGGACCCATGGTGACTTACTGTATGCATTTAATAATAATAAGCAGCAACAACAACAAAAATACACACAAGAATATTTAAAGTACACTTTCCTGAGATGTTAACAATGTGACGTTGAGCAATAAACTGACTCCTACTCGTGCATTCTCTCCTTTATTTGTCACCTGAGAGATGTGACTGATCATACAGGTATCAGCAGGAAGGGGTTGTTGGGGTGAGAACTGAAGTTTTGTTTGACAACTGAGATATTTTTTCCCCCTTGAACAACTTGGCCAAGAACCGAACTGTTTGAGATGGGAGATGCTCGAGAACCGAGGTTTGTCTGTACTTCTATAGATGTCTTTCCTTGGTGCAGCTGTGGACCATCTGTTTCCTTACTATTAGAGAGGGGGTATCTCTGGTTCAACTCCCATTTTTTTGAAGTAAAACCTTTGGAAGATTTCCTCTATTTTTTTTATGAGTCTAGCGATGTATAAAATTTACATTATGTCTAGGACCTGGCAAATTATCAGCAGAAGGGTCCCTACAGAGTCTTCTTGCCACACTGCAGGAAGAAGAAGTCTATACTGAAATTTAACACATGGTATACCATCAAAAAATAGACCAAACTGTCTTTATAATTTTATGTTTAGAATTTTTATATTTGGGACATTAATTGGGCTTATTTATTTATTTCAATAATTTTCCTAAATTGCTTTTAAATAGAAAGATATAAGAAAAGGTTTCAGAGTGCCATTTGCAAGCCCTTCTCTGAAACAATCCACTGTGGGGTTTTCCGGTCTAAAATCCAAATATATAAAAAACAAGTACAAATTTGGATACAGTCACCATAACAATACTTTTCTCTTTTAACATTGTTTTATGGAAGTATTGAGAAGAATCACTACAGCAGTGCGCACGGCTGAGTGATAAACTGTGTCATAAGCTTACTGTGTGTCTGCTTTCCAGTAACTGCCACCCACTCCAATT
This sequence comes from Tadarida brasiliensis, assembly GCA_030848825.1. Classification (NCBI taxonomy): domain Eukaryota; kingdom Metazoa; phylum Chordata; class Mammalia; order Chiroptera; family Molossidae; genus Tadarida; species Tadarida brasiliensis. The sequence continues at coordinate 165,485,744 of CM061257.1, forward strand.
TAACGCATGGAGGCTTTCACAGTATCACTTTTTAAAATGGAGAAGACATATAATATATATGCAATTCTCTAGTTGATCAAATGTCGAAAAGTAGAAATTGAAACATTCTCCATAACTGCCTTTAACAGAGTGAACCCATCAGGAGGAAAAAAAAATCCACAGGTTGGAAGAACCACTTGTTAGGAAATGATTTCCTCAAACCCTCTCAGTTTTTCAGGTTATAAATAAAAGTGTCAGAACCAGAATCTGAACACAGAACTCCTGACTAACAGTTCAGTAAGTAATCCTGAGTCTGTGCATTTATTACTTGCCGACTGTTTCTCCAAATTTAAACATGCCCTATATCCTACTGTGATGGCTCCAGGGCTGATACCATTTACTCCAATTTCTAGCTCTTTTTCCATTCATTGTCATTTACTTTCAAATCTTCTCTTTGTATTTTTTATTTTTATGATGTCATAAAATATGCGTATATCATTTACATTTTAAGTCAAAAGTAATGTAACATATTTGTTTTGAACCATTTCTCTGCATTAATTCAGACTGTGGAAGCTTTATCTTTTCATTGAATGAACCCTACTCTTGGGAAATACTATTATGACTTTAAGTTTGTTGCTAGTTACACCCAGTTAGATGTTTGGCCTCTGAGACTTCTTGACTATACCTCTGAAAGTGATTCATACAGATATGTACAAAATCACTGTCACCTCACTGGCTTCACTAATAACCTACTCATAATTTAATGATATTTGTCTTTTTTAACATCTAGAAAACAGGTTGATCATGTAGTATTTATAGTCCTCAGAGAACGCCTATGAAATTATTGAGTTTCTGTCTACCACACCACTTGTTCATGAGGTTATTTCCTCAAGAAAAAAAATTATATGCAAGAAAACACTTAAAGCATCAGGGGGAAAGTGAGTTCCTCCCAAAAGTCCATTCTCCTTTCTCATGGCACAATACATTCCTTTCACTAAGCTTGCTTTCTTTGGTACTACCTAAGAACATGAGCACACAGAGAAAATTAAATTCTTATTTAAACTCAAGAAGCAAACATTTCCCCAAATGACAATATTCCCCTCCTCCACCTCTGAGTCGTAAACATTTCTCTACATGCCAGTGCCCTTCTATTTAGTTAGAATTTTAGTCAGCAGTATTTTGTTTATTTGTTCAGGATCATGTATGTTTTTTCACTACATCTATAATACACTTCAACACCTGAACACCTGCTGAACTAAACTTGTCTTGCCAGCAAAAAAATTTCAAATTATGCAATCTGCAATTCAGTCCATGGCAAGCACTTGGGTAGAATTTCTTCTATACCTTTCAACATACCTAACAACAATTAAAGAACTGCGTGCATAGAAATATTGCCAACTGAAAAGTTAGTGAAGCGAGTTTAATCAAACTGAACTTGACTAAGAGTTTAGTTAAGGACTTTTCAGATACGCAAATTAATTAAGTACAATAATTGTTTTCTATAAAAATAATCTTAACATTATGTAAAATTTTATGAATGTGTTAACAGGAAAATCAGTATTATGTGATTTTTAATTAATAAAAATAACTTTTTCATTTATTAAAAAGTTTTTATACATACAGGCTATAAAGAAAACGTAAAAGATTATGGGAAGGGCTACTGACAAATCAGCCTCAATAACTAGAAAACTGTATTCTTAAAGGAAGAGACCATCTTAATAAGTTACACTTCACATGCAAAAATTTAAAATAGGAGACAAATAAGCAGATTTTAAATATGTTAACACTAATATACAATGAGCAAAAATTTATAATTATAAAAACATAAATATCAAGCTTTACCACCAAGGCTATATATATGAAAGCTATTTTACTAAAAATAGTACATAATTAAATAGGGTGCTGAAAGAATCCAAATAAAAGAAATGTTAATTTATAAGTCTCTCATTTGTGAAACTGTTTTACTCGTTTCTAAGACTAAGCCAGTAAATTTTCTATTCATCTATTACAATAATCAACAAGAAATAATTGAAGTTGTCTGAATTAAGGGCCTTTTTAAAAGAAGAACCAAAACACATTTTAAAGAAAAGCAGATCAAGCAAACTTTCATAAATAAGCTAAAAGTTTTCTTGCATAATCTAAGTTGACATATAGGCATTAAAACAAAACAAAACAAAAACAGTGTTTTAAGAGATGAGAGTTTAGTTTCCAACCAAAGGAAGAGGGATTTCTAATCCTGACTTCATTTCTGTTAATCAATATATATAGTAATTTAAACGAAAGTTCTGTATATGAATGTGGAAATTACTTGAAAGTTGTGTCTAGGCATTTGAAAAGCATAAGAAAAGAGATTTCCCTGTTTCCTTTTGGATGCTGCAGACAACAGCAACCCAGCTCAGGGCACACTGCTGCGGATTTTAACTGTTGTATGGAACTACTCAAAATGCTTTTGATCCATTTTATCTTGCAAGTTAGCAAAGAAATGTTGCAATAAGAAACACCAACAAAGATCTGAAAAAGTTAAGCTCTGGATTACCATATTGTGTTCTCCTGCCATTCAGTGCTCCATACAAAGGCAGTGGTGTTCAAAGTAAGGGGGAAAAAAGTGGAGGGAGAAAGAAAAAAGAGAAACTGGTCTCAGAAAGCGCAAAGCACAAAGTAAATAATATTCTTCCACATCCCTTCTTTTTCACAGATTGGATGTTAAAAGAGTCGCAGCAATTAGGCTTTTGTTAATTACCAGCTGTTGAAACAGATGTGTTGACTATCCTTATTAGTCAACAGCTGGGTGAGAAGAACAATTGATGCTCCCTAAAACCAACAGCCAGCTGCTCTGCAGTAATTATCTCCAATTAATAATACAGGTGATAAAGGCAAAAGCTCCTATCCCTCTGTTTCAATAACTTTGGCGGTTTCAATAACTATGGCTTCATGATTACACAGTAATAGAGAATACATTTATTTCAACCAGGAAGGTTGTATATTAGAGTCGCATTAACTCTATGGTAGTTTCCATTATGCAATTTCTGGAGAAGGAATCAGACAAGTGCTAAAAGTAGAAGCAGACATTCTGTAGGCTTTTATTTATCATATTTCAAATGTCACTGCCAACTTACTTCTCTAGTACTAACAATAATAGCTAAGCACTTAGGTTCTTTGAAAAAGAGAAGCATAACTAAAATCTGTTCTATTTGATTTCCAGGTGTTTTCACTGATCATGTTTTATATTCAGTTCACTGAAGCAATATATTTCCTCTTGGTACCCCTGCATTTCAGTGTCTCATTCCCTAGCTTACATTTCCTAGGTGACTGGTGGAAGCAATTTTACAAAACCCAAAAGAATTGATTTCATAGCAGTAAACATTATTTTATGTATACGAAGAGATCAGCAGAACCATCAAGCAGGCAGAAAACAAAAAAATAAAACCATCTTTTATTTTGTAGACACGTGTTTTACATTATAATATTCAAGTTTCTAATTATGATGATATTAAAAAAGAAATAGAGTGGAGCATACTGATAAAATAGAAGTCATTACATGTTTAAAACATCACTTTTCCTATTTTCTATTGTTAAATGTTCATGTTAAAATTTCACTTAAAAGACATGTAAAACAAAGATTTAAACAAGCCAGGCATCCATCTCTGTCCTACAAAAGAGGTGTCTACAAGAATTTACGACCATATCTCTTTACTAATTAGGGAACACTTAGAGACACTACCTTCCTGAAAACAAGGATTAGAGCTGGATGAATACACCCTTTTCACAAACCTTCCTCACGTCTCTGTTGGGTCATCATAAACTGTCTAAGGCAATATTATTTAGGTTGCCACTTGGGCATTATGGCTTTCCAATATGAAAAATACTTGATAGAAAACTTACCACATGCCATTAATTATGGGTCCTAAAATAGGAATTTCAGCATTTACCTAATTACAAACGAAAGATAAGCACATAAACAAAAAAAGATGATCCTTTTCAATAAAACCAACTTCCCATGAGAATCTGTAATATTTAAAGTTCAATCATTTATAGGGAACCTCCTGATATATAGATGTTAGCAAAATGAGTCAGTAGAGGAACAGAATGTTAGCTTTTAAGTTTCAAAATCTTCATTAGGCCATAGAATTTACTCTAAGATTTCTCAATTGTAAGAAAAGACCAAATTTCTCAGCACAGTAGCAATAGGAGCAAATGTCTTCCACCCTGACCTTGGGGCTGTGTTCCTTCCCCTCGGCACTACGTGAGAATATCGGAAAAAGTACACAGTGATATAGCAGCTGACCATCTTCTCTCATCTCTGCGAAATGACAGGTTGTGGTTACCATCTAACAAGCCCACCGTGTTTCATTAACCATGCAGGACAGCCAGGGCTCCTCCTGAAGCTGGACTGCTGTCCTCCTTCTAGCCTAGGTGACTCAAACAGGGTAGGCAGAAGTGAGACCTATTTTGAGGTCACCACTCCTAAGCTCGTTGCTGCTGAAAAATAAGCCAAGAAATTTATATCCTTGCTCCTCTGCAAAAAAAATTAATGGCACCTTGTAGTGAACATCTCATTGCTGTACATAATTCCTTCAATAACTGACTTTTTTTGAAATTTAAAAATATCTAGGCATAACCCAGAACAGTACTGCAGTATTCAGAGCTGCTTTCAACAAGGGACACCTGCAATATCTAATTTTCACACAATTTAAGAATTTTACTGTACGATTGAATAACCTGGGACAAACACCTGCATTTTCTCATCCGAAATGTATGTCACACTGTTCAGCACGCCCTTCCCACCTTGCTCATTGGCAGACTCATAAAGTTCCTCCCCACTAAGTCTTCTGCATCTCCCCCAAGGACTGTTCTTTTTCCTACGCTGCACTTCCCCTTGTGTGGTATATCTATCATATAGCACTCATCAAATTGTACCTGCAGTTTTTGTGCATTTACCTCCCCAGTAGAGGGCACATTTCTTTTCCTTTTTCTGTTCCCAGCAATATCGTATATAAGTGCTCATGAAACATTTTCAATGAATATAAATATTGAAAAATAACAATGTATCTTCCTGTAGTAATTGTTTAAGAAGTAAACTTTTATAAAATTATGATTTATTTAGTCTGGGTTTGCCCACCACGCATATCTCCATGAATAGGAAAATCTATTCTCTTAACTGGAAAAATCAACTTGGCTTTACTGAATCTCATATTCAAGATACTAATACCAGTTTTACATCCCCTCATAATTGATATACTTAATAAAGGAAAAACTTTAAAATCAAAAGTAAGATTTTTAAAAAACCTCCTCTCTCCTCACCTACCCCTTCTACAGATTACTTGGAATAGTTTAAAACTGTAATACCGTGCCATGTTTTGGAATTTTCTTGTTGCACGTAACATTTTGAGAATCCTTTATCAACTTATCACAATTAAAAATTATTTTATCACTGCTTTAAGACATACTGGCTTCCACTAATTATTATACATTGTCCTTCCATTTACTGAGATTTGTTATACTTCTCTTTTGGCTACTATACTTCAAGTAATTCCCCAGAAAAGACAAACAGGTACTTTCTTACTTAGCCTTGCTTGTTAAAAAATAAAAGTCTTTGTTTAGCCCTCTTGCATAAATGATATTTTGGCTCATATGGGACCCTTAAATTGCAGTCTTTTTTTTACAAGATTAATCAACATAGTTGTACTGCACTACTTTATAGTTTTGCAAGTGAGAAATGTATATGATGCTCTTTTCTTTACAAACAAGCCATTTTATAATGCAAAAGTATAGCATTTTCTCTTTACCATTAAAGTACAGATTTTACCCAGATATGTCTACACATTTAACATATATGTGAATTTACATAGGTAAGTATGTAATTTAAAATTTTATTCTACTCAGTCCTTGACATACACTTTAAATTTGATAATTTGAGTTTTTCTTTACTTCAAGTGAGTTTTCTTCTATTATCTTTTTGAATATGGTCCCCCTTTTCAGTTCAACAGTTACTCTTGTTTTCCAAATATCAGGTTTTCTTTCTCTATTATTTCATTCCATTTGTTGGTGTTTTTGATTAATGTTCTTTCCTTTGTTCTTCCAGATCACTTACTTTTCCAACAATCACTAGACAAATCACCGTATCTGTTTTAAAACGTTGGTCTATTTTGATCATTCCTTCAAAATAGCTCTTTGACTCACATGGACTCTCAAGCCTATTCATATCAGCTGGTGTGGGTTCTCTCATCACATTTGAAAACTGGCCTGTTTGGAATAGTGGTGATGAGCAAGCGTGAGTAATAAACAGTTTCTTCACTGGACAGATTGGCAAGTTTCTCCTAGGGCATGATAATTAACTGGACACAGATAGCTTCTTTCCAAAGTAAGAGGACCTACTGGAGCTCAGGTAGTCAGTGCAAAAATACCTTTATTCTATCACTTTTTTCCCTATTATTCATTCAAAATTTTAAAAGTTGTATTTGTATTCCTTTTGTGTAAGTGTTAAATAATCCTCCTTTCAGATCATAACATTGACTCTACAGGGAGTTATACTGGTCCTGCAGAGAGTTCATTGAACTTTGTCCTATCCTTATCAATGTGCTCCAGTCTTGGTATTTTCCACGACCAACATTTATACATTCCAAAAAAATGTATAAAGGGTGTCTGTAGATTCTGTTACATTTGGAAATAAAATGCATTTTAATAAACACTGGCTTTATAATTATTCAAAGTTGTGTATACATTTTTTGGACATCCTATGTGTCTACCTTATACACTTCATGAAATACACTAAGCCTCCAAGTCAAACTTCCTTACCTTGCTATGCTTGCTCTAATTCATTCCATTAAAATATGTGAGATTACTTTTCTCCAATTCTGATATCATCAAGTTATTTTATCACCCCTCCAGAAAAAAAATCTTTAGAGCATGCCTAATTTCTACTTTACCAAGGATGATCACCTTTGTTTCACTTTTAAGAGCCCACTCTACAACATCAGAGTGGTCCACAGGGTGGCCAACCAGTTTGGGAAACTCCTCCATGGGATTTACAAAATTTGGATGTACAAAGTCCTGGTCTTTGGCAACAGGTACAGAGGTTGCAGGGAAGTACAAACTCAATGCAGCAGTCCAAAATATATATATTTTGGTATTTTAGCCATATATATATGGCTAAAAGCAATACTGGTTTCACTGTCTGATAGATACAGCACAGATTATCTGCCTCCTGCAGTTGGTTTCTTTCCCTGGGCACTAAGGTTAGCAACCATGATTTGCAGTTCACCATCGTGAATCATCCACTATTGCATTACTCCCAGCGATGAGACTTAAGTTCACTGTAGGTGCATTGTCAGTGTCAAAGTTCATCTCTGACTTTCTCTGTGAATTCACTGTTGTGCTTTGTATCAAGATACTACTAATTTAATTTTTAACATTGTGAATATTATGATAGGCTTTCCAAGAGTTCAGATAATGAAAATGAGAATGACAACAGCAATGCCCTCATGACCCAGACATCACCAAAAATGGAGGCTAAATGGAAGGCCACATACAACTGGATTAGGGAAATAACCAAAACAGATTATACTGCAAAATATGCAGAAAAGAATTTGGGATTGGGTATACTGGAGATGTGAAAGGCAAATATTGCCAAACCAATTAAAAGTATTTTTGTCTCCCCAAAATACACCAATAATAGCGGCTATTGGATTAGACTGGACATACTATATAGAACACATATTATGGCATTGTTTCCTTGGTTGTTTAATGAAAATGAGTAAAGTTACATACCATGATTCAGTAGTTGCAACTAAAATGCCTTATGGATAGATAAGAGAAGTGCTTGCCCCTTACAATGTAGAGCTGACTCTGTAAGCACATAACAGCAATCACACTTTTTACAGCGTATCCAGTGACATGCCAAATCACAGTAACAAAAATCATTCTTCCTATTAGGTACTTCTATTTGAGAGAGAGAATTAGGTAATTGACTGTATTTTCAAATCTTCTATATCGTTTCTGATTTTGATTTGTTCTATCAATTACTGAGAATGATATGTTAAAATGTATCATATGATTACAAATTTGTCTTTTTTCCTTTCCATTTCATCAATGTTTGTTTTACATATTCAGAAGCTACTACTAAGTGTATAGGCTTAGTACTTTTATATTTTCCTGATGTGTATCAATATTAGATATTCTTTATTTATAATAATGCTCTTGACTTAAAATCTACTTTGGGTGCTATAATTATAAATATCTCAACTTTCTTTTAACATCTGCATAGTGTTCTTTTTCCATCCTTGGCATGCAACCTTTTGTGCCATTATAATTTAAGGTGTATTTCTTATAAGTAGTACATAGGTGGGTTTTGTTTTATTACATAGTCTGACAAACTCTGAGTTTTAATTGGGACATTTAGTTTTTTTTGTTAAACAAATTACCCTTACCTTTACAATTATGTTTACTATTTTAATCTTGGTTTCCATCTGACCCATGTTTTTCATGTTTCTTTTTCTCTCCTTTATTATCTTCTTTGGGATTATTAAAGTATATTCTATTACACCAATAACTCTATTAGTTCCTAAATGTACACTGTTTAGCATATTTATCTTAGAAATTCTAACTTGTTTTCCTGACTTATAAATAATATAATTACTTTTATCACTTCCCCAGTAGAGCCTAGAACATGCTGAATCCACTACCCACTTCTAGGCATTAGGGTTATTTTTGCCACGCACTTAAATTATATATACACTTCAACCCTTAGAAGACATTATTATTATTGCTATGAATAGACTACATTAAGTTACTATGTTAATATTTGCCAATACATATTTATGCCTTCTGATTGCTCCTCATTTCCTTCCTACATTTCTGTGTTTATGTTATATTATTTTCCATTTCCCTGAAGAACTCTGTTTACTATTTTTTCCAATACACATCTGCAAGGAATTTATTCTTTCAGTTTTTGTCTAGAATATGTTTATTTTCACTTTACATTTTGAAGGGTATTAATCTGGGTATAAAATTCTACATTGGCATTTTTTTCCAGAGCTTTAATGATATCATTACTCTCTTCTGGCTTCCATTATTTCTATTGAGAATGCAGCAGCCAATCTTATTGTTGTTCTTTGACAACCTTTTCCTTAGCCTGTTTTTAAGATTTTTCTCCTTATCTCTGAAGTCCATCACTTCACTAGATTGTGACTACGTGTGGTTTTTCAATTATTTATCCTGCTTGGAGTTCTTAGAACTTCATGAATTTGTGATTTGAAAGTCTTCCATCAGTGTTAGTAAAATCTTGGCTTATTATCTCTTCAACTTTTGCTTCTGTCCCACTTAATTCATTTCAGGGATTCCAACTATACACACATTGGGCTGTTTAAATCCTACCTGTCTCTTTAGCTATGTTTTATTCCTTCAAAATTCCTTGTTATGCCTTTGATTGTTTTAAAATTTATTGTCAACCTGTTATCTAGTTTACTAATCCTGTCTTCTGCTGCGAAATCCATTTAATAAGTTGGTAATTTCATATATCTTGTCCTTTGGTTCTAGAATTTCTATTTTATTTTTTTACAGAGATTTCAATTTTCAATTGAAATGCTTAATCTGATTGTTCATTTCCTCTATTTTGTATATTTTAATCATAGCTATTAAAGAGTCCTTGTCCATCTAACTCCAACATTTGGATCAACTTTGAGCTGGTTTATATAACATGCATATAACATGGTCAGGTGCTCTTACCTTTTTGTGTATCTTGTAATTTTCAACTGAATGCCTGCCATTATGTGTAAAAAAATGATAGAGATTAAATATACTACTCATTCGAAAGAGTACAGCCTTATGGATGTCTGGCAGATGGAAAAGGGGGCTGGTCACTTAATTTAAACAAGTAGCAGTGTAGATGCCAGTTTGTAGCCTCTGGTTCATGTAAAGGAGCTATAAAGTCCATCCTGCTTTTCTGAGCCTTTTTTTTGTTTTTAATCTCTTAACCTCTATAGCTTCTTAGGTTCTGAATTTGCTACTGGACGTTTGCTTGGTTCCCCCTCCCCTCAACATCACCACCCAAAATTGGCTGGTTTTTCTGCATCCCAGCAGTGACCTTATATGAGTATAAAGCTAGAATTTTTAGATTTCTGCCTGTAGATAAGTAACAAATGCCTACAGGTAAGTGGTTGCAGAAATCAGTCCTTCTTTCAGGTTTTTTGCTTCCACTGTCTTGGCTACTTTAGTTCTCATTTCTCTAATAGCTCTCTGATGTCTTCAAACAAATGACTCTTCTTTCGTTGTTCTCAAAAGTAGTGCTGGAGTATTGTAAGCAGCTCTATCCCATTTAGCAGCAGTAGCTATAGCCTTTTACTAAACACACACACACACACACACACACACACACACACACACACACACACATTTTGCTCTGGCCAGGTAGCTCAGTTGGTTAGCGCATCATCCTAATAAACTAAGGTTTCGGGTTTGATTCCAGATCAGGACACATACAAGGATCAACTAATAAATGCATAAACAGTGAAACAACAAAGAAGTCTTTCTGTCTTTCTCCCTCTCTGTAAAATCAATAAATAAAAAAAACTAAAAAGACAGACTTGTGTGTGTATGTATGAAAAAAGGGTTCTCAAGAATAAAAAAAAAATCAAGGCTTAGAAAACAGGATGTGGAATATACATCATAAAAACAGATGGAAAAAGAATGAAGAAAGAACTAGATTATGAGACAGTCAATGAATCTAAAAACCACAGATATACCCCATGCAGACCATATGATTTAGCCATAATCTACATAAATATATTAATGCATGCACACACACATATACACATGTTAAACTTGTGATTATCTTTAAGAGTTGAAAAGGTAAGGAATAGAATCTAAATTCAGTTTTACTATATCCAGCATAAATATTTTTACTCATATATTATTACAGTGGAAATAGGTTTTTGGCTTGTTTTACCACCCTTCATCCTTCTTAATTCTTCTGGTAAAATAACCTTTCAAATTTCTTTTGGAAACCACCTGTGTTATTTAGAGTTCTCCAGAGAAACAACCAATAGGGTTCTGACTAAGAAGTCCTATGATCTGCCATCTGCACATTGGGTACCCAGGAAAGCTGATGGTCTAGTTCCATCTGATTCTGAAAGCCTGAGATCCAGGAGAGTCATTGTCATCCCATCCTGAGTCTGAAGGGTAAGAAGTTAGGGAGCTGACAGTGTAGATCCCAGTCTAAGTGCATGAGAAGACCAATGTCCTAGCTCAAACAGTCAAACAAAGAAGGAATGAATTCTTTCTTCCTCTGCCCTTTGTTCCATTCAGGCCCTCAATGGATTGGATGATGCTCACCCATATTGAGGAGGGCAATTTGCTTTGCTGAGTTCACTGGTTCATATATTAATCTCATCTGGAAACACTCTCACAGACACATCCAGAAATAACGTTCAGCCAAATATCTGGGTACCTTGTGACTTAGCCAAACTGACACATACAATTAGCCATAGTACCATCCTCCCATCTAGAGACAGACCTAGATTGTCCTAAGGCAGTCACTACATTTCTTTTTTATTTTTTAAGATTTTAATTGAATTTATTGGGGTGACATTGGTTAATAAATTATATAGATTTCAAGTGTACAATTTTATAACACATCATATGTATATTGTATTGTGCTCACCACTCAAAGTCAAGTCTCCTTCTGTCACCATTTATCCCCCCCTTTGCCCTTCCTCAACCCCTAACCCCCTTTCCCTCTAGTAATCAGCATACTGTTGTCTGTGTCTATGAGTTTTCTTTTTTTTTTTTATTAATCCCTTCACCTTTTTCACCCAGCTCCCCTCTGACAGCTGTCAGTCTGTTCTCTGTATCTCTGTATCTGTTTCTATTTTGTTTGTTAGTTTATTTTGTTCATTAGATTCAAGTCCTCTCCAGGTCCTTCCATGCTGATGCAAAAGGTAAGAGTCCCTTCTTTTTTACAGCCAAGTAGTATTCCATTGTGTGAATGTACTGCAGAATTTTTATTCACTTATCTACTGATGGGCACGAAGGCTGCTTCCAAATCTTGGCTATTGTAAATAATGCTGCAATGAACATAGGGGTGCATATTCTTTCAAATTAGTATTTTGGGTTTCTTTGGATATATTCACAGAGTGGGTCATTAGGCAGCTCCATTTTAAATTTTTTGAGAAATCTCCATACTGTTTTCTACAGTGGCTGCACAAGGGTTCCCTTTTCTCCACATCTTCAACAACACTTGTTTGTTTATTTATTGGTGATAGCCATTCTGACAGGTGTGAGGTGAAATCTCATTGTGGTTTTAATTTGCATTTATCTGATGATTAGTGATGTTGAACATCTTCTCCTATGTCTATTGGACATCTGTATTTCCTCTTTGAAGAAATGTCTATTCAGGTCCTTTGCCCATTTTTAAACTGGGTTGTTTGTTTTTTTGGGTTTTTTTTCCATACAAAGTATTGGTAATTTATTTCCCTCTAGCCATGGGCTCAGTACATAGATGGCTTCTCTTTACCCTTTGGGTTGACAATTTTCTCCAGGTTGCTGCTGATGATATGATAAAGCTCAGCATAGAAAGCCCTCAGGTTCAGCACCATGGCCCTGAGCTCCCCACAGGCTGCCTCATCTCGCTCATGCACCAGGGCCCGGTAATCCATTACGTGTGTCTCCTTAGAGGCCTTGGCCACAGCATCCCCGCATTCTGAGAAGTACTTGGAAATGGCTGTCTGGAAGGCTTCTACTTTGGTCTTGACCGCATTCGCCCTCTCCAACACCTTCTCCTGGATTGCCACCCTAAAGTCATTTCCATCCTCAATCTTAAGGATCAGGTGCTGGATCCACGTGATCACCAGAACACATTTTTCTTTGAGAGTCCAGACTTCTGGCTTAACCAGGGCAAGCAGGGCCAGGAGCTTCTCATTCCCAGGAAGAAAGCCACACTTAGGGACTTCTTTCTTCTCCTGCTTATCTGTTTCCATCTCATCTTTGGGAGGGGGGTCTGGAATAGGGATGTCCAGTGGGGCTCGGAGAGAGGTCAGGTAAGCCATGTTGAGAGAGTCCTCTTGCAAGAGCGGATTCAGGTGTATGATTTTCTGGGTCAAGAATCTGTAGAGGAACTCCTCAGCCTCCTGGAAAAGATTTTGCCTGAAGACATCCACCTGTTTGCGGGCTTCTTTGCTCAAGCACACCCCAGAAGGCTTGGCCATGCTGCTCCAGTTGCTAGATCTTGGGTCTTGTTTTTTTGATGTTTAATTTAATAAGTTCTTTATATATTTTGGAGATGAGCCCCTTATCCGATATATCTTCGGTGAATATATTTTCCCATACAGTGGATTCCCATTTCATTTTGTTGATGGTTTCCTTTGCTGTGCAAAAGCTTTTTAGTTTGATGTAGTCTCATTTGTTTATTTTTTCTTTTGTTTCCCTTGCCCTAGAAGATATATCAGAAAAAAATATTGCTACGAGAAATTTCTGAGATTTCACTGCCTATGTTTTCTTCTAGGATTTTTATGGTTTCGAGTCTTACACTTAATTCTTTAATAAATTTTGAGTCACTATATTTCATTCCTTTGGCCACAGCAATTATTCAGAGATAAGTGAATAAGCACATAACCCTTAGTAGTTTAATCCAACTTAACAAGACCCAATTCCGATATTTCTATTTTTGATAATTTCTTTTTTCCCTCAAGACTTCAACTGGGAAGCATGTAAGCTAAAGCTTCTACTTCTATATAACTTAAAAACTTAAGCAAATACATAGAGGAAAACAAACAAGATCCAGAAATAGAACAAAACATTTGAGTCATAAGTAAGACTCTTAGAGTTAAAAAGAAATGAACTACTGCTACACACAACATGGATAAATCTCAAAATCAACATGCTGAAAAAAGCCAGACACAAAAAAATACATATTATATGATCCCATTAATATAACATTCACTATACATTTATAGTGACAAAAAGCAGATCAGGGGTTACATGGTAGAGGGATGAATAGTTGGAAAGCAGGACAATCTTTTGGTGGGGTGATTGAAATGCTCTGTATCTTTATTATGGTGGATACATCTGTCAAAATGAATTAAACTGTACACCTACGATGGGTACATTATTGCATCTAAATTATACCTCAATAAAGCTGACTGAAATAAAAGTTAACAAATGAACAAAAAGTACTCTCTGAAAGTTAGCCCTATCCTTAACCTTTTAGTTATATGAGTAAGTTTTATTTTTGCTTTGGCAATTTTGGGTGTGGTGTTCTGACCCTTGAATCAAGCAAACCCTATCTGATACAATTACATTAGGTTCACAAAACTTACTACGGTAATTAAATGTATGAATACATTTTTGAAAGATAGTCAAAAATGGTTGAACAAAAAGGCTTACAGATTTAATGACTCAGCTTTCTTGAGAAACAAAACAAAACATGATTTGCTGATAATGCTGATTAACTCAAGTTTTATTTTTATCTTTTCTAAGAAGACAGTCTATCAATGTTTCTTAAGCTATTACACTTTTTAGGAACTGTTATTTAGTGATTTTCCTGATCACTGATTAGAAGTAAGCATGAAATAATATACATATAATTCTCTAAATAACGCTATCATACATTTGCACAGTTATAAGCCACATCTTTGGCTTCCTCTCTGTTTGGCTCAATTGTCTTATGATTTCAATCTTAACTCTAGTTTTCAGAACATCTTTTTGATCTTAAAGTTGTCCCATTTTCCCCTTATAATTATACAGAAAAATATTAGTTTTATAGAAACATAAAATTTATTCATTTATTTTTTTTGTCATCCTCACCCAAGGGAACCTGCAACCCAAGTACATGCCCTTGACTGGGAATTGAACCCTTGGTGCACGTGCAACGCTCTAACCACTGACCCACACCCAGCCAGGTAAGAAATATGAAACTTAAATACGTAATAGTTCAAGATTCAGAAAATCTACTGTATATGCATACAGAACTATGGTCTTATAAATAGGGAAGTTGAAAGTGTGCTTGAGACACATATATTAACTTTTTGTAAAGGAATTATAAATCTTACATAACACAGTAAAGTTACTATACATGATCTATGCTGAAACTTAGGCTACAGATATATACTACTCACTAATGAGAATTATCACCAGGACAAAATTGACACACCCAATAGAAATCTTATATCACATTTCATGATGTAAGTTAAGCAATTTGAGTTTCTGGAAACAAATGTGCTAGCAGAACTAAGAGAATGTTTTTTCCCCTCTTACTTCCTCTTCAGTAGTCACAGAAAAGAATAAAAATAGAAGACTTTAAATAAAATTATTCTTTTTCTCAGTGGTTTGATTTGATTTATGATAACCTATACACAACATAGTAATATTATAAATCCTCGTTAAACTATTTTAGCTATTTGTCATATAACTTATGCCACTTAAAATAATTCTACTGCATTTCCTATGTTGAAAACACTTTTTACTTAAAAAATTTTTTTTAATCAATTTTATTATTATTTAAAAAAAACACACACACTTACATTTAAATAATCCCAATAACACTCAAGCCTGGAAGGACTGCAATCTTTTTAAAGAACTTAATAGTCTAAAAAGTCTGAAACATTGCTGATTCAGCTCACAATATCAGTCCTCTTCAAGCAGCAACACAATCACTAGCAAACATCTTATGGCCACATTTTAGAGGTATTGGAGATTCACTGAGCAATGAGCCCAGCCCTGCCCTCCAGGAGCTTACAGTGTAGCTGGAGAGAAATGCAATATCCAGAACAGACACAAAGTCCATACATCTATCACAACAGCAGCAATTATTGGCATAAATCATCACATGTTTTTAACAAATGAGCCGTAGGAATATTTTGGCAAATACACACTACATCAAGTTCCAACCTGACATATTGTTCTCAAGTTCTCATTATCTTCCAGGTGATATACATTGTTATTATATATAATTCCTTTAGGACACTGTCTGCAGCTGAGCATTATCCATCTAGATGGATGCCAACACCAAAATGATTTTATTTTTGAAGTGCAATAACATTTTTTTGTAGCCTTTATATAATACTATTAGTTGAATCTGTTTTTGAAAAATAATATAGTAGGCATATTATAAATTTGCTTCTGTAAATGAGATAATTATAGTTTGTATTTCAAATCTATTGAGGTGCTGGGTTTAGGACTCTGACATGTGTAGCTACATAGACTATGAAGTCCATTGTTAAAATAGTATTCATAGTTAAAGCTGGTAAAAATCAATGACTGCTTTTTGTTCAATACCTAAAATGGTAATTAGTACTAACTAAGCATTTAATATTTTGAGTTAGTGGTTTTGTGATAGACTAGATTAACAACTATCTGAACAACTATCTAAAGAATTAACATCTAAAGAAAATCAGAAGTAGAATTGGGGTTCTTAATGTAGGGCACATAGATGGGCTTGGGAGGGGAATAAACTTCTTGAAACTATATGCAGATTTCTGTGTATGTGTGTTTTTCTAGGGAGAAATTTCAAAATTTGCATTGGTTTCTCAAAAGGGTTTCAAAACACAAAGTGTTAAAAATCAGTTTTATGAAGAAATAAAGAATACCAATCTCTTATCAAAAGACAATTATTTCTTTTACACATCGAGGCTTGGAATTAACTGTAACCTCGTGGAAATGACTTGTACTATAATCAAGAATTGAATGTAAAAGAAATGCATTACAGAACATAAGATATCTGTCTTCTGTCTATAATAAAGAATTAACAGGTCTGAAAACAAAAAATATATAAACAAAAAAATTAAATGTTATTAAACTAAAGTGTCATAGCTAGTAATATCTCAATTTTTAAAATAATAAAGTTTAATTACTATGTAGGTTTCATTTGACTATTATAATAAGAAATGTAGAAAATAATTATTTCAAAAGTACATGCCTATAAATTGGAAACAGTGACCACTAAGCAATGATAGGTAAATTGAAACATCAACCTATATCCAAACTACTAAAGAAGACATGAATTAGCCTAAAGGGAAAATTACATTTGTAGATTTATAAAAATGCTTTTAAAAATTCCTATAAAGCAAAAAATAGAAATATAAAAAGGATTTAGAAATTCCTACCAGAGGATAGTAAATTAACAAAATAATATAATAATTGTCAGGCCAGGTTCATTTCTTTCCAAAAAGGTATTCAAATTTTTTCCTTTTATTTTTTCACAAACTTCTTTAAATTATGAATTAAAAATACATTTGTACAATAAAACACTTTTCACCATTTTTTTCTAGTTAGTGAACAAAAAGCAACACACACATACATAAATAAATGGCTTTGTTATATTATAATCCATAGATTGCAAAAGTCATGCATAATCTTATGCATACATGTAAGTATATGAAGAGATAAAATGTATAAGAGAAGTAAATGCTTGCGACAGAAAACTGAAGTATAAAATTTAGTTCTTTTTCTGTATTGTAAAGAACCCAGCCATCATGAAGGCTTGTGCCATTCTTAGGCCACTTTCAGGCAGACTCTGAAAAGCTGGAAAGTAAACACAGGTGTTTTAAAACCAGGACTGCTGTCACGGACAACCACAAACACCCTTAACTCTGAGTGGCAACGCCTCTTTCCTGCCCTCTGTTTTTAAAGCAATGCTCGAAAAGAAAATGTCAAATGTTTCACCTTTCAACACCTCAAAATAAGTAAGAGCTTAAAGTATTGTTTCCCAAATCTCTAGCAAATAGATAATTTTTTCACTACTTTTAAATGAGGCCAATTAAATACTAATTGTATAAAATAAAAAAGTAGAATTTCTGAAAAGATTACCCCCCCAACTTAATCCCCCGTTCCACCATATTTTTTAGCCTTTTCTTTAATTTCTAAGAGCAAAATCTTTTGTTTAACCACATTTAGGTAGTTTATTCTGTCATGGAATTTTTACAGAAAGTATCTGATCTGTTCCTATAAGTTTTAACACACAAATCAGAAATAAACAAGAATTAAAAAAAAAGAGAGAGAGAGATAGTCAAGTACCGTTGGTTACCATGCAAGGAAAGATTTAGACTTAGAAAAATTCAAAACTTGAAAATATGAAATTCTTTTAGAAAATTGTGTCCTAATGGACTTAAATAAGGGTAGAAATTGTTTACAGAGAAAGCAAAAGCAAAATAACTTCCAAACTACTCTAGGCATGGAACTCATATTCATAAATGGCATTAATTTTCTAAGACTGAAATCATTTAGTTCCTATAATTGTATACGACAGCACCTCACCAAAGCAAGGATAAAATTCATTAACAATTGAGCTACTATCTAACTAGTGAATATAAAAACTAAAGTAAATGAATTTTTATAATTTACTTTAATTTTTAATATTTTACCATAATCACCAAGAAACAGGTGCTACTTAAATTAATCTTGGAGGTTATTTTGGAAGCTTTAGGCTTGTGCTCAGAATTCTACATATATTCCTTTATGCAATTCCTATAAGAACTGCTCTATGAAATTTTATGTATTTGATTATTCACAATAAAGTCACAGTAGTTTCTCACTGCTCCGTTTTTTTTTTTTAAATAGAGAGAAATATTTGCCTTTAAAAATAAGAAAATGATAAAATGAAAATTAATCATTAGGTATAAAAGTTATGAGTAAATAACATTTTTATATTCATATCTATATTTTTTAATTTCCTCAGATATTTGACATTAATATCTACATTTTTCAAATTTCCTCAGATATTTTGTAATTTGCTCTTGTTTTTCCTTTTTTCAAAATGTAAAAGACTAATATCAGAGTTGCATGGTATTTGGCTAATCAGTGGCAATCAACTGTAAATGAGAGAAAAGCAGATAAATTTTTCCATTTTGTTCAGATCCACCCATGCATTGCTTCATCTCACATGTGAAGGACATTATATAGTATTAGGAGACAAAATACTACGTTAAGTTGTGACATAAACCAACAAAGTAGAGAAATTTAGAATTAAGTTTGACAGTTCTTAACCGAGTCCACTGTACTTTGGTATTACAACACATACATGATACCTACAGGCACAAAGGAGCAAGGAAAGGGCAGTGTGTCAGCCTTAGAAGTTAATTTCCTTGCTTTTGTTGGTTTATATTACCATCTGATATTACGTAAACAATCCGTTTCTAGGCAATTTATTTTTTCCTCTAACATGATGAGCTGAGTTTGTTTGGACGCTAAATATCTTGCAGCATATAATGATCCAGGTTAACCGTCACAGCAACCAAAGCCCATTAAGGAATGCCATTTAAAAATTAAATTAGAAAAAAATATACACTATACCATATATTTTACAACCTCTCAAAAAGTGAAAGTAATTGACACAACAGAATTTATTAAAAAATAAATGGTTTACCTTAGAATTTTTAGGGCTTATTAGTAATTCTTTCTTGGTCTTTCTAAAAGTAATTACCTAAAAAGTTATGGATCTAGATTAAAAAACTGATAGAAGTAACTAGCAAAAGTTAGACTGAAACAACTATTTAGAGTAATAAGTGAATTTTTTAAGAGGCACTCCAGAGTTAAACACCTATCATCATATAATGAAACAATAATATAGTGGACAAATGTACGTTTTGATTACTGTGATTATGACTTAATTTCACTATCCTCTTATTCTAGTAAAAACACACAGTCATTCTAGTATTTAAAAAGAATAATTTATGTAATAATATTCAATTTTAAGATTTGGCACTTTTAGAAAGAAGGACAGAAATGCTCAGATATCTTCAGAGTAAAATGCACAAAAATGATTCAGGACTTCAAATAGCAAGTATTAAAAGGAAGTGAAGATTTAACTAAATGGTCCTAAACTACAAATAATACTGGAAACAAGATACTGGATTGGAAATGCTTCCATGGAATATATAAAACTACACAGTATGATTTTGTGAAATTACTAAGTAGAAATACAAGAGAACATAAATATCATTCAGATACCATTGTGGTTGTATAAGATTTGAGTTAATATTTTCTAAAGAAAGGGTTACAAGTTATTAAAACTCTGAGGCTGCTATTTATTTCTAAAAATGCTCAAAGAATTTTCAAGACTTTGAAATATATTCTAAAATATATATTTAATATAAATACATGAGAATAAAAATATTAGTGATATGCTTTTTGTATTGAACTTAAAGTATCAAAAAATAAATTATAGGATGTTTTAAAATGTGTCTATGAGTCACTAGGCAAGAGCGACTTTTCAAGATGCCTATTTTTGTTTCAGTTAAAATTAAAATCCATGCTGTCTAATCCTTGGAGTCAATTTGTAATTAAGGGGATTTGATGAGAGACCAGGCGCTGAATTAATGATAAAATTTAATATCTGTTTTAATGCATCAACATAACAGAAAAACTAACCAACACTGAACAACACGATAAAGTCATTTTGGTATAGAGGGCAAAGTATAGCAATGTCAATTTGTGAATATTAGCTTCTTTAAAAATAATAAATGTACATGCTAAAGTTCTGTAGATGCATTGCTAAAAACTGTGCATCTGAAAAAACACTCATGTCTAAAATGCTACTAGAATATTGCTTGGTACATAAAACTACACTGTTAAAAGCAGTTACTTTTATTGAGAATTTTATGTAATCTCTAATGAAGGACTTAACTGTTTTCCATCATCATATCTCAAATCAGAAACATTTTTACTTGTAGCCTAAGTAAATCAATTGAGTTTGATAATCTAAACTTTGTTCTCTAAAATATATGTATTTTAGTTTAGAAATAACGTGTGAATTAAAAAAAATCATCAAATTAAATTTCATAGTATTTTAAAGAACGATCTGGATTTTGCCCTACACTTTTCTCAGGATTACTACACCGCAGTTCACCAGAGAATTTAATATATCACTCCAAATCACTACAATCTTGTGTAGAATTTGCTTACTGTAAATGTTAAAAATGAAAGAGAGTGATTTCATTTGGCCAGCATTCTTTATGTAGCCTTATCCAGCTTACCCCCAAAATACCAAGAAATCACTTTAAAAAGACATAAAACTGATAAGCCCACCAAAATACTGACAGCCCAACACTGAAATCAAGTAGAAAAGTAACCAGAACTAAAATTAAAAAGCACAATTAAAAAAAAACAAATTATTTTCAGAAACAAAAATTCCAGAGGCATACATATATTGTTCCTATTTTATTTCCAAACACCAAGTCTGTCAGCAAGTTTTCAAATTCAGTGTAAGACAGTCCAATTCATTTGGCTTTGGGGTCAGGCTCAGATTTATTATTTTGAAACATCTTTTGATGATTCTAACGCATGTCTCTGTTAAGGACCAATAACCTGTACTCATTACCTAATAATCAATCAAGTGGGCCTCTATTCTTTTTAAAGGTATCCAGAGTGTTGTTTTCAACAATGTATCATGAATATCTGCTCTTCTACGTCTTCTTGGCCACTGTAATATCCAAAATCAGTAGATTAGGAAAAAAGGGGAGGAGATAATGTGATGAGAGCTGAAGGCAAGAGGAAAGTACTATTGATGTGAGCAGAAATAGGAAAGACCTGGGAGGAAGTCCTGGGAGCAATGAGAGTTTCTAATGTATTCCATTTCTTTTCAGTCCAGACAAGAGGACTGTGGCCAAACTGAAGACAGGATAAGTGGGTATCACATGAACAAAGCAAGTAGGGCAATAGGTCATGTAGGGCATTTTAGTCAGAAGAGATAGATACCAGGTCCAAAGACAAGGTGATACAAAGACTGAGAAAAGGTTTCAGAATCTATCTAAAACCAGTACACATAGTGCAGTGGGTATGGCTCAGTGGACTGAGCATTGTCCCATGGGCTGAGAGGTCCTGGTTCGATTCCCAGTCAGGGCACATGCCTGGGTTGTGGGCTTGATCCCCAGTGAGGGGCGTATAGGCGGCAGCCTATCGATGTTTCTGTCTCACATGGATGTTTCTATCTCTCTCTCTAAAAAATCAATAAAAAAATATCTTTAAAACCAGCTGACATAAAGATAAATCTGTCTGGTGTGCTTAAAATTCCGTGTCCTACTGAAAGTTTATGCCTTCATTCAAGTATTTATTTTGATTCATTTTTTGGTATATTACAAAATGTTTAAGAAAGGAAAGAATGTAATGTGATCTTATATTTCTATCATTATATATTAAACTAAAAATCTCAAACTCCTAAAATAATACTATGAAACTAAAAATTAGAAAAATATTAGTAACTAATGTTAAGAGAAATTAAATGTAAGTATTTACAAGTACTACAATGGTGTTTTGCCACTGACAATCTCCACAGAAGTTTCCCACAGTAATTCAGTATTCCTTCCACTTAAGAAGTTATAGTTCACAGTTGTTTCATCTGAACTTCATCAGTTTTTACTGTGTCTTGATGGACTTGAACTTAAACAGGCTTTGATTATTTGACTATACCTGGTACTATAATCCACAGAGCCACCCTACAGCGTAATTAATTGTTCATTTCAGAGAGCCTATAATGAATGCTGCTATAGCAATTCCCCATCTGGTATGCAAAGACTGTAAACCTGGTCTAGCTGAGAGTCTTGTTTGTACAGAAAGATTCTCTGAAGAAAAAATTTACTATATGGAAAACGAAGTCTGGCATGGGAACAGAATGCTATTAGGAAAAAGGGCCGGATCTCCATTTCCCATGCTCAGAATTTGTGCTTTTCAATATACTGGCTCCAACTTTTCCAAATGGCTCCTTCATAATTACAGATTGCACATGGCCAATAGCAGACTACCTGGCCCTGAGCCTACCTCAGGATAGTTCTGTTCAGCATTCAAAGCTTACTGGCCCTTATCTTCTTAGTTTCCCAATTCCAAATTATTAAATTATTACCTGATTTACCATTCTCTTTGAACCAGGTCATAGAGGTTGGTACTAGCTAGCTTTGGGTTAGATAGCCACACATCAGCTTACTTATAAAAGGAGAATGGTTGACGGAAGATTTGACTTTGGGTGATGGGCACACAATGCAATATACAGATGATATACCATAGAATTGTACACTGGAAAGCTATATAATTTTATTAACCAATTTCACCCCAATACATTTAATTAAAACAGGAGAATAGTTGAAAAAATGTTTGCGATAATCTCCATTCTTTAAAATAAATCATCAATTTACATTCACAATGTTACTCTAACCCCTACACTTTTAATTCATAACTGAGTTCCTCAAATAATAATCTACATTTTTACCACTTCTAAACTTTCCATTTACTCTACAGTTTACTAGATTAAAGGCTACCATCACAACCACTTAACTAAAACTACAATGACAAAGCAACCACTGCTCTCCTAATCGCTAAATCAAAAGGACGTGGGGGGATGGGGAGGAGGGTGTCAATGGGGAAAAAAGGAGAAACCTCTGTAACAAAAATAAATTAATAAAAATAAAATAAAATAAAATAAAAATAAATAAATAAATAAATAAATAAATCAAAAGGACGCTTTTGACCTCATTTGACTTCTCTGTAACATTGGACGCTGTGAACCACTGCCATCACGGAATTTTATTCTCTTTTAAATTCTATGATAACATAATCTCTTGGTTATCCCTCTTATCTTCTGATTATTCCTTCTCAGCCTCCTTTGTCAACCACTTACTTTTTTGCACCAATGGTAACACATTAGAGATCACTATTGTTCCATTTATTCCCCTTCTTCCAAATCTGACCTCTGAACACTCCCATACACTTTAATGATTTGAACTACAATCCGTGCAAGATCTGGTATAATTTTGTCCCTTCTCAAACTAATTTCCTGCCACTGTACTCCCCACTATATGATAACATTCACTAAGAAATACATTGGTAAGTTACTCTACTTTTGTTTGGTATGAATGTTTATGTTACCTCAAAATTCATGTTAAAATCCTAACCTGCAAAGACGAAGAGATTAGGAGATAGGGCCTTTGGGGTGCTTAGGTCATCAGTGTGGAGGCCTCAGGAATGGTTTTAGTGTTCTTTAAAACCCAACAGAGATCTTTTTGCCCCTTCCACCATCCAAGGATACAGTAAGAAGGTGCTGGCTGTGAGTCAGGTAGAGGGCCCTTACCACATTGGTGTCTTATCTAGGACTTCCCAGTCTCCAGAACTGTGAGAAACTTGTGTTGTTTATGAGCTACCCAGTCTAGCATTTTTGCTGAAGCAGTCTAAACAACCCAGACAGTAGGACTGATGTACATACCAGAAAAAGCAGACTTAAAGGTATGAAGCTTTAAGCAGTCCAAAGAGGAATAATGATGGAATATATACAGATAACCCACAAAGATATAACAGTCATAAACATTTAAATAATATAATAAAGATGAGTAAAAAAATGTATAAAGAAAGAAATTGCTAGAAATGTGAAAATTATAGAAATGAAGTTATGACAAGAGGCTTAGATATAGGATACTTGAATAATGGGAGAGCTGAATTCAATTGAATGTATATTGAACTCATGCTCTGTGAACAGAGACAGTAATTTGTTTATTTAATCAATGAAACCTTTGAAATGGATTATTTGCTTGGCAAGAAAGAAAACATTAATATATTTTAAAATATAGGAATTTAAATTATATTCTCTAAATTATCCTGGCTCAAACAAACAAACAAATCAAAACAGAAACAAACTGTCTAGGGAAAAAAGTGAACATTTGATTCCCCTCAAACTATGCAATAATTGAAATTATAGTCACAGTAAAATGTGTAGCCTCACAATTTTATTATTTAAAAAGACTGAGATGAGCTAATTAACTTGTAAAAATTAGAACAAAGAAGAGAGTGAAAAGTAAAGAGGAATAAAAAATTTAACAAATTGAAAGGGTAAATAAAGCAAAAAACTAATTATTAAAAGACAATAAAATGGGTAAACCCCAGGAAAGACTGAATAAGAAAAATAGCGAGAAAGGCCCTGGCCAGTTTGGCTCAGCAGTTGGAGTGTTGGCCCGCAGACCAGAGGGACCCGGGTTCGGTTCCCACTAAGGGCACGTACCTTGGTTGCGGTTTGTCCCCAGCACCGGGTGGGGTCGTGTGGGTGGCAGCCAGTCAATGTGTCTCTCTCACATTGATGTTTCTCTCTCTCCCTTCCTCCCTCTCTCCCTCCTGCTCTATCTGAAGATAAATGCAAAAATATCCTTGGGTGAGGATAAAATAAAATAAAAGAGAATGTATGCCATAATACAGATGAGACAGTAATATATAGAAAATAAGAGATATTCAAATAATAAGAGAACTGTCTACAATTCTATGATACCAAATGTGGTACCATAGGAAATCTGACATTAGAGAAAATAGGGTACTTTCCTAACAAAATTTACAGACCAACAAAATTGAGTTAAGAAACAGAAAAACTAGATACACATATTGAAACAATTGAAAGGAATTTTAAAAAACATATTATAAAAAAGCACCAAGAATGTATTATTTTAAAACTGGATTCTATTTAAAACTTCAAGATCATTCCGATTCAATTTAAACTCTTCAAGACCACAGTTAAAGGTAGAAATGTACGTCATTCCTTAAGCTAGTGAAACTGATGCTCATCATTACCAGAGGGAAATGGGGGTGGGAGGAAGCAGGAAAGGGTAAAGGATGCGGGGGGGGGGGCGGTAAATGGTGATGGAAAGAAACATGACTTTAGATGGTGAACACACAATACAATATACAGATGATGTATTGTAGAATTGTACACCTGAAACCTATATAATTTTATTAACCAATGTAACCCCAATAAATTCAATTAAAAAAAATACAGCAGGGACTCATAGGTCTTGATGTCACACCTAAAACAAAGCTACAGTAATCAATATAGTTGTGTACTGGCATAAGGATACACATACGAGATCAATGGAATAGAACTGGGAGTTGAGAACTAAAGTTTCATATTTAGTCAGTTGGCTTTGAGAAGGATATCAAGACAATTAAATGAGGAAAGAAAGTCTTTCCAACAAATGGTACAGAGAAAGATATCAAGACAATTCAATGAAGCAAGAATTGCCTTTTCAACAAATGGTACAGAGACAACTGTATTTAGCTATCCAAATGTAAAAAAAAAAAGCATTAGGACCCCTGCCTAACACAATATCCCTAAATTAATGTAAAATGGTCATGATGTAAATGTTAGAACTAAAACTATAAAAACTCCTAGAAGAAAACACACATGTAAATCTTTGTGACTTGGAGTTAGGCAAATCCTTCTTAGATCAGAACCAAAAGCATGCCATTAAAGGACACCATTATAAAAGTGAAGACAGCCCTGGCTGGTTTGGCTCAGCAGTTAGAGCATCGGCCTGCGGACCATAGAGTCATGGGTTCGATTCTCATCAAGGGCATTTACCTTGGTTGCAGTTTGATCCCCAGCCTGTGCAGGAGACAACCAGTCAATGTATCTCTCACATCAATGTTTCTCTCTCTCTCTCTCCCTCCCTCCCTTCCACTCTATCTGAAAATCAATGGAAAGATCCTCAGGTGAGGATTAAAAATAAATAAAAATAAAAAGTTAAGACAATCCACAGAATGGGAAAATCATTTGATAATCTTATATCTAAGAAGGGACTTATATCTAGAATATGCAAAGAAACTTTTAAAGTTACAATGAAAAGACAAATAACCCAATTTATAAGTGGGAAAAAGATCTGAATAGACATTTCTCCAAAGGAGATGTACAAATGGCCAATAAATGCATGAAAAGATGGTCAAGATTAGTCATTAGGAAAGATTAGTCATTAGTCAGTCATTAGGAAAATGCAAATCAAAACCTTAGCAAGACACCACCTCACACCCACTAGGTTAGCTATAATAAAAATAACAGACAATGCCCAGCTGGGTGTGGTTCAGTGGTTGAGCATCAATCCATGTACCAAGAGATCACTGGTTCAACTCCGGTCAGGGCACATGCCCAGGTTGTGGGCCCAATCCCCAGTGGGGGGCATGCGGGAAGTGGCCAATCGATGTTCTCTCTCATCGATGTTTCTACTCTCTCTCCCTCTCCCTTCCTTTCTCTCTAAAAATCAATAAAGAAAAAAACAAAAAACAAAAAACAAAAACCCAGACAATATTGGCAAGGATGTGGAAAATTTTGACCTTTATACATGGCTGGTGGGAATGTAAAATGGTGCAGCCATTTCTGAAAACAGTATGGCAATTCTTCAAAATGCTAAACATAGAGTTACCATATGGATCCAGCAATTCCACTCTTAGGTGTATAAAACTAAAAAAAAAAACACATATATTCAAACAAAAAATTATACGTAAATGTTCATAACAGTCAAAAAGTGGAAACAACCTAAATGTTCATCAGCTAATAAACTGATAAACAGAATACAAAATATGTATACAATGCATATTATGAATCAACAAAAAGGAATTAAGTACTAATATATGCTATAACATGAATGAACCATATGCTGTATGACTTCATTTATATGAAATATTCAGAATAGGTAAATCTATAGAGATAAAGAGTAGACTAGTGGTTGATTGAGAGAAGGATGTTTAGGGGAATGACGGCTAATGTGTATGGGATATTTCAGGTGGGTGTTGAAAATGTTCTAAAATTACATTGTGGTGATGGTTGAAAACACTGTAAATATACTAAAATGGCACACTTTAAATAACCTAATTTTATGGCATATGAAATATATATATCAATAAAGCTATAAAATTACTGAGGAACAAAGGACCAAGGAAAAGCCAATAAAAACAAATAGAAAAAATATGAGGGAAAAACATGAACAAATACATGTTTATTTATATTCACACAAACACACACATCCTGAACATATGAAAAAAATTTAAACTCACGCTTAGAGAAATACAAAAAACAAACAAACAAAAACTCCCAATACAGTACAAAAAACAAACTCTAGGTCAATTTCATTTATATTTAAGAATGCAAACTTTGAAGACAGACTGCCTCGGTTCAGATCTGACATCCACCCATTATTACTGACCATAACATCAGTTAAGGTCATTAACCCATGTTCCTCAGTTTTGTCATGAGTTAAATTAGGAGTAGCTGTGCCACCTACCTCATAGGGTTACTCTGAGATTTAAATACTCTACTATATGTGAGGCATTAGAACTGCACCTGACACTCAGTAAGTACTATCTGAAGGTAGACTATTATAAATATAATTTAAAAATTAGTGACAGGAAAACAGTGACAAATCAAATCCAACAGTTTATTCAAGGAATTGCTCAATATCAAGAACTCAATAAAATTTGTTATATCCATTAATAAAAACTTAAAATAATTCTAGAAAAAACTACTTAAATATGACAAAACCATGTTTATCAAAATCCAACAGTAGGTAATGCTATGCCTAGGATGCAAAAAGCTGAAACAGCTGGCACTGTATGTTACCAATAAGAAAAGCTGAATAAAGCACAGGGTCATAACTTTTCTCAAGCTCATTAGAGAGCTAAGCTCTCAGGTAAACCACACAGTCTTAATTTCAGGGAAAGACAAGACTCCAAGGAGAAATGGAGATTTGCATTAACTGGCAGGCTCTTTCCCACACAGCTCTACTAGGTGCTCATGGGAAATATCAAGGGCAGGGTAGGAGACCAAAGAGAGCTTCCCTCAGTGATGCACGCATGCAGGGTGTATGAGGAAGGGGACTGGCTGCTGCTATGGAAGGGGAAATATCCCCCAGGCAGACCCCTCTGTGAATACAGCAAAAGTCATGTATAGCTAAGAAAGAGACAGCAAAACCCCCAGAAAACAGGAAAACTACACTGTTTGGGAACCATAGAAACAAGAACTCCCTCTATCCCTGGGTGAGAGGCAGGACATAGACCTGGGTCTAAGATCCTGTACCAATACTATTAGATAGCTTTTATAACTGGAAGAGGGGCAGGAAATTGTCCTATGCAATACCTGCCACAGATACAAGTGAGAGTTTGGCTTCCATGGAAAGAACTCTGAGAAGCCCCACCCCAAAGTCCAAGCACAAAGAGACTGTCTTAAGATTGAAGTAGAGAACTCTTAGTCCTCCAACACTAGACTATAAAACAGAATTCTGCTGGAAGGACGAGTGTAGTGTGAGCATACTCTGAAGTTCAAGCATACAGAGTTAAATGAAAACCAAGGGTGAAGCATGAATACTGAGAACAATCCTCTGGCACCTAGGCTTCCATCTGAGCATAAGGCAACAGCAGCCTGGTACTAGAACAATATAAAACATGATGCATGGGCATAGCAACAACAAAACCCATATCCAGCTCAGCTCCTGTGTGGATCAATTCAATGCTCATTCTACTGGCTTAAAAGAACCATTGTTTTACTCACAATGTCCAGCATTCAACAAAAATTATGTGACACATGAAAAGTAAAAGCAAAACATAGCTGTCAAATGACAAAGTAATCACAAAACCAGACTCAGAGATAACACACATATTGTAACTATCAAACTCAGACTTTAAATTATGAAGGAAAATAGAAAGTCTTATGTTAAATGTCAAACTAATTGGTGCAATGTAGAATACATTCCCACTAAATTATGTGTAAATCCACTATTATAATTTCTAGTCAAGATTAATTAGGCAGGTCTAGGAACTGTGGGAAGAGAAAGGGGATATTATTAGTTTTCTTTATATATCTCAGCACTATTTTTACTGGCTATGATGAACATGTATAATTTTTAAATAAATTCTTATTTTGAAATAATTCAAGGCCCAAAAGAACTTGCAAAAAGTGTTCCTATCTAGCCTCCATTTAACTTCTCCCAGTGATGACATCAAATATGTACCACAACATATTGTCAAAACAAGAAAATTGACATTGATACAATGTCAGATGTAGACCTTATTTGAATTTAATCAGTTTATACATTTTCCCTCCTGCCATCACTTCTTGGTATTTAATTGTATGGCATTTTAAAATTACAAAATCGGAATGCAGAAGTGTTACCATACTACAAAGAAACTTCCTGCTGCTCTTAATAGTCATACCCTGTTCCTCACCCTAATTCCAAAAAACCAATGATCTTTTCTCTACCATAATGATTTTACCACTTCGGAACTTTTATACAAATTTAATCATATAGATACAACCCTTTGAAATGGGCTTTTCTCATCCAGCATAGTGCCCTTGGAAAGCATCTAGGTTGTTGCATGTATCAATCAATTGTTCTTTTTTATTGCTGAGAAATAGTTATTCATTGTGTGGATGTTGATCCATTGACCCACTGAAGGATATTGGGCTTCTTTCTAGTTTGAGGAAATTTCAAGCAATAGCTGCTATGAATATTTTTGTACATGATTTTTGGGGACATACATTTTCATATCTTTGGGATAAGACCCAAGAGTGCAATAGCTGGGTTGTATGGCAGTATATGTTTATAAGAAACTGGCAAATGTTTCACAGAATGGCTGCATCATTTTACATTTTTCCCAGCAGTGTATGAGGCATTCAGTTTTTCCACATTCTATCAACATTTGGTATTAAGAATAATATTTTTTAGCCTTTCTAATAGGTGTAATGTGGTAGCTCACTGCTGTTTTAATGAAAATGTAAATTTTAAGAGATTTTAATTTTTAAAAGTTCTAAAAATAATAAAATTAAAATGCAAGATTTCTGGGTCCTTTTGTCAAATATTCTGCTTCAGCAATCCTGATATTGAGTCCAAGAATCTAAATTTAAATGTTCATACTGCTTATTCAAGTATTCTGTTTCTGAAAATCTATCCTGAAAAAAAAATACAGTCTTTAAAATTTTAACTCTCATGTATCCTTTCTCAGGAAACTATTAGAGAATATACTCTATCAAAATGAAAGAATAAATCAAGTAGGAGAAAAATAGGGTCCAGGAAACAGGTAACCCAACATAGGAGAAACTAAAAGAATGCACCGAATAACACTGAAGGTAGATTCCAGGACTGGTAATGCCCTATAGAGCAATCAGTTCAGATCCTCAAAAACGAAACAAAACAAAACAACATTTTTAAGTCACCTGATATATTTGAATGTATTAAGAGATTTATATATCTAGTAGAGAGTATACAGATGTCTTAGTGATAGATATACAGTATACAAACTAAAAATCCAGACTATAATTCTAAGGAAGACAAAATATTGAAAAAAAGAAGTTTTTTTAAGAGCTGTGAAGGGTTTGAGATTTGTATGGTACTTGCAAGCTAACAATTAGCCTGTCAGTTTCATGCATGCTGGCAGAAGACACAAGAATTCTGGGTCACAGACAAAGGACTTTTATTCCTCCAGGTACAGCACAAACAGCATGAGCTGCATGTTTGTAGAGGTTGTATCTGTCCCCCAATTCCCTTGGGGGCAACAAGGAAGGGGACCAGGTGGATACTGCACACACAGTGGGACTGCATCACAGCTGAAGAACTCCAAGCTGAGGGAAGCCCAACCTGTTATAATATGCTGCAGCAAACCTACCTATTACTTTTCATGTGTCTCATAATTTTTTGTTCAATTCTGGACATTGTGAGTAAAACAATGGTTCTGTTTTAATTGTGTTGGGTAGTAAACAGTCCTCAATCAGAAGAAGATATTGTTCTTATTGTATTGGGTAATAATACTCTGCTTTAGAGGAAGACACTATATCTTCCAAGGCTATCTGCTAAACAAATATCCTTTAAAACATAATTCAGAACAAACAATGTTAGAAATGCTAAATACATGGGGTGTGGCAAAAGTAGGTTTACAGTTGTCAGTACACAAAACAGTTTATTTTTGTGTTATTATTTATTAATTATATTATTTTCCATATGAACAACTGTAAACCTACTTTTGCCTCACCCCATATAGTATAGGCCATACAGAAATACTAAAAACCCATGGGAGAATTGTCACCAAACTTGGTTAATTTAGAGAGCCACAACCATCATTAGTTTTAAAAAAATAAATATAATTTAAAACGCCTAAGTACAAACATGTCATTAGCGTATGTATATCTTTACATTTTACTTTAGTTTCAACCTCCTCACTTTGAAGATATAAAGTAATTTGACAAAGATGATATAGTTTCTTAACAGCAAAGCAAGGACAAAAAAACAGGTGTCTGACACCTACACCAATATTCTTTCTACCACCACACCCAATGGAACGTGGGCATAATGTGCCATACTTTATAAACAGATTGTCCATACACTTTATCAGCTGTAACAATATCTCTGCTCTCATCTTATAGATGTGGGAATCAATACTCAGAGAAGTTAACTGATTTACTCAAAGCTCTATAACTAGTAAATGGGGAACTCTGAATTTTTAAATTCAAAATCCATTACTAGAGCTATCTACCAGAAAATAAACCAAAGCCATACCCCACAGACAGTAGAAGGGTAGCATCATCTGGGCATATTAAAGGCAGTCCATTAACATGGCTAACATAGAAAAATGATTAACTCATCCTCATATATGATTTCATCATAAGAAATTATATTATTATTTACTATCAAGTACAAAGATTGTTTGCTGTTTACTCAGTCCCCTACAAGAGTTGATCTTGCAGTGACATCTAAACAGCAAAGGACAAAATAAACAAATAAAAATCTCTTCTATCAATATATTAAAGCCAATAGTAAAAAACTGGAATTCCTAAGACTGTTCAATTCATAAGCAAAGAAACTTTAGCACAAAATAAAAATCCTCTAGAGAGTTTTAGTTGGGCAGTTAGTTACTATGAAGACAATATTAAACCAGAATAATTCCATGCTTTCCATGTCTTGAACTTAGTAGATACTCAGTAAATATACTGACTTCAACTAGGACAGATTAAATTTACTTTTGATTTAAAAAACTTACTGATCATGTAATATGAGTTCAACAGTGTGCTAAATTGTAAGAGAATAGCAATATGAAAAAGCTATTGATCCCCTATGCTCAAGTTTTTGATTTAGGGAAGATGATCTGTAAGCAATCAACTAATATTACAGACAAAATTAAATAAAAGCTATAACAGAAGTAAAGACTAGAGGAAATTAAACAATATGACACATTTAGGAAACTCTAAGTAGTGGGGTATGGTTGGGGTTTATCAATATTACAGAGAGATAAATGGTTTAAAAAAAAAGGAAAAAATAAAAACCAGGCTAAAACTAGTGTGGAGTCCTAATTTCATACTTAGGAGGTTTAGATTACATTCCTTAGACAACAGAAAGCAATTAAAATATTTTATTTATCTAACCATTATTTCACTCTTGTACTTAACAGTTACTTTCTCTTTGTATGTTTAAAAAATTATTACCCTTGTTGTTCTCAGTGTATTTTAGATATTATTTCATTATTACTGTTGGGAAGTCAGTGAGTTTAACTTCCTTTGTAAATATATCCTTTCTCATGGTTGTTTTTAAGAGCTTGTCTTTAAATCTGATGTTTTGCAATTTCTTCCAAGTTGTCATACTTAGAATTCATTTGGTATTCCTCAATCTAAGATTTGTGTCATTTGACAGTTCTGGAAAATTCTCAGTCCTTATTTCTTTGTTTCTTGCCTTTTCACTGTTCCCTATATTATCTCCTCTAGAACTCTGAATAGATTTATTTTAGATCTTTTCACTCTATCTTTTGTGTCTTTTAATATTTCTTTTATATTTTTATTTCTTTGTCTCTCTGACTTACATTTCCATACTTGTTCAATTCTATCTTGCAATTCACTAACAGTTTCTTAAACTCTGAAATCTGCTGTTCAACCTATTTGCTGTTTAATTATTTTATTTTTAATTTCTAGAAGTTCAACCTAGTTTTTTCCCATATCCACTGGATCATTTTTAGTCATTTTCCTTGCTCAAGCATCTCGTTTGAAACATCTTACTTAAACACTTATGTTATATTATATTTGTTGAAGTACACAATTCTGCTGCCTTATGTGTTTACTGACGTTCATTAGAAGTACTTTTTTCTCTTTCATGCTTTTTTGATAGCTCAGGGTCTTTGAAACTTTATAGGAAATATTAAAGGCCTAATGTGATGGTAACTTGCTTTGATCTGTTGTCTATGGGCCCCTTCATTGTAGAGCTACTTCAAATTAAATCCTTAGCTTTTAGAGCCACACAGACAATATGAATTCAGGCAACCTGTGTGGTTCTTGACCTGCTTGAAAGGGGACTGTGGATGATAAATTCTCAGTGCTACTTCCTCTCTCCACAGTTAAGAAAGTCAAGTTACCTTGTTGTCTTATTTTGTATAAAGGGCTTGACTCTTGTTCACCTGAACACCTTTGCTATGGCCTTCCAGGATACCAGTTTCAGGAGAGCACACTTCATTGTGCTCTCTGGCTTACAGGGGCTCCGGGCTCTATCTCAGGTCTGTTTCCCCTTGAAGCCATTAAAATGGAAGCTCAAATTTACCCAGGCTTGCCGAATACACTCAGGGTAAAAGACCCCTTCAGGCAATCACTTATTTTCCATGCGCCCCCCACCCCTGAAACCGCCTCCCATTTCCACTTTGTTTAAAGCCTTTTCAAATCCCGTATCTTCCCACCTTCTCAGTAACGTTGCTGTAAAACATTCTGAAAATATAAACTTTAACTATCCTTTTTCATTATTTTTATCAGGAAGGTCATTCAGGATCTCTGTTTTCTTACACTGCTGAAAATGCAAGACCTAGTGAAGGGTTTTCAGTAGAAAAGTGCTACCTGTTTTATAATGATAGTTAATAGAAGTGTGACAACTGATTGAGAGGTGAGAAACTGGGGGCTAAAAAGTTAAATTAGGAGGGCACCATTATTGTCTAGATCACGAACCCGACATAGAGTATAGGCAGGGTAATTAAGAGAAAAAGTAGGGAAGCAATCACTGTTTCAGAATCGACAAAACTGGATGTTAAGTTGCTTTGTGATGGGTGAGAGCTTGAAAGGATATGAAGATTATGTTAATTGTATTGGCTGATGTCTAGGAGTATGGCAGTACCATTAATTAATAGATGTTGATCGATCAATTTGGAAGTACATAATAGAAATCTATTATGAGTGATTTAAAATATAGGGCACTGTTTGTGTCACCAGAAAAATAAATCAGGGTATCGGTGCTTAATGTTCCCAAAATGGTTCACTGGCTAAGGGGCTCAATGATGTTAAAGGCCAGCTTCTCTTGGCCCTTTTTTCATGGCTATAAAATAGATACTGCAGTTCCAGGCAGCAAGTAAGTGTTCCAGGCAAAAAGAAGAAAGGAACGGTGCCCGATGAGCCTGCTCTACGTCAGGAAAACAACTTTTTCAGAAACACTCCAACTTCTTCTCCCTGCTGTAGAATTCCTCTTATGACTCATTGGCAAAAAGAAAGGCTGAGAAAGTGTTTAACTTCAATAGCTTCTACAGTAAAGGCAAACAAAGAAAAACAGGATTGGAAATAAATATTAAATTATAGCCCTGGCCGGTTTGGCTCAGCATTTAGAGCGTTGGCCCATGGACCAAAGATTGGCGGGTTTGATTCTGGTCAAGGGTACATGCCTTAGTTGTTATTTGGTCTCTGGCCCTGGTTGGGGTCATGCAGGAGGCAACCAATCAATGTGTCTCTCTCACATAGATGTTTCTCTCTCTCTCTCCCTCCCTCCCTCCCACTCTATCTGAAGATAAATGGAAAAATATCCTTGAGTGAGGATTAAAAAATATATATTTAATATATATATTAAATTATATAGTCAATAGTGTTTCACTCAGGTCTTGACTTCTTCCTAAGGAGAAGAATTAGGGAGTCAAATTAGAGATTTGGTTTCAAACTTGTTAAGGTTAAGGAGACATTAAGATATATCCAAGTGGAAGGCATACAAGGTAGTCATTAGGATATAAATGATAAGTGATTATTATAGGAATGATGAAATTTGAAGAGACAGACTTACAATTAAAAAACACACACACACACCAAATGCTGGAGAGAATGTGGAGCAAGAGAAACTCTCTTTCATTGCTGGTGGGAGTAAAAAATGGTACGGCCACTCTGGAAGACATTTTGGCAATTTCCTACAAAACATATTATTCTTCTTATTAGTTTTAATCATCACCTGAGGATATTTACCCATTTATCTTCAGATTGAGTGGGGGTGGAGGGGGGAGAGAGAGAGAGAAACACTGACATGAGAGACACACATCGATTGGTTGCCTCCTGCACGACCCGGACCAGGGCCAGGGATGAACTGCAACCCAGGTACATGCCCTTGAACCGGAATCAAACCTGCAACTCTTCGGTCCATGGTCCGACACACTAACCACCGAACCAAACAAGTCAGGGCTAAACATATTATTATACATAACCCAACAACTGCAGTCCTTGGCATTTACCAAAATGAGTTGAAAAACATGTCTACACAAAAACCTGCACATGAATATTTATAGCAGCTTCATTCATAATTGCCAAAGTCTGGAAATAATCAAGATGTCCTTTAGTACATGAGTGGATAAATAAACTGTGGTATATCCTGAAAATGGAATATCATTCAACATTACAAAGAAATGATCTATGAAGCCATCAAAAAATATGGAGGTACTTTAAATGCATATTCCTAAGTGAAGGAAGCCAATCAGAAAAGGCTACATACTGTATTAATTCCAACTCCACAACATTCTGGAAAAGGCAGAACTATGGAGATGATAAAAAGATTAATGGTTGGCAGATCTTGGGAGAGGGAGGAATAAATAGGTAGAGCACAGAGGATTTTTGGAGTAAAACTCTTCTGCATACTACTATGATAGATACATGCCATTTACATTTGTCAAAACCCACAGAATATACAACATTAAGAGTGAACCCTAATGTAAACTATGAACTTTGGGTCACACTGACATAGGTGCATGGACCATCACAAATGTACCACAATCTTGCTGAATGTGGGGGGCATGTGCATGCAGGAGGGCAAAAGGGATATGTGGGGACTCTGTACTTTGTGTTCAATTTTGCTGTGAACCTAAAAACTCCTCTTAAAAATAAAGATTTTTTTAAAAGAAAGAAAAATAAGGAACTAAGCACACATCCCAGGGAATCATTTATACTTTAGGAGTACACAGAAAAAGAGGAACCAGCTAAAGTTTAACGATCAAGAAAAGAAA
The DNA here is from genome assembly GCA_030848825.1 of Tadarida brasiliensis. Lineage (NCBI taxonomy): Eukaryota > Metazoa > Chordata > Mammalia > Chiroptera > Molossidae > Tadarida > Tadarida brasiliensis. Next base: position 165,522,698 of record CM061257.1, read on the forward strand.
AATAATGAGGATCTAGTAACAGAGAACTACAGAAAAGTATTTCAAGAGAGAAAAACCAAAGAGATTAAAATATGTTCTAGTTAGGTTGACTGGGATTCTGAGTAGGAAAAAGGATGATAAGTTTCACAGGTTTACTCATCAGAGGTTACTTATAATCTCAGAAAGAATGGGTTCCAATGGAATTACAGTGGAGAGTCCAATTGTTGGAAGTTAAAGATATGTGATAAGAAAGGTAAATAAATAAAAGAGGAAAGAAAGGCATATATATATATAATATAATAATATAATATATTAATTATATTATAATAATAATATAATAATATAATATAATAATATAATAATATAATAATATATATATATTATTAAGTCTGATGTCTGTGTATTTATAGCTAATCTAAATTTATTTTTAAAACAGTAAATGTCCAAAACTGTGTTCTTCAAGAAACCAGTTTGTTAACATAAGTAGATAAATTTTATTTTAAAGAAATAAACTGTCTGTTTTTCCACATAACTTTCAGTCTCTCAACCTATATGTACCACTGTGTTTTACTTGTTATTTAGAAAAATTACAAATATTACAATAGTAAGGAAACTGTATCATGCTAGCAATTTAGCTACTATAATAGTATAATTTCATACTACTTCAAAAACAATGCAAATGATCACCAAAAATCCAATTTTATGCTCTACTACAAAAAAATAATTTGGAATGAATTTTCTGGTTGTTAGACTAAACACATTGTTATTCAAACAGCACAAGATTATTAAAAAGTATTTCCCTGTATGATAATTATGTATTTGCCATAATTATCAATTGGAAAGTTCTATGTAATGCTAGACCATTAACTTAGATTTTTCCTAAGCATATCTCTAGGACTGTTTCCTTTAGGAATTTCAGTGTAACACTATGAAATAAAACATGAATTTTTAGCTCTCATTCTATTCAAGTTTACCTTTATTAGTGATATTAACAATAGTACCATTTATGATAAAATACTAGAAGTATTTTTGGCAGACTAAAAGCTCCTAGAGAGTAACTATTTTTAAAAAGTCTTCCTAAAGCTCATTTAGGTACTATCTAAATTAAACCAGTTGGCAAACAAAGAAATGATAGTTGTAAGTAGACTGTAAAAGATACGTATTACTACTCAGAAAGGAGATGAAAAATTAATTCATCAGATAGCTTGTTAATATGGTGTTTCCTTACAAAATTAAAACTGGAACTGCCTTTTGACCCAGCAAACCCATTTCCTAGAATATATCCTAAGAATCCCGAAACACTAATTCAAAACAATATATGCACCCCTATGTTCATAGCAGAGCTATTTACAATAGTCAAGATCTGGAAAGAGCTGAAGTACCCATCAGTAGAGGAATAGGTAAAAAAAAGCTGCAGCACACTTACTTTTTGAGGACCTGGAGATTATTATGCTAAGTGAAATAAGCCAGTCAGAGAAAGACAATATGATCTCACTTATATGTGGAATATGATGAACAAATAAACTGATGAACAAAATAGAAACAGAGGCATGGATATATGGAACAGTCTGACAGCTGTCAGAAGGGAGGAGGGTGTTGGGGAATGGATGAAAGGTGAAGGGATTAGCCAAAGAACACATATGCATGAACATAGACACAGATAACAGTGTGGTGTTAGTCAGAGGGAAGGGAGGGTGGAGGCTGGGTGGAGGTGGGCAAAGTGGGGGAAATAGGGACATCTGTAGTAGTATCAACAATAAAAATAAAGCTAAAATTATAAAACAATGTTACTTTTTGATTTGCAAGTATATATTTAAAAATTGTTACACCAACTTTTACAAATACAACAATAAATTCCTTGGGGTAATTAAGAATCACAGCAATCCACACGTTTTTTGTTTCCCATTTATTGTTCCGGTCTATCTATAAATTTGAAAGATAATTAGAAAAAGTGCATTAAACAATAATAGCAAAGCCCACCACTAACTGAGATTTTCAAAATGAAAACTAAATACATTTTGTAGAAAAATCTAATTTCAACCAAATCTCATACTTTGAACATATTAAAAAATATTTTCCACATCAAAATGTCAACACTTTTTAAATTTTGATAGATAATTCAGGCTTAGTGAGCTACACTGCTAATGCCATCATATTCTTCTGTAATCTGCAGTAAAAAACGAATTCAAGACAACAAGCACTTATACAATCCTCCAGACAGCACATCTTTTACTTATTCATATATTTTTTACTGCACAATATCAACAATGATGGATTTTTTTCTGTTTCCTATGGGGATGTTTTTGTTTTTATTTTTAACCCGTTCATGAGAATGTCAGCACCTTGAGGGCAAGGACCAGTACTAGGTCACAGGCAATATGCTAGGAACTGGGGCAAAGACAAAAAAGAATGGAAAGTCATAAGCATCTTAAGAAAAAAAGTATATAATACTGTAAGTAGAATAAAAATAATGTCCTTTTTCATGATTATTGGACCTATATTACAATGAAACAGAACTTCTTGTCATGGAATGTACACTTCACTTGTTTCAAATTCTAGTAGAACATATTTTCTTTTGGGGAGGTGATAAGTAATATTTTAAGTACTATTTCAATTTGCAAACATATTCTCATATCTTTCAAAGAGTGTCAGTTCTGTGGGTTACTAATATTAAAAGTCATTTAAAAATCAGTGTAATAAATATGATAGGAGGAAAAGGTTCATGATTTAATTTTTTTCTTTTAGTGTGGCCACTTTTTGTTAACTACAAAAGGTAATGATATATTATAAAAATCAAAAACAGAATGAACATGTATCAAAAGTTATTAATAGATCACCACCCAAAATTCAGAAAATATGTTGTTTTCATGTACACATACACGCGATAAGATAATACCAGAGCAGAAGGGTGCTGTATCTGTGTTTGAAGAAGGGGTTGTTGGCAAACACCACAGCTCACTTCTGCTGAAATGTACACAACTGATATATGCAGCACAGAAAGCTGGCACCAAGGGCTTACAACCTTAATTTGCCTGCAAGAAGGAACAGAGATTTACCTTCAGAGCACGTTCTTGATTGTTTTCAGCAGTCAGATGTCTCATGTTGTTTGCTGAAGTCTGGTTCTGCTCTTTCAAGTGATGAAGCTCCTGCTCCAGCCGTTTGCACTGCCACAGGGGAAGAATCCCATTAAGGAAAGGAGTTGTAGCATTTTTTTCACCAAGCCTCATGCATTAATGTAAATAATGCCATTGCATTCTCTAAAAGACATGGTATCTTTTGCAAAAAGAAGAGTAAGTTAACAGTAATGTTGAATATGAATAAAATACTGTTACTCTGCTATTCAACAGCAACCTTCAGTTTGTTTTTTACTAATCTAAACGTTATAAGGTATCATTGGGGGGAAAAAAGAGAAACATCTGTAACAAAAATAAATTAATTAAAAAACAATAATAAACGTTATAAGTTATAAAATACTAATTATATTTATAAAGTTAAGGTCAAACGACATCAAAAATTTTTTTTCATTAACCAAATGGTTTCCATTATGTATCTATTGGCTGAATATAAACATGCTTCTAAAAATCATATTAGATTCTAAATAATCTATAATATGATATTGTTTTGAATTTTTATTAACTTTAAAAAATTAAAAATATCATAAATATATATATTATGAGATTTTTCAAATTTTTAGAACTATCTAAAGAAACAGCCCTGCAGGGAAACAAGTGACAACCACAGAGTGCTTTAAGACTTGGAAATAACTAAGGAAACAAGTGTTCTTAATTTCTATTTTGACTATACCTTATTTTTAAGTAAATCAAGTGATAATAAACATGTGAAATGACATTCTGACCTACTGGGAAAATATTAGAATACGAGTAAAAAAGAAATTATAAATAAAAGCACAAATGGGTCAATAGAAATATCTATGTTGAAAAATCATTAAAATATTCCAATTGCATGCAAGATCTTAATATGAATATAGCACACATTTTACACAATAATTGTACAGATTATTAACTGATATGCTGCAAATCAAGACCATATGAACATACATGGGGAAATTGGCTAAAGAAATAAAGCACTAAATCCATCTTTCAGGAAAAAGTTAAAAATCACTCTTTATCTATTTTTAAATTAGGATATTTAATTAACAACCAATAAGTAATTACACATATTGATGCAAGATCTAGGCAAAGTTACTTCCAGATTATTTGACAAATGGCTAGCTGTCATAATGAATTAAAAATCATTATTATGCTATCATCAAGATGCAGTCATAATCCAAACTGGCATTTCTCACTACTCTAACATCGATTCCTTCTGACTCTGATCTCCATAATATTCTGCAGTATGTTTTCTGACCCTGAGTAATATACAAATCCTTTTCAAAAAAAGAATATCAGACTCTTGATATTGACTTAAATTATATAATGGTGTTTATATACAAGCATAAAATGGGGCATACATGCCTCAGCATATTAATACAATTATAGAACCAAAACTCATTTACAAATTAAATAATAATCACAAAATCAAAACTTTTAAAGTCAGTATTAACGAAGTAGACAGAGTTTTTGCTGGAACTAAGTTCTGCAAATATAATAAAGTGGCACGTGCTTTCACATTGCCATGTCTATTCTACCACGTGTTGTGTGACAACTTAATTCACCCATCATCTTTTTAAAAATTACACGAGTAAAATCTTTGTGATATGACATCATTTGGCTTTTATTTGGAGGACACATGATTTACAAATTAAACTGTGTATCTGTCCTTTTTTAGCTTGTAACAAAATATTTGGTCGCAATGCAATCAAAGTACAAATGTGTTCAGTGAAGACACAAATCATGAGGTGTGAAAATGAATAAGACAGAGCAGTAAGCATCACAATCTAGTAGAAATATTCTCTATTAGAACTATCCTCTACATTTTCAATTAATTGTAGTACAAAATTATTATGCATTAAGTATTAAAATGAAATGACTAAATATGAACTATGAGATTACAAAGGTGAGGTAGGTAAATTTGGCTACGGGAGTAAAAGAACATTTCATGGAACAGATCCATCGAGTTGAGCTTATTTTGGTTACACGATTTCATAAGCTGAAAGAGGAAGGATACAGGAGAGAAGGAATGAAGGTAGAAACATCTGGTGAAAGTGAGAAACCATAGTCACAAGTTTTCTGACTACCTATTTTTTGCATTCCCAATAAGAAATGGCCAAGGATAGCCCTGGCCGGTTTGGCTCAGGGGTTAGAGCGTCGGCCTGCGGTCCAGAGAGACTCGGGTTCGGTTCCCGCTTAGGGCATGTACCTCGGTTGCAGTTTGTCCCCGGCCCTGGTTGGTCGTGTGGGTGGCAGCCACTCGATGTGTCCCTTTCACGTCGATGTTTCTCTCTCTCTCTCTCCTCCTCTCTTTCCCTCCCACTCTATCTGAACAAAAAAAATGAAAAAATGTCCTCGGGTGAGGATAAAAAAAAAAAAAAAAGAAAGAAATGGCCAAGGATAGAGACTTCTTTCCTATCTACAAGATGCACAAAAAGAATTTGCTCACTCTAGCTCAAGAAATGTTTATTTTAATTTCTCCATGAGGTTTAAATTCAACATTGACCTAGAATCAAATTGTGGTGAGCCAACAATAACTTTGAACTGAATAGAAACATTAATAAATACTCTTGTCAAATACACTTTGGGATTTATCTTTAACTATATTTAAGATTTCTTTAGATTTATTAACCCTATACCATTTCTTCGTTTGATGCTCTTTCATTCTTTCTGAAAAGAAGGGGGAAGGCACTCCCAGGCCAATTTTTAAAAATACTGTAACCAAAGGGATAAGTAAAGCTGAAGAGCAATAAAGCGATTTTTGCACGGAGGGCATTTCGCCACACTGCATACTTGGGCTCCGTTTCCATAGTCATGCAGTATAAGAGGGAGAGAAGATGAGGCCCAGGGACCAAAGTGGCAAGTGTCCTAAAGGGCTATACTTTCAGATGTTTGATGATCCCTCCTACTTTAATGAATGAAAAGAAACAAGACAAACACTAGAGAAGATGTCCCTAAATCAAGTAATATATACTGGTTTTAGACAGTTTCCTTTTGAACTGACACGGTTAAAATAACACCATATCTTCATTGTTCATATTCTGCCAAATACTAATATTCTTAAGAATTCTGATGCATGAATTTGACCTAGGAGTTTTCTTATATATCTTATATTTAAAAAAAAAATTAATACTCAAATTGAACTTAAGTAAATGCTATGTTATATTATTGTCACAGTGTCCTTGAGAACTAGGATTCTCACTACAAGATACAAAAGAGACAGATGAAAGATGAAAAAGTTAAGTAAAATTCCTTTCATTCAGAATTTGAATTAGAAGCATCAGTAGGAAGATCCAGAGTTTTATCCTTTAATTGTGTGTGTGTGTGTGTGTGTGTGTGTGTGTGTGTGTGTGTGTGTGTGTATTTCTTAGTTTTGCCCATTGAAAAAGGCTGGGAACAATAGCAAACTGCAGCAGTGAGCACCCCAGTACCTAAACTGTGAGTTCCAAGTACCATTTCTGATTAAAAATAAAGGACTCCATGGATACATGGCTGACTCCATGTTTGGGACAAGAAATGTACAATATAATCCAGTAATATCTGTTCTCGTGAGAATTTTATATTAACTATCAAAACTGAGGCACTATCAAAGAGACTTAGAAAGGACTCAGGAGCCAACTTGGAAAGCTCCCCACTACCTAAAGATAAGACACTTTGAGCATCAATAAGTACAGTAACTGCAATATACTGACATATAAAATATGTTTAATTTATTGAGTTTATAATAACAATAAAAATTTTAAAAACCTGTCATTGATGGGTGAATTGTCAACATGAGTGAACTAAACATGTAGTAAGCCAAGCATTTATCTGCTCTTTCTTATATGAACTTTACCACTAGGTAATCAAACAATAGATAAGAAGATAACTATAAAAATATTCAAGGCAATAAAGAGAAAGGGAATGTTAGAATACAGTTTTGAAATCATTAATATACTAAGAGATGTAGACACTGAGATCTGCTAATAACATAGTTTTTTCACAACTTAACATATGTTTCCAGATGAAACAACACAAAACTACCTGTAAAGCAGTCTTGCTAATAAAAACTAATCTAAATCTGATCAAGCCTCTAGATTAAAATGCCATCTTTATAGGAGAAGAGAGAAGACAGAAACATATTAAATGAAACTATAGGGATGCAACGAATAAACGGGGAAACTAAAAGAAAACTGTTTGTTTTTAAAAAATAAATTCCAAAAGAAGAAAGAGATAGAAGGGAAATCTATAAAGTGTTAAAAGTCAATTCAATCATTTGCAATATATGATTCTTATTTACAAACAGATTGAAAATGAAGAAGAAAATATGTGACATTTAAGAGATCATTTGACTTTGAAAACCAATTCGATGTTTCACAATAGTAAAGAATTACTGTTCATATTTTTGGGGTGATAAAGGTATTGTGGTTATGTTTTAAACAATAGTCCCTATCTTTTAAGAATATACAATAGAAGTTACATATAAAAAAGGATATTTTGTCTGGGGTTTCCTACAAAATAATATGAGTAAATGAGGGGGGCAATATAGATTAAAAATATGGTTATTTGTAGTAGGGTAAAAACATCATGGGTTCATGACTCTATGCTCCAAGCTGAGTGATGAAAAGAAAATTACATTTGCCTCTGTAAACAAACAAAACTAATTCTACAACATGACAACTAAACATATAAAAAAACAAAGGTTGATGGAAAATTTTTGTAAAAGAAATTTGGCTCATATTTACTACAAAATCTATTTTCACGAGTGATTTCCCTTTACTCATTGTGAATTCTGAAAAATTATATCAGACAATACATCAAAATTCTGTTTTACTTTCTGAAAGATAACATGCCTTAAGCTTTTAACAAAAAGTTCTCTAATATTGTCTAAGTTTTTAACAGCTGCTGTTTCTCCTCCTCTACAATCTGCTTTCAGTCACAAATCATTTTGATTGTATCACAATCAAACATCTTCCCATTTGGATGCTATACAACTCTTTCCTTTGCAGACAAAAAAATAATACCAGACTCTTCCAGTCAAAACAGAAACAAACTTTGGTGTCAATGTGAATGATGTACTTTGAACTGCAGATGTTTGAAAGTACTTAGGATTATATGAATAAGTTTTTATTTCTCTTTACTTAAAAAATTTTTTTAAAAATCACGTTATTTTAGATTTAAAAACAATAACTAGAATGCTTTTCTCACATTATAATAACTTGGAATAAAGAGATTTCAGGTCAAAAAGATAATTTGTTTCTTCAGAGCCCTGGCAAAATATGAACAACTTGGTTTAAGTGAATATTTATATAATACTCAGAGGTTTAAAAATACCAAAGATTAAAAAAGAAAATAATTAATGTGAATGAGTCTCTGAAACCACATATGATGCAGCTGATGAGAGAGTGTATGTGTATAAAACATAAATTATTCAGTAAATTTTCATTGAGCATTAATCCACTAGGCAATACACCAGCACCCACAAGGCAACATACCAGGCAATAACATGTTTCTACATACATATACATATGTACCTTAATTACATTTCAAAAACACCATATAAAAGTAAATAACTGGGGGTTTAATAACAAATACAGTAGTTTACATACATTTCAAACATGCATTATTCACTTAAACTAATTTAAAGAAATTTTAAATCACAAATCAAAAGGATCAGTAAACATGATAATTATTTAAAAAGATATAAACATGTATATAGGTATTTATTTAGTATATTATTGTATTAAATAGCATTTCTGTAATGCTGTTTAAGATTGTTATGTTAGTTGTATTCATGAAAAGCTATTCATTTAAAAAATTATGGTTTGAGTCTTTATTTCATAAAGGTTAACACATATCATTAATGACAGTCAATCAACTCTTAGAGAAATTAGTATGTACCAGACCTTGCTCTATGCACTTTACAAGCATTAAGTCAGTAAATCTTCATGTAGATCCTATTAGTTAGCTATTATCCCATTTTATCTTTAAGTTATTAATATTTTACTTATTTTTCTTATTGACAGTATTACAGATATCCCCCATTTCCCACCCATTTGCCCATGTCCACCCAGTCTCCACCCCATCCCAGGTCTTCACCACACTATTGTCTGTGTCCATGGGCTATGCATATATGAATATATATTCTTTGATTAATCTCTTCTAGTTCCCCACAGCCCACTCGCCTCTGATATCTGTCAGTCTGTTCCATGTATCCATGCCTCTGGACCTATTTTGTTAGTCAGTATATTTTGTTCATTAGATTCCACATATAAGTGAGATCATGTGATATTTGTCTTTCTCTGATTGGCTTATTTCATTTAGCATAATAATCTCCAGGTGCATCCATGCTGTCGAAAAGAAATGGAGGAAGAAATGAAGAAAGAAATGGAGGAAGATACAAACAAGTATAAGCATTTTTATAGTCACATAATATTCACTTGTGTACATGTGCCACAGCTTTTTATATCCATTCATCTACTGATGGACACTTGGGCTGTTTCCAGATCTTAGCTATTTAAAATAAAGCTGCTATGAACACAGGGGTGCACAGTCAGCCCTCATTTATTGTGGTTAATCAGTGAAGCCTCAAAAGTCGAAACGCGAAGTGGCAAGGGACGACTGCATACAGTTTTTCTAATTGATGTTTTGGGATTCTTAGGATATATAACCAGAAGTGGAATCTCTAGGTCAAACAGCAGTGCACAAGGGTTCCCTTTTCTCCAGTCCTTGCAAGCACTTGTTTTTATTTATGCTAGCCATTCTGGCAGGTGTTAGGTGATACCTCATTGTTTTTTTAATTTGCATCTCTCTGATGATTAGTGATGTTGAGCATCATTTTATGTCTATTGGTCATCTGTATGTTCTCTTTGTCCATTTTTCAACTGGATTGCTTGCTTCTTGGTGTTGAGTTGTATAAGTTCTTTATATATTTTGGAAATTAACATCTTATCAAATGTATCACTGGCGAATATATATACCCATACAGTAGGTTCCTTTTTTATTTTGTTGATGGTCTCTTTTGCTGTGCAGAAGCTTTTTAGTTTGATGTAGTACAATTTGTTTATTTTTTCCTTGCCTTAGGAGATCAGGAAAAATACAGCTACGTGAGATGTCTGGGATTTTACAGTCTATATTTTCTCTTAGTATTTTTGTTTTCACGACTTACATTTAAGTCTTTAATCCATTTTGAGCTTATTCTGTATGGTGTAAGTTGGTGGTCTAATTTTATTTTATTTTTTGCATATACCTGTCCAATTTTAACAACACTTTTTATTGAAGAGACAGTCTACTCCATTGTATGCACAAATATTAATTGACCATAGTGGCGTTGGTTGAATTCTGAGGTTTCTGTTCTGTTCCATTGATCTATATGCCTGTTCTTTTGCCAGTACCAGGATGTTTTGATTACAGTGGCTTTGTAGCATAGTTTGGTATCTGATATTGTGATCCCTCCAACTTTGTTCTGCTTTCACAAGACTGCTGAGGCTATTCGCAGTCTTTTTTGGTTCCACATAAATTTTTGGAATATTTGTTCTAGATCTGTGAAATATGCCATTGATATTTTAATAGGGATTGTGTTGAATCTATTGATTGCTTTGGGTAGTACAGACATTTTAATGATGTTAATTCTTCTAATCCTTGAATGCAATATATGCTTATACTTGTTTGTATCTTCCTCCATTTCTTTCTTCAAAGTCCTATTGTTTTCCCAGTACAGGTTTTTAACCTCCTTGGTTAAGTTTATTCCTAGGTACCTTATTTTTATTGTTGCAATGGTAAGTGGAATTGTTTTTTAAATTTCTCTTTCTAAGAGTTCATTGATGGTGCATAAAATGCCCTTGATTTCTGGATGTTAATTTTGTATCCTGCTACTTTTCCAAATTCCTTAAATCTAGTATTTTTGTTGGAGTCTTTAGGGTGTTCTATGTATACTATCATGGTATCTGTGAATAATGACAGTTTTACTTCCTCCTTTCCAACTTGGATGGCTTTTATTTCTTCTTGTCTGATCATTGTGGCTATGACTTCCATTACTATGTTGAATAAGAATGGTGAAAGTGGACATCCTGTCTTGTTCTTGGTCTTATGCTTTTAGTTTTTGCCCATTGAGTATGACGTTGGCCATAGGTTTGTCATATATGGCCTTTATTACTTTGAGGTATGTTCCATCTATTCCCACTTTGCTGATAGGTTGTATAAACTGTAAACTCCAAGAAGGTAGAGCCAAGTGTGTTTGTTCACTGATAAATAGCAAGCAAGATACCTAAATCATAGGTGGTAGTATGTGGTTTACTGTATTCTCTGCTTATAAATGGCATTTAATAAATCGTCCCTGTTAAACCTGAAAATCATCCTAAACTTGTGCTTACCTTTATCCTAAAATCGGACCAATTCCTATTCCTTCAAGATGTTTATTCTGTATCCCCACTGTCATACCTTTCATTTGACCTCTAAGTTTCTCATTAACTGGGAAGTGGCATGCCTTTAGACTCAAGTCCTTCCACACTACTTTCTATTCTAGCAGTTCCCAAAGCTGGCTGCAAATCAAAATTACCAGGGCAGTTTCAAATAGAATCAAACTAGACTGCTATTTGTCACCATACACAACAGTTAATTCAAAATGGATCAAATACCTAAATATAAAACCCAAAACAATAAATTACGTAGAAAAAAAACATACATACTAAACTTATGGACCTCGCTCTTAGAGAGGATTTTATGAATTTGGCCTCAAAGGCAAGGGAATTAAAAGCAAAAATAAATGAATAGGATGATATCAAACTAAAAAGCTTCTGCACAGCAAAATAAATAAATAAATAAATAAATAAATAAATAAATAAATAAATAAATAAATAATCAGCAAAATAAAAGGGTAACCAACTGAATAGAAGAAGATATTTTCAAAAAGATGTGGTACATATATACAATGTGGTACATATATACAAACAACACCTCTGATAAGAGGTTAATATCTAAAATATATAAAAACCTTGTACAATTCAACAACAAAAACAAACAATCCAATTAAAAATGGACAGAGGACTGAACAGACACTTTTTCAAGAAGACATATGAATGGTCAATAGATTTATCAAAAATAGCTCAACTTCACTAGCTATTATGGAAATGCAAATCAAAACTACCATGAGATACCACTTCACACCTGTTAGAATGGCTATTATCAACAAAACAAGTAATAACAAGTATTGGAGAGATTGTGAGAAAAAGGAACCCTCGTATACCGCTGGTGGGAATGTAAATTGGTAAAATTACTGTGGAAAACAATACAAAGGTTCTTCAAAAATAAGGAGAGTTACCGTATGACCCAGCAACCTCCCTTCTGGGTATCTACCAAAAAACTCAAAAATATGTATTCACAAAGATATATGTACCCCTATGTTCACTGCAGCATTATTCACAATGGCCAAGACAAGGAAACAACTTAGTGTCCTTCAATAGATGATTGGATAAAGAAGATGTGGTACATATATACAATGGATTATTACTCAGCCATAAGAAAAGATGAATACCGCCATTTGCGACAACAGGGATGGATCTTGAGAATATCATGCTAAGCAAAATAAGAGAAAAAGTCAAGAACCATATGATTTCACTCACATATGGATATAAAAATGAAAGCAACAAAGGAACAAACAAGAAGAACAAATAAAAATTTATAGACACAGACAACAGTTCTGGTGGTTACCAGAGGGAAAGGAGGATGGGGGTAATAAAAAGTAAAGGGGGTCAAATATATGGTGATGGAAGGAGATTTGACTTTGGGTGGTGAACACAAAGCAATATACATATGATGTAGTATAGAACTGTACACTTGAAACCTATGTAATTTTATTAATCAATGTCACTCCAATAAATTTTTTTAAATGTTTTTTTTTATTGATTTTAGAGACAGAGAGGGGGAGAGAGAGAGAGAGAGAGAGAAACATGGATAGGCTGCCTCCTGCACACACCCTCGACAAAGTAACGAGCCCACAACCTGTGCATGTGCCCTGACCAGGAATCGAACTTGTGACCTTTCAGTGTATAGAACAATGCTCAGTCAACTGAGCCACACCAGCCAGGGCTCAACCCAGCACATTTAATAAATTTTCTAAAAATTAATAATGTAATATACTAAACCCATTGAATTTTTAAAAATATGTGTATGTGTATGTACACATGGTTTGAGGGTTCATCTCAGAGCTAATAAATATTTCATACAGCTATGTCTAAAATACAACTCTGACCACACTAACTCCCACCTACCCTCTCTGATTTCCTTTACTGGCTCTTCCACTGCTTGCAGAATTAAAAACAAGTTTTGAAGAATGATAGTGGCATTTCATGAACCAGTCAGATCCACTACATATTTTCCATTCCTCCTCAATTGCACACTTTTCTCTACTTTAGACATGCTAAATTATTCACAGTTTCCAAAATATAAATATTCGATACAACTTTCTTGCCTTTGTGCAAGTTTTTATGTATATCTAACTAATCTACACAGCACCAGACCTCTTCTCACTGGGAAGCCCTCCTGAGGAATACTATGTCCTCCCTGTTTCTACGGATTCACTGCCCTTCCTCCTATATGTTCTCATAGCAACCATCTGCTTGGCATTCTCCCTCACATCTATTCTGAATCCAGGGCCAAACCAACAACCTGGTTCATTGAAGCTATCTAATGCACGTTTGTTAAATAAATGATGTAAATTTTATTTACAGAAATCTTATTTTTTCCATATTCATTTCCTTCTAAGATTAAAGGCATATATATGCCCTTAAACAATATTTAGAAAATCATTAACTTATAAGCATAAATAAAGCATTAGAACATAAAATCTGATAAAATTATATGAAAATACGGAATTTCTAAAATATAGAAATATGTAAAATAAGTTATAGTTTCTGAGATAAAAATATATAAATGTAAACAATGACTATTTAATGACATGCTTTTTAATTGACTCCCAAATGAGTCAATAAGTGTAAACACCTAAAAGTTTGGGATACAGCAGCAATGTGGTAATATAAGTGGGATCATAACAAAACAATGAAGGAAAAAGTAGTAAGATACCAAGATTTCAGATGGGAAAAATAGGGCCCCAAATGAGAGGAAAGATGTGAGTAGAGAAAAAAATGTATGAAGATAAATGGGAAACTTAAAAAAAATACCTCAGAAGCCAAACCACTGTTTTGTAGAAGTTTTATTTTAGGTGAAATTTATATAGAGTGAAATGAAGATTGATTGTACAATTGATTGATATTTATTTTTTATTGATTTTTAGAGAGAGGAAGAGAGGTAGGGAAGGAGGCAGGGAGAGAAAGAGAAGGAGAGAGGAGAGGGAGAGAGAGAGAGAGAGAGGGAGACATCGATTGCCTCCCATATGCACCCCAATGAGGGATAGAACCTGCAACCTAGGTGTGTGCCCTGGCCAGGAATTGAACTCACCCTTTGGATTACGCCTGGAATGATGCTCCAGTCAACTGAGCCACACTGGCCAGGGCCAATTGATTGATTTTTGACACATTTATATATTTGGGGAATGCCCCTGATCATGATATAGACTATTTCTATCACTCCAGAAAGGTCTTGGTGGCCCCTCTTCCAGCCAGTTTGCATCCGTAGACATCATGACTATTGTTCTGCTTCGTAATTCCATGGATTATTTTGCCTGTTCCTTAACTTTATAAAAAGGAATAAAGCCTCTAAGTGTGTAATTTTTTGTCTGACTTCTTTCAATAACATATATTTTAGAGATTCGTCTGTTTCTGTGTGCATTAGTGCATTCTTTTCATGCAAAATAATATTACATTGCATAAATATAACATAATTTGTCTGTTTTCCTGTTAATGAAGTGATAAGAGCTGTTTTCAGTACCTGGATATTATGAAAATTTCCTATAAACATTCCTCTAAAAGTCTTACAGCATACATGCTTTTGTTTTCCTTGGATAAATAGCTAGAAATGAAATTGCTAGGTGAGAATAGATATTTTTCCACTGTATAAGAAACTGCCAAGCAGTTTTCAAAACTGGTTGTACCATTTTGCACTTCCATTAGCAATAGATCATTGTTTTAAATGGTACACATCCCATCAATGTTTGCTGTTGTCAGTCATTTTAATTTCAGATGCCCCAGTGCATGGCTACTAAACTGAATAATGCTGAAAACATTTTCATTATTGTAGAATGTTCTATTAAACAGCACTGCATCCGGGCATAGTCCTTACCCTAAGGAAGAATCAAATGAAGGTGCAAGGTGCTCAGCAAGGTCTTTCCACTCTGGTTAGACCAGAACACCAACTTCTTATTTAACTGTTAGACTGTGGCAGTGCGTCGAAACCACATGCATGAAAGCATGTGCATACACAGAGGACCTCTCGGCAAAGACTGAATTAGCACAGACATACATGGAGTTCCCTCTCCGCCTCCTCCAAACATATACATACAGTTCCCTCTCATGTAATATCATCTGCAAATTCCAGCTGCTTCAAATACCTAGACTTAATGTTCTTCATCTTTAGTGCAGCAAAACCACTGCTGGGCCTGGACTCTACTTTCCGGACTCAGCAAGAGTGCCTCCAGGCATGATGCTGGGGAATCATCCAGCTCACCTCTGTGCATTCCTGTGCAGCCTGCTGCTCATGCATTGTTCCCATTTCTATAATTTTTTTTGAGGGAGTGGTAAGGTTGGTAATTACTCTGCCATGGCAAGAAGCCTCTATTGTTTTTCAAGGGACCAAAAGCAATTGCTCCTATTTAGGAAAAGGTTCCTGCAGTACAGAAACTGACTAATATTTTCATTGGTTTTAAACTGAACACCCAGTGAAAACTTTTCCTAGAATCTGTAAAGTTGGTGATTTTCTAGAACAGATAACAGGAAATAAAATTAAGTACACAAATTCCTAAACACTTCCATAGCAGTAAAATTTCTCCCCAGGGTTTATAATACATAAATGATAACAATTAGTAAATTGTGGGCAAGTTAAAAGTAAATTAGTAATAGTCTTTATTTGCTTAGCATCTAATAACTAGAGACTTCTAACTTACCAAATGTGGTAACTGAATAACAATGTGGAGAGTTATAAAATCACCTTTCTGACCTTTAATTAGAATACAGTTAGAAATTATTCCTAACATTTGAGCTGGTAATAACATAAGGAACTAAAAGAGATTTAAAAATTCAATATATCCCAGATGTCCACTCCATTTTAGCCCTTTAAATACAACTAACACTTGTGTGAAGTGTTGGTCAGTCAAAACTAACTTAATAATTCGTTCAACCTACCCGCTCCTCATCTCCCTTCCCTAGCACCCTAATTCTCTGCCTATGTATGCTAACTAGCAGTGTATTATGGCACCTTGTTCTGGGGGTAAAAGGGTAGGAGGATAAATCCAAGGAAGTAATCTAAATAGGTTGTCAAAATAATGGAGGGCAAAAAATAAAAGCCACATAGTCCCTTGATTTCAGCAGTATTTGCTGTCCTGAGAAGAGGCATCCCTTCCACCCTACCCACAGTCTCTCCGGATCTCAATCTGCTGGGGTAGCCTTTAGGTCTAACAAGAAAAAAATGGCAATCTAAAAACCAAGGCTATTATATCTAATGTACAACTTGTTGGTTCTATTAACAATTATTAACTATATGGATTCATAATTATACTCAATAAGTCAAATTTGAATTAGAAATATGTTTGTATGGAATTTAACAATACTTGGTAGTTTCCAGATGTTTAAGGTGGTCATCTGAAATTTTAAATAAATTTGAGATTACAATTCAAATAGTTTAATTAAAAGTTACCATTCATTAACAACACTTCCTCTTCAGTTTCAATAATAAAAATTCTGGAACTGTTTTGAATTTTTTAATAGGAATTATATCAGAAAAGTACTGCATCTCTGTAGTTCAATATGAATGACCAAAAAGTAATTAAGATGTATAACTATATTTTTTAATTGAAATAGAGTAAAGATAATTATAAGTACCACATGAAGAGGTCTAATATAGCTCGTTCGTTTTGTATAATCACTTCAGTACTGCAAGGCATTTACTTCTAAGATGATGACTTTTCTGGCTTATGTCCCTACTAAGATGTGGTATTTTGGTCCTTTTTGTACAGTTATAGCCTTGTAATGCTAAACCCTGTAGTTAGCCAATGGTCAGGAAAACAAAATTCAGTAAATAATACCATTGTAATGAGTTGGTTCTTAAGTAAACGTCAATGGCTTTTCTAAAAATCCATAAACAAACAACAGTATAACCTAAATGTTAAGTTGGCAGTTATTGCACAAAAGGATAGAGATGCTTCTTGTGCTATTGTAAAAACACACAAAGCAGAGTTCAGGAAATGGCATTAGCACTCACTGGATGCTGGCCACAGTTTAATAGTTTATTAAGCTGTTTTTCAGCTATTGTATTCCTGGAATCACAGATACCTCCTCTTGGTTTGCAAACTTTGTTTGTTTGCTATTATAAATGTAGTCTCAATAGAGCTGTCAGTTACTTAAGTGCTCATTCTTAATTTTCTTGTTGTATAATGAGTATTGCCCAAACACTGTTAAATCCTAACAGAAGCCACTCCAACTTCTAAGATTACAACAGGAGAAAAACTAAAAAACTGTATGACAAATTGAAGTATCAAGTTGAATATTATATAAAAGCCATTCTCTTTCAGGGCTAAGACTCTATCTTTGAATATGTAAATATAACTAGCGTTCTCCATGGAAAACGAGTAAATACTTGTGGACTGATTTGTTGACTACTTATAACAAAAGCTTTGCGAACTTGGTACAGTTCTCAGACACTTCCTAGTTTTTCAAGGAAGGCAATCAATTACACTTTAAAATTTTTAAAAAATGTTCTTGAAATTGTTTTTATTGATGTTTATATGCAAGGCCAGGAACATCATCCAAACCACTCAGCAGTGATTAATTTAAGAGCAATCTCAGTGAAAAACAGTTTATATTATATTCAGCTGCCCTCAAGCCATCTGAAACTCTAATTTTCTTCTGGCTTAGCTGTTTCTCTTACCTACCTTCCTTGTACTTTTGTTATCTGTGGTCTTTGGAAGCACTTTCTCATTGCTAAGATAGTTTCATATATTCTTAAGCTTAATACCCTTTATTTATCAGCTCAATAAAAACAAAACACAACACTTCACTTCCAGTGACACTTCTCTCTGAACCCTCTCTAGTAGAGAATAACTCCTCTTTCACATGCTGCTTCTTCAGAGGTAGGAATAAGAACTTGCATTGTCCTGGTTCCCAACTGCCATTTCCAGCCCACTAATCCTTCATTAAACAACCCTTTCACTTTTCAAGTTTCTCTCATGCATTTAGAGTGTGTGGTCCAGGGGCTAGGACTGCTCCGAAAGTGATACTGAGAAGAAGCTAGTACTAAAATGCAGAGAAAGCAATTAAACATTTTAGAGGAATTTCACAGAGCAATTTTAAGGCTGTTGAACCCAGTAACAACAACAAAAATGTATGCTTGAATTGTGTATGTTTATATACTTTTCCATTTCATTTTTGGTAATTTGTTTTTATATGTTATAAAAGCTGTGGTCCATAACACACTGAGAAACTGTTTTTAAAGAACTTGTCCTTCACCCAGACAGTTTGAGAAGCACTGATCTGGATGACTTGCTATCTGTGCCACTGTGATCTAACCACCAAGGCACTTTCCTACATTTTAAAAGAAAATGTCTTTCCAACATTCTAGACAAAAGCAAGACTTTGTCATAATTTCTTGACTCATTTATTCTAATAAAATTTACCTTCAAACAATACCCAAAACCAGTATCTTGTTCTTAGTTTTCTTTCATCCTTAACTCTGAATCTCGACTCTTGAATCACAACATTCTATCCTTCACCTTCTTACTGAAACTTCTCTTTCCTGTTCTTACTGAAATAAGCAATTCCTATGGATATGGATTTGCCAGCCCAGAAAGCAATGCTTAGGTAAAAACAACCATTCACAGACTCACTGTACTACCATGGGATTCCACACAGCATTGTTCTCATCAAGGAACTCACTTCATAGCAAATGAAGTGTGACAATGGGCCATGCTCCCAGAATTCACTGAACTTACCATGTTCCTCATTATCTCAATCCAGCTGACTTGATAAAACAGTGGAATAATATTCCGAAACTTGGTTATAGTGCTCATTAGGTGGCAGTACCTTTCAAGGCGAGGGTACAGTTCTACATGACAATGCATATGCTCTGAATCAGAGTACAGTATGTGGTGCTTTTTATCCACAGACAGAATTCATGGGTCCAGAAATCAAGGGGTAGAAATATGAGTGGCTTCATTCACTATTACCCACAGTGATCCAGCGGCAAAACTTTTGCTTTCCATCTTGACAAATAGGTCCTGCTAAACCAGTGGACTTAGTTCCAAAGAGAGAAAAACTTCCACCTAGAGACAAAAATTCTATTGAACTGGAAGTTGAAACTGTCACCTGGTTGTTTAGGACTCCTCATACCTCTGAATCAATATGTAAGAAAGGAGGTTAGTGAATCAGCTAGGGTAACCGATCCTGACTACCAAGGAAACTAGATTGCTACTATACAATGGGGGTAAGAAGGACTATATCTGGAATATAGAAGACTCCCTATGGCATCTCTTACATCTAGCTTATATAGTAAATCAATCTGTATCTAGTGGATATGTCTTTAAAAAATGAGAGTGAAATGAAGATATATTCAGATAAATGAGAATTGGACTCAACAACAACAGATATGTACTAGAAAAGAGAAAAAGAGAAGGAGGGAGTGACAAAAAGAGAGGAAAGAAGGAAAAAAAGGAAGAAAGAAAATGCTAAAAGATGTTATTCAAATTAAGGAAAATAACACAAAATAAAAATTCATTCCAACATGAAGAAATAAAAAGTACCTAAAATGATAAATGTACAGATAAACACAGAAGAATATATTTTTATTTCTTATAATGTCTTTGAAAGACAATTTATTATTGGAATCAAAATAAATATTAAAATATGTATCAGTATATCTAAAGAATGAAGGCAAATGAAATTTGATGATTTTAAGATTCTTACAACTTAAACCATACGGCATTTATTAATATTAAGAAGATTGTGAGAAATATTATAGATTGAAAAACTAAAAGTTAAGATGTTAATTCCCCTTCACTCTAATGATCTAGAGATCAATCATACCCCAAAAGGCTTTTAATGG
Organism: Tadarida brasiliensis; assembly: GCA_030848825.1. Lineage (NCBI taxonomy): Eukaryota > Metazoa > Chordata > Mammalia > Chiroptera > Molossidae > Tadarida > Tadarida brasiliensis. The sequence continues at coordinate 165,542,968 of CM061257.1, forward strand.
AAATTGGGAACCTAATTTTAATACTTACAGGAAAGTGCAAAGAACCTATAGTAACTAAAACAACCTTAAAAAACAACCAAGTTGGAGGACTGTCAATGGCGGACATCAGAATTCACAGCAATCACTGCAGTGCAGCATTGGCATAAGGACAGACAAAGGGATCATTACAATAAAATAGCATGTCCATAAATAGGCACATACTTGTATGGCCAAGTAATTAAAATAAATGTCACCAAAGCCATTCAAAGGGCAAAACAATCCCACATTCTCAACAAATAGTGCTAGAACTGAATATTAACCTGTTAAGAAAATAAACAACATCAAGCTTGATCCTACATCATACACAACAGTTAACTCAAAGTAAATCAGAGATTAAAAGTAAAAACTTAAAAAATAAAGTTTATAGAAAAAAACATAGGATAGTATCTCTGCAATCTTGGGGTGAGAAAAGATCTCTTAGACAAAATACATTAAAGATTGATTCATTAGACTTCATCAAAATTGATAACATTTGCATATCAACACATAAAATTAAGAAAGTAAATAAGGCGCTGGCCAGTTTGGCTCGGCGGTTAGAGTATTGGCCCGTGGACCAGAGTTGCGGGTTCGATTCTGGTCAAGGGCAAGTACCTCGGTTGCAGTTCAGTCCCCAGCCCTGGTTGGGGTCGTGTGGGAGGCAACAGTTGATGTGTCTCTCTCACATCGATGTCTGTCTGTCTGTCTTCCTGCCTGTCTGTCTCACCCTCACTACCTCCCTCTCTCCCACTCTATCTGAAGAGAAATGGGAAAAAAAATCTCCTCGCATGAGGATTTAAAAAAAAAAAAGAAGAAAGTAAATAAGAAGAAAATGGAGAGAAAATATTCTTAAATACAAATATTTGACAATATGCTTCAGAAGAGAACTCTTAAAACCAATATTAAAAGGTTAAATCACCCAATTAAAAGATAGGCAAAAGACCTGAACAGATGCACCCCCATCACCAAAAAAAAATATTAATGGCCAAGAAGCACATGAAAATATATTCAACATCTTTAGTCACTAGGAGATGCAAATTATAACCACAATAATATATCATTATACACCCACTAAAATCACTGCAATTAAAAATACTGACATCACCAATTGTTGCTGAAGCAATCAGAACTTCCATAAATTTCTGATAAGAGTGTAAAATGATACAGCAACTTCAACCAACAATTTGCTAATTTCTTTAAAAATAAATACTTTCCAACCTTATGCCTCAGCAATTCCACTCTTAGGTATTTAACCCAGACAATGAAAATGTATGTCCACAAAAAGACAGAATTCTCATAGTAGTCTTAATCATAATAGACAAAAACTGGACAGCTCCAAATGTCCATCATCAAGAAAATAAAATAATAAATGTAATATTATACAATGAAATATTACATATCAACAAAAGGAACAAGCTACTTTATACTACATGGATGAAAACACAAATATGTTGCTGTCACTGTATGATTCCACTTACATGAAGTTCTAGAATAAGCAGAATAAATCTGTGGTTATAAACATCAGAAAAGTTATTTGGGTGAAGCAGGGATAAACTGGCAGGGAAGGGAAATAAATGAGATTTTCTGGGTTATGGAAATTTCTATATCTTTATAAAGATATGGTCACATGGTATAGGTATTTGTCAAAACTCATCATATTGCTGATCTCATATTTATGTATTTCATTTGTGTGTCATTTTTATCTGAAATCACAAGTGTGAACAGATTAAAAAGTAAACATATTAACAGCCAAAAAACTCAATATGCAATGATCACTAAAACAAAAAACATACTCATGAAAATCTATAATATACTTACAATTTACAATTATAATTCTTGAAGATGTTTCACCCCAAAATTACAATTTAAAAGTATATTTTATTACATATTTTAACCTATTTATAAGATTATTACAATTTTTTTTACCACAACAGGATAACAGTAATGATGAGTTAATATATGACTATAGAATTTCTTTCAAGGGATTATGATACTGAAACAGGCTACTAGTAACCATAAAAACCACCTACGCCTGAATCTTTTCAAGGTATCGACATTAAAATTTAAATTAATTCTTGGAAGTGGTTTGAAAATCTGATCTTTTGTGATCCCAGAGCTTAGTATTATGCTAGATGAGTCAAGTAGCAATTAGTCAAACAAACCTGTATGCAAATGTACAAGCAGAGTTACAGTCATTTTCAAGAGTGAAGGCCTTGATATACTATGTTGAGAATGCAAGTTTGACTTTAATGGTCCTGATACTTTGGACTAAGGACAAATAATTTGCTGTGAATGATATTTACAGATATTTTTACATTCCTCTTACAATATGTGTGTAAGCATAGCATATACGTTTAGTAGTTATTTTGTTGCATGCACTTTTGTTTTTGAAGATAAAATTTAGCATAAATATAATCAAATAAAATGTTAACTGAAAAATTTCCTTATGAAATCAGAGATGTACTAAAAAAAAAAATAGTAATTTGAATTTCTCTGCTCAAATAACAGTTTATACAACCAACTATCAAGTAGTGTTCTAAGTTTATACAATCATCAAGGAGTTTTCTAAGAATGCTACTACAAAACTTCAGTTCCCTTTAAAAAGTCCTGTCTTTAGAATAAAGATGCTTTCATGTGACAATTTTTCTAAGACGACAATTTAAAAATATTTACTTATTTTAAAATGTTTGTATTCTTTGATCCAGTTTTTCTGCTCTAGGACTATTCCCTAAGGAAATAAACATGGATCTACATAAAAATTTAGCTATAAAATGTTCACACTATAAAAAAAAAATAGAAATAAAAATAAACACCATCTCAAATGGCAGATGAGTTAAACAAATCTTAATATATCCACATTATAAAATTATAAGACTATCTTACAAAATAGAAAATCATAGTAAAAAATCAGTTACCAAGTAGTATGTGTTGATACAATATGCAATGAAAAAAAGACAAAGAATCTTTATAGTATTGTTTATAGGAAATGAGTTTATGAGCAAATTTTCCCTTATTCTTGTTTATCTGTACTTTCCAAAGTTATCTGTAGTTTTAAAAGTTGTCAAAATTTTATAATAAGAAAATGAAAAGTTATTAGAATAGATCAAATATCAACAATATATTTTAGCAAGATGGACTGGTGAAAAACATGCACAGGCAAATAATTGTATGACAGAAAAGCAAATTAAAAAAATTGACAAGGGAAAAATATTAATAAAAATTTTACAGTCACTATAATAAAGAATGTTAAACATGCTCCCTGCTTTTCCTGAAAAATGAAACTCTAAATGTTATGATTTATTTTCTTTTCAAGGATGATCTTTTTTTCAAACTTCCAATACTTTGCATCTGTTATATGGTAGGCACAATGCAAATGAGAAGGGATACAAAGTAAAGGCAATACTACTAACAGTGGAGAGAAGACACTAGATTATGTTTTTCTTTGCTAATGTGGAGGTTTAACTTTGATGGTTACATCATTGGCCAAGATTTGGGTTTTGCTCTTCATGTGAATTTGTTAGTATAATATATGTTATGATCCCTAGTTTGCTTTTTCACAGTGACCTTTGGTCATACAGAATATCAAGTGACAAATTCATAACCAAATCAGGAATGTTCTAAATAGACTTCTGGATCTCAAAATATGACATTATATTTATCTTCTCAGACCTTCATTTCTGTGCTTCGTACAGTAAAGAGAAAAATATTTTCCAGTTTCTAAATTAGTTATACCTTTCCTTCAGATGTGTTCCCTCTTTTACCACTTCTGGATCTCTCTTGATGATATGTGGTAAAATATCCACCATTTAGTTTTTTTCTCCCATAAACCAATATAACAATTACACCAAAAAATATCTGTAATACATTGATCCTACTAATCGCAATACCTTCAAAATCTTTCTTTCAAGTGTCCTTTTCTCTTGACTACAACTCACAGCAGCACTCCAAAACAAATGAAGAAGTTGGATACATGGACTTACCAGTGTTTCACTGTCCTGGATCCTGCCTCCTGTGACACTCCACTCTCTCCAGTACCTTCTGCATCTCTTATCACTCCTCTTCCTCTTTATGCAAGAGACAGCCCATGGCCCATCACTGGAACAACTCCCTAGCCCTTTACCCATTAAAACGCCAACCCAAGTTAGAATAAAAAATGTAGGACATCACACTACACTCAAGATCTAGATGTTGCTAGAAGAAATATCATGCACCTTTCCTGACAGGTTTCACTTTAAATTCATTACCCTAATTCTCAAACAGACATTCTGCTCTGCCTGGCAATCTTATGTTTTACTAGTTATGTACATTTACACATGATCCAAGACAACAATTTCAAACCATCTCCTCTTTATAAATCTTCAGAACGATCCATTACACTGAGAATCCAAACCAACCTAACATTTCACCGAGACAAGGATGGACACTCACCACTCATATTTCTCACCTCGCCAGCATGTGCATCCCCCCAAGTTCTCTGTATCCCTGTTACAATGAAAGTAGTTCCCCTGTTTTTAGCAAAAGACAACCTTTCCACTTATGTTCTAGATCCTATCCCCTCTCAATCTTCTTACCCGCTTCACATTTTTCGTACTGCAATGATCTTTTCTCTCCCTTAAGATCAACTTTCCTTCTTTTCTGGTTCATTTCTATCAATGTACCAACTACATGTTCCAGAATCTCCCATTAAAATAAGAAAGAAAACTCTTTCCATGACACTATAAGCCCCCTCTCCATCTAATGCCAAAATCTCTACCTCCATCACAGGGGATGAAGTTTGTATACATTCACTGTCTTCACTTTTTCACTTTCCATTCTCTCCTCAAACTACATCAATGTGGCCTCTATCCTGGACAAAACTTATTGTCAAAGCCCTCAATATCTTCCACATGATCAAATCTAAAAGTATCTATAGTCCGCCCTCGGTATCTGCAGAAGATTGGTTCCAGGACCCCCATAGATACCCAAATCCTCAGATGTTCAAGTCTCTTATACAAAATGGTATAGTATTGCATGTAACCTACACACCCTCCTCCTGTATACTTTAAATGATCTCTAGATTACTTATACTACCTAATACAATGTAAATGCTATGTAAATAGTTGTTGTACTGTATTGTTTAGAGAATAAAAAAGCCTACCTCTTTAGCACAAACCCAATCATCATAGGCCTAACTACATGTACCCATCAGCAACAATGTAACTTAAAAAAAATTTTTTTTTCTTTATTGATTTTAGAGAGAGAAGAAGGGAGAGGTAGAGAGAGATGGAAACACCAATAAGAGAGAACATTGATTGGCTGCTTCCTGCATGCCCCCCACTGGGGTCAGGCCCACAACCTGGGCATGTGCCCTGACCGGGAATTGAACTGGCGACCTCTTTTTGCATGGGTCGATGCTCAACCACTGAGCCACACCAGCTGGGCACAATGTAGCTTTTTTCCAAATATTTTTCAATCTGGTTTGTTGAAACCACCAGTAAGGAACCAACAGATACAGATGACCGACTGTATTCCATCTTCACACTGCTTGACCTCTCAACACCATTCAAAGAAAGTGATCACTTTCATCTTTTGCAAACACCTTCTTATCTTGCCCTCAATGACACCATACTCTCTTTAGTTTCCTCTAACTTCATTTGCCATCCTTTCCAGTCTCCTGGGTGGACCCTTCCACTTTGCCCAACTGCTAAACTTTGGCACATCACAGAACTTGGTCCTAGGCCCTCTTCTTTCTCATGATCTTTCCTTAGTTTCATCTACTCCCACAGATTTAATTATCTATATGCTGATGGCTGCAGTAACCAAGTGCCTGCTCAATATTTCCATTTGAATTTTTAAGACTCACCTAAATATACCATATCTAAGAGAGACTATCATTTGCCTCCCAAAATATGTTGATCTCCCCAAATAACCTTGCCCATCACAACATAGGAGTCAGTCTTAATTCTTCCCACTCCCTTATACCCAAATTCAATCTGTCTTCACAGCCTGCTCACTGTACTATCAAAATACTTCTCAAATCTGCCTACTTCTCTAAATCTCCACTTGCTCCTCTGAGCCACTATCGGTTCCATTTTTTGCTTAGACAATTTCTATAGCCTTTCTCCTTCAACATCTTCTGCATTTAGTTATAATCTGTACTCTCTACCATGTCCTATTAGACCACAGTTTTGTCTGCTGCTACCTCTTCTCCATCATTTGCTACTATCTTCCTTGCTCAGAATACTTCAATCGCGTTTAAGCTTGATACATTTATATTAATGTCTTAATGCAGTAAGCATGTTCCCTCTCTCAGGGCATTGTTGATCTTTTCCATAGTTCTTTTCGTGGCTGGATCCTCCTCTTCTTTCAAGTTCAATTATTCATGTTGACAAAGAGGTCTGCCTTGGTCACCCAATTTAAAGTGACAAGCCAACTACCAATTATAGTTACCTTTTAACTGTCGTCACATCATTACCTTTATACATTTGTTTGTTCACTATATTTCCATTAAAAAAATGTAAGTTCCATAAGAGTAAGAACCTTCTATATTTGGATCATTGCCAAATTCCCAATGCAAGGCACATAATAGGTATCAATAAAATGTAATTGAATGAATGTTTCACTAATTTATTTTAGTTCAGCATATTTTGAAATAGATCTACAATAGCTAAGCTCATCAGTTCATTAATTTCACAAAAATATATTAAGTGCCTATACTGCCCTAAGGATTGACACAGATAAAGAAAAAACAGCCCGGTCAGTGTGGCTCAGTGGTTGAGCATCGACCCATGTACCAAGAGGTCGCTGGTTTGATTCCTGGTCAGGGCACATACCCAGATTTTGGGTTAAATCCCCAGTGGGGGGCATGCAGGAGGCGGCCAATCGATGTTCTCTCTCATCGATGATTCTCTCTCTCCCTCTCCCTTCCTCTCTCTCTAAAAATCAATAAAAGAAAAACAAATTTTAAGAAAAAACAGTTCCTGCCCAGCCGGTGTGGCTCAGTGGTTGAGCGTTGACCCAAGCACCAAGAGGTCACTGGTTCGATTCCTGGTCAGGGCACATGCCCAGGTTGTGGGCCAGATCCCCAGTGGGGGGCATGCAGGAGGCAGCCAATCAATGTTCTCTCTCATCAGTGATTCTAGCTCTCTCTCCCTCTCCTCTCCTCTCTCTCTAAAATATCAATAAAGAAAAAAAATTTTTTAAAGAAAAAAGAGTTCCTATCTTCATGCCAGTAGGGTAGACAAGCATAAAATCAACTAGCTGTAATGCAGTGTGACAAGTACTGTAACGGGACACAAGGTAAAATGTGGGCACAAGGAAGATACTTACCAACACTGTTTCATGTGAGAGACCTTTATGGAAGAGACTGAATTAGACTTGAAGGAGTAGCAGACAAACGATCAACAAGTGGAGTGGAAGCATGTTCCAGTGAGGGAGAAAACATGCTTAAAGGCAGAAAGAGACATAAAGTAAGACCAGTTGTACTTTTTGTACATTGCTCAGCTGTCTACCTAAAATTTTCTTCATTATATTACTGGATTGGATTCACATTTTCCTCTTTTTGGTTTATTTTTCATATTGCTGGAGCTGGAGCTTAGTGTTTGGTATAGCTTGTAAGCTATAGAGAAGAAGGAACCTAACTAGTGAAACTCTTACCTGAATTTTTAAAATTTTCCTGATGATTACCCATTGGTCCTTCCATGCTTTTTGTATTTGTCAACGCCAGACCTGAAGGACCTCAGGATCTAGAGTTTTCATTATAGCATTTGACAAAAACAAAGTAACTAAATTATTTTTTTTAAAGGTGTACTAATTATATTTTGTTTAAAGAAGGCATTTAAATATTGTAGAAATATTTCAACAACAAAAATAATAAACAAGAGTGTACAAATTAAAAGGGTTGATATTAAATTTTGGTATTTGGAATGACTCATTTCCAAAAATAAATCAAGTAAATGAGTGAAGATTCTCTGCATGGTGTTCAAGTAATAGAAATTTATAATCACTAATTCAGCTTTGATAGACCAACAAAGGGAAATTAACATCTAGAAGACAATAAAAAAAAAGGAAACCCAGGAAAAGGTTGAAGGATGCGGGGATGTTTACCCTGGGAAAGAGAAAATAGTGCTGGTTTCTGCTCTTGCCTGCCTGTGTTCTGATCCTAAAAATGTTTACCTTGCAAGCTCCTTTTCATATAGTTCATGAACTGATCATGATCAAGTCTGGCAATTCAATCCAAGTCCCATCCTTATCAGTTGGTGGGAATAAAATTAGTTCAAGAGCTGTAATCATATTATTCATTATTCCTGGAGTAGATTCCAAACACCCATGTGCATATAGAATTTACCACTTTCTTTTTTTTAAATGTATGTTTTTATTGATTTTTTCAGAGACAGAGGAAGGGAGAAAGAGATAGAAACATCAATGTGAGAGAGAAACATCAATCGGCTGCCTCCTGCACGCCCTCTTCTGGGGATCGAGCCTGTAACCCGGGCATGTGCCCTGACCAGGAATCAAGCCGGGACTTCTCAGTCCATGGATGACACTCAATAAACTGAGTCACACTGGCCGGGCGAAAATTTACCACTTTCTTCCCTCATTCCTGTTGTATTGCAAGTCTCTGCTCCAGTGTTTCAAACGTGTTTTATTTTACCAGTCCCCCTGGCCCATCTGCCTGAAGTCCATATCCCAACCTCATCCCCACACCTAAATTAATTCAGCTCTCAAGGGCTGGGCTCCTCACCTATGCACCGATATCAGCTGGAGTCAAATCAGTGAAAATCTCTATAATACCCTATCAACTACAAGGATTGATAAAGTTCAAAGCCTCCTGCTGCTATGCCCTGCTCATCTATACATATCCTTGCAAATCAAAACTAGCCTAATTTAGCCAGAACTCTTAGGAATAGTGGGATGGTCAATTTTATGTGAAAATTGACTGGGCCACAGGATGCCCAGATACCTGATTAAACATTATTTCTGGGTGTCTGTAATGATGTTTATGGATGAGATTAACATTTGAATCAGTAGACTGAGTAAAACAGATTTCCCTCTCCAATGTGGGTGGGTCTCATACAATCCATTGGAGGCCTGAATAAATAAAAGACTAAGAAAGAATTTCTTCTCTCTGGCTGTGTTTAAACTGCGATACCGGATCTTCTCTCGCCTTCAGACTTGGACTAGAATTTACATCATTGGCTCTCCTGGTTCTCAGACCTCAGGCTCAGAATGGAAATATAACATTGATTCTCTTGGGTATCCAGCTTGCCTACTGCAGATTTTGAACTTCTCAGCCTCCATAATTGCATGAACCAGCTCCTTATAGTAAATCTCTATCTCCCATTGGTTTTGTTTTGCTGGCTAACCCAGACTAATACAAATGGTTATCTGAATTACAGTAGCTCACAATAAGGTCAGCTCTAAAAGCTAATAAATTGCCAAACCTGGTTAGTTCTATGATTCTGTGTCTCTAAGACTAGCCTGTATGACTTAGGATATTATTGTCACAAAGATGTTTGAATATATTTGAAGCAATATAATTTATCAGTCAAATGCTCTGAGGTCAATACCTGTACCAATAACTAGACATTAAGAGGAAATGAATATCTGGCTAAATAGAAAATTAGTCACAGAGAAGATTCCTCAATGTAATGGGTAGTTTAACTAGATAGCTTCTAGGGTCCTATGAAATTTATGATCCCAGAAAAAATACTGGAAGAAAAAGTTTCTAGCTTTATCCTCTAATTATAGGTATTTCTAAAATTTGAATAGAATATGCAAGCATTAATGGGAAAAAAATGAGAAAAAAGAAAGAACAAATGTGAGATGATAAGACAATTCCTTAAACAAATGCTAATTATAAAAATTTCAATTCATGCTATAAAAGACTTTAAGGCTTTCAATGTTCCCTTTCAAACAGAAAAAGATACAGAAGAATTAGTGTTGTTTTTTTCTTTTTTTTCTTTATTGATTTTTAGAGTGAGAAAAAGAGAGAGAATCATCGATGAGAGAGAACATCAACTGGCCACCTCCTGCATGCCCCCCACTGGGGATTTGGCCCACAACCTGGGCATGTGCCCTGACCGGGAATCGAACCACCGACCTCTTGGTGTATGGCTCAACACTCAACCACTGAGCCACACCAGCTGGGCAGATACAGAAGAATTTGAATAAATAACAGTATAAGGGTTCATCTAAAAAAGATAAGATTTTAACAAAGTCAGTATATAAATGATTTTAAGTTGAATTGAAAAATAAAGTTAATAAATGTATCAAAATCAAGAAATTATCTCAGAATTTGAAGGTTTACAGTAGCTACATAGCATGGGACTAATAAAGTTATCCTGGCACTATACAGAAGACATAGTATAATTAGAAAATATCTGATGCTAAATAATAGTTTTAAAATTAAGATGAAATTTCTGTGATAATCTTTCCCAAAACTCAAAAATCTCAGTATAATCCTAAGAACGACATCAGATGAACCCAAATTCATAGTCAGTTCACAAAGTATTTGATGAGTATACTGAAAGCTTTCAAGGTCATAGGGGAAAAAACGAGGAGACTGGGGAGACGAGACAACTAAACTCAATGCGGTTTCCTGAAGTGAACCTCGGGACAGAAGGACTTTAATGGAAAAGCGGTAAAAGCTGAACAACGTCTGGAGTTAGCAGTAAGGTATCAATGTGGGCTTCCTAATTTTGACAAACGTGCCCCACTAATATGAGATGGCAAAATCAGAAAACGAACCGGGGTAAAAGATCTATGGATACTCTATACTGTGCTATCTTTGAAACATTTCTATAAATCTAAAACTATTCCAAAATAAAAAGGTTTATATTTATAACTTGATGTGAAAAAGTTTTCATTCAGAACTCTAAGACAGTAATGAAAAAGCTTATGTTTTTAATGATTATGACATAAAAACTATGACAAATATGTAAATTAAAATAATTAAAATAAACAAGAACTGCCTCTCCATAAAACATAATAGATACATGCAGTGACAGATAATAAATATATCACAGTGAGAGATAATGACTATTTATAAATAAAGACATACTGGTAAATATTACCAAGTAACAATTTCTTTATATTTTATTATATGAAAGGCAGTGGGGCAAAGAAAAGAGAAGAGAGTGAATAGCAAGTGATATTTAATTAGGCTCTATGTGTTTGTTTTTAGTTAACTTAAAAAATAAATGATGAAAAATATCAAATGTTTGACTTTATAATTATTTCCAAGCACATAGAAATAGTTTGGCTATCCCTTCAACAACATATCGAATGATCTAAGATTGAATACACTTAGTAGAGAACAAAATAGTAAAAACAGTTATGTCTCTCAAAAGTTTAAGGACTTTTTTCAGTTCTAATCTGAACATAAATGTCAGATCTCCACATGCAGATAGGATGAAATCATTTGTGGGAGAACAATGCTCCAGTCAACAACAAGAAAGGCCAGATAAATTAAAAAATCCTCTGAAGGCTGCTGCTGCAGCAATGACCGGAGTGACTAAGATCTCTGCAGAGGGGTTCACCGGAGAGAGGTGATTTGAAGATCTGCAGTCATTTCCCCCTGAGTTTTAAAGGCTGAAGGCATGGGCCAGGGCAGAGAACGTAGGCTTTGGCTACACAGAGGGCTCCTATGGGAGGACACAGAAATTCTAAGCTTTTGGCTGTTAGACTGGACTGAAGTGACAAAATGGGAGATTTGAGAATTGTTTCCACTTCAAATCATTTGCTCAATCCCAAACCTACTTGGGGCTTAAAGTTAAAATGCTAAATCCTAGCACCTCTGAAAAGAATAATGGAGTTTTCCACAGTTTTACAATGCTGAGGAGACAAACGCTAGAAGACAGGAGAAGTGAATATGCAGCTCTCAGTTGGGGAAGGAAAAACGTGCTGAGGTGAACTTCACGTAGACCAAGACTTCCACCCACCATGGAAGTATCTACAGAAGATACTAAAACATTTTAGACAGTGACAGAAATGAACTAACAGGGAACATTTTATGAAGTAGGAGAGAAAAGGCACAGCTGGTTAGGTGATAAGCTTAAGCAGGCAAGAAAAGATGTAGAAATGGAGGCTGTCCTTAAATAGAGGCATGTAGTAAACAAAGAAATACATTAGGATAGTGAGAGCATATGAATGCAAATGCAGGCAGGCTGGTGGATGAAATGATGGGGACAAGCAGAGTTCTTTTTTCCATTTGGAAGGAGAGGGTAGATATCTGAGAGGGAAGAGAGATAAAATAGTCTGCTTAAGAGAAGAACGAATGGACTAACAAAAAGCACGAAGACTGTCAGGTAACACCAAGGGCCTACTTGAAGACAGTGGTCATAAATTTAAGGTAAGTTCAGTTGGCAAATTTATGTCATATGTCCTGCCATATAAATCTGTGAAGGTGTAGGACAGGCAGAAAGTTAAATTTATAAGACTTAGGCTTTTCTGGGTGAGTAGGACAAAGGAAGAGAGGGCCAAGAGGACTAAGATCATATTATATTCAAATTAGTGATAATTATAGTGAGCCCCGAAATCTAAGCTAGACACAGAGGGAAGCGAGGGCATGAGAAGCTTGAGGGACAGGAAAACGGGGGAGTGGGGAGTGAGATCAACAGAATAGTTGAACATTTGCTAGAGTCAGAGTTCGAGAATGAGTTGGAAAAAAGATAGTAAGTGGTGGTCTGAAAGTGGGATGCCTCAAACCGAAACTGGTAATGACCAAGGACAGGATGTGACCATAGGGTGGACGGCGGAAGTCGTGCAGAAGACATGATGATTGGAGGAGAGAAATTCAAGATGAGAGGCTGGAATACTGAAAACAGCATCTACATAGATATTTAAATCATCAAGAATTTTGACAGAAGTAGGCTGAAGAATGGGACAAAGAGATCCTAAAATCTTTAAGAAACAAGGGAGGAGACGTAGGGGAGTGTACGTGAGTGCAACAGGAGGATGTACTGGGTGGTACAATCTGAGCCTCAGGGCTGGAGGTTTAGAGAGGCAAAGGAAACAATGATCTAAGAGCACTAATGAGGAACAAGCCTCCATGTGCCCTGGAATAATGCCGTGGGAGGGGATACAAGCACTACTTGAGAGGACTGCAGTGGAAGCAGGAGCCTCTGGGAGGTACCAGGCTTCAGCTAGAGCAGGAAGGTGTAAGTAATGTTCAGAAAGGAATACACTAAGAATTTGATTCATTTATCAATATTTACTAAAAGGCACTGAATTAGGCACTGGGAATAAAAGAGTAATAAAGACATAATCTTAGCTCTCACAAAACTGCGACTCAAATAAGGAGTCTCATGTCCGAGTGATTACATTAAGGAACATAATCATATTTTTATAACAAGCTAACAGCTTATTAAGAAATGAGGATGCGTGTGTTTGAAGAATGCTATAATAAAAAATGTGATTATTTTTAATATAGCTACCATTGTGATATTAATTATATGGTAATAACGAATTTGAATTAAGACTACGTGGGGGGAAGTCACTTTTAATGGTAAAGGAGGGGGAAATGGTAGGTATGTGCTTTTACAGATACATGCAGTTACCTGAGACAAAGCGGCATCCCGTTCTTCTATCACTGCATTCATTTCTTCCGCAGTTATTCTCTTTCTACACGCCTTGGCCTTGTAGATTCTATCCACAATTACAGCTCCATTCTTCTCAATAGCTATTCCTGTGTCTGCATTGTTTATTCTGTTCAGTAATTCCTGTAATGTCTACCAACACCATTATATGTTAGTCAGACATGAAGTTTTAATATATTTTATTTAATATAGGGTTTTAATTAATAGGCACATGTGAATTGTAAATTGACTGAGTGAAGTTATTGAATTTTCATATTGCAGCAAAGATGTACATTATTAGTGTGTCAATTCTTCTTTTCCCCACATCTTAGTTCTTGAAACCCACTCAATTGAACTTAAGCCTCTAAGATATAAGACTGACATCAAGAAATCTCCTCAGAGAATGGCTTACCATGTCATTTTCTTCAGGGTTAATATTTTCTAGCCTAGAAAAAAGGGACACAGAAAGCCTGATCAGTAGCATTTCCTTAGTGCAGCAAAATGAGTTCGCTTTTTAAATCTTTAGAACCTCAAGTAATTTCATTCGACTAGTCTTTAGAGTCAACCATGACACTGAACATATTAAAGTGCCACCTGCTCGACTCCATCTTTCAATAATGCTCCATATCTTCTGCGCTGACTTCAGACTGTTAAGTTATTAATGTTTACTGCTATATATGACTACAAGGATCAATTGTTCATATGTGCTTAGATGAAGAAAGTTCCCCAGTGATAGAAGCACTCATTCTCATCATTGTATTTATTCCTGGACTTCCAATTCTTACCAGAAACTGTAATTCCTCTGTTTTTTGGACATCATCACAAATAAAACAAGGCAAGTATTTTTATTACAAATGTTAACTATGTTACCTCGAAAGCAGTGACAAATAATAACCTGGAATTTGACTTGAAAATCTCCTGCTGCCACCTATTTGGTAAAACAAATAAGCTATATAGAAAGGCTGACCAAAACTTAACTACATTTTTAGAAGACTATTGTTATCTTTTCTTTTTCATTACATATATAGAATTATTCAATTAGGGACAAAGAAGGCAAATTGGGTCCCCTCGAAAATTCACATTGTCTTATAAGAGTCACAGTGCTGACAGAAATGACTGTTGATTTTGGAAACTGAAGACATATAATAAAGGGGAAAAAAAGTTTAAATGGCATGCTTAGAAAATGTCTATAATATAATTTAGGCAACCACTAAATTGGGTAAATTAAATGAAAATCTGTAAAGGGTATCAGTAAAATGATGTAGATTTTAGAAATGGCCTCAATTATTTTAAAATTGTACTAAAAAGTTTAGATATCTAAGTTGCCCGTTTTTCAAGCCCCCCCATTTCTGTGCTCCTATGATTTAACACTTAACACACAAAAAAAGGATACTAGAAAAAGATAATAGAAGACAATAAATTTGTTATAAAATTGTTCCAAACTCTACAGTTCAATAAAATTGCTACATTGATGGAAAGTATAAAATTTAGGACACTGCATTTTAACGGACCAAAAAAAAAAAAAAATCACAGAACTTTCTACACATACTTAAGCAGTAAAACTGACTGCATAGCAAACTACTAGTGTCTACTTGGATTCACATTTCAACAAAGGGCAAACATTCTCATCTTTTTTTTTTCCCCAAAATAAATCAACAGTTTCCAAATATCCTGCTTCATAAAAGCTTGTTTTACAAGAACTGTGAAGATAATCACTTATTTTTCTCTCAATTAAAATACATAACGAAAAAGTGTAAGATAAAATTCTTACAGTTTTTAATGGTCACGTAAAAGCATTTGAAGAACACCAGTGGCATGCAACCATCAGTTATTGGTTGGGTGAATGTGATTTTAAAAAGAAAGCCATATATGGTGAGAAATATTTACCTTAATGTTGTCATTTTTCAATGAAATCAGACTAAGAGTTAATTATGGCAATTGCAAAAAACAAACAAAAAACCTTAACTTAAAATTTTAAACTTCATAATTAATTTATTTAACTTGATAATTTAAAATGTAAAAAGATACATTAAAATTGAATATTCAGATTGGTAGATTACTGGCAACTTTTGAAAAAAGAATTTAGTTCTCAAGGTTATAAATCTCCCTTTTCCGTTTTAAAGAATTACATATGATCAAGAAGAAAATAACAGTGTAGATAGGTTATCTATTAAGTATATTCCAAATAATCAACACAACAAAAGTTTATGGAATTCCTATGTAATACTTACAAGTTTTTCCCAGGCACTTCAATGTGAGGAATTATTGCTTTAACAGATGCATTTCAATGTTTTAAATTAACATCTTTCAACAGGATATGGGTAAGAAAATTGTATGCAGTCTAATACTAAAATTCCCTACAAACAACTAAAATTATTTTTAATTAAAATATAATATTCTTATCAAAGGTTATACTAAATCCTTGGTACATGAATTTAGCATTTAGACTATAAATAATTTATGTGATTACCCTTAAGAGTCATAACATATGGTGATTTATCATTCTGCTGATGAATTAATTTGAATCATGTTTGGTAAGTATGCCAGGTCTGACATGCAGGGCATGAGTGAGCCAAGTCAACCACTTAGCATTTACATCTCAACTTTGCTTTACTCAATTATAGTTTAAAATTGAAGTCAGTAATAAATGGTCATTTGGAGAAAAAGGAAACTTTAATATAAATGAACAAATGATTATTTTGGGATTTGAAGTTTACATAGAAACAAAGTAACTTTCAATACAAACATAAATTTGGAAAGAGAAAAAGCCAATACTTGCATTTCTCTACTATTGGTATTCATTTAAAAGTCTCAGATAATACTTGTCACAGATATCAAAGATGAACTACATTATAATTTAGTCTCAACTAGATTAGATAAAGCAAGGATTAGCAAACTTTTTCAGTAAAGGGTCAGAGAGCATGTCAGGCTTTGCCATATGTTCTGTCACAGCTACTAAACTCTGCCTTTGTAGCACAGAAACATCCACAGGTCATATATACAGGAACAGGTGTGGCTGCCTTCCAATAAAACTTTATTTACAAAAACAGGTGGAAGGCTGAATTTGCACCACAGGTCCTTACATTGCGGATCCCTGATATAGATAAGATAGAGTACTGAAAAATGAGACCAGATGTTTGATGTTAATACACTGTAAGTGCCAATTCAGTATATTTGACATATTTTTCTGAGCTGGATTGTTCAATATCTAGTTAAGGATTAATCATCACAAAATGTGGTTTTCAGAAATTTAAATTCAGTCCTATAATAACTATATCATTTACTTTATCACTTAAAAGAGAACAAAAATTAGACAAAAAATAGGCCTTTATAAAAAAAAGAATATAAAACAGCTATATAAGGCTTTTTTTTCCTATATAAAATGACTTTTTTAGGTTTAAGGCTTATTAGCAGCATGTACAACATATAAAGCTTTACTGGTTTAATAAAGACAAAATAATAGTATTATATGATATAGCTGAGAAGCTAAATTATATATCATTAATATGAAGTTTACAATTATACACAAGAATCTTAACCTTTTGTAAACTCTAAATTATGCCTACAACAGTTTGGCTAGACATAGTCATGATAATTAGAAAGAATTTTGCTGAAGTAAATGTCCATGGGCTCAAGTTTCAATTGATTTCCTATACCATGCAAATTCTGACTGACAACCTTGCACTCTAAGTGAAAAACCCATGCATGAAATGTCACATTTCTTGATTTATCCCTAAATCACTCAATATCATGTCTTTCGTGTCTTTACTTTCTGAACCTATAGTCATTCACCTTGTTCAATGGAAAGAAGCGAAACTTTGACCTCACATGCTAAAAGAACTAGTGATCAAGCTAATCAGAAAATTATGAATTGTGTGTTTTTATTCTATCAGTCTCATTTTTTACACAGTACCATCCTTAATATGTTAAAGAATACACCAACAATAACAAAGAGATGAAAAAAATATGCCATAATCTCAAAAGTCAGACTATACATAGCTAAACATGTCTATATTAGTATGTACATGTAAGTAATTTTAAGTTCAATCCTTTGGCTTTTTTTCTATTTTTAGATAAAAGTAAAAAAGAAAAAAAGCACTGTACATTTAAGGGGTAAGGGAAGGCAGAGAAGTGGCAGAATAATAAAACAAAACAGACATTAATCATAAAGATGCAAAGAGATCAGAAGCGGTAAAGAGAAGAGAAAAAAGAAGACAAAGAATTTGAAGATTATAGAAATAAAAAAATAGGGAATTAAAACAAAAAGAGATATGAAATAATTTATGTATAATTTCAGCCTATACTCAATGCCTCCAAATGTGCTTTCCATCAAACAAAGCTCAGTTATAAATTGCTTCTATCCTAATAAGGATTTAGTTTAAATGCACTATTGAAAGTTCAGAACCTACAGACTTTGGCTAAGTAGAAAGAAACCTGTATGGTGCCATTTAAAACTACGCTGACATATCAATCTTTGTTGTTCTTCCTTCTTAGCTATGGTTTTCCTGATTTCCCACATGTGCCCCTAGATTATAATTCATTAAGAGATGGCTATAAACTGTTCCTAGGAAGCAATAATTCTTCATATCAGCTAATATTATTTTAAGTATTTATGTAATTATTTACTTACTGTTCTTCCTAAACTGGGACTATAATGCTGCGTTCTGAGCAAACAGAACTGAACCTGACACATAGTATATATTCAATAAATATTTATTGAATGGAATTAACGTAAAAAAGGTTTGGAATTGAGTGTTTTCCTTTTCTTCCTGCCCCACTTCTCCCTTAATACGAATGCTACAAAGAACAAAATGAAAAAGGCTCTGCTTTAAGGTATCCTAATTTTAATATACTGTAATAAAAACTACAGCAAATATACAGGGTGGGGCAAAAGTAGGGTTACAGTTGTTTGTATGAAAAATAATACAATAATTAATAAATATTAATACAAGAATAAACTCTGTTTCACGTTTTCACAACTGTACACCTACTTTTGCCCCATCCTGTATGTACAGATTAAAGTATATGGACAACAGAGGGTAAAAAAATTAAAGAAGGATAGGCTCGATTTACATACATCAAGTAAAGAGACAGAGTGAACAAAACTAAGAATCCAATTTAATTGGGGTTCTGAGAAAGAAGTTTTGGTTTGAATATGTAGGCAGATGGTTGTGCCACCAATCAGGATAGGTGACTAAGAAGGATATAGTTTTAAGAATAAATTCTATTTTGGATATACTAAGTTTGAGTTGCCTGTGTAAATCGAGATACACAAGTCCTATGATGTGTAACTGATTGACTTTGATTCTTTGGGCTAGTAGTCAACAAGTCGGAGTTCTTTTCACCTATAAAACATGAATATCACCTACACCTCAAGGAGTTGTGATATTGCATAAAAAACTGATTTGCTACCTTTTTTGATTGATTTTTAAAAAACACAATCTATTTAGAAGCAAATTCCATGAATAAAACTGGTCATCAATCTAGGTGACAAGATCTATGTTAGAAATTACATGTAAATATAGTACTGTGTGGCAGTTGATAAACTGAATGTAATAGCACTTGCAATTCCCAAAGAAGAGTTCTAAAGTTATAATGGAAGCATTACTGAAATAAGAAAAAAGGTATCTACTGTGAAAAGTATGTTGAAAAACATGTAGCAGTTGATTTTGTAGATAGAAGCAAGTTTTAAAATTGAGTTTAGAGGGAGAGGGAGAGATCTGTTGTTCTACTTATTTATGCATTCATTGGTTGCTTCTTGTATGTGCCCTGACTGGAGATCAAACCCGAAACCTTAGCATATTGGGGCAATGCTCTAATCAACTGAGCTACCCAGCCAGGGATACAAACTAATTCTGAAAGGTATATGGAAAGAAATAAGTACTAAAGTAGCCAAAACAAATCTATAGTAAATGAACAAAATTAGATGACTGACATTATCCAATTTCAAGATTTACTATAAAATTCAGTAATTAAGCCCAGCCGGTGTGGCTCAGTGGTTGAGTATCGACCCGTGCACCAAGAGGTTGCCAGTTTGATTCCCAGTCAGGGCCATATCCAGGTTGTGGGCCCAATCCCCAGTGGGGCATGCAGGAGGCAGCCAATCGATGTTCTCTCTCATCAATGTTTCTCTCTCTCTCTCTCCCTCTCCCTTCTTCTCTAAAATCAATAAAGAAAAAAAAATTTTTTTAATTCAGTAATCAAAATTGTGTGGTATTGGTAAAGGGATAGACATACAGATCAAGAGAACAGAACAGAAAGACCAGAAATTAACTTACACAAATACAGTCAACTGGTTTTTGACAAAGGTGCAAAGGAAATTTAATGAAGACATGATATATAGCCTTTTCAACAAATGGTGCTGGAATGAATGAATTTCCATATGTAAAAACAAACACAAAAACAAAAACCTCCACAAAATATCACGTACTTTAAACAAAAATGAACTCTAAACAGATCACAGACCTAAACGTAAAACATAACGTTTATAACTCTAGAAGAAAACACTGGAGAAAAATCTGTGTTACCTTACATATGGCAATCAATCAGTTTTAGATTCAATACCAAAAGTACAATCTACGATAGAAAAAAATCAATGACTTAAATTTTATCAAAACGTAAAACTTATGTTTTGCTAAACAAACTGCTAAAAGTGTTTAAAAAAAAATGACATATACTGTAAGAAAATATCTGAAAACCACATATCTGATAAAGGACTTAAATCCAGAATACAGGGTGGGGCAAAAGTAGTTCATGTATAATTAATAAGTAATAATACAAGAATAAACTCTGTTTCATGTAATCACAACTGTAAACCTACTTTTGCGCCACCCTGTACATAAAGAAATCTTCAAGTTAACAAGAAGAAAACAAATAACCTAATTTGAAAAACTGGTCAAATATCTGGATATTTTACTAAAGAAGATATAAACATATAAAAAGATGCTCAATATCATTTGTCACTAGAGAATGGCTAACATCAAAAACAAGAAACAAACCACAAACACACACACACACAAAACGACAGTTCCAAGTACTGGTAAGAATGGAGAGCAACAAGAACTCTGATTTATTGCTATTAAGAATGCAAAATGGCACAGGCACTGTGGAAGAGAGTTTGGCGCTTTCTTGTTAAGTTAACATAGATGTAACATATGTTAAAATCATGCTACTAGGTTGAGCCAACTTTATTCAAAGTCGCCAAAAATTAAAAAACAAACAAAACGAATCACCAGAACAGCTAATCCTAGGATAGAATATAGATAGCCTGACTACATTACAACTATATGGTGTAACCTCACTTAAGGAGGTAGGGAAAACAAAAGAGCCAATCTAAGTAACTTTAGGAAGTGGTATTTAGACTGGAAACTGTAAGACTCTACTAAGAGAACCACACACAAACAATGTAATCTGGCTGGTACAGCTGTTTCTCATGGAGGTATGGATTAATGAGTCTAAAAGAATTATAATGTATACCAGGGTAGAACAAATATGTAAGTAAAATGGATGGTGTGGGGTGGAAGCCAGGCTTCTTACTGTGGGAGAGAAAAATTACACATAAAAGAAAAAGGGAAAGCTAGAATGAAATGGATTAGAATCAGAGACATTAATATAAATTTAGGTTTCACTTAATTAAGATACAGATGGATAGATGCAACATTACAGCTATGTGTGTATACATCAGTTAGTATACACACATATACTTCCTAGCTCTTTCTTCTGATTGGGCCTAGAAGTGGTCACACCCAGAAACAATGAGCACACCTGGCATCCAGATCTTGGTTTCTAATACCATTTTCCAATAAAAGGAATCAGGGCTCCTTTCAGGAATGGCTGATTTGGGGGTGGGGGGCATCTCTAGACATCCCTATAAAACATCACCCTGAAGCATTTTGAAGTGCCAGAAAGTAAGAAAGTGCTCAAAAATCAAAAGGTTGAGGACATGTCAAAGGATGCAGAAACCACCTGAAAGAGTTTCCAATGGCCAAAGATGGAATGCTCCACCCAAGTAACAAAACAAATGACACTGTATTCAACAATAAATAAATATCAATGAGTCCATGCTGACATGAACAAACAAACAAATAAATAAAGGAGCAGAGAATTACAAATAATTCCCGTAGATATCTTCCCCTTGGGGAAATAGAGCTCTATTAACCTCCTTTCTCCTCCTTCCTTCAATATGGGCTACACTTAAGTGATTTCCTTCAAAGAGTAGAGTATGAAAGGAACATGTGGGTAAATAATTTTATAGTGGAGAAGCAAGTGCTACCTTGACCTTGACCAGGTGATCAAGATTAGCATCATTAGCTGTAAGTCATGTTGATAACATATAACCATGAAATAATCTGATGAGAATGGCACTACACTCCTGTACCCTGTGTTCCTAAAAAAGCAATACTTCAGTCTAACAATGAATAAACTTCAGAAAAACCCAAATTAAGACATTCTATAAAACAGCTGACCAGTACTCCTGAAAACTGTCAAGGTCATCAAAAACAAAAGAAGTCTGAGAACATGTCACAGACCAGAGAAGGCAAAGCAGACAATAGCAATTGAATGTATATGGAATTCTGGATAGGATCTTGGAACATGGAAAGGACATAAGAGAAAAATTAGTGAAATCTGAATAAAGGGTGGAGTTTACTTAAGAGTTATCTAACAATGTTGCTTTCTCCTCTGTGATATGTACCACAGTATATAAGATAACAATAAGGGAAACTGGGTGAGGATTGTGACAGAATTCTCTGTACTATCTTTGGAAGTTTTCTGTAAATCTAAATATATTATTTTTAAAAAGTTTATGTACCCCTATGTTCATAGCAGCACTATTTACAATAGCTAAGATCTGGAAACAGCCCAAGTGTCCATCAGTAGACGAATGGATAAAAAAGCTATGGTACATATACACAATGGAGTACTGTGCAGCTATAAGAAAGAAAGATCTCTTATCCTTTGAGATGACATGGAGGGACCTAGAGAGTATTATCCTAAGCGAAACAAACCAAGCAGAGAAAGACAAATATCACATGATCTCACTTATTTGTTGAATATAATGAATATAACAGTCTGAGGAACAGGGTAGACCCAGAGACGTGGAAGTAGGGTACAGACTGACAACCCTCAGAAGAGGGAGTGGAGGGGGAGGGAAGAGATAAACCACAGAACTTATATGCATGTATGCATAACTGATGGACATGGACAACAATGCTGGGGATAGGGCAGGGGGGATGGGGAGGTGGGTGTCAGTGGGGGAAAAAGGAGAAACATCTGTAACAAAAACAAATTAATAAAAAAAAAATAAAATTGGAAAAAAAATAAAATTAAAATAAATAAATAAATAAATAATAAAAAGTTTATTGGGGAAAAAAAGTCCAAGTAGAGGAGGTAGAGTGAGATCTGAACACAAAAATCTATTTATCCCATAATATAACCATATGAATAATGGGTAAAAATGAAACAGAAAAGGGAAGTAGGACACCATATAGTAATTTTTTTTAAGTAAGCATGGGGTAGAGGATGGAGACATGATTTTGGCCAGGTCCACCTAACTTTCCCTTTTAAACATGAACACAGGTATTAGAAAAGAGAACGCACCAAATACTGAGAATTTTTCACTAATACCACCCATCTTGGCAATAACCTGAGAGACCAATGAGTTGGGTAGATAGTCCAAAGAAAAGTAAAAGAAATCCCTCCTGAGTAGAAGCTTGCATTACTGAAGAATCTTTGCAGAAGAAGCAAGAATCATCAGTCTGACCATTCTCTACTACACTGGTAGAACAAATAAAAGCCACAAAGTAATATTCTAAGGAATTGGGGTGTACACAGACCAGATAAAGTGAATCCTGGGTGCAGTGCAAAACAACAAACAAAACCCATAAGCAGAGAACAGAACCTACAACAAAAGGGTCATACAGCCTCAGGGAGGTCTTTCCAACCTCCATTCCCACCCATTAAATTAGGGCTAAATAGAAAGGTAGCCAAAAAGCAATACCTAGCCAAGAAACTGTAGCTCAGGAAAGAAGGCAAACAGGTTTCAAATAATGTAAAATGTTTATCAAGGAAAATTCACCTGTACTATATAAAAACAAAAATAAGTTCTTGACAATTTAAGCATGAGCAAAATGAAGAGAAATGACATGTCAACTATGAATACACCACAAACACATGACAAAACACACAAAAGAAATCAGTGGTTGAGCATCAACCCATGCACCAAGAGGTCGAAAGTTTGATTCCTGGTCAGTGCACATGCCTGGGTTGTGGGCCAAATTCCCAGTGGCGGGCATGCAGGAGGCGGCCAATCGATGTTCTCTCTTATCGGTGTTTTTCTCTCTCTCTCTCCCTCTTCCTTCTCTCTCTAAAATCAATAGGAAAAAAAGTTAAAAAAATAAAAATAAATCCTAATATAAAGGTAACAAAATCAAGGGAAAAAAAGGAATTTTCCTACCAGACATTTTAGAAGAACACAGTAAGAACATGAATTCAATAAGATAAAGTCCAAAGAGAAGATGCCAAAACAAGAGGAAATGTAAAGGGAAATTAAAAACGTAAGGAAACAAGTTGAGAACTATAAACAAACAATTTAAAAAATGAGCCAGAATTTGGCCAGTGTGGCTCAGTGGTTGAACATCGACTCATGCACCAAGAGGTCGCCGGTTCGATTCCCAGCCAGGACACATGTCCAGGTTGTGGACCCAATCCCTAGTGAGGGGCATACAGGAGGCGGCCAATTGATGATGTTCTCTCTCATCGATGTTTCTCTATCTTTCTCTCCCTGTGACTTCCTCTCTCTCTAAAATCAATAAAAAAATAAATTTTAAAAAATGAACCAGAAATAGCAGGAAAGGGAATAGTAACAATTGAATTTACTAACAGGAAAGGTTTGAGATGATCATGGTAAGTGCAAAGAAAAAGAGAGGAATTACAATAATTATTGAACAGATAATAGATAAGGACAAAGTGCCCTAATATAAGACTAACTGGAATCTCTAAAATAGAAAACCTAAAAAAAAAAAAAAAAAATAGAAAATCCATAAATCTAAAATTTCCAGGAAATAAAGGAAGAATCAAATAGTCCTGAAAAAGGTATGTTGTGGTTCCAAAAATATCCATTACAGAATAATCAGCACACACATACTGATTAAGCTCTTCTACTTCAAGAATAAAGAATCCTTCAGGTATCCAAGCGGAAAAAAAACAACCATAAGGGAGAAAAAAATCTGATTGACCTCAGGCTTCTTCTCAGCCACAATCAATGTCAGAAAGAAGAATAACATTTTTACAATGTTTAGAATGAAGAACAGTTAACCAAAGAATTTTATTCATAACCAATTTGAATATATGGATAACACCCAGCCAGTCTGGAGCATGTTAAATCAGAGAATATGAGTCCTTCCTCGAAAAACTGTTTGAAAATGAAATTTTCTTACCCAGGAATTCCCCACAATAAAAAACTCAGGTGTAAAAGTGCCATTTGTGATAAAAGGGCCAGTGTTGATTATTCAATCTTTTTTAAAGATTACAGTTAAACAGCAAGGGGGCACTTTGCCTATAGAATCAAAAACAATATTTACAAATATTTTAGAGGAAGAATTTATAAAGAAAAAGAAAAAAGGAGTTTAAAACTGCTTATTTATTTCATAGCTGAGAGTCAAATATTGTTTAATTGAAACACTGCATGTTTCTAAACACTGAAATAAATTTGACAATTCCAACACCTTAATATTTTCCAGTTTCCTTTCTTAAACTTAGATGGCTCTTTAAGGAATTATTATATCTTATTGAGAGAAAACATTGCATGAAGTTCAAAAATTTATTGTTTCACTTTAGTTAATTAGTATCCCTAAATTCTCATACAGCACTTGCTATGAGCAGGTACTTTTCAAAATTTATTAAATCATTTAGTCCTCATTACAACCTCTATAAAACAAATGCTATTTATCAATATTGTAGACAAAAAAACTGAGTCCAGAGAATAATCTGTCCATGGCTGCACAGCTAGGAAGCGACAGAGCCAAGATTCAAAGACAGATGCGTGGATCTACACTATTAGGTCTCTCAAACAAAACTGTGTAGAGAATGATTTGATTTTTACCAAATTAATTCTATATATGCATCCATTCTACCACCAACTGTCCATCTGTCCAGATAATAGTGCTTATGTATACAAGCAAAGAGAAATGTTTGGAATGATGTTTCCATATTAAGATAGTTATATAGGAGAAGGCAGTACAAATAGGTAAAATTTGTTGTCCATTTATTTGTATTTTTCAATGGTTTAATGCTTTATAATAAGTCTCTATCAGAGGCCATTAATTTAAACAAAAACCAATTATCTGATCACAACATGAATACTGTCCTGTTAATGATTTGTCTCCCTAATGAGCCATGTTTTAATCAGGACTTTACTGTGATCCCTCACAGAGCCTAGCACAATGCTGAGCAGAGCAAACACACAATAAGTATATTGATGGATTGTAAAATATTATATTACTACATTTCATCTACTTGATGAGCAACATATTTCTAGATGCTGTAGGGCCTTTCTACCCAAAGTGGACCCTTAAATTAGTTTAATTTGCATCATCTGGGAGCTTGAAAAAAGGCAGACTATCAGGCTCCACTTCAGACCTATTGAATACAAGTCTGAATTTTGCCAGGATTCCCCAAGTCACTGGAATGTACGTTAAAATTGGTGAAGCACTTATTTTTAGGGCATTGTTTCTCTAATTGTGATCCATTGTTTGCCTATATGAGAATCACCAGGGCTGCCTGTTAAAAATGTTCATTCTCAGGCTCTATTCTATTTCAGGTGTCACTCAAGTTTATGAGCCACAGCTAAAAGAAGTAAAATGTAGTGAAGAATAGGAATGAGCATATTAAGCAGAGAGCAGTGAAAGAACCCAGAGAGCTGAAATAAATCAAGAAAGTAGTAATAAGAAAGAGGGAAGAAAAGAGAAGTTACAAAGGAAGATAGAGTAAGGACATTGACAACAGAGCTAGGAAGAAGTCAAGAAGGTAACTGTACTTGGAGTGTGTGCATTTATTTTTTCCTTCCTTTTTGGGGAGGTGGGGGTAACTGTTACTCCTGACATGCAAACTACTACAGCATGCCAAAAGTTTTAGAAAGACTGTGGGGATAAGGAATTTACCACTGTCACACACAAGAATCAGTAACATTTCTGAATATGTAAACACCACATAATGTATACGTTTTATAAAATGTTTCTAATGTCATATATAGTTTTAAATGTGTACATACACTTTCAGAGACATTTCCATATGCTTGGCTCGTGCGATTGCTTCATCTCTCTCCTCATTGGCTAATTGTACTCGAGACATCATAGCTTCATCACGTTCCCTCTGTGCAAAATACACCTCTTCAACCAGAGCTACCAAAATATATAATCCATAATTAATTAGAGAACATAAAGGAGAAATGCATACTTTTAGCAAAAATAATTTTATTTTATTCACCTAAATTGGTATCAATTAGTCACTTGAGAAAACATTATTTTTAAAAGCCACTGTAAAATTGATCTACCATTTCAGATCCATAAAAGCAAAAATTAAAAGCTCAAATAATAACAAATATTGTGAACTTGTGAAATAAAGGAAATTCTCACATATACTACAGATAGGCATATATATTTCTGCAACCATCAAGAAAAATTTGACAATGTTTATTACAGTTGAAAGTGTGTGTAGCCTATAATCTGGCAAATCTCCTCTATGGTATGTAGCTTATAGAAATTCTTGCAAATATGCACAAGAAAACATGTATATAAATGCTGATTGCAGCATTATATAATAACAAAAACTTAGAAATAACCCAAATGTCCAATAACAGGAGAAGAAATAAATAAATAACTTTACATTCAAAATAGAATACTATCCAGTACTTAAAATGACTTAACTATGGATAAGTCTCAAAAATGAAATTTTGGGAGCTTCCATAGAAATCCATCCTCAGACACTCAATGGAGAGGAAGAAGATTCCCTCTCACTCCTAGAGAGGTTGTAAAGAGAGCAGCTAAGACCCAGTGCCTGGAGGCTGCAGTCACACTTGGCCTCGCCAGACCAGCGGTCTCCGTTACACCCCTGCCTGACCAGCTGCCTTCGCCCTGTCCCACCTGACCAGCAGATGCCATCTGTGCCCCCGTGGGACCCACACATGCCAGCCATGCTCCAGCCAGACTTGTGCATATCAGCTGCACCCCCACTGGACTCACAACATGAGTCACCAGCCATCAGCCCTGCCAGTCCCACAGCAGTTGAGATATGCTGGTTCCGCCAGCCCTGTACCAGCCCAGAGCCACAGGCCCTGCAAGTCCCACTGCCAAGAGCTGCTAGCACCCCTGGACGACTGGACTACATCTGTGATCCAACCCTGCCACAACCCAACGGCCCTGGACACACTGACCTACCAATGCATTCTAGTGCACCTCATCTGGCCCCGAACTACCAGGCTGCTAAAATGGCGAGACAAAGAAACAACCCCCAAATAAAAGAAAAGGAGGAATCACCAGAAAAGAAACTAAATGAAATGAGGGCAAGCTATGCCAGTTAAAAAATTCAAAGAAATGGTTTCAAGGGTGCTCAAACAACTTAGTGAGAACAACAAGCAACTTAATGAGAACTATAAGGAACTAGTGGGAACTACATCAGAATGCAAAAAGAAGTAGAAGCCATGGATAAGAATCAATCAGGCATGAAGAATGACAGCTGAAATAAAAAATACACTGGAAGGAATCAATAGATTAGAAGAAGCTGAGGACCAAATTAGTGAGTTAGAAGATTAGGTAGGAAAAAAAAAAAAACACCAAATCAGGGCACCAATTGGGGGGAAAAAATTAAAAAGCAGGAGGATAGTTTAAGGGAACTGTGGGACAATATGAAACATAACAACATCCACAAAAGAGCAATGCAACCAAGAGCTCAGTTCTTCGAAAAGATAAACAAGGTTGATGAAACTTCAGTCAGACTCACCAAGAAACAGAGAGAACCCAGATAAATAAAATCAGAAATGACAGATGTGAAGTAACAACAGACACCACAGAAATACAAAGGATTGTAAGAAAATCCTATGAACAACTATATGCCAACAAGCTGGACAACAGAAGAAATGAACAAATTCCTAGAGTAACAGTATCTTCCAAAACTGAATCAGGAAGAAGCAGAAAAACTAAATAGTCTGATAAAAACTGATGAATTGGAGCAGTAAAAAAAAATTAAAAACAAAAACAAAAATACTCTTAGCAAACAAAACCCCTAGTCCAGCCAGCTTCACAGGGGAGTTTTACCAAACATTCAAAGAAGAACGAACATCTAACCTCCTCAAACTATTCCAAAAAATCCAAGAGGAAGGAACACTTCCAAGCTCTTTCTATAAGGCCAGCATTATCCTAATTCCAAAACTAGATAAAGGCACTACAAAGAAAGAAAACTACAGGCCAATATCCCTGCTGAACATAGATACTAAAATCATCAACAAAATATCAGCAAACAGGATCCAGCAATACATTAAAAAGATCATACACCATGACCAAGTGGGATTTATTCTGGGGATGCAAGGATGGTATAATATTCACAAATCAATAAATGTGACAAATCACATAAACAAATTGAAAGATTAAAATCACACGATCTTATCAATAGATACAGAAAAAGCATTCGACAGAATCCCCCCCTTTTAAAAATTGTTTAAAATATTATAGATTTCCCCCTCTTTTTCCCTCTTGAACCCCTCCTTCCCACTCCCACCCCCCTCCTGCCTTCCCCAGCTTAGTGTCCATGTTGATTGGTTGTGCATATATGCATATAAGTTCCTTGGTTTATCTCTTCTCTCCCCTCCCTTCTTTTCTGGTGATTCCTCCTTTTCTTTTATTTGGGGGACATCTCTCTGAGGTTTGTCAGTCTGTTGTTCTCTACTTCCATGATTCTGGATCTCTTTTGGTCGACAGCTTATTTTGTTCATTATGTTCCACAAATAAGTGAGATCATGTGGTACTGGAAAAATGCCCCATTTTTGTTAAAAACTCTCAGCAAAGTGGGAATAGAAGGATCATACCTCAACATTATAAAAACTGTATATGACAAACCTACAGCCAACATCATACTCAATGGGCAAAATCTAAAAGCATTTCCCCTAAGAACAGGAACAGGACAGGGATGCCCACTTTCATTCAACACAGTACTGAATGTCCTACCACAGTGAGTAATTGTATTATAAAAATTATAATTGTATTATAAAAATTATAATATATATTATGAAAAAAGTCATCAAAATCGGAAAGGAGGACGTGAAACCATCATTATCTACAGATGACATGATACTGTACATAGAAAACCCTAAAGACTTCACACAAAAAAATACTAGATTTAATAAATGAATTTGGCAATGTAGCAGGATACAAAATTAACAGCCAGAAATCAATGGCATTTGTGTTGTTGTTGTTGTTGCTGCTGTTAATCCTCACTCGAGGACATTTTTCCACTGATTTTTTTAGATAGAGTAGAACAGAGGGAAGGAGAAAGAGAGAGAAACATTGATGTGAGAGAGACACATCAATTGGTCACCTCACACACAACTCTGACCTGGGCCAGGAATTGAACCTGTAACCTAGGTACATGCTCTTGGCTGGGAATCGAACCTGCAACCCTTTGGTCCACAGGCTGATGCTCTAACCTATGAGCCAAACAGGCCAGGGCTTGATGGCATTTTTATATGCCAATAATAAATTATCAGAAAGAGAAACTAAAAAAGCAATCCCATTTAATATTGCAATAAAAAAATTAAGAAATTTAAGAATAAATTTAACCAAGGGGTAAAAGACTTATACTTGGAAAACTGCAGGACACTGAAAAAAGAGATAGAGGAAGATATAAACAAATGGAAGAATATTCCATGTTTATGGATTGGAAGAATTAATATCATTAAAATGTTGACACTACCCAAAGTAATCTATAGATGCAGTACAATCCCTATGCAAATACCAATGGCATATTTCACAGATTTACAACAAATATTCCAAAAACTTATATGGAAGCAAATAAGACCCTGAATATCTGCAGCAATCTTGAAAAAGAAAAGTAAGAAAGATCACAATATCGGATATCAAATCATACTACAAAGCCACTGTGATCAAAACAGCCTGGTACTGGCAAAAGAACAGGCATGTAGATCAATGGAACAGAACAGAGAATGTCAAAATCTACCCAAGCCATTATGCTCAATTATTATTTGGCAAAGAAAGCAAGAGCATACAATGGAGTAAAGACAGTCTCTTCAATAAATGGGGCTGGGAAAATTAGACCAGTACCTGCAAAAAAATGAAAATAGACCATCAACTTACACCATATGCAAGAATAAACTGAAAATGGATAAAAGAATTAAATGTAAGTCATGAAACCATAAAAATCCTAGAAGAAAACACAGGCAGCAAAACGTCAGACATCTCACCTAGCACAGTTTTCACTGATACAAGAGAAACAAAAGAAAAAATAAATAAACAAAAGCAAAATAAATAAACAAATGGAACTACATTGAACTAAAAAGCAAAAAAAAAAAAAAAAAAAAAAACCTGAAACAAGAACCCACTGTTTGGGAGAACATATTTGCCAATGATACATCTGATAAGGGGTTATTTTCCAAAATATATAAAGTACTCATGCAACTCAACAAAAGGAAGACAAGCAATCCAATTAAAAAATGCACAGAGGACCTGAACAGACACTTCTCTAAACAGAACATACAAATGGTCAAAAGATATATGAAAAAATGCTCAAAGTCACTAATCATCAGAGAGATACAAATTAAAATGACAATGAGGTACCACCTCACACTGACCAGAAGAGCTGCCATCAACAAATCATCAAACAAGTGCT
This sequence comes from Tadarida brasiliensis, assembly GCA_030848825.1. NCBI lineage: Eukaryota > Metazoa > Chordata > Mammalia > Chiroptera > Molossidae > Tadarida > Tadarida brasiliensis. The sequence continues at coordinate 165,574,431 of CM061257.1, forward strand.
GGTGAGGATGTGGAGAAAAGGAAACCTTAGTGCACTGCTCATGGGATTGCAGACTGGTGCAACCACGATGGAAAACAGTATGGAATTTCCTCAAAATATTGATCTTCCATTTGACCCAGTGATCCCACTCCTAGGAATATATCCTAAGAATCCTAAAACACCAATCAGAAAGAATATATGCAATCATATGTTCATAGCAACAATACTCACAGTAGCTAAGATCTGGAAACAGCCAAGTATCCATCAGTAGATGAGTGGATAAAAAAGCTATGGTACATTTACACAATGGAATACTATGCAGCTGTAAGAAAGAAAGATCTCTTACCCTTTGAGACAATATGGAGGGACCTGGAGAATATTATGCTAAGTGAAATAAACAAGTATCATAAGATATCACTTACATAAGTGGGATCTAATGAACAAAATAAACTGATGAATAAAATAGAAACAGAGGCAAGGAAACATGGAACAGACTGACAAACTTCAGAGGGAAGGGGCAGGGGACAGATTAACCAAGGAACCTACACGCACATATGCATTACCCATGGACACAGACAATAGAGTGGTGAAGATATAGGACAGGGTGGGGGAAAAAATGAAGAGGGCAATGGGGGCAGGGGAGAAAGGGAGGACATCTGTAATACTCTCAACAATAAAGAACTAATAAAAAAAATAAAATTTCAGCAAAAATAACAAGTTGCAAAGTGAGACAACTATACCTGTTATTTATGGATAGACACAATTAGTAAAAATATTAAAACAAGCATGGAAACAATAAACACCAAAGCCAGGATGGTAGTTATTGCAGCAGGATGGTGGAAAAAGAGGAAGGAAATGGGACCAGGAAGCGTAAGCAGGAGCAGAGCTACACTGCTTCAGCACTCCACTTCTCCAGGGCACTGTTTGTATAGATTATCATACACACGGCTTCATCTAGATTTGTGCAGCACTATATGGGGAGCTTGCATGTTATCTGAAATTGTCATTTCTCAAGCATAATTTCTACTTGAAATCTTACAGAACTTTTAAAATATCACTGCAATGTTAGACAAAAAGGGGCTCAAATACCTGAATTACTGAGCCAAATTTTATTTTTACTGTCAAACCACAAAATAAACTTAGAAAAGATGTTTAAATGCTCTTTGAGTTCATAAAACATTGGGTTTCTGCTAGGATTTGTCATAGATCAACATACAATCAAGACATTTATTTTTTATTAAATTATACTTTGTAGAAAAGAAACAAACCCTGAGAATAAGTCAACTATAGTCATCCCTCAGTATTGGCTGGGGACTGGTTCCAGGGCCCCTGTGGACACCAAAATCCTCATATGCACAAGCCCCTTATATAAAATGGCATAGTGTTTACATATAACCTCTATTTGCATATAGGCCACAGCAGAGTATGCCCGCACAGTACTTCATTCACATGGATTCAATGTGCACAACGTATGGCAAATTCAAGCTTTGTTTTTTGGAACTTTCTGGGGATTATTTTTTATTTGAATACATTTGATCTGCGGTCAGTTGAATGCAGATATAAAACCTGTGGATATGGAGGGCCAACAGTATTATCTTTTGCATAATAGAGTATAAAACAGAACATGAAATGGCAAAGCAAAAACCAAAACCAATTCCAACACACTGAGCCTAAGGGAAGAGAAATAGTCATTCATTCATTCATGTATGCATCCATCCATTAAATGTTTATTTAGCTCCTGTATCAGTCATCCATTGAGTTTTAAAGAATATAAAAATAGTGGTCTAAAAAGTCCTCATCCTGGAGAGAACTATTACAGGGAGGGAGAGAGAGTACAAGAAAAACAGGCCAAATATTAAATAGGCACACAGATAGATAGGTAATTAGGAAGGAAGGAAGGAAGGAAGGAAGGAGGGAAGGAAGGAAGGAAGGAAGGAAGGAAGGAAGGAAGGAAGGAAGGAAGAAGGAAGGAAGGAAGGAAGGAAGGAAGGAAGGAAGGAAGGAAGGAAGGAAGGAAGGAAGGAAGGAAGGAAGGAAGGAAGGAATAGATAATAGTAGTAAAGGCTTTGAAGGAAAATGATTCATAAGAGTGTTTTGACAGACTAAGAAGATTGTACATTTCTTTAAAAAATTAAACACACACCTACGACCATAAGATTCAGCTATTCCATTCATAGGTACTTATCTAAGAGAAATTAAAGCATGTGTCCATACAAAGACTTAAATAAAAATATTCATAGCATCTTTATTTATAATAGCCCAAAACTAGAAACAACTCAAATTTCTATCAACAGATGAATGAATAACAAACTACATGACAAACTGTGCTGGAACCATCGGATATTCACTTGCATAAAATCTTGCATATAATTGCTTTTAATTGACAATTCAGATAAGGTTAAGAGATTCTTGTTATGAACCTAGCTTTTGGAAGACCAGTACTTTTCAGCACAATTTTCATAGTTTTTATTTTTAAGGTAGTATCATTTACTGCTCTGTGTATTCTGTGGTTATCAATTCATTACACTGTTTTCAAAGCACCTTCTGCCCATAATGTAGTACACAGTAATAAGTTTCATTTTCCCTTTTTAATTGTATACAATCTCCTTCCAGGCAGAATATTCATAACAGCTTAGAAAAAACAGCATGGTGTATGAGGAAGATTATGGACTTTGACTCAGATCCAATGTGTTATCATACTAAACGCAGGCAACTTGTTTTTGTATAGAGTGTATTTCTTAAATTATTTTAGTTGCAGTTCAGGTATATAAAATGGATACCACCACCATTTATTGTGAAGGAAAATTAAATGAGATAATATAAGAAAGCCTTTGGCCAAATAAACAAAGTGGATTCTCAAAAAACATTAGTTTCAGGCCATCACTACTGTCACCACCCTCAATCCACAGACTCACAATTTGGCTTCATTTCTAGACTTATTAAAAATATGATTTTGATTAATTTAGACCATTTATGCATGTAAAATATATTATTCAAAATTCCTCAATTTGTAGCCTTTTCCCCTGTCATGCAAAAATTATAAACAGGGACTGAAAAAAAAATTACTCAGAACCCATTCTATATTGCATACTGCATGTTATAATAACATAATAGCTTGTAAAAAAAATCATGATATTCTAAGGTATTTCTAAATTTTTACACTTAAAACACTTCTAATTTGTAAGTCAGGTAAGATGGACAAAATAGTGATCAGAGTACAGATTAATATGTATTTCACATTACCCTGAAATATTCTGGCACATGGAAAGGTTAAAATACTAATTACTAAATCTCAAATGCCAACAGGCTTTCTATGACTTCTGTAAAGTATGATGAAATCTTCATAAAATGACATTTAATATAAGCTGTGCTCCACTTTATATACAATAACATTTGATGGAAGGGGTAAGGCTAGCAATATTCAGTCTAGTTATCATTATGCTTAAAAGTAAATACTTTACACTAAGGGTTTATTCCTGTGTGATAAAAAAACAACAACACCCCAAAACCATTATTTTTCCTTTATAATGCTAAATCAATTCTAAAGATGTAAATAATGTGTGTATTTAATAAAAAAAGATTATCCTCTGAGTATTCTAAGATTACATTTTAAAATGCCATAAGACACACATAAGATCTGATTATACATTGTATAAATGCTAAGAAATTTTTCCAAAATTATGTTATGGAATGATAATTTTAACACCTATTAGATTTTATGTAAAATTTGATTATGAAAAACATGATTCTTAGAATTCAGTACTTTTAAAGAATCAATATGCAACTCTCAAACATTTTTAGTAAAGAAAACTTAATTGTAAACACTGAGCTTTTCCAAGGTGGATGACTATTACAAAGTTCACTAGAAAATCAATATAGCATTTTAGTTGGAATTTGCTCATTAAACACCCACAGCTCTACTGCAAATTATGATGGAATGAATAAAGCAAATACGCATGCTTCTTTCTTTTTATTAAATGTAAAATCTACTGTTAATTGCATCTCGTATGTCATACAAACTTTTGTCCTTAACTATTAAATAGAAGCTTTAACAAAAGTCATTAGAGATTCTCTTTCTTTGACTTGAATAAATTTCAATATTTGTTCAGTAAAGGTTCACAGCAGTTAAATTACATTAACAAATATTATTAGCTACTATGTAAGCCAACCAAGTAAAATACTTATATTGTAGGTAAAACAAATCATTGGGTGTTTACAATAATATTTGGATATCTCCATTTTTAAACATGGTTATCAAATATCGTATAATTCTTAGTCAAATTCAAAAAAGATTCAGAGAGGATCACCCCTCCCACCAGCAAATACTCAAATTTGTTTAGTAAGCTAATTGTTTTCTAATATGGGCAAGAGTAAATATGAAGAGGCTGAACCATACTAAGTATGAGTTTATTGAGTCAAGACAGAGTACATATTTTCTTAGTAGAACCCAAGTCTATTGACAAACCCATATTGTACACTTCTCAAACTACTTTTAAAATACAGTAGGAGAAAGTATATTGGAAAACATTCTAGTTTAAACATTGGATCATGATTCTCTAAATAACATAATTTGGAGGATAGACATTGCCCGGGAAAAGGAATCTGTTTGTTAACATACTCAAAGTAGTTATGTAAATAGGAAAGGCTGAACATAAAGAGAGGGAAGAAGAAATCATTAGGATTTGAATTGGAAACACATAAAATAATCACTGATTAATTTTCATGTTCCAAAATTCTAAGAACAAATATAACATGAATAATAGCTTTGTAAAAGACAGGTCTTTACTATATATGAAAGAATGTTGCATTGCCTGAATAGCTTCTATTACTACTTTAAATGCTGTTATATGGATTCCTTGAAAATATGATAGTGTTTTATGAAGCCACCAAATATGTATTCCAGAACCACAAACATTACACTAGGTATTTTAATTTCCTAAAAAATTGTACTTTCTCTCTTTGTATAAATTGGATAATGTGAATTTAAACACAGATGGTAAATGCCCCACCCTAGTAGAAACTTAACCAACCTACTCCATGTAGTTTGATGCTTCCATTTTTTGCATTACAATGCTGGATTCAACTTTTTACCTCAGAGCTTCTTTTAAAGAAGAGACTATCATGCTTTTCTAAAATTATATTTGAATGTTCAATATTTTATGATTATTTCATAAATAACTTTTTCTGATTAAAGAGTAATACAGGCTCATCGTATAAATGGGGAGACAGAAATATTTTACATAGTTTGTAACGTTCTGCAGATATTTAAAATAAACAGAACGTTACTATATTCTTCACTATTCTTTGAAAATATAAAATATTCTATATTGTACATGGAATTTTATCATTTGGACATGCCATATTTGATTGAACTAAGGTGTTCCTAATGTAAGATTTTATACTGTTGCCAATTATTCACTATATAAACAACACTGTAGTGAACATCTTTGTACACAAATCATTATGTATGTACTTAGCTAATTACTTAGGAAAATTCCTAGAAGTATAACTACTACATTAAAAGTCGGCATTTGAAGCTCCTAATATATACTTTAAATTTTTTCTGTAAAGTTGCTATAAATTTATGTCCTCACTTAACACAATTGATAGGTTCTGTGACTTTAAGAAAAATAATGGATAAGGACAGCAATTTTACCATAGGCTAACTGATATAAACAAGAGTTAAGTTTCTATGACAACTCATCAATGTTGTAACAAAATGTTATTGAGGACCTGCTATACTTACCAATGGTATAGGAATTGCTAAAGATCAATTAGAAAATTAAACAAAATATGTTTAACTAGAAAAACTAGAAAACAAGAACTTTTTTTTGCAAAACCCCCAATTATTAAATAAAGTATTTAGTTCATATAAATCAAAGACTATATAAGAACACTTTCTAAAAATATGCTATTTACATTTAAACATTTAATACATCTCATATTAGACCAATAATTTTTACTATGAAAGAAAGAAGCTTATCCCTGAATTATTATAATTAGTATCAATTATTTTATACATTTTTTTACACTTTTGAAGTACAATTTTAAGAAAAATTTAAATTATTTTATGTACAGAATATCTATATTTTAATAGTTACCAATATGAAAATTCTGTGAAATAGAACTACTTAGAAATTTTAGAATTAAACATGTGGAAAAAGACTTAAGAATCATTATCTGAAAAGCTTTTGGCTATTACTATGTTTTAAATACCCTATTTATTTGATATGCTCTAAAACGCTTAATATCATGCTAAATTCCATAGCATGCCATACCTAATAAAAAACTGCCAATTGATGGTTATTGTTATACATACTGGTTTCTCTGTTTCTTCAATGTTTATTTTGTTTTCTCCAGAAAACACAAACTCTTCTAGGGAAAGAGGTTATAATATTGGCCACAATCAACTCTCAAGTATTATTTGACCTGACACTCATTGTAATTAATCCTGATTCATACCCTGGGATTCTGCAGCCAAAGATATATACTCAACCTCTACCTATCAATATTTCTAACAGAGATGGGCCTTTTTGTTTTTATCTGAAATGATAAAACATTAGATCTATAGATAAAACATGTAGATATATAGATATATATGTAGAGGTCCATTATAATTTAATACTGTTAAGGCATTTAAGTGTAAGATTAATGGTTATCACATTTTATTTATGCCCATTATATACACAGAAAAATAAGAATTTAATGTGTATTATTTCTTAGAAGTACATATTATGTTATTTTCTATTCTCCTGATATATAGAACTAATTTATTCTTGTTCTTCTTAATCAGTATGTCATCAACATCATCTGAGACATGGTATAGGTAACAAATAATTTTTTTTTTTTTTACTAGAGAACAATGTAAACATTTTCTATTGCACAACAATTTTTATTTTTCCATATTAATTAGTTAGGGTGTCTTAATATATTTGATATAATGATAGATGACCTATCTATAGTTTTAACATTTACATGTTAACCTAAATAGAAAAACTTTAGCTGTAAGTTTCAGGGACTCTATGTTCTGATGCTTTGGTCATCAGAACATAAATAAATTAACATTCTCTGTAATAAAAAGGGCTTGACAGTATTTATTATTTTATTTATAAAATATCACTCTGAATTTGAACACATAGAAAAGAATTTATGTTTTTAAAAAAGCAGATTAATGCTTGCAGAAACAATAATGTAAGCTAAGCAATTATGTAACCAGTGAATTATATGTAAAATATAACTAAAATAAATAGATAGATAGATAGATAGATAGATAGATAGATAGATAGATAGATAGATAGATAGATTTATAAACATAAGACTTAGGAACTAAGGAGTTCTTCTGGCTAAAACCCAATATTGGCCTTATTTCAGTTTAATTGGAAGAGGATCTCAAATTCATCTTCTCCATGAGATATCAGGAACCTGGATTTATCTTTGTACCAAAGGTTAATAAGAAATGTGTCTGCAAAAGTCAAACAGCATTAAATACTAAAAACTGATTATTATTCTACAGGAGTTGTTCTGTCATTCATAATCTCTCCATGCTCCAACCTTCCACAGCTAATCTTTAATGGATGACATGCAAGGAAGAAAAATAACTAACATATAAAGCAGAGACTCTAATGTAAGCATTTAAAAATAAAAAATAAAAAGGTGGCTTTTAAAGAAACATCAATATTTTAAATATCACAAAAATAACTTATAAAAACTATTTAAATAAATGCTCTTTTGTGTAAAATTTAAACATCATCTGTGTAATGTCGATGTAATAGAGGAAGAAAAATTAAGAGACGTTAAACACGAGACAATGCCTGCTGAGACTGTTTAGGAAAAATGAAAGGTTTAACTGAACAAGTAATTTTTAAAAGTTATAACCACATCACTGACCTAACAGTAAATTAATGGATGCAAATCAAGCCACACAACTCTCTCACTATCAAATTCAATTTACGTAAAACAAATTTTGAAGTGTTTGTGGTTTAATCATTTTATTTAAATGAGAAGAGATGCTTACCTAAAAGACAGAGTCAATGTTTCTGCTATGCTTCTCCAAAACATCCCTAGTATTTGAAGGTCAAATATGCTAACAATTTTCAAATAGTACTATCCATGAACATAATTTAATGAATTAAAACACAGTAAAAAGTCCTGAACAGCTAAGAGATACATTTTTTCCAATGCTAACAAATAGGGAGTGAGTTGGTCATTTCAGCTTTTGTTAAGTAAAGAAGACCTACTTATTATATATTCTTCTCTTATTTTCTTTTTTTGTAGATATTAAAGACATAATTTTCATACTTTCTAAATAAAATTAAATCTGAAAATTAAGGATAACTAAAAACTGTGCAGAATAAATAAAATAAAAATACTTTTAAACTGTGTTTAAGCCCTGGCCGGTTTGGCTCAGCGGTTAGAGCGTCGGCCTGCGGTCCAGAGAGACCCGAGTTCGGTTCCCGCTAAGGGCATGTACTTCGGTTGCAGTTTGTCCCCGGTCCTGGTTGGTCGTGCGGGTGGCAGCCACTCGATGTGTCACTTTCACATCGATGTTTCTCTCTCTCTCTCTCTTCCTCTCTCTCCCTCCCACTCTATCTGAACAAAAAATGAAAAAATGTCCTTGGGTGAGGATAAAAAAAAAAAAAATTAAACTGTGTTTAAAAAGAAATGCATATCAATTCTTTCTGAAACAAAACATGCATAAATAGCTGTGGGACAGTGATTTATATTAGATATACTTTGAAGATGCCCCTTGTAGAACAAGAAGTCTTGAGAAAACAAGATGGTGACATCATCATCTTACCATCATAATTACCATGTATTGAGTGCCTTCAGTGGGCTAAGCACTTCATAACATTATCTCACTTAAACATCACAGCAACCTATAAAGTAGGGTTTAGCCAAAGTTTAGGGAGGCTGTCACTTACACAAGGTAAGTGGTAAAAGAAAATAGAACAAAGTCTGAATCGAAAGTGTGAACATGGAACCACTACCTACTGCAATGCAGTATTTCGAGTAAGAAGTGATTGCACACAAAAAGAAATGTTTGAAATCACAATTCTGTCCATTTGCTGATGTACATTCAGTGCTTAACACAGTGCCTAGTACATAATGGCCCCCTGATAAATATTTCTTGTTTGAATTTTTTAAAAGTCAGCACAGTTCGTATACAGTGCCTAATAAAAACAGTGGATGATGATGGTAATGTCAATAAAGGAGGGGAAGGTAAAAGGGTGAACCATTTGAGATTTTATCATGATAAAGGATACAACTCAGTTTCAAACTCACATGAGATCACATTAGAATGACAGAATTCACATCATGTAAAAACCATCAGGGAAGCAAAGGAAACAGGCTTCATGCTATTATAACAGTCTACACAAAGGGTCTACGTAGGTACACATTAGATTAAATCCCAAATCCTTTGTATCCCATTTCTTTTATTTATTTATTTATTTTGTCTTTATTGATCTGAGAGAGAGAGAGAAGAAGAGAGAGGGAGAGAGAAATAGAAACATCGATGAGAGAGAACATTGATTAGCTGCCTCCTGCACGCCCTGCACTGGGGATTTGGCCCACAACCTGGGCATGTGCCCTGACTGGGAATCGAACCAGCGACCTCTTGGTGCATGGGTCAGCGCTCAACCACTGAGCCACACTGGCAGGGCTGTATCCCATTTCTTTTATTTCAGATTCACATGTAAGTAAAATGCAATAGTGCTAATAAATCCATATATCTCAACAGCAATTTTCCTCATCATCTAATCATGTTTCCAATTTTATTCTATCACTTTTCTGTTAACCAAAAGTGGGCCATTAATTTTAATTAAAAGCTAAATAGAACAAAAGTCTTTTCAAGACTTCTGATATTATCAAAGGTTTAAGAATCTCATAAAGATAAAAATAATCAAATATTAATATTAGCTACAACATACTGAATATCATACTAGCTATATACAAGGTACTTTTATATATTCTCTCTAATCCTTAAAATGATCTGGTAAATTAGTTAATATTTACATTTTACACGGGAGAAAGTAAATCTGGAGAGGCTAATAGTAACTTTCTCAAAGACAATCCATATTGAGTCAAAGCTGTGGTCTGAATTTGGGTCAATCTGATTCCAAGGCTTTTGGCCTTTCCATGACCTCATTGTGCCTCACACAAAACTGGGCACCTTTTGTTTTATGTGGTTTTCACTTTACCAGATTCTATTTCTTATAAATTACTCAATTAGCTGGGGAAATAAGATGATTAATATATACATAGTTACATAATACACATAAAGACACAAAAATAAATAAGGGGAAAATCTGAAACAGAAGAAAAATGGCATGGGTAAAATGGTAAGATATAATCACAGCCATCATATGAATTTCATAAAATTTTGCTTTATGTGGTTCTTTATGTGTCAGACTTATCACAGGATATATTTTAAGATTAGAAAGCAAGTAACTTTTTTTAAAAAGCACATCTTTTAAAAGTAAAAATTACTTTTTCTAATAAAAATTCTAATCCATGCTCACTGAAGAAAACCTGGAAAGGCAGAAAACTGTTATTGAAACATCAATACATCCATTAATACTACCATAATTTGCCTCTTGTTGCTTTTTTAAATTGATTTTTTTTTGAGAGAGAGAGAAACATCAATGTCAGAGTGAAACACAGATCTGCTGCCTCCTGCACACCCCCTACCGGAGGTGGAGCCCACAACCCAGGCGTGTGCCCTGATCAGGAATCAAACTGGCAACCTTTCGGTGTGCAGAATGACACCCAACCAACTAAGCCACACCAGCCAGGGCTGCCTGTTGTTTTTCAAAATGTGTGTGTGTGTGTATATATATTTAAATTATAACATAAATACAGTTTTCCCCTACTTCTTTCACTTAATACTGTCTTAAAAGATTTTTCTCATATCATCAGTCTTCCAAAATTATTTTAATTATTGCATGATGTCTCACAGCATAAATATCCCTTAATTCATTTAACCATTTCCCTTATTATTCGATTGATTTTAGTTATCTTGCTGTCATAACTAATACTCATATATGAATATCCTTATATATAAATCTTTATATTTTATATATTGAAATGAAACAACTATTTCCTTGAATACTTGAATTTTATTAATATTTTATTTGAAATATCTATAAATATATATATATTTGTATTCTATATGCAATTTCCAATGTGTAGTTCAGGATGTTTATGCATGTATTTTTTTAATGTGAAATATTTTGACTTTTTAAATATTTATATTCTGTTTAAGTACATTATAATACTTAAATATATGTGCATATTTGCAATATACTTTACCAAATACACTTTTTATTTCTAATATAACAGTGAGCAGTGATAGAAATAAGCACCCATGCTTATGTGGATTATTTGTTCTTTCATATGACACTAAATAAAACATGTAATCATAGTCCTATAATGTTCCCCTTTCTATTCAGGTACTGACATATTTGTTTTTGTTATGGTATTTTGCTTTTTGACCTCATTTAATACTTACTAGGTAGAACATAACCTATTTAAAACTGTATGTATAATGAGAAAATATGAAAATGTTCATGTGTCTACCAAGGGCCAGTTAATAAATTTCTTGTAGTTTCAAACCATGGAATTTTTAAGCATCAGATTTTTTATTTTCAAATATGACAATAATAATTCTCTCTAATGTCACAAGTACCTTTAATCTTTTTTCAATAAAATATAACTCAAACATTAAAAAGCAAAGATATATTCTAAAAATTTATACTTTAAAAACTAAGTGGTTGGTCATCTTTTTTAACCAGATTGCTTTGTCCATAGAAACTATATAGCATTATTATTTTCATCAATTTAGGAGGCTATAAAAACATACTAAACATGTTTCTAAAACTTAACATTTACTAAAAAAATTATCATTAATGATAAATATTTAATTAACAAGAATAAAGCAGTCAAATTCTTTTCATTTTATGCATGCATGAGTCATAATTTAGTCAACGGGAACCCTTAAATATATACCAATAAATAAATATTTGAATTATATGATTAGCTACATTATACAAAAGTTTAAAGAGTAGGTGATATTGCTTAATGAGTTTTCTCCTCCAAGAGATAAATGAGCTATGCAGACATATTCATTCATGATTTTCAGTAAGTCACAATGCCCTAAATCTTATTAAATTACTTCTGTAAGACACATGCAAAGTCAAATTATGATGCAAACACCTTAAAACAAATGTACTTCTTGTAATACCTTCCTAGCAACAAGTATATATATATTTGATTATAAAAAGCCAAGAAACTTTCAAATTGTTCTAAATTTGTATATGAATTATTCATTTTTAACATACTATTAATTTTCTTTATAATATATTACTCTCCTATTTCCCCACTTAAAAAATCATGGTAGTTTAACATTAACAGAAAAGCAATCATCTGGTATTTAGCTGGAGTATTTATTTATAGTCATTTTGGCTATATTTTCATAGCGCTATTTAATTCTACTTTGCACAGTAATATTTTGAAGACAGACTATATGTACTAATCTCTGACCTAAAATACCATAATTCTTTCATATATGCAATCAAGTTTAAGTGGCTCACAAAGTATGATTATAACTTCAAACTAATCACAAAATATAATTATTCCTTAAAATAATTCTAATTGATATAAAAATGTTAAAATAAGTAATCTCTAAAATGCCTCTGGATGTCAATTTCTATTATCCTATGAAATTTCTCTTTTCTAACACACTAAGGCAGTGTGAGGCAGAGTCACAGTGACATACATGTATATAGATGAGAGATCATAACTACTGAGAATCATCTGATCATATCTGTAATATACCACAGACATATTTAAATTTTTTCTCCTTACAAAGACCTGTAAGTAAAGATAGAAATATTTAAGCGAGTCATTTATAATCTTAAACTTTGGCAACCTTTCACTTTAATCTTCTCAGAGAAAACATTATCGCCATCATCATCCCCATTATCAAATAAAAATTTATTAATTGCACAAAATAGATTTTTAAATGAAATGTAGGTTTCCACTGGCAATGAATATGAGACTATTTTCATACAAAGAAGTATTTCCTCTCAACGAGCTAAAACAATAAGTGGTATTTGAACTGCTGGTTGAAAGGTAGAGGCACTGGTAATCATTATTTCCCCTTGTTTGTTCAGGCCCTTCCAACAAAACAAACAACCTTTTTGTGATTGGATTGACATGGTGTTAACAATGCATTTAATGCCCAAATCAGTATGAATACAGGTAAAGCTCTCACTAATACCAGAGCCAGGATGTTAAAGCCACCTATTTTCTAAGCAGCCAAAAAAAAAAAAAAAAAGACAGAGCTTCCACTCCCTTGGCAAATAGCTAGTATGCTAGTATTCACCAAGCCACATAATATAATAACCTTGTGCATATTTCTTAAGGCCATATGTTAAAACTCATCTACCATACCTGCTGTCTTTTCAGCAATTTGAGCTTCTGTTGCTTTCTCATGGAGTTCCAGCGTAAGCTTTAGTTTTCTCTTTTCTTTATCTTCTTTAGACAGTTTTTCTTGAAGCTTAAACACAATGAAAAAAACACAGATTCTTATCTGACACATTTCTTGCACAAACATAATTAATTCCAAAGTAAAATTTTGTTTTTTTCCCTAATATAAATAATATTAAACTACCTAAATACATAACTCCAGAGATTTAAAAAAAACATATTTAAGGTTTTAAGATATTTTATAAAGTAATAATTACCTGTAATGACATAGGAATTATAAAAACATTGATATACACTCTATTTGTGTGTGTGCGTGTGCATGTGCATGTGTGTGTGTGTGTGTGTGTGTGTGTGTAGGCAAATAAAATTAAAGAGGGAACAACACAATTATTAAAAATAACTACAGCAAAAAGCAATCTATCCATTCTATTGTTTTAAAGCCAAAAAGAATTGGGAGGGACAATCTTAAAAAAAATAATGGACAGCACAGCTTTACAGCTTCTCTTAGTACGTTTAATACTTTGAAACAAAATTAATTAAGATAATAATCTTAGTATCTGAAACAAATCTCCCTTTGAGAATGCCACTCCATTCTATTCCATTTAAACTGGCACTGTACCTGATTCATAATTGGCATGTAATAAGTAACTGCTAAATGAAAGTACAGAAAACATCTCCAGCTCTCATACAGAATCCCTCCAAATGATTTTTGTTTTTTTAATTCCTTCCTCAGCTTTGTCATTTGTGTTGTTTTACATCACACATGAGCAACATTCCTAACGCTACGCTTCAGTTTGATTAGGTCAACAACTAGAATATTAAAATCAGGCCATTGTGTAGAGGTTAAAAAAACCAACAACAGAAGGTATACAAAACTGAACACTATTTAATAACATCAGTTAATGCTCAAAGGAATGAACTAGAAGTAGAGTCAGAAAAGGTAGAACATGATATAACAAATTGGATTGGACTAAATGTAGCAGCGTAAGATGAGATAAATGAAGATATTGCCAAGGCTTGCTACTTTAAAATAAGTTTTTATTGACTTTTTAGAGAGAGACAGAAACATCGATGATGAGGGAAACATCGATCGGCTGCCTCCTGCACATCCTCTACCGGGGATCGAGCCTACAACTCGTGGCATGTGCCCTGACCAGGAATCGAACCAGGACCTCTCAGTCCATGGGGCGACGCTCAATCCACCCAGCCACACTGATAGGGCAAAGCTTACTACTTTAAAGTTTAATTACATATATTATTGAGGTGAAATGTAGGGCAAGATACTAATAAAAAAAGAAAAGTAGTTAAGAAAGTAACATTAAACCAGTGCATTAAATTTCTCATTCTCCAAAATACTGAAATAAAATTTTAATGCAGTAAAACCTGAATGAATCTTTTTTTTTTTCATGTACCTACTTGAGGTACTATAGATTTATGAAAAAGGAAGTGATATCACAGGCCAGCAAAGGCAGGCAACCAAAGAAATTGCTTTTTATAGCCAATCTCTCAACTCAATCACACCCAGATGGCATGATATGGAAAACACATAAAGCTACTGTTAAAGGATAAAAGTACACAATAAAAACTGAATTATGATGGACAACAAAGCAAGTTTAGAAGGTCAACAGCTGAGAGCACATCATACAATTATCAGGTTTTTCTATAAGGTACCTTTTTATTGCTTGCTCTGAAAATGTCCAGTTCTGTTTGAAGAAATGCTATAGTCTTCTCTTTATTTAAGTCTGAAGTAACTTGAGAAGGAATCATATATTCATAATGCAAATCATTTGTATGTCCCACAATGCTGTAATAAAGAAAACTATTAAACAACATAAACATATGATTTCTACTATACAGGATCTATAAATTTTACCCTTCAAATGCGGAGAGACAAATTTAATTTTAACAATATATATAAAGTTATTTAATTTTTTCTCTTATGCACTAAGAAAATCCTTAGTGGATGAAAAGAATAAATATATCAATTTCATAGATGTGCTACTCTATCAACTGAGAGAAGTAAATCTGCGGAAAGCATTTAGTAACATCTATAGAGACTCGTGGTTCAGAGTACTTAAAGAATTCAGGTTTTAGGGGCTGTGAATATTAATTCAATTTGTACTTTTGGTCAGGACTAGATACATTTCTCATTTTTCTGAAAGTGGGAACAGTAATCATACTTTTTTTCAATTTGGTTGACAGTATAATATTTTCTTTATTTAATACATACTAAAATAAAAACCTTTTCCTGTAACATTTAAGAGTAAGGGAAAAATATTTTTTGGGCATTTTGCATGCTATTTGAGAAGAGTATCAACTTATTAGCGAGTAGTATAAAGCAAGGGAAGGGAAAAGAGATGAACTGTTTTTTGAAGGCATTATATTATATTTGTCAGCACAGTTATGTCTTAGAGTCTCTAAGAAGAAATTAAGAAGCAGGAAGGCCTGGGATAGCTCTACTTACCATGTGTATCTTCTGTTGCACTTGTCCTAGATATCTCATACTCTGGCTTTAGCCCAATCTCTACTATTTGTTTTTCTCATGCGGTTATAAAATGCTTATCACCTCGTCATTCAATCCCAACTCCTACTCCCCAAAAGTGTACTCCAATCTGTACTTCAGTAAGAGTATAACTCATTGCTAAACAGTATAAACATATTAATATATCTGCTAAATAATTTTTAAGTACATAGAAATCACTGTTCCTATGTAAAACTATTAAAATATATTCTGTATAATAAAATTTTGTCTGAACTGAAAATATAATTATATTACTCACTAAATTTTTTCTAATATAGTAGTATTTTCATAATGCATGACTAATTATCAAAGTACCTTAATCCCATAGGTAAAATTCAAATCCCTCATGGGATAAATGAGTAAAATCTGCAGAATGTAAAATAATGAAGAAGGCAAATGAAAGTGTACAAGGCCCTTCAAAAAGCATTCAAATGCATTAAAATAAAAAATAATGCTAACCAAACTACATCTTTGGGCTTATTTTATTCTGGAGCTACCAGGTTTGGGCTCTGATTTTTAAAAAATCCCATTAATATCAACTCAACAGTTATTTTCAGATCCATAATAAAAGGTCACAGAAAATAATGTTTAACTAAAAGGAATAAAACCTCATGGCCTTTATTCAAACTCATCTTATGCTTTTTCACTTAACGATCTAGATCAGCAACTTTCAACTGGTGTGTCACAAGAATTTTAAAAATATGTAATACCCAACTATTTAGTTAGGGCCACTGCTTTCTTTTCCCTTACACTGTCATGAAAAAAAAAAAAAAAATGACAGCAGCCAGCACAACAACAGCTGTCTGGTGTGAATGAATCAAACTTATACCTTTTTTTTTTTGGTCAGATCGGCAAAAAATACATTTTGGGTGTATCACAGAATTTTAGTAAATAGTCTGTGTGTGCCATGAGATAAAAAAGGTTGAAAATCGCTGATCTAGACACATTATATTGATGTAATGAAAAACAGTAGAAAACTCTGGTAGACTCCCCAAATTCTTATATGCTAATGATAAGTCAAATTTAGCTTATACCAAAAAGGAGGAGGGGAGAATGAAGGGAGGAAGGCTGAAAGAGTTCTCCCAGTTCTTACACTCTAAATCTGAAGCTGCTGGCACTCACTTGGATTTTTCAGTAGTGCAGGGAGATGTCTCTTCACCTGGATGAGGAAAAGTCCTTGACTTCTGCTCTGGCAGTTGTGTGTCCTCATATACGGCTTCATGAGCTAATTCACTGGATTTCTGATGCATGCTTCCCTTAGCATTCTCAGTTAGTTGCTCGTCTGGCCGTGCACTTTTATTTCTCCCTGTAGTCCCATGTTCAACATAACTATGAGCTATTTAAAACAAAATAAAAGCATATGATATATGAAACACCATGGCTACAAATTAAATCATTCAAATAAATATTTTTGTGGAACTAAGTGTTCTCATAGCTTTAAACATGTACTTATTAGTCTTACTACTATTGTACTCACATAAGCATGGACAGTGTGGTTCTGCCATTGATACTTCCCTTCCCACAGTGAGTGAGCATTTAGGACAGTGGTTTAAACCTTGGCTGTGGGATGTAATAACCTGAGGAGTTTCTAGAAATTTGATTTACATTAAATCAAAATCTCTGGGAGTGATCAGATGACTCCAGTATGCAATCAAAGTTGCAAAACAATGATTTAGTGGTATTATTTTCAGATTACTTTTTCTCCCTAAACTTTGAAAACTAGGTTGCAATAAGTTAATGATTATAGTGAAGTGATATTGTGCATGGAACTCTGATATCAGACGGCCTGGATCAGAATTCCAGCTTTGCCAAGTGCATAACTTTGGGCAAGTAACTTAACCCCTCCACACCTCAGTTTCTTGTTTTTCAAATGTTTTTCAATTGGGAACATAACAACACTTACCACAGTTGTTGTGAGAATTAACTGAGCTAATACATGCAAAAAACTTGGCCTAGTGTCCAGCATACCAATAAATGTTAGCTATTACTTTTGTAATCATCATCATTATATTATAAAATATTGGAATTATTTTTAACTCTCATTTTCTCAGATATGTATTACACATTACAGAATCTGTTTTGCAATGCCTGGTTATCTCATAAAAATTATTTTAAGCCATAACTAGTAAATAATAGCTAGTTCAAAAGAATAGTGTATATCTGATTTTTTGGAAGAAAATAATACACACACAAGTGCACAAAACAATTTTTTTTTTTTGCTTATTGACGATGCCATCGTCAACCAGCCACATTTAAAATCCTTCTGAGGCAGAGAGAATAGTTTTAAAATAAAAACAAATTAGGGCACTTAGAAATAAGGTACCACTCACAAAGTATTCTTTCTTTAAGAAGAAATTTTTTGCTTGCATATATGCTGAAATTAGGTATAGCCAGTTATAAACTCCAAGTCCTAGACATTGTCTTATTGGTGGCTGAAGCTAGATCAGAAACCATTTTTAGTAAATAATTCTTGATTTCAATTTAGTTGAGGGAACAAACTAGGAAAACGTGCTTTCATAGTTACATACTATAAGATAGCCATAAAATTTCAACATTATATCCCATTTCTATTGAAATTTAACAATTGTAGGTTTCTGGAGATTACTTGTTGCTTCTTGACATTTCAAAATGCATACTTGGTTGGCTTTAGATGGTCATCATGCTGCTTTTCCAGAATAGACTGGTATTGGTCACATGCAACCCCCAAAATCTGAATGAGAGAATTTTATAAATGGACTCGAAGGGATACCCCTATATCATTAACAAACCATGCTTTCCAACACTCACACAAGACTTATAAGTAATTCAAATAAAAGTATTAGTTACTGAAAGCAATATCAAATAACAAAATGTGTCCCCAGGGACATATCAAAAAGTAACTATTAGGGTCTATACTATTCTTCAGTTTATGAGGTACAAAGATTCATCAAAAAGTAAAAGGATGTGTTAACCATAAAGAGCCCCCAGTCACTTATGCCAACGCCATACCAACTGCTTCAAAATCTTAAGTTTTGACTCTTTGACCTGTTTTTGAGACCAAACTTTGCATTATCTACAAATTGTTCCACATTTTTACCTCTGTATTTTTGGGTCTAGTTTAGCATCTTTCGCCTTTCAGTTTTGTATTCCTAACCATCTAGTGTTTAGTTTACCCCAACCCTGATATCTATACTTGCTATTTACTTACTACAATTATAACCTCTCTTATTTCAACTTACCTAATGTCAAATTTGTGATTTGTTGACTTCCCGGTACATCACTGCCTTTTCACCTGTGACTGTGCTGTCAGCCCCAAGCTCAGAGCAGAGGTGGGAGCTTTCCCTTAAGAGGACTCCTTGCTGATCCCTCCTGCATTGTAGTAACTATAACCCTTTGCAGTTTTATTAAAATGAACTCAACAAGTCCTAACACACTTCTGGATTTTAATTCTAAGTGTTTAACATTTTTGAAGAACCCTATACTGTGTGATTCGGCTCTGATTGATTCTGGATGTTCTACTCTTGCTCTGTATTTTTGATTCCTAACTATTAACTGTTCAGATATTTGGAGCCTGCTCTGCAAATCACACTATCCATACTTTTCTAGTGAGACTTTAATTTTACTTTAGAGTGAACAAGGCTGATTTATAAAATTTTCCTTTCTTTTTGCTTTTTTGACTATTTTAGCAAATATTGCTCAAATCTTCTGAAAGCTCTCAATGCTCTTCTACTCTGCTATATGCATTGTCCTATATCAGAATTCAATCATTTGTATAGAAAGTTTGACCCCTCTAATTAATTTATTCACTAATTTAATAATTCATAAAAAACCTACAGTGTGATATGTCCTGTGGTAAGTACTAGAAAAACAGGTAAGAAACAGACCCCCCCACCCCCAACAAGGGCTCTATAGTACACTGAAGAAAGCAAACTGATCTAATAATTTGAATACACTGTCATAAGGAAGGATTCTGCTAAGGCTACAGAGACCAAATACAAATGGCTAGATATACTGATGCTCAAATGAAAACTCTGGGAAGATTTCACAAAGGCATTTGTTACCAAAAAAAAAAAAAAAAGACAAGTAGGAATACACAAAGTAATGAACTGCCAAAGGATCCGAGTTAGAAGAAATAAAAAGTGACAGGCTGGAAGAAGAAGAAGACAACAGTAAGAATAGGCACACAAGAAAAGGAATAGCTTTAGGAAAAACACAAAGTCATGTCTTATATTGAAATGACAAGATGGTATAGTCAGGAAGTGAACATTTCTAAAATAAGCAACATGTAAATACAAAGTCCACGATGTGGTTTAACTGGGAATGGGTTGATCAAACAGATTGCTGGTGAAGGTACATGGAGTGGAGGAAATCAAGGACTCAGGGTAACGAAAGTGTTAACTCTGAAGACACTTGAAGTCATCCAGGAAAATGGCAAGAAACAGGAGAAACGAGAGCCAAAGGCAAAGGCCTTCATGGACTGCATAAATACGCTAAGGAAAGAGATGAGAAAGGTGACAAGAAATAACTGTAGAGAGTAGTCATTTCTCTTTTCCTTTCAATCATAAAAAGTTGTGAAATAGTACAAAGAATTCCTATATACCCTTCATCCAGATTCCCCAAATGTTAACATTTTACTACACTTGCTTTCTCATTCGTTCTCTCTATATCTGTCTATTTCTCTGCCTACCTACAGATATATAATTTTTCTGAAATATTTGAGAGTAAGTTGCCAGTATGATACACTTTGACTTTTCAAGTCAGATATATACAGATATATAATTTTTCTGAAATATTTGAGAGTAAGTTGCCAGTATGATACACTTTGACTTTTCAAGTCACATTTCAAGATACTACCCTATTTTATTGCATGTTGCCAAATTTTCTTTACCTTATTCCAAACTCAACTTAAATTCAATTTCTGAGTTCACACCTTCTCCAACCAAGAGAAAAAAATAGTACTTAGTGACTCTAATTCAGTCTTTAATTATTTTTCCCAAACTCTCCAACCCAGGAGAAAGTCTTTATGAAGTGATAATGGGATTAAACTATTAAAAGCTTTAGTTGAGCTGTTTGTATCACCCATCACTTGAAAAAGCAATACATATGGAAATATAAACATATTAAGTCAATAAAATACAACAAAAAGTGAAGTTATTGGTCTGTTTTACAAACCAGGCAATTACATAAATGTTTAAAAGAACACATTCACTTTTGATTAAAACGCTTATCTGCAAGCAGACGAAAGCTTAAAACTAAAACTATTGATTCCTCTCTCTCACGTTTTAAACTGGAAACTATAACCTTCTTTAGTAATTTGCTTCAGTGTTTAATCAGTGTCAAGTTGTTAACTGTTTCATCATTAAGACTATTACTATTTAAATTCATTTCTCCAAAATGGACTTAGAGAACAAATGATCAATCTCTTCTTCATAATTCATAAGTCTATGAGGTTTACCTTTCTTTCCTTGGTTCAACAACAGGACATTTTTATGACTATCAGTCCCTTTATTTATTTGCTTTTCTATGGGAACACTGTATTTTTTTTAAATATATTTTTATTGATATTTTGAGAGAGAGAGCAAGGGAGAGAGAGATAGAAACATTGATGTGAGAGAGATATATCGATCGACTGCATCCTGCACGCCCCCTATTGGGGATCAAGCCCACAACCCAGGCATGTGCCCTGACCGGGAATCGAACCGGGACCTGTCAGTCCATGGGACGATGCTCAATCCACTGGGCCACACTGGCTGGGCTACACACTGTATTATTTGGATGTAAGAATTTGACCACTTCAAAATATTCCCCAATTTTTGCTATTACTACCTACTGCTACCACTGTCATGTGAACTTATCCTGTGACCATTTAAAAATGATGTTATGATGTAATGGAAGGCTCCTACTAGATATACCTCAAATGGCTCCTACAGCTAT
Organism: Tadarida brasiliensis; assembly: GCA_030848825.1. Classification (NCBI taxonomy): domain Eukaryota; kingdom Metazoa; phylum Chordata; class Mammalia; order Chiroptera; family Molossidae; genus Tadarida; species Tadarida brasiliensis. Next base: position 165,596,332 of record CM061257.1, read on the forward strand.
TGTTAGATATAGTTTATTTATCTGGTCAAAATGTGTGGATTTAGTGAAATAATATTTGGAATCTTATACTTAATACATGTGCCTAGGCAGGCGGCAGTATACATTGTGAAGACCCAGTATCTCTCTAGTGACTTCCATGCTGTTTCCAATGGACCATTTTCATGATCTAACAAATTCTCCCTACTTCTGAGGTATTAGTATTGCCAACTATCTCAAAGCTAGCCTTGTTATTAAATTCTCAATTTCTTAGTCTAGAAAAGTAACAGTATACCATTGCCTATTTTAGGAAAGAAAGCTTTAGGATCCCCTTTGAGTTCAATTCTCCAGACAGTTGTACATTAGGCAATGTATTATATACTCAGTTGAATTGATGCTACACAAGAAATCATGATTCATGGCCAAAAGTAACTTATTTCACAACTACTACACAGAAATGAGGAGGTGGCTAGAATCAAATAGGGATTCTTAGAGGCTGGGAAATTCTGTTCCGTCTGGCTTTGTAAATAGTTTGTGACAACTGGTATCTATGTAAACGGATTTGATGGTCCCCTGGGGGGTCAATGTTGTTTACAGAGCTGTTTCTTCAGAGTGGTTGAGCTAGAATCGTCTCTAGGGATCTACTGGGGTTACTCAGAATAGCAACATCCCAGCTACCGAGAGCTCACTGGCAAAAAAGAGAAAGGGGAATACAGGTACTATAGGCAAGTACATTCAAACGAACAGATCACTAGCTCCTTCAGATGCAGGTGCTACTCAGGGAGATTTGTATCTAAAATGAAGCATAAAGGAGGCAATTTGTTAATGTGCTTGCTGACAATTGGTCACTACTTCCTTAAAACTTTTTTTATTTTTGAAAGGTTATTACTTATACTATAGCACCTGATTTCATAAATACAAGAATAAAAACCCCATGTTTGTAGCATCTTTTGTATATTATCTATCACATTATGTAAGAATATCAAAATGATCTAAAATATTTTTACTGTTAAATAGGTGTAAATTTGATGTGATAATGGGATTACTTTTGTAACCCTATATTTTAAACAAAAGATGTTGTCTTTTTCTCAGTGGTTAAAGCCTGCTCTAAATAAATATTAGTTTCAACAAAATCAGAACAACATTATCAGTCAGTGGCTCCAAATAACTTCTACCAACTCCTCAAGTTAAATGTAGGTTATATATTGTATGTGTGAACAAATACTACTTATTTCCTCTACTAAATATTTCTATTTGTTTCCTTGTTTGGGGGAGGCAAGTTTTGCTTTACATATTTGCATATATGGGTTTTCCCCCTGAAATACAAAAGAAAAGGACATCAGAAACTTCTGCCATATCACAGTGGTCCTACCTAAGTGTGTACAAGAGAAATGTTCAGACCTTCCAATTAGAACACTGGTGTATTTAGATCCCAGAAGAACCACAGTGCATGAGCTCTTAAGATGGACTTCAGGGCTTTAAATCTGGCTCTACCCCATAGCTGTATGGCTTTTAGCAAATTACTTAACCTCTCATCAACTTCTTTATCAATAAAAAATACATAATAATAATAGCAACCAGTTCAAAAGGTTGTGAGAATTAAATTATATAACTTCTTAGAAAAGTGTCAGCACAGAATTCACACTCAATAAATGTTAGCTATTATTATCTGTGAAAATCTGTTTTGCTGAAAACAAAATATTTACTTATTAAAATATAAGAATAATTAAGATATAAGAAAAAATTTCTTATTAAAATATCAGAAGACATGGACATGGAAAATAAAATGCTACCTTATTCAATGAGAGAAAGATAATAAATAGAAATAATGAATTTAAAACTTGTAATTAATACTGGTTTAATAAAGTTTGTATCAGAGCACAAAACTAATAAATTACAGAAATAATAGGACTTCGAAATTTAGAAATCCTGACATTGGCAAAAGATCCTGAAAGAAAATTTAATCCCATAGAAATAAAATTAACAGTATAATTCTGCAAATTCAATCCCATGGCAGGAAAATAAGAAATGTAAATAGTATATTCTGTAACATAATTTGAGCACTCACTACAATGGCACATGATATTAGGTATAATAAGAATTACAGCTAGTAGATCACAGGTGCTTATCATTTACAGATTCTAATTTAGGAGTCACAGGAAATTAGGTAACTTTTGGATCCTTGCCTTAAAAAAATGCAAACCTGTTACTTGGATACTGTATATTCTGTGTATTCTATCAGGGGATTTTTAATTTTAATTTTTTTTTTTTTTTTGGGTTTGAACAGCCAGAAGAAGAAAAAAAGAACTATAACTTTCATTTTAAGTCTCCATATTGATTGCACACATTTCAAGTGCTGGAAGCTATATGTAGCTATTAGCTACCATATTGGAAAGCACAGATATAGAGTCTTACGTAGTTCTAATAAGGTATATTTATTATACCTTATGAGAGAGAGAGAGAGAGAGAGAGAGAGAGAAACATATGGGGAAGAGAAGCTAGATGTAGCAGTAAGATACGGAATTAAGGTTTTATAAAGGTTTATAAAACTGGAAAATCATGAAACCTATCAATATCACATAATTTAATCACTTGGGCATGAGGGTTAGACATTCAAAATAAACTACATCCTTTACATTCTTATACATGGTTGTATCTCTTGATAAACATGTCAAAATGAAGTGGCGATGAGTTATTTCATCTTCGATTAAGACAATTCAATGACTTAGCATATCATGTTACAAGTTCTCCACTGGTTAGTCAGGGAAATTACTGAAATTTTGTTACTTGTTTTATTATAAAAAGTTATTTAAAATGGTATCACTGCACCACATTTTTTAAAGTTTTTGTTTGTTTCAACAAGTCTCAAATAGTCATGAACACATCAATATTCATTCTATAGGGGGAAAAGGTCAGACTTCTGTGTAAAAACTAAGTCTATCGTAAGGTTTCAGCTTTTAAGTTTTAACATCCTTCCTTATAGAAGGCCATGAACACAGTATAATAGTATAATCTCCTACAGCTTAGGCTACCTAATTAACTTATGAACATATCACATAAAATAAAGCTTTGTGAAACTTGTATCACCCTATTTAAACTATTACAAATATTATTAGGGCTAAAATGATTGTGAAAAGTATCCTATCTTTATTCTTTTTGTCCTCTAGTAATATGAACTATTTGGCTACTTACTATATATTCCTAACCTTTTCTGTCTTTCTCAATTTTTCTTATTGTAAGAATAATTTGTATAAAGCAATTAAAAATATAAATGAACTAGGTGAATCTTAAATTTTTAGCACTTCAAGTAAAATAGGTTTCATAACTGTATATACTTTAAGTATGAACACACATTGATTGTCCATGTATTCAACAATTTCATAAATCATTTATAGAAGGCACCTTTTCCAGTAACAAGTATAAAGAAAAAAAAAAAGATTTTCTTTATATGTGCCCTTCATTTTATTTAAGAGCATTTTTAGATTTTGAAAACAAAACATAAGAATCACCAGTCAGATACTAAGTGGAAATCACTGAAACACAATGTTAGTTCTAATGGATGGATGATTGTGTTTGGTCTTTTGAAACTTTGAAGTATAGGTAAGTCTTGATCACACAAATTAATAAATCCTAAAGCTGGAGTTAACAATAACCATTACACCCAAATTCTGCAGCTTAGCCCAGCCAATTTTTCAAAAGGTCAGGTTGTGAACTGGAGAAGATCAGGGAGGTCCACCGCATAGCTTTGTTGCCAGGCATCTCTCGTCTGGATTGTTGCAGGCATTTATTAGTATTCGTCAGCAGACTCAACAGAGCAAACAAGAAATTCAAGCACGAATAATAAAATGAAATGCTGCTATATAACCCTTTGTCATTCAGCAAATATGGGACTTTTTAGCTACATTGTTCCTAAACCTGGGTTACTACTTTAATTTTTCTCCACAGTGCTGTCTGAATGAGTATGCATGTGTGTTAAATGCAGAGCTCCCCTAACAACTGCAGGACTGCCATTTAATCTGTTGGTAGATGGACCATTTCCTGTGGGAACCCTAGCTATGATTTCCAGATCCACCAAATAAATCTCAGATTAAGATTCCAAATGAAACCTGCCTTTGGCAGATAAAAAATGTCAAGATGGATATAAACAGTAAAATTATAAATTATCTAGGTGTTGCATGACAAACCAATGTTCATTTTTTTTGTTGACATGTGCCCAGATATCAAAACTATATGAGACATTCATCAAATGTCACACTTTCACAATATTGGAGGCATCATTAAAACTGTTTGACTAAGGACCTCAAAGTGTTTAAGCAGTAGCTCAAAAGTATATTTGTGCAAAGTAGAAGAATAAATTTACATATCAGCAGCAGCTCATAAGGGATGGGTAAATATTCTGTTTATCTCTCATTGTAATTCCGGTTACTTTAAATACAAGGTTTTAGGAAATCATTATACTCTATATGGCATCATTACATAACTTTCTATGCAAATGATGTGTGTTTTTTTCCTAGAGAAACAAAAACACACACAAAACAAAACAGAAGAATAGAAGAAAAGGTAGGGACGCGCATTTCATTAATCAACTGTCCCTACTATACTAGTGTCCTGTTAGTCAGTTACCAGATAGCATCATCAGCTCCTTGTTGGAGTTAGCATTTTTAACTTTTTAAAAAAGCATTAAATGCCTGAGACAAAGAAAGGCCTGAGAAAAGTAAATTTGTTTTTTTAGTAATGTGTTTATTTCAAATGACTCCACAGAAGGGCGGAGACTTTACAAAAAGAAAAAGGTAATAAAGGACCAATACAGAACATCTTAGAGAGCAAGTGGCCTATTCAGAATACAGAGAGAAGTCTCCGTCCGATGCTGGTCTCTACTGCATTCTCAGGAGATCCAGGACTGCTTTTTTAATGAAAATTTTTGTTTTGTCTTTGCCCTTCTCACCTGGACTAATGGAGCCTTGTCCTGGTCTTAAATTCTACTCTGGTTGATTATAAAATATAGGCAATGGAGGTTTCTGAAAGGAAACAATCAGATTTGTTGAACTGAAATCATTAGTTTTTTTAACTTTAAACTCTTAAAAACAATTGAGTAAAAAGGCTTCAGTGATTCCCAATTTTGCAACATGTTTTGTTTTTTTTTATAAAGATTCAAAAACCATCTAATCTGCTTAAAATAAAAATTCATTCAAATTGAAAATTCTTTACATTACTCTGTGGAAAGGATACAGAATACTCTATACTCCATATTCAAATGTTAGAATTTATACAAAAGCCTGCATCCTTAAGGACTACATATTTGTTCTGTCATTCCTATCATATTTCCTCCAATACATGTGTTGGTTCAAGCAAACCAATGCTGAATAAACCCTACCTATCCCAATTTCTTGGGAATCAACATTAGTGTGAAAATCTTGAACACTGAGAAGAAAATAGAAATAAAAAATAGGACATTAATTGAAAAAGGAAATAAAGATATCTTGTGCTTCACTTTTATTATATTTCCATACTAAAAATGCTCAAAATCAATAAGTATTACTGTGCTGTAGAACACATCTAATAACCTCAGGTACAGCCAGTGAAACTATTAAGGAGGAACATTTAGTTTTAAAAATATTAAATTTGCAAAAACTAACATATTCATTATCTCTAAAGTATAATTTTATCAACAGGAACTGATTACTTTTAACTTTTCACCCACTAGTATCCTGAATTTAAAGTAGCAAAAAGTTGCACTATGTGAAGGCAAGAATCACTCAAAAAATCAAAATCAAAATTAAAATAGAATTTTCTAAAATCATTACTTTTTACCATACAGTGTCGGCACAGTTTTACCATTTACCAAAGGATTATCAATTTTACCCTAAAGCTACAAATTAGAATATTTTTAATTCAATCATTTAGACTATGAAATAATCTATACAACCAATTTCAAAATTTTGTAGTCTGAATTGTTCTGTTTGCTTTTTCATATTCCCCAAGAAAAAAATAAGCACACGAAAGGCAAAACAAAGAAAAATTGTATCTCAAATTTCTCCCAAAAAGATTAAAATAATGTCCTACATGATAAGTTTTGATTAACACACACACACACACACACACACACACACACACACACACACAACTGGAGTATTTGGTAACTCTTTCAAAATATTTTATTCAACTATCAAATTTATTTATAACCAAAAGTAGTGAGTAAATGCAGTAAATGTAGTCACGTCAATCCTACTCCACAGCCAGTCAACGTGGACCAACTGTGTGAATGGCCATAAATTCAGTTTATACACCCATGTATATTGATTCAGATCTGCAAAATCAACAAAATGCCAATGTATACTCAGGGCTTATAGTAATCATACTAAAAGTGACAAATATAGTCACTATGGAGAGCATAACAATCATCTTAAATATGATAAATGAAATTCTAATTTCTAGAAAATTAAAGATTTAATATTATATTAAGATTTGTATTGTAAGTATATGTCCCAGGAAGTGCTCTGGCATGAAAGAGCCATAACCAGAAATGAATGAGGACGTTGAAAGCTCAGAATCTTAAGGACGAAGAATTTAAGACAAAGGAAAAACTTTAAAAATTCAAGTAGCTTTTGCTATTTCAAAAAACACACACACATATAAATATTTTCATGGCCACAAATACATTTGAAAGAGCTTGTATAATAAAAGTAGAGTTGGATTTCTGTAAATCAAAGAAATAGTCACAAGTTGTACAAAGAGAAGATTGCATCAATAGTATGAAAATGGGGGAGAAGGAGTTCTATTCAAATTAAGAAATTTACCATTTTTCATGCTTATTCTTCTTAGCGATCATTATCTTTATAAAATGAAGCACCAAAGGTACAGTAAGAATTCTACATGAAGAGTATAGACTTACCTGATTTAAAACACTCTAAGTTTAGTAAAAAGAAATAAAGATTCCTATCATCTCACAAACGTTTCTCTTATTAAGAATGTATGGGTAGGTTCATCAATGGGAGCAAATGTCCCACTGTAGTGGGGGGTGTTGCTAGCGGGGGAGGATGTGCGGATGTAGGGTTAAGGAGTAGGGTGTATAATGAGAACTCTACTTTTTGCTTAATTTTGCTGTGAACCTAAAACTGCTCTACAAATAAAGTCTACTTAGAAAACTTCCAAAATGAATAATTTGGGGCATAAATTAACAAATGTGAATTATTTGTATCAGAAATGATGAATCTCAAAACACAGTTCATAATAAACTTTATAACTAGTTAGAAAACTAAGTTGCCCTTGTAAACATATTTTTTTAATTCCCCTTTCCTATCGAGGCAAGAGTAGTAACAGAATCACTCATATCAAGTTTAAAAATAAAGACACCCAGAATCCCATTTACTTTAATAAACTTATTTAATATAAGATGATTTTTTAAATAATAGTATAACCTCAGTCACTCTTTTAAGAGTTGCCTTGGCATTTCCTCTGGAAATAAATCAAGCCTTGCTGGCCAGCTGCCAGTAGTCCTAAAACCACTCTCTCAAATATTCTAGATGGTCATGTGTAAGAAGCTACCAGCACTCGATTAAGTTAGATACTATGGAGATGAATAATAAATTTAATCAGACCTCAGAAGTGTTCTTTTTTAACCCCTCTATTGCATATGGAAAATAAAAAATGCATTCTTAAATTCATACTTGACAAAAGGAAAAAGCACATTGTATGATGCCAATAGTCTGAAGATTTTTTATTGCAATTGGGATTCCAATACAGACAAAATTAGATTTTACCCTAAATATTACTGATTTTATATTCTGTTCTATCTAAATATACTAAATATAAGCTATACCACTTTGGAAAAAAGTCAAGTTTCTAATAATATTGTGTGAACATCATATTTGAAGTTTCTTATAAAACTAATAATAATAATTTCAAATTGTTATTTATGTTTCCTAATACTTTTAAAACTTTTTTTATATGTGTATTTTCACAACTGAATGGAATACAATAACCACCACCACCACCGTTTATTTAGGCCGTGTAAAATATGTCAACCATCTTTTTTTGTTTCTATCTGTAAAAACCATTTCCACCACACCACTGAAAATAATCACTCTGGTATATGAAATACATACTAAATAAACTCATTTCCTGTTTCAGGTATTGTAGTAGGACTTTTACATACACAATCTTTAATCTTCAAAACAGTCCTAAAGGAATTTTCTCCTCTTCCATGCACAAAAAACTCAGGCTTCAAAATAAGTACGAAACTTGTAGCCAAGTCCAGGTAAGTAAGATAAGTAGAATATTAACAAAACTGAAACCCAGCCTATCTAGCTCCAAACCTGCATTCTTTCTACTATAACATTCTAGTGAAATTACTAAATGCATTGGTTCTCCAGTGTAATTTACCTTCTGCTTTAAAACAACAAAAGCCAACTGCATTACTTATTTAGGGAAAATACACCATTACTTACTAGAAAGCCAATTATTAAATATAATTCAAGTCCTGTTATTAACACAAAACAATTAATTATACAGATATTTTCAAAACCTTGAATTTCATGATGCCTAGGAAATCATTTTTTTTCTACCAACAATCTTGTTGGTAGAAATGGATACCCATTCTATGCAACTTGCCATTTCTTTCCCCTCTGCTTTAAAATATTTATTAAATGATATGAGATTCTATAATATTTTAGTCAAAATGATCAAAGACACTTAAAAGCATCCTAGACATTTTTTTTTCTAGATGTCTACTTTTACAGAATGCTGACAAGTCATGCAACAGTTTTAGACATAATTTAATTACGGTACAACAGATGGACAGAAGGTAAAAAGAATATATACTTTGTGAAAAGACAGAAAGATAAATGAGCCAATCATAAAAGAGATTGATGGAGGCACACAGGTTCCAAATGCCAAGCAAAAATAAATAGTATTCTGACTCAAGAAACTAATAAACCACTTACAAATTACCTTTTGCTAGATTTTAGTCCTAGTTATTTATTTTGTTTGGTAGAAAAACCATAACAATCATGGCTACAAAGGTAATTGCTAGTTCAATTCTAAAATAAAGAGGACATTTGTTTTTTACCTAAATTCAAGAGGCTAAGATATTTAAAATATTTGCTAGCCTCCAATAAACTACATGTAAAGACTCAATTAACATAAGCAGTTTTAGAAGTAGTTTTTCATCTCAAATTTCAAATGAGTATAATGATTTCATATCAAGCTTAACAGAAAATAGTTTTAAAACAATTCATATTTAAAGTGAGATAACACCTAAGTGAAAATAACTACTCTGTACATAAATACATATTAAATATAATTTCCTAAAATAATAAACCTGAAAGCAATATTGAAGAAACCATAATATTGAAAAGTGTTTGTCTAAAGCTTCCTCAAGCTGTGATTCTTGCCATCAACTGGAAAAGAAATATTTAAAATTGAGCAGATTTCATATTAAATTTGGGTAGGCACAGTAACTTTTAACCTTTCTTAGGGAACACTGACCCCTAAAGGTTCTAAAGTCAAATATGTTTTACAATATTCTAAATTTCACTGGCACCCAGACCTCATTTTTATTATATTACTGTAGGTATGTATACTTATGGCATACATGTTTATTCACAAATAATATGTAAGCTATTTCCAATGGACTGCTGTGTACTATAAAATAGCTAAATTATGTTTCTGCTAATTTAATGAAAACCACCAAAATTCATATTAGAAATATCCAGAATGTTTTAAATATTATTCCAGTTAATTACTCATAGGAGATTTCTGAACCCCTTTTCTTCTTATGCAGTTAAATAAGTAATAAGCACATGCTAAAAAAGGACTAAACAACCAATCACATAACAAATCATTCTTTCTGAAGGCTGAATTTACATACATACTTTGATTATGACTTTTCTTCTTTTTTTTTTTTCTTAAGAAGCAGGAAAAAAAGAATCTTGAAAAAGTTTTCATGAAAGGGCAAAACATCATTTACTTCTTAAGAAGCCAGAAAATGTTATTAATGCTCATTTGGCAACACACATTTCTTCACTCAAATATTGCTTCCATCAGCTGAAAATTTCATTCATTCAGGTTTGTTTTTTTTAACTACTTAAACCTGGACACGTTTTGTAGATGTCTTCATCCATCCTACCTACCAACCTCAGCTTTACATTTTCCAAACTACCTATATGACAAAAACAAAGAAAAATGTAAATCATTATATCTATTAACATTATGTACCTCATCCATTCTTTGACTTAAAATATTCAGCAATGTTTCTATAATAAATGAAATAACTATTAAATAACTATTTACAAGAATAATCTATGAACGTTTGTGTAAGAGAGTTTTGAAGCAGTTTGTGCTTTATGGTAAATCCCATGACCTGTGATATCAAGGAAATAACCATGTAGACGTCACTGGTTTAAACATATCAGTTATCACTAAACTCAAAAGATATTACATTTACCTGTTTAGTTTCATTTCTTAATAAGGTTTCATTAATAGGCCCTTTATAATATGCAAGTGTCTTATTCCTATTTGCAATGTCAAAAACATGCCTGTAAAACTGCAAATGCCTCAACGCTGTCTCCGTCACACAGACTGTGGTGTTCCCTGCAGACGAGGAGTCTTCAGCCCTAGAACCTTCATTTTCATAAGCGTACCAGAACTTCAGCAGCTCCCTTCCTCTGCATCTTTCCCGCTTATTCTACATGTATGAGAAGAATTTCCTCCACAGCCTCTAGCTTTTTAGATATATTAAAATAATTCCTTTGGCTTAAAGATCCATTTGTCTATAATTTGCACAACATGACTTTTCACAGTAACGTGACCTCTGAATAAGGAACATAAGTAGCAGGGGCGTCATTATTTACTTTCTCTTTTCTTATTTTGTACATAAATTGAATAAAACTGCTTTGAACTCTTCAAAAGAAGACTGTTTGCTTGTTTATTTGCATAAATGAATTAAAACCGCTATAACAAATTACTTCTCAGGTTCACATATATGTATACTTAACACAAACTTGAATATGAAGAGAGTAGACCACAATTAAGTGTCCCAAAGTCCATACACTAAAACATTTAACTTTGTATTAAAAACCTTTAACTACCTTACTTGGTATTACTTTATACACAATTCAGTTATTTGGATTCTACACTCATAACTAGCAGCCTAAAATAACAAGAAGAGAAAAGTTGCTAATGATAGGCAGAAACGACAAGAAAATTTATAACAGTATGTAAATCAAAACCAAATGTAGAAATCAGAGAAAGGGATACTCAGAAAGCACAGCATCATTCCATTCCTGAAAAGAATGTGTAGCTATTAACTTATTTAGTACAATGATGACAGAACAATCCCCCCAAATGGCCTTTAACCTTCTGAAAAAGGTAATAGTTGATATATGGTGAAAAAGGAGCCCTGATGGGGAAGGAGACTCCAAAAGGAGAGGAGAGAGATTGTAATGTGTTGGTAATAATCCTATTTTTAAATTATAAAATTAGAGGAAATAAAAATGATGGGCATAAGGTTTAAGCCTTCAGCTATGTGATACTATGGTCAGAATGATCCATTACCTAAGGATTCCAGATTTGCAACATTTTACTGTAAGAGACCTCAATTAAAAACCTAACATTTGTTTACCTCTCTCTTTATGGTTCTGTCTTGCTCTATAGATAGCCAGCTATGCCCTTTTAATCTCTTTGTCTCTCTCTCTCTTTCAGGCCATCTCTCAGTCTGTCTTTCAGATTGTGTTTCTGTCCCTGAGTGTTCTCTCTCTCTGCCTGTAATATGTGTGTATCTTTCTCTCTTTATCCTTGTCTCTGTCTTGGAATGTCTTTCTCTGTCTCCATCTCTGCACATCTCTGTCACTCTGACTTTCTCTGGCCCCATCTGACACCACTCTGTGGGTGTCTCTTTCTGGATGTGTCTGTGTGTATGTCTATGCCTCTATCTCTCTCATTGTCTTCTCTCAGTCTCTCATTATGTCTCTGTCTCTGTGTTTCTCTTTGGTTTCTCTGAGTCTGGGTGTGCGTGTGTCTTCGTGTGTGTATCTATACACGTGTGTCTTTCTCTGTCTCCCCACTTGAGTGTAGGTCTCCCTACTTCTCTGCCTCTCTTTCTGTTTGTGCTCCTTTCTGAGTGTACTTCTTCATGCATCTCTCCCAGTCGTTCTCTCAGTCTCTACCACCTTGTGTGTCTGTATGTGTCTTTCTCTCCCTATGTGTCTGTGTTCCTCTTTTTCTCTCAATATCTCTTCCTGTGTATGTGTGTGTGTGTGTCTCTTTCTTTGCGTGTGCATGTCTTTCTCTGTGTGTCACTCTTTGTGTCTCTTTTGCAGGACGTGGGTCTCTTTGTGTGTGCTTTCTTCTTTGTATGTGTGGGTGCATGTGCCTGTGTGCGGGTCCGTCTCTGTATAATACATTGGTTAGAACAAACACACTTCATTCAGTGCCTTGAGCGAGCATAACACCTGGGGTTTGGTATTAATACCTTAAAAGTCCTCACCTTTTGACCAGTCCTCCATTTGTACTTCTGCTCTTGTTTGCTCTGGCAATGTCTCTGGTTTTTGCTCCAAGATTTGAAGCTAAAATAAAGCCAACTCTAGATAAATAAACTTAAAACAATATATCAGAACACACCTAAGCCTTACCTTTGTTTAACCGAGAATTTACAGGATAAATGATTTTCTAAAACACTTGTAATGGGACAATTAACTGTGAATTTCAACAGATAAAATTAAACCCTTTTCTCAGAAACAGGTTCTTTCCTTTACACTTATATTTTAGTAAATACAGTTCAGGTTAAGCTTCTAGACATTCTTGCTCCTTTGGCTAGAGATCCATTTAATTTATTTAACTTAAGCCTTCTCCAACTATAACTTCAACAATTTAACAAAAATAAAATTTCTAGTCTATTTGTCATAAACTTTACACCAAAAATTTCAAATTTATTAATCTGAATTAAAAATGTGTATTTTCACATAAAATGCATTATACTTGTAAAAGTCATTCAAAAATGCATTTCCGGTATTTTTTTTTAAAACAAAGATTATCATTAACTTGTGGAATCATTAGTATTTCTCTTTTACATTTGATTTCATAATAAACATGACAAAAACTCTGCAAGTGTTGTGTGTGTGTGTGTGTGTGTGTGTGTGTGCGCGCGCGCGCAGGCTTTTAAGGAGAATAAAATTAGATTTACCTCACAGCTAGAACTCTGCATTCTTTAAAAAGTCCTCAAATAAAGCTGTAGTAAGCTTCTCCTTTTCCAATTTTCTCTAAATATGTTGATCTGGAGTTGGCAATCTTTTTCTAAGTTCCTCATTTACTTTTGGATTAGCTGAAAATATAGGAAGTTATTAATATCAAAGAAATATGTTCTAGTCAATGAAGCCATTTCCCCACATATTGCCCAAAAAGGTTAATAATAATTGCAGTCTTTTAATAAGAGATTCATATAGCAAGACATGTAGAAAATACAGTCTTTAATAACCTCTGGAGTATTTTAAAACATGTCTTACAGGCCTTAATGTGCTTAGTAATATACTATTTAAAACCATAATTTTATCCCTCTGTAATATACAGTCACTCTTCCTCATCATTTACCCAGCTAATGAATGCCAGCAATTAGTAAAATGTAATCCCATTGCACAATCATTTTAATGCTTTTAGCACTCAGAAAAGTAAACACCAAATTAATACTGCTCAAGCCATATCAGATCCTAGTTGGAAGCAAGCAATTATAGTTCAGCTCCTCAGGTGTAATTAAATGATTGGAATGATTTAGTTCCATAAATGCAAGTTAATTCATAAGCAAGCAACAAATATACTGGGAGTAATTACAAGAAACATTGACAGTCTAAGCAGGGCTAATTCTTTCATGAGGCTGACATAGTAAAATGCTGCCCTCTGCTGGGCATATAAGTGAATATGTCATCGGCCCAAAATCTAACTTTTAAGAAGCCACTAGAAAAAATAACAGCCAATATATCAATTTGATTTCACTCTTTATACAAAAATTTTAATGTATGAATTATATTGTGATAATTTCTATACACTCTGATAATTATGCTTTTTCCAACCAAACTCTGAATATGAGTCCCAAAAACATACCAGGCTATTCCTACATAGATGTCTAATGAAATGAAAGCATTCACATGTAATTTGGACAGATTACAAGTGAAACTTATAGTACCCATCTAGACTGCCATGTCAAAGCCTATATTCTATCATAGGTGAACTCTAAGTGGACTGTTATAGATAATAACTAAACTATGCTTTTATAAGTACTATAATTCACACAAAAAATAATCTCTGAAAAGTATAAAACAAAATACCTACTATTGTGACTGTACATACTGGTCTAAAATTAATTGTTTCTAATGAACTTCAATGATAAAAATTAAAACTATAACACTGGCGTAATGTCATAATAAGCATATTTTAAAACATAAAGAATAACAGGTACTACAAAAAATAAAATACATCTCAGTTTTACTTAAGCCACCCCCAACTTTTTACTTTCTTAGGCTAAAATACAGAACAAATGTACTTGTATACTACTCAGATGGTTCTTAACTAAACTTCTCACACACTAAACTATAAGCTTACTTATTATACATTTAAGTTATGCTATAATCAGTAAGTCTGTTGTTAACACCTGTATTTGTAGCACTAAACCCAATCAGAATCATCCCTGAGACTTTTGCAAAATTGAACATATTCTCAAATATTACCAATAATACAACAAATGTTTGCTTCTCCAAAAAATGTAAATGATACTTGCAGAGAATAATATTTAACACTAGCAATACTTTTTTTTGGGGGGAGCATTAGTGCCCTTCTAATATGCTTTTAAATGTATTAAAATAACCATATTCTAAGTCATATGCAAAATATACAAATAAAATAAATCAAAATATTAAAAAGTCCTGCCACTAAGTTTAAAATGTACAGCACATTTGCTTTGCCCTTGATGTCACTGTCTTATTTTTCAATTCATATCTTGTACACTGTAAGTTAATTGCTTTTGGAAAGTACTTATTATTCATGTAAAAATTAATGTGCCAATGTGTTTAAATCCTCTTAAATGACCATCCGTGCATCTTTCTTCTTTAAGTACCAATGAAATCTGTCAAAAGACATCAATGCAAAATGATCTTAAAGAAAGTTCTAATAGAGATTTTTTTGTGCTAACACAAGATTTTCATATTCACTAACTTTACTTAAATTCCATTAATTTTTTAAGCTACTTTTAATAAATTCACCAAGTAAAATTTTTAGGCCCCACAGTCTGTCATTTGTGTTCCAGCTGACACTATGAATATTAATAACAGTGTTATCCTGATTAAATAGGCTTCGTATGAAATCCCTGTGAATCCTATAGCTCAGACATCTCATTTTTCCAACTCTTTATGAATTTGGATTCTGACATTAAACTGGAAAAATCTTTAAAAAACAGATTTAATGGCACATTGGCATAATGTCAAGCAAAAATGAAATGTTCTAATAAATCAAGTTAATTATAACTTACATATCTACCCAGTGTAATAGGAATAAAAGATTTCTGTAAACATGCAACATATTTTACACTTCTATTCATTTTAGGACAAAGGATTAAGACTAATAAAATAACAATTTGTTTTCTTAAACTCACCTTAAAGATTTGATATTGATAACTTGTTTCAATAAAAAATTACATATTCACATTAAAACTAGTGGGATCATTTTATACTAGACATCAAAAAAATTATACTTCTTAATCAAAATGCTAACTTATAAAAACACAGACAAAATATAATTACTTTACCATTATTAATATATACCAGGTTCAAGTAGCAAAGTAAAACTGATTCCCAACTAAAGTTTGTTTATAAGCTGTGCTAGAAAAAAAGTACCCATGTTAAGAAAGAAAAAGAAAATCTTTAATATAACAAACAGAACATACTAGATTAACATCTGTTAAATTAAAATCTTCTCCATCACAGATTCCTAACCTCATTCCAAATTGTTTTTTTTTTTCTTTATTGATTTTTAGAGAGAAAGGAAGAGAGAGAGAGAGATAGAAATATCGATGAGAGAGAACACCGACTGGCTGTCTCCTGCATGCCCCCCACTGGAGATCGGGCCCACAACCTGGGCATGTGCCCTGATTGGGAATCGAACTGGCGATCCCCTCGTGCATGGGTAGACACTCAACCACTGAGCCACAGCAGCCAGGCCCAAATTGTTTTTAATTGTCAAAGAAAGTGAGTCTTTAATGTAGAAGAAAGAAAAAATAATATTTAAGAAAACCGCACACTCCTTTCTTTCGATAGGTAAATGGGATTCTGACTATATCTGCCAAAGCTTCACAACTTCACCTTATCAAAAAAAATGTAGATTGAAAACTTTTAAACAAACCTATCTATGTTCTCAAACATGGTTTGACTCCCCTAGTTTACTCAGCAGTAAAAGACCAGTGAAATACAATTTATTCTTTAACCACTCTAAAATTTCTAATCTGCCTAAAAAATTATAGGTGATTCTGACATTTATCTTTTAAAATGAAATGCCTTTTTGATAGAAAGGTATTCAAAAATGGGATTTCATTCCCATGTAACAATCCCAGGATTTCATTCCCCAATGAAACAAACTCAGGATTTTTTAAAACTTATTTTAAATGTAAGATGCCATTCCAACCTTCCTCTACAAAAGCCACATTATAGCATAGGTTTTTGGCTGACTGTGGTTAATGG
Organism: Tadarida brasiliensis; assembly: GCA_030848825.1. Taxonomy (NCBI): domain Eukaryota; kingdom Metazoa; phylum Chordata; class Mammalia; order Chiroptera; family Molossidae; genus Tadarida; species Tadarida brasiliensis. The sequence goes on from CM061257.1 coordinate 165,613,023, forward strand.
CATTTTTAAAAAAATGTTTTTTTCCCTTTATTGATTTTAGAGAGAGAGGAAGGGAGAAGGATAGAGAGACAGAAACATCGATGAGTGAGAATATCGACTGGCTGCCTCCTGCATGCCCCCCACTGGGGATCGGGCCCACAACCTGGTCATGTGTCCTGACCGGATATCGAACCGGCGACCTCTTGGTGCATGGGTCGATGCTCAATCACTGAGCCACACCAGCTGGACTAATGGCATTTTTTTAAATGCCTGCTTATTTTAATCATAAATTTGTGTAAATTGAATCCAATAGTGTCAAACTAGGAATCATTTATAATATGGCCTCATGTCCAACTATAACTCCAAAAAACTCCAAATTTCACATTTCCTAGATTGAGAAATGTTGATAATTTCCACATTGAAATGATTTCATTAAATGGCCAATGGACAGCCAAATATTTTAACACATAACTCAACATATACAACATATAGTTATGTTCTACTGCTGGATTTTCATCTTCATAGACAACAGTCTCTGAAACATTCACAGTCCCTGGTACATGCTCTCCCCAAAAGAACTTCACTCACCATCCCTCACATCACAGCTTACTCACTCCCTAGCAAGCTCCAGACAACCCAAGTTCCTTGGAGCAAGGGAAAACAAGAAGAGGTTTAGGGAGAAAGGATATGAATAAAAGTGGTCCCACACCTCAGCTCTCAAAATTTAAAACTGCATATACTATCTGACCCCTTAATTCCACTACGAAAAGTATTTAGAAAAATATGTAAAAAATACTTAACATATAAAGATATTCATAAAGCAGTATTTATTTGTAAGAGGACTACTCATGCTCTAGTCATACTGTACTTTTTTCTGTTCACTGAACTCACCAAACTTTTTCTTGCCTCACAACTTTTATACTTACTATATTCCCTCTGCCCAGAATCCTCTTTTCTAGATCTCTAGATCTCATTTTAGGCCTCCTTCAAAAGTCATCTCTTCAAAAAGGTTTTGCCTGGTTATCCTATAGCACAAAGTAGAAATTCCTTTCTCGTCACATTATCTGTGCTACCGCCTTCATAGAACTAATTTGTTTGGGGTTTATTTCATTGTTTTTGATGTATCTCTGATGACTACGTACAAGGAAACTTACACACAAGCAGGGCCCCTGATTTTCTCCTTCATCTGTTTGGCATACAGTAAGTATTCAGAACGTATGTACTGGACAGACAGGTAGATGGACGGATGGATAGATGACTAGCAGATAAATAGACCTAACTTAAGTGTTCATCAGTAGAAAACTGGTAGCCCTGGCTGGGTGGTTCAGTTAGTTAGTGTCATCCCATGCACGATGGGGTTGTGTGTTTGATTCCCAGTCAAGGTACGTACCTAGGTTACGGGTTCAATCCCCAGTCAGGGGACATGTACAGGAGGCAACCAACTGATCTTTCTCTCTCTCCACCTTCCTCCTCTCTCCCTAAAATCAAGAAAATCATATCCCCGGGTGAGGATTTAAAAAAAGAAAATTAGTAAAATAAAATGTAGGAAATGTAAGAAATATGCACTATTTGTGAAAGATTCTTTCAACAAGTATTTGTTAAGCACCAATATATTGTCAAACACTACTCTAGGAGTTAGATATAAAATGGTGAATAAGACAAATGACTTTCCTACCCCAAATTTGTCTTGAGACAAAACAATATAGGCACAGAATATAAATTAAAAACAGAAAATATAGCAAAATTATACTTACATGTGCATACATGATTGAATAGTATTTTTACTGAGAACGATACATAGGAAATTACCAGTGGTTACTATGAAGAAACAGCCTAAGAGAAAGTGGAGAAAGTGAGAAAATGAAGAAAAGAAATATTTCTATTTCATTTTATACCTGTGTAATTTCACTTTTTTTTAACCATGTGCATTTCTTATTTTTAATTGAATAATTAAATATTTATTAATAACTTTGGAACTGAACAGGAAACTTTGAAAGAAGTCACATTACATCTGAGAGATCCAAAATGAACAAAAGGAAGTAATCTATGACTCCCATGAAACTCTGAAAAATTATTATTGCCCAATTAACCTTGTATAGTTATACTTTGTATGGTTGTTTCCTTGCTTGGTTGGTTTACAGTGAAAAGTTCAAATCAAACTAATATATGGCAAGAATATTTTGGAATAGAAAGATTAAAAATGAATAAGTTTCCTGAGAATTAAGCAAATAGTTTTTAAAACAATCACATTTCTTGTTCCATTAGGGATTATTTATAATAGTCTTACTGTTTAGGATTCTAAAGTTTTAAAATTTGTAATAAAATAAGTTGTTCTATATTATGACACTACTGTATGTTTGTCACAGATAGTTCCCCTGTGTTGTATGCTTTAGCAATCAAGAAATTATCAAAAAAAGGAATTCCTTTCCATCGCTGAAGGTCAGAGAGACATCAAATTAAGAGGAAATAAATATTTGGTGTTTAAAATACATGGCTTTTACGCTTTCAAAATTTGGAGGGCAAAACAATATACCACTTGGAATACTGCAACAGTTTCAGTGCCACTAATAAGCGACACTTTGAGAATGAATATAGCTTACTGATACATTTTTAAAAAGTAAAACTTTAAAACTAGTATTATTTTCAAAGAGTCAATCAGATATAGGATTTTCTAAAATGTCCTACAATGTTTTGCCCTAGGCCAAATTAAACTAAATCACTTAATCTGGCACAGAACAAAATACAAAAACAAAGTCAGCTTATGGAATACTTTCTGAAGGGAACAAACAGCCTGTTTTCTTAAGATTCATGTGGGTGCCAAGTTCTGATGCAATGACACAGTCTTTCACATAAAGGCTTTCATTTCCATACAACCAACTGAAGTTCTTGGCACATCAAAAGTAAAAAAGTATTACAGCAAGTTAAATCGATATATAATGACAAGTGGTATGAGCAGCCATTTGAAATAAAATCAGACAATAGCTTTCAAAAAATGTTTTTCTAAAATAAAGTAAAAATAATTATATAAGGTCTTAATTCATACACCATAATGCATACTAACAGATTTTATCAAAAGGTATACATATGAGAATCAATATACTCTAATAACAAGTTATATTTTTTATTTTGAACACCTGATAGAAATTCATACATTACATAATACGTTTATATAATTTGCTAAAATTACAGTATCTAATAATTCATAATGGACAGTGCTGCATGCAAACTATGCATTTTACATTTTTAAATATAATGTTGAAAACAACATTTAGCTTGCAAAATATAATTACTAAAAAAAATCATTAAGGAGAGTACAATAAATATTAGGCTTAAAACTCTAATTTCTTGCCCTGGCTGGTTTGGCTCAGCGGTTAGAGTGTCAGCCTGCAGTCCAGAGAGACCCGGGTTCGGTTCCCGCGAGGGGCAGGTACCTCGGTTGCAGTTTGTCCCCGGCCCTGGTTGGTCGTGCAGGAGGCAGCCACTGGATGTGTCCCTTTCACGTCAATGTTTCTCACTCTCTTCCTCTCTCTCCCTCCCACTCTATCTGAACAAAAAATGGAAAAATGTCCTCGGGTGAGGATAAAAAACAAAACAAAAAACACTCTAATTTCTTATTCAATATAAAGAAAGTCACAGTCATCAGCCTCTGTTATCTGAGAAACTACAAAAGCTTGTTGTTTCTTAAGAATCATTCTTCATAAATGTTTCATTAATGGAAAGTATTTAATAATAATATGGCCCTAAAATAGATATTCTATAATTATGGTAGATTAAAAGTACAACATGAAAAGGGAAAATATTTGAAGCCAAAATAAGAAGTTTCCTTCAATAAACTTTTATCCTTCTTGCACTTAAAATTATAATCTCAACTATAAAATATATATAAATATTGTATTATCTGTTCTGCTCATCATACTATAAAGAGTTTCTTAGGACCTATAAATATATGTTCACTAAAAATCTATTTAGGAAAATACATCTTAAAAAAATTCTCAAAATGGCAATTCAACTGAATTAAAATTATTACTTAAAAATTTATAGTAATACAATTGTACAGTGTTCCAAAGTATTAAGTAAATTAAGCAATGTGTGATGTTATTTTTAAAAACATTTTTCCAAAAACACTGATAATCTTTCATTTTAAAAGAATTTTACTTCTTTCAAGAAAATTCCATCTCTATAATGTGTTGATTTATATAATACAATCACAATTACTACAAAATGGTTTTATGTATAACTTGACATTTTACAATACTAATTGTGTAAGAAAACTTTTCATAAACTGCAAAGAAAAATGAAGAGAAACGAAAACTGAACTTTATCCTCTCATAAATATTAAAAATATTATAAAACAGCTATCAAACATTACAAGCCTCCTGGTGGAAATGTGTATAACACTAATAAATATTATGCTGGGGTGGGAGTGGGATGTAGAGAATAGGGGGAGGGGAGCAGGATTCACAGGTCAGGCAGAATATGAGGGTATAGATGAACTCAGATTAACTAACATGAACACTGAAGGATAATTGTTGAAGCTGGGTAATGAGTACATAGGTGTTCCTTATTCTGTTTCTCTACTCTTGAATGTTTGCAATTTTCCATAATAAGTAGTTTAAAATATACTTTGTTTAAAAAAAGAGGATATATAGCATTATATATCTTGTAGCAAAAGTCATCAAATAATCTTTCATAGAGCCAGCAACTAGCGTTTCATTTTATATTAGAATGTTATAAAAACCCCATTGCACATCTTTCACAAAAAATATATATATACACACACTCCTCACATGGATTCTATACTGCACGTCATCTAGAGAAAAGCCTACTAATTTCATCTTGGCATGAAGGAACTGAAGAGAAAATACTATCAGCTGAGGCATATGTACTTTATTTATTAAAATGCTTTGGAATTATTTCCTGACTTTAAATTTGGCACCTTCCTGAAGCTAGGATCTCATGTCACCAATAACCTAGTGCATATGGGAAATAGGTTAGGTACACTTCGTCACCTTTAGCAAATATTTTCCTCATCAACATACTTAGAGACCATCTGCTACACCCTAAAGCAACATCCTGGTTAGCTAATCCTACTGACTTGCAATATAAGTAACCAAGTTTATCATTTGTTGGAGTCATAACTACATGAATCATTCTACATGCTAAAAAAACAAACAAACAACAACAACAACAACAAAAAAAACACTGATGAAAGAAATCAAGATCTAAATAAATGGAGAAGAATACCATGTTCATGAAAGTAGATTCAACATAGTAAACATGTCAGTTCTCCTGCAAAATAATCAATATATTTAATGCAACACCAATTAAAATCACAGCAGCATATTTTATAAATATAGACAAAGTGGGTCTAAAAATAAAATGAGTACTCAAAGAAAAAAATATTGCTAAAACAATTCTGAAATGAAAGAACAAAATTGGAAAAAGCACACTATCCAACTTTAGTATTCACAATAAAGAAACAATAATCATGACAGCATGGTACTGGCAAAAGAAAAGACACCTAAGTCAAAGAAACAAATTAGGGAGTCCAGAAATAACCCCAAATAAAGATGGACATTTAATCTCTACAAAGGTGCAAAAACAATTCAGTGAAGAAAGACTCATTTTCCAACAAATAACTATTGAAACATCAGTTTGTCAAAAAAATTTAACCACGGACTAAACTTTACACTATATGTGGGTGTTATGAAATGAGTCATAGATCTAAATGAAAGAAGCAAATCTATAAAATTTTTAGAAGAAACATAAGATACTTTCTCATATATCAGCAATGTTCAATTTGTATTTAAAATGAGGTATAAATCTAACAATATATGGATAAGATCTGTACAAGGAAAATTATAAAACTCTGATAAAAATAAATGAAAGATCTAAATAAACAGAGAGATATTATATGTACATGTAAGGAAGATTCAATATTGTCAAGATATCTGTTCTTTCCAACTTGATCTTTAGATTCAAATCCCAATCAAAACCCAAGCAAGTTTTTTTTGTGATTACTGATAAGCTAGTTTTAAAGTTTATATGAAGAGACAAAAGACCCAGAATAGCCAACACAATACTGAAGAACAAAGCCAGAAGATTGACACTACCCAACTACAAGACTTACTATAAAGCTATTATAATCAAGACAGTGTGGTATTAGTGAATGAATACACAAATAGGTCAATGGAACAGAGAGCCCAGAAACATACCAATATAAATAGAGCCAAGTGATCTTTGACAGAGGAGCAAAGGCAATTCAATAGAAAAAGGACAGTTTTTCAACACGGTGCTGGAACTGGACATCCACATGCAAAAAAAAAGATAAATTTAGGCACAGGCTGTACACCTTTTACACAAATGAACTCAGAAGGGATCACAGACCTAAATGTAAAACACAAAGTGATAAAACTCCTAGAATATTTCACATACATGAGTATCTAAGTAATCTTGGGTTTGGCAATGACTTTTTAGAATACCATCAAAAGTATAATCCATGAAAGGAAAAAAATTGGTAAACTGAACTTCATTAAAATTAAAAACTTCTGCTCTGTGAAGGACACTGTTAAGAGAATAAAATAATAAGCCACAGACTTGGAGAAAATACTGCAAAACACACATCTGACATAGGACTGATATCCAAAATATGCAAAGAACTCTTAAATCTCAACATTAAAAAAGCTAACAATCCAAGAGAGTCCCGGGTTCGGTTCCCGCTAGGGGCACGTACCAAAAAAAAAAAAAAAAAAAGCTAACAATCCAATTTGAAAATGGGCAAAAGCTAGGATCATATACCTCATCAAGAAGATACACAGATGGCAAATAAGTATATGAAAGGACACTGTATGCCATTAGGTAATTGCAAACTAAAACAATGAGATACCACAATAGACTATTAGAGTGGCTGAAATTCAAAATACTGACAACTCCAAATGCTGACAATGATGTGCAGCAACAAGAACTTTTATTCACTACTGGTGTAAATGTAAAAGGTATAGCCATTCTGGAAGACAGTTTGGAAGTTTTCTTACAAGACTAAACATACTCTTTTACCATACTACCCAGCAATCACACTCCCTGATTATCAACCACATTCCTTGATATTTACCTAAATGAGTTGAAAACATACGAACATACGTCCACACAAACATCTATATGGCAATTATCAATAGGAGCTTTATTCATAATTACCAAAACTTGGAAGCAACCAAGATGTCCTTCAATAAGTGAATGGATGAACAAATTGTGGTACATCCATACAATGGAATGTTATTTAGCAATTAAAAGAAATGCTCTATTTAGCCATGAAAAGACATGGAAGAACCTTAAATGCATATTTCTAAATGAAAGAAAATCTGAAAAGGGTACATATTGTGGGATTACAATCATACCATGTTTTGGAAAAGGTAAAACTATGGCAACAGTAAATAATCAGTGATTGCCAGAGGTTGGGGGCATGGGAGCATGGAGGGAAGGGATGAATACTAAGTAGAGTACAGAGAACTTTTAAAGCAGTACAACTATTCTGTACGATATTGTAATGGTGGATACATTTCATTACACATTTTCCAAAACCATAGAGTGTACAACACAAGGAGTGAACCCTAATTTAAAAATGGACTTTAGTTAATAATAATGTATCAATATTGGCTCATCAACTGTAACAAATATACCACACTAATTCCAGATGTTAATAATAGGGGAAATTGGGGGAGGTGGAGTAAGGGTATATCCAATCAACTTTCCTATAAACATAAAATTTCTCAAAAAAAATATATTAATTTTTTTAAAAGGGTCATATATGTAAATGAAAGCAACAAATCTACATTAAAGAAGAAAATATAAGAAAATCTTCATTAGGCAAAGTTCTTAGAAAAGACACCAAAAACATCATTCATAAAGGAAAAAATGATAAATTTTACCTTATTAAAATCTAAAACTTTAGCTCTACCAAGAAACTGCCAAGATTACTAAAAGACAAGTTACAGACTAGAAAAAAATATGTGCAAATTATGTATCTAACAAAGGACTTATATCCAGAATATATAGAGAACTGTCAAAACTCAACAATAAAAAATATTACCAAAGGACTTGAATAAATATCTATCCAAAGAGGTTATATGCAAGTATTTTATACTCAACATAAGTAGTAATTAGAGAATACTAATTAAAACCATGATGAGATACTACTTTACATGCATGAAAGACTAAAACAAAAAATACTAACAATATCCAGTGTGGATGAAGAATAACCAAGAGTTTTCACACATTGATGGTGCAAATACAAAATGGTACAGCCATGGGGGGGAATGATTTGGCAATTCTTACAAAGTTACATGTATTTAGCATCTGATCTAGAAAGCTCACTGCTGGGTATTTACCCCCAAAATGAGAACTCACGTCCTCACAAAAATCTGTAGCAAAACACTCAAAACAACTCCTTTATGCTTCAACATGTGACTGGATAAACAAACTGTTGTACATATATATGAATGGCATACTGCTCAGCAATAGAAAAGAACAAACTTGATCCATGCAACAACATGGGTAAATCTCAAAGGCATTAAGCTGAATGAAAGAAGTCAGCTTCAAAAAATTTCACACTTATGATTCCATTTATATAACCTTCTTGGAATGATGTGACTACAGCGATGGCCAACAGAGGAGTACGTGCAAGGAGGGTGGATGAAGGGAAGACGTGACTATAAAGGATAGCACCAGGGCCCTGGCCGGTTTTGCACAGCGGTTAGAGCGTCAGCCTGTGGACCAGAGAGTCCTGGGTTTGGTTCCCACTAAGGCTCTGAAAGGAAGAATAAGGAGTTATTGTTATATTTTTTTTCTTTATTGATTTTAGAGAGACAGGAAGAGAGAGCGAGAGAGAGAGAGAAACATCAATGACAGAGAACATTGATTGGCCACCTCCTGCAAGTCCCCCACTGGGGATATGGCCCACAACCTGGGCATATGCCTGGACTGGGAATCGAACCAGTGACCTCTTGGTGCATGGGTCGATGCTCAACCACTGAGCCACACCGGCCAGGCAAGGAGCTATTGTTTTTTGTTTGTTTGTTTGTTTTTAATCCTCACCGAGGACATTTTTGCATCTATCTTTAGACAGAGCGGGAGGGAGAGAGGGAGGAAGAGAGAGAGAGAGAGAGAGAGAGAGAGAGAGAGAGAGAGAGAGAGAGAGAATCATCAATGTGAGAGAGACACAATGAGTGGCCACCACCCACACAACCCCAACTGGGCCGGGGACAAACTGCAACCAAGGTACGTGCCCTTAGCAGGAACCGAACTCGGGACTCTCTGGTCCATGGGCCAATGCTCTAACCGCTGAGCCAAACTGGCCAGGGCAGGGAGCTACTGTTTAATGGGTACAGAGTTTCTGTTTGGAATGATGAAAATGTTATAGAGATGGATAGCAGTAATGATGCCCAACAATGTGAATATAGTTAATGCCACTAAACTGTACACTTAAAATGGCTAAAATGGTAAAAATTTATGTTACATACATTTTACCACAATAAAAAATTCATAAGAATATACAAATGAAAAAGAAATCAATTTACACAGGAATTAAAAAGTAAAATTAAAAAGAAACTGTCAGACTGGATTTCTAAACACCCATCTATAGGTTTACAATAGACTTATCAAAAACTAAAGGGATCGGGAAAAGTAAACAGAAGAGGATGTATATTATGCAAATATTAAGCAAAAGACTTTAACTTATTAATATGCAGCAAAATAGAATTTAAGGTAGAAAGAGCATCATTTCATAATGATAAAAGTTTCAATTTACAAGGAAAATACAAAAATTCTAAATGTATATGAGCATAATAACATAGTCTCTACATATGTAAAGCAAAAACTCATAGAAATGTGAGGTGAAAGCAGACAAATCCACAATATGGAACAAGACAAAAACTCAGAATTTGAAAGGTTTATACAATGCCATTAACAAGCTTGACCTAACAAATCTGAACATAAATTAATGCTCTACCCAATATTCAGAATAAACATTCTTGTTAAGCACATGCGATATTACAATATTGGCTGTATTCTGGGATACCAAGTAGAATCACATTTCAAATTAAAACTTGATAGAGCACCTTCTCTAACCACAATGTGATGTCAGAACCTGGTAACAAAAGAAAATCCTCACATGTTCAGAAATTAAAATTCCCACATATTCAGAAATTAACAAAGTTACTGTATGTTTAGAAATTAAGAAATAACTGAATGAAAAGAAACATGATATTTAGATAACATTTTGAACTCTACAATAATAAATCCCACAAAGCAAAAGCTGTCAGATGCAGCTAAAGTACTACTTGGGGGAAAGTTTATATCCTTAAATACCTATATTAGGAAAGGACTGAAAATTTATGAGCTAAGCATCCATTGTAAAAAATTAGAACTAAAGCAAAATAAGCCCCAAAATATTAAAGGGGAAAAGAATTAAGAGCAGAAATTAATCAAATAGGAAATAAACATAAAACCGTGAGGATTAACAAAACCTAACACTGGTTCTCTGAAGAGACGGATAAACTGAAAACTCTGGGAAAACTGATGAAGAAGAAAAGAGAGAGGGTACACAAAAAAATCAATATCAAGATTAATAATAAGAGAATATTATTAACATCTTTGTAGCAATATATTTGAAAATTTAGAAATAGACAAATTCCCAGGAAAAATTAACCTACCAAAACTGACTTAGTAGCTATAGAAAACTTGAATACTCCTATAACTTTCAAAAAAATTAATCAGAAGTGGAAAATATTCCCAGAAAGTAGTACATTCTGAAATTATTATTATAATCTTACTGGGAATTATTCCAGTCTTACTTAAACATTTCCAGAGAGGAGATCCAAAATGGCAGTGGAGTGAATGGAAGCTACACAGACCATCTCCCAGAACCACACTGGAATTACAACTAAAATAAAGACACATCATCTGGAAAAATCAACTGAAGAGCAACTGGAGAGAACCCTTATAACCAGGGGCATAAAGAGAACCCCAAACTGAGACTGGTAGGAGCTGCAGAGGCACGAGAGGGCTGGCTGGGTGCCCATGGGCAGCAGCTAAGGGCTGTCTTAGCTGTGAGCAGTTCCCTCTAAGAAGTTGGGGGTTAAAACCCCAAGCCAGCTCCCCAGAACAGAGTGGTAGAACAGGGAAAGGCACCCACATAACACCTGGTTGAGAAAATCACCAGAGCAGAGGTTTTGTTCAGCAGGGAGAGACGCAGGGAACACCGGCACTTCCCTGAAGGGCCAGTGCATTAAAATACAGATACACCTACTCACTCTGGGCTCCAGCAGAGGGAGGGTGGACTGAACTGGAGCTGTGTGAGGAGAGTCGGCAGTTTGTGGCATTGAGGAGACAGCTGTGAAGGAGGCCATCAGAAGCTCTATGCTGAGTCACTTCCTCACAGGACAGTAGCCATTTTCCTCAAAGAGCCCCTTCCCAGAGTGGTGTTAGGCTGGGGGAGAAGCAACTGCCCCTCCCTCAGGAATTTAACACCAACTGGCCTGGAGAAGTGCAACATGAGGCTCATTAACAGCCAAAGACCACTAGCAAGCCAGTAGGTAGAGACCAGATTCTGAAGGCTTTGAGCCTTGGGCCTGACCCTCAGTGTTGGTGTCCTGGCTCTGGGGACTGACTTGTTGAAGGCTGAGGCCTGAATCCCTGCGCTGAACCAATAACCCACACTGCAGAAACCACCTTCTTCTCAAAGTAACTTTAACCCAGGGAAAGCAATTGCCCCACCTGCTGGAAGTGCTCTTAACCTGTCCATCTGAGGGATTTTGCATTCAGTTTAGAGCTACAACCTGAGGCTCATTAAGTAATTGAGACTAATAGTCAGCCTGCAGGCAAAAGCTCTCGAATAACTGAATCTTTTCTTGGCCTGTGACTCTACCTAGGAAAGGAAAATTAGACATTGGTGTTTAGCATGGTCCCTTTCATAACTTAACCAAACCCAGCAGAGGGAGCCACAATCAGAGGAACACCGACACTCACAGGGGAAATTTGGCAGATTCCGAAACCTGCTGACACAGCCAAAATGGTGAAACAAAGAAACAAATCCAAAATGAAAGAACAAGAGAATTCTACAGAAGGGATAAATGAAATGGAATTAAGCAAGTTATCATAGGTAGAATTCAGAGTAATGATTATGAGGAAGCTCAACAGCATGAATACAGATACAGAAACAATGAAAATCAACCAACTGGAAATAAAAAACCACCAAGAGGAAATTAATAATGATATAGCAGAAATAAATAACACATTGCAAGGAATAACCAGCAGACTGGAGGAAGCCAAGGATCAGATCAGCAAATTAGAAGACAGGGTAGAAAAAAATCACCCAATCAGAGAACCAAAAAAAAAAAAAAATTTTAAAACAGAAGGACAGTTTAAGAGAGCTGCAGGACAACATGAAACGTAATAACATCTGCATCATAGGAGTTCCAGAAGAAGAAGAATATAAGCAAGGGTTAGAGAATATATTCGAAGAAATAGTGGCAGAAAACTTTCTAACTTGGTGAAGGAAAAAGGCATATAAGCTCAGGAAGCACATATAGCCCCAAGTAAGAAGAACCCATAGAGACCCATACCAAGACACAGCATAATTAAAATTCCAAAAGTAAAGACAAAGAGAGAATCTTAAAGGCAGCAACAGGTTACCTACAAAGGAGCCCCTATAAGGCTATCAGCTAATTTCTCAACAGAAACACTACAGGCCAGAAGGGAATGGCATGAATTAATCAAGGTAATGAAAAACAAGGACCTGAATCCAAGACTACTCTATCCAGCAAGGCTATCATTCAAAATAGAAGGTGAAATAAAGAGCTTCCCAGACAAAAAAAGGCTAAGGAAATATATTAGCACCAAACTAGCACTGCAAGAAATGTTAAAAGGTCTGCTATAATAAGCAGAAGAAATAGAGAGAAAAATACAGCCATAACAAATAAAAATGGCAATAAGTAAATACGCATCAATAATAACCTTAAAAGTAAATGGATTAATTGCTCCAATCAAAAGACACAGAGTAGCTGAATGGATAAGAAAGCATGACTCATATATATGTTGTTTACAAGAGACCCAACTCACAACAAAAGACTCACACAGGTAGAAAGTAAAGGGATGGAAAAAATTTTTCCAAGCGAAGGAAAATGAAAAAAAAAGCAGGGGTAGCAATACAAATAGCTGCTAAAATAGACTTCAAAATGAAGGCCATAACAAGAGACAAAGAAGGACATTACCTAATATTGAAAGGATCTATCCAACAGGAGGATATAACTTTGGTAAACATATATGCACCCAATATAGGAGCACCAAAATATATTTTAAAACTTCTAGAGGACTTCAATGGAGAAATCGACAGCAATACAATCATAGCAGGGGACTTCGACACCACGATGACATCACTGGATAGATTCTCTAGACAAAATCTAACAAGGAAACAGAGAACCTAAACAATGCACTAGATCAAATGGATTTAATATATATTTACAAAGAATTGTACCCCAAAACTGCAGAATTCATATTCTTCTCAAGTGCACATGGGACATTCTCAAAGACAGACCACATGTTAGAACCCATCTAAGTCTCTACAAGTTCAAGAACACTGAAATTGTATCAATCATCTTCTCAGATCCCAACGGCATGAAACTAGGAATTAATTACAATAAAAACACACAAAAACATTCAAACACATAGAGGCTAAATAGCATGTTATTAAACAACGAATGGGTTACCAAGGAGATCAAGGGAGAAATAAAAAACTTCCTGGAAATCAATGAAAATGAACACACCAACACAAAAGCTATGGGATGTAGCGAAAGCAGTCCTGAGAGGGAAGTTCATAGCACTACAAGCCTACCTCAAGAAATAAGAAAAATTTCTAATATATTATCTGTCCCTAAAACTTAAAGAACTAGAATGTAAACAAAAAGAAAAACCCAGAGCAAGTAGAAGGAAAGAAATAGTAAAGGTCAGAGCAGAAATAAACATAGAGATTAAAAAAGCAATTCAATGAAACAAAGAGCTGGTTCTTTGAAAAGATAAACAGGATTGATGAACCCCTAGCCAGACTCACCAAGAAACAAAGAGAGAGGAAGCAAATAAACAAAATCAGAAACGAAAGAGAAGAAATACAACTGACACCACAGAAATACAGAATTGTTAAAAATTACTATGAAAAATTACACACCAACAAATTGGACAACCTAGGCAAAATGGACAAATTTCTAGAATCACACATTCTCCCAAAACTGAACTGGGAAGCAAAGGAAAATGAAAGGAAAAGAAAACTTGAACAGACCAATAACAACTAAGGAAATTGAAGATGTAATCAAGAAAATCCCAGCAAACAAAAGCCCAGGCCTGGCAGTTTCACAGGGGAGTTTTACTGAACATTAAAAGAAGAACTAAAACCCATTCTTCTCAAACTATTCCAAAAAATTCAACATGAAGGAAGACTTCCAAACTCTTTTTATGAGCCCAGCATAATCCTAATTCCAAAACCAGATAAAGACACTACAAAGAAAGAAAACTACAAGCCAATATCCCTGATAAACACAGATGCCAAAACACTTAACAAAATATTAAAAGCAAATCAGATCCAGCAATACATTAGAAAAATTATTCAGCATGACCAAGCCTGATTCATCCCAGGGATACAAGGCTGGTACAATATTCTCAAATCAATAAATGTGATATACCACATAACCAAAATGAAAGATAAAAACCATATGATCATATCAATAGACGCAGAAAAAGCATATGACAAAATCCAGCACCCGTTTCCGATAAAAATGCTCAGCAAAATGGGAATAGAGGGATCATATCTCAACATAATAAAGGCCACACATGACAAACCTATAGCCAACATCATACTCAGTGGGCAAAAACTAAAAGCATTTCCTAAGAACAGGAACAAGACAGGGATGCACACTTGCACTACTCTTATTTAACATAGTACTGGAAGTCTTAGCCACAGCAATTAGACAAGAAGAAAAAATTAAAGGTATCCAAATTGGAAAGGAGGAAGTAAAACTGTCATTATTTGCAGATGACATGATATTATACATAGAAAACCCTAAAGACTCCATCATAAACCTACTAGATTTAATAAATGAATTTGGCAAAGTAGCAGGATACAAAATTAACATCCAGAAATTGATGGCATTCTTATACACCAATAATAGTATATACACTCATAAAGGGAAACTACAAAAAATAAAAATAAAAAATCCCATTTATCATCGCAACAACAACAAAAATACCTAGGAATAAACTTAACCAAGGAGGTAAAAGACCTGTTCTCAGAAAACTAGAGGACTTTGAAAAAAGAAATAGAGAAAGATATAAAAAAGTGGAAACATATACCATGTTCATTGACTGGAAAAATCAACATCATTAAAATGTCCATAGTACCCAAAGCAATCTACAGATTCAATGCAATCCCCATTAAAATACCAATGACAGCTCTGGCTGGTTTGGCTTAGTGGTTAGAGTGTTGGCCCACAGACCAATGGGTCGTGGGTTTGATTCCAGTCAAGGGCACACACCTCGGTTGTCATTTGTCCCCAGCCCTGGTCAAGGTTGTGCAGAAGGCAGCCAGTTGATGTGTCCTTCTCATGTTGATGTTTCTCTCTCTCTTCCTCTCTCTCCCTGTCTATCCCTCCCTCCCACTCTATCTGAAGATAAATAGAAAAATATACTTGAGTGAGGATTTAAAAAAAAAACAAAAACATATTTTACAGAACTAGAAAAAATACTCCAAAAGTTTATATGGAACAAAAAAAGACCCCGAATAGTCACAGCAATCTTGAAAAAGAACAAAGTAGGAGGGATCACAATACCAGATATCAGGTTATACTACAAAGCCATTGTAATCAAAACAGCCTGGTACTGGCACAAGAACAGGCAGATAGATCAATGGAACTGAACAAAGAACCCAGAAATTGACCCAAGACATTATGCTCAACTAAAATTTGACAAAGGAGGCAAGAGCATACAGTGGAGTAAAGATAAGTCTCTTTAATAAATGGTGTTGGGAAAATTGGACAGCTGCATGCAAAAAAAAAAAATGAAGCTAGACCACCAACTTACACCATACACACGAATAAACTCAAAATGGATAAAAGACTTAAATGTCACTTGTGAAACTATAAAAATCCTAGAAGAAAATGTAGGCAGCAAAATCTCAGACATCACATGCAGCTGAATTTTCACCGATACACCACCTAGGGTAAAAGAAACAGAGGAAAAAATTAATAATTGGGACTATCTCAAATTAAAAAGCTTCTGCACAGCAAAAGAAACAAGCATCAAAATGGAAAGGGAACCCACTATATGGAAGAACATAACTGCCAATGATACATCAGATAGGGGATTCATATTCAAAATATATAGAGTACTCATACAACTCAACAAAAGAAAGATAAAGAATCCAATGGGCAGAGAACCCAAATAAACACCTCTCCAAACAGGACATACAAATTGCCAAGAGACCTATGAAAAATGCTCAACGTCACTAATCATCAGAGAGATGCAAATTAAAATGACTATGAGGTATCACCTCACACCTGCTAGAATGGCTTCCATCAACAAATCATCAAACAACAAGTGTTGGCGAGGGTGTGGAGAAAAGGGGACTCTAGTACACTGCTGGTGGGAATGCAGACTGGTGCAGCCACTATGGAAAACAATATGGAGTTTTTTCAAAAAATTAAAAATTGAACTGCCATTTGACCCAGTCATCCCACTTCTGGGAATATATCCTAAGAAGTCTGAAACACCAATCATAAACAATATATGTACCCCTATGTTCACAGTAGCACTATTTACAATAGCTAAGATCTGGAAACAGCCCAAGTGTCCATCAATAGATGAGTGGATAAAAAAAGCTGTGGTACATATACACCATGGAATACTATGCAGCTGTAAGGAAGAAAGATCTCTTATCCTTTGACACCTGGAGGGTATTATGCTAAGCGAAATAAGCAATCAGAGAAAGATAACTATCACATGATCTCACTTATTTGTGGAATATAATAAACAAAATAAGCTGATGAACAAAATAGACCCAGAGACATAGAAGTAGGAATCAGACTGACAAACCTCAGAGGAAGGGGTGGAGGGGTTCAGGGGTGGGAAGAGATAAACCAAAGAATGTATATGCATACATGCACAACCAATGGACATAGACAACCTTACTGTGAAGGGGGTGCGGTGACAGGAGTGGGGAGGAGGATGTCAAGAAGGGAAAAAGGAGAAACATCTGTAACAAAAATAAATTAATAAAAAATAAATAAATAAAAAATTTCCAGAGAGTATAAGATTAACAGCAAAATCTATGATAGTAAAAATCTTGTTACCAAACCCATATAAGGATAGTATAAGAAATAAAAGAAGTGAATTTCATTAATAAACACAAATGTAAAATTCATAAACAAAATACTAGCAAACAGAAACCAGCAATATAGGAAAAGCAGTAACACAGTGTGACTAGGCTGTATTTATCCCATTACAGATTTATTCAATATTTGAAAAGAAATGAATGCACTTGATACATTAACACTACAGAAAATAAAAGTCAAAAGATAGGCAAAAATCTATAGAGATGAAGCGTCTGATAAAATTCAACACGTATTTCTATTTAAAAAACTCTTTGTATTATAAAAATACAATAATTTGATAACATATCTCAAACAACAACCAAGAAAAATCCTCTAAAAATGGTAAAAGATTAAAAACTGTTCCCTTGATACTGGAACAAATCAAGAATCGTGGCTGTTCACACTTCTTTCAACATTTAAAGTTAAGGTCCTTGTCATTATAAAAATGCAAAACCCTTAGGGAGAAAAATACAAATTTATTAAGAGATAAGAAATATAACCTAAAAAATGGAGATATTTACCAGGATTATGGATTAGAAAACTAAAAATTATAAAGTGTCAGTTCTGATAAATTAAATGTAGCCAAGCTAGTTAGGACTCAGGGGCAGAGTGGGTGGGTAAAGCAATCTATGAGGGCTACTATAACATTGTAATAAATTAGAAGTATGGCCAGTTAACTAAGTTTCTCATATGTGACTCTACCTAACACGAAATTTAAAAACATTCCTCAATAACATCTACTACACATGTAGTTGCACTTAGTCAAATTTCAAAAAATAATCCATGGCACTTTTCTGGGGACATATTATCTAATTTTGAAACTCATAAATATGCTTCCCAAGAAACTGTTGGTTCAGAAGTGAGAACAAGAACTATAGAAAACTGAAAAATGTTTTGCAAAATCTTTTATAGATAGGTTTCCTTCAACTAGCAAGAGAAAAATAGTATTTTAACCTGTTTCTATATAATAATTTTACAATCACAAAATCTATTTCTCCCTACCCCCACTAAATAAATGTTTGACCAATATTTACAGGTTGAAAAAGGCTATCCACTTACGCTATCTATACATACTTTCATGAGAGCACTTGTCACACTGTATATTAATTACTTATCTGTCTCTCCCAATTAAGCAATCTGATTGAAGGAGGCTTATATTTCTCATTGTTGTTTCTAACTCATAACACTCAAGAAATGTATGGTAAATTAATAAAATCTCATTTTATAGATAAGGCTCTAAGACATGTTCATTGACTAGGTTATAATCTGACAACTAAGAAGTGACAAAGCTATTCAATTTATTTATTCAGCAAATATTTATTGTTCTAGGTCCTAGATGCTAGGACTAAAACCTAGACCTTCTGACTCCTATTGCAGTGGTCTTTCCATAATCTTAGGAAAAAAAACTCTACCTTTGTTTAGTAATGAAATTACCTTCAAAGGATTCTCGTGGGAAAGAAGACACTCCTGTTGGAGAGGAACTCACTACTGAACCAAAACTGCCTGTCTTGCCTACCTGGAGGAAGGAAGATAATCTCTCATTAGTTTCTTTTTATTTAGATGTCCTCTAAATAATCAGTTAAAACAAGCATATAAAGCTAGAACAAGATAGAAATACTGAGAGAAACAAATTTTAAAATGACTAAGCACTTAAGTAAATTCTTTAACTTTAAAAATAACTTCAATTCAGGACACTTTGCATTTTCATGTAAAAATTTTCTAGATAATTATTTCTGTACATTTGTAACCACACTGTTAAATAAAAGCATCTTTTATACAGAACCTACAGAATTCTAAGCATGTTGTGCCCCATAAACAAGTACAAGATCTAGTTTTTCTCCCCACAGCTTTCTCACTCACACCAAATGTATGATAGTAATTATTTTTTAGCAATTCATCTTTTATTTAGTGTTGTAAAACACCTAAATTTTCATAAGGAGAACACTTTTTAAAATATTTCCTTTAGCTTATTATTATATAATTATATAATTAATGATCACAGATATCACTGGTATAAACAGGTTTGTGACAAGCACAAGGAACTCTTGGTAAGGATATAAATCAACTGAACCAGTAGGAGCAGAAGCATCTATAAGAGATCAGCACACTAGCCTGGGCGTTAAGCATACCATTGGCATCAATCAGTATGTTTATACCAAGGTAATACAGAACTTTAGTTATTCTGGTAAATCGTTAAGTAGAAGCCACTTAAGGTAATTTCAATTGTATATTGAATATTTAAAAATATTTTTGGCCATTAGGGAACTGACAAAGTATAAGGATAGACCAAGAGAAACTTAGCATCTCTACCAAGAAAAAAATCTACTGTACACATTCCCCACTGATGACTAGTAAATAAAATGTTTATGTAAAAGGGATAAAATTCTATTTTACCTATAGTTATACAACAAATAGACCAATTATTTAATTGTATTAACATATGGGTTTGGCTCAGCGGTTAGAGCATCAGCCTGGGGACCAATGAGTGGCGGGTTCGATTCCAGTCAAGGGCACGTACCTAGGTTGTGGTTCATCCCCGGCCCTGGTCAGGGTCGTGCAGGAGGCAACTAATCGATGTGTCCCTCTACATTGATGTGCCCTTTCACGTTGTTCTCTCTCTCTCCCTCCCTCCCTCCCCCTATTTATCTGAAGATAAATAAAAAATATCCTCAGGTGAGGATTAAAAAAAAAACCACCATATATATATATTTATATATATACTTATATATAAGTATATATACTTACATATATATACACACACACACTTAAGTTTAACCTTAGTAATACAGGTATACCTTGGAGGTATTGTGGGTTTGGTTCTAGACTATCGCAAAAAGGTAAGTCACATGAAGTTTTTTATTTCCCAGTGCACAGAAAAGTTATGCTCACATTATACTGTAGTCTAAATATAGCATTGTGTCTAAAAAAAAATGTATATACCTTAATTAAAAATACTTTATTGCTAAAAAATGCTAACCGTCATCTGAGCCTCAGCAAGTCACAATCTTTTTGATGGTGGAGGGTCTTATTTTCAATTTGTTAAAAACTAAATATCTGCAAAGTAGTATAAAGCAAAGAGGAATAAAATAAGGTATGCCTGTATCTCATCAGAAAACTGTACTTGGCCTTGTTTGCTATAGAGCAATAACATGAGTATACAGCTCCATCTAGTGGAGAAATATACAAACATTTCCAGAGTTTACATTTCAGTCTTTTAAACTAATTTCATAGTAAACTAAACAAAACTGACTTTTAAAAAGGCCAGCTTTTCACTCATAAAAGGTAATTACAACATTTTTCCTAATCAATATGCTAACAAACACTTTCCATTTGATCAGTGACATTTTTGAATACTCAGGATTTCTTCATCTTCTAACAAATTTTTCTATAGGAAAAAGAATAGTGGCAGTTCATTCTGCAAAGGAAAAACTTAGCATTCACGTTGTTCCTTTAAAGAGAATAAAATGCACACAACTCATGCCACAAGGATACAAGTATGGAGCAATATCCTTTAAGCAGAAGCTAATGTAAAACTCTCTTCCAAGCTCCTGTGGTTATAATAACAAACAGCTAGAGACGTACAGACAAAAAGTATAAGCAGGGTTTCTAAACACTTTGTTGACCTTTCCCCAATAATAAAAGGCATAATGAAAAATTTCTGTATTTAAAAAACATTTTTGAAAAAATTTTAATGTTATAAAGACTTAAAGACTATTAAAAGTTCCCTCTTTAATAACTATTTTTGAATACCTATACTCTTTTTTTTTTTTTTTTTTATCCTCACCCGAGGACATTTTTTCATTTTTTGTTCAGATAGAGCGGAAGGGAGAGAGAGGAAGAGAAACATCGACGTGAAAGGGACACATCGAGTGGCTGCCACCCGCACGACCAACCAGGGCCGGGGACAAACTGCAACCGAGGTACGTGCCCTTAGCGGGAACCGAACCCGGGTCTCTCTGGACCGCAGGCCGATGCTCTAACCGCTGAGCCAAACCGGCCAGGGCTGAATACCTATACTCTTAAAACAATGTAAAACATTCTAATCACTGATGTAACTAAACTTCAAATCAAATTCTATTTTTTGTACATAAAATATATACATTTAACTTGATAAAAGCCCACTAGCATCGGGCACCAGCTTAAAGAGTAATACTCAATAGTAACATACAGATTTTTCCTCTTCATATTTTTCTTATTTCTGTATCTCTGAATAAATTCCATATATAATTTAAGTATATTTCTCTTTATGGTGTTGATTCAATTAAAATCAATGTTAATTAATCCATTACTGTTATGTCAATTTACATGAATAATGAGGCTATCACACATTAATTATTTTAATAATGTCTAAGGATTTAATACTGCTCTAATTAATATCTCTAGTGCCTGTTGAGCACAGTACTTAGCAAAAAAAAAAAAAGTATATGTTTTAAATGAACAATCCAATGTAAAAATTTTTGACAAAGATGTTGGCTTATTTTGGAAACTTGAACATTTTCAACTTTATAGCTTGTCTTTGTTTAGGGTACTTAATTTATGAAATCAAATTGTCTTTAAATTTTCTTCCTTATGGATGCGATGAGAGGCTAAAATTTTGAAGCAATGTACTTGCTTTAATAAACTAGTTTTTAAGTTATTATTTCAGACGTTTAACCTGACCTAAGGGGAGGGGGTGAGGATAGTATCAGTGATCGGAAGAGTGGGAATAAGCTCGCTAAAGCAAGAATCACATCCCACAGGTAACCCAACGCAAGTTTTCTATTATCCCTGGTAAATGTCAGATACTGGTTTATCAAAATTACCATCTTACCAAGCCCCTACTAATAAATCCTTTATTCTGTTTACAGGAATAAGAAATAAAACTGTTTCTTTTTCAGTTAAGACACGGTTGGAGTTTTTTCCAAAGGGAGTTTTGTTCAGAAATTAGGAAGGCCTCTATTTATTCAGAAATTAGGAAGCCTTAAAACAATGAGTGAACTCACAGATTGCTGTCTCTCTCCCCAAAAATCAACCTAGAAAAACTAGAAAAGAGAGAATGCATCATGGACCCAAAGGAACCAAACAAAAACAAGAAATGCATTCTCAGCTGTCTTGAAGGAAGCTGGTGGGAGAGGAGGACTGTAGCCCTGAATGGAGAGCACACACTGGTGATGCTGGAAGATGAGCTTAGAGAACAATCTGTGTGGCTGGTATCTCCTGCATGTTGCCTTAGGACAAAGTGTGTGTGCCCCACCAATTACCCAATAACCCAAGCTGCAAGTGCCATGAGGGTAATGAAAGGGAGGGCAAAAATCCTACTGGGGTAATGAAAGGAGATGAGATCTGTCTTAGAACATGTGGGCTGCTTTAACAAAAATACCATAGACAGAATGACTTATAAACAACAGAAATTTATTTCTCATAGTTCTAGAGCCTGGAAGTCTGAGATCAGGGTGCCAGCATGGTGGTAACTGTCCGCTTCTCATTATATTTTCACATGGCAGAGCGCAGAGAGGGGAAGCAAGCTCTCTTGCAACTCTTACAAGGGCAGTAATGTCATTCATAAGGGCTCTGCTTTCATGACCTTATCGAATCCTAATTATCTCCCAAAGGTTCCACATCCTAACATCACATTGAGGCTTATGGTTTCAAAATATGAATGGGGGGCACAAACATTAATTCATAACAAGATATAACCATCATTACTCTTCTACCTTTTCCTCTCCCAAACCCCAGACTCGTTAGCTTATAACCATAGCAGTTCCTATTCCTGAGTATACAGGAAAATTGAATTTCCTAGCCTTCTTTATATTTGGGGCATGTGACTGAGCTGCAGCAAAAGTCATGTGGGCAGAACTGATATAAGCTAATTTCAAGACTCACCTTCAAGACATTCTATGAATTTCTTTAGCCCACTCTTCCCCTCCTGTAACAATCTTGAAAATCATACTTGAGACAGTGGTATCACAAGAAAGAAGGAACTCTGATCTGTAAACCAAACTGTATGGGTGAGAAATAAATCTGTATTGTTTTAAGTCACAACTTAGGGGTTATTAGTGCAGCACAGACTTTCTGATGCTAGTACACAACTTAAAAACTGCCACCTTCCCACCTCCAATTTTAACCCGAGGAGTTCCTTGGTGCAGTAATAACAAATGTCAACAGTGGTCCTGTGGAGCTTGAAACTCTCTAACTCTAAGCTCATCCCATCCTCCCCTTCCCTCTTCCAAAAATACATACATATTCTCTCTCTCTCTCTCTCTCTCTCTCTCTCTCTCTCTCTCTCTCTCTCTAACTTCATTGCCAGATTTTAGAAACTAGCTATTTTTAAGAATTCAAAAATAGGCCCTGCTGGTGTGGCTCAGTGGATTGAGAGTTGTCCCATGGCCTGAGAGGTCTCGGTTTGATTCCTGGTCAGGATAAATGCCCTTGTTGCGGGCTCAATCCCCAGTAGGGGGCATGCAAGAGGCAGTCAATGGATGTTTTTCTCTCACATGGATGTTTCTCTCTCTCTCTCCCTTCCTCTCTCTCTCTCTCTAAAAAAAATCAATAAAAATATATTTTAAAAAAAGAACTAAAAAATAATAGGAAACATTTTTCCATATGATTAGTCACTTTTCAACTTTGGAAAACTCATTTAGAAGATTACAAAGGGCTTAAAAATCATTATTTCCTTTAAAACAAATACACTGGTTACACTCTAACTATAATCAGTAGAAGTCAGTGCTGATCTAATATTAACATCAAATGATACTGAATTCTTGATTTTGTAGTGATTACTAATGGATCAAAAAAAAAAAAGAGATATCAATTCTAGGCACTTCTCAAATGACCATATCCTACAGAAAATAGTCCAGAATACACTAAAACAAAAGTAGAAAGGGGAAAATAAGATCATTGCTTATACTTACTACTAAAATATAAAATATTCTCAAAATAGTGTGGTCCCTTTGTCATTTTTGTTTTACATATTTATATATGTGTAATCAATGTCTATAGATACTTGATTTTTTTCACTATTATATCATAAACATTTTTCTTCAAATCATTTTAATGGTTGTTTAATATTCCATTGATGACAATGTCATAGTTTTCTGTTATGAATTACACTAGAAGGAATATCTTTATGGCAGCTTTTAAAAATCCCATTAATGCCCAGCCAGTGTGGCTCAGTGGTTGAGCATTGACCCATGCACCAAGAGATCACTGGTTTGATTCCCAGTCAGGGCACATGCCCAGGTTATGGGCCAAATCCCCAGTGGGGGGCATGCAGGAGGCGGCCGATTGATGTTCTCTCTCATCAATGTTTCTCTCTCTCTCTCTCCCCCTTCCTCACTCTCTAAAACCAACAAAAACTTTTTAATCCCATTAATATTGACTGTGGCAATGTTTAAAAGTAGTCTGAATTTTTATCCACTAAGAGGCAAATAATACGTTCTTTTGTTTTTCATAAAGTACTTCTTAAGATTAGGAACATATTTTAGAAGACAAACTATTCCGGAAAGATTTAGTGAAGAAAATTTCTCTAATATTTAAGGTACATGTACATGTAGACAAAACATGAGCTTCCAGACCAACCAGTCAGTAATCATGTAAAAACATATTTTAAATGAGATTTGAATTCTAAGATGGTTAACAAAAACATAGGCATTTAAAGATATAAACTTAAATTTTAATTTAAACAGACAAAAAATTAGTCATCTGCATGAAATAAAGACAATAGAAATTAAGCCACTAAAACCCTAAGCTGAGTTTCTTACCAGTGAAGAATGACAAAGAAACTCAGTGAGATTTTGTATATGAACTTCCTAAGCTACAGTTCCCTTGCCCAAGTGAATTATAATAATCTTGCCCACTGTGCCAGCTCATGCCACTGAATAAAAAGTTCTACTTTGGGATATCATAAGCTTTATCACACAATATCTGCAGCTCCCATGCTGGTAATAAGCTATTTGACATAAATTAAGGAAATGGCTTCAATTTACATTAAATTCAAAAGATAATAAAAGTATTAAAGTACTAATTAGTTTCAAGACATGCTGCTTAAAGAAGTCTGTCATATTTCATAAAATATTTCATTAAAAAGAAGAAATTTAAACATTAAAAATTTTTTTGAGTTACATGTATATGGTTGAGACTTAATGCAAGATAGCATTTCAACATTCCAATATAAACAGTATCTATGAGAATTTACCATTCAAATAACAACCAAGTAGCGTAATAATGCAAAAAGTTCTCTAATTTTGTGATGAACACTTTTATCATTGTACCCTAACATAAAATTACATGATCTCAGGTCATACTTAATAACACATACTTCCTATGATCAAAGCATTTAAAATAAAATAAAAATACATAAATAACAAAATACACACCGTAGGGAAGGGAAAACTTTTTCTCAGTCCTCTTAAAATCCCTGGCTGGAGCTGAATATTAAAACTGACAACACAGATTCACAAAAGAAAAGCATAAATATGTATTTAATGTACATTTTACATGACAAAGGAGCCTGCACAAGGAAATAAAGGCCTGAGAGAGGGTTAAGACTGAGCCTTTTTATACCAGGTCTGATGAAAAGTGGAAAGTCCTGGAAAACCCAATAGGGCAAAGGGTACAGGAGCCAGGTGTAGTAAACTGGGGGAAACATAGCAAGGCCTGTTCCTTTGAGTTCCTCTAAGGAGCCTTATCCCTCTGTCTTTGGAAATGACGTTGGGTACCGGCAGGGCACCTCTCAAATGAGAGTCATATATGAAGTACTTCAGGGGAGAAGAGGGAGGTCAGAGTCCTTCTTGCACCTGCCATTTCTTAAATTTTTTCAGCTTAAAATGTTCAGTATGCCAGTGCCACATTCTGTTACCTTGTGTACATGTTCTGAACCCTGTCAATGCAAAATGAAAATATCCTACAAATTACCCTTTCATACTTATAGATTATTTAGGATAATAGAGCACAGTGGGGGAAAAAAGTATGCAAGTACTAATCAAAAGAAAGGAGTGGCTATATTAATATCAACCAAAATAAAACAAGAAATATTACAAAAGACTAAAGAGATACATTAAAGGGTTTAATTCACTAACGAGATTTGAACAATCCCAAATATATAAGTACTTAACAGGAGTGTCAAAATACATAAGTTATGATGAAAAATCATCAGACAAATCCCTAATTATAGTTGGAAACTTCACCACATCTCTGTCAGCAATCAGGAGAATAAGCCAAGATATAGAAGACTCAGTATATCAATCAACTTGACCTAATTGACATTTATAGAAAACTCCACTCAACATGGCAGAATACACAATCTTTTCAAGTGTACATGGTACATTTACCAGAAAAGATCCTATTCTTGTCCATAAAACAAACCTCAACACATTTATAAAGATTGAAATTTTACAAATTATGCTCCCTGACTACAACCAATAAACTAGAAATCAGTAACAGAAAGGTATCTTGAAGATCCCCAAACACTTCTAAATAATCCATGGTTCAAAAAGGAAGAAGAAGAATTGTAGAATATTTTGAACTATATAAAAATGGAAATAGATTATCAAAATGTATAGGATGTAGTTTGATCAGTGCTTGGAGGGAAATTTATGTACTAAACCACATATATGTAAAAAGGAGGAAGGCTTCTCATTAATACTTAAGCTTCCACTTTTAAAAAAAATACAAAATTAAGAGAAAATTAAACCAAATCAAGCAAAAGGAAGGAAACAATAGAGAGCAAATATCAGTGAAATTGAAAATATAAAATAAACATAGAAAAGATCAATGAAACCAAAAGCTGGTTCTTTGAAATGAAATTGATAAGCCTCTTGCCAGACCAGATCAAGATAAAGCCATACATTGGCAATATCAGGAAGAAAACAAGGGCATTAAAATGATTCCACAGACATTAAAAAGATAAAAAGGGAATATCACAGTTTGACAGCCATACACTTGACAAATTCCGTATAAGACACAATCTGTCAAAGCTAATTCAATGAGAATAGATAACCAGAATAGTCCTGTATCTATTAAAGGAATTGCATCAAAGTTTTAAAACCTTTCAACAAAGAAAACTCCAGGCCCAGAGTTTATAAGATCTCTTAAATCCCAGTTCTTTCCTGGAAACCTCCTTCCTTAGGAGGCTTCTCTGGAATCTGTACCGGCCATGTAGCTGTCCCTCCTGGGTTAGATTTACTGTTTCCTGTATTCCAGGTCTTTCTTTCACATCTTTATTTTGCTCTAGCATAACTTTTGAGGCTTTTCAGGTCTGAAAATTTTAGTTCTACACCCATACTTCACTGATTGTTGACTAGACAAGAATTTGGGGGTTGAAAAGTATTATCCTTCGCCTTGGTCTGTGTGGCTCAGTTGGCTGGACATCGTCCCAAGCACCAAAAGGTTGCCGCTTTGATTCCCAGTCAGAGCACATGCCCGGATTTTGGGCTTGATCACAGGAAGGGCATGAGGAGGAGGCAGCAGATCGATGTTTCTCTCTCTCTTTCCCTCTCCCTTCTCTCTCTAAAAATCAATTAAAAAATCTTTAAAACAAAAAGTATTATCCTTCAAAACTCTGAAATAACTACAACACTGTTCTAGCAGATAATAATGCTGGTCAAGAAGGCTGATGCTGGTATATTCATTCAATTCTAATTTTTTAGGCAGCCTCTTTCTGGAAACCTTAAGAATTTTTTTTTTCCATTCTTGGTGTTGTGAAATTTTACAAACTTGTGCCTATATGTACTTTTCTTCCTCCTCCTCCCCCCTCCCCCTCCCCCTCCTCCCCTCCTCCCCCCCCCTTCCTCCTCCTTCTTCTTTTTAATATTGAGCACTCTCTGTTTAATGATGGTTGTTTTGGTTGGGGCACCAATACATACATTGACACAGAAATATGTATAAAAATATTAAATGAAAAGGGGTAATTATAAGGTAATAAAACATAACCATTATTATAGTAAGAAAAAAGGAATAAAAAACAACAAAACCATGTGTTTAAATGCATAAAGGTCTGAAAAGATACATTCCAGGATACAACAATCTCTACAATAATTACTAAAAGAATGGTAAATGTATAATTTCCAAAGGACTGGAGGATAAAAATGGAATAATACAAACTATAAATTGTTGAAATGATCCAAATACTAAATGTTCCAATCGTAAAACAAAGATGTCCCACTGGGTTTTTTAAAACCCAATTCTGTGCACACATTACCCAAAAGAAGGCTGACAGGTATATCAAAATCAGAAAGAAGTCATAGCTTAGAGAAGACCCGGGAGACATGACAGATAAACACAGCATGAGATTTGGACTGGGTCCTAGAACAGAAAAAGAACACTAATGGAAAAACTAGTGATGTCTAGATAAAGTGTGTAACTTAGTGAATAGTATTATAACAATATTAATTTATTGGTTTTGATCATTGTACTACGATTATGCATTGCATTAACATCAGAAATAGGGTGAAGGGTTTGCAGGAACTTTCTGTATGATTTTTGCAACTTTTTGGCAAGTCTAAAATTATTTCAAACTAAACAATTTATTTAAAAAATCAGACTGAACTTTAAAACAAAAAGCATTACGAGAGATAAAAATGGATATTAATGGGGGGAAAAGTTCAATTCATAGGAACTCAGATCAATTATAAAATGGTATGCTTCTAATAATATGGCCTCATAATAAATTAATTAATTAAAAGAACTACAAGGAAGAACAGAATCCACAATTACACAGGGAGATTTAACACAGTAAATTGTCAGTGATTGTCAATCAACTACACACACATACATTTGTAAGGAAAGAAGAGTTTCACAAAGCCCCCGCCCTACCACAACCACCACCACCACCAAGTCTTTAACAGGCGGGTCCCTAACCAGGTCAACTCGTAACATAGCAGCTGGCTTCATCTAAGTGAGCAAGCAGGAGAGTGCCAGCAAAAAGGAAGTTACGGTCTTTTGTAGTCTAATCTCGTAAGTGACACTGACCATTTTTGCCATATACTTTTAGAAGTGAACCTCCAGATCCAGTTTGCCTTCAGGGAAAAGATTACATGAGAGTGTGAATACCAGGATTATTTTAGAAGCTGCCTATCACAAGTAGTATAATGGAAAAAGCAACTAGAATACAAATTAGGAGAACTGAATTTTAGTAACTGTGTGTCTAAACACAACTTCTCAAGGTCTCAGTGTTTTCACTGAAAAAAACAACAACACAAGGGTAGCCAAAATGACCTCCATGGTCATTTAAACTCTAAGTTCTAAATACTGTGCTTCCCTAATGTGTCTTTAGGAAAGATTATTAAGATACTTGGTCAAAATGCCTCACTTTACAAAAGGAAACCTACTTCCAGGAAAGATTAACACAGAGCGGTAGTAAACCATACTTATTCTGCTCTTTCACTATCACCCCTGCTTTTGCAATGAATGCCCTAAAACAGCCCTGCCCTCTTTTTAAGTCTCAAAATCCATTAAATTCAAAAGGAAGAGAGGATAATACAGTACTAACAAGAGGGACAAGAACTGATTAATGTTGTTTGTCATCTCTTTTTCTCTCATCAACCCTAAAGCTATTGCTGTAGGTGGTGTGTGAGAAGAAAGTGAGCTATCCTCTGCCCATCCCAGTCCCAGGTATCTGGACATTTTAGTAATGACATTATTTGCCGGAAGCAAAGAATAAAAGCAATAGATAATAGATCATAGCAGAGAAAGAGTCACTTTAAACAAAGTAAACCTAAATGAAGTATCTAAAATCAGAAACTGCAACCAGAAATGGCAAGTTATGTCCCTATTGGAATCCTGAAAAATGGTGCCCCAGAGGTCAACAATGGCAATGTGATGCAGGCAATGTCCAGGGAGTAGATACTCTAGGAAGCTACTGACAGCAACTGGACTGACAGATATATCCTTATTCATACAGAAACATCAATCAGGGTCTAGTACCATGAAACATTTGTACTACATAAATACTCTTTTGCTCCCATATGAGGTCCAGGACCCAAGAGGGGTATGGGGACTCACTTGTTAGAATATCCCCTCTATAATATATACCCTTTACCTGCCATAATAATTTGTAATAACTCCAATTCTGGTTCAAGAAGTGCAGTGAAAACATTGAATATAAGTATAGTTGTTTTATGTGGCAATTATAAAGCAGAAGGTATTTATTCTAGTCAAATTATGTGTGTATGTGTGTGTATACATGGGTATATAAATGCATAACCACATCCAGAATTTCTATCTAAGAAAGGTTCAAGGACAACAGTGGGTTGTTGGCGGTAGAAGCTGAGGCCTAGTGGTTTATCTTAAATCTGTGTTTGCATAACAATCAAGTAAGATTGAAAATATTCAATTATCCATATCAAAGAAAAAAAATCACATTGATGGAGATTACCTGCAAGTTTCTCATTGGTTTTAGCACATATCTAAATATATACCTAAATTCACTTCTATAAACCACCTTAAAAAAAAAAATGTTAGCTTAAAATGTTAACATAGGCTGAAACAGTAGTCAAAGAAAGTATTTGATACTTTCAAACGTTCTTTGATACTCTTAGTACTGAGTGAAAGGCAGGAAGCCCAAAGTAAGAGAAGATGACCTGGACAGCCCAATGGGGCACTAAAGGACGAGAACCTTCATGCTGGGTAGGGGTGCCATAGTTGAGTTTCATGGCCCAAGCCATTGTCTATTACTTCGCATATTATGAATATACTCAATCAGTTGATATACATTTCAATCAAGCCATCCCAAGATGGAACAGATCAAAAGACAATATCCATCTCAAAATATTGCAAACAGTACTTTATGCTTCTTTAATACTGTCTGGATATTCACCCATTACCTAGTCTTTTATGCAATATCAAAGAAGGCTTGTATCTCCTTTCTTTTCTTACTTCCTACCTCTCTTTTGTTCCTCAGCTTTAAAGTGATGGGAGAAAGGAAAGGAGAAATAAGAACAGTTCAGAGAAGTTTCAAACAGGTCTCTAATTAGTCTTGAGGTAAAACTGGTAAAAAGCAAAGAAAATATGTTTAGGAATTTAAAGTTTAACCCCAAAATACTACAGCGCACATTACTTAATATTATGTATTTATACTTTTCTAATATAGCCTATCTCAGTTAATGATTTCACCACCACCAATGAAAAGATTAAAGAATCATTTCTGAACAGTCATTTTTCCACATAGCAGGGGTTAGAAAACTATGAAACAAGAAAGAAGAGAGGGAGGTAGTGAGGGAGGCAAGCGGGGAGGCAAACAAGAAAGGAAAAACGGAAAGGCAGGAAGGCAGGAAGGCAGGAAGGCAGGAAGGAAGGGAGGGAGGGAGGGAGGGAGGGAGGGAAGAAGGAAGGGAGGAAGGAAGCTAGGCTGGTAAGGAAAGAAAGTGAAGGGAGAAAGAAAGAGAAAAGAAAGAAGGAGAGAGAGAAAGAGGCAGGCAGGCAGAAAGGAAGGAAGAAAGAAAAGAGAAGAGAAAAGAAAAGGAGGCAGGGAAGGAAGGAAATACAGAGACTGTACATGGCCTGCCAAGCCTAAACTACAGGCAGCCCTAGCTTCACACAGTACTGCTTTAACTGAAACTCTACAAAGCAGAGTTTTGCCTATATTTACTATCTGGCTCTTTACATAAAATTTGATGACCTCTGCAATAAAGGATATCCAAATGGTCAATAAACATGTGAAGAGTTGTTAAATGTTATTAATTATGGAAATCAGGGGAAAACCCCAATGTGATATCATTATATATACCCACCAAAATGGCTAAAATAAATAAGATAATATTAAGTGTTCTAAACATTTGGAGGAGCCAGAATTTTCAAACACTGCTAAAAAGGAGGATTAACACAACTAATTTGAAAACTTTTTGGTAACTACACCAAAAATACATACCTGCATATCCTATAATACAGCCATGTAACAAGTAGGTATATATCCAACAAAAATGTATACATATGTTCACCAAAATACCTATAAAAATGTTCACAGACACCCTATTGGTAATGGCCAAAAGCTGGATGGAAGACCATACAGCATAACAAACAAACTACTGGTACATAACTTGTATAAATCTCACAAATACAATATGGGCAAAAGTGAGACACAAAGGACTATATACTGTATGATTCCATTTATATAAAGCTAATAATAGATCATGGTTATCTTTGGAAAGGGGGCACAAACTGGGACTTCTAGGAGGCAAGTCATGCTCTCTCTTGATCTAGGTACTGGATATATTTTGTGAAAACTCAGTGAGCTGTACACTTATGATTCATGCACTTTTCTGGAGGTCTATTGCCCTTTAAAAATGAACACACAGCCTGGCCAGTGTGGCTCAGTGGTTGAGCATCCCCCATGCACCAAGAGGTCGCTGGTTCGATTCCTGATCAGGGCACATGCCCAGGTTGTGGGCCAGATCCCCAGTGGGGGCATGCAGGAGGTGGCCAATCGATGGTCTCTCTCATTGATGATTCTCTCTCTCCCTCTCCCTTCCTCTCTCCCTCAAATCAAAAAAGAAAAAAAAATTAACACAATTTCTATAAACTCTGTCTTTGAAGGAAAATTGTGTACATCTCCCATTCACTTTTCTGATTTGCCATCATTACCTCTCGCCAATGAGATATCTTTATTTTTTTTATTTTATTTTATTAATTTATTTTTGTTACAGATGTTTCTCCTTTTTTTTCCCCATTGACACCCTCCTCCCCATCCCCCCACCCTGTCCCCAGCTTTGTTGTCCATGTCCATCACTTATGCATACATGAGCATAAGTTCTGTGGTTTATCGCCAATGAGATATCTTTAATTCCTGTTACCTAATATAAAAGTCAGCTTTGTTTTCATTAGTTTTCTTGGTATACTACTCATAGGATACCCAAATGAATATGTAGCTTAGTTCCACACTATATCCCAAGGAGAAACTTTGAAAAGCCAACACCTTGTGACAGTGTTAAAATTATCTGGGGAAGAAAAGAAAACCTCCTTGAAATGTAGTTTTGTTTGGCCCTTTGTTTTGGTTTACCTTTGTCTACTAATACGATGATTTAATCTCCATAAAATGTTCAAAGGAGCTTTTCAAAAAGCCTGTTCTTGTGAAAAGTTTTTCTTTCTACCATCCTATTAATGCAGTTATCTTGTGTTTATCCAGTTCCTTCCATCCATGGAGTTTAAAGTACTTCATAAATACTGTTGGGTAGTGTCACCTTCCAGTTAGAGAAATTTGGGCCAAGAGACACTGTGAACCAAAAACATTCAAACAGTCTCTCTCTACAGCATGCCTCAGTGTGCCTACAGCAGCAGCGCACGCTTCGCCGAAAGTTGCGAGTGTTAGAACTGAAATGCAAAAACGATTAAGTGACTTTCAAGGGCACAGAGTCAATCATAGGTTGAACCAGGACGATTCCCTCTAACTCACTGCCGCTGAAGGGAAAAACGAACAAAAACCTACACTCTTGAATAAAATGCTCGGCTGCTGAACTCTTATAATGGGGAACAAGTGAAGATGCCTAAATCATACCCAAAGGACGACCTGTGGACCCCCACGATGCCGACCTTCCAGGGAGCCCCATCACTCCGGCCGCAGGGGACCAACACTGCCTGGGCGCAGCTTCCGCGGGGCCCTTCACCTTCTCCGAGGAGGCTGCGCCGGAATTTCCAGAGCTGTTCCAAGCCCACCCTTCCTCTCTGATCGCCCACCCCTCCCAAGCAAACCCATTTACCTGCGGTGCCCCGTAACCGCCCGGAGCCCCCTCCGAGCGCTCGCCCGGAGTTTCTCAGGCCCCACACACAGCCACGGCGTCAGCCAATCGCGGCTCACTGGCAGCGCCCGCCTGGGGCTCCCCGGCGAGGAGGTGCGCGCGCCCGCGGACGACCGGGCGGTGGCGGAGGCAGCCTCCCCACGCACGCTGCGCGCGAGGCCCACGGGGAACGGAGGCGGAACGGGCTCCAAGCAGGGCAGGCGGTGCGCACCGGGCATGCGCGTGCCGCGGGGCGGGGCCTCTGGGCGAGGGAGCCGCTTGGGAAGTCCTCCGGGGAGTTTGGAGGAGACAGAGGAGGCCTTGGGGTCCTTCCGTGGCGGCTCCAGCAAGGTGCTGGGATGGTCGGGGCCGGACGACTGGCGCGATCTGCAAAAGCAAAACACTGTCTGGACAAAACTCCACCTGGTTAGGGGAGGAAACCCGCGTGGTTAAAAACGTGTCTTGTAGTGTCTTTAGCGTTGCCTAATGCGCACAGGAGCTGGGGGTCTGTGGTCTCCTGTCTAGTTGGTGTGCGGTGTGAGGCGACAGGGGGCAATGGGACGCCGGGGACCGGACAGGGGCGCGCTGCTGCCAGTTGATGTTTGCAAGAAAAGGGCCGAAGTTGGACTCCGGTTGGGTGAGCAAAAGCGGCACCCAGCTCCTCACCAAGGAGTGTTTCTACCAAAGGTTGGAGCTGTAACCTTTTTGACTTAAGCACTAGAAAGAGACCTGGATGCTTACGTTCATTGTGTGCATGCTTTAAGACAAAATGTCAAACCTTCCAGAATTAAGCAAAAATTGAGTCTTCAATTCGTGTACCTCCGTATTGAAATAAGGAATGGCTGGCGTGATTAATTAGCTGTTAGTAATTCAGATGTGGTTCTCATGTTCCACAGATTGGTATTGTTTTTGTAAATGTCACGTTAACTCTTCCGGACACCGAATATTTTATTTTATACATGCAGACACCAAATATTTATTGAGCACATACAATGTGCCAAGTTCTCTTCTGTGTGTTGGATAATAAGCAATAATAACTTTTACAGACAATAGGCATAATATGAAGTGTTGGCAGTTTCCCAAGTTAGTGGTTAAGTTAAAGAAATTTACACTTAAGTGTAAAAAGGGTGAGTGAATAAAGAAGACATGAAAAAAATTGGATGTAAATTAGTTGGAACAAAATAGATTATAAAATTCACAAATTCTTTGTTATTATTTGTAATAAATGGATATTGTTCTGAAGAGGTCTGTTACAGAATGAGCTTTGGAATGCATTTTTCTTTAATTCAGTCAATGTTTGAATCAGTATTTATATATACAAAGTACCATAAAAATATATGAGACAAAAAGAGGAGTAGAATAGTTTGTCAGAGTAGATGAGGAGGGCAATCCAATCCAGAACAATGACTTATGAAGGGGTTTAAAAAAAGAAAAGGAGGAAACATTGTTTTTCCCACCTAAGAAATAACAAGAAATAAGAGGGAATAGTGACCACAACATTAAGAAAATTCAAATCAAATAATGAATTTATAGGTTAAATTTAGAGAAAAGTCGTTATACTGTTTTTCTTTGGGTAAAGGTACATTATTAACCCTAGGTTTGTTTTTGTTTTCTTTTTTAAATATGTTTTTACTGATTTTTGAGAGAGAGAGAGGAAAGGAGAGAGAGATAGAAACTTGAATATGAGAAACATTTATCTGCTGCCTCCTGTACAACCCCTACTGGGGATCGAGCCCACAACCTGGGCATGTACCCTGACTAGGAATGAAACAGGGACCTCTCAATACATGGGGCGACGCTCAATCCACTGAGCCATACTGGCTGGGCTAATCCTAGGTTTTTAAAGCTCATTATCTGGGTGCTGAAAGTCTCCAGGGTAAAGAGAAAACCCATGTTTTCTTTTCTTTTGGTAGCCTGATTTTTCCTTCTGCCATTTTTATTCAATGAGTTCAAACATTAGGCCTTTTCTCCCTAGTCCTTCCTCCAACTACCTGAGGTCATTCTTTTTTTTTTTTTTTAATTTGTTTTTGTTACAGATGTTTCTCCTTTTCCCCCATTGACACCCTCCTCCTCATCCCCCCCTCCCCATCCCCAGCCCTGTTGTCCATGTCTATTGGTCATGCATACATGCATATAAGTTCTGTGGTTTATCTGAGGTAATTCTTTATTGCTCTTTTCCTGAACTTTTCATTCCACAATAGCTAATTTTTTCCCAACCCCCTTCCACCACCACCATTACTCACATATACATTTCTTATTCTCCATCCTGCTAAAAGTCGCCAGTCTACAAGAAGTGAAGGAGACCAATTAGAGCTTCCCTTCCTCTTCTCAAGCTAATTATCAAAGATGTTTATGCCCTCAATTCTCCTACAAGTAGGGCTTTTGCAGAAATATGGATAAGAATGAGAGGGAAAAGAAAATGAACCCCTCTTTCATTACAGGGAACAAAAGAAGGTCACATGGTGAATACTCTAAAGTTCATAAATATCATCAGCCTCCGAAAATGTGCCAAGCACTTCAGTGAGTTCTGGAAATGAAATAATGAATAAAAATGCCCACAAGTAGCTGAGAATTCCTTGTATATTAGGCTTGTTTAGAGAAACAGAAACAATAACATATACATAAATACACAGAGATTGTTATTATAAGGAGTATCAGTTTAATTTGCAATTCCCTGTTGATGTGATGTTGAACATTTTTCATGTTTATTTGCCACCTGTATATCCTCATTGATGATGTATGTGTATGTTCAGATCTTTTGCCCATTTTTTATTGTTTGGCCCATAATTGTGTTGTGTTCTTATTACTGAGTTTTAAGATTTCTTTGCATATTTTGGATACATATCCTTTACTGGATATGTATTTTGCAAATGTTGTCTCCCAGTCTTCTCATTTATTTATTTATTTTTAAATTAATTTATTTTTGTTACAGATGTTTCTCCTCCACCCTCCCCCCCCCCCCGTTGACACGCTCCTCCTTATCCCCCCCCCCCCGACCCTCCAGCATTGTTGTCTATGTCCATGGTTACACATACATGCATATAAGTTCTGTGGTTTATTTCTTCCCTCCCCCGCATCCCGCTCTTCTGAAGTTTGTCAGTCTGCACCCTACTTCTACGTCTCAGGGTCTATTTTGTTCATCAGCTGGTTTTGTTCATTATATTCCACAAATAGTCTTCTCATTTTTTTAATAGTATGTATAACAGAGCAGAAAATTTTAATTTTAATTTTAATGAATTCCAACTTCCTAATTTTTTCTTTTGTGGATTGTGCTTTTGATGAATTTAAAAAGTGACCACTGCCTTGGCCAGTGTGGTTCAGTTGCCTGGGCATCATCCCATGTACCAAAAGTTTGCCAGTTCGACACCCGGTATGGAGGCTACACATGCCCAGGTTGCAGGGTCGATCCCTGGTAGGGGGCATGCAGGAGGCAGCTGATCGATGTTTCTTTCTCTCTCTCAAAAAATCAATACAAATATTTTTTTTAATAATGATAAAAAAAATAAAAAGTGAACACCAAACCCAAGGTCACCTAGGCTTTCACCTTGTTATATTTCTAGGAGATTAATCACTTTGGATTGTACATTTAGACCTATGATCCATTTTGAGTTATTTTTTATGAAAGGTGTACATTCTGTACCTAGATTTATTTTTTACATGCGGATGTCCAGTCGTTCCAGTACCCTCTGATGAAAAGACTGTCATTTCTCCACTGAATTATTTTTGCTTTTTTGTCAAAGATCACTTGACTCTATTTGTGTGGGTCTATTTCTGGGCTTTCTGTTTGGTTCAGTTGACCTGTTTATCTTTTTTATCAGCAATTCC
Source organism: Tadarida brasiliensis (assembly GCA_030848825.1). Lineage (NCBI taxonomy): Eukaryota > Metazoa > Chordata > Mammalia > Chiroptera > Molossidae > Tadarida > Tadarida brasiliensis. The sequence goes on from CM061257.1 coordinate 165,650,920, forward strand.
ACACTGTCTTGATTATTATAGCTTTATAATAGTCTTCAAGGTGGGTAGTGTTATTCTGACTTTGTTTTTCTCTTTCAATATTGTATTGGCTATTCTGGGTCTTTTGGCTCTCCATATAAACTTTAGTATCAGTTTATCAATAGCCACAAAAAAATTGCTTGGGTTTTTATTAGGATTGTATTGAATCTACAGATAAAGTTGGAAAGAACTGATATCTTCAACAGTATTGAGCCTTCTTTTCCATATATATTTGATCCTTGAACAACATGAGTCTGAACTGCATAGGTCCACTTACATGTAGTTTTTTTCAATAAATATATAGTGGCCCTCCAATCCCCAGGTTTTGACTCTGTGGATTCAACCACTACATATGCAGAGAGCCAACTTAAGTTATAGGCAGATTTTTTACTGCATTAGGGGTCAGTGCCCCAACTTTTGTGTATTCAAGAGTCAACTATACATGTACTATCTCTTCATTTATTTACATCTACTTTGATATTTTTCATCAGTCTTGTAGTCTTCCTCATACAAATCTTGTATTTAGTTAAGATTTATACCTAAGTTTGTTTGTTTGTTTTGCCTAATGTAAATGGTATTGTGCTGTTAATTTCAGATTCCAGTTGAACTTTGCTAGTATACAGGAAAACAATTGACTTCTGTATATTAACCTGTCTCCTACAACATTGTTATAATCACTTATTAGTTCCAGGAAGTTTTCTTTGTTGATGTTTAAAAAAAAAACAAAAAAAACTCATGTAAACAATCATGTCATCTGTGAACAAAGACGGTTTTATTTCTCCCTACTCAATCTGTATATGTTCATGTTTCATTTTCAGTTATCACATACGTAATTTTTAAAAACTGAGCTTAATTCTCTCCTGATCTCAGTATGCATTTCTCTGCCTTCCACCATTCCTTCTTTTACAAATATTTTTTTATTGATTTTGAGGGAGAGAGGAAGGGAGAGGGAGAAGGGGGGGAGAGAGAGAGAGAGAGAAACATCAATTGGCTGCTTCCTGTACACAACCTGACCAGGAAGTGAACCTACAACCCAGGACTATGCCCTGACCAGGATAGCAACTTTTCAGTACACAGGACAATACTCAACCAACTGAATCACACCAGCCAGTGCACCACCATTCCATTTCTGATGCACTTAATAACAGACCTTCAAAATACATAAAGCAAAATGTGTTAGAACTGCAGAGAGAAATCCACAGTTAATATAAAATTATAGTCAGATGCTTAAAACTCATCTCTCAATAACTGATAGAACAAGCAGACAGATAAACACTATCAAGGTACTTACCTAACTGTCATTTATAGAACACTATCTATCAATAGCAGAATACACATTTAGGTCTGCATGGAATATTTACTAAGACAGACCATAGTCTAGACCATAAAACAAATACAAATTCATTTAAAAGGATTCAAATCAGCAGTGACATCAGCAAGATTGTGAAATAGGCATCTCTAGACCCTCATTCTCCTATGAAGACACAAATTTAACACAACATGGACCACTTAACGTTTGTGAGAAATTTAGTAGATTCCAGTTAAGTGAGTTCCTGCACCCAAGGCAAATGTGAAACTAACTGCATCAAAAACCAGTAGGAAAGTTCATAGCACTCACTTGCAAGTGGCTTACTGCCCAGCATGATGTGATTTGGGAAGAGACCATAAACTCTCAACTTGTCCCTAGAGAAAGGAATGGAATGTGTGTCCAATGTTCTGATATTTCAGGAGTTGTCTGAGGGACCGGTTTCTATCTTAACTGAATCTAAGCACTGACAGGAATGAGTGGCCAGTTTGGGAGCTGTTGAAAACAAATGCAATCAATGTGCACCAGGGTCTATAATATCACAAACCATAGCTAGATGGAGATCCAGTACCACAGTTTACTACAGCGTCACAGAGGCCGCAGTATTGCAGGCAGATGCCAGGGGTAGATCCTGAATAGAAAATGGAAAACCTCTTCAGTTATTAGATTACATGCACAAGCCAAAAGAGGTCATATCCCCCAACTAAGGCTTAAGAGGTCTCCAGAATCTCTAGCCAGAATGATTAAAGAAAGTCTTTCCTGTACAAAACTAGACCACAAAACCTGGGATAGGTGGCTGATTTTTTCAAGTGCTGACATCCTAACAGAAGATAAGACATTCAAAGAAACAAGGAGACATGGCCCATTCAAAAGAACAAATTAATCGTTTGACACGTATCCAAAGAAACAGATAAATGGATTATCAAAGAATTCAAAATAACCATCACATGGATCCTTAATGAATTAAAAGAGAGCACAGATATACAACTAATGAAAACATTAACAAAGAGAGAGAAACTATAGAGAATACTCAAACAAGAATTCTGAAACTAAAGAATACAATAACTGAATAATAAAAAAAAAATTCACGAGAGGAATTCAATATCAGACTTGACCAGACAGAAGAAGGAATCAGCAGACTCGAAAACAGGACTTTCAAAATTACCAAGGCAGAGCCCTGGCCAGTTTGGCTCAGCAGTTAGAGCATCAGCCTGCGGTCCAGAAAGACCCAGGTTCGGTTCCTGAAAAGGGCACGTACCTCGGTTGCAGTTTGTCCCCGGCCCTGGTTGGGTCATGTGGGAGGCAGCCACTCGATGTGTCCCTTTCACATCGATGTTTCTCTCTCTCTCTCTCTCTCTCTCTCTCTCTCTCTCTCTCTCTCTCTCTCTCTCTCCCTCTCCCTCTCTCTCCCTCTCTCTCCCTCTCTCTTCCACTCTATCTGAATGAAAAATGGAAAAATGTCCTCAGGTGAGGATAAAAAAAAAATTACCAAGGCAGAGAGGCAAAAAGATAAAAGAAGAAATGTTAAGAGAGGCTACAAGACTTATGGGACACCACTATGTGGAACAATGTACACATTATGGGAATCCAGAAAAGGTAGAAAGAGAGAGACAGCCTATTTGAAGAAATAATGACCTCAAAGTCACTAAATTTCAGGCTAGAAATGGACAAATTATGGAGACTCAAGAACTCCACCAAGGCCCTGGCCGGTTTGGCTCAGCGGTTAGAGCATCAGCCCACGGTCTGGAGAGAGACCCGGGTTCAGTTCCCGCTAAGGGCACATACCTCAGTTGCAGTTTGTCCCCAGCTCTGGTTGGAGTTGTGTGGGTGGCAGCCAGTCGATGTGTCTCTCTCACATCAATGTTTCTCTTTCTCTTCCTCCCTCTCTCCCTCTCGCTCTATAAATGCAAAAAGTGTCCTCAGGTGAGGATTAAAAATAAAAAAAGAACTCCACCAAGAATAAATGTAGAGACCTACACTGAGACACATAATAACCAAACTATCAAAAGTCACAGACAAGGAAGAGAAAGGCAAGCTCGTCATGTATGAAGGAGCTTCTATCAGATAATCAGCAGTTTTCTCCGCTGAAACCTTGCAGGCTTTGGAATGATATATTCAAAATGCTGAAAGAAAAAAACTGTTAATCAAAAATATATTCTGCAAAACTGTCCTTCAATCATGAAGAAGAAATTAAGACTTTCCCAGAGAAATAAAAACTGAAGTAATGCATTACCACTAGACCTATACTATAAGAAATGCTGATGGGAACCCTTCAAGTTGAAACAACAGGATGATAAACAGCACCACAAAACCATGCAAAAATATAAACCTCCTTGGTATAGGTCAATGTATAGACAAATATAGAACCCTTAGTATTATAATGTAGGTGCATAAATCATGTTTAAATGCAGTATAGAATTTAAAAAACAAGCATAAAAAGTAATTACAAATCTGTGAAAATGCATATGTATTATGTAAAGGAAGTAATTTCTGTCATCAATAACATAAAGGGTGGGTCAGAGATGTAAAGCAGTAGAGTTTTTATATTAGATTTAAGTTATCTAGTTAAAATAGATTGTTATAATTCTAAGATATTTATATCATTGTAATGATAACTGCAAGGAAAAACATATAGAATATACACAATGGGAAATGAGAAGGGAATCAAAACCTGTCACTACAAAAATAAAAATAAAAATCAATAAAACACAAAAAAATGTGACAACAAAGGAAAGGATGGGGGGGAAGCTACCAAGAGATATGGAAAGCATTTAACAAAATGGCAATAGTAAGTCCTTTCCTATCAGTAACTACTTTAAATGTAAATGTATTAAATGCCCCATTTAAAATACATCAATTGTCTGAATGGATGAGAAAACAAGATCCAACTATATGCTGCCTACAAGAGACTTGCTTTAGATCTAAGGAAACAGGCTAAAAGTGAGAGGATGAGAAAAGATATTTCATGCAAACAAGAACCTAAAGAGAGCAGAAGTGGCCATACTATGTCACAAACTGTCACAGGGGATAAAGAAGGGCATTATGTAATGATAAAAGGGTCAATTCACTAGCAATATATAACAAATTATAAAATATATGCATCTACACTAGAACTCATACAGAGGTGGGCAAAAGTAGGTTTACATCTGTGAGTACACAAAACACAGTCAATAAAGTTATTGTGCCTGGTTGGTGTGGCTCAGTGGATTGAGCGTTGTCCCATGGACTGAGAGGTCCCAATTCGATTCCCTGTCAGGGCACATGTCCAGGTTGTGGGCTCAATCCTCAGTAGGGGGCGTGCAGGAGGCAGCCGATTGATGTTTCTCTCTCACATTGATGTATCTATCTATCTCTCCCTTCCTCTCTCTCTAAAAAAAAAAAATCAATAAAAACATACTTAAAAATAAAAATAAAGCTATTGTGATAATCATAACCTGCATGTCTTTTTCTATATGAACAACTGTAAACCCACTTTTGCCCACAGCTGTATATGAAGTGAACATTGACAGAACTGAAGAGAGAAACAGATTGCAATACAAGAAAAGGAAATTTTAATATCTAACTTTCAATTATGGATAGAATAAAATAGAAGATAAATAAACTAAAAACTTGAATAACACTATAGAAAACTTAGACCTGACAGACATAAGGAACACTACACCCAACAATAGTAGAATACACATTCTTGTCAAACACACATGGAACATACTCTATGATATTTTAGGCCACCAAACAAGCCCTAACGAATTTAGGAAAATTGAAATAATTCAAAGTATCTTCTCTGACCACAATGAAATTAAGCTAGAAATCAAAAGCAGAGAAAAATCCACAAATATATGGACATTAAATAACTCAAACAACCAATAGGTCAAAGAGGAAATCACAAGAGATTTTAGAAAACATCTGGAGACAACTGAAAAGAAAAACACATATCAAAACTATGGATGTGTGCAGCAAAAGTAGTACTAAAAGGGAAGTTTATTGTGGTAAATACATATATTAAAAATGATAAATACCTCAAGTTCACAACCAAACTTTACACATCAAGGAACTAGGAAAAGAAAAATAAACTAAATCCAAAGGTATAGGGAGAGAGGAAATAATAAATATTAGAGCAGAGATAAATGAAATAAAAAATAGAAAAATAAATGAAACCAAAAGTTTATTTTTAATAAGATCAAAAAAGTTGGCATACCCTTAGTTGGATTAAGAAAAAGAGAAGAGCCCTGGCTAGTTTGGCTCAGCGGTTAGAGCATCGGCCTGTGGTCCAGAGAGACCCGGGTTCAGTTCCTGCTAAGGGCATGTACCTCGGTTCAGTTTGTCCTCAGCCCTGATTGGGTCGTGTGGGGGGCAGCCACTCGATGTGTCTCTCTCACATCGATGTTTCTCTCTTTCTCTCTCTCTCTCCCTCTCCCACTCTATATAAAAAAAATAATATAAATAAAAAATAAAAATAAATAAAAATACCTAAAATAAAAAGAGAAGAGAGATTCCAAAATGGCAGTGGAGTGAATGGAAGCTACACAGACCATCTCCCAGGACCAAACTGGAATTACAACTAAAATAAAGACAAATCGTCGGGAAAAAGCAACAGAAAAACAGCTTGCGAGGACCATACAACCAGGGACACTGAATCGATCCTGGTAGGATTGCGGAGGCACAAGAGTGGGGCTGGGAGCCCACGGACAGCAGCAGTCTTAGCTGTGAGCAGCGCCCTCAGGGTTAAAGCCCAAGCCGGCTCCACAGCACAGAGGGCCAGGGCAGAGTGCTAAAATAGCCACAGCCACTCACCTTGGACTCCAGCAGAGGGAGGGCAGACTGGACTGGAACTGTGTGCAAGCACTCAGGATTTGGAGGGCACTCAGAGATTTTGCTGAGTTGGTGCCACACAGGACGGTGGCCATCTTACTCCTTCCCAGGGCTCTGGGGAGAGGCGGCAGCCCCTCCCTCGGAAATTCAACCCCACCCAGGTGGGCCATTGGAATGCAAATTGAGGCTCATTAACTACCAGCATCTGCCCCATCCTCAGGAAATCCTCTTATGCAGCACACCTGAGGGAGGTTTTCATTCAACCGAGAACCCAAGGCTCTTCAAGTAACCACGACTAAAAGCGACTAGGCAAAAAGCTAGAGGAAAACTTAACCTTTTCTGTGCTTGCAAATCTACCCAGGAAAATAAGACTTGACAGTGGTGTTTAACATGGGTCCTCCCATGCTCATCCAAACAAAGTAGAGGGAGCCACAAACAGCAGAATACCAACATCCACAGTGAAAATTTGGCAGGCTCCAAAACCCACTGAGATAGCCAAAATGGTGAAACAAAGAAACAAATCCCAAATGAAAGAACAAGAGACCTCTACTGAAGATGAGATAAATGAAATGGAGTTAAGCAAGTTAACAGAGCTAGAATTCAGAGCCATGATCTTGAGGAAGCTCAACAGCATGAGTAAGGACATCAACACCATGAGCAAAGACATAGAAACATTGAAAATCAACCAACTGGAAATGAAAAACCACCAAGAAGAAATGAAGAACACATTGGAAGAACTAAACAGCAGAGTAGAGGAAGCTGAGGACCGGATCAGTGAATTAGAAGACAGGGTAGAAAAAATCAACCAATCAGAAAACCAAAAGGAAAAAACAATTAAAAAACAGGAAGACAGCTTAAGAGAACTCTAGGACACCTGGAAACTAATAATATTTGCATCATAGGAATCCCCGAAGAAGAAAATGAGCAAGGGTTAGAGAATATATTTGAAGAAATAGTGACAGAAAACTTTCCTAACCGGGTGAAGGAAGAAGGCATTCAAGTTCAAGAAGCACAGAGAGCCCCAAGTAAGAAGAACCCAAACAGGCCCACACCAAGACACATAGTAATTAAAATGCCAGAAATTAAGACAAAGAGAGAATCCTAAAGGCGGCAAGAGATAAGCAACAGGTTACCTACAAAGGAACCCCCATCAGGCTATCAGCTGACTTCTCAACAGAAACACTACAGGCCAGAAGGGAATGGCACGAAGTAATCATGGTCATGAAAAACAAGGATCTGAATCTAAGACTACTCTACCCAGCAAGGCTATCATTCAAAATAGAAGGTCAAATAAAGAGCTTCCCAGACAAAAAAAAGGCTAAGGGAATACATTAGCACCAAAGCAGCACTGCAAGAAATATTGAAAGGACTGCTGTAATTAGTAGAAAAAATAGGAAGGAAAACAGAACCACACTAAACAAAAATGGCAATAAATAAGTACATATCAATAATTACCTTAAATGTAAATGGATGGAATGCTTTGATAAAAAGACACAGAGTAGCTGATTGGATAAGAAAGCATGACCCATATATATGTTGTTTACAAGAGACCCACTTCATAACAAAGGACTCACATAGGTTGAAAGTGAAGGGATGGAAAAAAATCTTCCAAGCAAATGGAAAGGAAACAAAAGCTGGGGTAGCAATACTCATATCTGATAAAATAGATTTCAAAATGAAGGCCATAACTAGAGACAAAGAAGGTCTACATAATATTGAAAGGATCTATCCAACAGGAAGATATAACCTTGGTAAACATATATGCACCCAATATAGGAGCACCAAAATATATTTAAAATCTTCTGGAGGACTTCAAAGGAGAAATCGACCGCAATACAATCATAGCAGGGGACTTCAACACCCCACTGACATCACTGGATAGATCCTCTAGACAAAAAATTAACAAGGAAACAGAAACTCGAAATGAAGCACTAGACCAAATGGTTTTAATAGATATCTACAGAGAATCACACCCCCAAACTACAGAATTCACATTCTTCTCAAGTGCACATGGGACATTTCGAAGACAGATGACATGTTAGGACACAAACTAAGTCTCTACAAGTTCAAGAAGATTGAAATCATATCAAGCATCTTCTCAGATCATAATGAAACTAGAAATCAATTGCAACAAGAACATGCAAAGACATTTGAACACATGGAGGCTAAATAGCATGTTATTAAACAATGAATGGGTTACCGAGGAGATCAAGGAAGAAATTAAAAACTTCCTGGAAACCAATGAAAATGAACACACAACAACACAAAACCTGTGGGATGCAGCAAAAGCAGTTCTGAGAGGGAAGTTCATAGCACTACAGGCCTACCTCAAGAAACAAGAAAAATTTCTACTAGACTATCTAACCTCACAACTTAAAGAACTAGAAAGCAAACAAAAATAAAACCCCAGAGCAAGTAGGAGGAAGGAAATAGTAAAGATTAAAGATCAGAGCAGAAATAAATGACATAGAGACCAGAAAAACAATTCAAAGGATCATTGAAACAAAGAGCTGGTTTTTTGAAAAGATAAACAAGATTGATGGACCCTTAGCTAGACTCACCAAGAAACAAAGAGAGAGAACCCAAATACACAAAATCAGAAATGAAAGAGGAGAAGTAACAACTGACACCACAGAAATATAAAGGATCGTTAACAAATACTATGAACATTTATATGGCAACCAATTTGACAATCTAACTGAAATGGACAAATTTCTAGAAAAACATAGTCTCCCAAAACTGGACCAGGAAGAGATACAAAACTTGAACAGACCAATAACAACTAAGATAAATTGAAGATGTAATCAAGGCTCTCCCAGCAAACAAAAGCCCAGGCCCGGACAGCTACACGCAGGAGTTTTACCGAACATTCAAAGAAGAACTACCACCCATTCTCCTCAAACTATTTCAAAAAACTCAAGAAGAAGGAAGACTTCCAAACTTGTTTTATGAGGCCAGTATAATTCTAATTCCAAAACCAGATAAAGACACTACAAAGAAAGAAAACTACAGGCCAATATCCCTGATGAACATAGATGCCATAATCCTGAATAAAATACTAGCAAATCGGATCCAGCAATACATCAAAAAAATCACTCACCATGACCAAGTGGGGTTCATCCCAGGGATGCAAGGCTGGTTCAATATTCACAAATCAATAAATGTGATACACCACATAAACAAAATGAAAGATAAAAACCACATGATTATATCAATAGACGCCGAAAAAGCATTTGACAAAATCCAGCACCCATTTCTGATAAAAACGCTCAGCAATGTGGGAATAGAGGGATCATATCTGGACATAATAAAGACCATACATGAAAGCCCTACAGCCAACATCATACTCAGTGGGCAAAAACTAAAAACATTTCCCTTAAGAACAGGAACAAGACAGGGATGCCCACTTTTGCCACTCTTATTTAACATAGTACTGGAAGTCTTAGCCACAGCAATCAGACACGAAGGAAAAATAAAAGGGATCCAAATTGGAAAAGAGGAAGTGAAACTGTCATTATTTGCAGATGACATGATATTATACATAGAAAACCCTAAACACTCCATCAAAAATCTACTAGACTTAATAAATGAATTTGGCAAAGTAGCAGGATACAAAATTAACATCAAGAAATCACGGCATTCTTATACACCAATGATGGACTCACAGAAAGAGAAACTAAAAACAAATCCCATTTACCATCGCGGCAAAAAAATTAAGATACCTAGGAATAAACTTAACCAAAGAAGTAAAGGACCTATTTGCACAAAGCTACAGAACATTGAAAAAATAAATAAAACAAGATATAAAAAAGTGGAAGCACATACCTTGTTCATGGATTAGAAGAATTAACCTCATTAAAATGTCCATATTACCCAAAGCAATCTATAGATTCAATGCAATCCCCATCAAAATACCAGTGACATATTTCACAGAACTAGAACAAATACTTCAAAAGTTCATATGGAACCAAAAAAGACAACGAATAGCCACAGCAATCTTGAAAATGAAGGACAAAGTAGGTGAGATCACAATACCAGATATCAGGTTACACTACAAAGCTACTGTAATCAAAACAGCCTGGTACTGGCACAAGAACAGGCATATAGACCAGTGGAACAGAACAGAGAATCCGCACATTGACCCAAGACATTATGCTCAATTAATATTTGACAAAGGTGGCAAGAGCATAGAATGGAGTAAAGACAGCCTCTTTAATAAATGGTGTTGGGAAAATTGGACAGCTACATGCAAAAAAAATGAAACTAGACCATCAACTTACACCATACACGAGAATAAACTCAAAATGGATAAAATACTTAAATGTGACTCATGAATCCATAAAAATCCTAGAAGAAAATGTAGGCAACAAAATTTCAGACATCATATGCAGCAGATTCTTCACTGATACATCACCTAAGGCAACAGAAACAAAGGAAAAAATGAGCACATGGGACTACATCAAATTCAAAAGCTTCTGCACAGCAAAAGAAACAACCATCAAAACGGAAGGGAACCCACTGAATGGGAGAGCATAATTGCCAATGATACATCAGATAAGGGGTTAGTCTCCAAAATATGTAGAATGCTCATACAACTCAACAAAAGGAAGACAAAGAACCCAATTAAAAAATGGGCAGAGGAACTAAATAGACACCTCTCCAAACAGGACATGCAAATGGCTAAGAGACATATGAAGAAATGCTCAACCTCACTAATCATCAGAGAAATGCAAATTAAAACAACGATGAGGTATCACCTCACACCTGTCAGAATGGCTGCCATCAACAAATCAAACAACAAGTGTTGGCGAGGGTGTGGAGAAAAGGGGACTCTAGTACACTGCTGGTGGGAATGCAGACTGGTGCAGCCACTGTGGAAAACTCTATGGTGTTACCTCAAAAAATTAAAAATTGAATTGCCATTTGACCCAGTGATCTCACTTCTAGGAATATACCCTAAGAAGCCTGAAACACCAATCAGAAAGAATATATGTACCCCCATGTTCATAGCAGCACTATTTACAATAGCTAAGATCTGGAAATAGCCCAAGTGTCCATCAGTGGATGAATGGATAAAAAAGCTGTGGTACATATACAATGGAGTACTATGCAGGTTTAAGAAAGAAAGATCTCTTATCCTTTGAGACGACATGGAGGGACCTGGAGAGTATTACCCTAAGCGAAACAAGCCAAGCAGAGAAAGACAAATATCACATGATCTCACTTACTTGTGGAATATAATGAACATAACAGTCTGAGGAACAGGGTAGACCCAGGGACGTGGAAGTAGGGTACAGACTGACAACCCTCAGAAGAGGAAGTGGGGGAGGAGGGAAGAGATAAACCACAGAACTTATATGCATGTATGCATAACTGATGGACATGGACTACAAAGCTGGGGACAGGGTGGGGGGATTGGAAGGAGGTGTCAATGGGGAAAAAAGGAGAAACATCTGTAACAAAAATAAATTAATAATAAAAAAAGAGAAGACCCTAATAGCTAAAATTAGAAATAAAAGAGGGGATATTGCCACTGATGTCAGAGAATTAAAGAGGATCATAAGAGACTACTGTGAACGATTATACACCAACAAATTGGATAACCTAGAAGAAACTGATAAATTCCTAGAAACATGTAACCTAACAAGATTGAACCAGTAAGAAATTTAAAAATCTGAGCAGACCTATAGCTGGTAAGGAGATTGAAGTAGTAATAAAAATTTTATTTATTTATTTGTTTTTTATCCTCACCCGAGGACATTTCTGCATTCATCTTCAGATAGAGCAGGAGGGAGGAAAAGAGAGAGACAAACATCGATGTGAGAGAGACACATCAAGTGGCTGCCACCCACACGACCCCAACCAGGGCCGGGGACAAACCGAAACCTAGGTATCTGCCCTTAGCGGGAACCGAACCCGGGACTCTCCGGTCCGTGGGCCAGTGCTCTAACCACTGAGCAAAACCGGTCAGGGCAGTAATAAAATTTTTTTTTAAACCCTAACAAAGAAATGTCCAGCACCAGAATGGCTTCACTCAAAGATTCCACTAAACATGTGAAAAAGAAGAATTAACACCAATTCTTGCCCTGGCGAGGTAGTTCAGTTGGTTACAGTGTCCGGTTACAGCATCACCCTGATACACCAAGTTTGCAAGTTCAGTCTCTGGTCAGGGCACAGTTGCTTCTTGTGAAGCAACTGATGAGTGCATAAACAAGTGGAACAAGAAATTAATGTTTCTTTCTCTCCACCTTCCTCCCTCTCTGTAAAATCAATAAATTAAACAAAACAAAAAAACACCAATTCTTCTAAAACTCTTCCAAAGAATTAAAGAATACTTCAAAACTCATTTGATGAGGCCATCATACTCGGATACCAAAACCAATCAAAGACACACAAGAACAACTATAGACCAATATCCCTGATGAATATTGATGAAAAATCCCAACAGAATACTATCAAATTGAATTCAACAGTATATTAAAAGGATTTACCATGATACGTGGAATTGGGGAGAGGAGTTGGGGAGCTGGATGAAAGGAGGTGAAGAGATTAAGCAATATATATATATAACATAGACACAGACAACAATGTGGTGATAGAGGGAAAGGGGGTGGGACTAGGTGAAGGTGGGCAAAAGGTGGATTAATGAGGAAGAAATAAATTCTGCTTTGAGCAATGAGTGCACGATGCAGTGAGCAAATGATGTTTTGTTGAATTGTACACTTGAAACCTGTATGGTTTTGTGGACCAATGTCACCCCAATAAATTCCATTTAAAAATAAAAATAAAAGGATTTACCATAACCAGGTGGGATTTTTTACCTGGAATGAAAGCATTGGCATATGAAAATCATTCAGTGTAACACACTACATTAACAAAATGAAGGACAAAAACCACATGAACATCTCAATTGATGAAGAGGGTATTTGACAAAACTTAATACTCTTTCATGATTAAAAAAAAAAAAAAAAAACTAAGAAGAAAGAAAACTATCTTAACATAGTCAAAACCATATATGAAAAGTCCACAGCAAACATCATACTCAGTAATGAAAGACTAAAAGCTTTTGCTCTAAGATCCAAAACAAGGCAAGGATGCCAACCCTTGCCATTATTATTCAACATTATATTGGAAAGTCTAGTCAGACAAATTGGACAAGAAAAACTAATAAAAGACATCTAAATTAGAAACAAAGAAGCAAAATTATTCCTGTTTTCAGATGACATTATCTTACATGCAAAAAATCCTAAGGATTCCACAATAAAACTACTACAACTAATAAACAATTTCAGCAAATGATACAAAATCAACACACACACATTAGTTATGTTTCAATACACTAATAATGACCAATCTGAAAAGGAAATTAAGAAAACAATCCCTCCCTGGCTGGTTTGGCTCAGTGGTTGGAGTGTCAGCCCACAGACCAAAGGGTTGTGAGTTCAATTCCCGGTCTAGGGCACATACCTGGGTTGCAGGTTCAATCTCTGGCCCAAGTCGGGGTCGTGTGGGAGGCAACCTATAGATGTGTCTCTCTCACATCAATGTTTCTCTCTCTCTCTCTCCCTCCCTGCCTCCCTTCCATTCTATCTAAAAACAACACAAAAGGATATTCTCAGGTGAGGATTAACAAAAAACAAAAACAAAAAAGAAAACAATCCCATTTATTATAGCATCAAAAAAAATAAAATATTTAGCAATAAATTTAACTGAGGAGGTAAAAGACTTGTATACTGAAAACTATAAACATTGCTGAAAGAAATCAGAGAAGATACAAATAAATGAAAAGACATCTGTGCTTGTGGATTGGAGACAATATTGTTAAAATGCTCATACAACGCAAAGCCATCTGCAGATTCAATGTAATCCCTATCAAAACCCCAATGTCATGTTTTTCAGAAATAGGAAAAAAAAAGTCCCAAAGTGCACTCAGAAACACAGAAGATCCCAAAGAGCCAAAATAATCTTGAGAAAGAAGAACAAAGTTGGAGGGATCACAATACCAAAACCAAACTACACTACAAAGCCACTATAAACAAAACAGACTGGTACTGGCAACAAGAACAGGAATATAGACCAATGGAACAGAACAGAGACCCCAAAATCAACCCACACCATTATGGTCAATTAATATTTGACAAAGGAGTCAAGAATGTACAATGGAGTAAAGAGAGTCTCTTCAACAAATAGTGTTGGTAAAATTGGACAGACACATGCAAAAAGAGGAAACTAGACCACCAACTCACACCATACACAAGAATAAAGTCAAAATGGATAAAAGACTTAAATGTAAGTTGTGAAACCATAAAAATCCTAGAAGAAAACAGGAAGTAAAATCTCACACATCTCATATAGCAGAATTTTCACTGATGCATCTCCTAGGGCAAGAGAAACAAAGGAAAAAAATAAGCAAATGGAACTACATCAAACTAAAAAGCTTCTGCACAGCAAAAGAAACCATCATCAAAATGAAAAGAGAACCCACGGTATGGGAGAACATATTTACCAACGATACACCTGATAAGGGGTTAATTTCAAAAATATATAAAGTACTCATACAACTCAACAAAAGGAAGACACACAATCCAAATAAAAAATGGGCAAAGGACCTGAATAGACACTTCTCCAAAGAAGACATGCAGATGGCCAATAGACATGAAAAAATGCTCAAAGTCACTAGTCATCAGAGAAATGCAAATTAAAACCACAGTGAGATGTCTCTTCACACCTGTCAGAATGGCTATCATCAATAAATCAACAAATAACAAGTGCTGGCAATGATGTGGAGAAAAGGGAGCAGAAGTAGTTCTGTGCTGGTGGTAATGCAGACTGGTGCAGCCAATATGAAAAACAGTATGGAGTTTCCTCAAAAAATTAAAAATGGAACTGCTGTTTGACCCAGCAATCCCACTTCTGGGCATATATCCTAAAAACCCTGAACACCAATGAGAAAGAATATATGCACCCTTATGTTCACAGCAACGTTATTTACAATAGCTAAGATTTGGAAACAGCCCAAGTGCCCATCAGTAGATGAATGGACAAAAGTGATGTGGTACATCTACACAATGGAATGCTATGTAGCTGTAAAAAAGAAGGATCTCTTACCCTTTGTGACAGCGTGGAGGATGGACCTGGAGACTATTAGGCTATGTGAAATAAGCCATTCAAAGAAAGACAAACATCACATGATCTCACTTATTTGTGGAATCTAATGAACAAAATGAATTGAACAACAAAATTTGTCCTGAGTCATGGAGGGATGGAACAGACTGACATATCTCGGGGTGGGGGCGAGAAGAGATAAACCAATTAACTTACATGAATAGTCCATGGACACAGACAATATTGTGGGGAAGGCCTGCAGGGGGTGGGGGATAGTGGCTGGGTGGAGGAGCGTAAAATGGGGGAAATGGAACATCTGTAATACTGTCAACTACAGATGTCCCATTTCCAAAGTAAGGCCTCACACTTCCTGATTTCAAAACATACTAAAGGCAACAGTAATCAAGTGGTATTTTGTGTGTCTCTTCACGTAGTTTTCCTTCTGCGGATGTCTGCCTCTGTGTACAAATTTCTTCCTTTTAAAAGGATACAATCATATTGGATTAAGGTCACCCTAATGACTGAATTTTAATTTGATTACTATGTAAAGACCCTATTTCCAAATAAGGTCATACTCTGAGGTTCTGGGGTTAGGACTTCAACACATCTTTTTGAGGAAACACAATTCAACCCATAACAATACCTTAAGAAACATGAAAATGAAAATACAACATACCAAAAGTTATAGGATACAGCAAAAACAGTGCTAAAAGGAAAATGTATAGCTGTAGATGAAATATTCAAAATTGGCAAATTCATTGAGACAGAAACCATATTAGTGGTTGCCAGGAGATTGAGAAGGGTAAATGAAGACTGATTACTTAAAGGGCATGAGGTGTTTTTCTGGGGTGACTGTGATTCATTCACTGAATTAATATTTATTGTGTGCCTGCTATGTTCCAGGCAGTATTTCAAACACTTTTGCATATTGTTCCACTTATTTATACATTCATTGGTTGATTCTTGTATGTGCCCTGGCAGGGATTGAACCTGTAACACTGGCATATCTGGACAACACTCTAACCAACTGACCTACTGGCCAGGGCCCAAAAGTAATAATTTTATAATATTATACTAGACAGCTAAACTATAACACTCATACATACCATATTGCACCAAACTCCATATAAGCTTGAAAAGTTTTTCATCTTCATCTAGAATAGTTATGAAAACAAACAGAATCACTCTGCATAGAAATTTAGTTCTCATGCCTGGCCAATATGGCTCAGTGGATTGAGCTTCGTCCCATGGACTGAGAGTCCCAGTGTGATTCCCTGTCAGGTCACATGCCCAGGTTGCAGGCTCGATCCCATGTGGAGCATGCAGGAGGCATCTGACAGATGTTTCTCTCTCACATCAATGTTTCTCTTTCTCTCTCTAAAAAAAAAAAAAAAAAAAAAAAAATCAGTAAAAACATATTAAAATGTGTTTCCATAGTGTATTGAGTACAATGGGATTATATTGCACTTTCTAATTAGACACTGATGAAGATAAACTTTAGACTTGAGGAGAACAAAATCTTTCAACATGAGCAAGTACTGTCATTTCGAAGTATAGCTCTTCATTCCTAAACTTTTTCCCAAACTGTGGCAGATGCTGCTGGTTGTTTCTCAATGTTTCCCCTTCTTCCATAATGTTTTTTTTTTTTTTTTTCCCTGTACACATTGCCACTCAGCAAAATACTACCTACTCCATCCTAGTAATAGCCCTCATGGCCAAGCTCCAACCAATGAGATTTGTGTAATTTCCAGGACTTTATCCTTCTTACCTTTCTTCCTCTGCTGGATGGAGCCTTATTCATGGCTTACAATTGGGTTATTACATGAGAGGGAAAATAAATTTCTGTCTTGTGTAAGCCACTATTATTTTGGTCTTGAACAATAGTTGATCCAATGGCCCAACACAAAAACTTTATTCCAAAGACATATTGAAGAAATTGTCAGATACTGAATTTAGTGAGTATATTGAGGTTCCTGAAGGTTTAATTTTCAGCCACTCTGGAAACTGATAACTCAATAATTTAATTATATAGTTCTCAACCAAGATCAGCTAAATAAATAAATAATTTAAACATATAAGCTTGACCAGAGGGAAGGGGTGGGGTGGGGGAAAGTGAAGGGGGGGATTAATGGTGACGGAAAGAGACTTGGCTTGGTGTGGTAAACACACAATACAGCATACAGATGATGTATTGTAGAATTGTATAACTGAAACCTGTATAATTTTATTAACCAATGTCACCCCAATAAATTCAATAAAAATAAGCTTGATACTTTAGCATTTTCCCTCTAATATCAGGATATTACATATTATATAAAATAATAATATATAAAATAATAATAAAGAGTAATGTAATAGATTGAGTCTAGGGGAATTGAAATAGTAGGTCAAGTACAGTTTATCATTTTTTCCCCAGTGCTGAACCTCCTAGCATTCTAATATTGGCCACTGTCAAATTTGGCTACAAATAAGAGATGTATCCCATAATCAGAGCTCTTAGCACACTGGGTATTTGTTGACTCTGGGTTGACACTGGATGATTCCCAAGCTCCAGAATGTTCTTATACCTAGGCTTTATTTCCTCAACTATTCTAGAGATGTAGGACTAAATGACATGTGATATCAAGCCTTGCTTTTTTTACTCAAAGAAATCTGTTCTAGTCCAGAGAAGTTAAGAGGTAGCAATTTCCTAACAGGGTATTTGGAAGGATGTCTGAGAGGGTCTTCTGAATGAATCCATAGGTGTCTTGAGAGATTGAGGGCTTAGTGAGATCACAAACATGCATCCACTGCCTCAGGAAAAGATTCAGAGATTAAAGTACTCATGGAAATAATAGATAATATCAAAAGGCTGACTTTAAATTTTGATTTGGGAGTATTACTGTATTTCCTGAAATAATTTTCCTGAAGGTAAATTTTTACTTACATTGCAAGATGGTAGGATCTCCTCTATTAGATTATATGCTCCATGAGGGATTTTAACTATCACATTGCCAGCACACAGGAAAGTGCTGAAAAAATTTTTTCCCAGTCCTCACTAGAGGATATTTTTTCCATTGATTATTACAGTGGAAGGGAAGGGGGAGAAGGGAGAGAGAGAGGAGAGAAACATCAATGTGAGACACACTGATTGCTTGCCTCTAGCATGCACCACAACCAGGGTCAAGGATCAACCTGCAACCCAGGTAGGTTTTTTTTTTATTTCCTTCATCAGGAATCGAACCTGCGACCCTTCAGTCCAAGGGCTGGCATTTTACCACAGAGACATGCTAGCCAGGGCAGAAAGTGCTGAAATTCTGTAAACTGTCAATGAATAAATATAGAATTTGGTTAGTGTGTGTCTTGGGGTTTAATAGTTGTGACAATTTTTTTAACTTTAAAAAATTCCCTACTTATATATGAATAAGTAAAGTTAATTTGGGGGTATTTAATTATTTTAGGTTTCTATGTGACAGAATGTAGTTTGGCCTGTGGTTAATATTTAAATATACAATTGCATTGCTATTAGAAGAGAGAATCCTGGAATTGAATTCCAGCTATACTATTAATTCATTGTGTGATCTTGGGAAACTCAGTGTCCTCATTGGAAAATGAGGGAAATGTTTTCTGTGAGCTCTGAAATTTTATTTTAGTGCTTAGTATATAAGGAATCTTAATATTTGTTGAATAAATGATTCTAAATTGCACTCAAGACCTCATGTTTAATTAGTGAAAGATTGACACATTGCTCAAAAGCTTTACTCTATCTAAATAGGACACATTTCTGAGAACTATTTCTTGGTAAATATTTAAAGCATAGTGATTTTAATAAAAAATATAATCAAATATGAGAAACTTTATTTTCGCATATATAATCACATAAGCAGCAAGTCTCCCCAATTTATCACTTTAAATTTGCCAGTTAGATATCATGATTAACAGCTTTTAATAGTTCAGCCTAAGAAATAAAAACAGTGTATGAACAAGTTTTTATATTTTGCATTTAATTGGAAATTATATATATTAAATTGAACCATATTGTATTGCTGATATTCAATGGTTTTGGCTTTCAAAAATGGCAATTTTATATAGTTCAAACTAAATATATTTAGTATTATTTACTGTGGTTAAGAAATAATATAACAATAGGGGTATTGTTATATACCCCTTGTTTCCCTTTTACTTGTATCATCTCCTCCTACCTTTTAGAGGTGCGGTATTTTTCTAAAAGTTTATTTTTTTCTTTCAATTTTATTTTGTGTTGGTTTCAGGTGTACATCTTAGTGGTTAGACAACCATATACTTTACATAGTGTTCCCTTAGGTATTTCCAGTACCCCAACTGGCATCATGCATAGTTATCACAATATTATTGACTATATTTCCTGTGCTTTACTTATTTCCCTGTGACTATTTTAGAACTACCAATTTGTGCTTCTTAGTCCCGGTGCCTCTTTCACCCAGTACTCCAAAACCCCTCCCCTCTGGCAACCACCAGTTCTCTCTCTCTATCTGAGTCTGCTTCAATTTTGTTTGTTCATTTATTGTTTTAATTTCACATATAAGTAAAATCATATGGTATTTGTCTTTCTCTGACTGACTTATTTCACTAAGTATAACACCCTTTAAGTTCATTAAAGTTTTAGAATCTGTTTTTCTCCTGTACAGCATTTCCAAGTTGTGATTTAAAAATGGTATAAATTAGTATTTTTTTTGCCAACTGTCCTAAAGGGCTACTATGAATAATTAAACTTTTTATAGAGAATATACTGGTAGTTCTTTAATGTTTCTGGATTGTTTAGGTCATTGGTTCACAAACTTTAGTGTTCATAACAACCACTGGAGAACTTATTAATACACAGGTATATCTATATCCAGGGATACTGGTGCAGTAGGTCTGGGTGGAACCATGAATTTGCCTGTCTGACAACCTCCCGCATTACGCTGATGTTGCTGGGTACTAAGATCATACTCTGCGAACCACTGACCTCTGGGGTACAGAAGAGACATTTTTTGTTGTAGTTAATCCTCACCGGAGGATATTTTTCCATTTATTTTTTAAAAATGTTTTTTTCCTCATTGATTTTAGAGAGAGGGGAAGGGAGAGAGCACATGATTTGGCCACCTCCTGCATGCCCTGCACTGGGGATTTGGCTCACTACCTGGGCATGTGCCCCGACTGGGAATCAAACCAGACTTCTTGGTGCATGGGCCTCATTGATTTTTTCAGAAAGAATGGGAGGGAGGGAGAAAGAAACATCATGTGAGAGAAACAGATCAATTGGTTGCCTCGGGCATTGCCCTTGACCAGAATCGAACAGGGACCTTTCTGTCCCTGAGCAGACACTCTAACCACGCAAAACCGCCCAGGGCCAGAAGAGACTCATTTGTAATAAGGCCTCTTCTGCTTCTTCTTCTTTTTGATCTTTCAGTACATAAAACTCATACTGATGAGGTCCAAGATAAATTCCCTTAAGCCCAAACCATTTTTTGGTATAGTACTACATTAGCTCAATTGTAAGATAATTGTAAATTGGATTTGCTTTGAGTTAATTGCTACAGCCCACACTTTCAGGACAACTAACTCCAAGGAATTTATCCACCTGTCCCACATTTAGATCTGCACTGTGTTCTGGCTTGCCAGGAGGAGCAAGGGTCGCCCCAGCTCTGCGGCTGGAACTCGAGGCCAGGGTCACTTCTTTACTTGCATTATCAGAGGCAGCACGTCCAGCTCCACAAACTGCAGGAGGCTCCTGATAGGGAAGCGTCTGGGCGCCAATCTAGGAGACCAAACCCGACCTGCTGTAGTCGGCCAACCCCGTCCCAGAGCCTTTCCTCCTCCAGGGTTCCTTGTAGAGCCGAGGAAGCCAAGCGGGGTCGAGTAGGAGCCCCGGGAGAAGCGCAGCGGGCAGGTTCGGACCCGCAGGTGATCACGCAGCGAGTCTGCGCGGGAGCCGCCGCCTCCGAGCAGTGGCGGGATCGCCGCCGCACACGGAGCCGGTCGGCGCAAGGACCAGCCCAGCCCGGGCTCTCTCCATCCGCAGAGGCTCTGCAGGCCGGCGTCCAGGCCCGCCAGCTCGCCCACGCATCTCAGCCCCTCCGTCGTCCTCGGCTTGCGGAGATGTCGGCCAAGGCCGATGTCGGCTTTGTGAAGGAGGCTTCTCGGCAGATCCTGGCCGGTGGTTCCGCTGGTAAGGCAACCCCGCCGGGGGCTCGTCGCTTCTCATCTTCGCGGGTCCCCAAGCGTCTCTCATACAAGTCTCCCAACCGAGGTTTCGCCTTCTTCCTCTAAGTTCCGCGCTGCTGGCGCAGAGCCTGAGCCGGCGGAGCGAGAGAGCAAAGGAGGCCGGGAGCGGCGGCGGTGCCCTGGGGTCAAGTCGCCGAGGCGCTCGCGTGGGCCACTCTCGGGTTCCCTGCCTTCTCAGTTCCTAGCCTGAAAGGCAAGGTAGGCAGCCCCAAGGCCTGCACCTTTGGGGAGGCCTTTTTGCCCAGCTGGCTATTTTCCTTGAAACGATCCAGTTTCTGTCAGACTTAGTTTTGCTCTCAATTGTAGCCTCTTTCTTCTGAGTCAATTCAGGTCTTGCATAACTCCTACGTCCCTCATTAAAATGTGTACCTCAGGACTCCACAGGTCTTATTGCATACTGTGCTTGCTTGGAGCTACTCCTGCTTAAATAGGCATATTAAAATTAAATGCATATGTTAACACATATAAACACCTGTGATAGAATGGGTTCACTTTCCTTTATGGAGAGTTATGCTGTGGGGAAAAAAAAACTTAGAAAAAGATCTGTGATACTAATCATGGAAATAATTAGTAAGTGTGGCTAGAGAAAGTTTACCCATGCGATTTTGTTATGTGAACGTATTTTAAAGATATTTTGAAATATAAATTATGAGTTGATTGAAAATGAATCTTATAAACTGATGCATTTTTATTATAAAAATGAAGTAATTACTATAATTTACTCATCACCATAAAACATTTAGATATCTGTAGATATTATCTTAATAAATTATTTTATGTTGACTCTAATAAACCATATTAAGACAATGACTAGATATCTAATGTTTAACTTCCACTAGTAAAATTTACTTTATTTTCAAACAAATTTGGACTTTTTATAAGGGGCTACTACAAATTATGACCAGTTTTCATTATGTCATAAACTACTTGCATCTCAGGGGTACCACAAGCAGCCAGATACACAATCAGTACATTTTCATAAAGATGATATTTCATTAATATGGCAATCAAAGCATGAGTTTATTATTCGTAATTGTGCTATGTCTATCCATTGTTATGATGTCAGTAGCTCCACTGTCTACTTTTTGAGTTGTTTTTCTGTAGTGATGATGAATTTGCACCAACTTGTTCACCATTGTGGTCAAATTCCACAATGTTCAAGACTCTGCCAACTCTCCCTGACTCACTTGATTCAGAGTTCATGACCCCGATTAAAGAAAACTCAGCTGGCCCAATAGGAAAGTGAAGTTAATTGGTGAACATCCTAAATTATGACTAATCATTCACAAGCATCTGTATATTGGCTTAGAGGATCATATTATGTATTAGACAAAGCGAAACTCAAGGGATGTTAAACGTAAGTCAAACTCTAAACCTACTTAAATTGTTTTGTTGGATGATAAATATTTGGCACAAGTATAACGGGCAATTCCGCCATGTTCTTACAATTGTAACTAATATGAATGAAAATTAGTACATTTATAATATAAATTAAACATAGCATAGTTGATTTATACATTTAATACTATGGAATTATTGATAAATGATGAGAGTAATTTACACTTTCATCACAGTGAAAGAGTCATGTTTTCTTCTACGTGGCCGATAACATTTTCATTAAATTTTATATTTATTGGACTTTAATAAGTGCAGGCTAATCATATTACATATACTAGGTCAAGGGCCAAAAAGAAATTAATATACTAGAGAGTTAGAATTTTAATAAATACAGAAAATTCATGTGAATCTCTAGCACTGGAGTTCTGATTACTGATACTGTCATCAAATGCAGCACCTCTGTATGTGTGTGTATTATGTGATCTTTTGATGGTAAAGGCTAAAAATATGTTCTGGATTTCTTAAGGGGAAAAAAAAAGGACCTGGGAAGGTTTATTAGGGAAATACCAGGGTATCTCATGGAATTCAGGGTCTGGGATGCATTCCTGAAACAGATTGAAATCAGGAGCTGGAGCACTGAGGGGAACTCAAGGAGGTGAACTCTTGCCATCTCTTCCTTTTTCTCTTTGTCAAATGGTTAAGCATTTCCAAGGCAGCAGGGCGGTGGCTAATAATAGGGTCACAAGTAATATTACTATAGCTGTTAGGATGGCTTGCTATACTTCCATAGATTTGTCCGGTAAGGAATAAATGTCCCAAAATGGATTCAGACAGTTAATTATTTTCACAGGCAGCAAAAGCAAGACATTATGATATCAGTTCCCTGTGTCCTTTGTTCCACAGATAACACCAAAGTGAACTAGCCAGATGATAGACTGTATGAGCGGTAGGTCTCTCAGAACCACAGCCAAGCAGTTTTATAGACTTACGCCGAAGTCTGTAGCTTTACCCTAAGTGGGAGTGAGGTGGAAATTCTTGTACTCAACTGAAACTAGGGAGATGGATGAGAAATGGCCTTGTGGCAGCCTTCCACAAGATAATGGAAGAAACAGCCTTTCTGCAGCTTCTCAGCAGGCTGCTAATCTTCCCTTAGGCTACAAGAAATCACAGGACATTCTGCCAAGACTCAGGTCAGACTGTGGTTAATCGTTGCCTACATGGCCTGTGTGGAGATGTGCAAGGTTGTCCAGGTGCCATGCTGTGGAGCTATTTCCTTGTGCTCTCCTGGTGATTTCATTAGTCTTCTTTCTGCTGTTGTCTGCTCTTCAATCCACATGGCAGAAGGTGTTCCCCAATAGCTCCTGAGCTTACATGCTCTTGATTTCTGGTCTGTAGAGAGAGGAAGAGACTGAATTGCTTTTTTTCAGGTCTAGTGTAAAATCTTGAGGAAAGACTCAAAATAACCCAGTATTGGTCAGGGACCCACTTCTGCACCAATCAATTATAGCCAATGCATATGTGGATTGTGGAAGTGGGAGTGGGATTGGGAACTCAAGGGAGATAATTTCCCATAGAAGCTACAAGCATCGTGAGATGGGCAGTAGGTGTCTTTTATAATGATATAAGCCTATCTTTTATTAAAAGATGGTCTATAATATTTGTATTTGAAAGACCAAAGAGATTGATGTATTGACAGTTACTTGGACAATACACATCTGAAGATTGGCCTTGAGTTTATAGCTATCTATTTAACGTAGATATTGTTACCAATGGCAACATTGTTTTGTGTGATAAAAGATGTGCTCAAGATAAGTCAATGTGTACTGGAATTTTACAGGCTTCTAGTCTGCATTCTCAGCTTCAAAGAGTCGCATAAGATTCAGATGAGAGAATAGAAGCCAATGATGAGAGCTTCAGAAAGATCACCAAGGCCTAACACAGTAGAGGGGTTAAGGATGAAAATGAGAAGAGGCCATTGGATTAGACCCTTGTTACTCAGTGTGGTCCAGGGATAAGCAGTAGGGGCATGGTAGCACCTGGGAAATTGTTTAAAATGTAGGGTCTCAGGCTTCACTCCAGACCTACCATTTCAGAATCTGTATTTTAGGAAGGTGCCCACCCAAGTCATTGGTTTATACTTGCAAGTTTTAGAAACACTGCATTAGAAGACCTTTGAGAAAAGCAGTCCATAGAGTGAGAGCCAGATTGCAGAGGGTTTCAAGTTAAATTTCTTGGTTTTTATTTCTGACCGGAGAGAAGAATGGATTCTGTATGCCTTATTTTGTGCCCTCAATTTAGCTTTCAGATTTAGTTTCTACCCCTCTCCTACATTCCATTTGATTTCTGTGAAATAGATCTGCTAACCATACTTGAATGTTGCCTGTACCTTTCCACCTTTATTCCCAATGCCTGGAATGTCTTCCCCTTGTTTTCTCTACCTATTGAAATCCTATCCATTTCCCAAGGCTTAGCTTGAAAACTATTTTCTGCATAAATGTTTCCCAGATGGCCTCTACAGACCCATCCAGCTTTAACATTTTCATTAACATGTGAATGATGCAAAAAATAAAAATGGCTAATATTTATTGAGTCAATACTGAATGCCAGACCCAGTTCTAAGCTTTTCGTGTATTAACATATTTAATCCTTATCACAGCTCCAGGATGAAGAAACTGATGTGCAGAGGGCCTAATTAACTTGCCTATGGTTGCACAAGCATGCAACCATTGCTATAGAAAATCAGGATAGGAGAGGAACTAGGAGAATATTATTCCTATTGATGGACATTTTCAGAAGTTGGAGAGATCAAGTCAAGTATGCTATCCCTTATTATCTCTGTGTCTCTTATTAGTTTATATCCCTTCAGAGAACTTTTATCTACAAATACAATACTTATAGTCTTTCTGCTAAATAATATCTTGCTCTTTCCAAATAGTTTCATGTGTGTGGGCACAAATTAGCTTTTAGACAAAAGAAAATTCTTAATCCATCCAGGACCTCTGTATGCAGTTGAGCAGATGGTTGCCTGCAAAAGGACTCTGGCCACTGGAGCAAGTGGGAACTGAAATCTAGCCCATGCTCTGATTCCTGTGTGTATCAGAGAAGAGATGGGGAGAAGGGACACCTTTTTCTATTTCTCACAAAGACACCAAATAGATTGGCAGCAAACCTGACAGCAACACTGACTGAATTTCCCCAAACTGGCTAGAATTCCCAAGGTCTCTGGGCCCCAACATCCCCTAGATCCCACATCATTACACTGTCTGCTCATCAGCAGGGCTCCAGAAGGTTTCTCTTTTATGTACATCTTTTCCTTGGAGCCAGGAACGTGGCTCACCTCAGACCCTCTCATAGTCCCTAATGATCAGTTTGGGCTCTTCCATGTGGTTCCAAAGCTCATGGGGTTCTTAGGTCATGTAGGAACCTTTTAGGCCCACTCAGATGATTTTCCCTCCAAGTTCTCATATGGCTTTTGCAGCCAATTTGAGAATCTCCCACGGTCTCTGATGAAGTCCTCTTGGACCCCTGAGAGACCCTGCTCTTACCAGAGGTTGTCAGGTTCCTTCCTGCGGGCATGCCAGGTCCTGTCCACACTGAGTTCCCTTCCACCGTGGCATTGCTAGGACCCTCCTCCTCTTGCCTTTCAGAATCATAAACTCATATTCCTTGAAGTCGGTAAGTTCCACTCAGAGTGTTTCCTAGAACATCCCCCCTCCATATATTATTTACGTGATCACCATGCTGGCAGGACATTGATTTATTTCTCACAATTTACAGGCTACTGTTTCCTCCTCTCCAGCCCCACCCTAGTCCCCTGTATCTTGTAGACACACACCCCAGCACATTTTCCATTACTGTCTTTATGTTGTGCATCTCCCTGGAGAAGTTGTAGTCAAATTTAGTCAAAGTATTGTGGAAGCAGGTTTTCCAGTTTTACATTAGACACAGTTCCAAGCACACTGTGCAGTTTATCTCAATCACTTTCAAGGGTTCAAATGAGAAAGTGAAGTGAAAGACCTTTCTGGAGGGAGAGAAGCTTGAGATTCATGTAGCTTCTGGGAGGTTACTTTTTGAGAGTATATGAAAACGTGCATTGTATTAATGGGAGAGAGTCCAAGACATTCAACCTAAAAAGGTAACTAAAAGCGTATAGGGTAGTTTTTAATCTTATTTTTTAAACTCCTGATCTGATATAGCTTCATTTTCACAAGATTTCTACTTTTTCTCACCCTAACCCATATTAGTTAAGATGCAGTTAAGAGAAATGCCTTAACAGTATGTATACTAGTAGTCCTCTGGATTTTAATTTGGACTAGGTAATAAAAGGGCTGATGCACCGGGGGGTAATCAGGGTTAAAATTTTGATCAAGGAAAATTCTTTTTCAGAATGGGTGCAAAGGGGACACACATGTGATTTGGATAAATGGCACCTTTGGAAATTCGGGATTTGGGAAACTGCAATTGTTTGATAATAAATAGCAGGTTGTAGTGAAACAGGTGAGCCTTTATGACACATCAAAGGGAGGCTGGAACCCATTATCTGGGTAATTAGGGGAGAAAAATCCCCTTATTTCAACCACATAGGAGGAAGCAACTCTACTGCTCAAATTAATTATAAAATACCTTTAAGGGATGTGTTTTAATTAAAATGTAGTCTTGTCTCTCTTAAAGAAAATCTATATCTCAAAAGTATGAATTTAACAACAAATAAAATACGAATTGCATAACCACGTTTCAAAGGATTTTTTATTTTACTGTCCTCAACTGAAAGACATTTTAAAAGTAGGTATAGTATATGGGTTCATGATTCAGTTGACATAAAACAACTTCTACACAACACTTTAGGAAAACCTTATTAAAGCAGCCCTTTCTTACCTCCCTCCTCCTGCACTCCCCCCACCCCCTCTTGACTACAACATCTCAGACCAAGGAGAACCTGGTGTTTTAGGTACACCACAGTAGGCACTCAGAAGTGTTTGTTGACTATATTAATGAATAACTATCAGAAGTACAAGCCACAGAATATTATTCTTAGGGTTCTGGTCATCAGACAACTGATATTTGCAACAATAGGTTCTTTCAACAATATTTTCTTACACTGTAATTATTCAGTAAACTAAGTGAAAAAAATTAACTTCAGGTCTAAAATCTCTGCCATCTTCTGAGAGACGCCCATGATAATTTTAAAAATCTGTGTATCATTTTCATTCCAGGATCCCAAAATGAAAAGAGATGCACAAATCATTTTCAAACGTAATTATAATTAAAGTAGGTGTTATCTTAAAATGGCAATGCATAAAACCAGGTTAAGGGGCTTCTATAGGATTCTTCATGATTCTTCTAGATTGTAACTGGTTTTCCTTGCCAATTATCTTTTCCTTTTAAATTATTATGTTTATGTCAGTTATTTCCATACTTGGTTGTGATCATGGTTTATGCCCATTGTAAGTATTCAGTTAGGTCTGTATCTTTTTATTGTTATTGACAGTCCTTGTATTAGTTTGCTAGGGCTTTTTGAACAATGTTCCGCAAACTGAGTGGCTTATGATGACATGACTTGATTGTCTCCCAGGTCTGGAGACGACAAGTCTGAAATCAAAGTGTGAGCAGGGCTGGTTCCTTCTGGAGGCACTGAGGGAGAATGTGTTCCATGTCTCTTCTGGCTTCTGGCGGTTGCCAGCAATCCTTGTGTTCTTTGGCTGTTATCACATCACGTTCTCTCCCTATTTGTCCAAATTTCCCTCGTCTTATGAGGACACCACTCATCGGATTAGGGCCCACTGTAATCCAGTATTACCTTATCTTAACCTGATTACTTCCGCAAAGACCCTATTTCCAGATAAGGTCACATTCTCAGATACCAGAGGTTTGGAATCAAACATATCTTTTTTTTTGGGGGGGGGGGTACACAATTCAACCCACAACAGGCATTCAATTGTATTTTTATTTTCATATTGTGTTTCTCAAATTCACGTCACATATCTCAAGCTGTGGTCCTGTGTTTCTTTTCCTTTCAAGGTAAAACTTTGGGGAAAGTTTTTCACTCAATTTTCAACTTAACGTAATTGGCATATCTGACTTGATCTTTCTACTGGCTTTAATTTCTAATTTTACCTAATATTTGTGGAATTTCATATCTCTGACCAATTTTTTCTTTTTAACGTTATTTCTGCCATTGACTTCTACCCCCTTCTTCACATCTCCTCACTGTTTTTATTGTTCTTCTTCTTTCCCTTCCTCAAAAACTGATGTTCTGCTTCTAGTGAGGATGGTGGTATAGGTAAACACTGTGCTCACCTCCTCCCACAACCACATCAAAGTACATCTGAACTACAGAACAACCATCATTCAGAACCGCCTGAGATCTTGCTGAACAGAAGTTTTATAACTAAGGATATGAAGAAGAAGCCACGTTGAGACTGGTAGGAGGGGTGAAGACTAATGGGCTGGGCCCACACCCACATGTGTTTAAAAAAATCAGTAGGGATACCTCGACTGTGGAGGTCCCCTCTGAGGAGCAGGGATCTCAGCCCCCTAGCAGGCTCTCCAGCCCAGGGTTCTAGCGTTGGGAAGAGAAGTACCCATAACTGTAAAAATAGCAGGACTGTGGCTGAGTGAGATAGAAGGCTTCTGGAGTCCTAGGCATTCCTCCTAAAGGGCCTGCACCCAGACTCACTTGGACTCACTCACTCTGAGCTCTAGCACTGGGGCAGCAGCTTGGGAGGCACCAGGACATACAGGGAGGAAATGAATTGTCTGGCTTTGGGGTGAGGGCTGGAGAGGCAGCTTTCTCCCAGACGGAAGTGCTGGCTGAGGCCACTGTTCCTCTGCTGAGCCCTCCCTCTGCAAGTGCAGGCCAGATCATATCTGAGTCTCCATCAACCAAACACTGTTAGCCCTACCCTGATGACTCCCTGAGACCCCACCCAACTTGCTGTCTTACATATGCTGTCTAAAAGAGACTCACTCCAGGTCCAAGGACACATTCAGACTGAAAGTAAAAAGATGGAAAAAGATATTTCATGAAAATGGAAACAAACTAGCAAAATGCTGGGTAGCAATACTTATACCAGACAAAGGCTATAATAAACACAAAGAAGGACCCAGCAATTCCACTTCCGGGTATTTATCCAAAGAAACCCAAAATACTAAATTGAGAAGATATATGCACCCTTATGTTCATTACAGCATTATTTACAATAGCCAAGATATGGAAGCAACTTAAGTGTCCATCAATAAATGAACGAATAGCCCTGGCTGGTTTGTCTCAGCGGTTAGAGCATTGGCCTGGGGACCAGAGAGACCCGGGTTTGATTCCCGCTAAGGGCACGTACCTCGGTTGCGGTTTGTCCCCGGCCTGGTTAGGGTTGTGTAGGTGGCAGCCAGTCGATGTGAATCTCTCACATTGATGTTTCTCTCTCTCTCTTCCTCCCTCTCTCCCTCTCACTCTATCTGAAGATAAATGCAAAAAAAAAAATAAATAGATAAATGGATAAAGAAGAAGTGGTGCATATATACAATAGAATATGACTCAGCCATAAAAAAGAATGAAATCTTGCCATCTGCAACAACATGGATTGTGCTGAGTGAAATAAGTCAGACAGGGAAAGGCAAATGCCATATGATTTTACTTATATGTGGTATCTAAAAAACAAAGTAAATGAACAAACAAAATAGAAACAGACTCTTAGATACAGAGAACATTTTGACAGTTGCCAGATGGGAGAGGATTTGGGAGGATGGGTGAAAAAGGTGAAGGGATTAAGAAGTACAAATTGGTTGTTACAGAATAGTCATGGGGATGCAAAGTACAGCACAGAGAATATAGTCAGTAATATAGTAATATCTATATATCGTGTCAGATGGGTATTAGTTTTATTGAGGTAAAGACTTCCTCAGTTATATAAATGTTTAATCAGTGGGTTGTATACCTAAAACTAATATAATGTACATAAACTGTAATTGAAAAATAAATGTTAAAAAAGTATGTTCTGCAGGGTTCTCAAGTTCTCTGCCCTACACCCTCTGTTATCTCCCTGAACAAGCCCATCTGCTCTCTGGCTTCAGCATATCCATTTGCAGATAACTCTTAGATCTACACATCCAACTCCTTTGCACCCTGCAGACAAATTTCTAACTTATACAGTAAAAATAACATGGAATCAAGAGTCATGTGGACTCTAATGATTTTTCAAAAATGTTTCAGAGCTAAATTTTGTAACTGATGTTAGATCTTCAATACCATTTTCTCTTTTTGTATAATTGTACTCATCCATATTTTGAGTTCAGTCTTTCTCATTTATTTTTTATGCTGTCTTAAGTTACAAATGACTTTCTCTGGGTGTTTGTTTGGGTTAGGTGGATTCTACCTAATTATCTGGTCAATAATTTTGATAAGACAAATGGGATACTGTAAAATAAATCTTAATCACTAACATTTATTGAATAATCACTATGTGCAAAGCACCTTACTTTGCTTAAACCATCAATATGAATTTGTAATTTCTTGAGGATGAGGAAAGTGAAGCTCAGAGAAATTAAATAACTTGCTCATGGCCAGTGAGAGAGCACGGGCTCAAACTCTGCTCTCTTTGCTTTCAAAGCTTGTACTCCTACCCACTATCCTGCCCTGCCTCATAGTGTGCAGAATGAGAAGTCAGGTTGGCAGCCACACAGAGAGTATTACCTTCATAAGGCCTCTTGGCTTTCTGGGTGGGTTAAATATTGTGGCTGCTCTGGAATGCAAGTGTTGATGAACAAACAGGGTCTGCCCTTGGTGAAACAGGACATTTCTTGTTTTCGCCAGATCTTTACAAATGCCAGTGACAGCACAAATGTGAAATTCTCCGTAGTACCCAGCAGGGGGGGTCTGTCAGCATCAATGGGCTACCCCTTTTCTGCCAGCCCCTACTGGCAATTGATTAGGAATCAACTGAGTCTCAATCCTCAGGTAATTAATTGGTCATTGAACCCTTATGTAACTAGGGAAAACACCAGAATGATTCACTAGGGTGAGGACAACTCCAAAGCAGACTGAACAAATCTGTACAGATTCTCTTGTGAAAAACAAGGGACTCTAAGTTGCATAAAATAGGTGTCTTGAGCCTTTTTGTTTGCATGAATCCGGTAGCTTTAGGTTAGATGTAAGGGTGAGTTTAGTTGAATGTCCGCAAAAACTAGAATGGACTATTGTAGGAGGAAGATATAACTTTGGAGAAAAAAATAATAAAACATATGTTCTAATAGAATTGACTAACACCTAAAATAGAATTGTGGCCAAAAGTTTTACAGAGAGATTGAGAGACAGAGAGAGAGGAAAAGAGAGAGAGGAAGAGAGAGGCAGAAGACATGCCATTATGCTAATTTTTTGAAAAGTCACCAATATTTATTATAGGTCATCAAGTGTACCAAAATCAGAGTAATACAATTATAGGAAACATTAGTTTTTGTTATTGTTGCTGTGGGTGTTATTATTACCGTTATTTTAAAGAATGATTGTAGAGATAGATTAAAACACTTTGAAATGAATTAAATTACAGGTACTTCTCCAGAGAGTCAAGAATGAGCGGGGTTATTTTGGAGCTTCCTTCTAGGGCAGTACATTGGCTTGGCTCCTGTACCACAGCGGGCAGTCAGTCACGTGCAAATCTAACTCCATCCAGTACTTGTGCATACCTATAGATGGCGATGTCTTCCTATAATTTCGGTAATTTGCTTTAGAAAAGAAAAGACAAGGCTTTCTGCAGACAGATGCGGAAATATGTTGACTTCTAATTAGGTACCACAGTTGTAAAACTTTTGGAACAGGTGCCCTGCATCGATCATAGAGGATTATACATTTGAAAAATGTAGAGGACTGTACTTTGGGAATTAATTTTTTTCATTTAATCATGATTCTTAGTTATATATGGAAAATAGGTGTATGTGTCTAAGTAAGAGAGATGGAAGAAACTATGTTGCTTTAATATTTATTTTCTCTGTGGTGGTCTTGCTTTCATAATTAGAGTTCTGGACCAAACCAAAAATGTTAATAAGTTTAGCATAAATGTCATATTAATTGCTTGTCGGTGTTGGAGATTACCTTGTGAAAATAAAACTCCTAGAGTACATAATTTTGTTTCTCTAAATTTTCAGTGTTAGGGTGTGTTTTACACTAGAGTAAATCATAAACTTCTGTGAGCAGGACCTAGAGTGCCAAATGTATGGTTCTTTTCATTTATCTGCCAAGGCAGCCACTCATAATGTCATTTCTTGTTTTAATCTACTGGGCTTTAACCTAAGAAAGTGAGTGAGATATGTTTTTTCTTAAACATAAGTTCCAAACAGGATTTTTTTTTTTTTTAGATTAATACATACTGTATTGTGGAGTTAGTTAATGGGAAGTCCTTGCTCCTGTAAATGAACTTTTAACCACAAGATGGCAGTATAACTTTCCCTGTCTTTTCAAACATTGAAAAAAAATGATTATTCAATTATACAAATTATTTTTTCTCTCTTAATGAGAAATCTATACAGCTGTGACATTTAAGGAAAATTATAAAGAAAATGAATATTGAAATTACTTAATGTAAGAAATACTAAGCTGCTTTAGTGATTTTTTTTATTGAGCAATTTTAGTTACACTGAGAAAGCACTTTAAACATTTACTTTAAATTAAGTTGAAAGTGGGAATGTGATGATATCAAAATTTTAAGACATATCAGGATCTTTCTTTTGCAGAGCAATATAGTCTCATGTTTGCCTGACTGAGCATCAAGAAATAAGACTTTTTTTTTTTACGGTGTCCTTCATGTTTTCATGGAGATGTGCATTGGCCTATACCTTCTATTCTTTCGAACACACATATGCTAGAGATTAGGAGGTCAACAGAGAAGCAAAGAAGGATAATACAATAAAGAAAAGTAGAGACACTGACACCTAAGTTATTTATTTATTTATTTATTTATTTATTTTAAAAAGTAATGGTAATAATGTCTATGTGACCCTTGCTGGATTTATATATTCCATATTTTTTAAATGTGTTATCTAGCCATTCAATAGTGGGTATTAAATAGCCATTGTCCAGTATTGTATGTATTAAAAATTCTTTCATTGATATGCTTACATACTATGTAATATTATGTTTCATTCTACATGGATGCTTTTCATAATTACTTTAGTATTTTGTGATTAATTTAAAAGATTATACTGGATCTATTTCTTGTTTTTTTAAATCTTGCAGAGTGAGCCCCTTTTGAGTAAAGACCAAGTCTTATTTATTTTTTATCTCTAGGCCTAGCACAGTGTTTAGACTATATACTAGCCACTCAATAAATCTGTTTTTATTTAAATTACATTTACTATAAAGCAATACAATTCTATTGAGACCTATTTTGCTTATGTGCCATAAAAAAAAAATACCTTCTAGTTTAGAAACCAAGTACTTTGAACTCTTTCATAACATCTTATTTTGCTGATTGTGGAGGTAATATTCTTTGTAGGAGTGATAGTTTCACAGAGCAACATTAAAAATAAATAAAACTTTTCTTTTTTGACCTAAGGTATATCTCAATGCAAATGCCCTATGCTAAACAGTATGATTTGCTTTCTAGAATGGAAAGGACATATAATCATATAAGATGCACAGTTGCTGCTTGTGTACAACTATATACAGAAATAGTTTATATTGTAAACTCAAAAAGGAAGTCTTACTTTCCATGATTTACGTAAGTTAGAAGTGGATGGCAGGTTTTTTTCTGGGCAAGCTAAAATGTTTTTAAAAGACTCACAGTTATCATGTATAGGAAAAACATAAGACAAATATATAAGAAAAAAGTAAGAAATACAGTTACCATGGGTGAGAAAAAATATAGTTTCATGTAATGCCATAAATGTGTAGGTCATGTTCCAGAAATCTGTAGTTTTAGGTTAGTTATTTGCAATCAGGGTGCATTCTCCCCTAGAACGATGTTATGTAACTTGTGGGCAAGGCACAAAAAACTTATTTTTTAAAACTTGTACTAAGTGTGAAATACCACTAATAGGAGCCCTGAAACCCAGGGCATTTAGGACCCTTAAGCCTAACTCCAGAGTGCTGTGCCCTTCTGAGGTTTACTTCCCTTGAGATTTCCAGGGATGTAAGCAGTAGGGAATGAGATTGAACTGTTTATATGTGCAGATAGCCTGGTGTCTTTTTCTTTGGCAATGAGATAGGAATGTGCCAGAAGCCAAGAGGAAAAGGGTGCGAGCAGGACCAGGAGGGCCAATTGAATGGGGCCTCACATTCACAGAGGACCTCATAAATTTAAACTTTTGACATTTCTTTCAAATAAAGCTAGACATAAAGTCATTGCCTTTGTCATTGCAATTGTGTGTGTTAAAAGCATTAATATGTAAAATGTAGGTATCTAATATAAACAACATTTTAATAAGCCTGTTAAGTTGGCATTTCTTTACTTTTTTGCATTATTGAGAGTCTTAGGTCTCTTTCAGCCTCAGAGAGACTCTGGTCCTAAGGGACAGAGGTAACTGGATTCCAGAGGTTCCCACTCCAGTTGTTCCTGGCACATATTTGTGCCTTGAATAAATGCCGGCATGGATGAGTGGATGGATGTATATTGAATAGTCAGACAGCAGAGGAGGACCAAAGGGAAGTGCAAACCAAAGAACTGTGTAATAAAGGCTTCAAGGTTGGAGGAAATGGGGGTCGCAGTGGTCATTAGTATGTATGGGTTGTTAGCAAATTAACTATTTCTGCACTAGAAAATGTCTGCTTTTTGGTTATGATTTGTGCAGTTTATATGAATTTATATATTATTACATTTGAATAAGGATGAAGGAAGTCACACTTTTAATACATGTATTTTATTAACATTGTATAGCTAAGAAAAGAGCCATATATTTAATTTTTAAAAAATTCATTTTTATATTGTATTGAGCTGTAACACTGACTGACATGTTTCCTTAAATGTAAAAATGCATAATATTCATGATTAAATAAACTTGATGTAGAACAAAGACAGATATTAGAACATGCTCTTCTTATTTCTATCAGTAAACAGTAAGCTCCCTGAGGATAAGAATCATGGCATGTTTGGTACCCTGCTAGATCCTCAGTGCCTACAGCAGAACCTGGCACAGGCTAGGTACTCCATAAGTATTTGTTGAATGAATAGATAGGTGACTAACTGAATGACAATTTATTTTGGTTCTCAATTTTGAATGTTAATTTTTAAAACTTTAAACCTTTCATCAAGACACTAGAGCATTTATTGCTCCTTGAGTGATCTGAAGGAGCTGGTGCAGTTCCCTCCATGCTTAATGCATGTCACTGGTGGTGAGGGGAATCATTGCTGCTCAGATTCAGACATTACCCCAGAAACCACACACTGCCTAATAGCTGCAAAGGGAGAAAGTGGAAATCCAAAGGGTCTTAGTTTTCTTGCTCTGATAGGAGTCAATCTTAAAGGGACTTGAATCCTCGGTACTTACATTCTCATTGTTTCTGCAAGCCTGAATACAGTCTTCCTGGATCTTGACTGTGCATGGATGTAGACCTGTTTCTTCCCAATACCCATTTTCCTAGGAATGATAATAAAGAATGTAGACTACCTGATTGTTATGTTGCTTACTCTTTGAAGGTAGGTTTATTTTTTCAAGTTCAAAGGCCACTGTGTTAGTTGTATTTTTTTTAAGTCAATCTCTCTTCTTGCCCCACACTCCCTCAGGAAGAGCTGAGTCACTTCCACGTGTGTTGCAGACACACAGATAAACATGTAGTCACATGACAAGGTACTTCTTTAGTGGGGTCATAGCAACCTAATCTTAATTTTCTCTTCTGGTCTATTAAGTTCCTACTCTGGTGTCCCAAGGAGTTGGTTAACTCGTGTGTGTGTGTGTGTGTGTAGAAAATATGTGTGTGTGTATATATATATATGAAAACATTGATCTACCTCATTTCTATTTTTAGATCTTTGTTTTGGAAACTCCATAGCTTTCCAAAAATGGTTACAGAGATGGCAAACTTTTTTAAAAATATGTTTTTATTGATTTTAGAGAGAGAGGAAGGGGAGGGGGAGACAGAGAGAGAGAGAGAGAGAGAGAGAGAGAAAGAGAGAGAGAGAGAGATATCAATGTGAGAGAAAACATCAATCGGCTGCCTCCTGCATGCCACCTACTGGGGACTGAACCTGAAACCTCGCCATGTGCCCTGACTGTGACATTGAACTGGTGACCTTTCGGTGCATGGGACGACGCTTGACCAACTGAGCCACTCTGGCCAGGGCTAGATGGCAAACTTTTGAGTACACTTATGGGAACTAAGCAATGAAATAGGTAAAAATGAGATCAATCAACAATGAAGAAAATATTGCACCCTATCAAGAAACATCGATGTTTAATAGTGAACTTTACCTTACAAAGAAAGTAAAGATAATACAAAGATGTGGTGGTGTCCTGAGGAGATTTGGATGCTTTACCTACACTCACTAGATGTGTTACCCTTGGGCAGGCGGTTTGATATTTCTATGTTTCACCCATAAAATAGAGATACATTGCGATCTATTTCATAAGGTTGTTGGAAGGATCAGTTGGGTTGATACATGTAAAATGCTTATAACTGTGCCCAGCACTCAGTAAGTATTAGTTATTATTAACAGAGAGGGAAAAATATAGAAGTATTTAGGCATATTCCAAACATTTAAAAATATCTTCATAGATGAGTGACACACTATATGAACATATGCTAACTATAATTCTGTTCTACAATTTGTAATGTAAACTGTATTTTTTGCTTGTTTGTTTACCTTCTAGAAACCTAATCTTATTTTTGCTTAATTCTAATTTAGGGTGGTAGAGTTTTGTTTTGTTCTCAAACCTGGATATCATTAATATAATCTTAGTTTTCACCAGATGTAGTGGTCTTTCTATTCCCAAAATAGAGTCATTAGGTTGCTTCTGGAAATTTCCTTTTCAATATACTGTAGAAGGTCTATAGGAGTGATTCTCAATTCACATCCCATAGGTCACCCTATCAAATAACTTGGGTC
Source organism: Tadarida brasiliensis (assembly GCA_030848825.1). Taxonomy (NCBI): domain Eukaryota; kingdom Metazoa; phylum Chordata; class Mammalia; order Chiroptera; family Molossidae; genus Tadarida; species Tadarida brasiliensis. Next base: position 165,688,747 of record CM061257.1, read on the forward strand.
ACTCCCTTCCCCCAAGACCTACCTTCTTTATGAGAGAAAGGCATTTATATTTTTGTAGGTATTTGATTATATTTGTCATTCATAGTATCTTTTGGGATCTTAAAATTGCGGTGTATTATTTGGAGCAAATTTCATCAAGCATTATTAATCAAGACAAGTAATAAAGACCTTCTCCTTAATTTAGTTATTTCAGTATCCCACCCCAGCGATAAAGAGACCACCTGATTGACAACTGCTCATTTATAGATTAACTAGGGTCTATCAGCCCTTTTCCCCAGATTTGAAGGCAAAATTATTACCCAAGTCTATAATTAACTGTCTCTCCTTTTCTCATTGGTTTCTGTATTTTTTTCTAATCCCTCAGCCCCAAGGTTCAGTGTTCTTCCTCAGGGACTGTCCAGGGCCATCCACCATGGCACTCCATGCTCTTCTGACTTTTGTCAGTAGCCATCTAATCTGATTTTTAAAAACCCTGATTTTATTCTAGGAAAATTTTATTGTAGTAGCTAAATAGATAAATTTAATGAATTGTACTTTATTCCATGGGATAGGCTCCAAACAATGCCTTTCCCTGCACAAAGTTTAAGTTATGATAGGTCAATCAGGACAAGGGTTTTGAGCCACCAGCAAAATAAACTGGTCCTGTCTGCTTCATTGCCCCAGATGTTGGAGAAAGCACAACAGGTATCTTTCGTTAAACCTCAAGAATCTGATCCTTGCTGCTAATGGTTACAGAATTATCAGTCAAATGCCATCTCGTCTTTTCATCCTGGCTTCTTCCAAGCAAACAACACACACACACACACACACACAGACACATTATGAGCAAATAAACCTACACATCAAAATACTTTCTAGCTGGGCTTTAAGCTGCTGACATATTATTTACATGTTGACATTATGATGTTACTGTGTACACCATTTGATTTTCAGAAATGTTTTTTGAATTAGTTCTCCCCAATGTCAATGAACTCATTCAGAAAACATTTCTTAAGTGCCTTGTGTGTACCAGGCTCTGTGATAACAGGTACATGTGGCTAATCTGATCTTAACCATGAGAAATGTGTAGCATAGAAAGGGTGGTAACAGGAACTGAGTCTGCTTGCCAGAAGGCTGGTGCTTACTTAGTTCACCAAGCTTCTCTAAAATGTGATATTTTGCTTTCACAAGCTGCTTAGACACATTGCATTAACATACTGCCAAATTTTGTCCCTTTTTGTCCAAAGATTTTTAACTTGAAAAAGGAATGTCAGTGTGTAAAACTTTCCATTAGAAGGCCACCTGTAAACTTAAAACAGTCAAACTGTTTTTTCAGCTGCCTGCATCTCTGTTTCTCAACTGACTAATATTGACAGATAAAGATGGCTTTCCCCTGAGAAGGGTTGTGTTGTTTGTGGTTATTCTGTCACTACCAGGAGGGACAGCTCCCCTGATCTGAAGGGAATGCAGAGATGCAGTTTGCAGACAGACTCCTATGCTGACTAGCAACTAAAAAATAATAGTCAAATAATGATTTCATTGTTCCTTCCCATGTCCATGACAACGGAGAGGTATGCAGCTAGACCAGAACGCTGCCTGGGAGTGTTCTTTGCCTCAAACACTGCTATTTTGAGAAAGTTTGAAATTTATTCTGACAATCAGGCTAAGGAGAAAAATGGGCATTTCTAATGTCTTGCTAATTTTAGTGTTTTTATATCCCTGAAGGTAATTCTTGCATCACTTCGGTTCACTAGCACTCTGACTTGCCCTTAAAAAAGAATCTAGTTCATGGCATAGCTCCTACCATTGTGGTAGTCAGTGATAAAGAGTTCCCACTGTCCTGGAGTTCTCTCTCAGCCCAGGAAAAGCAGTAGGACCTTGGGAGAGTTTCTTAATCTTTCTAATCGTCTGTCCTTATTCATAAAGTAGGAATTAGTAACAATCTTTTCCTATAAAGTTGTTGTGAGCTAAATGAGATACTGCACATAAAGTGCTTAGCCAGCTGCTTGGCACAAGTATGTACCTTTAAATGGGTAGTTTGTTACTGTTATTAAGAATCTTCCCTCCAAGACTGTAAAGTTCCAAAGCGGTGGTTCTCAGCCTTGATGGTACCTTAAAATCACCTCGGTAACTTTAAAAGTTCCTGATGCCAGGGCCACACCCCAGATAAACTAAATCAACATCTTTAGGGGTGGGGGTGGGGTTGGCCCAGGATTTACCATTTTAAAAATTGCTCCAGCTGACTCCAAAGTGCAGTCCATTGGAATCAGGTTGAGAAATGCTGTCCCTGAAGATAGGGTCTGTGTCATATCTTTAAAGCACTCAGATGAAAATGTGTGAAAAACTTGCTAATATGGATACTTTGAAAAATAAAAGTCAGTATGATCTAGAAAAAAAAAAAGTGACACATAGTACCTTGCATATCTTGTTACAGGTATTTTGAGTAACAGAATAGGGGAAAGCTAAATTAGGTGATTTTTCAAGGGGCCACTTACTATCAACATCATGTAGAACAAACCTACTGAGAAAGAAGTGAAAGATTATAAAATATGTGGGAACCCAAACTTTGAACGTGAGAAAGTTATGCAAATGGAAACTATACTAAAGCCAAATTATTTTTATGTTTTAGTGGTTTAAAATAATTTTTTTTAGTTAATTGACAGAAATAATAATAAAGATAAATCTGTGCTATTTCAACGCAAAGATCAATATAACTTCACCCACTTCCCACCCAGATCATATATGTGCTTGTTTAAATTTGGGGGAAAACCACTGGCAACACAGAATACATGCTTTTTATGTTGCTTATGGTGAATAGGCATCTCCAGTCATCTGGTATAGTTAAACCTTGAATTTTGGAATGGGAATTTTGGAATGAATTTCTTCCTGGTAATCCAAAAAAAAAAAACCAAAAACAGTTATTATGTGTTCAAGATCTTATAAAGTTTAAAACAATGATATCACAAGAATTGACATTTCCAAAGTGATTTCTTAGCCCCCAGTTCTTTATTTCCAAAATGAGTTTCTCTCTATTTCAACATATCACATTATTTTGGTGAGCAAGTAAATTCAATTTTAACCTTATTCAAAAAAATATTTTAAATAAATACTCTATCTTACATTCAGTATTGTCTTCTCTGCGGATATTATTTTAACCTACATATACAGGTGGGGCAAAGTTAGGTTTGCAGTTGGAAAATAATACAATAATTAATAAGTAATAACACAAGAATAAACTCTATTTTGCGTACTCACAACTGTCACCCTACTTTTGCCCCTCCCTGTCTCGCTGCTAATCATCGTGATAATTACACTTGTTTACTACTGGGAGTTTTCCAGATGCTTTTGTACATATATTTTTATTCATTTCTCACAAAAAACTCAGTGAGGATGGAGGTCAAAAATTAGCCTCACTTTATAGGTGGGAAAACGAAGGCAGTTTATTAGTAGACAGTTTCAACTGAACCAGGGCAAACATTCTTAGTTTTTAGTCAGATGTTCCTTTCATTAGCTCATTTATGCATTGACCAAGGATCACCAAGCTGCAGGTATGTGTCAGCTGCAGTTCTAGGCAACAAGCGTCCAAGAGGTGACAGACACACTTCTCGCCTGTAAGTAGTTCCATACACAGTGCCGGAAAGTCCTTGGCCAGAATCTCTCACCAAGGCAGATACATGACCTGAAATCACCATGGTCCATGCTATCAACTGCTCCAAAACGTAGACAGGAAGAAGAAAAGAACTGAGGTTGTTCAGAAACCCACAACTATCACCTTCAATTATATTTTTGTGAGAAGATTACATTATATTTTGGTGCAAGATCAGCCTGAACACTAATATCCTTTTCAGCTGGATTTCTGGTGATCTCTATCACATTAGAGAAAGCTATGGTGTGTGTTTTAGAACGTGGCATTATTCAGTGATGTTTTAATTTGTTTTTCTCCAGCTTTTCAGCTGCTAATGTGTGTTTACTTTTGGAAACTGTTTTGAAGATTAAGCATTTTGGTTTATTTTTAATGCTAATTCATCTCACATATTATCTGGTTTTTGAAGTAATCCTGTTGCTGAATTAAAATGCTCTCACTTACTAGACACAAATGAAATTCTACAGTAAGGTGTAGAGTTTAAGTTTAATTACATTCTCTTTAAAATGCATTAATTTTTTGCTGATTGTAAAGTCTTGGAGTGAAGTTATTGCCTTAACTGTCTTTTGAAATTAGCCATATTTATTTCATTTTAAAGCATAAAGTAGGATTCAATTAAATATATAGAACTATTTTAGTTCTTGTTGAGGGTTCATATTTGCCGTAAAGTAAAGAAAGTTCAGAAAGAATATTACTAGTTTTTCAGTTACTGAATGGCAACATTTTATGTCTTGAAAAAATTTTCCTTAAATATTTTGCAATTAAAAATATATAAAGAAATAAAGGAATAGGGTATAATGTTGAAAAATTAAAATATAAGTATTGTTAAGCAGCAAATAAATGAAATATTCTTGTATGAAACTATTTTAACTTAATGTCAATAAAGTTTAAATTAGTTCAGACTTTTCTTATTAGAATAAATGTTTCCTTTTAAAATGCATGATAATCATAATCAAGACAAAATTTGTCCTGTTATTTATTTTCAAAATGATTGTACATGTTTAGCAGACTTTTGATTTAAATCCCCAGTGATATATTGGAGACAGATGTTTAGATGACCTCATGTTTAAAGTAATGTTATATTTGGACACAAGATTAAATTTTCCTTAAAATCTTTCCTTATAAGTTAAACTGTGTGGTAGTATACAAAAACTAATCAATGATTTGCAGTGGATTAATGCAATTCCTGTATTTTAAATAAAATTTTTTATCTTTTATGGAATTCCACATAGTACAAAAGAGCTGATTATGAAACAGCTGTTTACAAATGAAAATATTGTTTTTGGCTGGCCAGCTAAATGGGAAACAGATTTGAAAAGTTCCATGAATTTGAATGCAAATGTACCATATCATTTATACCGAACCAAAGAACATTGGTAAAAGACTGCAACATGGTTTACCAAAAAAATTCTGTTCAAGACTGTTTCATAGGATATAGTATAAGCATTTAAAATAGTTTTTCCTTTTTCAAAAACTAATTTTTTTCTTATGAAAGTCAATATAACTATATTATGTAGTTAGTATATTGGAGAGGTTTTTAAGGAGCTCATAAACAATATTTAACATTTCAATGAAGAGAAATTAGCAGATGGAGCTATTAGACATGTATAGGCAATTGAGTAGAGTGAAATAAATAAAAGATAAGAGATATTGTTTAAAGACAATATATATATGTGACAAATGTGTGTAAGGCAGAGTTATATAAGTATTAACACATTGTCATTTTCAGTAGCAGCTAGAATGTTATACTAGAAATCACATTACTGTGGAAATTATAATTTAAAAAAAACTGGTGCAATGAAACCTTAAATTTTTCTCTGAAATTTTAAAGTTATTAGGAATTATTTATTTTGAAAATTAGTCTACATAAAAATAAATAAGACTAAAAAGCCTTATGAATTTTGAATATGACTCTATTGAATACCAAAGAACATAATCTACTTGAAGTAGCTCATGACTTAAAACCTCTAGGAGGCGCCCTGGCCAGTTTGGCTCAGCGGTTAGAGCGTCGGCCTGCGGTCCAGAGAGACCCGGCTTCGGTTCCCGCTAAGGGCACATGCCTGGGTTGCGGTTTGTCCCTGGCCCTGGTTGGGTCGTGTGGGAGGCAGCCACTCGATGTGTCCTTTCACATCGATGTTTCTCTCTCTCTTTCCCTCTTTCTTCCTCTCTCTCCCGCCCACTCTATCTGAACAACAACAACAACAAAAACTTCTAGGAGGCTCTGGCCAGGTGGCTCAGTTGGATGGAGCATCATCCTGTACACCAAAAGGTTTCAGGTTCATTCCCGGTCAGGACACATACCTAGTTTGCAGGTTTGATCCCCAATTTTGGTACGTACAGGAGGCAACCAATAGATGTTGCTCTCTCTCTCTCTCTCTGGAATCAATATTTTAAAAAAACACAAAAGCATATCCTCTGGTGAGGATTAAAAAATAAAAAACTTCTAGGAGAACTATTGTTTTTTTTCTTTTATTTTTCTTTATCTCTTCTACTGTCTTTCTCCTGTCTGAGTTTTCTAAAAGTGTGATCATGTTTCTGTAGTAGCTTTTAAGAAATCACCAAGGGAATAAATGCCTTTTGGGGGGGTGGGATATTAATTTGGTTCTGTTGTCACTATAACAAGTGACAGTTAACTCCCTAAGTGGTTGACAATCACTTAAGAGAGAGGTGGAATACATGGAAATATTTTTTAAGAATTACATTTTGGGGCAAAATGAAGACCAGAGGAATCTAGGAATGCAAGCAACATAAATAAAAGGACATTAAATTGGAATACTATTGTATTGATATTGATGAATGTGCCCCTAATGGATGATCCACCTTTAGCATACTTGAATTGCTTTTTACATAGTCTATTGTCGTAGTTAATGAACACTCGTAAAATTAATTCACTGACATACAGACATGCTAAATGGTAGTGGACTATAAATTTTAAAGAAAGGTTGATGCCTTATGGCTTCTTTAATGATATATCCTTTACTTTTGAGAATAGCAGAGATAATTGTGACTTCCTTGATAAGACGGAATACACAAGCACAGTGGCTTATATCACATCATCCCATTCTTTCGGCTTCACTCATGAGTCTATAATGTAGCAATGTATACAAATCAAGCAGCTGGCACAAATGAGAATGCATTTAAGAGCCACTAAAGGAGGTTTTCTTATTTACTTGTATTTCAGCCTATATATTCACATACTTGACATAAACAATAAGAAAGTTTAAGGAATTCAATCCCAGATAGTCTGGCTGTAGAATCCTCCCTCAAAATCACAAAACTTTACAATTTTGCCAATTAAATTACTAAATTATGTGCAGGAAGAATTAAGTGAACTGTTTGGATCAACGAGGAGAGTGCCACAGGATTCAAACTTAGAGACTTACAAGGGGGATGGAGGAGATCCAATAAAAATGATGTTGAGTGAATTTGCTAAGGGACAAAAGGGGATGAATTATAGAAGAGACATAGAATATAAAACTTGATTCACGTAAATTGTATTATTTTATACTTGCTGATATGTTGCGTATGGAAAAAAGACATAAATCATTTTTATTTCATTGGGGGCAGGATAGTTCTCTCGCCCCACTGGCCAGTGCAGACAATGCTACGCACCTACGAGGTCCTCTACATATGTCTGCTGACTGACAACTGCATTGGTTAGTACCAAACAGTCCAACACAAAACATCTTGTTTAGTATGCAGCAATGAGCTTGGACTAACAGCACCAGCATGTTCACAAAGGGACCTCATAAGATGAAATGTCACCATAACATGTTTCTGTTTCAGTGGCATGGCCTGGTGTTACACTAAACAAATTCCTTTTTGTTGCTTCTTTCATAGAAACCCACGGAAATTCTGAGGTTAGTCTGTATGACTCTCTGTTGAGGACATGGGTGTTTAACTTCTTTTTTTTTTTTAAATGTGTTTATTTATTTTTTTTTAGGGAGAGAGAAAGGGAGAGGGAGGGAGAGAGAGAAACATCGATAGGAGAGAAACATCAATTGGCTGCCTCCTGCATGCCCTCTACTGGGGATTGAGCTTGAAACCTGGGCATGTGCACTGACCTGGAATCAAACCAATGACCTCTTGGTGCATGGGGACAGTGCCCAACCACCTGAGCCACACTGGCCAGGCTAACTTCTTTACATATTTAAAAAAATTAGGTGTGACATATACACATAAAAATTCACCAATTTTAAATATAGAGCTTGATGCCCTGGCCAGTTTGACTCAGTGGTTTGAGTGTCAGTCCACACAGACTGAAGGTCTTGGGTTTGATTTCCAGTCAAGGGCACGTGTCTGGGATGCCGGTTCAATCCCCAGTCCTGGTTGGGGTGGTGCGGGAGGTAACCAATCAATGTGTCTCTCTCACATTGATATTTCTGTCTCTCTCTCCCGCTTCCTCCCTCCCTCCCTTCCACTCTACCTAAAAATCAATGGAAAAATATCCTTGAGTGAGGATTAACAACAGCAATATCTGTGTGTGTGTGTGTGTGTGTGTGTGTGTGTGTGTATGGCTTGACAAATCATTCCAAGTTTACAAATTTGTGTAGCCATTACCCCAGTCAAGAAACAGAATATGCCCCACCAGTGTGGCTCAGTGGTTGAGCATCGACCCATGCACCAAGAAGTTGCCGGTTCGATTCCCGGTCAGGGCACATGCCCAGGTTGTGGGCCTGATCCCCAGTGGGGGTCATGCAGGAGGCGGCCAATCGATGTTCTCTCTCATTGATGTTTCTCTCTCTCTCTCTCTCTCTCTCTCTCTCTCTCTCTCTCTCTCCCTTCCTTTCTCTCTCTCTCTAATATCAATAAAGAAAAACATTTTTAAAAAAGAAAATATGATCAGCAACCCAGAAGCCCTACCATATACCTCCCCGTATCATTACCTTCTTTCTGTCCTGCATCTGTAGGGCATTTAACTTTGGCTCTTTCTTTTTAGTGGCCAGATCTCCTCAAACTTCTCTTTCAACGAGGGGTATTTTGCTTGCCCATTCGGAGAACCCTTTTACCACCTGGCCAGAGCCAGCAGCTTCTTTCCTATGGTTATTTCCCCCATCTGTTTAGAATTCACATCCACATTGTATTGTTGCCTCATCTAATCAAGCACGGGGATGTCTCAAGAGTATGTGCTCCGTAAACGACTTAATTTTCTGAAACAGTCACTGCCAGGGGCTTAGTGAGAAACCACCAAATCTTCTTTGGCTATAATCTCTCGGGGCCTGTGTTTCTCAAAAGAGCCATGCTGTACGCATACACTTCTGTGAATTTTAAGAAATAATTTCCTTTAATTTTTGCTTAGGTCAGAGTTCCTATCATATCCGTAGTTGTAGTCACACACTTTATTATTTTTCTTTAGATTTATGCTTTAAGCATCATGACATGTTGCATAAGCTTGTTATAAGTAGAAAAGTTAGAGATTATCAAAGGGTAGATCCAGGTCTCATGTTAATGAAGAGCAAACATGTTTTGCTGTGTTCTCAAGGGTCAGTGTCTTGACATCTCTGGTCTCACACAGGCCATTGCTTTCCTTGAGTGGGGATGATCTGTTACAGAATAGATCTAAGCTGCCCAAATAGCAGGACTCAGCTTTATTTTTATTCTTTGTCATTCTTATAGGATACTATGGATATTGAGCCCTTGTTTAGAAAAAAAAAAGTCTTTTAAAAGTTTTTGATAAATGCCAAAAACATTGGTCTTGAGAAAAATTATTTAAATAATTTTGAAATGTATTTGGAGACTTTATTTCAGACAAGAAATAAATATATATTCCTTAATCATATTTATGAGAACTTTGAAACCTGATAATATAATTAGAAAAGACTCTAAACCTATTTTGAGAGCTATAGGTACACTCTGGAATATTGATTGTCTGACTTCTGGGTAGACTGTTTAGTGCACTTATTTAACATGCATTTAATACAACCCTGGCCAGTTTGGCTGAGCGGTTAGAACGTCAGCCTGTGGACCAAAGGTTACGGGTTCGATTCTGGTCAAGGGCATGTAGTACCTGGGTTGCAAGTTTGATCCCTGGCTCTGATCAGTGTCATGTGGGAGGCAACCAATCAATGTGTCTCTCTCCCATTGATGTTTCTCTCTCTCTCTCCCTCCCTCACTTCCACTCTATCTAAAAAATCAATGGAAAATTATCCTCAGGCGAGGATTAACAAAAAAATAAAATGTATTTAATACAGTGTTTCTATCTCAATGACAGACTATGGGAATTGGGGAAATGCATAGCTTTCCTCTATTCAGGACCAATCCTTTTATTATCTTGAGGGCTTATTATAGTTTTTGAAAAGTTCAGGGTTGTTGCTGGTGTAAAAATTGCCTCTTAGTCACTTAGGAATAATCTCGAACGGAACACTGGGTAAGTCTGGGTCATGGCTGAAGGGGGAACATCATGTTTTCCATTTTCTCACCCCAACTGTGTTCCAATCCAGACAAATGGAGCTGCACTAGCTACCTCTTGCCAACAGAGAGGTCAGGACAATAGCATCTCCAAACTAGATGCTGACCTGACACTATGCATAATAAAGCGCCAGTTATTAGGTTTCCCTAGGTTGTCAATCCAAGAAAGTGATATTTATGGGACTGTGGAGTATAGCTGTCATTATATGAGTGTGATGAGGTCAGTGTTGGAGGAGAAGCCGGGAATTTCTTTAAATAGAAGCCGTGGTTGTAACAGTGGTTCTGTATTCTCTGTCTCATCCTTCTTATACCAGCACTTTCCAGTAGATCTTTCTGCAGGGATGGAAATGCCCTATGTCTGTGCTGTCCATCATTGTAGCTACTAGCCACATGGGGCTACTGGATATTTAAAATGTGGCCAGTGAGATTGAGGAAATTGAGTCTTCATTTTATTTAATTACAATTAATTTAAATAGCCACATGTGGCTAGTAGCTACTGTATTGGACAGCACCATTTAAATTATGTATTTGTGAAAACCAAGAAATCCTGTTTAAAACGTAGAAAAATGAACCCCATTGACTTGTAGATGTACTTTGGACTGGGGGGATTCCTTTGCATTAACACATCAATATAATATAATTCGATCTAACTCATGCTTCACTTTAAGAAATAAAATTCTTGCTAAACAACATAATTTGGGGGGACTTAAAACAACACAGATATTTATTGTCTCAGCTCTGGAGGCTAGAAGTCTAAAATCAACGTGTTGACAGGGCTGGTTCTTTCTGGAGGCGCTGAGGGAGAATCTGTACTGTGCCTCCCCTGGCTTCTGGTGGTTGCTGGTAATGCTAGAAATTTTTTGGCTTAAACAACATAATATTTTAAAACCATTGTAGTGTGGGTATTTCTTAAAGAGGAATGCCTATTGACCTGAAAGTAAGGAGATACAGAATGGGTATTTCTGTTTTTATGGGAATGGTTGTATTTAGCACACACCAGACAAGAAAATCATCTTCCAGTGATTAAATATAGATTGTAAGGTAACTTTTCTCATGGTAAGTTTGCTTGTCGAAGCCTTAGGTCTCTTGTCTTAGAATTGCATTCTCATTGGTTTTTGGCTGAGAGAAAAATATTTGGTTTCTCCTAGTCCTTAAAAAATTGAATAACCTCTTCTTATGACAACTTGATATGGCCCTTACTGAGTGTCAGTCTACCCATCTTTACCAAAATAATTCCACAACTATTCAAAATTGGAATAAGAAATTATGTTGGTTTTAGTCTACTTCTGGCTTCCTGACCAGATTTTAGTTTTGAGTTTTCCATGTGCCAGTGTGTATTACTTGAGACAAGACAATGAACGTAGCAATCAGCTAGAGAACTGGTCTTTGTACTCTTGAAACTTTATTTTTCATTTGATCAGTGAAAATATTGGGACCCACTCTGACTCTGTGCCAATTGTTAGTAATTGCCTCACACTCTTTCCAGCTTTTGCCTTTGAGGGAACAAAGGCAAAAATCAATCAATCAATCAATCAATCAATCAATCACTAGAAGTCAAAGACAAGGATTCAGTTACAGAGGAGGTAAAAACTGAGAGGGTGCTGGAAATGCATTATGCTGCATTAAATTAAAGTTCAAGTCAAAGAAATTTGTTTTGGCTAAATGGTAGGTATCCACGTAGGTGTCCACAGAGGTATCTCTCTAGAGAGGCACTGATGAGCAGAAACTCCTGGTGTTTGGAGCGAGACATTCCTGCATTAGAGTCCTGGTTCTCCCACTCATAGCTGTGTGTCCTCAGGCAAATTTCCTAAGCCCTTTGAAACTCAGTTTCTTCATTTGTAAAATGAGGGTAAAAATGCTCACTTTTGCTCTGGCTGGTGTGGGTCAGTTGGTTGGGCATCGCCCAATGCACCAAAGGTTGCTGGTTCGATTCTGGTCAGGGCACATGCCCGGGTTTTGGGCTAGATCCTCAGTAGAGGGCATGCAGGAGGCGCTGATTGAGTCTCTCTCTCTCTTTTTTTCCCTTTCCCATTCCCTTCTTCACTCTCTAAAAAAATCAATAAAAAATATATTTTTAAATGCCCACTTTTTCATGATGAATGGGATAATGTTTTTAATGTGCTTTGGAGTTCATTTATATTTTTTTAAAAGGGTAGTTATTGTTAGTGCTGCCTAACCTAGGGCTGTATTATTAACAAGTGCTACCTCTATCACTTTCTTGCTTTTCTGTTTTGATTTACTTTAGTGGAACCCAGTGTTCTCAGAACCAGGCTGAGCAAGCAATGTCCCTTTAATATTAGTGTTGTAGAAACATGTGTTTCAGTAGTTTCCCGTGGACCCTGGCTATTTTCTTTCAAATCAGATCCAGTTCCATGGTCTTCTTCCCAAACACAGGCCTGTAGCAAAAATATAATTTATCAACTTTCAGCAGAACCTCTTTCTGGGAACTCCATTAAAGAAAAAATGAAAGGACCATTGATTTTTTAGGATGTTTTAAATAAGAGAGACTAAATGTCCTTGTAAGCTCCTTGAGGGTGGGGAGGTGATGAACACATGCTGAATGTCACTCTGTGCCCTATATCTAGCAGCCACCTTGTAAATGCTTGTTAAATTGCGTCAGACTGACATGTTCATGTAAGCTTTTTGCTGTAATTGAACTGTACACGGAAAATCAATGTGGTGACAAATAGTCTCTTATTTTTATGTTGCATTGCATATATTGTATAAAATACACATGTACATTCTTCCTTGCTACAGATTCTTTTCAGTGTCTCTGTAGCTTGTAATGTGAAATGTACAGTTACAATGGTAATGAGGCATCACAAACAGAGAGTGAAGGGTAAATACTGGATATATAATTAAATTCCACAAATGAGTTTCCTCCCTTAATTTAGGTATATAATAAGGGCATTCGTATTGGTCAAATTCCACTTCGGTGGCTCCAGTAAAGCACCAGCCCTCTCAAGCCTTGATTGATGGTTTTGTAATGATGTCCTGTTGATCCAATGTTAGCGAACTGCCACTTCTGTGACAGTCAGTACAACGAATGCTCATTCCAGCCCTTATTAATGACAGTGCTATTGAATTCCTAATTGTAGTACATACATAGCAGGGAGGAAAGCCATCAGCCAGGCCACAATGGAGCAATGCCCTGACGTATGATTAAAATGAAAATGTAGATAGTATTTTTGACCTAAGTTGTGTGTAGGATTAAAAAAAAGATGTTATGAAAGACCTTGGGACCACTTCTTTATATATTACCCATATTTTTAAAATCTTTTTAAAAAATCCTCAAATGAGGATACGTTTACTGGTTGCAGAGAGAGAGAGAGAGAGAGAGAGAGAGAGAGAGAGAGAGAGAGAGAAACATTGATGTGAAAGAAACATGGATTGGTTTCCTCTCGTACTAGCCCTGACTGGGGAACCCACAACCTGATCAGGAATCGAACCTGCAACCTTTTGGTGTACTGGACAATGCTTCATCCAACTGAGCCACCTGGCCAGGGCTTACCCATATTTTTGAAAATTATGTTATCATCTGTGAGACTATAGGTCAAAAAACATAATTGCTCCTAATATATATGAGCAAAGAATATATTTTAAAAAATTGTTAGATTCCTTGAGTTCCTTTTGATACTTACTTAATACAGTGAAATTTTGCCACTGATTTGGACAGCATTCAAAGTAACTGAAATACTGTGTATCCCAGTAGACTCCTTCTCACTGAGCTAGACCATAAAAACATAATGATGTTTAATGGGTCCATAGACTTGGAGCCTTTTGAAACACCAAAGGAAAGGGATTTCTAAACACCAGAATTCTCCACTGAAGACTGTCAACTCCTAATCATCCTCATTCAAATAGAACAGCAATAATCATAACTCATAAAGTAAATATTTATTAAGTGTTTGCTAGTTGCCAAAAAGTGCTAGATGGGTACATCTTCTGGAGCTAATTATTATATACAAAGTAATAGTTAGCATTTGGATAAATGATTTTCTGCCTCTTAACCAAATTATAATTGTTCTGTTTTTGTTTTGTTTTTTAAATAATTGCTATCCTACCATCAACTGGAATGCAGGAGTTACCCTCATTTATCCCTCCACCAAATGACACAATTAGAGAAAACCTAACCCAGTGTAAAAACAAGGAAGTCAGAGAATTTCATGTTTATTTTAATTCTTTTTTACCTTGTTTCCTTTTGTCCTCACTAGACTCATATTTGATTCCAAATCATAGAATTTAGAGGTGGAATAGAACTTAGAAATCATCTAGTCTACCCACCTTGTTTTACAGTGGCCTAAGGAAATAAAATGATTTTTAAAAAATCATACAGCACCCTGGCCAGTTTGGTTCAGTGGTTGAAACGTCGGCCAGAGAGTCCTGGGTTCGGTTCCCGCTAGGGGCATGTACCAAAAAAAAAAAAAAAAAAAAAAAAAAAATCTTACAGCTAGCTAGTGAAAGACCAGAGACTTACAGATTATAGATTCTGGACCCTTGGAAAATCTTTCAATAGCTGTTCACATTGACCTAAGTATCACCTCGTTCTGTATGAGACTCCCCAATATTTATGCATTTGCAGCCCTCTTATAAGTAGAGTCCTTCAGTGGACACATAACTTCTCTAATTCCCTAATTTTACATGTGGAAATTAATACTCTAAGAAACTGCCACTTGTCCAAGGTTACACAGCTTTTTTCAGTTGTATAACCAGGAATAGAGCATTTGTGGCCTGCCTTTAACCTAGTGCAGAGCTCCTTCTGTTGGATGGTCATGTATCCAGATCCAATTCATAGTTCACCCTATATTTGCATGAAAGTAACATCGATGTGCAAAAAGATGCAAAAAGAGGTCTTATTGATATTTTCAACCCTGGAAATCAAATCTTCCAGCTTCAAGAAGAAATCATTATAGCATAGCCGTATACTCAGGAATAGATTTGTATCTTTGCTACAGGTAACAACAATATACTATGGAAACCTGCTTAGTGTTATTCCCTGTGGTATTAATCTCAGGTCTGTAGTCTTTAAACTGAATCCTCTGTTTACAGGAATATTGACAAATGTTCTTGGACAAAGATGATATGAAATAGAAAATTCTGTTATTATTCAAGGTCCTAACCTAGTGCCCATGAAGGAAAATTAAAATAAGAAGGAAATACCTTAAAGAGAATATTATTTTTTTCTTTCTTTTAAAACCAATACACTTAATTTTGAGAATTTGGAATACATAGAAAAGCATAATGAAGAAAATTAAAATCAATAGTACCTGCACCACCCAGTTAGTGATAATCATGATAATTTTGATGTTTGTTCTAGTCTTTAGTTTGTGTGTTTATAACTGTATTTGTAGGATTCTCATGGTACCGTTTATAAAATTTTATATTTTTAAATAAAAATATTTTTGTCATTTTATATTATGAGTATAAACACCACTTTTTAATGAAGGTATTCCACAATGTATTTAATCAGTCTCTTATTGTTGGATATCATGTTCTTTCCAGTTTTCACTATTTACTAGAACACATCATTATATGAAATGGGAAATTTTGAGAACCTAGTCAGAGGGAGTGGTGTCTGGTGGGACAAAGAGCATTAGGTGGCATGATGATGTGAAGCATTTTTTGGGGAGGGGGGTTCTTTTAGTTTTAAAAATTGCTCCATAACAAGGAAAATCACATTCTTTACTTTCTGTAAACCTGAACCTTCTTATCTTGTCAGTTATATGTGCTTGTTTTCATTTAGTTGTTGATGACTGCAGTTGAGGAATTGGAAGGACAGTTAGTCCAAAGCAGTCTCACTAAGCTTGGCTCCATTTCAGCATGACTCTTTTCCCCCTCCTTCTCCTGAGCGTCCCCCAGCCCGGATTAAATTAGTCCAATATGTCACTTAGGGCATTTTGCAATAATTTGAAGTCTCTTCTTTTTTCAAATGCTGAAAATTTTCAGATATTAAAATACTTTAGAAAACAACCAATTATATTTTTTAACGTTCTTCTCACTCATAATATTATATAAGTAATTTCCCATTTCCTGTGACTATAGACCCTAAGGGTTCATAGGGCACATTTTTAAATTGAATTTATTGGGGTGACATTGCTTAACAAAATTATACAGATTTAAGGTGCATAATTCCACAGCATATCATCTCTACAGTGTACTGTATGTTCACCACCCCAAGTCAAGTCTCCATTCATCACCATTTATCTCCTCTATACTCTCTTCTCCTTCCCCCACCCCCACCCCAGCAATGGACACCATTGTCCATATCCATGAGGTTTTTCTCTTTTTATTCTTTTTTGCTCAATCTCTCTATCCCCCTCCCATGACCCCCACATGACCCCCCTCAACAGCTGTCAGCCAGCTCTCTATGAATCTGTCTCTATTTTGCTTGTTAGTTCATTTTATTCATTAGATTCCCCATATGAGTGAAATCACATGGTAGTTGTCTTTCTCTGACTGGCTTATTTCACTTATCATAATACTCTCTAGGTCCATCCATGATGTTGCAAAGGGTAAGATTTCCTTCTTTTTTTTTTACACCTGAGTAGTATTCCATTGTGTGAATGTACTATAGCTTTTTTTATCCATTCATCTACTGATGGACACTTGGACTGCTTCCAAATCTTGGCTATTGTAAATAATACTGCAATGAACATAGTGGTGCATATATATTTTGAATCAATGTTTTGGGTTTTTTTAGGATATAGTCCCAGAAGTGGGATCACTGGGTCAAAGGCAGTTTCATTTTTGATTTTTTGAAGTAACTTCATTCAAAAGCAATTTAAAAATGCTTTCCGCAGTGGCTGCACCAATCTACATTCCCACTAACAGTGCACAAGGGTTCCCTTTTCTTCACATTCTTGCTAGCACTTCTTGTTTGTTGATTTATTGATGATAACCATTCTCACAGGTGTGAGGTGATATCGCATTGTGGTTTCATTTGCATTTCTCTGATGATTAGTGACACTGAGCATCTTTTCATACATCTATTGGCCATCTGTATGTCCTTTTTGGAGAAGTGTCTGTTCAGGTCCTTTGCCCATCATTTAATTGGATTGTTTTTTCTTTGATTGTTTTTTGTTTATTTGTTTTGAGTAAAATAGAAGTAATAATAATAATAATAATAATAATAATAATAATAAACTCCCAACAAACAAAAGTCCTGGACCAGATGGCTTCACAGGTGAATTTTACCAAACATTTAAAGAAGAACTAGCACCTACCCTTCTCAAACTATTCCATAAAATTCAAAAGGAGGGAATACTCCCAAGCTCATTTATGAGGCCAGCATTATCCTAATTCCAAACCAGATAAAGACAGTACAAAGAAAGAAAATTATAGGCCAATATCTCTGATAAACATAGATGCAAAAATCTTCAACAAAATATTAGCAAACCAGATCCAGCAATACATTAAAAAGAGCACGCTCCATGATTCAGTTGGATTTTTTTCCGGGGATGCAAGTATATCTGCAAATCAATAAGTGTGATACACTACATAAGCAAAATAAAGGGAAAAAATCACATGATCATTTCAATAGATTCAGAAAGAGCATCAGATTAAACCCACCTCCCATTTTTGATAAAAACTGTTAGCAAAGTGGGAATAGAGGGAACATACCCCAAAGTAGTAAAGGCCATGTATGACAAACTCACAGCCAATATCATTCTCAGTGGGCAAAAACTACAAACATTTCCCTTAAGATCAAGAACTAGTCAGTGATGTCCACTATTACCACTCTTATTTAACATAATACTGGAAGTTCTAGCCATAGCAATCAGAAAAGAAGGAGAAATAAAAGGCATCCAAATTGGAAAGGAAGAAGTAAAACTGTCATTATTCGAAGATGACATAATACTGTATTTAAAGAACCCTAAAGATTCTTCCAACAAACTAGTAGAACTGATAAATGAATCAGTAAAGTAGTAGGGTACAAAATAAATATCTAAAAATCAGTTGCACTTTTATATATCAACAATAAACTATAAGAAATGGAAAATAAGAAAACAATCCCATTAACAATTGCTTCAGAAAGAATAAAATACCTAGGAATAAATTTAACCAAGGTGGGAAAAGACCTGTACTCAGAAAATTATAAGACACTGAAGAAAAAAATTGAAAAAGATACGAACAAGTGGAAGCATATACCGTGTTCATGGATAGGAAGAATCAATATAATTAAAATGTCCATACTACTCAAAGAAATCTATAGATTCAACACAATTCCTATCAATATACCAATGGCATATTTCATAGAACTAGACCAAATATTCCAAACATTTGTATGGAACCACAAAAGACCCTGAATAGCAACAGCAATCTTAAGAAAGAAAAACAAAGTTGGAGAAATCATGCTACTTGATATCAAGGTATACTGCAAGGCCAATGTAATCAAAACAGCATGGTACTGGCATAAAAACACACATATAAATAAGTGAAACAGAAAAGAGAGCCCCGAAATAGACCCACACCTTTATAGGCAATATTTGACAAGGCAAAAACATACAATCGGGTAAAGATAGTCTTTTCAATAAATGGTCTTGGGAAAATTGTAAGATACATGCAAAAAATGACACTAGACCATCTTCTTAAACTATACATAAGAATAAACTCAAAATAGATTAAAGACTTAATCTATTAGACTTGAAACCATAAAATTCCTAGAAGAAAACATATAGGCAGTAAAATCTTGGGCATTTCTCATAGCAATATTTTTTTTTCTAATATATCTCCTTGGGCAAGGGAAATAAAAGAAAAAATAGACAAATAGAACTACATCAAACTCAAATTTTTTTTTCACAGCAAAGGAAGCCATCAACAGCATGAAAAGACAACCCACTTAATGGGAGAACACATTTGCCGATACATCTCATGGGGCACCCCAATGTTATTCTCTCAAGAAGCAAGTGTCTATTTGATATTGGATTTCAAATATTGAAGATATAATAGCAAATTGTCATCAGGTATATGGGCCTATATGCATAGGCATTCAAATTGTTTTGTAAAAAGAGCAATTTTTTGAGCAATTTTGAGGTTAGTGATAATTTTTACTTATGGTATTTTGGGAAAGAAATTCTCAGTCATTGGGGGACAGGAAAGTTAATAAAATATTTTTACCACTATTAGTGATAGGGGCAAGGAGAAAGAGGGTGCAGACCCTCTTGGATGAAATGTTTTCTGATAGACTGAAATGGAATTACATTTCTTTTGTGTGGAATTTAAACTTTGTTTATGATTCAAGTGTTATACTCATTATACTGTATAATATTATTTATTAACATGTCTCCATTCAAAACTTCTACATGAGGCTACTCTGTGTACACAGTGTACATTGTGAATCATGCCTCGGAAGATGTGCACTGTGTCTCTACATCCCCCAGAAAACAATTAGCACCTTGACAGAAGCAATTGGTTTATGGACATTTTTGTATGCCTTGTACTTAGCACAGAGCCTGGCTTGTGGTAGTTGTTTATTAATTTCTTTTGAATGAATAAAGAAAAGAATGAGCTACTGTCAAGCCGCACTGCTCTGTCTACCCCCAGACTATATTTAGGTAGTTGGTTTCCCAAAGGTAAGAATTTAGCTCTGAAAATTTACTTGTACAATCACCATTGGCCAGATTCATAACTGATTAAACAAATGTACTGAAAAAAATTTTTTTTAAGAGTTGTTCTTAATCTAATGCAATCTTTTCCAAAATGTGTTCTTTGGAACACTAGTCCTGCAACATGTTCTTAGATAAAAGTGTTTCTGGTTAAATAAGTTTGGGAAACATGGCAAACTATATCCCCCTGTTGGAGATTAGCAAAGTAAACTAGCATTTTTAACAATTCAGGGAAATTGAGCAGTTACCTGTTTTTTTATATAACTTAAGAGTTTTCCAAATTTATGTGACCACATTTGCTTTTGAATTTTCTGTCTGTCTACCTACCTACCTATCTATCTATTTTTAAGAATAAGCAATATATTGTGAGATTTGAAAGCTTCGGCTTTGGGACCAGAGAGACTTAGGTCGAGTTCTGGCTCTGCCATTTACTTGTTGTGTAACTTTTAGCAAATAATTTCTTTCTTTTTTTTAATTTTTTTTTCCTTTATTGATTTTAGAGAGAGAGGAAGGGAGAGGGAGTGAGAGATAGAAACATCAGTGAGAGAGAACATTGATTGGTCGCCTCCTGCATGCCCCCCACTGTGGATCGGGCCCACAACCTGGGCATGTGCCCTGACTGGGAATCGAACCGGCGACCTCTTGGTGCATGGGTCGATGCTCAACCACTGAGCCACACTGGCCGGACAGCAAATAATTTCTTTAAGCTTAATTTCTTCACCTGTAAAATGATGTAATGATAATATTTACCTTAAAAGATTATTGTGATGGTTAAATGACATAATACATAAAAAGTGCACCCATAGCCCTGGCCAGTGTGGCTCAGTTGGTTGCAACATTGTCCCATATGCCAAAAGGTAGTGGGTTTGATACCCTGGCAGGGCACCTACCAAGGTTGTGGGTTCCATCCCTAGTCAGGGCCTGTGTGGGAGGCAACTGATCCATGTTTCTCTCCTCACCCTCTCTCTCTCTTTAAAATCAACTTTTAAAACAGTGCACAAACAATGCCTGATACATACTTTATGCTCAATTCATGTTTGCTGTTAGTTTTGTTTACTATTCGCTATGCACCTTGGAAAACAATGACCCACAGGTAGGTGTTTGAGGGGGTGCCATAGGACTCTCTGATGCTGCTTTAGTCTATTCAGTTATTTCACTGATTATTAATGAATGACTTCTTAAGCCAGGTAAGTTTTCCTCCCACTGTGCTTTTGTACTATTTTATTTCATATATTTGTTATTGTCCTCATATTAATTCTCTCTTGTAAATCTTTCTTTCCCACTTCTGATGGGAAGATTTTAAGGATATTGATGAAATGGAAGATACATTTAAATTGGTAACAAAGATGATGAAGGGTCTTATTTATTTTTATCCTCAGCTGAAGATATGTTTTTATTGACTTTAGAGAGAGAGAAACATCGATCAGTTGCCTCCCGTATGCACCCTAACGGGGCAGCAAACCCACAACCAAAGTATGTGCCCTAACCAGGAATCGAACCCCCTACTTTTCGAAGTATGGGAGGACACTCCAACCAACTGAGCCACCTGACTAGGGTAGAAGCTATTTTTTATGGGGAGGTGTTTAGTCTGGAAAATAAAACATAATGAAGGATTATACCGTGAAAGTTAGGTTAGACTTCTGCATAAATCTGCAGTGCATAATTAGAACCTATTGGTAAGAGTTACAAAGTGGTTTAACACAAGGAAGGGCTTATAAATAATTAGAGGAATTCAACAAGAACAAAAAAGGAATTATTCCTTATCACAAGAGACATTCTCAGAAATGTCAGAAAGGACATAGAGGTCAAGGCATCATCCTCGTTGTTCTGGAGATAATCAAAATAGTTAAGTTCCTCAAAAAAGAAAAAAATGTTCTCATATAAGAAAAAAAATCTCATCACAAGAGTAAAAAAACTGTAACTATGTGGGGTGATGGATGTTAACTAATTGTGGTTGTCATTTCACAGTCTATACATATACCAAATCATTATACTGTACCCCTTGACCAATATAATGTTGCATGTCAAGTATAGCTCAATAAAACTAGGGGGGGAAAGGAAAGAAAAATGTAAGATAAAGAATGATGAGGGGGATAGAAAGAGAAGCTGTTGTCAGTAGAAATCTAAAGAGTTTACTCCTGTCTCTGGGCATTTGGGGACACTTAATGAAGAACATGACTTTTTGAGCTGGTTCTTGGAAGAGAGATTGGACCACGAGACGAGATGGGGTTTAAGGAAGGGGGTCAGTTTCTACAGTGTGAATTCCTCACTCCTGGTATGTAATGAAGTCAGCACTTTTTAACTTAGAACGGATTACATGCTGGCATCCACATATTATAAATTATGTGCCTCTCTTGCTCTTTTTACATTTTCCTCTACTATTTGCATTTACAGGCAATTTTATTCCCACCCAGTAGGTCAATGAGATTAGGAGTTTTACATTAATTGAGCTCATGTTCATACAACTGACCGCTGGATAGATATCATGCCCCATCATGTAATCAGCCAAAAGGAAGGACCAAAGAACCGAAGACATGATCACTCTAGTAGAGTATCATGAAAATCAGGGCTACTCTTTTCAGTAATGTTCACAAGCTGTTGCTAGGAGCAAATCTGGTCCTTAAACTTTTTGCCCAGCACAAATGGTCTAGAGTTCTGAAAAAGTTTGAAGTCACTATTAAAGGGTGCATGGTCTCCATCAGTATGCCCTTGGAGCATTTCCTGAAGTCACTAAGATTAAAAGGCCTTGCCCGTGATATATTTTGCAAAGAAATGTTTATTTGGCCCTTTTATTAGTTTCAGACTGTCCCATCCTCATTTAGCGAGTGACCTCAGTTCTGTAACACGTACATAGCTCTTTCAATTTTCCCCTGAAGAGAGGAAATAATAGAAGGATGAGGCGGGCAGTGCTTATACCAGTGAGGACATTTTTACTCTTCAAGGTGCAGCGTATATTTTTTTCTACTGATTTATAGATGGAGAAACTTCAGTATTATATTCTCTTATTGTTACTGCAGGGCCTGCCAGTGTGAATGCTGCCACTTACTAACACCAAGAAGAGGATACTAGACACGACAGGCCTGCTCTACATGTTTTCCCTTGACTGTTTTCCCCCACAACTGAGCTAACACACCTGGTGATGAAACTTGAGGAATGGCAGACATTGTAGTCTGCAGCGTCTTTTTATTCAGGGGACCAAGGGACCTGGTGCTCCTCCTGCCGCACCAGCGGCCTCACCTGTGTGCTCAGCACTCCAGTGTGGCCGCTGTGCTTGGTGGTCTTTGTTTCTAACTCTGGATGAAATCCGAGAAGACTTAAAATAGGCATTGCTTTCTCAGAGAGCTAAAGGCAGGGTTGCTAAATATTTCCCCTTTGGTCATTTAAAAACTTTTATCATTTTTACTTTTTTGTAATACATTTTATGATATGTTTCCAAGACAGATTTGTTCAAATGACATTAAATGCGTATAAAATATATGCTTCTCATTAAAAGGTCTGAAGCCCAAATGTTTAAAACACATATTAAACTTGGAAGTGATAGGTGAGGAGATAATTTGCTCCAGTAACTTTTGTATAAAAATTCCTAGATATTAAAGGAAGGGGAAACTTCTCTTAAGTCTGATTTATTTCATAGTCAATTTACTTAAAGAAAAACTTTCTTAAGTTTTGAATGACTGACTTTGGAAGGTATAAAAACATTATCATATTATTCTAGTTTTGTGGTTAAATTTTATTCTAATTTTTGTAGCTAATGTTAAGTGTGTTCTTCATTTGTTTGATTCATAGAAATGTTCTATCTTATTTTCTATTTCTAAAGTCTGAACGTTGAATCTCCTTCTACCACTTATGTCGTTAGAGCATTGGTCCCTTATGACTACCTTGTTTTTACAAAAGTGAGCACATCCTCTGTCTCCCATTGGGTCAGCGGCCCTTTTGCATTTGAACCCCACCTTTAAGGATGTGGGCTTTTGTGTATTAGTCAGGTCAACAGGGTTGTTCTGTCAATGAGTAGTAACCTGTCCAGCAGCTAGCAGGAAGGTAACTTTCCTGGTCCCTTCTAGGCTTCTCTCATAGATGTCACTATACCAGAGGGAGAAAAGGTGTTTTGCTAAACACAGTGAGAAGGCGAAGGTGGAACAGTGTCCCCCGAGCCTGACTCTCAGGCTGATTCAGAATCGATTCATTTCTCTTTGCTTTGAATCTGAAAAATGGCTACAGTAGTAATCAATTCAATTTGGAAATGAGGGATCCCAAACTAGAATATTTGTTCTTTTGAAAAAGATAAATTGCTCGGCAAGTCAGTGCTTTAACAAATCCAGTGCTTTTACATTTGTATTAGCTACACACAGTTTTTACTATAGTCAATTAGATCGTGTTGCATTTCATGCTACAAGGGTTTTGCCCCTTACGTCCTATAAATATAACACTGAACTAATTCCGAGAAGCACTCTTCCCCTTAACATTCCCATTCCACTTCTCTCAACCCACTCAGCTTGGTGGTGGCCTTCTGTTTGCCACAATGGTCTCCTCTCTTCTGCTAAATCATACCCTCAAGAAGAGCCTCCCACTAGGGTAATCACATCATTGACCAAGATTGATAAAGTGGAGTTTTGAATAATTATTCCGGGAGAAGAGGCATCAGCTGTCAGTGTCTAGGAACTTACTGTCAACCTAAAGCAAAACAAGGCACAGTGAGATCTATGTAGTTACACATTACACATTTACTTCTATTTGCATTTTAATAGAGCTTAAAGCTTTAAGTTAGCCCTGGCTGGTTTGGCTCAGCGGTTAGAGCGTCAGACTGCGGTCCAGAGAGACCCGGGTTCGGTTCCTGCTAGGGGCGTGTGCCTTGGTTGCAGTTCGTCCCCGGCCCTGGTTGGTCGTGCGGGTGGCAGCCACTCGATGTGTCTCTTTAACGTCGATGTTTCTCTCTCTCTCTCTCTTCCCTTCTCTCCCTTCCACTCTATCTGAACAAAAAATGAAAAAATGTCCTCGGATGAGGATACAAAAAAAAAAAAAAGCTTTAAGTTAAAAAAAGTATAGCAATGACGGATTTTCAGGTATCAGTTACTAGGTAAGGAAACCATCAGAGTCAGAGAATGAAGAGCCCTAAAATGTAGTTCAGTGAATTACTCCGCCTGAATTCGAGGCTGACTTTATTGACTGCCTTCGTAGTTGTCTCAATCCTTAAATATATCCAAACTAAGTTGGACTGTTATCAATAAGAAAATGAATAAGCTAGCTGTATATTTTCCCTTTGTTGGGGAGGGGAGAATCCACAAAAAATGTTAATCATTTTGTAGTTAAAAATATTTGTTAATTTAATAGAGCATATATACTATCTTAGTGATTAGACCTTCCTTCAAAATTGACAAACATAAAAATTATGTGTTTGGTGAATTTTATGGGTCCAGTAGCTACTTCTTTTTGCATTGTTATTCTGTATTTTTATCCTGAGATTTTTCCTTGTATTTCAGCATTTAAGGAGGAGATGGCAGTATTGAGCCTCGGCTCTGACTTAACACTTCGAAGGAGTTTAACATTCTTCATAAAGAAGCATCACTTTAGCTAAATTCAATTTCATCTCTTGGGATTTCATTTTCTACCCTCACTCCCCTTTGTAATTCCATATGGAGAATGAAAGAGTGCTCTAATATATGTTATATTAGATCTGTCATACAAAGATACTATTAAATTACTTGTTCTCATTTCTGCACATCCAAGAATGCCCATTTATGGGACACATAGAAACAACCCCCTTCTAAAATAAAACGAGGGCCAGCTCTAAAATGCAAAAGTATGTTTACGATGTGCCTATTCTCCTAAGGCTTTGACAGGAAGAATTAACTTTACATTTCCAGAACACAAAACACTTCACTGAGCCACATCTTATGGTAAATAAACTGCTCTCTGGGAATAAATTTTTCACCATTTCTTTTTTTTTAGGGCAATAGGCTACTGCTAAGAAAGTGACTTTTTCCAGGGCTAATGCCGTGAAAAAAAGTTTAGATGATGAGAGGAATTATTTACTTAGTCTCCATTCACATCCACTGTTTTGCCTGCGTTCCAAGTTTCAAAAGGATGATTCATGTACCTTTCAGCTCCACGTTGAAAAATAAAATAAGTAACAGTGCCCTTTGTCAATAACAAAAGCGATTTACCAGTGCATTTTTTAGGTTATAAACTATGAGAAGGATAAAATGCTATCACGTATAGTTGTAGTAAGTTGTTTTTAAAAGTATAAGCCAAGATTAGCAAACTAAGCTGCCATGTCAGAGAATCTGAAACGGCATTTGGAATGGTACCCAATACTACAAGTTATGTTTTGAAACACTATCCTGCCATGCTTAAAATATGTAAAAGCAATATGTGAGATTATGTGGTTTTCTTTGAAATCACATGCAAAAAGATGTGTAATTGTTTAGTTTGATTATCATTGAGTGTGGGATTTGCTTTTGTACCTTAATTTTTATATGTTTAAAGTGATTGTTGAAATGTTACGTGACGAATAATTTATGGATTGAACTAAGCCAGCAAGCCTATTTGGTTTCCATTATAAGCGAAGGACCCAACAACAACATCTTCACTTCATATTGTTCCGATAAATTTAATGACATTATTATTTTTTGTTTTTGAACCAAAAGGAAATTTCTTCTCAGCTGGATTCTTTCACTGTAGGTTTTAATCGCAAACTTTGAAAATGAGAACATAGCTATTATTTTTTATTAAAAGGATATGTTCTGGTTAGTTTGGAAAGGTCTGCCTAGTAAGGGCTTCCAATAGTGTGTCTGAGGACTTAAAAAATGTAATGCTGAAGTTAGAGAACGTAACATATGCCTTAATACCAGTGTATCTTGTGTGTTGTGAGATGCACACAAGACAAATGTGTAGGCATGTAAGATAGTTCTTACTACTCTCATAACTCTAATTAATAGTAGGCTACTTAAAGATCAGCTACTCTAGCTAGGACATAGGTCTGTGCATTCAGTATCAAGCTCATCCGTGAGATGGGTAGAAGTGAGAGGCTGTAGTTGTGTGCTGTGATACTTGAAACACAATGTCTTACCTATAACATATGCTCACTCATATGTTTGCTGACTGATGTGAGTTTTATGACTATCCATGCTCAATAATTTCAACTGTTTTTTAAAAGGCTCATCTTTTCAGAATGTTTTTCAACTTTTTTATCCTGTGTGTTATAAAATAGTTCTGGACAAGTTCTATTTTACATAAATAAGTGTACATGTGTTTTAATTACATGTATTTTTATATTTTAATTCTCAGTGTACATTTTTGTAGAGGAAACACTTGAAATCTTCAAACATTTTAGTTGAAATGCTGAATGATTACAACTAGAGTATCTGAAGCATTCATTGGTTTTTAGCCCAATTAGAATGTGCTTTAGACTTGCTAGATATGAAATCTTACACTGGTATAGAGTGAGGCAATCTGCTAGACGTGGTGTTTCAGTCATGCTTTAGTTGTCTCACCAGTATTTTAA
This sequence comes from Tadarida brasiliensis, assembly GCA_030848825.1. NCBI lineage: Eukaryota > Metazoa > Chordata > Mammalia > Chiroptera > Molossidae > Tadarida > Tadarida brasiliensis. The sequence goes on from CM061257.1 coordinate 165,715,883, forward strand.
CCTCTTAAATATCTTGAGGCTGAGTGCAGTTATCAGCAGAATTTCCTTAACTCTTTTGTCAGCGGCTTGAACAGTCACAACGTCAAAGTCAAATATAGTCTCCTAATCCTAGATGAATTTCTAGGAGGAGCAACTGGTGTTAGGAAAATTCTGTGTATTTGAATTGTTAGCGTTTCTACATGAAGTAAATAAGCCCTGAGAAGAGCCTTTGAATACTTTGGAGTTAGGCAATAGTAAGATTAAAAAATCAGCAAGTTTTCTCCCTTTCCTACCAGTCCTTCCTGTGTCTTCCATGCAGAGGAAGGCCTTAGATACGTTTGCTACTGATTTGTGATCCTTATGGAAAAAATTTTTCTCTTGAGAGTTGTTCATTCATATGTTCATCAGACTCTTCTACAAACAAGTGATGCAGAGGAGAACTGAGAAGGGCCCTGTCCTGTTTTCAATGCTCTGTGCATCAATTTTTGGCCAACTTCATTGGGGCCTTGGCAGTGCTGCCCTCTGGGACCTGTGCTTCATTATGGTGTGTAAAGAGCCACCTCTCTTAGCCAGGCTTGGCCCAGGGAGAAGGCGTCAAAGAGTCTAGGACACTTGGTCTTACAGAAACTCTCCTTGATTGAGTGGTCAGGGTATACATATTAGCCAAAGACTTGATGATATGCTGGTCTCTGGCCATCCCACATTTGGGGCAGGATATTATTCTGGATAAAAATGTCATTATTTCAATCCTTTTGGAGCCTAAACAATTGTTATCTTCAGCTGAAGTGCCTATGGTGTCTAGCTATGTACCCAAAAGAAATCACATAATTTTTACCAGAACACCATAGAAATTTGATTTCAATACAAAGGAGAGAGCATCAAAATTTATCTTCTCTGAAAAACAAACAGTGCCCCCCTCCCCAATAAAATGACGTTTTATTTAAGTTGTTCCACATTTCCTCACAGCTACTTCCTTCCATGTGCTAATTAGAGTGAAACTCTATAATATATTGATAATGTGAAGTTAAACAGATTGTTTCCTCACTCTGAAAAATAACATGTTTTATTAGAACAACCCCTGAAGGCCATTAGATAAATGATTTAAGTATTGCACAGCAACCAATAACAATGTCTAATAAAACTGGATTTTTTTTTTACCTTCCAAGTTTCTAATATACTTGGTCTATTTAGAAAACAAATGCATTTAATTGTTTCCATCTCTTAAATATGTCTAGTGAGTTCAGTTTTTAGTTGCTGTACAAATAAATTGGTCCTGGTTGCATTGCTTTCTTTCAAACATCATTTCAAATTAGGGCTTAATGTGGTTTGAACATTTTGCCAGAATAGTCATCCTACTTTTGTCCGAGGGTGGTTGATTACATCTATCTTTTCCAGCTTACAAATACCAATATATTTAGAAGAATGCAAACCCAACCCTGAGACTATTTGTCATCACACGTTGATTGTAACTCTGTTTTATTATGGTACGTAGGAGGAAAAGCAAACAAAAGTCTGAATAAAAATGGAATGTCGAGACATGCTAAACATTTTTATTACATCACCATGTTTAACCTTTTTTTTCCTCTACTACTTTTGATGCTTAATTACCTGGATTATTAAAATATATATTTTCATGTCAGACTCATAAATAGCATTCGCTATAGTAGCAAATATTCAAGCTGGTATAAAATACAATGAATTTAAGAGAGAAGTTTAGCATTATTAATTCAAAGCATACAATTTAATAATTATATACAGTCAGCCCTCGTTTATTGCAGTTAATCAGTTCCAGACTCTACTGCCATAAATGAATTTCCGGGAAGTAGGATACTGTATTTGAAAAAACCGCGGTAGAGTGAAGCCTTGAAAGTCCAAGCGCGAAGTGGCGAGGGACGACTGTATGTTATTCTGCAAATAACTAGAGAAAAGGCTCTGAGGAAAGAAAGTCATCTCAGTGATAAAATATAATTGGTTTGTGCCTACTTATAGGTACTATAGTCTGTGTTTGTATTTGCCCAGTTTGTGTGCACAATCTTTGTAATCTAGTCTATCACTATTTTATTGGCATGAGGAATGGAATTAAAGAATAAAAAAACTAACCCGGCCAGAATAGCTCAGTTGGTTGGAGCATCGTTCTGTGCACTGAAAGATTACCAGTTGGATTACCGATCAGGGCACGTACCTAGGTTGTGGGTTCCATCCCTGGTTGGGGTGAGTACTGAAGACTATGTCTCTCTCTCTCTGTCTCTCTGTCTCTCTGTCTCTCTCTCTGTCTCTCTGTCTCTCTCTGTCTCTCTCTGTCTCTCTCTCTCTCTCTCTCTCTCTCTCTCTCAGCATGTCCTTGGGTGAAGATTAAAAAAAACAAAAACATCATAGAAATAGTTAATCAATTCCACACCAAATCCAAATCCATTCTTTTAAATAAAATGGCAAGGTAGAGATGTTTTTGTTATAGGGGGAAAAAAGTTGTATTTTTAAACTTCATGTAATAGAAACTAGTAGATGGCCATAGCTAACATATGAGTATGGTGAATGATTTCAGCCTCCTGTTGAAATTTCTTTTGGCCTGTTGAAATCTGACCTATTTGAGGTGAGTGTAGAAACCCCCAGAATCACTTTATGAAGCTTTCTTAGTGTGACTAGACACTCTGAGAACTGAGCTAGAGATAAGACTCCCTGGGGATTTAGCCCTTATAGCATCAAGGCAGAGGCACTTATTGGGTGTTGTCTCTTTGCATCTATCCCTGTATTTTTGTTTCCATTTTTCTCTAATTAATAAAGTAGAAGGAACTTATGTTAATTAGAATATAATCTAAGCTGCCATAACAAAGAAACTCTAAAATACAGTGACTCAAAAAAGAAAGAAGGCATACAGGAGTTTCTGTTCCATATCAAGGAATGTAGGTTATTTTAATTTTTCCCAGTTTCCCTAGAATACGATCCCCATATGCACAGTAAAAGGTGGATTACCACTACTGTGTCCTTGTCCCAGCCTGAATTGGTGGTGGGGTCATAAGTAGAGAGAAAGCGACTTATTTAATAAAGATGTGACCTGAAATTGTTTAGATCACTTCCTGTCACATCCCATTGGCTGGAACTTAGTCATACGGCCAGGCTCTAAAGAACTCTGGGACTTATAGTTGGGGATAGGCAATTATGTATCCAGCAAAAGTAAGTAGTAATGGTGGGTTTGTTCTATTACCAGAAGGAGGGAAGAAGAAAATGAATATTGGAGATAATTACTGGTCTCTCCAAAGCTGTCTCTGACAATTGTGACCTTCTCTAATTCAGGTTTCTGATTTTCTTTATTTTCTCTCCCCTTTTCTTCCCCACCCCCTTTTATTCTTACTCTTCTTTGCCTGTTGCTTTCACTCCCTTTTTCTATACTACAGTAACGAGAGTGCTAATATTTAACCTAAATAGCTAGTGTTCACCAGTGGCCTGGTCCCTACAAAGGAGTCTGTAGTATTTCTCTGGGCCGGCAAACTTTAGGTTAACTTTTTTATTTCATGGAATATATTGCCTTCATCACCTTTAATTCTTTTTGGAAAAGGTGAATACAGGGAAGGGAGGGAAGGAGAGATAAAAAAGAGAAATAGGGAAGGAGGGAGGAAGGGAGTGAGGGAGAGAGAGAGAGACAGGGAGACAGAAACAGAGAGAGAGAGAGAGAGGAAGGAAATAGAAAAAGAAAAAGGAAGGGAAAGAGAGAAAGAGGAAGAAAGAAAGACAGCAAAATAAGAAAATAAAGGAAATGAAATGAGAATGTATATAAGCTTATGAAGGCAGGGATTTTTGTCTGTTTTGTTTAAAGCTATACTTCCAAAATCTAGAATATTGCCCAGCTCATTGTTGGTGCTCAAATAATATTTGTTAAATGAATAAATGAAACTAATTTATTTTTTCATCTCACTATTTGTCCTCAAGTTTGTTTCAAACTTTAAACTTATCAAACATTAGTTTTCCATTAGAAAAAATCATTCCTGAATGCCAAACAGTAGGAATTTGCTATCTGCAAATTCAGCTTAGTGTTGTCCTGAGCTTCCTGTTAATAACAGACTTAATTTTGTTTTAGTTTGGATTTCATCTTTGACTAAGACTATAATTAGTTGTTTCTATAAGGGATGTTTGAAATAGACTTATTATATACAAGAGCAAATGTACAGGAGGCAACCTATACCTTAAACATAATTTGGTTTTCTGAGGTGAGTGAACTGGTACAGGTAAGAATATGACATTCATTACAATAAAATTATTCTTTCTAATTGACTCTATTATTTGACTGCTTTGGCTTTTCAACCAGAAGTGAGTGATAGCAAAAGAAAAGGGGTTCTCTAAAACAAGGCCCCAATAGCCAGAATCTAGAACCACTGAGAAATGTCCATCAATTCCTCCTCTCTCTCTCTCTCTCTCTCTCTCTCTCTCTCTCTCTCTCTCTCTCATTTATTTATTTTTTGGTTAATTCTCACCCAAGGATATTTTTTCCATTGATTTATATAGAGTGAGAGGGCAGAGGGTGGGAGGGATGGAGGGGAGAGAGAGAGAGAGAAAAAAAACTACATTGATGTGAGAGAGACACATTGATTGGTTGCCTCCTGCTGAAGCCCTGACCGAGGCCCAGGATTGAACCTGTAACACAGGTACATGCCCTTGACCAGGAATTGAATCTGTGACCCTTTGGTGCACAGGCCAGTGCTCTAACCACTGAACCATACTGGTTAGGGCCCTTCCCTCTCTCTTTATCTTAAACCCTTTTTCAGAGCCTGGGGACATCTGTAATACTTTCAACAATAAGAAAAGAAAAAGAAATTCTACTGAAAAAAATAAAAATAAAAGCTAACATCTGCTTTATTTTCTTTTTCATCCACGTGGAGTAACAGAAGGAACCTTAGAGATGCTAAAGCTTAGTGGTTTGCAGTCTGGATTAGGAGATAGACAGGAAGATGATTGGGTTTCCTGTGCTCTTTTCAGCCAGAGCAGGTTCATTCTTATCATTTTAATAGGTTAGGTTCATTAGTAAATTTTGTTGAAAAAGGGTGTTCTTTTTTTAAACATGTTTTTATTGATATTTTAGAGCTAGAGAAAGGGAGAGAGAGATAGAAACATCAATGTGAGAGAGAAACATTGATTGGCTACCTCCTGCATGCCCTCCATTGGGGATCAAGCCAGCAACCTGGGCGTGTGCCCTGACCAGGAATCGAACCAGGACCTCTCAGTCCATGGGGTGACAATCCACTGAGCCACACCAGCTGGGTGAATAAAAGTGTTCTTATTTTAACAAAAGCTTAGAAACTTTCCACTGAGCTCAACTTCCTTAATTTATGGATTGAAACACTGAGGCTTAGAGAGAAGTAATATTTCAAAGATTTCAAAGGCGAAGCCAGGTCCGGAATTTATATCTACTCCCTCCTGGACTGGAGATCTTCCCACTGCGCTGTGCTTGCGCTGGCTCCAAAGCATCCTTGTATCAGTGACTCGTCATTTTTTTTTTGGAATTATATAGTGAGGTTTGGCATAAAATAGGAAACCAGGCTCTTCCAATAGTCTCTTAAAAATAAAGTAACATGGCCCGGCCGGTGCGGCTCAGTGGTTGAGCATCAACCCATGCACCAAGAGGTTGCCAATTCGATTCCCAGTCAGGGCACATGCCCAGGTTGTGGGCCTGATCCCCAGTGGGGGGGCATGCAGGAGGCATCCAATTGTTGTTCTCTCTCATCAATGTTTCTATCTCTCTCTCTCCCTCTCCCTTCCTCTCTCTCTAAAATCAATAAAGCCCTGGCTGGTTTGGCTCAGCAGTTAGAGTGTCGGCCCACGGACCAGAGAGTCCTGGGTTTGGTTCCCGCTAAGGGCATGTACCTCGGTTGCAGTTTGCCCCCAGCCCCGACTGGGGTCGTGAGGGTGGCAACCACTCGATGTGTCTCTCTCACATCGATGTTTCTCTCTCTCTCTTCCTCCCTCTCTCCCGCTCTATCTGAAGATAAATGCAAAAAAAAAAAAAATGTCCTTGGGTGAGGATAAAATCACTAAAGAAAAAAAAATTTTTTTTAATCAAGTAACATGTACAATCAGTGTTGCTTCAAACAGGCTATTGCTCCATTGTGAATATTATCAATAACCAATAAACAGTTGTTTGGGAGTGAAATATTTTCATTGCTGTGGATTTAACTGACAATGATTGAGCACAGTATGGGGGTTCCTTTATATAACTGAGTCACGGTGCTGGGGAGGTTGTGAGCTGACCCTGGCTAAGTAAGCACAGGTGCTGGGCTGGAGAGAAGTGGGTTAGCAGTGACCCCATCGCCCTCTCTCCTCGGCTTTTCAACCCAACCAGGCGGTGCCTTCCTTGTCTTTATCAGAACTTGTGTCTCTACCTGTTATGTTTTGGGTTCTTAGAAATAAAAGATGAAGATTCCTCCATGTTTAGAAGAGCCTGTTTCAAGAGGATGTGCTTAATACTCCAGAATCCGATGATAATCACCTGTTCTCTGTAAACCTATTAGATAATTTTGGTAAATGTGAAAGTTGCCTTCCTCCTGCTATTTAGCATCTTTATTTGCATTTAATAATGAAGCAAGTTCTTTTGGGACTAGCTTTCCAGCTAACTAATGCCTTTGCAAACCAATGTAACCTCTTAACATGAAACATAGGTAATAGAAGTTCACAGGAAATGAGCTATTGGATCCCTAGAGCATGGTTAGAAAGTCTACACTAGTGTTCACAAACTATTGTTTTACAGCAGTTATACAGTTTTTTTCACAAGTATCAAAATGTTCTTCATGGAAAGCACAGGTCAACTTAAAGTCAGAGGCTTTGGTTCTTAGAATACTATGAAGTTGTAAAAAATACTCATAAAGTATTTTTAATAATATTGTAATCATTTGTGTTCATGATACGGAGTCAAGCTATTTTGGTTTTAGACATGAACTGTTAATAATTTTCACATCTCTGTGAGAAATCTAACTGGCAAGTATTACTCATTAAGTTTCTGTTTTTATTTTCTTTCATAAAGACCCCAGATTATCAATAAAGAAAAGAATTAGTCAACTACATGGCAGTTTTGCAATGTGAAAAGTTGTGGACTGAAGGTATAATCCCTACCATATTTCCCATTCTGAGATGCCTCAGAAACCAAGACAAAACCCAGGCCTATAAAAACCAAGTAACTTGTCTCCTCTTGGGCAGGTAATCAGAAGTGGAGCTAAGGCCAGCACAGGGGGGTCCTGACTGTAGGACATCATTTACTTTCACAACCACTCTTTTTTTTTTAATTGTTGAAAGTATTACATATGTTCCCCCCTTTCCCCCCCATTGACTCCCTCCTCTCCACTCCCACCCTCACAACCATTCTTTATGACAGGTAAAGATAAAAATATTTTTTTAAAAGCCAAAATTGCCTTTATGTATCTTGGCTTTGTGTTTCACATTCTAATGACTAACAGATCAAATTTCACTGGAGCAAGAAATTAGGGAATGTCCTAAATCTGACACTCATGTTTTATATACCAAAAGGTTTTCTCCCTCCCTCCTTCCCTTTCTCCCTTTCTCCCTTTCTTCTTTGGTTATTTTTCTTTTTGAGCAGAGATTTATTGCTTAACTGAAGTAGAGTTAGTTGTTATGGTAATTTCCCCCCAAAGCAAGATAGAATAATTCACACCATCATATTTTTATCTGTGTCTCAGTCTGAAGCATTTATTAAGGTCCCCTTTTCACATGATATATTGTGATCTACAAGGCTGTAAATTTCATGGGGATCAACTGATTGAAACTTCTCAATGTATAGGTGAGGAAACTGTGACCCAAACTCTGCTTTTGCAAAATGGGACAAATTTAAGAAAATAAGAAACATAATACATATATTTAGATTTCTTCTCTTATTTTCATTCAAGGAGATGACTACATTTACTGAGATGATAAATTAAAAAAGAATAAAGGAAGTGATAGACTATGATGAAATGGTCACTATGTCAGAAATTAGGGTATGAGGAGTGATGGATGGAGATAGGGAACAAAATTTGAACACTGAGAATGTAATACCTTTATCCATTTTAGATGTGCTCCCTTCTTTATTGTGAATTTTTATAACAAAAAGTGAGAACACACTGGGATTCACACACACACACACACACACACACACACACACACACACACCATGATAGAGCTCACACCTTTTAATTCCTCTATGTAGGTGATTTTCTGAATTTTGACTTATTGCTATAGCAACAAGTTCTCAATATCCTTTTTCTGTTGTAAAATGAATCTATAGTTTTTCTTTCTGATGAATTACTTAGTACTAGCCTTTTAAACTGTATTTTAAATAAGAGAACGGTTTATTGTTTAATTCTGCTCATTTTTCTTGCTTATATGGAAATAATGAGTAAACCACAGAGTAGATGTTATATAATGAAATTAGCAAAGCTTCCTTTTCAAGTTTCTTGACATAGTTTCCGGTTCAGTAATAATGGTTAAGAGTGACTTAATGATTTGTTTGTTTGTAGTCTATCCTGACACCAAGGTTTCTCTGTCACATATGTTTGTTTTGTAAGAATAAAAAAGGCATTCTGTACTCATGGGCAATGAGTCTGTTAACAAATTTAAAGCATCTCCCTTCATACACTGCACATGATGGGAGCTCAGCAGTTATAGAAGTTTCCAATACAGCTCTCTGAAACTTGTAACACTTTGAAATATCTTATATTTATGTTCTTCTTCATCATACCACAGTGATATCATCTTGAGAAGCAGAGAGAGAGTGAACATTAGCATTTCCAATTTACATGTAGGGAAATTATGGGTAACAAAGCTTAAGAGGCTCCCCCATGGTAGAGGAATAGAGCCTTTCTAACAGGTCGACTCTGTAATTTTTTGAGAGTGACAAGGGCCACTGTTAATAATTATAATGGGACAATATGTATGAAGTTGGACTGTCCCCGTGAAAGTGAGACCTGTTGTCACTTTAACTAGGATCCACAATTGATTCTGACATATTTCTATTTCTCTGTGGTTCTTGGATCTCACCTGTGTTGTATATGCAAATACATTTAATGTTTATAGGAGAGGAATAGCTAGGTTTCAATCCTGGAAACTTCACTTATTAGCTGTGAGTTCTTGGGCACACCTCAAGCACCTTAACCCCTCTCTGCTTCAGTTTCTTTCTCAGTGAAATAGGGATGATAATAATAATAATACTTATATTACAGGAATGTTATATGAATTGAATGAGTGAAATTCTTGAAACAGTAGTGTCTAGCACTTAGTAGGCACTGTATGTATTTGATAAATAAAAACAAGAACTTTGACCTTGGTAACTACTTTATTATTTATTTATTAGTTTATTAATCCTCACCTGAGGTTATTTTTTTCCATGGATTTTTAGAGAGAGTGTGTGGAGGAGAGAAAGAGAGAGAGAAACATCAATGTGAAAGCGACGTATCGATTGGTTGCCTCCTGCACACACCCCGACTGGGGGCCAGGGATTGAATCTGCAACCCAGGCATGTGCCCTTGACTGGGAATCAAACCCATGACCCTTCGGTGTGCAAGCCAACGCTCTAACCATTGAACTACACCGGCCAGGGCGGTAACTACTTTTTTTAATAGAAAAACTTAGAAGCTACTTAGCTAAGAGCATTTGTTTTATTTCTGGAGCATAATTCTGAATCAATTCTTGGAATATTTTCTATTTTGTACTTTGAAAATCTGTACCTAGAATTACTAATGTCTGTACTAACGCAGTTGGGTGACACAGTCTGATTATTGTTTTAGTATGTAGCACTATTAACATATACGTGGTAAGACAGCAGTAACAAGCTAATTCTTGGAGTATTTTGAAATTTTGATGAAATGAAACTTTATAATAATCTACAATTGTATGAATTCTACTAATAGAATTCTATTAATTCTATTATGTTTTAATAGTAGCCCTTTATGCCTTTATGATCTATACTCTGTTACAGTTGTGATTACTCAGTTTCATCATTTTAACGCAAGATATCTGGTTTCTCTTTTGGAACAGATAGCCTTGGCTTATCCCCACATTGACTCTCCTCTTTCTTTTTGAAAATTAAAAATGAAACTAAAAAGTACAGTCTAAGATGGGAAACATGAAGAAAGGCGTGTCTCCTGCAGTTTGTATTGTGGTGATTTGCCCCTGAGAAAAATGACCCTCACCTCTGGCCCCACTGGTACACCTAGGGCTTCTGTTTTGTATTCAGGATTGGACACCTCATTCCCTTTTAGCCCTTCTGGCTTGCACCTTTTCGGTCAGGCCACCTCTGCCTAAGGTCATCGCTGATTTGTTGTCCAGTACACTGAAATATCTACTTTATTTGGCACGTGAATGATTCTAAATCTAACATTTTCCTGTGCTTCAGATACTTTACTCTCCATTATGTGGCTAAAATGTCATGCAGTTCTGATTTTTTAATTGGATCTTTTTTCTATCTCCTGCCATAAGCTATCATCCTTCTTAATATTTCTCCAGCCTTCCCAGTGATAACAATGCCACAGCTAGGGGAGGTAAAGGAGCAGGAAATCCAAGGGAACTGGGCAAAGTCCCAGAAGAAAGAACCACATGTGCAATACATTTTCTTTAACACTTTTAATCAAAGTAAAATTTCCAATCCTAACTGCTGTAATTCATACATATAATAAAGTTATACATATTGTTTTCTAATAATTTAATATTTAAACATTACTTCTAAAATGTGTCAATTATTTTTTTAACTGTATTGTTGAAAGTATTACAGATGTGCCCTCTCTTTTTCCCCCATTGCCCTCCTCCACTCGGTTCCCGCCCCGCCCCAGGCCTTCACCACCCTATTGTCTGTGTCCATGGGCAATGCATGTATGCATGTAAGTTCTTTGGTTAATCTCTTTCACCCTCCTCCCACTTCCCTCTGAGAGTTGCCAGTCTGTTCCATGTTATTTTTATGTTATCTCATCTGGTACATTACAATACTTGTGAAACAGATATTCTCATTGTCCTCATTTTACAGATGAAGAAACTGAAGTGTGAGGGAATTCACATAAGTAATTTAATACAGTCAAAAAAAAAAAAAAAAAAGAAAGCTGATACTATTAATAATAAAGAAGAAAATAAAAATCACCTATAATTCATTTTATTACCCAAATATTACCACTGTTAACATTTTAGTGCATTTTCTTATTTTGTTTTTTTATACATATATGGGTGTTTGCATAAACGTATTTAAATGCATAATTTAACATAGTTAAAAGCATTTCTGTATTCTGCTTTTTATAATTATCATTATATTATAATGTCACTTAAAAATCTTTGCAAACCATTATTTAAATTTCATTGCACAACTATAAAGTTTGTTAGATAATTCTCCTATTATTGAACATTTACTTTTAAAAAATTTTAATAATTAAAAATAACATCGTGATGAATGGCTTTGTATGTGAATAGTTTCCATTTACCTAGTTATTACATTTTAATAAATATGAAGGTTTTTAAAGCATAGGATGGTATCCTCACCCACTGGCATCTCTTGATTTTCAAGATTTGCAGTATATTCTGCAGCCATCCAACAGTGAACAATCTACTTGTAAAGGGAGTGAGTTTATGACTTTGGCTTCATCAACATTTGTGTATTCACACAGGGTCAGACAAGCAGACTTAGAAGAAATAAGAAAAAAAAAACATAGAGTTTAGGTAGTAGAAATTTTAGGGGTGGAAAAATATATATGTGTTGGGACAAAGTGAGAGAGTGTCTGGTCAATTAATAATTGTGCTTTGTATAAAATTTCTCAACATCCTAGACCTGTTTGGTCTAGGCATTTTTAGGTAGCATTAATACATTACTTCACAATACACAATAAAAGCCATGGGAAACAATCATATTAGATCATTTCACTGAATTTCTTAGTTTATAATGGCTAATAAGTTGGTTAGCAGTGAAAGAAAAATAAATGACCTGGGAGAGACAGAGAATGATAATAATAGCTAAAATTTATTGAACTCTATGTTCCAGGCACTATTCTACTTCTGCATGTAATGTCTACAATATAAATCGTGTTCCACAACCACCCAATCAGGTGGGTATTTTCCTCATTTTATTCATGTGGAAACCAAGGTTAAGTAAATTGTTCAAAGTCAGGTGGGCTGACTCCATAGTCCAATCACTCAACTACTGTTTTATAGTGTCTCTAATGTACACCTATACTCTACTGATCTGTGCTCCAAAAGGAATATATAGATACACTTAATTGGAAGTGAAGAAGTAGGCTCCCAGCCTGAGTGGTGTTGAGTGGAGGAGGTGATGTGCTTGTTTTATCTTGCCATGTCTCCTGTGCCTGGAATGGATAATGAACCAATGAATGGTATTTGCACCTCAATCTTAACTAGGATATATCCAGTTCAACAGACATCTTATTAAGTGTCTACTCTGGGTTGGGCTCTGGGAAGACAAAGAGGAGTAAGACATAACCCTGAACCCAAGAACCTCATAGTCTAAAAGAAAAATGGACATGAAAAATATGATTATATTACATTGTGGTATGACAAAAAAAAGTATGTATAAGACATCAAAGAGAGGGAAACCTTCAGAGAGGAGGTGACATTTGAATTGGGATGCATCAAGTTTGCCAGGGAGACAAGGGTGAGGGGGTCGCCTGACAATGCTTCTAGCTATGGAAGGTGAAGCTCACCTGTTGTTTGTTTTAAACTTAATTTAGAAAGAATGCAGTGCTATATTTGGAGTTAGTCTCACCTCAGTTCTTATCAGCTAGGTGATGTTAGACAAATTACTTAATTTCTCAGAGCTGTGGGATCTGAATTTGGAAAAGTAGGGGAAAATTATGCTTATCCCAATTTGAAGATTAAAGAAGATACAGATAGGTTCTTAGTACAGAGCCTGTCATTGTTGATGCCCAGCAAAGAGTAATTATTCACACCCTGATTATATAACAGAAAGAACATAAAAAGTGTCTTAGCACAAAGACTTTCTTACCTTAGGGTGGAAAAAAGCCTGGCAAGTTCTACCAAATTAAGTGAGGAATAATAAAGATAAAGAACTATCCTTCAGGAGTTCAAATTCCATTTATGGCGGCTAAACTGAGACTGCTAAGAATAAAAGGCCTTAAAAAGACTCAGGAGGATTCTTGTGACAACAAATGACTGTTACAGTGGAATATTTTGATGTGTTAAGTGTAAATTACTCAGAAGCATATGGATTAAATTTCCTTTAGCAATGCACAGACTTAAACGTTAAGGGGAAAGAGACGTGAGAACAGGCCCTACTGGGTTAGGAACTCTGATGTTCGCCCCAGGAGGGTTTTAGGTGGACTCACAGAGAAATGGCTGAGAAGTGCTCCCCGGAGAAGGGAGGGAGGAAAAGGAGCAGAGAAAGAATATCATACCCTTAGTCCAACTTTGTGGAAGTTCAAATTATTACAAATCAATGTGGGCTCAGCTCCAAAGGTTTAAGACACATTTAATTTAAAAAATTAGTTTCTTTTCTTACTCCCCACCCCAGTTTTATTGAGAAATAATTGACACACATCATTGTATGATTTTAAGACACACAGCATGATGGTTTGATTTACATATATTGTGAAATGATTACTACAATAGGTTTGGCTAACATCCATCTTCTAATATAGATACAATAAAAAGAAAAGAAATAAAAACCATTTAAAGTTATATTAAAAGATTAGGTAACAGTTATTGGCCCAGGAAATGGTAGATTATCTTTTCTTCATGTGAGTGATAAAATTCAGAAGAACTCTTCCTGTTAAAAAAAGATAATAAGCTAGAAAACCAAACTTCTTTTGCAGTAAAAATGGGTTTGAAAAGAAATCATGGTCACTTCCAGTCACAATGGTGGTGTAGGTAAACATGGTCCTCGCCTCCACCTTCCACAACCACATCAAAATTACAACTAAACTACAGAACAGCCATCATTCAGAACTGCCTGAAATCGAGCTGAATGGAAGTCCGACAACTACCAAATTAAAGAAGCCACATTGAGACTGGTAGGAGGGACAGAAGTGCAGAAGGGCTGGTCCCACACCCACATGTGGTGGATAAAAATCAGGAGAGATATCTCGGCTATGAAGGTCCTCCCTGAAGAGCATGGGGTCCCTGGCTCACACCAGGCCCCCCAGTTCAGGGTTCCAGTGCCAGGAAGAGAAGTCCTCATAACTTCTGGCTGTAAAAACCAGCGAGAATTGAGGCTGAGGAAGGCTGAGGCTTCTGGAGTCCCAGGCAGCTCCTCTTAAAGGGCCCTTGCATGGACCTGGCACACAGACTTACTCGGACTCATTCCCTCCAGGCTCCAGACAGGAGGAAGTTTGAAAGGCACCAGAGACATATGGAGAAGAACTGAGTTCTTTGGCAGCAGGGGGAAAACTGGAGGGGCAGTTTCTCTCAGACAGATGTGCTGGTGGAGGCCATTGTTCCTTTGGTGAACTCCCCCACAGAGCTAGCAGACAGGCACCATATCTGGGACTCCAGCAACCTGGCTCACACTTTTTGCCCCACCCGTGATTCCCGGAGGCCCTGCCCCACCCAACTGATTCCAGTGGTTTTACCATATGAATGGTTTATCTTGGCTCATATTTCAGATTTTCCTAAAATCTCTCAGACAAGCAACATTTGGCCTCAGCAAGCCCCATACTTCTTGCTAAGTGGCCCCAGGCCCAACACTAGCATCAGCTGGTCTTGATTCACAGTTTGGTCTCCCCTGGGCACCTCCAAGCCCAGCTCAAGAAGCAGCCATCTGCAGATCACTCTGTAGCTTATACCTGGTGGCCCCAGGTAGAATACAAGCAGTGTTTGAACTTGGCCTGCCCCTCCTAGGAAGCCCCAGAGCCAGCACACCTAGTGGACATCTTCAGATCACATCAAAGCACCACAACCCAACCACCTCCACGAGCGACATACTCAAGGGATGGACTCAGTGGGTACCAGAGCCCTGCTGAAGTAAGTCTTATTTTGTGTGTTGGGCTCCTACACAGCTGATCCTCCAAGGTGGTCAGAGGTCAGTGATCAGTGGGCACAGCCAGTCCTTGCAGCTGATCAGCCTGAGTAAATCCCTCCCATTGACATGCCAACAGCAATCAACACTCAATTACAACAGAATGGTATACAGTCCACACGGGGGGGGGGGGGGGGAGGAGGGAGGGGATGCACCTTGAGTGCCCAGCTGGGGAGTGCCCTACTATAATAGGCCTCCCTACCAAACTTAGGGGATGTAGCAACTCTACCCAATACATAGAAACAAACACAGGGAGGCAGCCAAAATGAGGATACAAAGAAACATGTCCCAAATGAAAGAACAGAGCAAAACTCCAGGAAAATAGCTAACCGAAATGGAGATAAGTAATGTAACAAATGCAGAGTTCTAAACACTGGTTATAAGGATGCTCAAGGAACTTAGTGAGGACCTCAAGAGCATAATAAAAGATCAGTCAGAAATGAAGTTTGCACTAATTGAAATAAGGAATAATTTACAGGGTATCAGTAGTAGAGTAGGTAAAGCCAAGAATCAAACCATTGATTTGGACTATAAGGAAGCAAAAAAACACCCCATCAGAACAGCAAAAAGAAAAAGAATCCAAAAAAATAAGGATAGTGTAAGGAGCCTCTGGGACAACTTCAAGTGTACCAACATTCGCATCATGTGGGTGCTAGAAGGAGAAGAGAGAGAGCAA
This sequence comes from Tadarida brasiliensis, assembly GCA_030848825.1. Lineage (NCBI taxonomy): Eukaryota > Metazoa > Chordata > Mammalia > Chiroptera > Molossidae > Tadarida > Tadarida brasiliensis. The sequence continues at coordinate 165,731,533 of CM061257.1, forward strand.
GAAACTGAAAGCCTCTGTAAAAAAAATAATGAAAGAAAACTTCCCTAACTTGGTGAAGGAAACAGATGTACAAGTCCAGGAAGCACAGAGAGTCCCAAACAAGATAAATCTAAAGAGGTCCACACCAATTTAATGCAAAAGGTTAAAGACAAAGAATATTAAAAGCAGCAAGAGAAAAGCAGTTAGTTACCTACAAGGGAGCTCCAATAAGACTGTCAGATGATTTATCAAAAACAACTTTGCAGGCCAGAAGGGAATGGCAAGAAATATTCAAAGTGATGAAAAGCAGAGACCTACAACCAAGATTACTCTGTCCTGCAGAGCTGTAATTTAGAATTGATGGACATATAAAGAGCTTCCTAGACAAAAAATAGCTAAAGGGCTTCATCACCACCAAACCAGTATTATATGAAAGGTTGAAGGGTCTTCTAGAAGAAGAAAAAGATAAAAAATATGAACAATAAAATGGCAATAAATACACATCTATCAACAATTGAATCCGCAAACCAAATGAACAAGCAGAACAGAAACAGACTCACAGATAGAGAACTTTTAGATGGTTTCCAGATGGGAATGGGTTTGGGGGATGGGTGGAAAAGGTGAAGGGATTAAGAAGTACAAGTTGGTTGTTAGTCTGATGAACCTCAGAGGGAAGGGGCAGGGTGCAGGAAGAGATAAACCAAAGAACTTATGTGCATATATGCATAATCAATGGACAAGACAACAGTGCTATGAAGGTGGGGGTGGGGGAGAGTGGGAGGAGTGGGTCAGTGGGAGAAAAAGGGGAAACATCTGTAATACTTTCAACAATAAAGATAAATTTTTTAAAAATCATGTTTACATTCTCATTTTATAGACAAGAGACTTGAGGCCCAGGGAGGTGAAATGACCTGCCTAACAGTCCCCAGTGAGTTTGGGACAGAGCAGGGAATAGAAATTTAGGTCATCTAAGGAATTTCACACTCAAGGAAATTACTTGACTTGGTCAAGGCCATACCTTGAGCATAGTGGTCACTGACAGGATTTCAGTAAATGTCCTTCTTTCTGAATCTAAAGGCCACACACTTTCTATGACTCTGTGCTGTTGCTTTAAAATTAATTCAGCATTATCTTATTACAAAGGTAGTTCATGTTAAATTATGACAGTATAGAAGGATATTAAATGAAAACTAAGAGTCCCCTTCCCTCTCAACAATCCTATACCCTACCCTACCCCCAAAATCACTGTATTTCCATTACCCAAGGGTAAGTACTGTGAATATTTTTTGGTATTTACGTCCAGAAATTGTGTGTGCGTGTCTTAAAAAAAAAAGTTTTTATTTGGAAAAAAACTCAAACTTACAAAAATAAGTTGTAAGAATTACAGAAAATATCTTTTGCCCCAATTCACCACTGTTGACATTTTGTCCTATTTGCTTTATCATTTGTTCTCTATAGCTATGTCTATCCATCCATCCATTGATAATTTTTTTCCTGAATCCATCAAAAGTAAACTGCAAACACTGTGGCCTTTTAATTTCTCTCTTAGACTATTCGGGCTGTTGTAACAAAATACCATAGACTGGTGACTTATCAACAACATAAATTTATTTCTCACAGTCCTGGAGGCTGGGAAATCCAAGGTCAAAGTACAGGCAGATTCTGTGTCTGGTGAGAATCTGCTTCTTGGTCCTTAAATGATAATCTTTTTTCTCACTGTGTCCTCATGTGGTATAAGGGATGAGGATGCTCTCTAGGATCTTTTCATACAATGGCACTAACCCCATTTGTGAGAGCTCCACCCTGATGATCTAATCGTCTCCCAAAGGTCTCACCTCCAAATACCATCACAATGGACATTAGGATTTAACATATGAATTTGGTGGAGACATAATCATTTTAATCTGTAGCAATCCCTAAATATTTTAATGTGTATTTCCTATGAGTAAGGATATTCATGAGCACCATACAATTATCAGCTTCAATATAACTTCAATAAATTTGTCATTAATACAAAACTTTTATAAGATTGGTACAACAATATACTTTATATTATTTTACCCCCTTCAGTACCAAGTCTAGTTTCAGATCATGTATTGTACTTGGTTGTTTTTTGTTGTTGTTGTTGTTAATCCTCACCAGAGGACATTTTTCCATAGATTTTTGCAGAGTGGAAGGAAAGGAGGGAGGAAGGGAGAGAGGGAGGGAGGGAGGGGGAGAGAGGGAGAGAGAGAGAGAGAGAGAGAAAGAGAAATATTGACCTGAGAGAGACACATCGATCAGTTGTCTCCCCACACGGCCCCAACAGGGGCTGGGGATCAAACCTGCAACCCAGGTACATGCACTTGACTGGAAATCAAACCTAAAACCCGTCAGTCTGTGGGCCAGTGATCCAACCTCTGAGCCAAACTGGCCAAGGATGCACTTGGTTGCTATATCTCATTAGTCCCAGTTGATCTGGACAATTTTTCAGCGGTTCTTTATTATTTATAACACTGGCATTTTTTAATTTAATAGACTTTCTCATTTTGGGTTTGTCTGATATTTCTTTATGCATTCTTGGGTGGAATACATACTACATAAGTTATGTGTTTTTCTGGGGTATCACAACTAGAGGCATACATGTTCATATGTGCCTCATTTGTGATGCTAATTTTGAACACCAGGTCAAGGTGTTTTTCATTGCTACCTTTTATTTTCATGCCCTTTCTGCCATATATTTTTACTGAATATCATAGTTATTTCAATTCAACAATATTTATTGAGGACCTATGTGCCATACACTGTTCTAGACCCAGATGATATAGCAGTGATCAAAACAGACCAAATTTCTATTCTCATGGAGCTTATATTTTATCTTGGACAGATATATTTTTTATTTATTTATTTTTGTTATATTGGACAGATATTTTGTATTTCAATATGTAAAGTTAATTCAGTTTTAAAAAAACTGGATACTAGTATTTTGCTTTGTTGTGTTTATATACCATAGTTTATTTAACCAGTCACTATTGATGCCATTTAGTTTGTTTCTACTTTTTTTTTTTTTCGCTGCTATCAATAACCATGTTGCAATAAGCACTGTACAATGTGGTATATTCATCTAAATTCACGTGTGTGTGTGTATGTTTGTATATGTGGATGTTTGTATATGTGTGTATGAGTGAATGTTTGTATATGTGTGCATGTACAAACTTATATATCTGCAGTATAATTCCCTAGAAGAGAAATTTATGGTTCAAACAAATTTGGTTTTTACATTTTAATAGATGCTACCATTTCCCCCAAATTCTTGTTCTCATTACAGCACTTATATCTCCCCATTCTTACCAAACTGGACACTATCAAAGGTTTTCATCTTTTCCCTATTAATAGATCTCATCTCAGCTGAATGGTAATGAAGAGTCCAATTTTTCCTAGTCTGGTGTGTCAAGTGCCTGTTTCCTGCAGTGCAGTGAGTCTTGTCCTCCGAGAGACCTGCCTCTGGTGAACAGAGACTCATCACAGGGTGGCTACTTCAGAAACATTGCCTATTTTTTAAATCTTTTAGCCTTAATGAGATATAATTGACAGGTAAAAATTGTATGTTTTTAAGATGTACCATGTAATGTTTTGATATATGTATACATTGTGAAATGGTTAACATAGTAAGCTAATTAACATATCCATCACCTCATACAGTTACCTTTTTTTTTTTTTGTAAATGTGAGAATAATTTAGATCTACTTTCTTAGCAAATTTCAAGTCTACAGTACAATATTGTTGACTATCGTTACTATGTTGTACATTAAGTCTCAAGAATTAGTTCATCCTACATATCTGAAGCCTTGTACCCTTTGACCAGGAATTCTTTGTCTTCCCCACCCTGCTGCCCCTGGTAATAACCATTCTACTCTCTGCTCCTAAGAGTTCAACTTTTTAAGATTCAACATATGAATGAGAACATGCAGTATTTGTCTTTCTGCACCTGGCTTTATTTCACTTAGCATAGTGTCCTTCAGGTTCATCTGTGTTGTTGAAAATGACAAGATTTCATTTTTTAAGGCTGAATAATATTCCATTGTATTTATACATACACCACATTTTTAATCCATTTATCTGCTGATGAACACTTAGCTGGTTTCACATAAGGTGTGAGGTGATATTTCATTGTGGTTTTAATTTGCATTTCCCTGATGATTAATGATACTGAGTACTTTTTTATATACCTGTTATCTTCTTTTGAGAAATGTCTATCCAGGTCTTTTGTCTGTTTTTTAATTGGGTTATTTGTTTTTCTTCTATTGAGTTATTTGGGTTCCTCATATATTTTGGATATTAACTCCTTATCAGATGGTTTGCAAATATTTTCTTCCATTCTATAGGTTGTCACTTTACTCTGTTGATTGTTTCCTTTGCTGTGCAGAAGCTTTTTAGTTTGATGTAGTCCCATTTGTCTATTTTTGCTTTTGTTGCCTGTGCTTTTGGATTTATATACCAAAAAAACATTGCCCAGACCAATATCAAGAAGTTTTCTTCCTGTTTTCTTCTAGCAGCTTTAGTTTCAGGTTTTATGTTTAAGTCTTTAACCCATTTTGAATTGATTTTTGTATATGTGTGAGATAAGGGTCCAATTTCATTTTTCTGCATGTGATTGAGTTTTCTTAGCACCATTTATTGAAGAGACTGTCTTTTCCCCTTTGTGTGTTCTTTGCGCCTATGTCAAAAATCAGATGAATATAAATGTGTAGATTTATTTCTAAGCTCTCTGTTCCGTTGCTATTATATATCTATTTTTATGCCAGTACTATACTGTTATGATTACTATAGCTTTGTAGTATATTTTGAAGTCAGGCAGTGTGATGCCTCTATCTTTGTTTTCTTGTTTAAGATTGCTTTGGCTACTGTGGATCTTTTGTGATCTCATATGAATTTTAGGATTGATTTTTCTATTTTTATGAAAAACAAAAAAGGCCATTGGAATTTTTGATAGGAATTGCATTGAATCTGTAGATCATTTTGGGTAGTATGGACATTTTAACACCTAATTCTAGATAGAAGTCTGTTAAAGAAAGAAATCTTTAAAATTTAAATTCCACACTTGACCACATTGCTATGATGTAGGAATGTTATTCTAGGGCTTAAAGACATTTTAGTAGGAAGCTAATGAAATAGTATAATTACAGATAAATAACTGAAAAAAATGTACATTTAGACAATACTTTTATGTTATTTTCTGTATGATATGAAGAATGTGTTAAAATAGAATCTCCAAAATTGCTCGAGTATCACTCAAATATTTGTGAAACATATATAAAACTAAAGAGAAAATATTTATTTATGGCAGATGATCTTAGAATTATTAAAACTGTTTAGCTAGATGGCCTCATCTCTCTTTAAAGTTATTGCTGAAGTTTATTTGGTGGGAGGTGGTGGGTGGAATTCCACCACCTTGGGAGAAAAAATCAGATTAAATGGTTTGTTTGTGGAAGAAGCCATTAATTTTTCCATTTACCCCTTATCCCTCATCCCCTCCCCCCCTTTTCCTGTAAGTCCTCTCCCCTCCATTCATCCTCCAAAAAGGAGGTGTGGATATTTTGAAAAGGAAGCCTCTTTCTTACACGCTATGAATTTTGCCTACAATGGGCTAATTGCCAAAGCAGTTGGCCACCTGTGGGAGTAATTAGTCACTTGTCAGACCTTCTGAGGTTAGTCAATTGCAGTTGCAATTTATTATACACACAGTTTTGCATCCACAAATAACTATGGCTGTTAAAACCACCCATAGAGAAAGAAAGGGCTGGGCAGAATTTTGAAAAGTTGGGATATTGCTTTACATTTATAAAGAAGCTTGGGTAACATTCAGCTATATTATTTTTATCCCAATCCAGAAAAACTGGAATTTGAAATGCTGGAGTAAAAGTATTTTAAAGTTATCCTACTTTGAGGGGTGAGCAGGAGACAAGGACATGTTACCTTTGTAATTTTACTTGATAAGCTAAAAATGAATCTTGACTGGTTATATTAAGATTTTAGTTTTCTGTAGTACAAATGTGTATAATATAAAATGAGCCACTTTATATTTAAAGTAATTATATCAAGAGCTTTGTTTTCATGGGTGAACAGCAATGTGGATAGCAGCCATCTTGGTTAACCATTCTATTGTTAATGTGGTATACTGTTTATGGTTACATCCATGGAAGGTAGTCTCCATTCTACTAGTTAAATTAAATATATTTATCATTGGCTGCTATTATCAGTCATGCTTCTTGGGAAGCAAAGAGTATATAAAAAGATGAGCAAAAGGTAATTCAGGTAATTAATGTTTCTGTGTGTGTGTGTGTGTGTGTGTGTGTGTGTGTGTGTGTGTTAGGAACAGGCCGGTAAAAACTAGCATGTAAATATATCAGAATTCTCTTGAGTAAAGGAAAAACAGAACCTCGCCCAAGTTGCCTTAAACAGTGAAGGGTGTTTACTAGTTATTGAATAATTTAAAAATATGGTGTGATAAATGTGAGACTTTCTCCCATAGCTTAACACTATCACTAAAGACCTAGTTTCTTTACATTTCTCTGCCCTGCTTCCTGTAGTGCCTGCTTCCTCCTGGGGCTGGTTCCCACCATGACTCTCAGAGAGGAACCATTTTTCCAGGAAATGCTCAGTAAGTATCTCCTTAAGTATCATGAGCCCAGACTCAGTCATGTGCTCATCCCTAAAGGAATCACTGTAGCTAAGGGGACGGCATGCACTAATTGGCTTAAAGGCCAGTAGCCCACTTCTAGGGACAACCCTGCTTAAACAGTGTGGATGGAAAATCTGAGACCAAGGTAGGTGGGGGGAGAGGATGGATGCTAGCAACAGCTGCTACCCACTACAACAAATAATAGCAATTCAAATGCTGCAGTAGGGTGGAGACATAGTGGATTGAGTATGGATTGACACTATTACTGCAGTGGTTATAGGTGCCATCAGTGTTCATACTCCTAGGAAGCTAAAGAATAGGAACACATTAGAAGGGTTTTGTGACTTATCATGTTACTAGAAAGTCCGTGGCCACCAGTACTTATCAGTTAGCTTGTGAAGGCTTTGCTTGATTTTCAGACTATGACCCTAGTTTACTGAGAGAAATAACTCAGAGGGAAATCTGAGGGGAGTATATGTGTATGACTGTATATACAGTTGATCCTCATTTGCAGATTTAGTATTTGTGAATTTGCCTACCTGCCAAAATTTATTTGTACCCTCAAAATCAATACTTGTGGCGCTTTCCGTCGCAGACATGTGCAAATGGTGAAAACTTTCAGTCATCTGAAGTGCATGCTTCCAGCTGAGGTTGAACGCGATGACGCTCTGCCTTCCCGTTTGGCTCTCACACCGTAAACAAGTATCCCTTTCATGGTCTATTCAGTGCCATGTTTTTCCCATTTTTGTGCTTTTTTTGGTTGGTGATTTCACTGTTTAACATGGTCCCCAAGCATAGTGCTGAAATGCTGTCTAGTGTCCCTAAACACAAGAAGTCTGTAATGGGTCATGAGAAAGTTCGTGTGTTTGATAAGCTTTATTCAGGCGTGAGTTATAGTGCTGTTGGTTGTGAGGCCAGTGTTAATAAATCCACAATATGTATCAAATAGGATGTCTTTAGACAGAAGCACAGGTAAAATAAGGTTGCATACTGATCAAAAGGTTGTGACCAGAGGCTTGTAGGAACTTAACTTTGTATTTCCCCTAGGAGCAATGGGTTCAGAACTTGCTAATTCAGTGTTAATGGTGACTTTATAGAGCATAACGCAGGCAAATGAGAATTGATGGTGCATGTATGGCTGCACTTAAACAAATGAAGAAAATATTATCTGGGTCCAATATCTAGGAAGGGATTTAACTACAAAGTTCTAGTATGTAAAGGTATAAACAGTTCAGTTTTATTCCCGTTAGTTGAAAGGAATGAGTTCAGAGTTTCTAAGTGGTCCATTTGAGGGCCATACCCAATCTATCTGCAAGCTATATTTCTCTTCACCTGGATCCTTCCAACTATATCCTCTCCAGCTTCTCTGAAATTATAGGCCAGGACTTAAGAGGCTTCCACTGAATATTGAAAGTTAAGTAGCATCAGCCTCATAGGATGTAATTAAAAATAACACATGATGAAATTAACAGCCTTGTCACAGACCACATTTGTTACCTTCCTCACCCTAATACCCTAAACGAAATGCAGGAAAATGTTGAGCTGGAACAGGAAATCCTAAGAGTGAGCCCCACCAACTAAATGGTGATGGGTAGTGTGAGGAGGTGTCTTCTGTATCCGGGGCTCTGATTGCATCATTCCATTTGACTTTTGTTTTGCTCAGGCTTGGGGCTGTGTTGCCAGCAGCAAGTATGCTGACTGAAAACTGTCACAACAGCGATCATTACAATCCGGGAGTTGAGTTTGACTGGAACATATGTCTTCAATTTTAATAGCTCAGCTTCCCAGATGCCCTAAAGGAGAATATTGCCTGAGAAGGAGCTTTTCATGTAAGAATAATTTGTGTTAAGTAGCTCAGTGATCTGTTTGTTAGGTTAGAGCTGACAGTTTGTTTATATTTCTAAAGGGGTATGATGAATGGGGGAGAAGTTGATGCTAATTAGCCTAAATTGTTCCTAAGAATGTAGAGGGCTTTGCCAGTTTCATTGTTTCTGTTTCTTTGCACATTTTAAATAATTGAATGGAGCTCAGACCATTCATCATAATATCAGGCAAGATGGAAATAAATGAATTTAGCACGGGTCCACATGTGTGATGGAAGATGTCACTTTATAGGGCAATTAGATAAGACATCAACTTGGGGCTAATGCAGACTATTCTAATCCATTTGCATAAAAATATCAAACATGAATGTTTTCATTTACTCCATTAATTATCTCTGTCATCATAGGAGAATATAGCCCTTCTTTCTGAAAACCCACCTACCTGCATTAAAGAAGTAATGCTGTGGTATGACAGTTTGGCCCTTGGCTTCTGGACAAGATCTGTGGCCATATTTTCTAAGAAAGTATCTTCCCCTCCCCCCGATGTCATCAAATACCACTAGGAAACCTGCTTGAGGATAGGCTCAGCACCTGGCCAAGTAGATAATGAAAAAGGTGGCAGGGGAACATTTTTTAAAGTTGGGAATCATATAATGACGTGAATTCTTACTGAATTCCACAATAAGAGCGAATGTACCAGTAGGGCATATTTTAGTTATTTCTCAAGAGTTGTCATGTGTTCATTTCTCGTATATGCTGGGTTACATGGTGATATGATGAGAAGCCTACAAGGTAACTTCCTATCTGAGTGAAGCCAGCATTTCCTCTAGGTAATAAGGTTAACGTGAATGGATTATTTTATAAGACTATAGAAAAATATATATGTAATATATGTGTTGTTAACACATATATTTTGAGAATTAAAATAACAAAAAGGAAACTAAATTTAGAAAGTCTATGATATTTTTCAACCTTTTAATCCTCATTGGAGGCCATTCTTTTTTAATTTATGCACATAAAATACCACAGGAAGAGATGGTATAAATTTGTGGACTGTGGAGAATGAGTGAACATTTTTGAATCAGGATCTTTAAAAGGGGTGAAATTTGAGTATGATTAAGTTAGGAAAAAGCCTCGCTCACGGCGGAAGTCAGAGACTCTGTATACATTATGGGCATGTCATGGCTTTTAAAAAGTTATGTTAGACTTCTATACAAATTGTGAAGGAATTTGTATAACCCCAAACAAAATTCTGTGTGGTTCTGAACTTTTCCAAAGTTGAAAAAAGAGGGGGAGCAATAATACTGGTTAGTATTCTGATCAGAAGCAAGCCTTACTGTCGGGTGGGCTGGTCGCTTTGCACTGCCTGGAAGTTTTCTTGGTCACTAGTTTTCTCAGAAGGAAATGATCCCATGGCGTATGCTAGCCACGTTTATGCATATATGCCCTATAATTGGCATTTATTAAGGAGACCTTCAGTTTGATGGATGACTGTCAGAGCCGAGCCTGCTGGCTTTGAAGAGAGTTGACTTTGCTTGAGTTTTGTTATATTAACTCATTAGAACTCTGCAGTACTTCAACCCGCTCTTTGTTTACTTTCTTATAATTAAGATTTTTGAACAATCGATTTTCAGAGACTTGGCAGGGGCCCATTCTCAACTCAGAGACTTTGTCTGACAGAAAGGTATGCAACAGAACATATATTCACAGTAAGAACCCCTGAGTATTAAAAGTAATGTTTTTTGTACTCTCTTTAGTTAGCTGCCCAGTTTTAATTGATTTTAAACATAAAATGATTTATTAATTATCTTTATACCATTAGCTGCATGATTCCTCAACTTTTAAAAAAAGTGAATCCGACAAAAACAACAGCTGCAGAAATATTTTCAAATTAGAGTATTTAAAATTAGAGCTTGTAACTATTATGATATTTTAGCAATAGTGTAAGCAAATAATTAGGAAATAATTAGGAATATGAAAGGCCATCTGAATCTAAAGATACATTTTCAAGAGAAAAATCGTCATGTATACTTAAACATTCAATTCTGAATTACCAATATGTTCCAACTGTGTTTTTAAGTTTATAATATGAAAAGCCCCAAAGCCATTGGTGACACATTTAATGTTAAAAATGATATTTCACTTTCACTTTTGAAACCCCAAAGAAAGTACACCTGAAAATGGGGCTCTTTTCCAGTATGTGTTGGTGAGACAAATTGTATTTCCTGTTGGGCTTGATGTCACTCTGACAAACTACCTGGAGAGGCATCAAATGGTGATATTGTGTTTGATGTGTGTGTTTTAAAAAATATTTTTAGCTGCTATCTACAAAAACTAAGGACTTGAGGAGAAAGGATGTGCTTTTACAAAAAGCAAACATGGTTGGAGAGTGTTTGCACTAGGATTCCAGACTCACTCCTGGTTGTCTCATTTCTGACTTGTTACAACTAGTTGATGACTTGCTTGCTTCTCTGAGAGGTCTATTTAACAAAGATGGTAGCTTGATGAGGAAAGGCATTCATCACATCATTCCAATACTAGATGAGTGAGGAAGGAAAATAAAGAATGAATGAGGAAGGAAAGATAAGTAGCCTCTAGTTGTGCAAATGAATACTGTGCTGGGTCATAACTGATAGGCAGTGCTCTAAGTAACAAGTTCTTAAAGTGATTTTATGGGGAGTGCTTCTGTAGAACAGTACTAAGTCATTTGACTAGCCTTTACAGAGGGAAAGGGAAAATGAAACTCAATTGTTTTCAGGTCACAGATAATTCAACTTTCCTTACTTTCTAAAAGGAACTTGAATTAGCAGAACAATGTTTAGACTTCTTTGCCAATGAAGACAACCTTTTAAGTTTAGTGATGAAGTTGATTCATTTTTATTTCATTCAGATGATGGAAAACATAACTAATTGGCTCCTTATTTGGTCCACGATGCTCAGTTAATGTATTCAAAGTTATTACTAGATTAAAAAAATGAATTCACAGGTCAAAACTTCTTTTATTGTGGAGGAAACTGGCAGTCATCAAAAGGGCCATTAAAAAACAGTTTAATGAAGAAATATGTGACTGTTTAAGAAAAGCGTCTAGTCTAAACTTAGCAGGAGGGCCATGGATCCTTTTTTTTCTACCAGGCTGCAACAGTATAAGAAAATAATCTTGCATCTTTTAGGCTTCTGCATAAATTTTCACTTCAGAAAGTCATTACTTCAGCTGCACAAATAAAATATAATTACATATGGAAAGCCTGAAGCTAAAATCAAATCCTCCTACTAATTTTATATTAAAATGTGTGAAATTGTATCTTTTTATTTTTAATTGATGTATTAGTGGTAACTAAGATTTTAATTATAAATGTCTTTTTTTTCAACCTATAAACAACGGCTAGCACTTATTGATAGTGTCCTGTGTAACAAGCACTGTTTTAAGTACTCCACATGAATTAATTGATTTAATCATCACAACCCCTTGAGGTGGGTATCATTATTATCTTCACCTTAAAGGTCATAAAACTGAGGTATAGAAAGGATAAGTTAGTTGGCCAACATGACACAGTCAGTAAATTGTAGATTGGGAATTTGAACACAGGCATTCTAACTTCAGATCCAAGACTCTTAATCATTCTGTAATGCAGCCTTTAGTTTGGTTAAGTAGCTGAGGACCTATACAGAAACACCTAAATATACCAAATTTATTATTTAAAAGACATTTTAGAACAGTAATTTAAAGAATAGGAGACATATTCCTTTTCTGGAAGGAATATTATGTTAACATAATTATACATATGCTAATGTCATTTCTTTTTTAACTTTCATATCCCAGCTCATGACTCACTAAATGGTTATTGGCTAGCAGTGTGATCAAGTTTGTACTATGTGTGGCTGTCACATTTTGGAAGGGACAGGATTTGACCTATAGCCTACCCAAACAGTTGTAATATTGAACCATTTTATAACGGAGTTCTGCTTTGTTTTAAAAATACAACTATTATTTTGAAAAGGAGATAAAGCAACAACAATAAAGAGAAAATCTAGACTCCAAGAAGTAGTTTCTATAAAAATTTGTCAAGTTTTCCAAAGTAAGTGTTTTGAAATCTGTTTAACAAAGACCAGAAATATTTAGGTCCAATAAAGGAGGCTGGTTTTTATCACTAGACTGGAGTAATGAATTCTGGGATAATCTAAGCTGATTAACCTTAAAAATTGTTTTATTTTTGTAACTTTAAGAAAGAGATATTGCAGAGTTGAGTGGATTACAGTTCATAAATCTCATTGAAGATAATGAATACAAAGGTATAAAATTCAATGCATATTTTTTTATTTCAAACTCCTAGGTAAAGGGGTTTTGATTGTCCAGATATCTTTGAAGTATCTAGCAGAATATGATGTCCACACACCCCTGATGAGAAGGGTGAGAATCAATGTTTTCAACTCAGTATAAAAAAAAACAGAAATTGTGCACAAAGATAAAACTGTTTTGTTTTTTTTTTCTTTTTCTTGTGAAGAAATGTAAGCAATGGATATAATTTTTAGTGTTTATTTATTCACCTAAAATTGATTGAATGTGCCCTGGCCGGTTTGGCTCAGCGGTTAGAGAGTCGGCCTGCGGTCCAGAGAGACCCGGGTTCGGTTCCCGCTAAGGGCATGTACTTCGGTTGCAGTTTGTCCCCGGCCCTGGTTGGTCGTGCGGGTGGCAGCCACTCGATGTGTCCCTTTCACGTCGATGTTTCTCTCTCTCTCTCTTCCTCTCTCTCCCTCCCACTCTATCTGAACAAAAAATGAATAAATGTCCTCGGGTGAGGATTAAAAAAAAATAATAATAAAAAAAAATAAAATTGATTGAATGTGAACTATGCATTGAGGCTACCGGAGTGAGCAAAGCAGACAACCCTTTAAGGAACTAACATTCTACTGAAGGAGATAAGAGTAAACAAACAAAAATAATAATAAAATTATATTAGATAATCATAAAAGTTATAAAGAAAGTAAAGCCAAGTAAGGGGATAGAAAGTGATGTCATTCGGGGACATGGAGTGGTATCTATTCTAAATAGAATGGTTAGGGAATGCTTCTCTGAGATGCTGATATGTGAGCAAAATCTGAAGAATAATACAAAGATACAGTGGCATTACTAGAATATTTATCACTTAGGATAAATAATTTTTAACACTCCCTTCCTTTTTAGACAAAATTATTTTTAGTAATAATCATACAATGAAAAGAAAGAATAAAAAAAATGGACAATGAAAACAAGTTATTGAATTTCATATATTATCATGCCAGTAAAAATTAAATAAAATAAACATTACAAAAGAGTAATGAGTTAGTACTTTTTAATTACAATATTGTATTTTTTAGAATTTATTTTAGAGCCCTGGCCAGTTTGGCTCAGCGGTTAGAGCGTCGGCCTGCGGTCCAGAGAGACCCAGGTTCGGTTCCCGCTAAGGGCATGTACTTCGGTTGCAGTTTGTCCCCGGCCCTGGTTGGTCGTGCGGGAGGCAGCCACTCGATGTGTCCCTTTCACGTCGATGTTTCTCTCTCTCTTCCTCTCTCTCCCTCCCACTCTATCTGAACAAAAAATGAAAAAATGTCCTCGGGTGAGGATAAAAAAAAAGAAAAAAAAAAGAATTTATTTTAGAGAAAGAGAGAGGAAGGGAGAGAGAGAGAGAGAGAAACATTGATATGTTGCCTCCTGTGCACAACCTGATGGGGGAGGGGTGTGAAGACGGTGTCGACCCACAACCTGGGTATGTGCCCTGACCAAGAATCAAACCTGCAACTTTTTGGTGTCCAGGATGACACTTCAACCAACTGAGTCATACCAGCCAGGTCACACATCATTGTATTTTTTATAAAAGGGGGAAAATAATATACCTTACATAGTATGCAGTTTGCACCATGTTTCATTGTTTCAAAATCTCTTTTTGGAATAGCTTTATTGAGACATATGTTCTATATAATTCACCTATTTAAATTGTATAATGCAATGATTTTTAGTATACATATAGAGTTATGCAATTATTATCACAATTTAAAACATTTTCATCACCCCTAAAGAGAAACCCCATAATCTTTATTAATCACTCCTTGTTTCCCCAAACCACCACAGCCCTCTTCCCTACAGCCCTAGGAAACCACTTTAGATTTGCTTATTTTGGATATTTCATATAAATGGAATCATAATTATGATTTGCTTATTTTGGATATTTCATATAAATGGAAACATAATTATGCTCTCATTTGTGAGTAGTATCTTTCACTTAGCATCATATGTGTAATGTTCATCTGTATTGTAGCATGTATCAGTACTTCATTCTTTTTATTGCTGAATAATTGTATGGATATATCACATTTTATTTATCTATTCATCAGTTGGTAGATATTTGGGTTGTTTCCACAGTTTTGTTATTTTGAATACTTAAATCTATTATGAATATTAATGTACAAGATTTTATGTTTGTATTTTGAAGGGTATATACCTAGAGCGGAATTGCCAGGTCATTTGGCAACTCTATGGGAAACCTTTTGAGGAACTGCCAGAATGTTTTTCAAACTGCATGATACACCATTTTACCTTCCCACCAGCAATATATGAGGGTTCTAACTTTTTCATATCCTTGTCCACACTTATAATTATCTGAGTTTTATTCTATCCATCTTAGTGGGAGTGAAGTGGTAGTTTGTTGTGATTTTGATTTGTATTTCCCTGATGGCTAATGATGAGCATCTTTTCATTTTCTTACTGGCCATTTGTATATCTTCTTTTCCTATTTTTGATTGCATTGTTTGTCTTTTCATTATTGAGTTGTAAGGATTCTGTGTATATTTTAGAGACAAGTTTCTTATGAGATATATGATTTGCAAATATTTTTTCACATTCTGTTGGTTTATTGGTTGTCTTTTCTTTCTTTGATAGTGTGCTTTCAAGGCAAAAGTTTTTAATTTTGACAAAGTCCAATTTTTTCCTTTGTTGTTTGTGCTGTTGGTGTCATATCTAATAAACTATGGCCTAATCCAGGTTTATCAAGATTTACACCTACGTTCCTTTATGATTTATTTTTATTTTAATTAACTTTCCATTTTAATTTTTATATATTTCAATTACACATTGATTTGAAAAGATATATGATATGCCTCCTTATGTTCATTGCAGCATTATTGACTATTTACAATAGCCAAGATATAAAAGTAGCCTAAAGGTACACCTATGTTCTTTTCTTAAAGTTTTATAGTTTTAGCTCTTTCATGTAGGTCTTTGGTCCAATTTGAGTTTTTTTGAGATGAAGGCCCAACTTTATTCTTTTGCATATGTATATCCAGTTGTTCCAGCACTATGTGTTGAAAAGACTTTTCCCCCCATTGAATTGTTTTGGCACTTTTGTCAAAAATTAATTGAGTGTAAATGTGAACATTTATTTCTGGAGTCTCAACTCTATTTCAGTGACATATATGACAGTTTTTATGCCAGTACCACATTGTCGTGATTACTGTAGCTTTGCAGTAATTTTTGAAATTGAGAAGTCTGAATTCTCCAACTTTGTGCTTCTTTTTAAAGACTATTTTGGCTATTCTGACTCTCTTAGGTTTCCCCATGTTTTAAATCTTGAATGCAAATAAAAATCCCAAGAAGTGAAATAACATGACAGAACCGAAGTAATTCAAGTTCTGTTTCTTCATATTTTAATCACTGTGCTACCACAATTTATTTCAAATCTATTGTTTAAACTGAGGAATGTGGTAACACAGGGGTTGGAGGCACAAGCTACCCAAAATAAGCTATAACTATTCTAAATCTATTTTAGTAATTTGCTTTTGAGCTGAATGCAAGTATCTATGTCTGTGTTTGTCTGAGGGCCATCTATATACCTGGGAGTTCTCCAAATCAACTTCCATGTAGAATACAGTGTTTATTAAAGGACAAGCAACAGTATTTTTTAGGGGGAGAGGAGCAGTATTTTTTCACTAACATTTAAAATTGCTAATGACTGTGTTTTTAGTTAGTTTTACTATTGTTATAAAATTCTCTAAATTGCCTGTACACAGGGTGGACTGCTCCCATCATCATCCCACCCTTGGGATGCCACTGAGGAGGAGCAAATCATTCTGAGATCTAGAGGAACAGCATCCCAGGAAGAAGGAACAGAAATATTAAGCCTTTTTATTAAAAGTGAGTTTGAAAATTTAAGGAACTGAAAAAATAATCATTATTGTAGCTAATGCGTAGAAGTGACAGGTGAATGGGAAGACCTGGAGTTGGAGAGAGTGGCAGCCAGGGCACATAATGGCTTTATAGGTAGGGCTACCATATGATTGATAGTTCAAACTATGGCACTTCTGAGAGTAAAAAGCTACTGCTAATTACATCAAGACAACAGGTTTAATGGGACTGTCCCAGAAGAAATAGGATGAATAGTCACCCTTCTTAAAGGATATGGCAGAGTTATATTTTCACTACCCATAAAATCCAACCCATAAGAACAATTGTGATGAGAGCTAAAAATTCTTAAATGCAGGTGAGCAATATTGTAATCCAACACCATTAGTAATATCTGAATTAGGGAAGCTAAACAGTGTGTATAGTGTAGTGATTTAGCGCAGTGATTCTCTAATTTTAGCATGCATAAGATCACATGGAGGGCTTGTCAAAACACATGGCTGGGCCACACTCCCTGAAATTATTATTCAGTAGGTTCTGTATTTCTAACAAGCTCCCAGGTGCTGCTGATACTGCCAGCCCATGGACGACCAGACTTTGAGTAGCACTGATTTAGACTTTAGAAACTTGGTTTGTATTTCAGATTTTGCTTTTGGTTACCAACTGGGTGGCCTTGGGCAAGCTGAATATTCTTTCCACATCTCTTTTGTTCACCTGGTAAAATGGGGATTATAATAATTCCTGCCTTATATAAGCGTTGTGAAGACTAAACGGTATAAAGCACTTGGTATTATTGTAAGCACTTAGTGGTGGTTGTTATAGTTAGGAAGAACCATGGTGGATAATATTCATTATATAAAACTGTGAACATGTTTCAGATACTGCATTATAAATCAACTCTAGAAGGACATGCTCTAGAACAATGTTTCAGTGCCTGGCACATGGTGGGCTCTTAATACTGGTTGACTGAATAAACAAATTTAGAATTCACTTAATAGTATTGTGTGGATGGAAAGAATTGATTCCCATTCTATTATACCTCTTACTCTCAGAATATACAAACCATCAACAAATGAAAAGACAACCCATGAATGGGAGAACATATTCACCAATGATACATCTGATAAGGGGCTAATATCCAAAATTTATAAGGAACTTATAAAACTCAACACCAAAATAACAAACAATCTGATTAAAAAATGGGCGAAGGATCTGAATATACACTTCTCCAAAGAAGACATACAGATGGCTAATAAACATATGAAATATGTTCAATGTCACTGATCATCAGAGAGATGCAAATTAAAACCACAATGAGATATCACCTCACACATGTCAGAATGGCTATCATCAATAAATCAACAAACAACAAATGTTGGCGAGGATGTGGAGAAAAGGGAACCCTGGTGCCCCGTTGGTGGGAATGCAGATTGTTGAAGTCACTGTGGAAAGCAGGATGGAGTTACCTAAAAAAATTAAGACTGGAACTGCCTTATGAGTAGATGAGTGGATAAAAGAGCTATGGTACACAGTGTTCACACAGTGGAATACTACAAAGCCATAAAAAAAGAAGGAAATCTTACCTTTGCAACAGCATGGATGGACCTGGAGAGTATTATGCTAAGTGAAATTAGGCAGACAGAGAAAGATAAATACCATATGATTTCACTTATATGTGGTATCTAAAGAACAAAATAAATTAACAAACAAAATTGAAACAGATTCATAGATACAGAGAAAAGACTGCTGGTTGCCCCAGGGGCGGGAGATTGGGGGCCTGGGTAAAAAAGGTGAAAGTATTAAGCAAAAAACCCCAACAAAACAAAACTCATAGATACAGACAACAGTATGGTGATTACCAGAGGGAAAGGGGCATGTAGAGAGGTAGAAGAGGGTAAAGGGGGTATAAATGGTGATGGAAGGAGATTTGACTTGGGGCGGTGAATATGCAATACAGTGTACAAATGATGTATTATAGAATTGTGCACCTGAAACCTATACAATTTTATTAACCAATATTACTCCAATAAAGTCAATAAAAAGGAAAATAAAATTAGTTTTATTTAGGTTGCTGTACTGAATTTTAGCTGTGTTAAACACAAAACTACATAATACCCCTTATTTATTATTATGAAAGAAATACTTAAAGAAACAACAACCCCTAATTTCTATAGAAAAATTAATAGACCAAACTACTGTGAAGAGAGACCTACAGAATGGGATATCGGATCTGAATGGTTTCTATTTTGTCCAGTGTCTGTGTGATTCCCAGATGGTAAAAGTAGACACCTGAGGGTGACTGGAGCAAGGAAGAAGGAAGAAAACAAACATTTTTTTAATACCTGCAGTGGACTAGGTACTCTACCATGTGCCAGGAGACTTACAGGTACTAACTAATATAGTGCTCACAGTCATCATGTGAGATAAGTAGGTATCACCACTCCCTTTTTCCAAAGCTTTAAGAGGACAAAGGGAGAAATAGGTGAAATCAAGTTTCTAATCCAGCTGTGTCTATAAAGCCCACACTTTTATTACTACCTTTGGAGAGGGCACTTTGACAGGAATTCACTCTGGCTTTCCTGCAATGTGGCAGAGTTGCTGCATTTTCATACTTTCCTAACTTTTACTAAAGACAACTTAGGTACTGAAGAGATTTTAATGTAGTAAGTTGAATATGATTTTTTGTTTGCTGAGCCTTTATGTTTATCCGGGGATGATCCAATTCATCCCATAATTTCCTATTTTATGCAGCACCTTACTTTATAATTTTCAGTGCTGGAAATTAAAGCATCAGTAGTTGAAGTGCAAAATTAAAGAGAACACTGAAAATGTTTTAATTCCTAATTGCTACTATATTTAATCACCCTAAGCAATATAGAGCAACAAAACTTTTAAGCCAATAATTATTTTTGGCTTAATAATGTAGCCCTATATTAGTAGGCCTTAAACATAAATAAGGCAATGAGAAATTCGTGTTTGATGTAATACTCTTGGGAGACAGTGACTATTTGGAGATGGTCATATTCTGATGGACAGCAGTATGAACTGAACATTACCTGTGGAGTGAGTGCTGGTCATGAGGTGAAACCATTGCAGGCAGTGTGTCTTAGGTTTAAATTGTGTCTTATGACCCAACTTTGACGCAGTTGAGGCATTTCCACAATAAATCACTAACATTGCATCTTCTGTTAGTTACAACTATCTCAAGAGGTTACATCTGATGTTACATCTAACATCAGGAGGAAACAAACCCAAGAGTTAGAGTTAAACTATGCCTTTTAAAAAAGCCAAAACTCTTCTGACTAACTTACATGTCATTGTAATGCCTGTATAACCCCATGATTTTTCTTATGTTCTCAAATACATTAGAAAAGTCACAAAAGCACATTACTGGTAACATGATCAGAATTTGTGAGTGTCATTGGAAGTAACTATCCTTAGAATTAGATTCAGAGGATGGGTAAAATATTCCTCCAGCTTCATACCATCTTGAATAACCCCCTACTTTTCTCCAAACTAAATGACAGGATCAAGGAGAATAGATAGAGGTAGTAAATAACCATTAAACAACTTAGTTTATTTATTCTACCTATGACTTTTAGATTAGCTGAAGGCAAATATGTCTCTAAACCTTGCCAAGCTTAGTTGACCTTGTTACTATCCTGTTAACTAGTCACAATTTGGAGTGAGGGATGCCTATAAATTCTGTGAGATGTCTTGATTATGGATTATCTCGAATCTTAATTTCTATCTGAGATGGCTCGCAGTTCCTCTGTGGTGAATGAGCCAGTCACCAATAAGTATACAGCAGATCACATGGCCTATTGTGCTAGTGAAGGGAAAAATATATAAATAAATACATTTATTTGTTCAATCAGTATTTATTAAATACCAAGTACCAGGTGCTAGTAGCAGTTAATATGACAAATGTGGTCCCCGCTCTCGTGGAGCTTAGAGTATAGTGAGGAAGACACAGCACACAATTACAACAGTATGTGATGAGTGGTAAATAGACGTTGGGGTGCTTTACTGAGTGAAATAAGCCAGTCAGAGAAAGGTACCACATTATCTCACTTATTTATGGACTATCATGAACAAAATAAGCTGACGATCAAAATAGATCCAGAAACATGGAAGTAGGAAACAGAATGACAACCCTCAGAGGAAAGGGGGTTGGGGGTGGAGGTTGGGAAGAGATAAACCAAAGAATTTATATGCATATATGCAGAACCAGTGGACACAGACAATAGTTTGGGGAAAGCAGGAGGGGGATGGAAGTGGGAGGAGGGGGTCAATGGGAGAAAAAAAAGAAAGAAAGATATCCCTTAAAAAGTGACATTTGAATTGGGGATAGGCAGAGAGAACAGCATGTTTCAGTTAAAAGTATGGCAGGTTCTAGGGATTAAAAGATGCTCAGTGTAACTGGAGGGGAAATTAATATTTCAGCAGTTGGGAAGTAGGCACAGGCTAGATAGTAAGAATCTTTTAAGGTGTTTAGACTTGATTATAGGTTAATGAAAAGTTACTGATAGATTTTAAATGGAGTGTCATGATCAGATTTGTGTTTTATGAGGATCACTTCAAAAAGGGATATGTGGAGGGTAAATGGATTGGATTTGAGGAAGATTAGTGGCAAGGAGACTAACTAGGATGCTGTTTCAGCAAAATTTGTCAGAGATAATGATGACTTAAGGTGACAGTGGAGATGGGAATAAATGGTTATCAAAGTTATATTTGAGAAAGCAGTTTGACAGGATTTGGTCATTAATTGGATGAGACAGAAGAGTCAGAGATCTTTGGATTAATGATTTGGGCTACAGGAGTAGACACTGAAGGCAAGGAACATAGAGGGGAAGGAAGACATGAGTTCCCTTCTGAGCATGAGCATAGAGGGAAAGCTGGAATAGGAAGAGTGATAGGGAAGGAGGACATGAGTTCACTTCTGGACATGATGCATTGGAAGGCTTATGAGATACCAAGTAAGCTGTTGTTTATTAGGAAGTTAGATGGGTGGGTCCAGAGATAAACATATGAGGGTGACCAGTACGTGGATGCTAACTGAAGCTCTGCAAATCAATGCAGTTACCCAGAGTGCATAGAATGAAAAAAACAAAGGGCCTATGACTAAGCCCTCAGAGAAGCATTAAAGGATCCTTTTCAAAGTGATGATTTAAAGATAATCTTAGATGAAAACATTTTTTAAATGTTTTTGAGAAAAAGAGGAAGGCTTGTGAACCCGACGATTTCCTTTCTCTTTCAGAACTGATTTCCTTTATACTTCCGCCTCCAGTGAAGTCATACATGTTGTGTCAGAGTCTCTTCTGTTGTGGTTAAATTGATTCTTGAACTCAGACCATTTTTTAAACATGCAATGGAAAATGAAGGAAAAACAAAGCATCAAATTATCCATGCCTAAAACTTTTGAATTTAGCGCATAATTAAAGCAATCATAAAAGGCCAGTGCTGCCAATGTTCAGTGATGGCCAAAGAAGGACCTTGCTTTTCCCCCCTCTTTTTACTTCTGTTTTCCAATATCTTTTCATTTAAAAAACCCTTTAGAGATATGGATCTCTTTGTATTCTCTCTCCCATCTTGATCTCACAGGTGTGTGGCAGAAACCAAGAATAATGACTCCCAACTTGCTTTTCAGTGGCTTGTGAAGGACCTTTGACTAAATGGCAAAGCCACTCTCCTTTTTTGTGTGGACAAACCCATGTCCACAAGCCTTGATCTTTGGTGTGATTGCAGTGGAACTCTTAGCACATGGTGGACCGATTCCTTATCCTGACATATCATCCAACTTTGTTTCTGTTTTCCCCTCTGGGGAAGATAATGTGGTTTACATTCTTTTAGAAGTCTTGGACACCAAGAATGTTGAGGTCAGCCCAACTGGGGAACTGAAGGAAAGAATGTCAGCGAGGCTAGTGGTGGAACCTCGGAAGTGTGCTTCGTAAAGGCCATTTTCTCCCTGTTTCTCTTTTTTTTCCTTTTGTATATTAACCACAAATAGCCCACAGCCTTTAAATCAGCTTCATAAGAAGCCACCAACAAATCTTTAAAGCATCTCAACAAGGTTTCCAAGAAAGTCCTGAATAAAATTGTTTTTGTATCATGACCAATATATCAGCTTTCTTTTTTTACCCACTCTCTCCTTTTGATGCAAAATTTACTGAAATCTCAAATCAAGAAATGAAGCAGAAGAAATGGTTGTATTCCTTTAAGGTAACTCATTTTAAATGAAATAAATGAATGCTTAGTCAGACAGAGAAAGATCAAAGAATGAGAGACTTGTATGCCCTCTGAAGTCATTGGACATTTGTGTGTTTTATGGCTAACTCTCACTGAGTATAAAGAAACATCTTTCTTTTAAAACTTTAGAAAACATTTGTAAAATGTCTTTGGATTTAAATCCTTTTGGCTAAGGAAGAAAGCAAAAGCCCAGTGGAGTAGATGAACATTGATGATGTTTTCCCCAGCAGATTTTAGTGCTCCCCCCCCCACTTTTGGGGTCAAAAACGGGATTTACTGAACATTATATTAATACTCTCATTTGTATTTGGGCAAAGCATACAAACATACTTACATATACATACATATATACATAAAAGTAAAAGTTCTTTCTTTTCCTTTAGGAAATATTGTTCATATTATCTAGCAAAGACTGTGAATGACATGTAAATAACCAGTGTTGGATGGTATGAGAAAGAACAATACATGCATTTGAGTATTTTTATGGAGGAGTCTGCTCCTTATACACCTGGCCTTTCTTTTGAGGCATATTTCCTTGTACTGTGTCCCATGTTCTAAAATTCCTTTGTTATTCATGCCATAGAGATTTTCATGGGTTCATAGATTGTGCCTTGGTGTATAACTTAGTGTGAAGATAGTCAAGTAAAGGAACAGACAAAGAGAAAGCGAAGCAATTCACTTGAAATCCAGAGACCTTTCCAATGCCGAAAAGTAAGTAAAAGCAGATGTTGTAAAGTTTAGAAAAATCAAGACATTATTTTCCTGTTTCCATTGAATTTTTTCTACACACATTATAAATAAGCTTTGAAGTAATACAAAGTCCTCTGTTTGTTTTGTTGATAGCATCTTTTGTAAAAAAACATTATCAATGCTTGCTTAAGTTATAGACTAAATGATATCTCAGTTGCTAAAAGAACTGACTATACCTGCTGGCAAATACAATGCTACAATGCTGAATTTACTTACAATGTCTGAGTCACTTAGGTATCTATTTGATTAGATCTTTGGGGTTTAATGTTAAACGGCTCAAATGTGTTATGCTCTAAGAATATAAACATGAAACCTCAATATGTTAATATTCACACACTTTACATTTAATTTTATATTTATGGATGCTTTACTCTGCAATAGGGAGACCTGCTTTATTAATCTTTAGAATTATTCTGAAGAGGGTGGCCCAGATATTTGCAAATAAGGCTGTCTGTGCCACATTCTTGCCTTCTCCTCATTCTCTAAAGCAGACTCATATTAAACTTTTAAAACTCTTACAATGTGGTCTCCAGATAGGAAGGCTATTTCAGATGAACTGTCATTCTTTAGATTTGCTTCTAAAACTTAATATCTACAAGAACCCAGGGGAGAGTTCATTGCCAGAGCAAGGTGTTTGCTAGTTCAGGGAAGCTGCAGGACAGGTGCCCATCCTCACACGCCCCCACTGGCCCTCATCATTTGCAGTGACTGAATGTCTTCCAGCTGTTAGACAATGTCCCAGGCTCAAAACGGCATCCCTGCTGAGGACATTTCCAGGGTCTAAGCCAATTTTGGAAATGACTGGCTGTTAAACTATGGAACAAGGGAAATCAGTTCATATCAATGACATAAACCATCATCTGTCTGTTATTACATTCATTCAGCTGGGTCACATATGACTCAATAATCAAATTACCACCCTATATATCTTAAATCTGCATGTTCATTTGACCACCATGTGAACATGGGAAAACAAAGATAATCTAGGCTGTCTTCTCTTTGTTTTGTTTTCTTTTTAATGTATCTTTTTTTTGCATATATGAGTAAAATGCTTGTGAAATTTTGAAAATTATGTAATATAGAAAGCTAAAGTCCCCAGTGGCGGCCGCCTTCCATTCCTATCACTTGACATACATATGTTGTTAACAGTTTGATGCGTATCAATTGCTTCTTAATGATTAATGGAATTTTTTATTTTATTACTGTACTAATAAAGTAACAGCCTTTTAAAATTAATTCAAATGAAAAATTAGCTGGACCTATCAAAAAATTTCAAAGGTATATAAAATTTAAGTAGGGAAAAACAAAGCAATCTGTTTTTTCTTTTATTATTTATGCTTCAAATTCTTTCAAGTAGCATTTGAAACAGCTTACAATAAAAACCAGGGCAAAGGAAAACATAGCCAAGAACCACTCAAAGTGTAAAAGAAAGAAAGAGGAAATATTCAAAGAGAGGAAATGTTAAGTCAAGAAGTGCTAGTGTTGGAAAGCTATACCATTTGATATAAAACATTGCACAAAGTTTCAAAGTGGTCTTTGCACTTCTTACTGGGATGCAAAAGGAAATCAGTTCCTTTGAGAGAAATTTGCATAGGTAACCTTCAACTACAATCAAAATGTGACTTTCATAGGGTCCACATAATTAACAATGCTGCTTTCAGGCAGGGACAATGCCTCACACAACTTTGTGTTTCCAGGACCTTGCTATTCAATAGCTCCAAACACGTTTGCTAGAACAATAAATGATGAAGTAGTGAATGAAGCAGAGAGTATTTATAATGCACATGTGTCAAAATATGATTGTTTCTTATTATTGCCTCATTGCCCATTAAATTCAAGAGTATGATGTTCGATTTGTTACTGTTTTTTAAACAAATATTATTTGGTGGCACAGTTTTAGATAAATACTGATGTGTGTAAGACAGTTTGTGCCCTCATAGAGCTTATAATCTAGTGGGAGAAATAGATAAGTAAAAAAACCCAGCCCTGGCCAGTTTGGCTCAGCGGTTAGAGCATTGGCCTGAGGACCAACGAGTCTTGGCTTCGATTCCCGGTCAAGGGCATGTACCTGGATCACAGGTCCAATCCCCCACCTGATAGGGATCATGCAGGAGGCAACCAATCAATGTGTCTCTCTGATATCTTCTCTCTCTTTCCCCTTCCCTCTCTCCCTCTCCCTCTCTCCCTCTCCCTCTCGCCCTCCCTCCCTTCCACTCTATCTAAAAATCAATGGAAAAATATCCTTGGGTGAGGATTAACAAAAATAAAACAAAAAACAACAAAAGAAAATCCCAGTTACACTGTGAGAGGTAATAGATAAGTTCAGGGTACAGTGAGAACCCACAGGAAGAGTTGCTGATGCAGATCAGGGAAATGGGAGAGTCGCAGTCCTTTACAAAGTGGCTTTGCAGGGTGTGTACAGAGTCTGGGGTGTATAGCTTCCTGTGATCCGGCCAGAGCAGGGATAACAACACTTGGATTCTTGAAGAGAGAGTGGTCCTCAACTGTCAGATAGTTCAGGCAGGATTTGACAGTCGCAGAATGGTTAAAGTCCTTTTACTTATTGAAAATTGGGGTTACTAGCAAGTATCTGTGCAAGTATCCTTAGCTTTAAACTGAAGAAAAGATCCCCACTAAGCATTAGGTAACAGGTATTATTGTAAAATCTGATGTAGCAATCCGGTCCCAGCAGGAAATGTCACACTGAAAAGACATAACTAAAGAGAGATTAATGGAAGGACTATTAACAGGTGGGACCGATTTAAGGAACCATTAAGGGACATTGCAGCACCAGGGACTGGCAACAATGGGAAACTGTTACCACCTCTGGCCACGGCTAAAGCAGGAGGAGAAGACTGCCTTGTGGGAGGTGGACCTTAAGTGGAGGGAAACAATTTGAAGCCACGCCTGGAGAGGATGGAGCTGGGGAAATAAATACTCAAACTTTTCCCTCCTCCTGCCTTTGAATTCTTATAGGTACCTCCAGTTGATCAAACCCGACTGGAAACCAGAAGACAAAAGGGAATGCAGTTGATAAAGTCCTTAGAAATAAGCCTCCAGGGAAGAAAGCCAGGTTGAAAGGTTCAGAAGAGTGGATCTGGAGGGGCAAATGAAGAGTATCTCGCCCAACCGAGGGCCCCGGTTTCTACTTCCATCAGTGGGGAGCATCCCATTTTCATTCAATAATGGGTGCAAGTTGTATGTTATGAAATATAGAAAACATCATTTTCAACCCTAGAACAGAGCCCCAAGTCATTAGATACAATCTTCTTTGTTGCAGGAAGGCAGTTTTCCTTGTTACTATTTCTGAGGTGTTTTATTGTCGCCAGTGCTACAGAAAGGGTTAAGGACTTATCCATTTGTACCAAGTTGTGTGTATGGAGTACAGTCATCCCTCGTTTGTAGAGATTAATCTGTTCCAGACTCTAGTGGTTACACCTGGCATTGAAGGATTCCTGGGGTGCTCGAATACATAGGCCTACAGTCCATACGTACAGTAGTTTTAATTTTAATTGTAATACAGGGGTGTATAATTGACTCAGACAACCAAGCGCGCGCTGTATCATTTTCACTGTCTCGATCAACTTTTTAATGAATATATTTGAAAAAACCACGATAGAGTGAAGCCGCCACAGTCGAAGAGCGAAGTGGCGAGGGACGACTGTAATAGTCATTTCTTCTTTCCTTATTTTCTAAAGTAAGATGCTACCTGACCGACTTGGACAGGGATGAACATTATTCCTGGGGAGGTAAGGAGGCTGATTCTAGAGAGGATGGAAGACCTGGATTTCTGAGCCTCTTTCTAGAGCTTTCTAGGGATTTCATATTTCAGATGTACAAAGGTTTTATTTATTTGTTTTGTTGATGTGGAAGAAAGGCAGGAGGTTATTTGGATACCACAGATGTATTCCAAGAGTACAGAAGTCTAAAGAAATGATTAACTTCCGTGGTCAAGCAGGGAGTGAGATCACAGGAGGCCACCCTGGGTTATGCCCAAATAAGACAAGCCAGCGTTTTTTTAACTGATACCAGAGCGCATGGTGGCAGAGCATTTAATTAGGACACTGCATTTCCAGAACCTACAAGAGCCTTTTGGCTTCAGCAGTGATACTAGGAAACAGCCTGTGTAGCAGGGGCAGGCTGGGCTAGATGAACCTGGGAACTATGGTCAAGGGTGACACCTTCTCCAAGGACTAATAGGTCATATAAGTGTATATGGTTTTTATTATTGTTATTATTTTTGGTACTTAGCAACAATCTGACTGATGGTGACTGTGTTATCTACACATGCATGCGTGGTTGAAAGGGCTACTTTGTAAGCAGGGGTTCTTGTAAACCTGCTAGCCAGTTAGTTTCCTGATTTCTTGTTTTAAGTGATAGTTCTGGAAACTGCTCTTCTTATGGCTCTTCCTTTTTTGTAGTCAACCGGAAGCCTTACCTCAAATAAATCCCCGCTTGTCACCTACTTCTGACTGAGTGTGGGAGGCTCTTGACAGTGATGCACTCTCCCCACATTCCCTAACTTGAAGGTACCTTTAGAACAGCCTGAGAATCTATGGAAATCAGACATTAGGTGCCTGGGCAAAGAGTGCTGTCAAAGTTTGGGATTGATCTGGGAAAAATATAATGAGAATGAAAAGACAATATTTCACAGCTTTCAAGATACATTTTTTTGAAATCAGAAAGCATTTTATAATTGCTGTAGCCTTACAAATATCAACAGCATTGTTCTTCTTCAGCGGCATATGCAAACTAGGGTGCATGTGATGATTGCTGGCATCTTTGAGCAGTTAAAACACTGAACCTTGAAAGGAGGTTTGTATTGGCACAAGAACAGGCATATGGATCAATGGAACATTATTAGGAGCACAGAAATAAACCCACGCCTTCATGGTCAATTAATATTTGACAAAGGAGGCAAGAACATACAGTGGGGTAAAGACAATCTCTTCAATAAATGGTGTTGGGAAAATTGGACAGATACATGTAAAAAAAATGAAACTAAACAACTAACTTACATCATAAACAAGAATAACTGGCTAAATGTAAGCCATGAAACCATAAAAATTGTAGAAGAAAATATAGGCAGCAAAATCTCGGACATTTCTTGTAACAATATCTTTGCTGATATATCTCCTCAGGCAAGGGGGGAAAATGAAAAAAATAAACAAATAGAACTACATCAAACTAAAAAGCTTTTGCACAGCCAAAGAAATCAACAAAATGAAAAGGGAACCCACTGAATGGGAGAGCATATTCACCAGTGATATAACTGATAAGGGGCTAATATCCAAAGTATATAAAGGACTTATACTACTCAACACCAAGAACATAAACAACCCAATTAAAAATGGGCAAAGGACCTGAATAGAAATTCTCCAAAGAGGACATACAGATGGCCAATAGACATATGAAAAAATTCTCAATGTCACCAATCATCAGAGAGATGCAAATTAAAACCACAATGTGATATCACCTCACACCTGTCAGAATGGCTGTCATCCATAAATCAATAAACAACAAGTGTTGGCGAGGATGTGGAGAAAGGAGAACTTTTGTGCACTGTTGGTGGGAATGCAGACTGGCGTAACCACTGTGGAAGACAGTTTGGAGTTACCTCAAAAAGTTAAAAATGTAACTGCCTTTTGACCCAGCGATCTCACTTCTGGGAATATGTCCAAAGAAACCCAAAACACTAATTTGAAAGAATACATGCACCCTTATGTTTATTGCAGCATTATTATAATAGCCAAGATCTGGAAACAGCCCAGGTGCCCATTAGTGGATGAGTGGACAAAAAAGCTGTAGTATATTTCCATAATGGAATACTATGCAGCTATAAAAAAGAAGGAACTCTTACCTTTTGGGACAGCATGGAGGGACCTGGAGATTATTATGCTTAGTGAAATAAGCCAGTCAGAGAAAGACAAATACCACATGAATTCACTCATATGTGGAATAGTGAACAAAATAGAAACAGAGGCATGGATTCATGGAACAGACTGATAGCTGTCAGAGGGGAGGGGGTTTGGGGGAGCTGGATGAAAGAAGACAACAGTATGGTGAAGGGGGTGTGATGGGGTAGGTGTAGGTGGGCAAAGGCAGTAAAATGGGGACTGAAAGATTTTGCTTGGGGCGATGGGTGCACGATGCAATGCGCAGGTGTTTTGTTGAGTTGCACTCTTGAAACCTGGATGGTTTTGTGAACCAATGTCACCCTAATAAATTCAATAAAATAATATATAAATAGCCCTGGCCTGTGTGGCTTAGTGGATAGAGTGTTGGCCTGTGCACCAAAGGGTTGTGGGTTTGATTCGCAGTCAAGGGCACATTTCTGGGTTGCAGGTTCAATCCCTGGCCTCGGTTGGGGTGTGTGTGGGAGGCAATCAATTGATGTCTTTCTCACATTGATATTTCTCTCTATCTCTCTCTTTCTTCCTCCCTCCCTTCCACTCTCTCTAAAAAGTCAATGGAAAAAAATATCCTCGGATAAGGATTAACAACAATGGAAAAAAATTAAAAAACAAACAAATAAATAAAAATAAAAAGATGAGATTTTTTTTAAAAAAAAAGGAAAGAAAGGACGTTTGAAATATAAACCAGGCATTTCTCTATCTGATTGACCAGAAAATATCTTTAGAACTAGACTATAACCCAAGAAAGCTGAAGCCTAGTTAATTACTAGTTAACCTGGTAATAATTTTGTAGTGATTTCCAAAAATACTTTATTAAGCGACACTCTGAAGCTGCATTCTGGCTCAGGGCTTATTCCATTTATAAGGTAGGTCTTTAATGGGTAGGAAATAGAAAAGTATCTGTATGTGACCCAGGCATTTATCTTCTTTCTTATAAAGATATAGAAAAGGAATAGTGTACATATAGTTTATATTAAAAAGGGAATTGGAATTTGATAACTTATAAGTGTTTAGCACTGTCCGAGTCTCTGAAAAAGTGTCTGATGGACCCACGTTGTCTGGTAATGACACTGATGTATTGCATTCTGAGGTAGGATTAATTTAGCATGTTTTTCATTTTCATCAATACCATGTAAACATCTTTGCTTTGTTTCTATACTTGCCAAGAAACCTTCTAAATTAGCTTTCCAGGGGATTTATGCCCTTGAACTTCTATTGGATGTTTTATAAGTGGGTAATCACTTTGGAATGTGGCTTAATATGATCATGAATGGACAAATACCCTAGTATCTTTCTTCTTTCCCTTTTGTATGGTCACTGTACTTTAGCCTGTCTTGCAAATGTATTTGAAAATTCTGCTTTCAAAAAAACTCTTGCTATTTCAAAGTCTTGTGTGAAGAGGCCTTACCCTGGAAAAACTGATGTGACAGCTTGGCCAGTGAGGAAGGCAGCCCAGGATTAAGAGGAGGTGAACCTGACAAGGGCAACTTGCTTCTCACCTCTACACCCTGTCTTCACTGACAAGCACCATTTCACCCAAAGCCCTTCTTGATTCCGGTGTATGTGGTGATGCCACAAGTATCTTAATCATTTCCAGGCTTGCTTATAAATTACTTTAGAATAAACAATCTCTCTTTGTACCTCGCTGTGTACCAGGAACATACTGTGTAGTTCTGGTCAGCAACCCTCAATGAAGACATGATTAAAGTGAAAGGATCCAGAGAAAGTTCACTAACATGGGCAAAAAAATAGGCTTCTATATTGATTAATTAGCTTACACTGGTGAATTCATTCATTAAATGTGTTCAGAGTGTAGCATAAAAAGAGAAGGGTTCTGTTTACAAAGGAAGAAAGCTAAGAAAGGGAATATGATTAAAATCCATAAAATTATGAAAGAGATGCTTTCTTATTTATAATTCTGGCATACTAGAACTCAGGACACTCTCAGAAGCTTAAAAGAGATCTACAGTGGTAGAAACTTGTGGAATGCATTATCCCAGGATGTGGTGCAGATTGGATATACATAGATTTATTGAAAGTTTAGATAAGCTCATGAATAGCAGATTGGGGGAACAATCTGTATGTCCACTGCTCTTGAAGGAGATCAGACTTACTTTTCTACCACATGTCCCTTGGTGTGCCCATCAAAGAATAAATATCATGGTGAATGAGCATTGGCAGGATATATATTAGAGTCTGATTAGGCAGGTAAGACAGTTGCCAAAATATGGGGAAAAAAGTGGACTCACTGAATTATTTAGGTTCCAGAGACATGTAAATAAAATAGCCGTGTGTGCATTCTAAGGCACTGGTGGTGGAAAGTTATGAAAGAGTGTACCTTTTACACTAGGAGCATCTGATCTTTGTTATCAGAGGAGCAAACGATAACATGCATATGTTGGACACAGCCAGGATTGGGGTCATGTAACCATCTCTTCCACAGACCACCATGTTGCTTGTGTCAAGCCTTTTTTGTGCGGAGAACCAAGGTTTTGTCTGCAATTAATGCATAATAAATGAGACCCAGCCATATACTATATAAAAAAAGAAACAAAAGTTTCCTTTAAGCTATATCCTTTTAAAATGTTCCTGGAAAAGGGCCTCTATTCTTTTATTTAAAACAACACTGGAAATGTGGTAGAAATATTTTTGTAGTAAATTTTTTTTTTACAAATAAATTTTATTGGCATTCTTTGTTGTCTCTCCCAGTATGAATTAGTTCCTTACATGATTTACTTCTGTTTTCAACGAAGAAGGCTGAAACCGATTTAAATTAAAACAGACTGCATTTCTCTTAGAATGCATGTGGTACTGTTTCTCACCTTCTATCTTTGCTGATGATAATATATGTTTTCTTTCACCAATTTGCTATAGCATGTTTTAAAAGGACATCTCCACATGTGTTCCTAAGCCTATATTTGTACACACATGAGGGACAGAGGCATATAAAAATTATGAGGGCATAATCTATTGTTGCAACAGATATTCTATAATACATCACAACCAGGTTTTATACTCTCAGGGATTCATCTTCTGAGATGGTGGGTGCAGATGGGTGCTCTTAAAAGCCATATCCCTAAATCTGAAAAAGGTTCAACTATCATACATACATGTTTACCATATAATTAAGGATCAAAAATAGTAGTAAGAGAAGTACTTTAAGGTTTTTTTAATTTTAATTTTATTTTTTAGGAAGACTTGAATGCTTTATTTATATTTTAGGAGTCTTAAGAATTATAAGAAAATGTAAAATTGTGGTTTGAGATCTTTTTCAGCTATGTTATTTCCTTTTGGTGTGCTTATGTCTTTTATATGAGACATACATATTAGGTATTAATAAGAAGTCAAGGATTATACAATATATTCTTCAACTGAACAGGCAAATAAATTAGATGGAATATTAGCATCTAGAAGTCTTTTTCCAGCCAAGTGACTAAAATGGGTTTAAATCAATTAACACAATTAAATCACATATAAAATTTGATACTGGCCCAGCCAGAATGGCTCAGTTGGTTGGAGCATTGTCCCGTGCACTGAAGGGTTGTGTGTTTGATTCTGGTCAGGGCACATACCTGGGTTGTGGGTTCACTCCCTGATTGGAGTGTGTATGGAAGGCAACTGATCTATGTTTGTCTCTCACATTGATGTTTCTCTCCCCATCCCTACCCCCTTTCTCCCTTCCTCTCTCTAAGCATGTCCTCTGGTGAGGATTAAAAAAAATATTTTTGAGCCCAGCCGGTATGGCTCAGTGGTTGAGCGTCGACCCATATACCAAGAGGTAGCCGATTCAATTCCCAGTCAGGGCACATGCCCAGGTTGTGGGCCCAGTCCCCAGTGGGGGGCATGCAGGAGGCGGCCAATCGACATATGAAGAAATGCTCAACATCACTAATCATCAGAGAGATGCAAATTAAAACAACTATGAGGTATCACCTCACACCTGCCAGAATGGCTGCCATCAACAAAGCATCAAACAACAAGTGCTGCTGAGGGTGTGGAGAAAAGGGGACTCTAGTACACTGCTGGTGGGAATGCAGACTGGTGCAGCCACTATGGAAAACGCTATGGTGTTTCCTCAAAAAATTAAAAATCGACCTGCCATTTGACCCAGTGATCCCACTTCTAGTAATATATCCTAAGAAGCCTGAAACACCAATCAGAAAGAATATATGTACCCCTATGTTCATAGCAGCACTATTTACAATCACTAAGATCTGGAAGTAGCCCAAGTGTCCATCAATAGATGAGTGGATAATAAAGCTATGGTACATATATACAATGGAATACTATGCAGTTGTAAGAACCAAAGATCTCTTATCCTTTGAGACGACATGGAGGGACCTCGAGAGTATTATCCTAAGCTAAATAAGCCAGGCAGAGAAAGACAAATATCACATGATCTCACTTATTTGTGGAATATAATGAACAAGGTGGGCTGATGAACGAAATAGACCCAGAGACATAGAAAGGAATACGGTTCAGACTGACAAGCCTCAGAGGAGGGGAGTAGGGGTTGGGAGATGGATGAGATGAACCAAAGAACTTACATGCATGTATGCGTAACCAATGGACATAGACAACAATCCTGGGGGGTGGGGGAGTGGGATGGGGAGGAGAGTGTCTAGGGGGGGAAAAGGAGAAACATCTGTAACAAAAATAAATTAATAAAAATTGAAAAAAAAAAGCCACAAAAAAACACAAAAAACTTCATAGCGAAACTGTAACTATATAAGGTGATAGATTTAACTAACCTTATTGTGGCAATCATTTCACAATATAAACACATGTCAAATAAAAAAATTTTGATACTAAATGATTTCTATATATGTGATACAATTATATATGATGTATTAATATCAAAGAATGCAACCAAAACAGATGGCAAAAATATATATAACTCTTTCTAAAACATTCATTTCATAAAAATCTACTGCAAGTAAAATCATCATACCTTAATTTGTTACATTGCTTTGAAAGTTTAAGAAGCACTTCATTGCACATTATTTCATTTGACCCACGAAAGAATTGTGTGTGAATTATCACTCCCACTTTATAGACAAGGAAATTGGTCTCAGAGAAACCATTTTAATCAATATAACAAAAAAATCTTTTAATTGACCTCCTTTTCTTCAGGCTTCTCTCATCTATTCCATTTACCACATGGCTGCCAGAATGGCATTTCTTCTGCTTAAAGTCCTTTGAAGACTCCCCATTGCCTATATATTTGTGTGCTCAGTGTGGTGACTTGTGAGCCCTTTATTCACTTCTATCTGCCCATGTTCAAGTCTAGGGGTCGGAAAACTTCTGTGAGGTACAAGATAGCAAATATTTTAGAATTCATGGTCTATACATCTGCCAGAGGTATATAACTGTTGTAGCATAAAAGCAGTCATAGACAATATGCAAACAAATGAGCATGACTATGTTCCAATAAGACTTTATTTACAAAAAAGGTGATTGGCTAGATTTGGCCAATTTGTTAACCTTTGGTTGTATACAAGTCTATTCCTTAGAATATGGGAAAAAAACATCAGAAATTCTATTTATATTTTGTTTTTAATCCCATCCTCTTGAATTTTAATTTTTGTATGTATTCTATAATATGTCTAATATATTCATTTAAAAAATCTATATATTCAGAGCACATGATGACTTTTATTTTTACTGATAGGATTTGTATATGATAAGATTTGATAATTCTCTGTTCCATCAACCCACACCCTAGCTCCTGGTAATTCTCAGGACACATCTGACTGATTTCCACCTCCATGCATTTATTCATGCTGTCTTCTCATGTATTTAGCATATTGTTTGCTGTTACTCATTCTTTTATCTCAGATTTTCCATCTGCAATCCTTTTTCTTCTTCTTGAAGTATACATTTTTTGAAATTCCTTTAGTCAGGGTCCACTAGAAGAAAAATCTCTCTATTTGTCTGAAAACATCTTTATCATAAAGATACCTGTGCTGGGTATAGAATTCTAGGTTGTTGTTGTTTTTTTGTTTCTGTTTTTTTCCAGCACATTGAAGATATAAAGATGCAATTCCACTGTCTTTTGGATTTTATTGTTTTTGTGAAGTCAGCTGTCAAACTACTCTGTTCTTTTTCTCTGGCTGCTCTCACTTTGTTTTTTGGTGTAATTTTGTTTTACTATGATGCTTCTTCAGGTACATTTCACTTTATTTGCCTGATCAAGATTCATTCATTTATGAATTTGAATTGGTGTCTTATCAGTTCTAAAAAATTGTTAGAACTGATCATTTTCTTCCAATGATAAATTTTTATCTTCAAATTTTATCTCTGCTCCTGCCTCATTACATTTTCTTCTCTTCTTCTGGGACTCCAGTTAAGCATATGTTAGCCCTCAATCCTTATCCCATGTATCATAACCCCTCTTTCAATATTTTCATTTATTTTCTCTATGCTGCCCTCTGAATAATTTCTTCTGCCCTATTTTCTAGTGTGTTAATTTCCCCCTCATCTACATCTAGACTATTGTTGAATTCATTCATTGAGGTTTCTTTATAACCTTTTTATTTAGAAATAATTTCAAAGATTTAAAACATAAAGATAGGTTGCAAAAATAAGAACAGTGTAAAGAACACCAGTAAACCCTTTGTCCAGATATAACTATTAATAAGATTGTGTTCTATTTGCTTTATCATTTGTGCTCTGTCTCTCTGTCTCTGGCTCTCTATGTATAATTATTACATATAATATATATAGAGATAGATGTATATTCAATATATAGGTATATATAATTTTTCCTGAAGCATTTGTGAGTAAGCTACATACATCATGGTCCTTTACCCCTGAGTACTTCAGTTTATTTCTGAAGAATAAGGATATTTTCACATAACTACAGTAAAATGATCAATTTCAATAAATTTTTCCATGGCAAATTTAAGTTTAACAATTAGAAAGTATTGCTAAGATGCTTATATCTAATCTACTACCATATTCTAGTTTTTTCAGTTGATTTAATAGTGTACTTTATAGCATTTTCCCCCCTCCCAGTACAGTATAGAATCTACAGTCAGGTATTGCATTCAGTTGTCATGTCTCTTAAGCCTCTTTTAATCTGGAACATGTACTTAGCCTTTCTTTATCTTTTGTGACATTTACATTTTGGGAGCCCATAGCCACCATGCTCAACTTTTAAAAATAGAATATTCCTAATTTGGGGTTTGTCTGATGTTTCCTTGTGATTATTAGTTTCAGGTTATACATTCTTGCCAAAAATACTGCATCATGCCCTGGCTGGTTTGGCTCAGCAGTTTGAGCGTCGGCCCACAGATCAAAGAGTTGTGGGTTTGATTCGGTCAAGGGCACGTACCTTGGTTGCAGTTTGGTCCCCAGCCCTGGTCAGGGTCATGCAGGAGGCAACCAATCTATGTGTCTCTCTCACACTGATGTTTCTCTCTCTTTCTCCCTCCTACTCTATCTGAAGATAAATGGAAAAATATCCTCGGGTAAGAATTAAAAAAAAATACTGCATCATTGAGTGATACTGTGTCTTTTTCAGGGTGTCATATCTGGAGGCGGTGATATTAATTTTGATCAGTTAATTTATCTAATTTCCCACAGTGTAATTACTGCCCCACTTTGCAAGTAATAAACAATTTGTGTGATAGTACTTTAAAATCATACTATCATCCTGCTTCTGGGAGGGAGAAATGGGAATTTCTTGTTCAAAGGGTATAAAGTTTCAGTTCTACAAGAAGAATAAATTCTATAGATCAACATTGTGCCTATAGTAAACAATACTCTTTTGTACACTTCAACATCTTACGAGGGTAGATCTTATGTCATATTCTTACCATAATTAAAAACCAAAAAGTTCTGTGTCAGTAGAAGATAATAAAATCAAGTAAATAAATTAGCAATGCATGTAAAACCAAACAAAAATAACAAATCCCAATATCCTGCTCCTTATAAAAATCTCACCCTACATATAGCATTCACTGATAACTCTTACCTGATCTAATAGTTACTACAATAGCTACAGAAGCTATCCATTTTAAATAATTTTATTTTTTAACTCTAAATGATCTATTCAATTATTTTTAAATTTGCTAGGGCACATTTTGATATTTTTATTTTCCTTTCAAATTTTATCCCACTTTTTCTTTGCTTGTTTAAATATAGTAAGAGTAAATTTTTTATAATTTATGTCCAATGATTCAGTACCTGAAGTCTTTGAAGGTCTGTTTTTGCATTTTACTGTTTGTGCTGGTTCTTGCTAGGATACCTTTTTCAAAAGTGATGTGAATTTGGCCGGGCTGGTGTGGCTCAGTGGTTGAGCATTGACCCATGCACCAAGAGGGCACAGGTTCGATTCCCGGTCAGGGCACATACCCAGGTTGTGGGCCAAATCCCCAGTCAGGGGGCATGCAGGAGGCAGCCAGTTGCTGTTCTCTCTCATCAATGTTTCCATCTCTCTCTCCCTCTCCCTTCCTCTCTAAAAATCAATAAAGAAAAAAAAAATTTTTTTTAAGTCATGTGAATTTGGTCTTCAGATTTACTCAAAGGACATCTTATAGTTACTACTTCTCAGGAACTTTCTCCCCTAAGCTGCTCAGCAAAAACCAAAAATATACTTAGTCCCCTGGGGTATTGGGTGAGTTTATTTCTAGTTCACCCTTTCCCTGAGGGTGTAACCATTTGGAGAAAGAGTTCAATGTAGAAATCTCTTCACTTTGTGGGACCTGAGCTTTGATTTCTATTTCCCCTCACCCTGAGAGGTCCACAAATGAAAACTCTGTTACCTGACAAATATCCTAGAGCCAAAGCAACTCCAGAGCTCTGCTCACCTCTCTGAGCTCCTGCTTCACGTAGATTTTAGCCTGGTTATTCCATAGCTTCTTGTCAGCTTTTTAATGGTTTTAAGATGTTTTTATACATTATCCCATATTGTTGTTTTCAGTGGGAAGACTGGTTTGAATAACTGAGGCTGCCATATTCCCTCATGCTATCATCTCTACATTGAGTGTTTTTCTCCACCTGCTCTGTCTCTCAAACACCTCCTTAGGTTTCAAATCTCAGTTCATGTGTCACCTCCTCCATAAAGATTTTCCCAAACAAATGTGTCCCCCAAGGTATACTAGATTATTCTTTTACTCTAGTTTGCTCCAGCATATATGTTGCTTTTGTTATGTGGTTTTGTTTGTTTGTTTGTTTTTGCCTTTTTTGTCTCTTCCAAATAGACCGTAAGTCCTTTGAGAGCATATATCATATTTATGCATTTTTGTATTCCCAGGGCCTAGTATTATGACTGGCATATAATAGGCCCTTAATAGATGTCAAATGAATGAATGAAGGCAGATCCAACTTTCTGATGGACTGTACTCTTTGAGAACTGGTTGGTGTCTTATTTGTCTTTGTGACCTCAGTGTTAAGTTTAGTGTCTGTCACATAGTAGGTGTCTAATAACTATTTGCTGACAGAACTTATTTTCAGCCTGGAATTGAGACAGGGTAAGGGACAGAATGACTAATGCAATATACAGGCCAGGGGACACAAGCAGGTTAATTCATAGAATAGGTGTCGATGATGGTGGTAGCAATGGTGTTAGAAATACTGTGGATCCTGAAGGGATGCAATCTGGTTTGTCTAGCCAAACAAGCAATTTTGTTATGTTTTGGTATTTTTAATTCACAATTGTTCAGAGATTCTGGCTAGGGAGGAGGATCCTGATAGAAGGCATAGTTGAACCAGCTCCAGAACTAGAAAAGGTAGATGGTGACACTCAATGGCACAATGGAGGTAGTTTCGGCAAAGGTCTTTGACTTGCATTCTGGTCTTAGAATTTGGTTGTTCTGTGGGACTGTTGTGTGCTTTGAGCCATACATGGGGTGCTCCTTAGGGCAAGGCAAACTTCTTTGGGGTTAGCCATTGCATCGAGGGCTAAATTATCTGGAGAGAGATTTTACTTCTATCAGGCCTGCTTTTAAGATTTTAGAATTCAGCTTCTTCTAGCCTGATTCACCTGACTGCCCCTTTTCAATAAGCGCCAGTCAAGCTAAAGTGTCCACGAAGCCATAATAATTGCTGCTCTTGGCCCTCCCTATACAGTGTCCCCCAATTTGTGCTTTTGCTGTTATGTTTTCCCATTCTAGTATGTCTTTCTTTGTGTCTACTTAGGGTTCCAGGCCCAACTAAAATTTCACCTCTGCTAAGATACCCTTTCTATTACTCCAGCTCATTGACCAAACTCCTAGAGCTTATCTGAACCCTCAGTATTCTACATTTAATTATATTCAATTTTGTCCTGGTTCTTGATTACTTCCCAATCTTGGATTTAATCCTCTTTCCCAATCTTGATTGTTGGTCCCTTAAAGACTCTTGTATTCACCCTGGTGGGCCATTGATCTAATTGTGGTCCTTTTTATGCACTCAGGAAATACTTGTTGATCTGTGGTGTACAGATAGAGAGCAGTTCCCACACCTCTCTAATCATCCTAAAACCTCAGAGGATTCTAGGAGTTGAATTGAATAGAGAGTTCTCTTTGTTTTATTTTATAATCTTTGTTTTACAAATGTATGGTGGGAGATCATGTGATTTTCCCAGCTTCAGGCATTCACAGACTTAAATCTCCGAGAGTGGCACAGCCAGAATTACAATCTACGGATAATGGTTGTAATTTAGGACTTGTTCTTTTCATGACTCTTCTGTGAGAGCACAGGCATAGCAGCATTTACCATATACGAGGTAATATACCATGGGGATATGGTGTTGCTTTCCTTTCCTGACTTCCAATGCCTATAGAATTTGGTTTAAATCAACACATTGGTGAAAGTTATACCAATTGGATTTGTTTAATCCATATGTAGTTAAAATGAAAGAATCACCAAAACAAAGTATTTCATTACTTCTCTTCTGTTTACAGGTTCTTTTCAGTGTTTTATTTAGACTGTCACAGCTACTCTGTATATAGCAAAACCTATCAGTGGATTATTGTACACGGGCTTTCTACAGGGGGGGCATGCTGTTCTGACCAGTTTCCCATGGAAAGCTCTGCCAGCCTTTACTGTGCCCTGGTGCTGTAAGTCTACTTTTGGAGGTGGCCTCCCCTTAGGCGGTCATTCTGAAGAGCCTTTCAAGAACCTGAAATGTTGCCATTGGAGCGTTTCCCAGAAGGAAATTGAACCACAATTTTTTGAAGTGCAGGGAACTCTCTACCAGGAGTATGTCATGTGTCTAGACATATTCTGATGTGTTTTTCATTACAATAATGCAATAACATGGGCTGCACTAAATGATAGGGTAAATTCATTAAGACTGTTTTCGTGTCCATTTCTTTCACAACAGCCAGTGAAAAGGACACTCTGAACCAGGAACTACCTACGTGCAGCATCTGCTCTCTCGTTTCCTTTCTTTTCTCATCTTTTTGTACTGAATTTTTTCCTTTCCCTATTTTTATCCTTCAACTTTTCTCCAAGTAGAGTAGAAAAGTAAGAGTTTATCAATTCCACTGTATTTTTCAGCTGATTAGAGTGGGGGGAGGGAAATCACTCTGAGCTGACTAATAAAGAGCCAGGGAATTACCAATAAATCAGCAGTTGTGTAAGGGAGGGAATGAAATTCAACTAAGGAAATTGGGATCTCTGCTGCCATGAAGAAAATAAATGAGACAGTGTAGAATCATTATAAAAAGACTGGGTGGTCTACAAGAAAGAGGGCAGATTGTGCAAACTGACATTTGAGGAATCAGCTTGAATGTTGTTGCTTGGGACCAGTGCTGTTCGTTGGTGTCATAGCAAAATGTGCTTTATTTGTGGAGCACTCGAGGAGCCTGGCAGACAAGGGAAGCTCTGAAATATAGGAGGGCTTAACCTCTTTGTCTCTGAGGTGTGCTTCCTATTTAGAATGGAAAGTTCAGAGACCCTTACCATTAAAATCTCCCTGGAATCCCAGCTGGATTGTCCCTGCTCCAGCAGGGATCACAGCACACCTGCAGGGAGAGGGCTTTCTTTTCCAACCACCTGCATTCACTTCCTGGTGCATACTTTGGTTCCAGGGCTAGCTACCACCCACTCACTCCCAGCTTCAGTTTACAGCTGGAAAGAATGGCTCTGTTGGGCAAAACATCCCCTGGCTCAGGCTGCTCACTGTGGTTTGGATTTCTGGTGCCATTGTCTTAACCCACTGAACTTCCTGGCTTCTGGGCTCTCTCTTGCTTTTACCTCCAGGATCCCTGTGCTTCTCCTCACCTTGTCTCACTTGCTAGATTCTACTCTCTGTTTTTATTTCTGATCACAAGTAACCATGATTGCTCATGTAGTTGTTTCCTGTTTTCTAAATGTTGGGGAACTTTGAGCCTCTATTCCAAGGTTGCAAACTTGGTGGGCTGTGGACAAAATCTGACCTGCAGTAATGTTTTGTTTGCCACACATAGGGTTTATCTGTATGGTGTGTGTGTGTGTGTTTTAATGGAATCGATTGCTAATATTTTAACAGTTGGAAGATTTCAC
Source organism: Tadarida brasiliensis (assembly GCA_030848825.1). Taxonomy (NCBI): domain Eukaryota; kingdom Metazoa; phylum Chordata; class Mammalia; order Chiroptera; family Molossidae; genus Tadarida; species Tadarida brasiliensis. The sequence continues at coordinate 165,773,536 of CM061257.1, forward strand.
ATTAAAATCTGGATTTCTGATGTCCCGTGAAAAACTGAAAGATTTGGATTGTATATCAGTTTGTCCTTATAGTTCTTTGTAGCTCCCACCATGCTCTGTTTTTCTTATGGTTATTATTATTTTTTAACGTAATAGAGTTAAGGGAGAAATGAAATATTTATTTTATTAGAGTCTTTGTAAATGTTTTCCTAACAAGATATCCTTCAGTCTTCTTAGCTGCCTGATCCCTTTAAAAGCACTTGAATGTGTGACCACTACTTAGATCTTGCTGGTGTGGAGCTTGCTAAGTGTTGGCCCTACGTTTGTATCCAGAACTATTACATAATTCTCTTCTAGTTTTGACTATATCCACTCTGTCAGGGCCCTCACCTGACTATCCCAGAATAGCTAATGGCCTTACTTTTGGATGGCAGCCTTGCAAGATGGCATTTCAGATGCCAGATTCTATCCACACAGGACCCTGTTTATGCTTGTCAACTCTATGAAGACTTTCATTAAAGAAAATGATGCTTGCAGGTGTGTCGTTGTGGTCATTTTCTCCCAATGGTAAACACCCTCCAAAAATCTATTCCTCATGTTTTCTTTAATCTTTGCTTGTTTGTTTGCTTTAGTTAACCTCTCTTAAATGGAATTATAGCTATTTTTAAAAATACAGTTCTAATTCATATAACTCCATACATCGTCTGAAAGCCCAGCCTGGAAACAATATGCCTTGTCTCAGGAGGGGAAGGATAATTTGAGTATATCACAGTAACATATTGAAAAGTGCTGTCACACAATAATTAATTACTACTTAATACTTAATAATGCAGACTCCAGAGCCAGACTCTTTGGATTCATATTCTTACTCTGCCACTGTCCAGCTGAGTGTAACTGTGGACAAGTTACTTAACCTTTTGATTCAGTTTCTTCATCTGTAAAATGATGATGATAGTAACAGTATATACTTCATAGGGATGGTGTAAGGGTTAAAAGCTTTTTATAAAGTACCTGCAACTCAGTAAATACTCGATAAATATTGCCTATTACAGTTATTTGAATGTCTCCTATGTGGTAGGCTGTTGTGTTAGATACAAAGATAAGTAACACACGATCCTTACCCTGAAGAAGCACATGGTTTAATATAGGAGATGATGCTTAAACAATGATAATGAAGTATAAACATAACCACAGGTACATTCAAGTTATAATAGTGACCATGGAGGAAGGGGTCCTTATCTGGAAAGGTCCTAGAAGGCTTCATGGAAATGTTTAACCTTTCTTGAGAGGAAAATTATTTAGAGAAGAATTGAGGGAGAGGGAAGAGGTCACCACCAGTTCAAATACCATTCACATTCATCTGGTCTGGGAGTGCAAGGCCAACCAAGGCTCTCAGGAGCAGACGGACAACTGGTGCCAGCTGGTACATTCCTCTGAGTGGAAATGGACTTGTCTCCCCGACCAACTGTCAGCTTCTGTTAAACTTGACCGCATGTGATAGGTCTTCAAAAGATCTTGCTAATATACTCAAACCCAATCTGTATTTCATATACTGCTATAGTGCATATCAGAGCTGCATCTGTCTAGACCAGATGATTCTCCTTCCTACCAGTGACAGAACAGAATCCATGTACCCTAAGACTGGAAAAGGCCTTGGACATCATCTGGTCCAATCCTTCATCTTATATCTGAGAACATTAAAACTCATGGAAGAAAGGTAGCTTTTATAAAGTAATTGATCACTATATGTGACAGGCCTGGATCCAAAAGAGGTGCCTTTATTATTTTATATTATTTCATGGAAATGATATGAAACAAAGGTAACCATTGAAGGTCTTCTTTAACAGTTGCATACACAGGTTAGTCAAGTAAGTTGTATTTTTAGCAAAAGTAAAGTTTACCAAAAGAGTGAGGGTCACCCTAATGGTAGTAATTATAAAAACTTTGTTAGGTAGTATGGGTTGTGTTTTTCATTAATACATTTCTGGCATTTAATAAATATTTGTTGAATTGATTTCAACAGATTTGATTGAACTGTATGAGTATTTTAGTAAATGTGGAGACTAATTTGCCATTGATATGCTTCATTGATTTTTTCCAATTATTTAATATAATTTTGAAAGTTTTGGATGAATAGGATATAGTTCTTCTCTGACTTAAGTTTGGGAAAGTCTGGCTCTAGGATCTCATGAACACATTCCAAATTCAAAATTGCATGGATATGATCATTGCCGCATGGGTAGAAAGCTGTTCATATGCCAGGCATAAAAATGAAAACCATTCCAGGCCCTATGAGGTTTGGCCTGAAGGTTCATCTTTGCAATCTGTGTGGTTCTTGACATTAATTTTTAAAGATATTATTAGTGTTCTAGATCTCAATATGTATATGTTGTTAAAATGGAAGGTATAGTCAAACACAAAAGGAAGCATTCACTGACAACATAGAGCCAAAAATCCAGGAAAAAAAATATTTTACCAAAGAAAAGCTTTTACTTGTATGAAAACTAAAATTAATGTAAAATAAAAAGTGACAACAATGTAATTCATCAGTAGAGAGGGGGGGGGGAAGTATAACATTGAGTTTACTTCCAATTGTATATAAATAGTCACTAGAATCAATCAATATGTAAGCCTTTTATTTTCAAAGGACTGTTACATTTTATCTTATAGTTGCTAAATCTCTGTTGATTTAACTGGGAGAATTTCACAAGGTTTTCAGATCCAGTAACTTTTTGGCTGAGGTTATGAAAATGGAGCTAGAAAAATCAATGGAAATTGCACAGTTCACTATGAAAGTTCTTCATTTATAACAATTTGTCCTTTTTGTAGCTGAACTTGCTAGAATTTCCCTAACTTAAATTTATGATAAAATTGATTGGTCAGATTAAAAGACACTGTATAAAGGACAAGGAACTCAGGACCCACCTGGAGTATTGCTTTAGGTTCCAGTTGTCATATTATATCACAGATAAAAATAAAACAAAATTGTTTCAAAAAAAAGAGCTGGGGTGAGGAATGTCAAGACTGCAAAAGCCAAAAATAGTTAGGGAGCCCATGACTAAAGAGACATTACTGTAGCCATGTACACATATTTGAAAGTTCTCAATCCAAAGGGAAGAAAATGGTACTGCATTACTTTAGATACAATGGTAAGAATTTCGAGGAGGATTTGCATTGAACTGCAAATAAAAAATAAAAGAGATCTGTGAAATCTATCTAAAATGGTCTTTGATTTTCTTTTGAAATAGAGTTAAACAAAAATCTCTCATTGCGTAGAAATTTATTTAAATGCTTCAAGAGAGGGGAATGAGGAGATTTTGAAGTCTGAGTAGTCTTTTTGGTTGCAGGGTTAATGTCAATACCATGGCTAGATAAAGATTTTCGTCCCTGGCCCCTGTTGGGGTTGTGTGTGTAGTCTTTTGGTTGCAGGGTTAATGTCAATACCATGGCTAGATGGGAAAAAGAAAAGCCTGATGGTTTGGAAAGGTGTGATGGATGTGGATGAATGCTTGCCCCTTGTATATAAAAATAAATTATCATTCGGTGTTGACTTGGCTACAGACTCCAAGTCTGTAGTTGGAGGTCAGTGCACAGCAGGGTGGCAGCCAGAATGTGTGGCAGGCCCCTCATGTGTGGACATGTTGGGAAAGGGTGTAAGTCATTTCATAGACTGGGAGAAGGTGCAAATTATGATGTGTGTGTGTGTGTGTGTGTGTGTGTGTGTGTGTGTGTGAGTGTATGTGTGATTTTATGTGTACAAACTGGGTATGCTATTTTATAGACTATAATACTTGTGAAGTCTCATGATGTCTTCACTTAGGCCTTTACCTAATCTTTCAAAGAAAAGAATGTGATGGGAATCTTTGTCTCCAGTCTACAACTCTGGATGGTCATTCACGTCTGGGTCCTTCATGGAGATGGTGGAAAGACTAGGCTCATCTAGGACTGTCTCCTGGAGAGCCTAACCCCTGCCTCTCCAGCAAAAAGGTCTCAGAGTAGTCAGATTTCTATGTATGGCGGATCAGGTCTACCAGAAAGAATGTTTCAGAAGGGCTAGAAGCCAGTTTCAAGGCTTCTAAGTCATAAGAAATCCTAAGGTGTCACTTTTGTTGCATTATTTGGCCAAACAAGCCACTAAAGCCAGCCCAGATTCAAGGAGGAGGAAATGAGATTCCACCTTTCACTGGGAGGAGTAGTGCGAATTTGTGGCTACATATAATCTACTCAGGCTGCCCTCCACCACAGTGTTTATATCCCTACATTCCTACCATGTGCAAAATATAGTTAGTTGTCTCTTTCCCAATTTCCCCCAAATGCTCATCTCATTATGGCATCTTCTTAAAGTCTAATACTCGTTACCTATTATGGACTGAATGTTTGTGACCCCTAAAATTATATGTTGAAATCCTAACCCCTAAAGTGATGGTATTAGGGACTGGGGCCTTTGGGAGGTAATTAGGACATGAGGGTGGAGCTCTCATGAATGGGATTTGAGCTCTTATAAGAAGAGACACTAGACAGCTTACTTCCTCTCTCTCTGCTCTCTGCCACATGGTGACGCAGCTAAAAGACAGCCATCTGAAAACCAGAAAGTGGGTTCACCCCAGAACCAAATCTGCCAGCATCTCAATATTGGAATTCCAAGCTTCCAGAACTGTATGAAACACAGGGTGGGGCAAAAGTAGATGTACAGTTGTTCATCTGAAAGATAATACAATAATTAATACATAATAATACAAGAATAAACACCATGTTTTGCATACTCACAACTGTAAACCTACTTTTGCCCACCCTGTACATGTTTGTTGTTTAAGTCACCCAGTCTATGGTAATTTGTTATAATAGCCTGAAGGAAGACATTACCTAAATCAGGTACAGGTGCTAATGCAGTTCCTTGGGTGTGATTTCTCAGGTGTGGCATTCTCTGGCATAGTCCCTTTTGATCTAAAGGTCTGTGAATTAGAGACAAGTTTATCTGTCTCCTTTACTCCTACCGCAAACACCTAACATATGATGGTAAACAGGAGGCACAAAGCCATGAGAGTTTATAGCAATTCTAAATTCTACCTGGGCAGATGTCACCAGTTCCTTGAGTAGGGCTCAGTCCTTCTCCCTGGAAATGATTCTCTGTGGCTCTTGGCATTGCCCTCTCAGCTTTTGTTTTCACACTCTGACTTATTCTTTTTCTTTCTACCAGTCTGATTCCTGCCAGTAGAGATTTGGGGATGTAATTCCTCTTTTACTTTTGGATTGTGCCTTTTAGTCAAAATTGATACAGTTTCTTTAAAAAAAATTGTGGGCTTCTTGTGTGTCAAATTATAATCCACTTCATTAGACAAAAGCCACATCTTCATTTTATTGCAAAATCTTGCCCTTCTCAACCTTAAGCTGAATGTCTGGGGGCTGTGGGACAATGACTTTAAAATTCTTAGAAGCCTACTATATGGTTGAAAGATCTGTGAGGCACAACCTTCAGATTCTTAGGGGCTTGATTGTTTAGCAGAGGGTGTCTAAGAAGCATATCTGTATGATGCTTAGAGACTTACTAAGCACACAGATGTTTTGGAGTTCTCACCACAGGGTTTGAGAGCCACACCTCTACACTTTTGTTCTGAGGTCATGCTTTATTTGTAAGGCTCTAGATTTTATCTTTGCCCCGGAGCATTTTTGCTGGGAGACATTAGAGATGAGAGACAGTTTTATTTACAAATAGAAAGTCCTAGATCTTTTTTCCCTTCTAAATTCTGCTAAAACCATAAAACAATTCTTTTTTATTTTTCTATTTTTTTAGTTCATTTCTCTTCTATTTTACAAATTAGTGAAAGCCACAGACTTGTCAAGCTTTGGGCCATATTTAAGGGTTCCTCTTTTTCCAAACTCCACTGGTCTTTCAAGTCTTTGCCAACACTCTCCCCAGACCCTTTAGCTGTCACTACCAGTTTTGCTGAAGCTCTTCCAGCTTCTGCCCATCACCTAGTCCCAAAACCATGTCACATAATTTAGGTTTTTGATATTACAGAACTCTATTTTCAGGTACAAACATTTGTTTTAGTTATCCATTAATACATAACAAGCTATTCCAAAACCTAGTGGCTTAAATAAAAAATAATTTTATTGTATCACATGCTTTTGTGGGTCAGGAATTTGGGCAGGGCTCATCTGGGTATTCTTTTGCTCCATGTGGCATCAACTAAAGTCACTTGGTGGTTCTGGATTGTAGATGAGCTGGTTTGAGAGGTCCAGGATGTTGTTACTCACATGTTTGATGACTTGGTGAGGATGGCTGGAAGGGGAGGCTCAGCTGGAACTCTTATAATGATAGCTCAGGTCTTCCAGGGGGAATGTTCTGAGAGAACCAGAAGGAGGTTGCAGAACTTATTAGAACCTAGACATTTAAATACCAGAATGTTAATTCCAGTGCATTCTATTGCTCAGGCAAGTCTCTAAAGCCAGCCCATATTAAAGGAAGGGAATTAGAGATTTCATGGTCAATGGGAAGAATAACAAAGAATGTGTGTTCATCTTTAATCTATCGCACTTACTATTATAAGGTGACCTTTTAAAAACAGGTGTCATTAGCAATTCTTAGATTTAAATATATTTGATGTGCAAAAAGCATTGTAGCTATTTTTTTTTAATTGATGCTCAAATTGTCTTGTTTGGGGTTAATATGAGCTAACTCAAGTTGACATCTGAATCCTTTTGACCTGACCCTAATAGCATTTGATAGCTTTCTTGTAATCTAGTATGGCAACATGTTTTAGGCTTTATCTTGCATGTTTCTTCCCGAAACCTAGAGCCAGCCATTTATTTAAGAAGTCCTGGTACCTTTTAGTGGGAAATAGTATTTACTACTACACATTGGATGCTTCTACCAAAAGGATTGTGAAAACAGCTAAGAAAATAGTTTTGCACATGCTTTCCCCATTTGCTTCATTAGAAAAGTAGTTGTATCTACATCGTCAGAGTATATGGCCTTTACATATGTTTTAACCTTCCCTTTTAATCCTTATTTGGTAGTAGTTCTAAAAATAAGTTTGTATTTTATGCCATGAGAGTAGGAGAGTGGAACTTCCAGAAGTCTTTTGTTAAATGTATATGTTTATTAATGATTTTACTGATTGGTTTAAATTGTTTTTGATGAATATTTAATTTAAAACAGCACAAAAATAAGCATGGAAAAATAAAACATTTTTAAAAGAACCAAGATATTTAACATTTGTGAGGGAAATTTAAAAATATTAGTTCTAAAATTCGTGTGTAGTAATCCTTGTGCCTTTTGCCTGAAGAGTCAGAATCAGGGGCTCGAGTGTGTGGATCCTAGAACCGCCAGTTTTAAATGCTCTTCAGGTGATTTTGATGCATTGCCATGTTTGGAACCACTGGCCTAAAGTTCATGCTATCAATTCTTCAATGTTCTATAACTCCATCACTGTATCAAGTTATATGATGAAAAACACATTTCTTTAGTTCTTCATTTAAATGCTTTAACAGAATGATAATGCTATGAATTCAGCTTTAATCATAGTAAGGGAAATTTATTAAGTATATAACTTGCCTTTTTTGATTTAGTGGCAACAATTCCATGTTTAAATAATTCAAATAGTAGTGTGAACCTGAGAGTGAAAGATAAAGCCATGTAAAACCTCCTTTCATGTTGCATTTCACAGGGTGCACTGGGTACCCTTCTCATTCACTCTCCACTCTTCTCCAGCCTGCTCTGTAACTCAGGGGCTGCCTCTGGACATCTCAGTGGGCTCCCTTGTCCTCTGACTTCCAGTTGAGTTTAAGCAATGGGAGGCCCAGGTGGGAGATCAGGCAGGTGGAAGCAGAACAAGGTCAGAGTGTTTACCCTCTGTCTCCCTCCCTACCTGGTCACAGTGGTTTGGCTGTGTCTCTGGGACAAAGACCACAGCTTCTATCAGGCAGCCCTTTCCATGCAGCTGTCCTCTCAGGGCCCGGCTCTCCCTCACCCTTTTAGGTTCAGAGGTGGGAATGGCTTCACTTATGTCAGTGGAGCGAAGTATCCATTGTTCATTTCCTTAAATGCTGCCCACATATTTGTAAATAGTCCCTTTCTTAAACTCTTCTCAAGTTCCCCTATTTTCACATGCCATCTGTTTCTTACCTATGCTGACTGAATCATAGGTCATCATAGCCCTGGAGTTCAGTCTAGGTGAATTAACTTACTCTTAAGGGAAAAGCCTTTTATAAATGTTGGGTCATTCCTAGTGTTGTCTTATAGCTGGGAAGTGAGTTCTTCTCCCTCCTTCCACTGAAGCCAGTGCATTCGTCAGTCATATTTCCTGTTTGTAGTTTCTGGAACCAGCCCTGCTATTCCAGGTTGCCATGCCATCACACACAGTATTTCTGCCGCCCCATCTCCCTCGGGTGATCTTTGATAGCAGACAAGGTCCCTGGACTATTTATTCAAAACCTTATTTTAGAGAATATTTATGACGTGCCTAGATTTATGGAGTGTGAATAAAGCAGTGAATGATAAACCATGATCGTTTTCTCATGGAGCTTTATACTACTGGAGGTCCCCAATATTAAAGAGGTAAACAAATACATGACCAACGTAATTAAGATAGTGCTAAATCCAGTGGGGGGAAATACAATGGTGTAGATTGACAGATAGCCACTGAGGTGTAGGAGGTAGTTATTTTGGATTGAGAAGCCTGAAGAGTATATATTCTCTACTATTGAAATAAGATCAATATGGTATTTTGAAAACCAGACACACAGGTGGCAAACCTGATTTTTTGTTAGGAAAACTAAATTTGTGATTTGCCTTATGCCCAGAGAGTGGGTCATTCAAACTTTTTACTATTAGAGGCTGCAAGTTAATATTTTCATAGGAAGCTGCTTTGGATCTGAAAACTACTTGGCTACCTCTTTAGTTTTGCAAGAAAGACATGGTTTTGACTTGGAAGATATGGGGGATAGACCAGCTTTGTCATCTACTCCTACTCAATTGAATGTATTCTATTAAAGCTGCTTGTGCTTCCAAGACTTAGGACAACCACAATAATCTTTGGTCTTGTTTTGCTATATTAGAAAAAAAGGTGGTCCTCTAAGCTAATGAATTAGGGGAAGAATCCAAGGCACCTCTCCCACTTGGTAAGCAGAAGGAGAGCTGGCTTTCAGCCCCAACTTGCCCTCTCTAATGTGAATCTATGTGCAGTGCACAAACTAGTCAACTCTACGTGCTACATCCTCAGGTAGTTACATGGAGTTACTTAGTACATACGTGAGTGTACACAAAAGATCTCTAATTTCCTAGGAGAAGCAATGTTTCTAGAGGACACTATTTTTGAAAAACTTTATTCAAGGTACACTTTATTTTTCTACCCTCCCTATTATATATTTTTGCACCAATAATATAAATCATTTTGAAAACACCACACTATAGGTAAAGTAAGTCCTGTCCAGTAGCTTTTGGAAATTGTCATAGACTTTATTACTTCATAGGGCAGTCAGTCCATGCTGCTGCCATATGTATGTGAAAAATTATATCAGTGTGGTATTTTCAGGCTTTATGAAATATATCACATACTATGTTCATAGCTACATATAGTCGAGAACTGTGTTGTCCAGTACAGTAGCCCCTAGCCATATGTGGCTATTGAGTGCTAAAAATGTTGCTCATTAAAATTGAGCTGTGCTCTAAGGAAAAATATATGCTAGCTTTTACAGACTTAGTACAAAGAAAAATGTAAAATATCTCAATAATTTTTATGTTGATTACTTGTTAAAATGATTATATTGGATATGTTATGGTAAATAAGATATATTGTTAATTTCACTTTTTAAAAAAATTTGGCTACTGGAAGATTAGAAATTACACATATGACTCCAATTATGGCTCATTGTATATCTATTGCCCAACATTGGACTAAAGTGTGTATCTTTTGTTTTTTAAAAATATGTTTTTATTGAGTTTTTAAAGAGAGAGGAAGAGCGAGAGAGAGAGAAACATCAATGTGAGAGAGAAACATCCATTGGCCACCTCCTGCATCCCCCTACTGGGAATCAAGCCCGAAATCCAGGCATGTACCCTGACTGGGAATCAAACCAGGACCTCTCAGTCCATGGGATTGCTCTCAATCCACTGAGCCACACCAGGCTAAAGTGTATACCTTTTTATTGTTATTTTAATAATTCTTGAATCCTTTGTGGTCCATGATGGCTTTTAATCACTTTTATTCATGATTTTATTTATTTTATTTTTTGGGGGGCAAAACTTACTGAATTGATTTATTGAGTTACTGTGTGTTCAAGCAGTGGAGTTATAAGAACATTTAGCAGGTTATTTTGGTAGTTCTTAACCCTACTTGCTTTATAACCTTGTGTGGAGATTTAAAATAAATAAAAATTACATTCACCCTACTCCTGCAGTTCCTGACTCAGAAGGTTTTTGGGTGGGTGGGAGGAGGACTGATCCAGAATATGTTTTAAAAACAAACACCCTCCAGGTGAGTCAGAGTTGAAAATAGTTTATGAGGCTACTAGAGGATATACTATTTGAAGTTAAGGCTGGCACGGTCAAACTAGAAGGCATAGCTGCTCTAGTTATTGGTCTGAGTGGCTAAACCTAAGGTTCCCACTGAGATTCAAGCCTGTAAAAGTCTGAGTGCTCACCAGACATTAGCTCCCTGTTCCTCTCAAGAACTCTGAGCAGACATGCTCACAGGTTGTTTCATGGATGAGGAAGCCGAGACTCAGAGGATTTAGGTAAGTACTTTCTCATCCAACTAATACCAGAGTGAAGTTTTGGACCTTTCTGTGGAAATTTCAACGGTCAGATATCATAGGCAAGTAACCAGTCACGTATCTGTGGTTACAGACAAGCTTTGCATTTTTAAGTCTGTTGAATAATGTAGATCTCTTCAGGTGGTGCCACCTTCTCGTTGGAGTGCAGAACTACACTTCTTACTGAAAACGAGGAAGATGTGGCAAGTTCGTACTGCCGCTTCCCCGCCTCCAATCCCACAGCTTTCCTGGATAGTAGTTGATTGAGACACATGACCTAGTTTACGATGACAGCAGTTTCCTACGTGTTATTATAAAGTGGTGGTTAGCACTTGAAAAATGACACAGCCACTGGGAGAAATATGTATTTGTACGGTCTACCTTAATCTTGCATAATCTAAATGTGTTACAGTTCTCATGAGTTCTCAGGAGATAGCATTTTTCCTGAAGATTTTCCTTGGCTTCTTTTCAGATATATTGAGGGAGGAATAGAAGTAGTGGTCATTTTTAAAAAGAGCCTAAATAGGTACACAAACATTGTAAACAATGGAAAAACTTTGTGAAGGGATCTGGAAAGAAGTATTTAAAGAATAATTTTCTGTCTAAAATATGAAGAGTCTTCATTCTTTGAGTAATTGTGGTAAGTTCCACATTAATTTTAAAATTTGCTTTTTTTCCCTAAAAATATGGCCAAACCAAAATATACATTCCTTTTAGGGATGGTATGAAATTCAACACCTACAATTCTGTGCTATTAATATATTTGTTTTGTTTTCCCTGATAAGCCTGATAAAGATAATTTGAAGCCTGGCGTAGAGTGGGCAGTACATTGAAAACTGCATTTACTTCGCATGAACTTTAGGAAAGGTTTTGCTTTCTGTCACCATATATAGATATTGATAAAACACTCTTGTTTTCTAAGAGCAAAGTAGATCAAAAGCACAAGATTGCATTTTGTTTTTTAATCAATCTGAACTTCTTTACTGCCCTATTTCAAAACTCTGCTGGGACTGATTTAATAGTTCTTGTTATGTTACATATTTTCTGTGTTTCTGGAATGATTGTGCTATTTGATAAATAATTACTCAGCATTCATTCATTTATTTTTGCATTACCATCTGGATTTGGTGAGACCCACAGCCTCCTGCTTTTGCCTCTTAGCAAAGTTCTGCAATGGTCCATGGTCTGCTCTTTGCTACATTGCCACTTTAGGTCATGTTTTTCTTATTGCTTCCATACTTCAGACTTTGTTCTGGTTTCACAGCAGTTGATTAATATCAGTTCTTCTTGTTTTCCTGCACAAAATGTACACTTGAAAACATATCTCAGTTGCCTGGACAAAGTGTCTTATTTGCATATTCCAAGGATCTGGACTTGACACCCAGGCTTTATTTCCTCTAGCCTGCAGTGTGCTCTTCTCAAACTCGTGTGAATTGATTTCCAGGTTGGTTTAGGGTTAATACATCCCCAGCCAATGTGTGTTTCTTTAGCTTCAATGCCTTTCCAAATTCTTGACTCATTGTGACTTTTAGAAGTTATTGAACTCTTGGAAGGAAGACTAAATTTTTTCATAGTTCCTGTATGAGAGATTTCTTTGCGATTAGTGCAACTCAGTAGTTGCTTAGAGGCTTTTGAACTGCAGTGTCTTAAAACAAACTACAATAAGGCCAAATGTTTCAGATACCATTGTCCTATTTAAGACAGACACCAGGAATTTTTTTGGGGAATAGGACCAGGGCGTTGTGTGGGACAGAAATAGTTCCACATTTCAACTGCCTTTAACATTTCAATTGTTTTCTTGTTTCTGCTAGGACTTAAGAATCCCCTATCCTGTACAATCTGATTATATAACTTTTAATTAGTGGAGGAGGGGAAAAAAGTAAAGGCAGAGCAGAGTCATGGAATGTATATAGATTTTAAGAAATCAATCCAACATCTCCTTCATGCAAACTTGATCAGAGAATGCTCTGCAACAGGTTTCACTTTACAGGCTGTTATCTTGTTTGCACTTTGATGTTAATTGCAAAGTATCTCTAACAGAAACTTCAGGATTTGCCATTATTATTAAAATTATTGTAGGGAGACATATTTAACAGCATTTTTAAATCCTTTCTATTGTAAAGATGTGTGTCTTTTTTTTGCAATCTTTAATCATGTTTTATTTTTCAATTACAGTTGGCATACAATACTATATGAGACATTATATAACTTACTAAATTATCACCCTGATAAATCTTATACCCATCTGACACCATACATAGTTTTTAGAATATTATTGACTATATTTCCTATGCTGTACTGTACATCCCCATGACTATTCTGTAACAACTAATTTGTACTTCATAATCCTTTCACTTTTTCACCCATTCCTCAACCCCCTTCCATCTGGCAACCATCAAAATGTTCTCTGTATTTATGAGACTGTTTCTGTTCTACTTGCTTGTCTGTTGATACATATATATTTTTAGCCATTTTATTGTTTATATTTTATCTTTTTTTCTTCATCTTCTTCTTTAAAAAGACCATTTAAAATTTCATGTAATAGTGGTTGGGTGGTGATGAACTCCTTTAGCTTTTTTTTTGTCTGGGAAGGTCTTTATATGTCCTTTGATTCTAAATGATAGTTTTGCTGGGTAGAGTAATCTTGGTTGTTGATCCTTGCTTTACATCACTTTGGATATTTTTTGCCATTCCCTTCTGGCTTGCAAAGTTTAGGTTGAGAAATCAGCTGACAGTGTTATGGGACCTCCCTTGTAGGTAGCTAACTGCTTTTCTCTTGCTGCTTTTAAGATTCTCCCTTTGTCTTTAACCTTTTGCATTTTAATTATGATGCGTCCTGGTGTGGGCCTCTTTAGGTTCATCTTGTTTGGGACTCTCTGAGCTTCCTTGACTTGTATGTCTAGTTCCTTCACCAGGTAAGGGAAGTTTTCTGCCATTATTTTTTTAAATAGGTTTTCAATTTCTTGTTCTCTCTCTTCTCTTTCTGGTACCCCCATGATGTAAATGTTGGTATGCTTGAAGTTTTCCCAGAGGCTCCTTATACTATTTCCATTTTTGGTGATTCATTTTTTTTTTGCTGTTCAGACTGGGTGTTTTCTGCTTCCTTATATTCCAAGTCGCTGATTGATTCTTGGCTTCATCTACTCTACTGTTGATTCCCTGTAAATTATTCTTCATTTAAGTTAGTGTATTCTTCATTTATGACTGGTTCTTTTTTATGGTTTCTGTGTCCTTTTCCATGCAGTTGAAGTTCTTGCTAAGTTCCTTGAGCATCCTTATAACAATTGTTTTTGAACTCTGTATCTGGTAGTTTTCTTGCCTCCATTTCATTTAGTTTTTTTTCTGGAGATATCTCCAGTTCTTTCATCTGGGACTTGTTTCTTTGTCTCCGCATTTTGGCTGCTTCCTTATGTTTGTTTCGATGTATTAATGATGTATTAATGTTTGTTTCGATGTATTAAGTAGAGCTGCTATGTCTCCTGGACTTGGTAGGGTGGCCTTGTGTAGTAGTTGTCCTGTAGGGCTCAGTGGCACAGCCTTCCCAGTCACCTGAGTTGGGCATTCCAGGTGCAACCCTGTGTGCACTGTCCTGTTGTAGTTGAATTGTGATTGCTGTTGGTATCACTGGGAGGGATTGACCCCTCAGGCCCATTGGCTTCAAGGACTGCCTGCAACTATAGCAAAGGAGCTGCTGTGCAGGAGTTGACCCTATGGAGTAAGGCTTGCTTCAGTGGGGCTTCGGTGCTCAGCAAGTCTGCCCCTTGAGTGTGCCACTCATGGAAATGGTAGGGTTGTAATCCAGCATGGTCTAAAGCTATCCACCAGGTGCACTGGTTCTGGGGCCTTTTGGGAAGTGCAAGGTCAACCACCACCTGTGCCCTGCCTGGGGCCACCTGGCATGAGCTACCGAGTAATCTTCAGATAGATGCTACTTGTGCTGGGCTTAGAGGTACCCAGGAAAGGCCAAACTGTGAACCAAAGCCAGCTGCTGCTAGTGTTGGGCATGGGGTCACTTAGCAAGAGGTACAGGGTATGCAGAGGCCAGATGCTGCTGGTTTGAGAGATTTTAGGAAAGTCCAAAGCATTAGGCAAGAGAGGCCATTTGTGTGGAAAAGCCACTGGAAATGACTTGGGTGGCCCTGAAAGTTGGGTGAGGTGGGGATTTCAGGAAATCACAATGTCAGGGCAAACAGTGTGATCCAGGTTGATGGAGACTCAGAAATTGCACCTGCCTGCTGGCTCTATGGGGGTGGGTCTCAGAAAAGGAAAAATGGCTTCTGCCAGCCTTATGTCTGGGAGAAAGCTGCACTCCTAGCTCTTGTCCTGATACTAGACAATTCAGTTCCTTTCATATGTCCCTGGTTCCTTTCAAGCTAATGCTCTAGTGCTGGAGCTCAGAGGGAGTGAGTCTGAGTAAGTCTGTGCATGGACCCTTTAAGAGGAACTGCCTGGGACTCAAGGAGCCTTCCTCTCCCATCTCCCTCAGCCTCAATCGCTGCTGGTATTTACAGCCAGAAGTTATGGGGACTTCTCTTCCTGGCTCTTGAACCCTGGGCTGGGAGGACTGGTGTGGGGCTGGGACCCTCACTCCTCGGGAAGGGGGGTGCTCCTGATTTTTATTTACCACGTGTGGGTGTGGGACCGACCCATCCCACATCTCTGCCCCTTCTACCAGTCTCCATGTGGCTTCTTCTTTAAATTCTTAGTTATAGCACTTATATTCAGCTAGATTTCAGGCTGTTCTAAATGATGATTTTTCTGTAGTTTAGTTGTCATTTTGATGTGGTTGTGGGAGAATTTGAGTACTACATTTACCTATGCTGCCATCTTGACTAGAAGTCCCTAAATAACTTCTAAAAACATGTGTATTGAGATAGTTCAACTTAGTTAAAAATGCCATTTTGAAGCTATGTAACACCCCTTCCCCCAACTATCTACATGATGCAAAGCACTAGCATCCTTCTTTAGGGGAAGAGAAAAGTATAAAGCCAATATATGTCATAGTCTGTAACACTTTTTGAGTAAACCAGTTAATCTTATAAGACCAGCGATTTTCAACCTTTTTTATTTCATGGCACACACAAACTAATTACTAAAATTCTGCAGCACACCAACAAATATATTTTTTGCTGATCTGACAAAAAAAATAGTTATAATTTTTATTCATTTATGCCAGACAACTATTGTTGTGTTGTAGGTTGTCATTTTTAAAATTTTTATTTGACAATCTCGGGTAAAAGAGGTCAGTGCCCCTGACTAAATAGTCAGGTATTGCTTGTTTTACAAATTCTTGTAGCACACTGGTTGAAAATCACTGGATTAGACAGGCAACTAAGACATCATATATGCTCTAGCCTTCCTCTTCTTAGTGATAGGTCTGGGAAAACTTGACAGCTTCTGTGGTGAGATAGTGATGGCAGACCACCTGCATTAGCAATCTGGCTCTGCCCTGACTAGCTGTGGGACTTTTGGCAAGTTACTCAATTTCTTTATAATTTTTGCTGCATCATTTGCAACATGAAGATTATAATATACCTAACTAACAGAGTTGTTGTAAGGATTAAGCAAATAAATTTATGTAAAGCACTTAAAATTGGTCCTGGCACAGAATAATCCTTCAGTAAAGTGGTGACTTGTTATTTTTAGTATTGAAATGAAAGCATTGGTAGTAAAGTATCAGCATGGCTATCTTTAGCATATTTTCAAGTACTGGGACATAACATAATCCCTGTAATTTCTCCATCATCCAGAGGGGAAAGATCATTTCACAGATGCTCTAGAGTGGAGAAACTGGGACTCTTCAAAAACCCCAGAGTGAGTTGATCACAGAGTTAGATAGAGAACCCAGGTTTCATAATTCCTCGTCAGGTGCTGCACCATGATCAGTATGAGTGACGTTGAACAATGGCTTTGCTGTTCAGAGCCTGACCTTCCAGTTCCAAATGGAGATTCCAAGACAAACAAACATGAGTTCTTGTTTTTGTTACCCTGGGATGGAAACTGCTTGAGACTTTGGGGAATTAAACTCATTACTTTGAGTCTCTGAATGTCTTGGGGTTTCTTCAAACTGAGTTCCTGTCATTATTTTGTGGTTCTCCATGAAATGCACTCTCTTCACTTTCCAATTTTGAAATGTTAGTGAAGTTTTTTTCCCCCACAGTTGGTCTTTTCTTTCAACTGTACATGCTCTCACAGACTCCTTTAAATGATGGAAAGTAATAGATTCAAAAAATAATTACAAAAACATTATAGATTCCTTTAATTCTATGATAATGATTCCCAGAGATCTCTCCTTCATAACTGTGGTAATTTAAAACACACCTGTATTACACCACACACTTTCATATTCCCTGGAAAGTGCCAGTAAAGAAATTTGATTATTTAGCCTTTCTTCTCTAGAGAACTGCATACACAGAAATGTTTGTAAATTTTAGAATCATGTAAATTCGGATTTGAAAGGGGTATTTGGAGATCTCACAAACAAGTGGTTTTAAAGCTATGATCCATGGACTCCCTGGCACTTTAGGAGCAGAAGGCTGTGGGGAAAGGCAGTAGGGAACAAGAGTGTCTTCCTTTTCTATCTCCCCAATATACTTTTTAATGTTTTATATCTTGATCATCTTTATATTTATTTTTTTATAAAGGAAAGGTTTTTCTGTTGGAATAATGTTTGGGATATATATATATCCCAAATATATATATTCCTTTAAAGTAATAGTCTACTATTAGTTTTTAGGAGAAGAAACCTGCTTACGTTTATGTTTAAATAAGTAAGACAAAGTTAACATTTTGTATTTTTGTTTTAAAATTTTTATATATTGGGAAACTAAGATCATGATGTTATATAAAAAAGGAACGTTAAAATACATGGAGTTAAAAATATCATGAATAACAAAATGGGGAAAATTGCCTTTAATCCTTGGCTTATGTCTTTTTTTTTTTTTTAAAACATATTTTTATTTATTCCTCTAACTGCTGAGTGTCTACTGTGTGCTAGACTTTGTTTTTGGCACTGGGAATGTAATGGAAAGAATGGCACAGTCCCTACCCCCAAGAAGCTGGTAGTCTAAAGGAGGAGACAGGCAAGTGAACAAGTAATTACAATAAAGTGTGACAAGTGCTACAATCTGGGTAACTACAGGGAACTTCCAGAACATGTAGGAGGGGCACTGTCTCCTATATGTAAGGGGTGGAGACTAGTTAGAAGAAGCATCCTGGAAAGGTGACATCCTGAAATGAGACATCAAGGACAAGTAAGCAGAAGTAAGGAAAGAGTTTAAGAGGGTCACAAATTCATCTTAGGCAGAACAACTGAAGGGACAATGAGGGGGCACATGGGGGGCTGCAGGTAGCTTTGTGTGGTTGAAGCTCAGACAGGAATGTGGGGAGGAGTAGAAAGAGGCTATTGTAAATAATGCTGCAATGAACATAGGGGTGCATATATCTTTTCAAATTAGTTTTTTAAATTTCTTTGGCTAACTACCCAGAAGTGGAATTGCTGGGTCATATGATTGTTCTATTTCTAAAATTTTGAGGAACCTCCACACAGTTTTACATAGTGGCTGCACTAATTACAATTCCACCAACAGTGCACAAGGCTTCCTTTTTCTCCACATCCTTACCAATAATAGCCAAGACATAGAAGCAAACAAAGTGTCCATCAATAGATGAATGGATAATGAAGATGTGGTACATATATACAATGGAATATTACTTGGCCATAAAAAAGAATGAAATCTTATCATTTGTGACAACATGGCTATTATGCTAAGTGAAATAAGTCAGACAGAGAAAGACAAATACTATATGATTCTAGTTATATATGAAATCTGGAAAACAAACAAACAAAACAGAAACAAACTCATAGATATAGAGAACAAATTGGTGGTCACCAGATGGGAGGGGAGTTGAGGGTATGGGTACAAAAGGTGAAAGATTAAGAAGTACAAATTGCCAGTTATAAAAACAGTCACAGGAATGTACAGTACAACATAGGGAATATAGTCAATAATATTGCAATAACTGTGTATGGTGTCAGATGGGTACTAGATGTATTTGGGGTGATCACTTCATAAGGTATTAAACATCTAACCACTATGCTGTATAACTGAAACTAATACAATATTTTATGTCAACTATAATTGAAAAATAAAAAGAAAAGAAATAAAAAATAAAATTATAAAAATAATTTAAGCAGATTTACTTAGATTTTCGGTTTAAAAATCATTGGCTGTGATATGGGGAGTAGATTAGAGAAGGGCACAACTGGATAGTTGGCTATGCATTTGTGTTGGGAGAGTGCAGTTGGTCTGAACTAAGATGCAAAGTGGAGAGGGAGAGTAGTGGATGCATTTTCCTAATATTAAGGAGGTGGAAAGTAACAGAACTTGAATTTTATCTGTGGTTAAAGGTGGAGTAGATTTAAAGATGACCCCAGGTTCTTGACTTAGACTGTTCATGTTGGTTGAGCAGGACTTAGAAGGGGAGTAGGGTTTGGAAAATAGAATGATGCTCTCAGTCCTGAATGCATCAAATTTGGGTTTCCAGAGGTTAAAACATGGCGATGGTGTTATAAGGAGTAAAATATATAGGACTGGAGAGCAGGAAAAATTAATCTCCTGGTGGTACAGAGTTGATAGGCTCTGGCATGTTAGAAGGAAATGGAATATGTAAAGGGAAACAGAAGAAAATGATAGCTTGAGTATCATGGACTCATTGTTATAAAAAAAAAAAATACTCACACATGCCCTGGATTACACAATACATGTATTTCCCTAAAGGCTGTATGAACAAAAGTTTGATAAATTAATTTTTTTAAAGTTTGCTGAAGAGGATAGTATTTTAAAGAGTCTAGTAATATGAAGAATGCTTTTGAAATAGAATTAATATTCTCCTAATTTATCTTCTTCAGAAAGATTTTTTATATTAAATTTTAAAAAATCAAATTATATCGAAATGACATTTCTGTAAAGAGTTAGGAAGTATACTTGGAACTCAAACTACATTGTTGTTTTCTATTTTAAAAAGAAACTTCAAAAAAAATTAGAGAGTCTAAGAAATTCCTTTGAAAATTGTTAGTCATCTTTTGGAGATGGTAAAATTACATTTGTTTTTATTTCATTTGTGAAGTTCTCTACCTAGAAGAAATTGGAGGGCATTTTGGAAACAACAGTTTGATGATATCAAGAATAAGAATTTTTCTCCATCAACATAACTTAATATTTTTGCTTTTCTTGGAAATCAGAAAAGACAGTTTGCTATGTCCTGAACTTGGCTTCCAGCAAGCCATGTGGCAGTTGAAGCAAAAAAATTTCACATTCTGCACTCTATTTGCTCAGCAGCTTTAAAAACATATCAACAAACTGAGAGTATTGAATTCACATGTCTGTTTTTCTATGGCAAGTAAAGGTTATCCCTTAATGTATATGGGGGAGAGATCATGGAGGAAGAATGTTAAATGGGAAGTACTTTCCCTAGCAGAAATTGCTTAACTCCCAGCTTCTCCACTGGAGGTGGTGTGAAAATGAGGATTGATTCACTGAAGTTTTCCTTACCTTCTTATACTCATTTACCTCAACTTAATCTAGTTTAAAGAAAGAATATTTACGATCTTTAGATTTAATTTGGAGTAGAAAGCTTTCCTAGTTTTGGAGGTGGTGCTGCTGAGAGAATTGGGATTCTTAATCATTTAAACAAAAATATATTTAAATTGTCACCTGCTAAGTTCTGCATGATGTGGAAAAAATGGCGAAATTGGGTTTTCAGCATGCTGTCTGAATTTTTACTTAGCTATATATTTAAACCCAGTGCTGCACTTGACCGTCATGGGTTCTGCTGAAGTCACCTTTCAGGATTTGAAGCTGGAAGCACTTTTCCCCTTTATATATGTAGTCAAATATCAGAAAATTCTGTAACCAGCAGTGTGGCTCCTACTCAACAGAAATTGATCACAACTGTGTGGTGGTGAAAGCTCATGCCTTACCATTCACAAACCAATTGCTTCAACATTTTAGTACGTCACATGGATCAGTCTCTCAGAGACCAAGACTGACCATATTCCTAATTTGCAAATAATGAATTAGCTCTGAACCCCTTCTCTGTCAGAGGCACTGAGTTACTGAAAAGTTTAAGGCAAGGCCTCTTCCTTCAGGAACTTACAGGCTAGTTAAGTAGCAAAAAGAAATGCATAAGATACATGAGCTAATTTCCCCCCCAGTGGCAGTCTTTCCAAGAGCTGCATTTTAAGCCTTTTGCTCTTTTCCATTGTCTATCCTCTTTCTCCTTCAAGCCTGCAAGTATGAGGAAAAGTATATCTTCATCTCCAAACTTCTGCACAGTCTAAACCCATATTTACATCCGTCTAAATTCTGGACTTCTCCCTTTGAATGTCTCACAGAACCTTGAACTCAAATATTAGAATGAATTTGTCATCTTCCCCAACCCTACTGTCACTTCTTAATCATTGTCTATTTACCTAGTTGCTCAAGCCTTACCTATGGAATCTACTGGACTCTTCCCCATACATTTAGTCAATCAACGCGTACTTAAAGTTCTCTTTCTTCTGTCTCTATCACTTCCTTTTTGGTCTTTTCACTTCCTCCAGTCTCCACACCCACCATCTGAGCCTAAGCATCCATCCCCTCTCATGTAGTCTACTTTGATAGCCTCTTAATTGGTCTTCCTCTCTCTGGCCTTGTCTTCTTCCACAGTAAAAAGTAAATTTAATGATGTCATTCAATTGCTATTTAAATGCCTTTAATAAATTTCAACATATAATTTGTTTCTTAACTAGCATTAAAGGTCTTTCTCACTAGCATCATCTATCCCCCCAATGCCAGCCATATAGAACTACTTGTAGCTCTTTGACCTCACCCTGTAACAAATTTCTGCCTATCCACCAACACCCACCTCAAGCACTAGTTCCTCCAAGAGGCTTTGCTGAACCTCCCCCTATGTCTGATGTACATGGTCTTTGCTGAGGCTCCAAAAGCCCTGTGTTTACCTCCCTTACAGCACAGATCAAACTTTACTATAACTGTTAAGTTACTTTTCTGTCTCTATATTAGACACCAAATACATCCTTGAGGGCTGGAACTTAGCCTTTAGTGACTATATATTCCAGTGTCTAGCACAGTACCTGCCACACAGAAGAGGCTCAGTCAATGCCTCTCTGATAGGCACATCCGTACAATGGAAGACTACTCAGCAACAAAAGTAAACATACTAGTAATACATGCAACTACATACCTCAGCATGGATGAATCTCTGAATAATTGTGCTGAGTGAAAGAAATTAGACAAAAAAAGGGCACATACAATGGGATTCCACTTATGTAAAATTATGGAAAATAGAAATTAATCTGCAGTGACAGAAAACAAATCAGTGGTTGCCTGGGGAGAGGCAGGAATGGGAGGGAGGGATAACAAAGGGGATGTGGACACTTTGCGGGGTGATGAATATGTTCATTAGTATCTTGACTTGTAATGGTTTCACAAGTATATACAATGTCAAAAAGTATCAAGTTGTACATTTCAAACACGGGTGGCCTAAGTAAGTTTACAGTTGTGAGTACGTGAAACGCAGTTGATTATTGTATTATTAATTATTGTATTATTTATTTTTATTACAACTGTAAGCCTACTTTTGCCCACCCCTGTATATGCTGTTTATTGCATGTCAATTAATAATGCCAATAAGGCAGAGGAATGACTGTGTCAATGAATGCCTTTAAACTTTATTGGGACACGTTCTAAGGGACTTAGGCAAACAGGCAGGGTTAGATCTGTTAATTACTGTGGTGCTTTCACAGTGGAACCATGTGTGTACTTGGGCTGATGGTCCCCACCCCCACCTTACTGTCATTGTACCTCACCTGATTACTACTTAGCAACTCTTCCCTGCTTCCCTGGTGTCAGATTCGATTGTTTGGAGTATTGGAAATAACTGAAACTTTGAAACATAGGACTATGGATTATTTTCTAGAAGAAGCAAAGAGGGGACTGGGGAATGGCACACCCCTGGTCCATGTGGTTGTGGTGGGGGTAAGGGAGGTGAATGACTGGCATTGGTACTAGGAGACCCAGGCCAGATTGGGAGTATAGGACCTCTGGTATCTATGATGCTTAGGGCACAGGAATTTCTGTATTAAGGAACATGGAAAGTCACAAGCTCTACTAGTCCCTTATTGAGAAAAGTGACCCCCAAAACTAAAGCAAGTTCACTCTACAGTCTATAAAACCCAAAACACCCCCACCCCACTATTTTTTCTCATTTTCTGAATATTCTCTAAACTGTTCTCTCTTGGGATACTTTATTCCATAATAAGAAATGAGGTTTAAAATGGAAAACTCTGAAAAGAGTGAATATTTTTTGTGATAATTAATTTTAGTTAAAGTTTAAATGATATCACATCTTGCTGTTTTTATTGGAAAAGTTACAAATTAAGAAGGTACATATTACCCAAGTTTGGAAAAGGAGAAAGGACTCTCACAAATTCTGAAGCAGAGGCTAGAGGCAAAAAACCACAAAATTTTCAGCTTATAATTTTTCAGCTCTATTAGTCTTCATTTTATACTGGCAAGTAGAAGGTAGGTATACTCTATGTCACCTCAGAAATCTTGAGTCCAATGGATGTGACTAATACACCTAGTGAGTAGTCGTTTAAGATATGCTTAGCTATACCAGACCAAAGAGCATGATAGCAGAAAAGCTATTTCAGACTCAGATCAGTCAGGTAGCCATATGTCTTGACTTCACTTCATATAATATAATGAACACAGAACGGAGAACTCAAGAAACACACAAATAGTATTTGATTATGCAATCTTTCCATATCCACTAGAAGCTTTAAGTTTAAATTAGGACAAGAAGATATATGCAAATGGGAAAACAAAAGAACAGGAGCAGAAGACTCATGGAAAAAATAGAAAACATCTGCAGGATATAGAAACATCTTCCTAAGTGATTTCTCCTGTCAATGTGCAGACAGTATTGCTGAAGTTATTCGGTTGGACAGAGCCACATGGGGTTAGTTTGGGAGATGATTTCTGGCAGCATTCTGAAGGAGGAGGGACACGAGTTGACATAGATGATCTGTGAAGACTTCTGGGCTGGGCGAACGTGGAGGTAGGAGCAAGTGACTCTGACATTCTCTGGAAATATGATGCGAATCAGATACTGCTGAAATGTAAACTGAAATGTGTCAGGAGGACAGGCTCAGAACATGAGCAAGAAAAAAGGAAAGAAATCACCACTGATGTTTTTGAAAAAAAAAATTGTTAATTGAACAAAAGGAAAAGATAAATGTAATTAGCATGAAAGAGGGAGAAAAAAGGAGATGGAACACTAGCCTTAGTTGATAAATTATCCAGTAATGGCTTCTTCATTTGAAAGCAATGCTATTGGTGGGTTTAGGCTTTCCCTGTGGAGAGGATTTGGGTAAAACTCAGAATCAAGTTAACTACTCTGTTTTTTTTTTTAAGAAATATGTTTTTAATGATTTTTTTTTTTTTTTTTTTTTTTTTTTTTTTTTTTTTTTTTTTTTTAGAGAGAGATAGAAACATCGATGTGAGAAACATCAGTCGGCTGCCTCCTGCACGCCTCCCATTGGGGATCAAGCCTGCAACCTGGGCATGTGCCCTGACCGGGAATAGAACCAGGACCTCTCAGTCCATGGGAGGACGCTCAATCCACTGAGCCACACTGACTGGGCAGTTAACTGCTTTTTTTAGAAGACAGATAATGGTAGCAAAAGGAAGATTGTGGTGATGGTTTCGGGGAACTCAGTAGTGGTTACTAAAGGGAGTTGTATGAAAAATTAAAGTCTGTTACATGGCAAGAATAACCAGAACTTGGAATTCTGCCAAAGAGGGGGATGAGGAAGGCAATGTGTGCCAGGCTAAAGAGCAAAATGACATCTCTTAGTAAATGTTTGAAAACTTTAAAACAGTTTGTTTCACCAAGAATTCTGAAGCCAAGTGCCTCACACCGTCGTCTCTCAGTCCTCAGCTACCCTTCCCGCTCCCCCACCCCCACCCTCACCTCTGCTTTGAGATTGTCGTTAGCTTCCAACCTGTCATGATGTATGTACCAGGGCACATTGTAAAATAATTTGATGTTCATTTATGGAGAGAGAAAACATTTCCTAAATCTTCTTTCCAGGCCACCTGTAAACCAGTGACAGGGCTAGCTAAGTAAACAGGAAAGCCAGCATCCTCTGCGTCAGAAACCAAACACACAAGAACCAGTTCTCTGGGTAGGTGGGTCAGTCATGTCTGAACATCTGCTTTTCTTAGCCTTTCCTCTTCTTTTCTCTCCCTTGATGTATAAAGTCCTTAACTTTATTCATGTGAAAAACAAATTTCCTTGGTTAATAATGAAATGGAAGCAGATCCGGATGACTTGAGATTTCAAATTTTGGAAAAGGTAGGGAAAGAAACCAACCAGATCATTGATTGAATAGCATGCAAAGGAATACATTATAAAGAGGTAGGCATTTTGGAATTTTTTTTTTTAAACTGCGAAAATATTTCGTCTTGTTGATAAATGTTGGGTATGTATGATAAAGGAGTTAACAGAGCAGGTGTCTTTTTAAACTGCCCGCAGTAACCAGAAAGGAAGGAAAAAATCCACGTATCATTGCCTGGGAAGAGTCAGCTTGAACCTCTGGATTTCACTCCATATTTCTGATCTTCAGTTACTTTTTGGTTATAGCACAGCCTTGGCAGAAGAATCCAACTTGCTAAAAGTGTTAAAAAAAAAAAATCTCTGGCATTTCCTGTTGGTTGGAAGCTGTTTGGCTTTCTGCATTACTATTTTGTGTTATCATTGGCCAAGCACCTTTGCTGGATAGAAAAATACTGGTGCAAATTTTACTGGTGAGGTGGGAGTAGAAGCCATAAAAATTCTCAATTTCCCTTTTAAAAACTTAACTCATTTATTCAAGAGGAATGAATACAGAAGGACAAGAGATTTTAAACTTCCCGTCCATCTGGGTACAGCAGTGTATTTTGACTCCAAGCACAATAAAACAACCTTACTTGCTGGTGGTATATGACATAATGACCCAAATATGTTTTTAAAAAATCATTTATTGCTGTACATAAACAGCAAAGTTAGCGCAAGGGATGATAAAATAACACGGGTAATTCTTCCTTTAGCTGGGAACCATTGGCGGCCCATTAGGATTCCAGATGTAGCTGTGTGTGCTTTTCCATTTGTTTTCCAATGTCTACTGCTTATGCCCTTGGTACCTTGACGGTGCTTGTCAGGCATGTTGGCTTTTCAGCTTGAGGTCTTCCTTGGAGAAACACACTGATCAGGCTCTGGGCTATAAAGCACGCTATTGTCTTGGGCCCAGTTTGTTGAGAATATAAGACCCAGGGCAGCCTCCTGCCAAAGGTCAAATACCAGCTTGACCAAAGTTCCTCAAGTCAACACTGGACCTCCCCAGACAAGAGATACTTCAACTCCTCCTGAAGAAAAAGTGTTTTTATAATTTTATCACTCTGTAATAACAGAGATCATTCTAGTACCAATAAGCTGAAATGCATTTTGATAAGGTATTTATTATAGTTTCTTTTGTGACAAAGAGCTCACAGGGCCAGAAGTTTATAGATAAAATAAAAAAATAAAATGTATTCCAGTGTTTTGGGTATTTAAAAAAGAAGTAATCTCACAGCCTGAGAGATGGTCTAATAAGCAACAGTAGAGGGTATAGTTGTAAAACTGTACAGATAGAATCATTGTATTTTAGGTAGAGAAAGAAAGCAGTTAAAAATAGAACCATAGCTAATTTAGCGAGTGCCCTGACTGCCAAAAATGCATGTCTGAAATCAGGTGGGTGTTTCTTTATGAGTCATTTAGCCAAATGTAAAATTTATAGCCCAGTCTCGCACAGACTCTAGCAAAGATTCAGAGCATCAGTTTATTACAGGGCTACTCTTAAGGATGCTTAAAATTCCCCAGCTTTACACTCCTCACCCCAGGGGTCTAGCCTTAGCTAGTTATGATTGGGCCTGGCCCAAACGCTCCTATTAGACAGGGATTTAAGTATTCGACAATATAGTTAGGCCCTTTTTGTGGAGCTGAATGCCCTTGCTCCTGGGGAGCTCAACTCACCCCTCCTGTGTCCAACAACAGCAACTTCCCTTTGCTTCTTACCACTTTTCACCTGTGCCCTGGCTTAGCCAATAGAAGGAAATAATGCCTAAAGGAAAAATAACAAGCAGATGGTTGAGTGTACTGTGGGATGAATAAATTACAGTCGCGAAGGGGAAAAACGAGTCGGTGGATGTGCACTGCTGTATTTGTCGATGACATACAGGATGCTCAGCACGATGACCTCAGCATGTACCAGGTTCACCACCATTAATCACTCCACATAATTCAAGCCAGAAATTTAATGAGCCCAAGGGATCAGTGACCCCTCGGAGTGGGAGCTGAGAAAGTGAGCTAGAGGCAAAACACAAAGTACAAAATGCAGAAGTGGCTCCAGGTAAGATGGCAGTGGCTTCTCCGTTCCCAGGAAACTTGAGTGATTTTAGATAGACTTTATGGAATCAGATGGAGTACAATCCTCTAAAGAGCTACGTCCTCTGTGGTAGGTTCGTTCTCTCTAATAAATAATAAATAATGAGCCTCCCAAGTTATCACAGTGTCATTCAGGAAACTTTTCTAAGTTGCTAAATGGAACACTGTGCTCAGCCTTTTAGAAAGCACATGGATTTATTAAATTCATCATCAAAATAAACCATGGAATACTTGTAACACCGTTTCTCTGACAAATTTTGGATTTAAATGTAATTGTTATTAATCAAAATTTGTTTTGGCCTGAAGTATTTGACACCCTCCCAATTTTTATCCATTTATCCATCCACGGTACCTTCTTCTCAGTCAAGCTGCATTGCTTACTGCTATATCCCTAGACGAAGGGAATAAAAATGTATTTATATCTCTCAATATCCTCTGAATAGTTTTACCAACAAAGGATACCAAGATAAGAGGGGATTAGAAAACAAAAGTAGATACAAAATGAATTCAGTTTCTTATAGACCCATTGACTAATTTCTATTAGGTATGCCCAGTTTCTTGTAGGCCCTGGAGTGACCAATATCAAGTGGGTAGACTGTGTTCGAGTTACTGCAGGTCTATTTTTCCTCCTTGTTGCTTAGTTGAGTTTTTCTCACAGCATCTTTTATTTCAGTTTCCTCAGAAAATAGATTCAGATGAAGATTTTTGAGGTGGAAATAACCCAAATGTCCATTGGTGGATAAATCGACAAAGAAAAAATGTAGCATGTACATACAATGGAATGCTATTCAGACTTAAAAAGGAAGAAAATCCTGTCACATGCTACAACATGGATGAACCTAAAGGATATTATGCTAAGTGGAATAAACCAGCCACCAAAAGACAAAGACTGTATGATTCCATTAATACTTACATGAGATATTTAAAGTAGTCAAATTAATAGAAACAGGAAGTAGTGGTTGCCAGGGGCTAAGGGAAGGGGAAGTGAGAAGTTTTTATATACTGGGTTGTTCCAGTGTTATTTAATGAGTTGTTATTTAATGTGGAATTACGGTTTTACAAGATGAAAAATTTCTGGATATCCATTGTACAACAATGTGATTATACTTAACACTATTGAACTAGTCACTTACAAGTGGATACAATTGCCCTGGCCGGTAGAGTGTTGGCCCTGGGATCAATGAGTCCCGGGTTCGATTCCGGCCAAGGGCACATACCTTGGTTTCGGTTCGTCCTCAGCCCTGGTGGGGGTTGTGCGGGAGGCAGCCAGTCAGTGTGTCCCTCTCACACTGATGTTTCTCTCTCTCTCTCTCCCTCCCACTCTATCTGAAGATAAATAGAAAAAATATCCCCAGGTGAGGATTTAAAAAAAAAAAAAGTGGATACGATGGCTAAGGTCATGTTATATGATTTTTTTTTACATAATTAAAAGAAATGCTGAAGACATTGATTTTCTTTTCTTTACCTTTGTACTATTGATTAGAACAGTCCACTGGTATACACTGAGACTTGGCAACTAAGTTTTCCCCAAAGGCAGTAAGTACATGAAATTATTTTTAAAATAAACATTTTGTTATGAAAAATTTCAAATACTTACTGATAATACACCACATATATCCATTACCAACTATAATTTTATAACAATTATAAATATAATTTTGCTAATCTTATCTATTTCTCCACCTCTTTTCTGGAATATTTTAAAACAATAAATGAATTAGTTTTTAATTATATACTTGGTACTTATTTTAGAAACTCAGAATGCATTGTTTAAAGATCTTGTCACATAAACATAGTATTTGTAATTTATATGTAATATTTTTTATAGGACCTTAATTTCTTTAAATACAAAATTCAGATAACTATAGGAAAAACTATGGGGAAAGTCTAGGATTAAAGGAGTAGGAAGTTGAATGGGAATGATCAAACCCTTACAACTGAATTTGTTATTGCTTAGGAAGTACAAAAAAGTAGAGACTAAATTTTTTGTCTTTGTTGTTGTTAATCCTCACCAGAGGATATTTTTCCATTTATCTTCAGATAGAGTGGGAGGGAGAGAGAGAGAAACATCGATGTGAAAGAGGCACATTGATTGGTTACTTCCCACACAACCCCGACTGGGGCCTGGGATCGAACTTGAACCTAGGTACGTACCCTTGACCAGGAATTGAACCCATGACCCTTTGATCCGCGGGCCCATGCTCCAACCACTGAGCCAAACCATCCAGGGCGAGGACTAAAATGTTTAATTTTAGAGATTGAGAATTCTATAAAGAGAACATATTTGTCTCTTCTGAATATAATATGAAGTAAAATCTTATTTTTTTAATGTAGTTGTTTTAACACTACTGCCCAGAGAAGAAGAAAGAGTGAGTCTATGCTCACTACTGTCCAACTGGGTGACCTTGGATGAGTTACTTCATCTTTCAAGGCCTTAATATCCTTATATACGAAATGATGGCTTTGGAAAGCATAGTTGCTGAGGGCCTTTCCACTTCAAGAATTCTGTGATTTGAGAGTAGGAATAAATATTCTGCTACAAAAGATTTCAATTGATTAAATTTATGGCTGAATGTTCTGTAGTAAAGGCCCTAGCTTTTGACATGGTTGCCACTATCCACAGGTTATGAAAGTTGAGACGTCATTTCACGTTTCAACCATCAAGTGAAGAAGCATCTATGATGCAAAGTAACCTGTAGAGTAGGGTAGAATAGTTGCCAAACCATCTTCGTAAGTTCTTTTAATTAAAGTTTTGTAGAAATTGATGTGCTAAAACTGTATTTTATATTCTATGCTCCTTTTATAGTCTAAAATTTTAAAACTTAACATGAAAATAATATATAATGAAATATTGTGAACTAAGGAGTTAGTTGGTTACTTTGAATCAAATACTTTTTTAGAACAGGAATTTCTTCCATAGAGGATTTAACAGGAAAAGGAAAAATGTGTGGGAAATATGCTTTGAAATGGTTGGCTGCAAGGGTGTAAACTGTGTGATTGTAAGAAACATTGTTCGCACCTTTCAAGTACAAATGTTTTTCAGGGTCGTCTGTGTTCTTCATCTATCTGATCTTGTTTTTCATACCAAGTATCATGTCTTTCTTTAATAAGCAGTTGCAGAAAGGCTTGCTGCTTGGAGAAGGCTCTGGGTTGTTGGAAAGTGACTCTGTGTTAGCCCAGAAGAAAATGGAGAAGAAAGTGGAGGAGGAGTTTAAAGAATATCAATCTTCAGAATCTCCATTTCCTTCAAAAATGCCCTGCTCATCCTCAGGGTAAATATACATGACCAAGGAAACAAAGGAAGTAGGAAAGTAACATTGGGCATGGATTATGCTTCCTCACAGACAACTCCCTTGTTGAATAAGTTCTTCAAAACAAAGTTGGGTCAGATTCCCAATCTCTAGGTACCCATGCTGAAATGTTGGATGGCTGATTTCCACCTTGAGCCACCCAGCGCCAATTTAACCACTGGGATTTAGAGACCTTTGACCAAACCCAGAAAATCCAGGACCTTCACCTATATACAACATGATCAACCAACTGGTTACAGGAACACTAATCAATAAATATGTATGAAAGTTACGAAGCCTTTCATATCACATTAGTCACTATGGGTGTCCATCTTCTCCCTTCCTGCTATGTGTCCTCTCTGAAGCTGAGCACTAGGTCAGAAACAATGTTAAACCAACAAAGTCATCAGTGATGCCAATTTCTTAGTGTCTACTAGATTTATCCCTGGAAGTCTGTCCAGAAGAGAGAGGAAAATCGTAATTTCTCAGAAAACTAATGCAGAAAAAAATAGGAAAAAAATATAAATAAGGGGCAAGACTTTTTCAGTGTAGATTTGGAAAACATTTGTTCCCAAGATGGAACTCATGCAGATGTTGCAACTAAAGGATTATTCAAGAGTGGAGAAATATCAGGAGTAACTGAGAGAGATCAGGGTCTCAAAAGAAGTATTGGAGAGGAACATAAGTGATTTTCAGGGAGGCAGATTCTCCTTTCAGCATAGGATTCTATTTGAAAGTACTGCTCTAACACTGCATATGGAAACATGTCTACAGAGAACTGGATTGAGTCTGACCTCATACTTTGCCTCAGTAATTAAAGGTGCATTGTCTAAGTGGCTCCAACTGTGCCGATTTTCTTGATAAATCTGAGTTCATGACATTTTCCTATTCACTAAGATGTATGCAGTAGCAACAGCAAGATTTGTGTTTCTTGAAAGGAAAACACCGACCACGCAAAGTGGTGGGACCATTCCTCTATTGTACCCTCCTTGGATTGCAGACAGCTAAGAATGTAGACTTGCTTCTTGTGCCCTATCATTTTTTTAAGATCTCGATTAATAGAATTTACATTAACTGTCTGAAGGGGAAAAATTAAACCTTCCTTTTAACTATTGCTTTTCACTGAGTTCCTCTCTAATCCTTAGGTCAATTGTACACTGTTGATTTAGTTCCAGAACACAATTTCTAAACGGAAACCCCAAACATGATATATTCTCCATTTAAGGAGTATCGACACACTCCACCCCCACCCCCCAAAAAGGATTATAATGCGGAAACATTCTGGAGAAATAACACATGTAACTCTGCTGTGTCTATTATTCTGATGTGCTGGAAAGCACCAGTTAGGGTAATTGGCAAGGACAAACAAGAAATACTATTTAGACTTAGTAAAACTATGAAATTATCCCACTGGAAAGGTAAATATGTCATGTTTTGCATCCAGCAATAATAGTTATAACAAGAACATCTGAGACTTTCCCCTGGGCTTTATACCACCCAAGTAATTTTCTTAAAAATATTAATTTTCTGATGCAATCTTCTCTCTCCACTTCTCCTTCTCTGTTGTTGGGAACAAAGTTGAATGTACCCTAGTGAACTAAAATGCTCAAAAGATGTCACTTTGTTGAAGAAATGTTATTCTGCAATTTAAATAGTTGTTAGTGTTAGAAAATATTTTAATATGATTGTTTGTTCAGACATGTAAGTATCCATCCACTGGTATAATGGAGGCGGACTTAAAATTCACACTGGTCAAGACTTTGTCATTGTTTTTTTCAAGAACTTAACATCATATATAAGATAATATTTAAAAATATTTTTAGCCAAAAATATTTTTAACTACTGGAGCCTCATTAAAACAACAACAGCAAAAACCTGCCATTGATTTGCCCTTTGTTATCGAAGGGAAGCAGAAGCAGAAATAAAGTGCTTAAATATGAAGGAATAAAACTAATGATGGTGATAGAAAAATCAAAAGCAAAAGTCCACAAACAGGAAATGGAACCTGAAGTGACTTGAGTAATTGATTTTACTCTGAAGAGTGTTAAACACAGAAACCTCTTCCTCAAGAATATTCCTTTCCTTGATTCTGCATTAGAATTATTTTTCTTCTCCACCACTATTAGTATGCCAAGATTGAACTGAAAAATAAAAAACTTTACACTATTAAATAGACTTGTTGGGGGGGGGGTTCAAGAAGTAGTTATTCACTGGTTATTCTTCATAGGAAAATCTCTATACAAAAAATGATTTTTACAGATATTTGGGAATTGGGATATAACATATCACTTTGGGAAAACTTGAAAAACAGTGTTTTAAAGTTAAAATATTAAAATATTTTCTCAGCAGAGATACTAAAGGTTATTACTATAATGTAATTATGTATTGAGTAATTATGTCTTGAAAGATTTAATCAATTGGTATTTGAAAAGGTTTATAGGTAAAGTTTTTAGAAGATTACGTTTCTGGAATTTTTTATACAGTGGAATTTCTGATGCTACAGTAAATTAAAAAGTTGGATGATTTTCATGTGATATCCTATTTCACTAATACAGAACAACCTTGAACCACACTAGAGCAATAATTACTTAACCTAAATCAGAGACCAAGCCAGGCCAAACAGCTGTTTTCATTTTGTTAGGAGATCCATTTGATTTACTCTTTTAGTCAGCTTTCATTACTGTAGAAGACAAAACTTCACTTGAGTTTTTAACCCTGAATTCTCTGCCTTGTTTGCTGCCTGCTATAAAATTGCATGGTTGAGCTGCCGCAGCCGCTGAGCACGCTCGGGAGCTACTGTAGTGTGGGAGGCTCCACTGCAACGTGGGAAAAGAGGAGCTTCCCGAGCACAGATTAAATCTAGGTCCTTCCCGCTGCCCTTTAAAAAACAAAACAAAACTGGTCATCGTTATTCTGATGGTAAGAAAAGTCTTCTGGAATGAATAGCGGGTTTGAGTTTCTCTAGCAGCAGAAACAGTCACCTGACAGTTATCACCAGCTGTGTCATAGCAGAGCTGTCTTGGAAACTAGGGCAAGGAATGTCCAAGATGCAGAGATAGGAAATTTGAAAGCAAATATGAGTTCCTGGAAGGTGGATACAGACATATTAGTTATTAAGTCATTATCCCTAAAATTTATCTCTTACATGCTATAAGATAGCCTCTTTTTTTTGTTAATCCTCACCCAAGGATATTTTTTCCATTGATTTTTAGAGAAAGTGGAAGGGAGGGAGGGAAGTGGTGAGGGTGGAGAGAGAGAGAGAGAGAGAGAAACATCTATGTGAGAGAGACACATCGATCAGTTGCCTCCTGCAGGACCCTGACCGGGGCCAGGGATTGAACCTGCCACCCGGCTATGTGCCCTTGACCTTACTGGCCAGGGCTAGGCTAGTATATCCTCTTTTAAATTGTGAAACTGGTTGTTCTAGAATTTCTAGAAATGAGGATGCACAAGTATTTTGTAGTTCATGTCATGACTCTTTAGTTCCATAAACGTGTAGTCCCCACTCTCCAGTGAAATTAAGGTGAAACAATATTAGGACCTTGTGACTTCATGGAAAAGGTAGCTTGAACCATTTAAGACTGCTGATTAAATTTGGCTTTCTCTTCCCTCAAAACAATCTGTATCAACTACTTAAATAAACAGAAGCTGGCAAGACAATGGGTTCTCTGTGGCTACATGGATTGGCCTAAGTAGAATTAACCACACAAAGACAGTTATTAAATGGTCATGATGAACTCTTTGACATATTTCTGCCATATTACAGACCTGCATTTCTTAACCACATTTCTTACAGAAAAACAATTTCATGGTTAAATAAATTTTGTAAACACTTTTTCTTTTTTAGAATAATGATAACATATTATAGGTCTGAGAAATCCAGCAGAAACAAAAATATTTTAAACTTAGTTTAATTTAGTGTTTCCCAAACTTATTTGAGTATGAAACACTTTTTCCCCCTCACATGACACCATATCTCACAAAATAGTTTTGGACACTAATTTAGGTTGGGATACATGTTATATTGATATTATCTATTTTAATTATTTCTTCACATCAAAAATATGTGGAATTTAAAGTTATTGGAGGAAAGGAGCTCCTTTTGGTTCCTAATTTTTTTAATAACAAAATACTTGGGAGGTTTTGCTGCTGCTAGCTATAAAAGCCAATGGGAGATTACCAGCTTGGCCAAGACTCTTCATAAATATCTTTATTAAAGGGTAATCATTTTGACAAAACCCAGAGAACTACAGTGATGCCTCTACCTTTTTCTAGCCAACTCATAACAGTTAGTGTTGGGGAAGAGCCTTACTGAAAATAATTGAGAACTGATGATATGTAGAAAAACAAGGATTATTTCTTGTGGTGCAACAGAATCGTTACCAAGAGCTGTGGATTGCATCTTGGATGTTAGCAAGCCACCAAGTGAGAAAGCTAGTTAAAGATTGCTTCTCTACTTAGGAAGTCTGGTGTTTAGGAAGATGGCTGGCATCCTCTGGGTGCTTTCCTGTTACCCAAAACATAGTAGATTATGTCTGGGTTAGCTCCTGACTCCCCATGGTGAATTATAAATGACTGTATACCTGGATTAAGGCTTCTGGAATTGACCACCTGTTTATTTTATTTTTATAATACACCAGTTTGAATTTATTCATTAGTCTCTTCATCTCACCTCTTTTGCTTTCTCCTTTTCCTTTTCCTCTTTCTTTCTTTTTCTCTCATTTTTTTCTTTCTTCTTTCTTTCCTTCCTTCCTTTGTTTTTTCTTTTTCTTTTAGGAAGCTTGAGCAGGAATTGCTAAAATTGCATCTGCAACAAGCAAATCAAGGGAGCCTAGACCTGAAAATCTCAGTCAGAAGTTTACCCTTTTCATAGTCAATTTAATAAACTTGTTGCCATTTGCTAACAAGTTTGTCCTACAAGAGTAAGGAGGAAGCCTGATGAGAAGAGGACTCTTTAAAGAAATATGCCTTTTAGTCTTTTTCTGGCAGAGCTGTAGGGTATATGTGTTTGTTATTCTCTATTTAAACTAATATAAGTTGTTTTTCACTTTGTGTTAAAACAAATATTTCAGCCTTACTCTTGGCTGAAATCTGAACAAAAAATTAATTTGCTGTTATAATAATTGCATTAACTATCAGCAGAGCATTAGTGATACAGCTCATGGCAAACCTCAGGCCATTACTGCCATCATCACCATCAATATCCACAAGCTAAAACAATAATATGCATTGCTTTCCATAGTTGCAAAATTACTTTCACTTAGGTTATCTCATGTTCTCAAAACAACCTCAAGAGTTAGATAAGGTTGAAACTATTATTTCTATTTTAGATGTGAGCAAAGTGAGGTTCAGAAAGGTCCATGTCACAAAAGTTCATGACTGTTGGAGCTGAAACTCACACTAGGATTTTTCTGATCCAGGTTCTCTCTACTACTTTCTACTGTCTAAAGTGGTGTAGTTCTGTCGTGTAGTTTTCATTAAATATTTTGTCTGCCACTGATTTTAATAAATACTCATCCTGCTTCTAAGCCTTTAGGGTATTTAAAAAATCCTTTAAGTTTGACAGTAATGATTTAGAATCTAGTTATATATTCCATGTAGGTTTTTTTTTTCAGTTATTTGCAAACTAAATAACAGTTGTAAGATTTTAATTTACAAATGCAGAATGTTTTCTAAAAATGATGCTGCCTCGTGAAACAGTGAAAACATTTCCCCAAATTCTGAAACTAGACACATGTTCATAAGGAAATTAATTACTGTCTCAGAAGGACAAATTGGAAGTCAAGTATTTAAATTTCTAATCTGTTACTTAGTTGTGTAACTTTGCTTTTCCTGCTTAGATCAAGTACAAATGAGCCAGAAAGGAAAAGATGCCAACAAATATATACATTATCAATAACAAGGCTATTAGTCTGTGTAAAAAGCAACACTATCATTTTCTTCCTTTAATAATCCTTAAAATTCAGTAAAGATTTATCTTCATCCCAAAGGGTAAGTGTATCAAGAGACCCATTTTATTTTCTGTCTGGAGGATTATGCAGACTTCATTCGGAGAAACCATGTGCTAAAGGTTGAATTCGTTATGCAACTTGCTGACTTTGGTGTATAAAGAAGATACCAGTGACTCAGTATATTGGTGGGGTGTGGTCCTTAAACTGTGAGTCCAGTCATGGGTTTCACAGAACCATCTACACACTGCCCTCAAGTGACCCTGCTTGGAACCACTGGCACTCCCATGAGACAGTTGACAGGGATTACGATGCGATTTTTGTCCTCTGCACAAGAGGTGTAGGGTATGTTCAGCATCAATACAAAACAGATGACTCAGTTATAACACAAAGCACAGGAGAGAATAGGCCTGCCTCCCAGAGGTCAAGTTTCCATTAGCAAAGCTAAGCGTTGCAATGAAATGATGGATTAGTTCAGTTAGGCAAAATCTTGCTTACTCACTTTGCCCAAATTAGCACATTTTTTTTTTTTTTTGTCCTCAGTGATCTGGATAATTACTTCATTTCACTGCTGTCCTCTGTCTGAGGAGGCCTGGCCTTAGCCAGTAATTAACATGGCCTGAATAGCAATTTGTCAGTCCAATTCAATTCAGCAAATAAATTTATGAGCACCTAGTACATGTTAACTACTGTGCTGTGTTTTGAAATTCAGAGGTGAATAAAACGTGGTCCTTGTCTCTCATGAGCTCACAGACTATGCCCACAGGGAGAAAGCAAACTCATACCACCACTGTAATACAATGTGGTAAGGGCTATATTAATGATGGGGGGAGACAGTGTTCTGTGAGAACACACATAGGAAAACTGTTCATCAGAGGCCAAGGAAGTACTGTTTGAAGTAAGTGTAAGAAGGAGTAAGAGTATTTGGCAGGGTGTTCTGGAGTTCAGCATTCATTATTTACTTTTGAGATTGTAAATGTCAAATAGTAGAGAATTAAAGCTCTTGCATACAAAGGCAAAGATAGTTTTAGAAGAAAAGTTACTGATGAATAAATGCTAGAGAAAAGGGAATCTTTTGTGTTGAATGTCTTTACTATTGTGAAGGTGAGTTAGTGCTCCTTCTAACAGAGGAAGTAACTATGAACTCTTGACCAAAGGTGCAGAGAAATCGGATCTTTTTAAACACTGATTTTTTTAAAAGGTTCCTCTTGAACTTTAGAGATGGAGCACCAATTTAAAACAAACACACATTCTTAAAGCAGCACATGGGTGCCCGATTGTGCCCTGAGGCTTTTTCTTCCATTTAAAAGTTCAGTCTGAAGGTTTCTGGCAGCACAGAAAAGTCCCTATGTAATAATCCATGCTAAGGAAAAGGTTGACTTTTGGAATAAAGATTGACAGTGAGATCCCTTCCAGAAAACCAACTGCAGCAAAGATTGTTACAGAATGTCACTCAGTTTTTCACCAGGGGAGCATACCCATCCTGAAGGTGCATTTGGTCTGTTCTAATCCCAGTAATCAGAGACAATGTTTGAGAGCTGGGCTGGTGCCCTGGAGAAGTGATACTGGAAAAGGAAAAGGACCTTATAAGAAATTATCTTAAATTGATCATCCTGCCTGCATCAGGGGTTCCATTAGATTATCTTCTGAAACCTCTGTGGGTTTAATATTGTTGACTAACGAAAGCATTTGCTTAGAGTAGTTTGTCTAGAAGAAGTGATTTGTCCCAATCCATTCATTTTCTCATTCCTTTACAGACAACATTCGTTTTCAGAATATTTAGGCAAAGTAAAAGGTTGCTCCCTGAGATCACAAAAGTAAAGGCAATTATCTCAGATTCAGATGCCATGATTAAGGTAATGTTTTAGGAGGATTAATTGGAAATGTGTGCAAAGGCTGAAAATATAAGAAAAACTCAAAGCAAAAAGTTTAGACCAGAATGAAATCATAGTAATCTAGGGTAGAGGTGATGAGGCCTGGTACTAGGATGATGGTAGTAGAAAAAAAAGTGAAAAACAAAATAAGAGGTATACGAAAAGAAGGAGGGACAATATTAAGTAGCAACTGAATGTAGGTTGAATATGGCATAGAGTGGGGTTGAAGTGCTGGTCGCAGAAACCACCAAGTAGAAAAAGTGAAAATAATTTGAGAAGAAAAGGGGAGAAAGATGGAGTGTTGATTTAGGACCAGGCAGGCAGAGAGGGAGAGATCTATCTTATGTATTGATAGTAACAATAAAAGAGTAGTCTGTTAAACTCAAGTGTCAAGCGATGGGGTCTTATATGGAATTGACCTTCAGAAACAATTTGGTTTGGAATATTGAACTGCCTTCCCTGTCCCTGTTCTTCTCACTGTCGTTCTACAACAATAAATGCCTGGTAAAAATTGAACACAGTGTTAATTTTTTTTATATAAGGAATATTTAAAACCACATCATATTTGCATAGAAATATGCAAAAGTCTATTTCCTATTGTGATAGGTGTTGATACAATATATGTAAAATATTCTCTCCACAAAATAAGTTTTTATATAATTAGCTATGTTTTACATTCTAATTATTATCATTGATAACCATTATTTTAATGAGATGTGTACTATACAAAAAATAATAATAGTAATCTCTCAAATTTCTTCTATTTCAATCAATGGATTTCTAGAGGATTTTTCATTTTTTGAGCAAAATAAATTCCCTATAAGCCATCTAATTTTCAGAGGTTTATTTTGCAAATAATCTCCCTACCTTGGTCATCCAACATCACTCTATTTTCTTAAGATGCTGTATTTCATTTTGAAATCTATCTCCAAAGAGGCTTACTTTATGTGTGCTTCTGATACACTCTACTGGGCTTGTTAGAATCCCTTGGGAATGTTCTTCTGGGGAAAGAATCTCCTTAGGATGTACTTTTTCTTTCTTTCTTTCTTTCTTTCTTTCTTTCTTTCTTTCTTTCTTTCTTTCTTTCTTTCTTTCTTTCTTTTTGCATTTATCTTTCAAATAGAGTGGGAGGGAGAGAGGGAAGAAGAGAGAGTAAGAAATATCAGTGTGAGAGAGACACATCGAGTGGTTGCCACCCACACAACCCCAACCGGGGCCGGGGACAAACTGCAACCGAGTTACGTGCCCTTAGCGCAGTGGTTCTCAACCTTCCTAATGCTGCAACCCTTTAATACAGTTCCTCATGTTGTGGTGACCCCCAACCATAAAATTATTTTTGTTGCTACTTCAAAACTGTAATTTTGCTACTGGTATGTCTTAGGCGACCCCTGTGAAAGGGTCGTTCAACCCCCAAAGGGGTCGCGACCCACAGGTTGAGAACCGCTGCTAGCAGGAACTGAACCTGGGTCTCTCTGGTCCGCGGGGTGACACTCTAACCGCTGAGCCAAACCGGCCAGGGCTGGATGTACTTTTTCCTTTTTAATTTTTTTTTCCTTTATTGATTTTAGAGAGAGAGGAAGTGAGAGGGAGAGAGAGAGAGAAACATCGATGAGAGAGAACATCAATTGGCCTCCTCCTGCATGCCCCCACTGGGGATCGGGCCCACAACCTGGGCATGTGCCCTGACCAGGAATCGAACTGGTGACCTGTGGGTGCATGGGTGGATGCTCAACCACTGAGCCACACCGGCTGGACTGGATGTACTTTTTCAATCCCTGTTATTTCTGGGCCTCCCCTGTTTTGTATCAAGGCACAATAATTACTAGATAAAGTTAACAAAAGCACAGATTCTGTCATAAGCTCTTTTCCTGGAACTTTCTCTGGTACCAAAGTCTCCTTCCTCCTCCCACTTCCAGCCTCACCAATTTGCACGTTGTCCCAGCTTACCTCAAGCAGGGATTTAAAATCTGTTAGAGAGCTCAGCCTGTTGATTTACAGAGCTGGTCTGCACAGAGGAATCATCTGTAATGGGATTCTTTGCTCCCTAGAGAGATATTATCTAGCAGAGCTGTAAATTACTGAAGAAACAGAGGAGGAGGAAGAGGAGGGAGGGGGAGTATGCTCAGTAAAAATACCATATATTATTGATCAGAGGAATTGTTTTTTAACTTTTTATTTTCACCATAAAATTAAGTGGTTGTCCTGAGAAAAAGAAGAGTGAATGTTTAAGAAATTGAGTGCCCTGTATTTGTTGCACCATTTACTTAGTATACAGTGTTTTGATTTGTTTGTTTTACCAGTTGTCTCTTAGTGAATTCTCCCCACCTACCCCCCACCTGGATTTATTTTTACGGCATTAGTTTTCTGAGTCTATGTGACAGTGTATTTGAATCTGATTTGCCACCAGGAATCATCACGATCTGCCCTTTGCCCTCTCTGCATTATCCCTGAGTCAAACTACAATAATGGTTTGATCAATGTACAAGGTGTACTAATATAAAGCTCCAAGTGAAAATGTCCTAAATACATCGCCAGTACAGTGAAACCAGCCAACAGAGAAATAGATGACCTCAGGAAATGTCTGGCTTAACAAATGTATATCTTTAAATTGGAAA
Organism: Tadarida brasiliensis; assembly: GCA_030848825.1. Taxonomy (NCBI): domain Eukaryota; kingdom Metazoa; phylum Chordata; class Mammalia; order Chiroptera; family Molossidae; genus Tadarida; species Tadarida brasiliensis. The sequence continues at coordinate 165,814,527 of CM061257.1, forward strand.
TCTAATTATTTGCCTTAGATTTGCACTGCTGGGAACCTAATGCAAGACCATGTTAAATAAACTTATTATTTCCGTTTTTCATTTAACCTGTGGGTTGTAGTATGACCAATCTGTTTTATATCCTCAATCAACAGATGATTGTATTTGGTAATAATTTATCAAGAATAAAAATCTGTTTTTGAAACTAATCACCTCATGTTAGGTCTGCCCTTTTTCAAAACCACCATCTGATATTCATTTTGTCTGCAAGACAAACATACTGATGAAAATGCATATACCACAGGATACAGCCCGTGGAATGAAGCGTTTCCACTCTTTGTATATATTTAGAACATTTTCTGTTTTCCCAACACATGGACCAAATTTTAGTATTAAAGAAAAAAATCAATTTTACATAGTACAAACAAATTGAACAAGTACATTGTGTCTTTCTAATTACTTTGTAACAGAATGTCCAGTGGAATTAGAGGTCAAATCAGGTCATATCTGAACTCAGGGATTTGAAAAAAATGTGACCTTTTTCATATTTACTAGGTTTTTTTCCAGATTATTGGATTAACCTTTAAGTGGGAAATATTAAATTTCATGTATTTTCTAAGTCTTTTAAATCATTTTTAATTTATAACTTTTGTTTATGTACAAGTATCTTGAGATGTTTTCATTTTTCTATAAATCCAGCAATTTTCCTATGTAAAATTTACCAAAGTGATACATGGATTATAATCCTCAAAAAATATTTATTATTATTATTATTATTATTTAAGGCATTTAACTCTGTCCCTGTTCCTATAAACTAGCTACGTTGACTGACTTTTATCTAGCACAGTTTGGGTACTGGTTCCTTTGGGAAATTAGCCAACATTCCCCAAACTACATCATTAAAAAAAGTTAACATCTTAAAATATATTCGAATTTATACTTAATATTTACATGTATTTTTCTTATATATTTTACTATAATTAAAACTACTTATTTCATCTTATGTTTTAGACTATTATTCCACATCTTTATTTTATTAATGAAGAAAGTTGGGCCTATAAATTTGATTTTTAGAAGATAACCTCTAGTCTTTTATCCTCTTAGTCAATCTAAATCATAAATCTAGTATTTCATTCTCCTTCTTTTAAGCTTTCTGTGACTCCCCAGTGTTTATAGGATAAGAAAAGCCTCCGTCGTCCTTCATCATCTGGTTGCACCTATCTCTCCAGCTACAGTGCTCCCTCCAGTCTCAATGACCCCTTCCTCACTTCCCTCCTTAGGCCCCAAATATACAGTCTTCTGGAATTTGATATCCTCTCACATGCTTTTGTCTAGCTTCACCAATTGTCCCCTTGACCTTCCTCATTTCCTTTCTGAGCATATTCCCTTAAGTTCAGGTCTTAATGTTATATTTCAGGAGGTCTTCCTGACTCTGCAGGCATGACTCACAGCTCCCACTACCAATGCCTCTGTTATAGCTATGTTGTATAGAATTTCCACGGGATTGGGAAGATAGATGACAAACAAGTAAACAAACATCTCAACTTGTGTCAAGTGATATATAGGGAATGAGTATGTGCAATGAGAAAGAAAAGTAGGAGTAGGCTACTTACTGGTCAAAGAGGAACTCTCTGAAAAAGATTGCATTTAAGCTGAGACCAAAAAATATAAGAAGGAGCCAGCCATATAAAGTGTGGAAGGAAAATGTTTCAGAGAGGAACATACAAAGCTCTAAGAGGAAGAAGAGATTGTGTGTTTGAGCAACTGAGAAGAGCCCACTTGGCTCAAGTGTAGTAATCAAGGGACAAGGGCGTGACATAAGGTTGGAGAGCTAGATGGGGGCCAGCTCAGGTCAGTCCACACCATTGAAGGCTTTTAAGTAAAGGAATGTCATGAATATATTACATCTTTTGATGCTGTGTGAAGAACAGATTGGAGGGGAACAAGAATCTCTGGGAAATCAGTAAGGAGGCTATTGCACAGGTCTGGGCAAGAGATAACTTTGGAACAACTGATCCTGGGATAAACTCACCACTGTCTTCAGGGTAATTACTAATAGTTGTCTCTCTTAAACAGTTCTTTTGAAACCTAGATGAGGAAATATTTGACAATATTATTATTGTTGTTACAATAATGCTCTTGACTGGAGAAGTAGTGAATATTGAGATTATGCAGGTGGTATAGTCTAACAAAGGGAGAGTAGATTTTTCTCTAAGTGTAAAATAACACCATGGAGGGATATGATCCAAATTGTGTTTTAAAAAGGGATATAAAAATGGATTTAAAAATTATATAGTAGAAGACAACAAATAAGATAGGAAGCTATTGTAAAAATCAGATTAAATATGATGGAGACTTAAACAGGGTAATGGCAGTGGAGATAGTGAGGAATATACAGATTTGAAACATGTTTAGGATTGAATGGGAGGTGGGGAATATGAAAGAGGAAGATGTCCCTGGTTTCTTGATTGAGCAAGTGAGTAGATAGAGGTTTTGTTTAGTAAGATAGGGGACAGTGTTGAGAAAGATCAGTAGTTCAATTTTGGAGACATTAAATTTGAGACATTTGTGCCTAAATAGAGATTTTTTTTAAGTAGACAACTAAATATATGAATGTAAAAATGCACATGCATGTATATATTTGTAAATTAAAGAAAGATCATACTATGAATATTATTCTACTGTTTGGTCTTTTCCATTAAAAACAAATCATGGGATTTTTTTCATATCTGTAATGTAGATTTACTTCATTATTTTTTTAAAGTTGCACAATAGTATAGCTATACCATAATTTAATAAACAATTTACATATATAGTCATTATATTGTAATACATAGTTTTACCACTGTTTCTGTAGGATACATTTTAAGAAGTAGAGTTGCTGGATCAAAAGTTATGCACATTTTGAATTCAGACAGAAACTGCCACCCTTGAAAGGAACTGCACCTTTATCTATGGTTAAAGCGCCAATTTCTGTAACATTGGATTCTATCAACTTATATTATGTTTTATAATCTGAAAAGAGAAAATGTTATTTCAGTGTTATTTTACCTATCTTTTCCTGATTCATGATGTTGACCATCTTTTCATATGTTTATTAGCCATTCCATTTTTTGGTTCTATGTTAAAAGATATGAAATGATTCTAGAGATATAAAAGCAAAATAATATTCAAATATTTAAGAGAACAAAAATGAGAAATTTAAAAAGAAAGAAAGAAGAAGGAAGATAATAGGGAAGAATAAAAGAAGGAAATGGAAGCCTGATTACTATTTATTTATTTGTTTATTATTGGATAACATGAGAATTTTGGAGAGTGGTTGGTAGGGGGAGGGTTAAATATTTTACAAAAATTGTCATTTATGCTTTTGCTTGTACAAAAGGTATATTAACAAAATATTGGAGATAGTTTTCAAAATGCATTTTAGAACTCAATGTTTTAATGTTTCCTTTTATACCAATATCTTAAGAGACTTTTGTAAACAAACCTACAAATGCTCAAGAAACTTTGATGGTTAAAGAGAAGGGTAACAAGGAACCTGAAGAGATTCCTTCATAGAGCAGCTCCACTTTGCTACAATAGTTAGAGTGAACCCAGGAAGAGGTCTCCTGCAGCCATGTGTATCCTGTTCTATTAATAAAGGAAATGTCGACTAAGACACTGGGGATTAGACACAACTAATTTTCTAAAATGCCATTGAGTTGATCTTTATCTGTAAAGCCAACACAGACATACGAATGGTTAAAACGAGCTCCTTGCCTCTCAGATTTCAGTGGGATAAAGTCTGGTGTTTTATTTCACACTCATTATACGGCAGCTAGGAATGGTAAGAAGTCTTATTTGTTGAAGCTATTATTTTCAAATACTACTTCAATTATTAGGATTCTTGGAGTATATATATTTTTAATTAAAAAGCAATTTAACTTTTGTTTAACTAGACTCTGAGCTCCACATTCCACCACTCTCCCCCAAGACGTCTGATACTGTGCTCTCAGAGTCACAAGTTCATGGTGGTTGGACCAAGCTGGCGTGTCCCCAAAGCATACGGACCTTCTTTGGAGACTATTCATAATCGAATAAATTTTGTCATCCCAACATGAGGAATGACAGGTTAAACACAGCCCAACGCTGTGATTCTTTGTGCTGACCCTTCTAACTTTAAGAACAGTTGTTTTATACTGAACGTCCTAAGTGGTGGGTCTATTATGAAAATTGAGTCCTTTAAGCCAAGTAACTATTATTAAAATTGGGAAGTTTGGCTACCACCCACATGCAGACACAGTTCTAAAAATGTTATGTGTATTAAGTGATGGTATCATGAAATAATAAGAGTCAGGATTTGACTAAAATTTATCAAAACTCCAGAAAGTATTAAACTTTCTGTTGATGCCTTGAAACCGAGGTTAACATCTATGATAATTGAGAGTTATTTACTACTTTCTGCATATACAGTTTATACTATTTGTGGACATGTTATTATTCAGAAATATAATTTAGCTTCTAATTTCCTAATCATCTAATTTTAAGTGTGATAGAGGCAGAAGTTGCAGTGTTAAATTTTTCTTATAGTAGGTTAATTGCAAGTGTGATAAAATATGTGAATTGCATGTACAAAATACACATTTGATGCATCAGGTAACAAAAATGAAATTTGATAGCAATGGCTTTTAATATTTGTTCTTAAATATTAAAGCTATGTTTTCATTATATAGACTATACATCAAGCTGTCTTCTAACATCGGTGATTATATACAGTAATAGACCTTTGGATTTAATATCCTTAAATTCAGTCTTCATGCATGGTCCCAAAGTTCTGACAGGTACTAATTTGTCATTTTGCTGAAGCATGGGTTGGAATCGCTTGTACTGGATGGGAGCAAATCAGTTTAGTCAGGGAGTGAGCCCAGCTGAGTAATCTGCAAAAATTTAGTAGGGCAACTTGGTTGTTCTAGTCTGGTCATTGTTATATTGTAACTTCTGTGAAGAGTAAAAATTTAGCTTATTTATGAAAAGTTGTTCAGAGAAAAAAGCTAAGAGCTAAGCGGCATGATATGAAGTAAGAATGCAAAAGCCTATGAAAGGTGATATTTATTTCACTATGATTTAGTTAGATGAAGTGACCCTATATATACTCTACAAAGAAGTAAGAAGTGGTTGTAAATCTGTGCTGAGAGTGCTCTAGCCAATGGAAAGATGGCTCATGAAGTAAGAAATTACTAGCAAAACTGAAAAGGCTATTGACTTTTGGTATGAAACCATTTCATCATTTTGGGGAACAAATGGGTTCCCATCTATTAAGTACTTTTAACACCACACAAGTATTAGCTGTGATGATGATAGTGATAATGATGATGATGTGGTTCTGGAGGGAGCTGTGATTTGAGAGAAAACTGACTCCTTCAGGCATTTCCATACACCAGATATCAACGGTCTACTGTATTGTTTCCAGTTAATTACAAGTATATAAAAGTAGAATGTTTGATGTGGTTTTATCAATGTATTCCCATCACTGGTTACTCCTATAAAGAGTCTCATGAATCTCAAAAGACAAATATCTCTATTACTTTTTTCTTTATTTATTTTAGGGAGAGGAAGGGAGAAGGAGAGAGAGATAGAAATATTGATGAGAGAAAACATCGATTGGCCACCTCCTTCATGTCCCCCTCTGGGGATCGGGCCCACAACCTGTGCATGTGCCCTGACTGGGAATTGAACTGGCGACCTCTTGGTGCATGGGTTGACGCTCAACCACTGAGCCACACCAGCCCGGATCTATTACTTTTTAAATTATCTCAATTAGAGTCACTGGAGAAAAATGTACAGTTATGAATGATTTAATATGGACACATAACCCATAGGAATTTAGAATTTAGAAGCATTCAAAAAGATCATTTTGAATATTTAAAAATATTTTAGAGTTTGAATATCTTTCTTTAAGTTCCATCTGGAAAACCTCTCCTCTCTCACACATGCCTGACAGATTCCTTTTCTGAGTCCAAATCCTGCTTCACGCTGAAGCCTCCCAGGGTCCCTCAGGCCCACGTACTCCTCCCCGGGCTGCCCATGTACCACCCACCCCTCCTCTACCAGTGTACCTGCAGCCTGCCTTGTTGTGGTGGCTACATCCTGTAATAATTTGCATTTCTCTCTTAACACTAGACTGCAAGCCTGTTGAGGAAGAAAGTAGGTCCTCATTAAACATATGAATGAACCTTAAATCATTTCACATATAAAAATATGAGACTAAGAGAGACCTAATATTTCAAACAATGCAGGTGTCAGGCAATGGCCATATCAGAAAGCATATAAGTTTCTCCTCCCCATCCCCCACAAAAAAAGATTTTGTTATGGGTTAATAGTGTACAACTGCAGTGGAGGAAGGTTGTTTTTGTAACATATTTACTGAGTCTCTACCTGCTGCATTTCAGGTTACTATGCTATTATGTTCCACATGTTCCATCTTACTGCATCCTCTCGACAACCCCATCATGTATGTACTTGTATTTTTCCAACTTTCAGAGAAGGAAATTAAGGCTAAGCCAGGCACTGTGTCCAAAGTCATGGGTAATAAATGGCAGGATAAAATCTGACTCCCTAAGTTGAGTTTTCTCCCCGCTGTTCTATTAACTAAGGTTTTTTTTCCCACCTAGACTAGACAATTATTTGAGCTCTAGAGACATTTTTTGTACCATGTCAAAATTTCTTAAGTTATGAAAGCCTACAAGGCTATGATATATTTCCTGAACTTTGTCTCTCCCAATTATCTATAATGTGGATTTATAGTTGATTTTGCCTGTCCTATCCTGTCTTGTAAACATTAATGCCTGAACTAGTTGGACCACTAAGAGAATAATGTCAAGACATCAATCTATTTGTAACACTCATTGAGCAATCTATGACTAGGCTGTTGCTTTGACTGGGGGTGAGGGGAGTTGCTTAGGACACAACAGATGAGTCAGAGTATTTTCCTGACATTTAGGCACCATACTCATTCAGAGATGTCACCAATGATGGTATGTTAACATTTAGAGACAAATGGAAGCCTCCTTCTTTTCACCAGATCTTTCTGAATTAAGGTTTTTTCATACAAAACCAAATTAAATTCTTTAATATTTAGTATCCCTTAGCTCCAACAAAAAGCGTTAAGCCTGCCATTGAGGTAAATGAATATATTGGTTCTGAGCAGCTAAAGGAATGAGCTTAAGAAAGAGAAAAGGAAGAAACAAGAGCAGGTGTGGGAGAGAAGGAAAGAATGAAGAGAAGGCTATGTTTGCCCCTTCCTTCACCTGGCCCCGATTCCTCCTGATGCTCTATCTCCAGGTACTTCCTTCTATACAGAATTACTCTCCATGACTCAGTTTTGTCTTCCATTTCAGTTTGTTGTTTGCTGGATTTCTTTGGTCACACAAGAATAGGTGTTGTATTAGAAACAAGAAAATATATTTTCAGCTTTTGATATAAGATTATTTTTTGTTGTAAACAATCCTTTATCTAACTTCACTGTAAAATAATTCAGACATAAAACAGGAAAGAACTTCAAGGAATGAACAAAAAACAATTAACATTTCATCAGAGCACCTCCCCTTTCTCCAGCATCATCTCTTCATTGATGATGAGCTGAGCTGTATCTCTTTGTAAGGCCATCTCTGCATTACATCAGGTGGTTAAAATTATGGGGGTGCCACACTAGCAGGTGGATTGGGTGGTTGTGATGAGTCATCATAAGATGTACTTAAAAATCAATGGCAGAGGAGGTGCCTTTATATTGATGTCGTTCCAGTTGGCTGCAGGAAACTATGTAGACTTTGGGACTTCATATCCTCTATTGCAATGGCTGGACCCCCAACACACACACACACACAAACACTTACACACCCTTTGTCAGGTTCTGTAGGGTCAGAGCAGCATCAAGACAATATGTCTAACCTGTACATATTTCACACAAATCTAGATAAAGATAGTTGAGGCAAATATCTAGAATTTTGTTTAGTAATTCAGCAGAATAAACTCTTGCTTTGGAGCAAAGAATACATGCACTGATATTTGGAACAATGAGGAGCCTGACAAATTAGTTTGACAGTCTTTTCCAACAATTAGCTTTAGGCCATCTGAAAATCTGTACAATCCTTTTAGCCTGATAGTTTACTTGAGGGTGAGTGAGAAATGATGTTGGGCGATTGCGTAGCCATCATAGAGACAAGTTCTTTAAATAAGCAGAAGTAAATGCAGAAAACTTGAGATGGTAGAGATTTTAATTTGAAGTTGGTATATTTTTAAATGTGCCTATCCTGCTTTTGTTGAAAAGATGAATGAATATATAAATGAATTAACTATCAATAATTTCTTCCCTTAAAATGTGCTAGTAAAATCAAGATAGATGAATAATCTTTTTTTTTTAATCAAGAGAAATAGATTTCTTGGGCAAGTTATGCTGAGTGGCCTGAAAGATCTTAATGCCAAAGTAAGTTCCAGGCCACAAGAGATCACTTTTAGCCAAGGCTTTTGTATGAATGGTCACAGAAAGTGCTGCATGTAATCTGGCCAAGCTACGTGATGGCCAGTTCTTGGAATAACAACGTGTCTCTTTTATCTATCTTTCCGCTCTCCAACTTACTCTCCGGTTTCTTCACATTGATAAGTGATAAAATGACTAGGCATTAGTTGCCAGTGTAGGAAAAAATATGTAAAAAAATTGATTGGTTCCAGGGTTATGCTGTTTCTTTGTTTTAGGAGATTGTGAGTAGGTGAATAGTAACCTTAGTAAGTATTACTGGAAGAAATGGCAAATTAAAAAGTACTTAAAGTTCCCTTGATGAGTAATACTATATTTACTATATTTCTGTGACTCTGAATTTCTCTCTTGTCAGATCTCACATCAATTTACTATAGCTCTTTTTTTTTTATAAAGGGGAACTACCATAAAACATATATATTCTTTGTAAAGTAATTCCAATTTAAGAAACATTAAAATGTGGGAGGAAACAGGTATTAAGGAAATAATTTTGTCTGAGGTTTGTCTGAGATTCTGGAGCAGTATTTTAGGAAATTAAATATTGATCAACTTGGACAAAATGAAATTTTGCAGACCCCCTTTCCCCACCCCCCAAGCCAGTATAATAAATTATTGAATGGCTGTGTTAGAGGTTTCCTTGTCATCAATCTTGGTTTTGCCAAATTTTGGTAAATCTTTTTACAAGGACCTTATTTAGCAAGTTGTTTAATAGGCTTATAAATATGTATGCTGTTATACACATATTTTAAAATTGGGGTATAATTTGGGGTATAGACAGACATATTATCCTTCAAAATAAAATGCTGAAACTAATACACGAAATTTTTATTCAACATTTGAAAATACTATAAAAAGTTTAAAAATTGAGGCCAATGACTGCACTTTATCATTAATGAGACAACATTGGGAAAAGCCCACACTGCTCAAATGTTTATTATTCAGATATTTAAACATAAATATGTTTATTTAAACAAATTACATTGTATTTCATGTAATGTGTGTGTTTTTTTTTTAATCTCTTTGGAATAGTTGGTGGGCTGAAGCCAAGAACACAATGAATTTACCACTACCTAGCAAATTCTTTTTTAGAAACTTCATTATTTACTCAACAAGTAGATAATGGAATTTATTTTTTAAGAAGAAAAAAGGAAAAAATATTCTAGAGAGACAACGGCCATATACTTTGTTTTACATAGGAAAGATACATGTTATCGGTGTTTTATGCTATAATTCTTTTCATTTTGTGTGTAATGTGCTTTAATTCCACATGCACTGATTTTGTATGTATATCTAAAAATATTAACTTTGAATCACATTTTATATAGATACATATATATAGATGCATGAAAAGTATACAATATATTTATTCATAAGGGAATGTAAATTGCAAAACATACATAAAACAAATCTAACCCACAAGTGCAGTATTTAAAAACAAAATATGATAACTAGGTAAGTGAGCTCAATTCTTAACAGATGCTGTATTATGTTTCATAGTATGTAACAAGCCTTTTTTTTTTTAACTTTTGTGTATCATTATGCTATCCAATCATGGCTATTTAATAAAGTATAATGGATGAATATTGACATAGTTAGTAAAGAATAAATAAGAGAAACCAAACAAGATACCACTTTGGCTACAGATGGGAACTAAGACCCAAAACCAAGAGGTTGACTTTGAAGAGCTTCCTGAGCTTCCTGTAGAAGTCTGTCAAGATGAGACTGAACCTGAAGATTGCATTTCTGACCTTTGCTGTCTCCAGAATTCTTTTTGTCATGATGTGTGCGTGTGTGCACAGAGATATGAAGGACAGTGACCTAGATGCAATAGTTTGGAAAGTGACGTTATGGAACACAGTATCCTTAGAGGATTCAGTGAGTCCACATAGGTGTGTGTCACCTGGAGCCCTACCTCCCATCGAACGGCTGGTTGAGACTCAGAGTAGGGATCTGAAAGGGTGGGCATGAATCATAAAGAATTCCTTGGCCTTGCCCCATTTTTATTCCTCTTTCTAGAAAGAGTGCAAAAAGGTGTTTTAAATATTATGCTAAGCAAAATAAGCCAGTCAGAGAAAGACAAATACCTTATGATCTCACTAATATGTGGAATCTAATGAACAAAATACACTGAGGAAGAAAATGGAACTAGAAGCATGGATGCATGAAACAGACTGGTGAGTACCAGAGGGGAGGGGAAGTGGGGTGACTGGATAAAGAAGGTGAAGGGATTAGCTAAAGAACATATATGCATACCTCATGGACATGGACAACAGTGTGGTGAAGGCCAAGGGAGGGGGTGGTGGGGGTGCGTGGAGGTGGGCAAAGGGAAGGAAAGTGGGGACCATCTGCAATAATGTCAACATTAAAAAAATTTTAATAACAAATATATACAGTGGAAAAAAATAAATTAGAAAGCAGTACTGTGTAATAGTTATGAGATTGGACCTTGGAATCAGCAAACTTGCTTTGAGTCCTGGCTCTGCCCCACACTAATTTCTCCACAGCAGGTGCCTCTGACTAATGAGCTATTTACTAGGCTCTAAAGGGTGGGAGGGAGGATGTGACCTCCCAGGGGCTCTGCAGCTGGTCCCTCTTCTGGAGGAGCCCTCAGCGGGCTAATGGCTACTCATGCCAGAGGCGAGAGGTGGTCAGAGAACGGCTGGAACAATTCTGGATTTTGTTTTTCTCAGAGGTGTTTACCTGATCATTAGCACAGAAATGGTGGCACAGAAAATGTTCAGTCCATCCATCTTCCTGTCTAGTGGTCTTTTCAGTTACTCCATGAATTACACATTTCCACTGACTTAACACATAACCTTGGCCCAGGTGCCCTCAAATGCAGCACTAACATGAAATCCATGTGTTGACTGCGGCCATTTTTATTTCTGTCTGAGACAGGTTTCAGGTTAGTAGATAAAACACTCTTGACATCTTTAATACCCTTTACCAGGTCTTTTATAAATAATAGTTGTCAGTTGATAGTTTCCCCCACCCCAAGCATTGATGACATTTCAAAATAGAATTTGGTGGGTGGCTGCAGGTTGTTTTTGGAAAATAAAGAGGAGCTCTTTACTTGCTTTACCACCAAATGCCTCTTTCATTATTTTGCCATTAAAGAAAATGTTGTCTTAATGCCTCATAGAACACGCGGCACCAATGAGCTAATCATAATCCAAGAAAACATTGATTCTGAGAGTGGTTTCCAGCAATACTTTCTACTGGCATTACGCTTACAGAAGGAAAGATTATGAACACTTACATTGGGTGGGTTCTCAGAGTGCTTGGTCTTGGCTGGAGTGACACACAAAGCTAAGAAACATGTGGCATGGGTGTGGGGACAGTGAAGAGGACTGTAACACTTTGTGGGCAGTGTTTTATTGAAAAATAACCTACATTAAGAAAAGTATATATCTTAAGTGTACGGTTTGACCAGTGTTTACTGTCTGCATGTGCCCACCTGACCAGTGCTGAGAATAAGAAACAGACATTACCAAACCCCAGGAGCCCCTCTGCTAACTCCTCATTATTATACCCTGTAAGAAACCACTACCCTGACTTCTAACATCATAGATTAGTTTTGCTGCTTTGAACTTTATTGAGATGCAGTCATGGAGTTTGTACATTTTGTTCCTGGCTTCTTTGCTCAGCATTGTGTCTGCGAAATGCATCCATGCTGTGGTACACAGTTGTGATCTGTTCATGGTAACTGCTGTCTAGTGTCGTGTGAATATACTATAGTTTACATTGATGAGTGTTTGGGTAGTTTCCAGGTTTTTACCAATTATGAATAGTGCCATTATGAATATTCTTATAAATGTCTTTTGGTGAACAGATGAACATTTCTGTTGGGTATGTGAGGATGAGGGAGAATTGCTAAGCACCGTTTTAGTGCTCAGCTTCAGTAGATATTGCCAGTTTTCATCATATCTGTTACCTTTTAAAAATGCAAATAATCACTGAAGCTCTGTTGCTACATCATCGTTTCTGAACTATAGACTTAAAGACTTAATGGAAAAACTGCACCAGAATACCATGGACTAGCCCTTGTCTCTGATAAGGACAATGGATCTATAGAGCTATATACTATATTCACTAGACTATTATGTATCATTTGTAATAGTTTCACCTGAATGTTATTGCGTTTAATTAACTACTCTTGGTTTGTTTCTTGCTTTTTAATCATCTTTGTTCCCTCAGCACCTATTACTATACTGTAGATACTCTTATTAACTCCATTTTACAGATGAGGCACAGAGAAGTTAAGTAACTTGCTCCAAGTTATATAGGTAGGAAGTAGGGGAGAATGTGTGTGTCTTCTTTACGTGTAAGTCGTATTTGATCTTTAAAAGCCTGACCAGGGTATAATCCTGAAGACCAGACCTGTGTGCAGAGAAGCTCATAGGGCTGGTAGAGCCCTTAATTCCACAGAAGACAAAGCATTTGGACAGTTTACATGAAAATATCTGAGATAAAATATTTCTGCCTTGTAATATTTACCAGTGCTAAATTCACACCAACCTCAGTGAGCATAGTAGAGAGACATGGTTAAGAATAAGGGCCCTGCCCTGGTTGGTTTGGCTCAGTGGTTAGAGCGTTGGCCCGCGGACCAGAGAGTCCTGGGTTCGGTTCCCGCTAAGGGCACGTACCTCGGTTGCAGTTTGTCCCCGGCCCCGGTTGGGGTCGTGTGGGTGGCAACCACTCGATGTGTCTCTCTCACATTGATGTTTCTCTCTCTCTCTTCTTCCCTCTCTCCCTCCCACTCTATCTGAAGATAAATGCAAAAATGTCCTCAGGTGAGTATACAAAAAAAAAAAAAAAAGAATAAGGACCCTATGCCCAGCCAGTTTGGCTCAGTGGATCGAGCATCATCCTGTGCACCAAGAGTTCACCAGTTGGATTTCCAGTCAGGCACATGCCCAGGTTGAGGGCTCGATCCCTAGTAGGGGATGTGCAAAAGGCAGGCAATAGATGTTTCTCTCTCACATTTATGTTTCTATCTCTCTCTCCCTCTCTTTTCCTCTCTCTCTAAATTAAAAAAAAATCAATAAAAACACATTTAAAAAAATAATAATAAGGGCCCTAGACCTGGGCTTAAATCCCTATCACTCCACCAGAGAGTCTAGTTCTCTGCAGAAAACACATCAGACTTGTACTTTCCTTACGATGCTTTTTGCTGTGGTCTCGTACTGCAGTTCCTTCTTCTGTGTCTCTCTGCCCGACCGTGAGCTCACTGAGGAGCAGGTGTCTGTCACAGTCTATTGTAGTCCCCATTGTGCCTGATGCTGTGCCTTCATGATAAAAGTCAGTATTTGTGTTAGGGACAATGAAATATTTAACATTTTATGTTATTTACTATTTATACCTCATCTACTTTCCAAATAACCAGAAACAAGGGAAGAAATGCAAAGGGAAAAAATGCAAAATATGGTATTTACATTTTGGGGCAGTTAAGATAAGCAGATTACAACTTTGACTAAATATTCTAGTAGATTAATGCAAAGTGGAAAATATGTTGAGTAAAATGACTCCTATTTTCTGAGAGAAAATAAACACATATTTTGGAAATATTTGTTTATATGTCTGTCTTCCCCCTCTAAGCAAGGCAGCTTTTTGTGAGTGGGGCATGTGTCTTATTTAAATTTGCAGCCCTAGAGCTAATCACAGTGCTTAACATGTGGGCACATGAATGAATGAATGAATATAAGGAAGAAAAAGAGGAAGGAGGGCAGAGAGATAATACATTTCTGGGAACTACCATTAAAACAAGAATGTTAGAATGACTGACACACATCAGTTAAACTGCGACTCCTTTACTTGCTAGACATGTTCCCTTGAGCAAGTTACTTTACTGGTTACATCAATCTTTATCTATAAAGTTGGTTAATAATACCAACTACCGCCTAAGGATCATATGAAATAATGCATTTAAAGGTTCTGGCATATAATAATTACTTGACAAACATTAGTAATCCATTCATTTAGCCCATTTTATCAGGGGCTACAACACACCAGGCACTATTTGTGTGCTGAAGCTACAGAATTTAGCAAAACAAAGTCCCTAGTTTTATGGAGCTTTCATTCTAGTGGGATATGGTGGCAGAAAACAAAAAGCTGTATAAAATCAGAGAGTGGCAGTGCTATGAAGAAAAGAAAGATAACAGGATGGAAGGCATCATGGTAGCCTACTCTTTTACACAGTGTGGTCAGAGAAGGTCTCCAGGGAAGGTGGCCTCTGAGAGAGCAGAAGGAAGGAGAGAATGGAGTGCGGAGGTCTGAGGGAAGACAGACCAGGTGAAGAGGCAGTGACTGTAAAGGCCCTGCAGTGCAGACTGTGCTGGATGTGGCTGTGGACAGCCAGGTGTCCAGTGAGCCTGGAACACAATGAGTAGAAGGGAGAGAGGGGAGCTGAGACTGGATGAGAGCAGGAGCTAGATCATGGCCTTGTAAGGACTTCCGGGTTTGATGGCAAGCCACCAAAGGGTTTTGGGCATGGGAATAATGGAACCTGACTTATCACTATAAAGAATAACTCTGGATGCTATGTGGAGAAAAGATGGTAGCAGGGTGTGTGAGAGGGAACGGGGAGAACAATTAGGAGGCGGTTGAAATGGGACAGACAAGAGTGGACAGTGGCTTAGACCAGATGGTAGCAGTGGAGATAGGAAGAAGAGATCAGAATTGGGATACATATAAATATAGACTTGATTTGGTTTGCCATTTGAATGGGTGAGGGTGAGAAAGAAAAAGGAGTGAAGGTAAATTCCAAGATTTTGGGCCCAAGGAACTGCTAGGTCAACTGGAGTTATTATTAACTAAGATGGAAAAGATGGAGAAAATTTTTTTCTGGGGAGTCAGAAGTTGGTGGAGGAGAGATCAAAGATTCTTATTTGAGTATTCTTTGATTCATTCATTCATTCACTGTTCATTGATTTAGTGCTGTATGACAGGCACTGTCCTAGACTCTTGGAGTAGATCAGTGAGAGGGAAAAAAATGACAAAAATCTTTTCCCTTTAGAAGTTTTCATTCAAATGTGGGAAGACAATAGATAATAAACAATACATAAGTGAATTTGCTGTTACTGCCTCAATTCCCTTATGACTTCTCAAACAATTTGCTTCTAAAGCTGTTGGGGCACAACATCGTCTGTTGTCTCTGATGATACTTTCTTTTCCATTTGCATCTGTTTTTTTCTCAGTCTTCTTCAGATGCAATAAAGAAGCTCTTCTTTGGCACACAACTCACACCAGGTGCTATCTCTAGATATCACTTGTATCTGAATTCTCCACAATGAAATATACATGTGCATACTTATCCAGATTCAGGGTTGCCTAGATACTTGTGGAGGTGTGGTGGTCTAGTTTAGGGGTACCAGCTTCTTCCTGCTCACTGGTAAGTTGTTCCAAGTGGATGATTCATTCCAGAATCATCTTGACAGTTTTCCTACCTCAAATTTATATTTCTATGCCCATACTCAAAACCTGTGTAGCCTCTTGCACACACCGGTATGTTAGTGCAGCACTTTCCAGTATATTTCATATTATTCTATGTCCACGAGACAGACTGTGAAAAAAGTGTTCTGTGATCAAATCAGTTTAAGAAAGCCACATCCTATATACCCCACTTGGAAATTCACATTGTACATGATCATTTTCCAGGCTCTGAGAAGTCTCACAGTAAGAAACTTGTTTAAAACTCTGTTTGCTCAGCATGTCTAAGGCTTACTTTATCATCAAATAGGAACTCACTAACATTCTGCAGAACTGGTGTTCCAGGGTTCACACTTGGGGAGAATGCTCAGTGGGCTGACAGCGTTGTAGGCGAGAAATCCAGAGAAATGGGTTCCAGTATTGAAGCTGGCTTTGTTTGTATAACCTTAAACAAGGCCGTTAACCTCTCTGTTCCCTAGATTTCTCATTTGGAAAATGGTGATAACAGCAGGCTGTCTCCTAAGGTCACTTTAGGCTTCCCCTAGTATCTCTAAATATATAAAATATGAATGAAAACACTTTCTGCACCTTTAGGTAACATGGTTTAAATCTTTCTTTCTGTGTCTCTTCAGTCAAGCATTTAATTTTTGTGTCTCTTCAGTCATGCATATTCTAAAGTAATATTTATTTTTAACTCACAGAGTAATTTTATTGCCAGGTTAGGTGTGTCTCACCAGCAGTCTAATTTCTACTTGTTATCCACAGCTAAGTGTAAACTGTCTCCTCCTACAGGAAGTCATCCTCAATTCGGCCTCCTGCCCTCTCCGCTCTTCACTCTTCTGGTCACTCATTGAGAATGTCTGTCTCTCTGGTACGAGGCTCTGCGAGGGCACAGACCATGTCCTCAGGGCCTGGCACATAAGCAGGGGTTCAATTAATATTGCGCCGAATCCTAAATCGTTCCACTTCGAAGAATTACATCATTCTGTTTTCAATTTTGGTACCCACAAAACTGGGGGAAGGGAGCTCTCTTTCCTGCATCTTGAGTGTGTTTATCATCAGGGTTCCCACAGCATAATCCTTCACTGACTTTGCTTTCGTTCTAGTTCTGAGGACAAATTGTCCTGTGGTTCAGGGCACTGCCTGCTTTCCTACTGAGATTTGGGCTGTCTCTTCCCTCTCATTCCTTCCTTTCCCCTTTGTGAAGTCAAACACTAATCAGTAGAAGTAGGAACAACTCCAGGGCTGCCTCCTTTCTCCCTTCTTTGGAAATAATTTCTCCTCCTTTGAACTTTGTTGCTATATATTTTTTAAGTTTCATATACTCTCTGTGTACTTTTCTCTGCAGTCCTGTGGAAAGACACTCGGGAGAAGACAGAGTCCATGGCCTTGTCACTTCACCTGTGAGTCTTAAGGGAATGCTGACAGCCTGGCTGACTAATTTCTGAGACCACTCTCCCTTTTCAGCCCACTGTTTCTCCTTCATTTCTTCACCTAAATGTTTAATTTCTCTGCTTATAAGTTCTCTATAAGGCTATTGCCTCATACGGGCAATAACCTAGGGGAACTTAGGAGAGGAGAGAAAACATCTGAACAGTAAAAAGGAGAGCAAATAGGATCTATCAGAGCTACTGTGATTAATTAACAACTTCCATTTGCTGCTCACAATAATATATTAGTATCCCTATTTTGCATATGAGGAAATAGAGTCACAAAAAGGGTAAGTAACTTGCCCAAGATAGAAAGTAGAGAATCCAGGCTTTGAAACCTGGACATCTGGCTCCAAAGTCTTTTTTTTCCCTACCCACTGTATTATACTCTTACAATATGCAATAGTAAGTCATTACTGTCAGATGCTGAGCACCTGTGAGGACCTGATCAAGGATGGCTAGTGTGACTTCTATATGATCATATGATCAACAAAACACAGGGAACTAAAAAGATGAATATTTGGTGGGCCAAGAGGAGGTAGCTGAACAGAATGCTACGTATTAATAAAGACATTAGCCAAGAGAAGACACAAGGGGTGTGATAACACAAGGGTGGTCAAGAAGAGTGGAAGCCAGCTATGGTAATGACAGAAACAAAGAGTAGTTGGATAGACAGTATGTAGAATGGTTAAAAACTTTTGCCCAGCCAGTGTGGCTCACCGGATTGAACATCATCCCATGGACTGAGAGGTCCAAGTTTGATTTCTGGTCTGGGCACATGCTCAATCTCATCCCATCCTCAATGGGGGCTTGCAGGAGGCAGCCGATCAATGTTTCTCTCTCACATAGATGTTTCTATCTCTCGCTCTAAAAAATCAATAAAAACATTTAAAAAACAAAACAAAACAAAAATGTTGGAGACATGGGCTGGCAACCAGGCTTTGCCAATTTTAGCTGACTTCTAAGAGGCGTATCTACAGTGTTGCTCAAAATGCAGTAGTTGACCATTTTAAGGTCTGAATGACATGTTGACTCTATATCATATGCTGCTTTCTTAAAGTTTTTTTTTTTCAAGTATTTAGAGTCTCTACACTATTTTCTGATAAACTCATAAAGTTTGGAACAGGATCGTGAAGTAATAAAGCATCTTAGTTCCCGAAGAGGAGAAAAGATATGCCGTGCAATTTGTAGTGGCCGGCATGGACCCTACATAAAATTAAGTGTCCTATGTCCCTGTTAGTATTCCTATCCCAGACAATGCCAAATCATCTCAAAATCTGATATTAGATAAGTTTTTTTTTTTATAAGACTTAACTTTTTCCATATGCCTCAACTCAATAAATCTAAGCCTTTTAATAAAACTATATGTATGGTTCTAGTTTGCTTTTGGTCTGGGAGGTTATTTTTTTACTCAAAGATATGTAGGCATTCTCTCTATATCTAGAACTGTGTGATAGAAAAAATTACCTGGATAAAGAGGGAAACCTGAAACAGATGTTATCAAAATTCACATTGGGAATGTAGGAGCCATCATTTCAACCCTACTTGTTGCCTCAAATTATAAAAGGGAAATGGACTTACAGGAAAATTTGTACAATAGTAAAGCTGGATAAAGAGGAAGAACAGTTCGATAGTTATCCAGGGCACCAATACATTACACAAAAGGTCACCTCTATGAATGAGATGCTTGGGGTGGGCCCACAAAGGGTATACCACAGTAGCAACAGATGATTGCCATAGGGCTGACTTCCAAGGACAGTGGCTTCTGTTACCTGTGGGCCTTTTGGTGCACAAATGGAGATCTGATGGTCCTCCTACCCCCAGTCCCTCTCTCTCCCCAAGAGCTTGGTTCACATTAGCGTTAGGTGAATATTTAAATAATATCCATTTGAAGGGGTAAATTATTAGTCGGCTTGGGTGCCTGGGGAATCCATTGTTTTGGTCAGAGCTGTTCACTGTCTAAGGGGACATATTCAACTGACAAATGTTCATCTGTTAACTTGATGTTGCAAAAATGCTAAATCTAACAACTTGGCTCTTTATGATGACAAAGTGTAGAGGCAGCATTGCACAGACAAGAGAATATGATGGCAGTCAAAGGTTCCGATCCAAAGCCTGTCCCCAACCAACACTGGGATTTGGGCTAATCATTTGAACCTTGTATCAACTTCATTTTTCATTTAAGTTTTTAAAATCTTGCTTATAATACCTCAATCCTAATGATAGGAATACTAAGCAAAAAGTTTCTTTCGAAAACCCTGCAAAGACATACACTTCCAAGTAGGATATATACCAAAGAAGAATATAGAATAATGTTATAAAATCTCACAGACTTGACTAAAGCAGATGTTTTTCATGAATTCAAAGCATTTTATGGCTGAAAGGGATCTCTGAGAGTAGGTAGGGTCTAATTTGCTTCCACTGAAGCCTAGAGAGTTTGCTGAAGGCCACAGAGATTTGCCCTGATGTTTAACATTGCCAAATGTTTGGAAAACACCTTCTCAAAAAAAAAAAAAAATCATTGCACCTGGAACTGCAAATGGAGCAGGAGGAGGGAATTTCAGTGCTTTCCCCTAAGTAGCCCTCTAGTTGTTTCCAGCTTCTTTCCTTTAAACGTGAAATGAAGGAATGCGTTTATGAGCTTTGCTGCCTGAATTTTGCCTTGGTGTTTATTTCAAGTGAAATGTTGCAATCACAACTATACTTCTCACTACATTTTTTTTTCCCCGATGAGCTTGGCTCAAAAAACACACAATACTTCTTCAACATTATATACTATTTATTGTAGAAAAGGGAAACCTCAAAAACTGAACAGAAAACTAGCTTGAATCAATAAAATTAATTTAAAAACCATATTGGAGGCTTACAAGGGCAGGGTGAAACTCTGTGTGACTTTCACTCACTTGATCACAGCAAGGTTTAATGCCCAAAGGAGCTAATTTTAGAGGAAGAGCCCCCAAATATCTTTTCATCAGCGTCCTCCAAGCAGACACCAAACTAGGATTAGATGTGCAAGGATTTTACTAGAAGATACCAGGGCCAGCCTCGTAGATAAGCTACCCACAATTGCAGAAGTCCCTGCATTTATTTTTTGTAATTTTTTTCTTTTATTGATTTTAGAGAGAGAGGAAGGGAGGGGGAGAGAGAAACATTGATGAGAGAGAACATAGATTGGCCTCCTCCTGCATGCCCCCCACTGGGGAGTTGGCCCACAACCTGGGCATGTTCCCTGACCCTGAATCGAACCAGCGACCTCTTGGTGCATGGGTCGATGCTCAACCACTGAGCCACACCAGCCGGGCAGAGGTCTTTGCACTTAGAATACTTGCTTTAATGTTCTACTGTCCCTGTCTTGAAATTATTTTTTTTCCCATCACCAAAACAGATTTATTTAGGAAAAAGTAAGGGTTACCATCCAGTGCACGAAGATGCGGTGAACCATGTGCTCACACTCTTGAAATTCTTAATAATTTTTTGAACTAAGGCTCCCACATTTTTATTTTATACTCAAATTATGTAGTTGGTCCTGGAGGAAATGCCTGGGAAGGAAAATGGGGAGGGAGCCAGGAGAGGTAGAGTACTGTGTGACCCCTAAGCAAATCTGATCCTGGGTGAAGGTGAGCTTAAGGGAAGGGGACCACATGGAACCTTCTAGACTGCATTGCCTCTGAGGACTGTTCATTGGCAAAGCTATCACAGAGTAGCATCTTTAAGCCAATTGGCAGTCAGAGGAGCTCTGTCTCCTAGGAACCTTCCAGCCTCAGCACTGCTGCTGGCTCAGTCCCTGGCTGGGAGCAGCTGTGGGCGGCGTGGTCTTTGCACAAACACCAAGATGGAGTTCAGAGCAGCAGCTGGGCCCTAGGTCATTTACACTCAATATTGGAGATCCTTCAGACCCAATCTCATGACTCCACCTAACATTCCCTTACCTCTGCCTGATGACTCTGGAGATGTCAAATTAACATCAGTGTCCGTACTGTCCGTACTCGTTTCCTATTGCTGCTGTAACAAACTGCCACAGACTTGGTGGTTTAAAACAACCCAGTTTTTATCTTACAGTTCTGTAGGTCAGCAGTCCAACATGGGTCTCATTTGGCCAAGTCAAGGTGTCAGCAGGGCTTTTGGGTAGCTCTAGGGAAGAATGTATTTCCTTATCTTTCTCCAGCTTCTGTAGGCCCGCATTCCATGGCTCATGGCCTCATTTCTCCATCCTTAAAGGCAGCACCGTGGCATCTCTCTGTGTCTGTATTCTGTGGTCAGGAGCTCCTCTGACCCTCTGATCACAGCTGGGAAATGTTCTCTGGTTTTAAAAATCCATTAGATTAGCCCTGGCCAGTGTGGCTCTGTAGCTTGGAGTGTGGTTCCGGCAGTGTGTTCAATTCCTGGTCAGGGCACATGCCCAGGTTGAAAGTTCTATCCCCAGTCAGGGTGCGTATGGGAAGCATCAATGTTTCTCTCTCACATTGATGTTATTTTTTCTCTCTCTAGAAAAAAAGAATCCATGTGATTAGAATACTACCCCCCTCCTGCCCCACCCTGGATACTATCTCCATCTCAAGGTCCTTACTTTATTCACCTTTTGCCATGTAAATAAATATATTCAAGGGTTAGAATGGGACATCTTTGGGAGCCATTATTTTGCCTAACATACTATTTTTCTCTTCAAACTAGCTTGCTTCCCAAATTTCTCTCTTATCTTTTGTTTTGTTTTGTTTTATTACAAGGGGTGTTTTGTTTGATTCTGTGAACAGTTAGGTAATGAAAGAGATGGCAGTTTGTGGCCTATGCATGGACACAAATGATATTGATGTCAAATGAATGAATGGATGGATGGAGCACTGTGTTTCACCTCAAACTAATGGTAGGACACTTACAGGAAAAATTACAAATTCATTAATTATGCATGTGTGTGTTGTATAATTTCATTTTAAATACAGTTTTGTTCTTAATCTTGCACTTGTATCACCTTGGTAGTGTTTGAAAGTCCTGATACTCAGGCATGGAAAGTACCAATGAAATCAGAATCTCTGGGGCTGAAACCCATCCATAGTTTTAAAAAAGCTTCTGGGTGATTCCAATATGTAGCCAGGGTTACAGTGTTTTATGTGCTTTAAACTGTGCAACCGAGTTTTAACTTGGGCGAAGACAAGTAAAAAGCTTTTAACATTAGACTTTTCCATAGTAGGTGCTCTTAGTGTTGAATAACTTTTATTTTCTTTTTTATTGAACGTATTGGGGTTAACAAAATTATACAGATTTCAGGTGCACAATTCTACACCCATCATCTGTACACTGTATTGTGTCTTCACCACCTCAAGTCAAGTCTCCTGGCTGGGAGCAGCTGTGGGCGGCGTTCATCCCCATTTATCCACCCATACTCTCCTCCACCTCCCTCCACCCCACCCTGCCCCTGGCAATCACCACACTGTTGTCCATGTCCTTGAGTTTTCTTTCTCTTTTTTTCTTTTTTGTTCAATGCCCCCAAGCTGTCAGCCTGTTCTCTATCTATGAGTCTGTCTCTATTTTGTTTGTTAGTTCATTTTGTTCATTAGATTCCATGTATGAGTAAAATCATATGGTACTTGTCTTTCTCTTACTGGCATATTTCACTTAGCATGATACTCTCCAGGTCCATCCATGCTGTCGCAGAAGGTAAGATTTACTTCTTTTTTATAGCCACATAGTATTCCATTGTGAAAATGTACTACAGCCTTTTTATCCACTCATCTACTGATGGACACTTGGGCTGTTTCCAGATCTCAGCTATTGTAAATGATGCTGCAATGAATATAGGGGTGCATATATGCTTTCGAATTAGTGTTTTGTGTTTCTTTGGATAAATTCCAAGAATTGGAATCACTGGGTCATAAAGCAGTTCCATTTTAATTTTTTGAGGTAACTCCGTACTTCTTTCCACAGTGACTGCACCAGTCTACATTCCCATCAATAGTGCACGAGGCTTTCCTTTTATCCACATCCTCCGCAACATTTGTTGTTTGTTGATTTATTGAGGATACCATTATGACAGGTGTGAGGCGATATCTCATTGTGGTTTTAATTTGCATTTCTCTGATGATGAGTGATATGGAGCATCTTTTTATATGTCTATGGGCATCTATATGTACTCTTTGGAGAAGTGTCTGTTCAGGTCCTCTGCCCATTTTTTTAATTGTACTGTTTGTGTTTTTGGTGTTGAGTTGTATAAGTTCTTTATAAATTTTGGATATTAACCCTTTATCAACTGGATCATTGGCAAATATGTTCTCTCATTCAGTGGGTTGTCTTTTCATTTTGTTGATTTCCTTTTCTGTGCAAAAACTTTTTAGTTTGATGTAGTCCTATTTGTTTATTTTTTCTTTTGTTTCCCTTGCCTGAGAAGATTTATCAGAAAAAAATATTCTTACAAGAAACATCTGAGATTTTACTGCTATGTTTTCTGCTAGGACTTTTATGCTTTCTAATCTAACATTTAAGTCTTTAATCCATTTTGAATTTATTTATGTGTATGGTGTGAGAAGATGGTTTAGTGTCATTTTTTGCATGAATCTGTTCAATATTCCCAAGACCATTTATTGAATAGACTATCTTTACCTTCTTTGTCAAATATTGATTGACTATAAAGACGTAGGTTTATTTCTGGGCTCTCTATTCTGTTCCATTGATCTGTATGTCTGTTTTTATGCCAGTACCATGCTGTTTTGATTATTATTGCCTTGTAGTACACTTTGATATCAGGTAACGTGATTTCTCCAACTTTGTTCTTCTTTCTCAAGATTGCTATTTCTCTTTTTTGTTGTTGTTGTTGTTTGTTTGTTTGTTTTTTAGTTCCATATAAATTTTTTGAATGTTTGTTCTAGTTCTGTGAAATATGCCATTGGTATCTTGATAGGAATTGCATTGAATCTATGGATTGCTTTGGATAGTATGGACATTTTAATGGTGTTAATTCTTCCTATCCATAAAAACAGTATATGCTTCTACTTATTTATGTTTTCTTCAATTTCTTTCTTCAGTATCTTATAATTTTCTGAGGACAGATCTTTTACATCTTTGGTTAAATTTATTCCTCGGTGTTATTCTTTTTGAAGCAACTGTGAATGGGATTCTTTTCTTAATTTTCCTTTCTGACAGTTCATTATTGGTGTACAAAAATGGCCACCAATTGCTGGATATTTATTTTGTATCCTACTACTTTACTGAATTCATTTATCAGGTCTAGTAGCTTTTTGGTGGAATCTTTAGGGTTTTCTGCATACAGTATCATGTTATCTACAAATAATAACAGTTTTACACTTTCTTTTCCAATTTAGATGCTTTTTATTTCTTCTTCTTGTCTGATTGCTATAGCTAGAACTTCCAGTACTATGTTGAATAAGAATGATGAAAGTGGAAATCCCTGTCTTGTTCCCAATCTTAAGGGAAAGGCTTGTAGTTTTGCCCATTGAATATGATATTGGCTGTGGGTTTGTCATATATAAACTTTATTATGTTCGGGTATGTTTCCTCTAGTCCCACTTTGTTGAGAGTTTTTATCATAAATGATTGCTGGGTTCTATCAAATGCCTTTCTGCATCTATTGATGTGATCATATGATTTTTATCCTTCATTTTATTTATGTGATGTATCATGTTTATTGATTTGTCGATATTGTAGCAACTATGCATTTCCAAATTAAATCCAACTTGATTGTGGTATATCTTTTTAATGTATTTCTAGATCTCATTTGCTAATATTTTGTTGAGGATTTTAGCATCTGTGTTCATCAGAGATATTTGCCTATAATCTTCTTTCTTTGTCTCTCTGGTGTTGAAATTAGTATAATGCTGGCCTTGTAAAATGAGCTTGAGAGTCTTTAATTCCCTTGATTTTTTTTTTAATAGTGTGAGAAGAATAAGTGTTAGTTTTTCTTTGAATGTTTGGTGAAATTCACTTGTGAAGTCATTTGGTCCAAGACTTTTGTTTGTTGGAAGTTTTTTATTTTTTATTTTTTTATTACTGCTTCAGGTCCATTCATTGTAATCTGTCTATTCATATTCTCTGATTCTTCCTGATTCCGTTTTGGAAGATTGTATGTTTCTAGGAATTTATCCATTTCATCCAGATTGTCCAATTTGTTGTTATATAGTTGTTCACAATATTTTAGTACAATCTTTTGTGTTTTTTTGGTGTCAGTTATTGCTATCATTTTTTCATTTCTGATTTTATTTATTTGAGTCCTCCCTCTTTTTCTTCTTGTTCAGTCTAACTAAAGACTTGTCAATTCCGTTTATCTTTTCAAAGGACCAGCTCCTGGTTTCATTATTCTTCTGTATATATATATTTTTTTACTCTATTTCATTTATTCTGCTCTGATCTTTATTATTTCCTTCCTTCTACTGACTTTGGGCTTTGTTTGTTGTTCTTTTTCAAATTCCTTTAAGTGTAAAGTTAGATTGTTTATTTGAGATTTTTCTTGTTTTTTTGAGATAATGCTATGGCCTGTAATGCTATGAATTACCCTCTTAGGACTGGTTTTGCTGTGTCTTATAGGTTTTTGGGTTATTGTGTTCTCATTTTCATTTGTTTCAAGGTATCTTTGCATTTCTTCCTCATCTCATTGTTAACCCACTCATTGTTTAGTAACATGTTTAGCCTCCATGTGTTTGAATGTTTTTGAGGTTTTTTTCTTGTGATTGAGTTCTAGTTTCCTATAATTAGGATCAGATAAAATGCTTGATATGATTTCAGCCTTCTTAAATTTACTGAGACTTGTTTTGTGTCCTAACATGTGGTCTGTCCTAGAAAATGAATGTTCCATGAGCACTTGAAAAGAATGTATATTCTGCTGGTTTGGGGTGAAATGTTCTGAACATATTAATTAAATCCATCTGACCTCATGTGTCATTTAAGGCTGCCATTTCCTTGTTGATTTTCCGTCTGGAAGATCTATCCATTGATGTCAATGGGGTGTTAAAATCCCCCACTATAATATATTACTGTCAATCTCTGCCTTTATGTCCATCAAGATTTGCTTTACGTATTTAGGTGCCCCTATGTTGGATGCATAAATGTTTACAAGGGTTATGTCCTCTTGTTGGATTGCTCCTTTTATTATTATGTAGTATCTCTCTTTGTCTATTACTATAGCCTTTGTTTTAAATTCTATTTTGTCAGATATAAGTATTGCTACCCCAGGTGTTTTTTCCCTTTCCGTTTGCATGAAATATCTTTTTCCATCCCTTTAGTTTTAGTCTGTGTGTATCTTTTGTTCTGAGGTGGGTCTCTTTTAGACAGTGTATATATGGATCTTGTTTTCTCATACATTCAGCTACTCTATGACTTTTTAAAAAAATTTTTTTTTTCTTTATTGATTTGAGAGAGAGAGGAAGGGAGAGGGAGAGAGAGATGGAAACATCGATGAGAGAGAACATCTATTGGCTGCCTCCTGCATGCCCCACACTGGGGATCAGGCCCACAACCTGGGCATGTGTCCTAGCCGGGAATTGAACTGGCAATCTCTTGGTGCATGGGTTGATGCTCAACCACTGAGCCACACCAGCCAGACTACTCTATGACTTTTGATTGGAGCATTTCAGCCATTTACATTTAAAGTGATCATTGATAGGTATGTATTTATTGCCATTTTATTCTTTTTAACTATGTTCCTCTGTTTTTCCCCCCTCTGTCTTCTTCTTCTTCTTTTTCTTTTCTTTCTTTTTTTTTTTTTTTTTTTTGTTTGTTAATCCTCACCCAAGGATATTTTCCCATTGATTTTTAGATAGAGTGGAAGGGAAGGAGGGAGAGAGAGAAAAAGAGAGAGAGGGAGAGAGATTGATGTGGGAGAGACACATTGACTGGCTGTCCCCCACATGACCTTGACTGGGGTTGGGATCAAACCTGCAATCCTAGTACCTGCCCCTGACTGGGAATTGAACCCATGATCCCTCAGTCCATGGACCAATGCTCCAACCACTGAGCCCAACCAGCCAGGGCTCTTTCTCTTCTTTTTTATCTTCTTAAAGCAGGCCCTTTAACATATCTTGTAGTACTGATTTACTGGCAACAAACTCCTTTTGTTTTATTTTTGTTGTTGTTGTTTTCGTTTTGTCTGGGAAGCAATTTCTCTCAATTTTAAATGATAGTCTTGATAGGTAAAGTAGTCTTGGTTGTAGGTCCTTACTTTTCATCACTTTTAATATTTCATGACAATCCCTTCTGACCTGAAATGTTTCTGTTGAGAAATCAGCTGACAGTCTTATGGGAGCTCCCTTGTAGGTAATTAACTGCTTTTCTCTTACAGCCTTTAAGATACTCTCTTTGTCTTCAACCTTTGTCATTTTAATTATGATGTGTCTTGGAGTGGGCCTCTTTGGTTTCATCTTGTTTGGGACTCTCTGTGCTTCCTGGACTTGTGTGTTTTTCCTTCATTAGGTTAAGGAAGTTTTCAGTCATTATTTCTTCCAATAGGTTCTTGATCACTCGCTTTCTGTCTTCTCCTTCTGGTACCCCTATGGTGCATATGTGTTATAGTTCATATTGTCCCAAATGTCCCTTACACTATCCTCATTTTTTAAAATTCTTTTTTCTGATTGGGTGGTTTTTTTCTATCTTGTTTCCAAATTGCTGATTTGATCCTCTGCTTCATCCAGCCTACTGTTTATTCCTTCAAGTGGATTCTTCATTTCAGATATTGTATTCTTAATTTCTGTTTGTTTGTTTTTTATGGTTTCTGTGTTCTTTTTCATACTTTTGAGCATCCTTATAACCTTTACTTTGAACTCTAAATCTGATAAATTGCTTGCCTCCATTTCATTTAACTCTTTTTCTGGAGATTTCTCCTGTTCTTTCATTTGGGGACTGATACTTTGTCTTCCCATTTTGGCTGCCTCTTTGTGTTTGTTTCTATGTATTAGATTGATCTGCTATGACTTTCAGTCTTCATGGGGTGGCCTTATGTAGTAGATGTCCTGTGGGGTCCTGTGGGGCAGTCTCCTTGATCACCTGAGCGGGGTGCTCCAGGAATGTCCCTTGTTTGAGTTATGTGGATCTTCCTGTTGTAACTGAGTCTTGATTGCTATTGGCTTGTTCATGCGTGGGATCAACTCATGGCTGACTGTGAGGCTCTACCCAAACCATGATGTGCAAGCTGCTGTGCAGGTGTTGACCACATGAAGTGAAATTTGCCTCAGTAGGGTTTGGTGCCTGCCAATATCTCCCTGTGTATATGCTGCTTGTGAAGCTTTTTGGATCTTGTTCTGATGTTGTCTAAAGCTGGCTACTTGGAGTGTTGGTTCTGGGTCTCTTTGGAGGGACTCTGGTGCAGGCCAATGTATGACACTGCCTATGACTGGCCTTCAACAACCTGTTTGGAGCTACAAGTGATCCACAGTTTGTGGCTTTTTCTGCTGGGCCTAGGTGCACATGGAAACGACCAAGTTGTTCACCAATGCCAGCTTTTACCAGCACCAGGCTAGGGGGATGGTGAGCAAAATTCCCAAGATTCATCTCTACCTGCCTCCACCTGCAGGCTGCCTGTTAGGCTCAGTCACTGAAAGACCCTCTGGCTGTATTCCTCAGTAGGGTGAAAACTCCACAGGGTGGGGCAAGAGGGCCACCAAAGGGTGAGGCTATTTCTTTTCCCAAGGCTGATGCTGCACATCAGGGAGTGCTCCACTCAAGAAAGATGGCGTCTGTGATAATGGGAGAATGACTCAGCACAGGGTTTCTGGTGACTGTCCCTTCAGCTCTCTCCCCAGAGCCACAAACTCTAAACCCTCTTTATGCAACTCTAGTCTGTTCCACCCTCCCTGAGGGAACCCAAGGTGAGAGGCTGCAAATGAAATTTTATGTGTTGGCCCTTTAAGAGGGTATCTGTGTCTCTAGTGGACTTCCATCTCCCCCTGGCAGACAGACACCCTGCTGATTTTCACTGCCCTATGTTATATGGACACCTCTTCCTGGCTCTGGTGTTCTCGGCTGGGGAGCACAGTTTGGGGTTTAGACCCCACACTTCTCGTAGAAATTCCCACAACGGAGATATCCCTCCAGAACCTCAGCCACCACCTGTTGGAGTGAGGCCAGCCCTTTTTGCATCTCCACCCTTCCCATGTCCCTTCTTCTGTAACTCCTTGGTTATAAGGCTTCTCTTCAGCTACTCTTTGGTTGGTTATTCAGGATAATTGTTCTGTAATTTAGTTATAATTCCAATTTGGTCCTGGGAGGTGAGTGTAGCTTCCACCTACTCTGCCACCATCGTGGATCTCTCTCATATTGAATAACTTTGTTTGTAAGATCTCCGTAGAGTGATGAATAGTAAATAATTTCGTTTATCAGAGGTAACCCATGACCTATAGTCCAAGACTTAAAGGCACCAATAGTTTATTTGCATTTTTAGAATAATAGAGGATGTTATGATTTTGTTCGTGTTCTCTCTGTCAAAGCCTTTACTGTTATTAAAACCTGAAAAGCATTAACATTATAGGACTTAGAGGCAAAATAACTAACAGACCAAGCAGATATTAAAATTACACAAAATAGAAAAATAATTCACAAATGGAAAACTTAGAATAAACATATATCTAGAATACAAAATTGTAATTAAGAAGCTGTGGGACATTTTTTTTTTCTGGTGTTACATTCCTGTGATCCTAAGATTTGCTGCCAGCTGGTATTACTTTAAATTGAATAAAACAGCACCACTTCAACACACTTTGGGAAGTATTTTGGGACATCATAAAAATAATCCCAAAAGAAGACTCTGGCCAGACTTGCAAGGGTATCACTTCAGATAAACTTGAGGAGCTATTTGACCCAGCATGAGGGAAAATGGAAAGAGAATGTCAGTCATTTGCCTATTTAACTATTTTTAAAGACATAATTATTTCTATTGAATTATTGCAGTGGAGGAAGGATAGAAATATGAGAACTAGTGCAAAGTAAAAGGGGAAATAAAGGCAGTGGTAATTCAAAAATTTCAAGAGTTTAATAATATTGAAACAAGGACTATGTTGGTTTAATGGGTTGTTTCCTTTTGTTTATGGCTGGGTGCTAAGCAAGAGGTTTTTCTGGGCCTGTGTATGGAAGAGGTGTTGGTAGGTTCAATGTACCTGTCTTGCTCTCTTCCTGGTGCTGTGTGGGTCAGCTGAGGGCAGATCCAGACAGGAGAGCAATAGTGCTGGTGTCTGTGTTTGTTCTTAGGTGGTGATAGGTTCACCTAACACCCCGGGCTCCCACTCAGCTATTGTCAAATGGATTTAGTCCTCCTCTAGAGTGTGTAAAGCTGCTTAGGAGAGAACAGTGGGGATGCATCAAACTGCAGACAGAATGCTGAGACTCAGTTGTCCTCTTCAGTGAATGGTCACATGCAGAAACAAAATTTATTTTCCAGCCACTTTATTGAATACACTTCACAAACTTCCAAGTTCCTAAATAAGGACCAAGTAAAAGGGAAATGTCTGATTATTTTATTTTCCCCATTCTTGCAAAGACTTTGATTTATCTTATTTTCCCTACCTTTTTTTTTTCTTGAATTTCTCTCCCAAAGGGAATACATATACAAACATAACAGAATGCAGAATCTGTGGGTTCACCTTTAAGATAGAATGCATTTTCTTTTTCTAGGCATCTTTCCAAACTGTGAAGCAGATAATATAACATGGTTTAGGAATGACACCACTCTGGCCATTCAGGGTATACCTGAGGTAAATCAGTTATTAGAAAGTGAAGTGTCTTCTTTGTAGAGAACTCATTATCTCTAAGATTACAAATACTGTGTCTGGCTGATTCATCATTATGTGTAAGTGAAAAAAAAAGTTCTCTTTACCAGTGCAATGCAAAAACTCTCATCTCCGTCCAGTAATGGAATGTTTTCCTTGTAGGCTTATTGTAGTTCTTATTGACTGTAGTTATTTTATGGATTTAGGGTAAATTTAGGTGAAAGACTGTCAAGTAGCCACATTTGGGGGATTGATGAAGTGTTCTATTCCCTCCTTATAAATTCACCCTGAAGTACACACATTTTCTGGGGATCTTTTGCCATGAAGAGAACTGTATTAGTCTCACATTAGTTAACATTTATGATGAAAACAACAATAAAATTTATTGTCTGGCAATGAAAATATCAATCCCTCATACCCAATTTGTCTGCTGTGCTTTGGTTCAACCTCAATCAAAATTGAGTCAATCAGGAATGACCTCATAGGGTCACTAACTCCAAAATTAATTCTGGTTTTAATGATATATGTCTCTAATTTATACCTTAAAAGTGTAGACCACCTGTGTTGTTGACTGGTTGTGATCATCTTGAGACCTAAGGGATTTGTATCAAGAGAAAATCCAGACATGCAGGATACATATTTCTTTAAAGGAATCTTATAAAAATTATTTTCTCAATTAAATCTAAGTTACTTACTTTTTATTTTGTAAAGCCATAAAACTCGTGGCTTTGAAATGATTGAATATATGTTTGTGATTTCTTTTCACTAACCTCTTTCCTTATTACCCTTCTCCAATGACACCATTCATGTAGCATAACCACAAGCCTTTTAAAGCACTTTTCGTAGGCAGGGCTGCGTTTGGCACTGGGCTGTAGCTTACAGTGATACAATTTTATAGAAAATAGCAGAATTAATCAGATATATTCTGGTGAGCTAGAAGTAAATGTTTATGATTATTGTCTAAAGCCAAACAGGAAAATGTTAAAGCAATAATAAATATGCACTCTCTCATTCCAATATACCAGCTTAGGCAAATTTTTGGCTAGAAAAGCATAAGTGAGTAATTAGATAATTGCTGCCTTGATTGAGCTTAATAGGAAACATTTCAATTAGGCTAAAACTACACAGAAAGGAAGTGGGTTTTTTACAAAGGGAAACATTCCTTGTCATGCAACTGTCAGCCTGTGCCCACACTAAGAGATGGGATTAAGTGGATCTCTGCAAAGGAAACAAAAAAGAAATGATTGCAGTAATTAGACCTATACTTAAACATTGTGTCTTCTGATAGAATTTCTTGATGATTCTAGCTTCGATAACGCAGCCCCTATAAATGTCTTGCCTGTAACAAATTACTGCCTTAACTCTGTGGCAAAACAAGTTCCTGGAAAAAAAAAAAAAGTTATGATTTTCTCATACTACAAAAACTAACATTCTAGAATTGCAGTCCTCTTCGCCAAGCCACCTGCATGCTAGCAAATAATCAGAAAAGCCATTTGGGGCTAGTTTGCATGGTTAATAATTTCTTCTTAGTATACCTTGAGTATATGTATCCAGTTGCTGACTCAGGGCTTGAGCCAGATGTAAAAAGGCTCCTTTCTCAGAACAAGTGTCCGAGGAACAGTGCTATTCTCAATATCCTGGGGGTTCAGGTAGTGATATGACCTGTCTGACCTGTCAACACAGGGGTTTTTATCCATTGGGAGGGCACACTTGGTCCACCTATAGGTGGTTAAATTCTCGCAGATGATGTACTTACTGATTACGTATCTTGTCCTCTAGCAAGTTGCAAACTGTCCAGCCCACGGCCTCACACATATAGACATTTAATAAATCATGAATATTATTTTGCTATTGCTTTATATGAAAAAGAAAGTAGCTTGAGTTCTTGCTAAATGACAAAAGGAGAAACTACTGATAGCACACCAAACTACTACACCACCTCCGTAGAAATGGGATATGTCACCCAGATCTCATAAGCATCTTGTCAAGACAAATGTAGGTCTCATTTAAGTTATGCTGAATCCAGGGCACTGATGTTACTGAAACGGCCCCAAAAGTGGTCCATCCCTTCTGTATCTCTTGGGTAGACGTCTTCTCCTTCAGTGTGTCTGCCGTTACAGGGGAAGCAGTGTGAAGAGCCCAGGATAGGAGACAGCAGCATTGAAAGACCATTGACTCTTTTCTATTGTGTAGTGGTCTTTGGAATCAGGTAGGCCTGGTTTTTAATTTGGGCTCTGCTACTAGCTGTGTGATCTCCGGCAAGTTAACTTTTTCAAACCTCAGTTTTTTTGTGTATAAAATGGGAATAATGATATCATCTCCCTCCTGGTTGTGAGGAATAGTGAAGTAATGCTGGTAAAACCTTAGCACAGTTAAGCACTCAGAAGTTCTTTGCTCCTATTATTACTAGAGGGCAGGAGTTCTCCTAGCAGAGCACAGTGCTTAAAAAACGCTTCTTGAAGTCAGTGGTGCCAAGGGTGTGCTGCCACATGCCCTTCTCTACCCAGCTGCCAAGTTTATGAGTATTGAATGCCATGGGCTGGGGCCACCTCTCGTCTGCTTCAGTCCGGCAGAATGTAAGGATTGAAGCCAAAACCGAGATGAGCTGAAACCCTGCATCCAGTGGCCTCTGCTAACAGCCCTCCCCCACTTCTGGTCAGTGTCAGTCACCATCTGGCAGGTGGGCCATCTCGCATTGTGGTCAGCAGCTCCGTACAGAAAGCAGCACTCCTCGCTCAGACCCAGGTGAAGCAGACGGGTGTGTGATGTTCTCTCAGTGCTAATGACTAAAAATGCTCCATTGGACTATTTACACTGTTAGGACTTTAACATAAAACAGGCTTCAGTTGTAGTTAACGTTTGAGCGTCCGAATGAAGGGAAAACTGGAAGCTGTTGAACAGAATGATTTGCCTTGTGTTTCCTCGCATATGAGGGTAGGAACTCCAAGCCCATGACCATACAGTTCAAGAGTTTGGGACATGGCTGACTTTAGATTATGAAAATAGAGATTCTTACGAATCAGTACTTAGTAGTTTGTGTAGTCGGTATGGTGGTGAAAGTTTCTTTGGGGGATACATGTATAAGCATTTCGTGCACCCATACAGAATTATTTCTATCTCTTTTTTCTCTCTCGTCCAAACCAACCATGGTAGATTAAATGAAAAGGAATTTCAGACTTTCATTTAGCAGGTGAAACCTTAGTTAGTCTTTCTTTCTTTAGGTTGGTGGCCTTGTGAATGAGGAAGTACAGGAGGACCCACAGATGCGTTCCACAGAGAGAGCTGGGATCAGTTCCACGGAGAGAGGTGGGGACAGTGCTGCTAGGGACCCAGAGCGCTTGTGTGTATTGCCAGGCCTTTGCTTTTCGTGAAGAGCTGATAGAGGTTTGTCTCCGCTGTCCCCATGTGTCCTTAGACTCTTTATGATTCATTTTCCTGGGTGGAAATGCCCACTTGGTGGAAAGGCTCAGGTGCTGTGTGCACCCTGAAGGACAGAAAACGCTTGTCTTTTCTACTCTACTCTTTTTCACGTGGTTCTGCGTCCAGTACTGCGTCCTTTCCCTAGGAACCTCTTGTACTGAGAGTTCTACTTTGTGACAGCAGCTTGACTTGCTGCCAGAGAAGCTGGAAATGAAGGAAGTTTAAGATAAATATCAATGGTGAATTTTTTTCTTGGTCACTCTCTCTTTTTTTAAAAAAGGAAAATCATATGTTCATATCCTAACGTGTCCCTATAGAGGGTCAATTACAACCAGTTGGCTGTAAATCCAGTCCAAGAAAAACATGAGAAGGAACTGCAGCGCTAGATACCGAGGGTCTCTAGAATCACTACAAATGTTAAGAACGTGTCAGCTGTGAACTAAGGGCCTTTAAACGATATTTTAGGACCCAGCACTTCCCAGCATGGCCCCAGATGAATAAAAATTAGCCAGGCATTTTTGTATGGTTAGGTATTTTTTTCTCTGGAAACTTTTAAAAGTTAAAATAAAGCCTCTATTAAGACTTCATAAATAATGTGATTAAAAGTTCATTAGCAGGCTGTCCATAGTCAAAATGAACCTGTGAAACAAAATTGGTTTCGTTAAGTCTTTTTCCTACCCAAGGTCTTTGATATCATCATACCTCTTGTGTACCTAAGCAACTTTCAACATTCACCGTTCCTACCCTTAATATCTAGAGGGGAAACAGTGTATGCTAAGAAAGGGGATCTCCACAAAGTTCATGGTTAATAATAATCATTATTACATTTTAGAAATTAAAAAGAGCCCACGGAGAACCTTTTTTGCCAACATCTAAACCTCAATTACTGCGCATGCAAACAGCTTTGCAAACCAGCAAGGGTCAGAGGACTTATGTACCGAGGGCAACAAAGACCCTGCCTTGCAGCGGCCACCGCTCCCTCCCGGGGAGAGCAAATGGCAAAGCAAGCACTTTCTGGCCCTTCAGCCAGGTGAGAACGGAGATCTAATTTCTTCGTCCTACATATACATGCAATATGAAATATGATCATTTGAAAATGAGAGCAGTCAAGACCCTGTGCCAAATGGCAGTAATTGCTTTCAAAAAATTGAGTTTTGCATTCTTGGAGACATTTTTCTTCTATCTAATAAGCTTCTTGAAGACATTCTGGCGATGTGCTAGGATTCTAGATTGCTGCCCTATTATTGCCAGACTATGTGATGGTTAGCAAGTAATTGAACCTCTGTAGGCCTTAGTTCCTAATCTATAAATCAAGGGTGTTTAATTAAAGGTTTAGATGACCATTTCCAGCTTTTACATTCCAGAATCCGTGAATCACATTATCCACTAAACCTCAACCTTGGCAGTGAATCAGAATCAACTAGAGAGCTTTAAAAATTACAGATACCTGGGCCCCATCTCACAGAGATTCCAATCAAGTAGATCTGGGTGAAGCTTTTAAAAGCTTTTTTAAAGTATATATACAACCAGGGGTGAGATTGCAGTACACAGTTAACTCCTTGCCAGGCACTTTCGTGTTCCTAGGTAGAACAACCTGAAATATTATGAAATCGCTTATGAAGACTTCCCATTTTGGCTTTTATATCCTGGATGCCCACTCCCCTAGGACAGTCTTTTTTTCTTTTTTAATTTTTTCTTTATTGATATTTTTTAAAGAGAGAGAAAGGGAGAGGGGGAGAGAGAGATTGAAACATCGATGAGAGAGAACATCGATTGGCCACCTCCTGCATGACCCCACTGGGGTTTTGGCCCACAATCTGGGCACGTGCCCTGACCAGGAATCGAACCCACGACTTCTTGGTGCATGGGTCGATGCTCAACCACTGAGCCACACCAGCCAGGCTAGGACAGTCTTTTGAAAATCTCATGCTTTCATGCTGCCACATTACAAACAGGCAAGCATCCACATATCAACTCACCAGTCAGATAAATGGTAGGAGGGTATATATACTAACTGTGACCTGTGGAAAAAGCATATCCTACTTTATCTAGCTCATAAAATTGTCTTAAGACTAGATAGTCAAGCTTGCTAGGAAAGACTAATTAGGGGATAAAGAAATATCAGGTAATTTTACTTGTAATCCTTGCTATTAGATAGGCATCAAAATTTCATTTTATATGTAAAGAAAATAAATCTCAATGAGGCTTACCTCTCTTACCCAAGATTATGCAGAGCAGGATTGGGACATTCCTGTCATGTCTAACTCATGAGCCTGTGATCTCCCCATAAGGCTCTGTTGCCGCAGGTTGGGGAGGAAGGGCCATTCTGAGTAAGCAGGGCTTTTCGAGTGCTCCTATGGTCGTTCTTACACAGATCTATCTAGTTGGAGGGCTGTCTATGGTAGTCCCAGTTTTCATTCCATGATTCAAGAGCCCTTTACCTTGGAACTTTAGGAAAATAATGAAAGAGAATACTGAGAATGGTCAAACTTGAATGGAAGAACCATGGTAAGGACATGATAAGACCAGCTCTCTCAAACTCAACTGGAAGTAGCATAAATTGTTACTTTCTTTCTGGAAAGTAATTGGGCAGTATATATCAGTAATCTTAATTACATTCTCGTTCTTTGACATAGTACTTCTATTTCTAGGAATCTGCTTTTAGGGAATAATCATTGATGTGAATTAACATTAAATAAAAAAATAGTACTCTTTAGAACATTATGTATAGTTGGAAAGAAGGGAACAGTCTAAATATTTAGTGAAGGTGAACAGTTCACTATACTTAAGTACATCCATATGATAAAATATTATGTAGCATCAAAAATAATGCTTATGAAGAGATTTTAATGAAGTGAGGAAATATTAATGATATTGTGTGAAAAAAAGGACAAAACTATACGGTATGATCTCAGCTATGAAAATAAAGGATGTAAGCATTAAAAACTCCAAAATGTTAGCAGTAGTATCTCCAGGTAGTAGGATTGTAAATAAAGTTTATTTTCTTTATACTTTTTATACATTTAAAATTTTTTTCTAAAATGATCATATATTATTTTAAACATTAAAACATGCTTATGAAAAAAGAATCATAGAGTTTGGTTAGAAAAAGAAGCTTGAACAGAAATAAATTAGGGATAGTAGACCAGAGACCTGAGTTCTAAATAAATCTAAGCAAACCCACCAAAAGGCCATTTTCTTTGGTAGAAATCCTTCCTCTCTCAGCTGCATTTCCCCCATGTTTAAATTAGGGGAGTGAATCAAAGGAATGTCAAAGACCTTTTTATCTTTCAGATTTAAAAAAAGAAATTCTTATCACAACTTTGCTATAAAGAATTTCCATGTTCTGATAAGAACAAAATAGAAGTCTGACCTTTTTTCTGCCTTGAAACAGTAACCAGGCTATCGCAGAGATGCCCATGGTGCTTCAGGGGCATTAATAGTTTTTGACATAGGGAAAGATCAATCAGATAAGCATATGGACACATAAAGACAAGGTAGAACTGATTAGATACTCTAAGGGTATCCACTACTTAGTACAACTGAATCTGGGTAAATTAGAGGTCTAACTTTTGAAGAATTTGTAGAGTTGCAAGAAGCCAATGGAAGTGTTTAATGTTAAGAAGAAAGAAATAAAGAAGGGGGTGAGGGGGAGGGAACAGATAAAAAACCAAAGAACTGATATGCATATATGCATAACCAATGGAAACAGACAACAGTGTGGCAAAGGCATGAGGGACGGGAGCAGGGAGGAGGATGTCAATGGGGGGAATAAAGGAGAGACATCTGTAATACTTTCAACAATAAAGATAAATTAAAAAATAAAATAAAAGGAAATAAAGAGCAGCCAAAACCAAACCAAAACAAACAAAAACCCCCAAACCCCACATAACACAAAACCAAAATAAAACAAATAAATAAATAACCAAAACAAAGAAACAAAACATCCACTTTCCAAAAACTTCCTCCCCCAATCACCAGAGAACTGAAATCAGAAAGGAGAGCAGTAAAAGATGGGATGAGGAGACACAGACTGAGGTTTGCTGTAATATGAGATTGCTAACCTAAAACTTCTGAATTAACCAGGATGCTCTGTAGGGGAGTTTTACATTATCACACACTAGTTATGCCTTAGGCTCCTGGTAGAAGGAAACCCAAATCCTCTGTAGGAAAGTGACCTCACTGCAGACCTTTGGGATTCCCACAGATTGAGTTCAATTATATATGAGTTCATTAGGATTGGCCAAGTAGGGTAGAGGCCCAGCCAGCAGGGTCAGGACATTGGTTGCATACAGGTGGGTTGAGTAAATAAGTGAATGGGTTGAGGATAATGGGAATAATAGTTGCTACTTTTGGAGATGGATATTAATAATATGAAAAGGGAAAATACAGAATGTACCTTGTGACATTAGATTACGTTGCAGATACTGAGTGAATTTATTAATTTCAATATATGTAGAGATAGAAATGAATATAAAAGTAAAATTGTGTGAATATAGACATGCACATATGTATTTGCACACATATATTTTGTTGCTCTGTCCACTTGAGAGTATCTCAGTAGGAAAGAGCACACCTAATACCTAGATCTTCATTTCTAAATACCTTTCTTCACTAAAAAATACCTAGAATTCTTTGGAGAAATGGTTTTACTTTAGGGTTGAGGCAGGAATAGTATAAGATAAGCTTGCAATGTCTTATACAAAAATGTAAGGATATACTCAACAAATGATGGGGACATGGGAAAAAGATATATAGAATAGTTTGAAGGGACTCTAATTAGCCAAATCTGGGACAATTTGAACATTAATATAACAATACTAATGGATTCTATCCCATTGAACAAAATGGGAATCCATGAATTCTTATTGATATAAATAAATAATTAAATAAGTACATGGAGATAAGAGAAAGTTCTTTTCCATAATAGAATGATGACTATTAAATGTAGAAGAGGTAGTGTATTTAGAAAATTATAGCAACTGCTATAGTAATAATTCAGTCAAGAAATAGCAATAGATGTTAAAATATGACGTCATATGCCTCCCATGTTGCCCTAAGATAAAAGCATAGTAGTTTCAGAATCTGAATCTTATCATGAAGAAACATCATAAAAACCCAAATTGAGAAGCATTCTACAAGATCACTGACCTGCAATCTTTGAAAAATGGTAATATCGTGAA
The DNA here is from genome assembly GCA_030848825.1 of Tadarida brasiliensis. Classification (NCBI taxonomy): domain Eukaryota; kingdom Metazoa; phylum Chordata; class Mammalia; order Chiroptera; family Molossidae; genus Tadarida; species Tadarida brasiliensis. Next base: position 165,854,173 of record CM061257.1, read on the forward strand.
GATTAAGGGAGGATTGAAGAACTATTTAAGACTTAAGGAGACTGAAGAGACATACGAACTAAGTGCATTGTGTGATCCTTGATTGTACTATTCTTTGCTAGAAAGGACATAACTGAGATGTTTGGAAAAAATTTGGGGATTTCTGGGTGAGGGGTGTAGGAAAATTCTCTGTATTATTCTTGCAGTTCTCAGTTTGAATTTATTTCAAAATAAAACATTTAAAAGAAATCATTACATAATTTGAAAATCTCACCAAATAAGGAACAAGAGCCATTAGAAACAAAAAGCAAGAGACTTACACCTATGAAGATTTTAGATATTTGAATTATAAGGTAAACATTTTAAATACTGTTATAAAATACTTAAATAAATTTTGAAAAATATTAAGTACACAAGGATCAAGATACTTTTAAAAATTACTAGGCAGGTAAGAAGAACTAAATTTGTAAAAATGAAAAACAAAAATGTTGATGTTGCCCTGGCCGGTTTGGCTCAGCGGTTGGAGCGTCGGCCTGTGGACTGGAGAGTCCCGGGTTTGGTTCCCGCTAAGGGCACGTACCTCGGTTGCAGTTTGTCCTCGGCCCTGGTTGGGGTTGTGTGGGTGGCAGCCAGTCGATGTGTCTCTCTCACATCGATGTTTCTCTCTCTTCCTTCCTCTCTCCCTCCCGCGCTATCTGAAGATAAATGAAAAAAAAAATGTTGATGTTAAAAAGTCAGTGTTCAGGCCAAACAGAAAATCAAAGAGTTGAAAATAATATTAATGAACTGGAAGAAAGAGGTAAAGAAATTATCAAAATGTAGCTCAAAGAGATAAAGAGGATTAAAAATAGAACTGAGAATCTAAGAGACATGGAGAATGCAATGTAAAGATCCACTATATATCTAATAGAATTGTCCAGATGATATAATGGGGAGAATAGTGGAGCAGCATTAAAAATAAATAGTTGATGTTTAAAACAGATGAAAACTATAACTCCACAAATAAAGTTAGCACCACCATATACCAAGCATAAACATTTAAAAAGTCTATACATAGATATATCATAATAAAACTGAAGAACACCAAAGACAAAGAGAAGAACTAAAAATAGCTAAAGAGAAAAGACAAATTGTCTAAAAAGGAATGAAAGTTGGAAATGACCGACTTTTCAACAATAGCGGAAGCCAGGAAACGGTGGAATTAACATGTATACAATGCTGTCAACTTAGACTTTTGTAACCAGCAAAACTATATTTTAATAATGAGAATGAAGTAAAGATATTTTTACATGAAAACAAGAGTTTACCTGTTGTAGTATTATAGACTGACTTGTCCATTCTCAAAATCCATCTATTGAAGCCCTAACCCCAGTGCCTCAGAATGTGAATGTATTTGGAAATAAGACCTTTAAAGAAGTAATTAAGTTAAAATGAGACCATTTGGGTGGACCCTAATCCAAACTGTCTAGTATCCTTAGAATAAGAGATTAAGACACCAGAGGTACATGTGTGCCCAGAGGGACAACCATGTGAGGACAAAGCAGCTATAAAGTGGCCATCTGCAAGCCAAAAAAGAAAGGCCTCGGGAGAAATCAACCCTGCCAGTACCTTGATCTTGGACTTTTAACCTCCAGAACTATGAAAAAATAAATTTCTGTTGTTCAAGCTGCCCAGTCTGGGACATTTTGTTATGGCAACTGTAGCAAATTAAAACAAGTAGGTCTTTCCATTTACCAAGGAAGCATTAAGAAACACATTTTATACTTCAAGAAGGAAAAATTACCTTATCAGGAATGTTTGAGAAGAATTTTGTCTTTGTTTCATGTATGTAAACTCAACAGGATGAAAATAAGGTGACTGTGTTATAATTTTTCAGTAATATTTTACTATTTTTTACACTGAGAATTTATTCATTAAGGAGTGTTCACACTAAGAGTGAAATGATACTATGAATAATACACAATGAATATTTTTAATTCTTAAATGAGTCATACTCTCTGTGATGGTATGTCTTATAAGACTTTCTTCATGGCATACATTCTTTAAAAATGAGTTTAAAGGATTCTAGAATCAGTTCTAAACTTCAGTTTGTTGCTGAACTTTTACTGTTGCCTGTAACTACTAAGACCACATAATGTTGACAGTAACAGACATTATCCATATTTCACACACTTTTCAGAATATTTGACTATATAGGATCACTATAGTCATACTCCAAAGGGCACAAAATCCTATGGATGGCCAGTAGAAAACCTACTGTTGTTTGCATGACAACAAAACAATCATTAAGTTCAGTAAAACTGCAAAGAGTAAAGTAATAAATCAGCCTATTGGGTGTCAAGTGGAGTAAATACTCAGTTCAATAGTAGTTTACAATTGTATATACCTAGCGTATGATTTATTAAATAAATACAAGGTAAGGAACAACCTTTTCTTCTGTGATGGTCTCATTCTGCAAGCCAGAAAAAAATGTCAGTGACCTTAAGGCTGCCCTACAGGTAACTTCTATTAAGGTAAAGCACTGGATTAGGTCCAAGCACCTAATCAGAGGACACTCTGTCCCTGCCCTCCAGGGTTTAATAGGAAGTACTTATCTTTAAGGAAATTTCATTGAGAAAGAATAAGCTTCCAGGCAGCAGGTTAGGAATTTATGTTTTCTTTAATGTGAGTCTTTATGGCCTTAGAGCTTGCTGTGTTATATTTCTGCAGATCTTTGTTCTGCACAGGATTCTTCTCTCTGTGCACGAGTTAAAAAAGAAGATGATAGCACCATATTTAATTTACATACAAACAGTTTAAAATTGGTGTTTGAGGGCCTGGGTTTTTCTCCGTGTTCGATTATTTTTTTAACCAATTAAAAGATCATCTTTAGACAGTGTAAGCAAAATTTTTATTATAAATTTATCTTGCATGTTCAAAGTATTACAGATATCACTTCTTTTTTTTTTTTTTAATCCTCTCCTGAGGATATTTTCTCAAATATCTTCAGATAGAGTGAAAGGAGGGGAGAGAGAGAGGAAGAGAGAGAGAGAAAGAGAGAGAGAAACATCGATGTGAGAGGACACATTGATTTGTTGCCTCTCACATGACCCCGACCAGGGCCAGGGACAAACCGAAACCGTTTCTTGTTTTTGTTTTTCAGATGTCACTCCTTTTTTTCTCCATTGACCCCCTCCTCTCTGCTCCTGCCTCACCCCCGCCTTCACTGCACTATTGTCTGTGTCCATTGGTTATGCATATATGCATATAAATTCTTTGGTTTATCTCTTTCTACCCCCTACCCACCTTTTCTCCGTGTTTGATTATTTATGTAGCCAATTAGAAGATTGCCCTTAAACAATGTAAGCAAAATTTTTAAACAACTACCTTAGCTGGTTGTTTAGATCACCTCACAGTTTTCTATAGCAATTTTTACTGAACATTTTAGCTGGCTTGTTTTCCAATATAATAATATATGCTCTGAGGGAAAAGACCCCATATTATGCTTTGTTTGAATACCTTGAAGAACCAGGTATTTGGCAAATACTTGAGTTTGACAAGTACCAGCATCATGACATCTAACCTGTTACAGCATATTGTTGTCCTATGGTAAACTGTCATCAAAAGACAGAACATTATGGTAAAAAATAAAGTGTAAAAAACAACAACACTGAGAATAGCTGCTTGATAGCAGTGACTGAAGTTAGCTAACAATGCAATGATCCTAGCAATGTGTCTCATTTGGGGTCAATGAATGGCTTAGGCACTGACATAATCTAACTCTTTGAGGAAAGGATATTAATTTTCTATTTAGTTGAGAATAACCAAGTCTAACTAGGAAATGATATACAATATGCAAAACTGAATCTTCCAAATCAAGTAATTGTATTGTTCTAGAGCATACCAAGAGTATGTGGGTATTATATTTTCTAACTCTATATTAGATTAGATTTTATACTCTACATTGAGGCATGAGTATCATCAGGAAATAGAATTTATATATACAGATACAAATTATCCATAAAAATTGCCATCTTAGAAATGTTGCAGCAATTCTGCCATTGTTCAAAAATTTTTTATTATACCCTTAGATCCAGTTTGAGTCACAGAAGCAAACATCTAAATGCTCATATAAACGGTATTTTAAAATCACATCTTTTTAAAAAAAAAACACCCATCTATATTGCTGAAAGTATTACAGATGTCCCCCCCCCCACCTTTTCCCCCATTGACCCCCTCCTCCCTGCTCCCACCCCATTCCTGCCTTCCTCACACTATTGTCTGTCCACTGGTTATGCATATATGCATGTAAGTTCTGTGGTTTATCTCTTCCTGCCCCCCTTCCCTGCTTCCCTTTGAGGTTCATCTGTCTAACAACAAATTTGTACTTAATCCCTTCACCTTTTCCCCCCATTCCCCTCAATCCCCCACCTCCATCTGGCAACCAACAAAAATTTCTCTGTATCTAGGAGTCTGTTTTTGTTCTGCTTGTTCATTTTGTTTGTAGATTCAGTTGTTGATAGATATGTATTTATTGCCATTTTATTATTCATATTTTTTTTCTTCAACATTTCATATAATGCTTGTTTGGTGGTGATGAATTCCTTTAGCTTTTTCTTGTTGGGAAACTCATTATATGTCCATCAATTCTAAATGATAGCTTTTCAGGATAGAGTAATCTTATTTGTAGGCCCTTGCTTTCCCTCACTTTGCCAATTCCTTCTAGCCTGCAAAGTTTGTTTTGAGAAATCAGCTGACAGTCTTATGGGAGCTCCTTTGTAAGTAACTAACTACTTTTCTCTTGCTGCTTTTTAAGATTCTTTCTTTACTTTGAACTTTTGCATTTTTGTTATGATGTGTCTTGGTGTGGGCCTCTTTGGGTTCATCTTGTTTGGGACTCTCTGAGCTTTCTGGACTTGTGTGTCAGTTTCCTTCACCAAGTTAGGGATGTTTTCTGTCATTATTTTTCCAAATAGGGTTTCAATTTCTTGCTCTCTCTTTTCTCCTTCTGGCACTCCCATGATGCAAATGTTGGTATGCTTGAAGTTTTCCTAAGGACTCCTTACACTATCCTTATTTTTTTTGGATTCTTTTTTCTTTTTGTTGTTCTGATTGGGTGTTTTTTGCTTCCTTATATTCCAAATCAATGGTTTGCTTCTTGGCTTTACCTACTCTACTATTGATTCCCTGTTAATTACTCTTTATTTCAGTTAGTGTATCCTTTATTTCTGACTGGTCCTTTATTATGCTCTTGAGGTCCTCACTAAGGTCCTTTAGCATCCCTATAACCAGTGTTTTGAACTCTGTATCTGTTAGATTGCTTACCTGCATTTCATTTAGTTCTTTTCCTGGAGTTTTGTTCTCTTCTTTCATTTGGGACATGTTTCTTTGTCTCCTCATTTTGGCTGCCTCCCTGTGTTTGTTTCGATATATTAGGTAGAGTTGCTATATCTCCTATGCCTATTATAGTAGGTGTCCTGTAGGGTCCAGTGGCACAACCTCCCTGATCTCCCCAGCTTGGCCCTTAAAGTGCACCCTTCATGTGGACTGTATACCCTTCTGTTGTAACTGAGTTTTGATTGCTGTTGGCACGTCAGTGGGGGAGATTTACTCAGGCTGATCAGCTGCAAGGATTGGCTGTGCCCACTGACCACTGGCCTCTGACTACCTTGGAGGATCAGCTGTGCAAGGTCCACCATACAGAGCAAGACTTACTTCAGCAGGGCTCTGGTACCCCTGAGTCTACTCCTTGAGTGTGTCACTTGTGGAGGTGGTTGGGTGGTGGTGCTTCCACTGGGTGTACTGGCTCTGGGGCAAGGTCAGCCACTGCCTGTGTTCTACCCAGGGCCACCAGGCATAAGCTACAAAGTGATCTACAGATGGTTGCTTCTTGTGCTGGGCTTGGAGATGCCCAGGCAAGGCCAAGCTGTGAACCAAGGCTGGCTGTTTCTAGTGCCAGGCCTGGGGCCACTTAGAGAGAGGTATGGGGCTCTCTGAGGCCAGATGCTGTTTGTTTGAGAGAATTTAGGAAAATCTCAAGCAGGAGCCAAGATAGGCCAATCCTATGGTAAGTCCACTGAAAGCAGCTTGGGGGGCCTGAAAGTTGGATAGGGCAGGGCCTCAGGGAATCACCAGGACAGGGCAAATAGTGTGAACCAGGTTGCTGGAGTTCCAGATATGGTGCCCATCTGCTGCCTTTGTGTGGGAAGGGCTCACCAAAGGAACAATGGCCTCCACCAGCACATCTGTCCAGGAAACAGCTGCCTCTCCAGCTCTTGCCCCAATGCCAAACCACTCAGTTCTTCCCTGTATATCTTTGGTGCCTTTCAAGTTGCCTCCCCAGTGCTGGAGCCTAGAGGGAGCAGGTCTGAGTAAGTCCATGTGAGGGCCCTTTAAGAGGAGCTGCCTGGGCTCCAGAAGCCTCAGTTCCCACTGGTTTTACAGCCAGAAGTGATGGGGATTTCTCTTCCTGGTCCTGGAACCCTGAGCTGGGGGGCCTGGTGTGGGATGGGGACCCCTCACTCCTCAAGGAGGACCTTCCCAGCGGAGGTGTCCCTCCTGATTTTTATCTACCACACGTGGGTGTGGGAGCAGCCCATCTGCGCCTCTGCCCCTCCTACCAGTCTCGATGTGGCTTCTTTTTTAATTTCGTAGTTGTAGGACTTCCGTTCAGCTCGATTTCAGGCAGTTCTGAATGATGGTTGTTCTGTAGTTTAGTTGTAATTTTCATGTGGTTGTGGGAGGATGCGATTCCGTGTTTACCTACGCTGCCATCTTGACCGGAAGTCTCCCTCATCTTGCTTTTAACCAAATGACATTCAGCTTGATCGTGTTTTTTCCCATGGTTTCCTCCAGACAACATTTGGATTTTTATAAAATTTACGTACATTCTCGAAAGAAAAGCTTAGTGACCACTGAAGGGAGTATGGAAAGGAAGGCAGGGAGGGAGGGAGGGAGGGAAAGTTCTGAGGGCATATCCAAAAGAATTCCTTAAAGTGCTATGTGAAAGCAAATGCTAATGCTATCTATGTATTTGTCTTAATGAAGCCACAACTTTGAAGGAGACAAAATCTGTTTCTATTTTGAAAATTAAGTAATATTTCTATCTTTTAAGCAATATCTTCTGTCTCTCTTTGAGAATGATATATGGTGTAAATAATAGTGCCATGTACGATGCTCTATCATGACAAGATCTAAGAAAACAAATTTTATTAGAAGACTCTACTTGCATTAGGACGTATAGAAATTCATTACGTTGTAACATTTTCCTCCAAAGGCTGTCTTGCCCTAAGAGAGGGGAAGTAGCAACAACCGTTTTGTTTCCCCAAGAGTTTGAGACATTCCAGAGCTCAAGATCCCCATCAGCCCGTATGTTTCATTTTTAGGAAAAATCTATATTATTTCTGGTGGTTTTATCATATAGCAGACGTTTTCAGTAAGACCTCTCCTGAAAATCTTTTATCTATTAAAACACTTGAGCATTTACTATGTGTCAGTGGGTGTGCCAAGCAAAGAAAATAAAACTGTGTTCTTCCTTCTGATCAGTAAAAAAAATTCCTCATTTGTATCAGGTAAAGGAAGGAAGTGTTTGTTTAAAAATGAGCCAGCTCTCCCTGCCCAGCCAATTTTCAAAACCCTAACCAAAACTGTTGAGGACTGATCAGGCAATGGATCACTCGATCAGAAAATAAATTAAAAGGGGATGGAACAAGTAATTAAATCAAGTTTAAAAAACAGTGCCATGAAAGCAAACTCCTAAATATAAAAGTGTAACATGTTTAACAGGAAATAGAGGTCATGCAGAGGTTTTGTCCTCCATGTGCACAAAGGGAAAACGAATGATTGTGAAAAATTCTGAGTAACATTTACATGTGTTCTGCCTGAGAAATGACTTGAGAGGCTGCAGTGATGATTAGCTGGTGGGAAATGGGGCCCAAGGACTAGCATTCAGCAGGGAGGCAGGAAGTGCTTTTGACACAAGGTCCTCAGAGCAACCAGATGAACTCGAACAGAGTGGCAGGTGTGGCAGCAAAGCAAGGGGAGCGCGCCTGAGATGCAAATCCTAAATGAAACTTGGTTCCTTCTGAGGCTGAGCCTCTGCTGTCCCAACCTGGTGCCTGGGAGTGACTCAGCAATTTCTAAGAGCCCTAGCTTGAATCAGCCTCACCCTAGGGGTGAGGTCCTCCTGAAGCCTGGTGTAGCAGGAGAGGTGAGATGCAAATCCTCTTACCATATCCTGACCCCACATTGCACAGGCACTTCGCATCTGAGTTTTTTTTCATCTACAGGCCATGGCTTGTCCTTAAGTTACCGCTAATCATTTAATTTCAGTGATGCCCAAAATATGAGCTAAACAAAATCCAACAATATTATAGGCGACAACAGAAGTCTGAGAAGTGAATGTGTACCTATGAGCCTTGTGAAAAAATTTGAAATAAGTTAGGGTTTTGCCCCCTGAAATTACTCAGGTCCATGGGGGACATTCTGGCCACCCTGTGCCCAATGTTAATCACACTTTTTTATGTTCTCATATGACATGTACAGGAGATGGCCTCCACCCCTTATTGGGGACCTGCCTACAATTATTTCATGAGCTCATTGCATGTTCCTTCTCTCCTGTGCTGCGTGATTGGTGGTCTGCCATACACTGTGCAGATGTTCTCCTGTGCTATTTCATGATTATTTTTCAAGTGGCCTCTTAGTCAAGGGATGGCAGGTCAGCACATGGAAACATCTGCTCTTACCATTTTTCTAAGCAAACAGCAGATGGCATTGCTGCTGTCCTTTTGATCTGGAGCAAAAATTCCCATGGCTGAGGTGTTGGTTTACATTGACGCTGCCTGGCAAAGGACTGCCGGAGGGTTTGCCTCCCCCAACAGTAGCACTGCTTACAGATGTTTTCTCTGTAACTCTCGTTTTTAGTTTGTTTCTTCCTGTGACTCTACTTTTGCAGGGTGTCTTGAACTTGGATTCTTTCTCCTGTGACTATTACTTGATCACTTCACTGATATCAACCAGGGTCCCCAGGTTTCCTCCCATTTCTCACCTGTTGGGTACCACTAGTGTTGCCAAAGAGAAGACAGTAGAACTGTCTGTGTGGGTCGCCTCAGGATTTGGACACCAGATATGTATGTGCCATGGACTAAATGAGTTTATTTGGGAAATAGCTGAACTACCAAGCTTTTTTTAGGTGCTTCCTCAGCCAAACAAGATCATCTTAAAAGTACATTTCTAACAGTTGGGTTTATAAAACTTTAATGTATGTGTTGTTTTAAGTTTGTACTCATTGAACAACTGTTATCTTTACAAACAGTACATCTATTGTACTTCCTCATTCTCTAGCATCTTTCTTGAAATGGTAGGTGTTTCTTCCTTGATGTCATCAGTCAAGTTCTTTATGTATGTCTTTATTTCTTCTGCCTGGTCTCATATATCCGGTCAAGAGTTCTGGGAAGCTTCAATTTCCTCATTTACAAAATGGGGACAATTAAAGTGTTTTCCTTGTAGGATTACTGTAAGGATTAGATGAGATAATACATGCCTAGAAAGTGCTTTTAAAACGTCAGTCATCATCATCTTCATCATCATCATCATCATTGCATCATTACTAGGTCAAGAAGTCAGAGGATCCAGCTTGATTATTTCCTTGCTGAAATTTTAGGCACTATTATTATTTATTTTTCATCACAGGTCCAAGTTTGACTGCCTTTTGTTATCTACTTGGTTTCTTGTTTTATGTATTCAAGCTCTGCATTATTATTTTTTTTTTATATCCCTAGAGAACTATAGTCACATACAGTTATTGGAATTTATTTATTTATTTATTTTTATTGTTGAAAGTATTACAGATGTCCCCCTTATTGGAATTTTAAAAATTTTATTGGATATAAATATTACAGCTTTTGGTTAAAAAAATCCCCAGGTTTATACTTGTAACTTAAACATGGTATAGTAATGACCACATTTAAAGATTTATTCTAGTCCTGGCCAGTTTGGCTCAGCGGTTAGAGCGTCGGCCTGCAGTCCAGAGAGACCCGGGTTCGGTTCCTGCTAAGGGCACATACTTCGGTTGCAGTTTGTCCCCGGCCCCTGGTTGGGTCGTGCGGGAGGCAGCCACTCGATGTGTACCTTTCACGTCGATGTTTCTCTCTCTCTCTCTCCCACTCTATCTGAACAAAAAATGGAAAAATGTCCTCGGGTGAGGATTAAAAAAAAAAAAAAAGATTTATTCTAATCTTTGCCTTTGGTCATTGACAAAAGAAAAAAAATAGATCCCTGTTATTAAACCTTCACATAGAAAGATATACATTGAAACATGCTGCAGAGAATGTCATGCCTTTCCGGGTGTTCCTAGTTTGCTCACTGTCTCATCGGAGTTCCACCTCGATCTGCATAGACTGTGATGACACAAAAGGACAGGTGTGCACACACACTAGATTGCTTCTTGTGTGTCAGATGGCCAAGCCACGGTAGCTCCATTCAATTTAAGTTTTATGTAGCTGCTGATGTCTGTTTATATTCTTGCAAAATTAGACTTCAAAACGGCTCAATTTTTTAGGGTATGTAATTTTTCATAGCAAAGTATTTGGAGGCTCAGAACATACAAGCTTTCAGAATATTCAGCAGCCTCCTGAAATTATTAGAAAAAGAGTAATAATATATGTACCTAGTGTTTTTAAAGACAAATTCTCCAATGCAGAAGAGTTGTCAAAATGAAGGTCTGTACACACCACTCTTTCGGAATTATATCAGCAAATAAAAAGGGAGGCGTAGAGAGGATATTTAAGAGAAAGAATGACTCATGTTTCTAACAAGAAAAGGCAGTCACTGACTTTGTGTGGAAACAATGAAGGAGCACGTCTGTTAACGTCTCAGTCATTTGTAGAAGTTGGGATTACTGAGAGTCAGTAAAGTTTAAATACTGGTGATTAGTTTACGTAACACTGGAAAAACAAATCTCCTTCTATCTTTCAAACAAATATTTCTGGTGAGCCCATCCCAGTGTCCTTTTGTTTCACTTCCACTCAACTCTTTTGGAGTTTGGCAAATCCTGTTATTAATATGTTGCTCTTTCCCCCCCTCACATGTAGTCTTAGGCACTAACGTGAATAGGGCGGTCGCAGAGGCTTACGTATTCTTAGCTAACTTTAGCACCGTGTTTTACTTTGTCCTTGCAAATTTTGATTTCAGAATTTTATTTGCCACATTTCTTTTTCCTTCTGCCCCAGTAAGCCTCCCAATTTTAACCCTTTAGATAAATTTTCTTGTGCTGTTTCCTTTCCTCTTCCTCTTTCTCCTATAAGCTTTCAGATCATTTCTACATTTACTTTGTTTCCTTTGATCTTCAAATTTTATTTTAGCCCTGACCAGGTGGCTTTGTTTGGTTGGAGCATCATCCCGTACACCAAAAGGTTGGAGGTTCAATTCCTAGTCAGGGCACATACTTAGGTTGCAGGTTCAATTCCCAGTTGGGGCGTGTGTGGAGGCAACTAATCGATGTTTCTCTCTCTCTCTTCTCTCTCCCTCTCCCTCCCTCTCCTTCTCTCTCTGTCTCTTTCCCCCTCTCTCCCTCTGTCTCCCTCTCTCTCCCTCTCCCTCTCTCCCTTCCTCTCTCTCTCTCAAATCAATAAATATATCCTTGGGTGAGGCTAAAACAAAAATCATTTTACGATCCATTTGTATTTGTTTAACCACATGTTATAATTTATTGTACTTCTAGTTTAATTCTCCTAGGGAAATCTTTTTCTCTTATTAGTTATGTAATATTTTTTGAGTCAGTAAATTGGTTGATTTTCAGCTCTAGGAGATTGACTCCAAAATTAGCCTTGACATCTCTCCTGAACTCAGATCTGTCTTCCTCATCCCCTGCTGAACATCTGTATATCGGGGTCCCTCCAGTGCTCTAAATTCGTCATGTCACCATGTCTGGCAATGAAACCACTTAGTCACCCTAGCCAGCGTATTTGGCATTTTCTCTACCTTATGCCTCCTCCTCTTGTTTCACATTCAGCTGGTCACCACATCCTATTAAGTCAGCTTCCTGTTTCTCACATTGATTTGCTCGGTTCCCGTGGTCATGGCACCATACTCATTCAGCCCTCACCACTTTTCTCCTCCTGCATTGTTCCCGACTTACAGCTCATCTTTCTGCCATTCCCACCATCCCCACCACAGGTACCACCCTCAGTTCCCTGCCCCCTGCCACTTCCAAATCTTCTTACAGCTGCTGGATTCTTCTTCCTAAAACGTGGCTCTGAGAGTCCTTTATTTCTGCCCCAAATCTTTCAGTGCTTCTGTACTGCCTGCTACCTCCCTCCCCAGTCACTAGATGCAAGGACCAGGACACTGGACATTCTCAAGCCTCCTCAAACACTGCTTCTCAATGAAGCCATCCTCAACTCTGCTGGGTTGCCTCTGAGCCCACTGCTCATGCTTCTCTTTGCTGCTGCTTCTTTCATACTCTGTCAACCACTATGTCTCCTTATAGCTTACTGTGTTTCCTTCTCTTTTTTTTTTTGGCTAGAATTTAAGATCAATGCCTTAATTAGTCGTATATTCTCCACAATGCCCAGAGAATGCCTTATGTATGCTTGGTACTTGATAAATATGCTATATGTTGATTCATAATTATATATTAATCTCCAATATCTTCACTTATTGTTTTAACACAATACACACAGCCAGTGTTTCATACTTTTGCAATACTCCAAAACTCAGGACCTCCCTTTCCCAAACAGGACTTGTACTTTGAGAAAGAAAGTGGAAAGAAATCCCTGAAAATCTGCTATGGTCATTCTGGATTAGTGGGGAAATGTTGAAGGAACCTGGAAAGTCCATTTCAGTTTGCCTTGCTGAGCAAGCTTACGTATTTACCTGAACTTTAAAAATCTTGAAGGGCTTTATTTGTTTATATGTTTATCTCCTCTGCTAAGAGGTCTGAGTTCCTATGGGCAGAGATTGATTGAATATATTCAGTGTTAAATGCTGAATGTACAAAGGAGTATATAAAAATAGATTGTATAGCCCTGGCCAGGTAGCTCAGTTGGTTGGAGCATCATCCCGTGTACCAAAAGTTTGCAGATTCCATTTCCAGTCAGGGCACACGCCTGGGTTGCAGGTTCGATCCCCAGGTGGGGCAAGTGCAGGAGGCAACCAATGGGTATTTCCCTCTCACATTGATGTTTCTCTGTCTTTCTCTCTTCCTCTCTCTCTAAAATCAATAAAAGCATGTCTTTGGGTGAGGATTAGAAAGAAATCTACTTTAAAAAAAATTGTATAAATGTAAAGACGCTGGAAATTTTAACATAATTTCTTTTAAGATCTCTTCAAAGAATTAAAGATTAGTAATATACCTAACCTGTAGTAATTTGTTACCTTTATTTTTAGTTCAGTACAAGGATGCCTGCATGAAAATATTAGGTTAAACTATATGAAACTGATGATGTTTGAGCGTTTTAACAAAACAGCAATTTCGCATAATCAACCTACTGAGACACAGAGCGGAATCGGTCATGAGTCTCTAGAGCAGCAGTTCTCAACCTGTGGGTCACAACCCGTTTGGGGGTCAAACGACCCTTTCACAGGGGTCGCCTAAGACCGTCCGGAAAACACATATTTCCATGGTCTTAGGAACCGAGATACCGCTCCTCTATCCCTCTCCAGGCGGGTTCACCCACATGCAGATACGTCCACATACAACATGAGGAACTGTATTAAAGGGTCGCGGCATTAGGAAGGTTGGGAACCACTGCTCTAGAACCTAGTGTTAGTGTTGAGGATCTGTGTGCAGCTGTTTTTTTCTTCACCCCAAACTGGTTTTGTTATTTTACTTTTGACTCAGCCTATGGAGAGAGAGCGTTAATTAGTAATGCTGTTCGTTTGTCATTACTGGTAATTATTGGCTTAATTCCTTGCTAGTTATCAATTCATATTAGTTCATAATTAGTTGGTTTTATTATAGTAGTAATTAAAATATCAAATTAATTGAGTATTTCCTTTACTTTGAAGTTGGCCTAAGGGTATATACATGCCACATCATGACCCTAACTCAGTAACTTTCATGCTCTTTGACTCATCCATTCATTTATTATTTCATCAGCAAACATTTCTTGAGCACCTACTCAGGACACGCCATGTCAAACAACAGAAGGTTCCTGACCTTAAGGAGAGATGTTATGAGAAGTGCCGGGCCTATAATCTTTGCTCAACTGACAGTCACCGTGATCATCATCATCATCATCATGGTCACAATCCCGACTGATAGTTAGCTATATTTTAAAAATTTCTCTTTATAATAAAAAAGTCATCGATACATCAATTTTTTTTTTCTTCTGGCATTCTCGTGACTAAGAAGAGTGAGAAGAATCCAAAGGAGATGGCTTCATTAAGTAAATTCTCCATTGTGTCAACTTCATAGAAATTTATTTAGTCCTTTGTTCAAGGTAATCAGAGGCAATGGAATTTGGATCCTTGCTCCCTCTTCTGCTCTTCCCCTGTCCTAAGGCTAGAGCATCTGAGAAACATTTCAGCCGTGAGAGCAGGCTTCAAAACCTGTACCACCAACACCCTCTTCTTTGCATCACCTGTTTGGGATGGAAGAATTAAAGTGAAAAAGTAAGACTTAGCTCAGTTGGCAGTAATAAAAACAAGAGTGTGATTTCAGGCCCCTAAGTGTGAAGCAGATTTACTGTGGTCCAACCCTTCATTTCACAAAAGCCTTCCATCACCCACAGTGGGAACCAGACTGTAAGCCAGGACAGCAAGGGCTAAACAAGCCAGTTCCCACTCCTGGAAAAGCAGCTCCGTCCATAAGCTCTAGAGCAGGACCCTGGAACATCAACTTTGGTCATCACAGGCCACCTACTTATTTATTTAATTAATGTGTATCTGCTTCGTACATAAGAGTCATAGTTCCCAAAATTTAATTGGAATTGCTATGAAAATTGTTCAGAAGAGGAAAAAGCTGAATTTTCTTCACTTCCACACTGCTTTTCTTCAGGCACCATCCTTTGATTTTTGTCTCTGCAGCTTCATAGTTTAGAAGAAATCAAGCCTGAATGAATTCTAAAGACCTTTGTTCATATTAGATTTACTAATTCTACTTTATTGAGAAAACTTGACACCCCCTCTCCACACCCCCCCCCCCCCCCGCTTGGCTGCATTATCTTGGGAGTGGTCTGTATTTCACTGTATTTTCTTTGATATATATACAGGAAAATAAAAGACCCTAAAATAAAATCCCTTGCTGAGCTTCTTCTCCCTGGGAAAGAATACACTTTATGGCCAGATGGAATGGCATCATGTCTCACCGTTGGGGTAGCACAGAAAAGACAACATCACTGAACACTTTCCTTTCTCATTCGGCGGAGGCTCCTTAGTTTTGTCAGGTGCTGTAACTTGGACCCAACACTGAGCTGCAGCTCAGGAGACAAAACAGTTGGAAAACTTGGAGAAAGGCTCTAAGGGTCAGTGAAATTTACTGTGGGCAGCTGCTGCTTCAAAGCCACTCTCTGTGCAGAAGCCTATTAAGAAGTAGTAGGTTACGTTCCTGCCGTTTCCCCCCGCATGATGGATGATGCTCTGAAAAGAGAAAAGACTTCCTGTTCCATGGAGGTGGCTTTCCTCCACGCTGACTCGCCGCGTTTCTCAGGCTCTCCCTGTTCCGTTTCTAACCATTGAATTCACTGCTCCACTACATGTAATAATAACCTGGGTTTGTCAGGAATGACTGACTGTGACTCACCAGTGACTGCTTGTCAATCAGCAGGACCTCCCACTCGCAGACAGGGGCTGAGCTGTGCTGTTGGTGCCCGGGAGAGGGGCAGTGAGGGAAAAGAATCAGGTTGCATAAAGACGAATAACAGAAGAAGTTACTTTAGAACTGGCTTGACCTTTTTTGTCTTCAGAAACGTTTTCACTTTACCTCATGTTAAGAAATTATTCCTCCCTGGCCTTCTCTCGGGCCCTGGTACTTGCCAAGCTAGCCTCTACTACAGAGATTTTGTCCATGCTGTTCATTCAGCTGTGCATGCCCTTCCCTCTTTGATTTGCCTTCTTCACTGCTACTCATCTCTGCACTTTCAGTTTATGGAGATGCCCCCAGCTTTTTTGCTTAGGTTGGTGCTCATAAGACAATGTCCCTTCCTTGATATGCAATGACTATCGTTTGTGCCCCAGCTGCAGTATTCTCAAGGGCAGGGACATTGGCTGTCCTCATCATTGTACCTTAAGTGCCCACTATTCAATGCATATGTATATTTGTTGCTGCTAGATACTGTTGACATTTAATTTCTATATTATTCAGAAAGCAGAAACTTGTATGTCCTTTACACAGGCATAAATAGATACACAATATTCATAGTATGAGGTATATTTTTAAAGCAAAGCCAAGTTGCTTGCTTAGTAGCAAGAATAGCAGCCCTTCCTTTTGTGTGTGAGGAAAGATTGTTTGTAATTAATGCACACAAAAAACTTGTATCTGCATACTAAATGAGTATACATATTTGATTAAAGTTCTCTCTTCTTGGTCCTAACAAACAATGGCTACCAGGTGCTGGTGCAGTCTTTGCTGTTGTGTAGAGATGACAGACATAGACAAGATCCCTGCCCTCCTGAGGCTTGTCATCTAAATGAGGAACATCGGATAAAGACCAGAGAAGAAAGTGTTCACTTGTGGGAATGTGGGAGAATCACAACGTGTAGGAGGGGAAGATCTAATCCTCTCCCCTTCTAGAGGGTCGGGTCAGTGGAATCATGAAGATAAAAATATAACTGACCCTCAGTCAGTGGTGACATATGGATCTACTACCCATAAATCTGTGATTTCATTCCAAAATTAACCCAGTATTCAAAAAGGAGCATAGATCAAGATTCCTTACAAGATTTGGGGATGGCAGCAAGTGCATTTTGTTGACTATTGTGTTCAGATGGAACTAAGGAGTTAAGGGTTCAGGAAAATAAAAATTCACATGGAGGTTTCCCCTTTTTGTCTAATGTAGAGGTTTTTCCTTCCCTGTGAAATCGCTGCAGGTTCTGAAGTTGATGTCAGGAAAGGAGAAACTCAAGGGATAAAGTTCTGGTTCCCCTCAGTCCTCCAACCAGAATGGCTCCGTGTTGTTTTAGAACTTAAGAATCTCATTCGAAGAAAACATTTTGCTGCCATGATTTGCTAACTTTCATTTAAACTGCAGAGTCCAGGAATACTTCTGCAGGGCAGGTGACAGTAGTTAGGCAATTTGAATGTCAGAGGAGCTGGGTGGTAATAAACTGGGAGGTGTGAGTATAGTATGTAGACAAGGAAAGAAGCAGAAAGAAGCAGAAACATTTCCTGTAAGGAAAGCAAGGAATTGATAAGATTTTCATGCTGATCCACTGATCAGTTGGAACATTAGGTCAAACTGTGCTGAATCTACTCCAGAACACACAGGACTCTCCCTTGAGGTAACTGAGTTGAATAGGAAACAGAAGACAAACAATTCCTTTGATTCACTCAGGAATTCCCTCGAATTTGCCTTCATGTTGCTTGGAGGTCCATTCTTGATGGTGAAAATAGTGGGGAGGGTTGGAATGTCTGTGAAGTTATAGAACAGTGTGTTGATGGGCAACTCCCCCCACTTTTTTGGACACTTCCTCGAAGTGTTTCTTTAAGGTAGTAAACGAGGCAGAAGAGCAGGAGGAGAGAAGCCACCTTGGAAATGGAGATTTAGCTGTTCCTCATGCCTCACCACTAAGCTCTCCTCTCGCTTACATTCTGTGTAGTGCTTATCCCAAACCAAAGATATATTTACAAATTGTTGTCACATGATTAGGGCTCTCTTATAGACTGTGATTTATTTTACTTTTGAATATTATATCAAGTAGAAATATTTTATAAGAATATAAAAATTATTTGTCATCATTTAACAAGAATCTGTCAGAGTGAGAGAGCAGGAAATAAACCCAGAAGGAAACTATTTCTGGTCTAGTGTACTCTAAGAAATATTGGACTTGCTCTAGAATATTCTACCTTTATTTCTGATAGGATAAGTAGGGATGCTATAGTTTTATTTGGAAAGTATTTATATATAAGATTTGTGTGTATCTATATACCAAAACCAAAATGAAGTTATTAAAACATTGGAATGTTAGAGATTATAAAATTATTTGTAAATATCACTATCTTATGGGCTTTGTCCTTTGTTTAAAAATAAGAAATTTAAATGTTTATTGACTATTCTTAAAAACAAGAAAAATCTGCATCTTAAACTATCAACAATTATAATCAAGATTCACTGATCAGGTTGAGAAGAGAATTATTTTAAAAAGAAGCTAGCCTAAGATTATAAATTTAGTGGAGTGGAAAAGATGGACAATAACTGTGGAACTGTGAATTTATGTTTACAATAGTGATAGTGATACAAAATACAATGTTCTTTGATTAAAAAGCATAACTGTATTCCATAAGTCAGGACCAAAAAGAAGCATTTTCCGTTTACCTTCAATTTGATCAATTCAGAGAATTCCAAAAAGGAAACAAAACTAACAAACATTTGCAAAAAGAATCAAATTAGCACATCTGATAGCTAACTGAGCCATATCTTTTGAAAGTACCCACAAACATTTAAAGCTGAATATGGAGTAGATCATTGGAAGACAAAGTTAGAGCCCAAGCAGAACCATTCCTTTAAGTAACTTAGAAAAGTCTTTTCTCCACTTATAGAAACACCCACCTGGATAGAAAAAAATAAATAAACTAAACTAATAAAGCAAATGAGAACAAAATTGATGAAACAGATATAAGAAAATCATTACCTTCCCCATCACAAGCAGGTTTGTGATTCTGGTAAAATGAAGCTGAATAGACTATGTCGATGTTGAATAGTTTATCTTCTTGAAATGCATAACTAAATTATAGTCCTGGGTAAGCACACTGAGTGGGATTATGTGATTATACTGTAGGCACCAATTCTACTTATATTTATATTCTCTAATGCTTAATGCCTAAGCATAGTTTGAGTGTTGACAAGGTACCAATAATATGACTCTGTCCTTTTACTGCCCCTCTCATGAGAGGATCTTTAAGAGCTTTACTCACATTAGTGTGTTATTCCCAGGATTATTCTTCCTGTTGTATAACTGAGGAAACTGCTTCCCATGGATATAAGTAACTTGTTCAAAGGCTCAAATCAAGTCTCTAATGTGGCTACAAAGCTGCTCCTGATTCCAGGGCTTGACTGTTCCACCCTCGAGATTAACACTTGAAAGAGGCATTCTGCGATGGCTCTCACCCAGAGAATGCTCATGTGGACCCCATTAAATTCAGAATCTGTGAACATACATGAGGGATCCGTTTTGTAGGGTCCATACAGAAAGAGTTTGCTGAGCAAATGAAGTAACACGTGTATATATATAGAAAAATGGTTAACTTGCTGCATAGAAAGGTTGGCAAGCATTTCCTGTCCATTGACTTACACTCAATATGCGGAATATAAACAAGCTATTGATTCACAAATTAGGACGGGTATAACTGAAAACGTTTTATTGGCATTTGGTTTGAGTCCATGATAATTAGTATTTATGAGAAAGTAATAAAACGATATCCATTTAAAAATATATTTACCCATTTTAGTTTTTCATGGATTTAGATTAGGAAATTGTATACATGCATAAACAGTCTTAGAAAATGAAAGCACTACCCCGGCCGGTGTGGCTCAGTGGTTGAGCATCAAGCCATGCACCAGGAGGTTGCCGGTTCGATTCCCGGTCAGGGCACACGCCCAGGTTGTGGGCCTGATCCCCAGTGGGGGGCATGCAGGAGGCGACCAATTGATGTTCTCTCTCATCGATGTTTCTCTCTCTCTCTCCCTCTCTTTCCTTTCTCTCTAAAATCAATAAAGAAAAAATTTCATTAAAAAAAAAGAAAATGAAAGCGCTAAATATTCTTTGTATATATTGCAAAAGTACAATTTCAAAAAGAGTTTTCAAGGAGGAGATGGAGAGGAGCACTGTGCAAGTGTAAATGCTGTGAACCTAGCAGACAAGAAAAGCCATTCTTCACTAAGTATGTCGAGTGTGTCTCTGCACTTCAGTGAGCAACTTTCTTCACAAACCAAAAACAGTGCAGTTCTCTCTAGGGTCCCTTTGGGCTGTGCCATGTGATGAGTCAGGCCTGCGGAATCGGAGCAAGCCTGGCCTGGCTCGGAATGAGGGTGGATGCACTTCTACGCCTGCAAGTTTGGTGGCTCGTTTTGCAGGAAGGGTTAAATGTTGTAGTGGCCCCATTTCCCACCAGCGAAGGAGTCAAATCGTGCCTTCTCCCAAGAGGGTGCAGAACACCAAATACAACAGCCTGCATGGCCAAGCACATTGATTCAGCTATTTTCATCACAGCCCCATGCGTGGTTTTGTATCTCTTTGTGTTGAAGGCAGATAGAGCTATTATGGTCCCTGCATGAATAATCTATTATTTTAAAATATAAATTTCCCCATTACTCTGTCAGCCATAAATACCTTCTTTGCTAACATGCTGTTCAGAATCACCACAATCTGAGGAGGGCCATATTATATCCTCTGTTCACATGATCTAAGCAGCATTTCTGCCTGACTTTGGGGAATAAAACAGGAAAAGGGGGGAAATATTTAAAATAGAATACGCTTAATGGCTTTTTCACTTATCGTTTCTTTAAAACACTTTAATATACTACGAGGGGATACGTACTGACCTTTGGTGGAACGGGAGGCCTATTTGTAACCGAAAGAAAGTGGAAAATATTTCTGCAGCATTTGACTTTCTTTCAACCTCTTAAAAGACTAAAAAAATATGGAAGAATAAAATAAAAACTCAAAGGCTGCCAGCGCAGGTCTCACAATCACTTTTGTGCCAAAAACTAAAATGACCGCTATTTATATAAATAGTTCTACCTCATTACCAAAAAAAAAGCTGGCTTAGTCAAAACAACCTATCTACTACCTCCACCTCAAATTCAAGAATTAGGGAAAGCAGTAAAATTATGAATTATTATAAGTGCATTCTGTTGTGTTGGGTATGTCTAACCCTTCAAAGAGGCTTTAGAGACATGAAAGGCTGGATGGTTACATGGCATTCTGTTCTGTTTAATGAAACTGGGGAATACTTTCTAGATTTCTTTCCAGATAAAACATACACTACTACTATCATTTCTGGTTATTTTCCAGATATTTCAGCTACTGATACATATTTGATGCTATTTGGTTATGTTTTAAGAACATTGCGCTAAGGAATAGCCTGGAGCCTAGTAGACAGAAACAAGGATATTCATACTAATAAAAAATTTATATGGGAGAAAAATAACTTCGGTAGCAGGCCTGAGAAAGGATGAGTGGCAGGAGAGAGTGAAGGTAGTGAGCCGGTTTGAAAAGTGTTGCAATTGTCCAGACGAAAGGTGAGGAAATCTCAGACCAAGACTGTGGAGATGGAGTTGAAATACTTCCAAGAGGTGGCATTGTTCACAGCTGGCCTAGGGCTCTAATTCCCCTTCTATCATTTCTATGGGAAATACTGTTTCTGCCGGAAGTTATGTTTTAAGACATAGAGAGAGGAGGGGACGTATCTGTCCTGGAGATAGCTCTCACAACAGCTTCGGCATCTGGTGGATTCAAGTTTAGAGTAGAGGGTCAGGGAATACTTCTAATCTCCCCACCTGTAGGGAGAGGATATGTCTCTCCACTCTGGTATAATAGTCATGTGCAAAGGGCATTTTTGAGACACCATCTCATCACTCTGGAAGGGCCTGTGTTTCCCTTGCTCTTGTCCTACATAGCTTTGAGTGTCAGCTAGAGAGCCCAGCTGCCCTCTCCTCCTCACCATCAGTGGAGCATGGATGGCAGGAAGGGGAATGGTCCCAGAGCTTGTGGGACAAGACTGAGGCTAAAGTCAATAAGGGGTCAGCACTGTGCCTGGAGCCAAAGTGACCCTCTTGGGGACCATGCCTTCTTAGATCTTCCAGGCCTTATATGACGGTGACCACTTCCTCGGCAAAGCCTTAGAGCAGTGTTTTTCAAAGTGTGACCTTTGGATATCTCGTATCTGAAACACCTAGGAAAGGCTTGCTAAAGCTATCAATTCCCAGGTCCTAGCCCAGACCATCCGAATCAGACGCTCTGGAGGTGGGTTTTTACAAGCTCACTCAGATAATTCTGCACAGGGAAGTTGGAGAACCATTGTCTTAAACTTCCTCACCTTAACAGATGGTAATTAGTTTACAAACTTGTACAGTGACAACAGCCTTATTGCTGTCAGAATTTCATGTGAGCAATTAGGCTCCTGTGTGAACCTCCTGTTTTCTGATTATGGACACCGAGCAAGAGTTACACGTCATGAGAGTGGCTCCGTGCTCAGGGTGGCATGGAGCAGGGAATCACCAGTGCTGTTTCAGTAGCTGTTCCCAGGGACTTCCTTGCTTACTTTGGCTGTAACTGTGTTTGATGCTGCTGAGCGAGACTGTGCATACCTACAGCCTATAGCTTTACATTTCCCGTGCTAGAGGGATTTGCTGTAAAGGTATCGGCCAGAGAATAATGCTGAGTCCATCTTCAGGGACAGTCTCAGAGCAGGGAGGGAAAGGAAGGACTGAGGTGGCAGGTGGGGTAAGGAGGATAAAATACAACACTAAGGAGACAATAAGAGCATGACATCAGCACCGAGTTCACATTCCAACATAGGGAAGTTATATGAAAAAGGTACTCTTGAGAAATAGAAATAATGATGATGTTATTATGATTTGAAAAACATAGGCATTTATCTGGTATTACTTCTACCTGCTTTCTTCTCTCTCCACTCCTCATCACTAGCCCCAAACAGAGAGATCTAGTTCTGTTTTATGAAAGCAATTTTTTTTTTTAAATCCTGACTGGGTTTTCATGGTTATCCTAGAAAGTCCAGATCACTTTCTCAGTCACAAACACATGTCTGTGTGTGGTTACGTGGTCAAACTACTGAAATGGGAAGTGTATAATTAGATAGGAGAGGATTCACAAGACTAAAAATAGGGAAGACATAAATTGGCATGTGAACATGGATTGTGGTTATATGAACACCTGACCATATTTTAGATTAAATATTTACATTTATATTTTCCCTTCTAAATTAAAAAACAAAGACAAGCAAAAAGGGCACACCCATGCACCTCTCTACCTTCGGCATTTACAGGTTTAACACCTACCTCATCTCAATGGATGCTCAGAACAGTCCTGCAGAGAAGCAGAGAGGCAGTCCTTGTCCTAATTGGACAGGTGGGGAACCTAACAGCCAGAAAGCTTACGTGATCTGCTGGACACTTAATGATCAGTAAGTGGCAAAAGGTTCACTGCAGCCGTTTCTTTTGGCTCCGAGTTCAATGACCTGTTCTCCAACATGCTGTCTTCTCTCTTATCTTACTATTCAGGGGAAAGATAGACACTCAAGCTGCTTTTTGGTCACCAATTGTATTATTACTAAATATTTACTGGAAAATCCATTATATTATATGTTGGTCTGTTTCTTGGGACCAAACAGAGGAACTGTGCTCTAATTTGTGGAATCTAGATTCAGGAAATTCAAAGATGAGAGGGTGAAAATGAGCAAAAAATTGGGTTGCCCTTTCTTCCTTTTGTATTTTTCTTTAGGTATCTTAGGTCAGTTGGGGGCATATGCCCTTTCTGCTCTTTCTCTTGGGCTTTGTGGAGAGCCTATTGTTCCTATGGGCCCTTGGGCTCTGGGAAATACGGTAAAGACTGGACATGCTGGGGTTCAGAGACCTTATTCCCAAGGTTAGAAAAGTAGGTGAAGGGTCGCCCCCTCCAGCAGTCAGTGGGGGATTATAGAGAATTAGAATATTTAAAGGTACTTCTTGGGGGTTTAGAAAAAGTGGAGAGGAGAATGTCCTGATGTGAGTGAATAGAATCAGTATAAGGAGCTTGGGATCTAGCAGTCCAACCAGTCAGCTCCTCTTGTTTTCACTGTATCATAGAATTCCTGGTGGAGGGGAGGAAGGAAGGACAGTGGGGGGCGTTTGGTGGAGGAAGCAGTGAGTTGGCTGCCCCTCCCTGCCCCCCAGCCAGTGTGCCTTGGAGGAGCAAGGCACAGCGACACTCACTAAAAGCAAAACTGAGGCTTGCATTCATGCCACACACTCTGGACTCCCTCAAAAGACATTTTCCACTGATAGGTGAAGCAACCACAAGAAGTACATGACAGTGATTTTCTTACTTCATGTTTTGGATGGTAGAATCATTTATTTACTAAGCAACTAAAAGGCTAAAAGTTTGTGGTGTCAATGTGCACAATCTAGAAAGACAGTTTTATTTTTTTTTCTTTATTGATTTTTAGAGAGAGAGGAAGGGAGAGGGAGAGAGAGATAGAAACATCAATGACAGAGAACATCGATTGGCCGCCTCCTGCATGCCCCCCCACTGGGGATTGGGCCCACAACCTGGGCATGTGCCCTGACCGGGAATTGAACTGATGACCTCTTGGTGCATGGGTTAACACTCAACCACTGAGCCACACCAGCTGGGCTAGCAAGACAATTTTAAAAAGCAAGCCTGAAGAAGTGTGTTTGTTAATCTACTAAGAAGCTGGTTGCAGAAGTTAGTTTTGGAGTGTGGTCTTCTGGAGGCTTCCTATAGGTGGTTTGGCTCTTTCCACTCTCTTCTGACTTATCTGTATGAAGGCCTCATACAAGCACTTGAAAACCAAGTGGCTTCACTCAGGGTCCTCCCAACTCTGACTCCTTTGCAGGGGTGTGTGTGAGCCTGACAGTATTATGTGGGAGGAGATTGTCAGTCTCCCATATCTGGGTAAGGCTCAGCACCTGGTGATGAGACTAGTTTCCATAAGGCATAGTTAATAACTCTGAATATCTCCAATGGCAGGAGGCTTGCCTCTGAACTAGTGCTTGGTATTCACTGTATGAAGGACCATAATGAAGCACATACCTGCAGGAAGACTTCAAAGGAGTTTCATCTTTGAGATTCTTAAAGAGACCATCTATTAAATAGGTTCTTAATTATGGACTGTTTTACAGACTCACTTTACTCTTCAGTATGTGAAATGAGTGTGTGTATTGATTCATAGGGCGACATCTAAAAGTGGATGTTGCTAGAGCAGAAGTTGTCTGTGTTTCTGAGTCTCAGACAGGAGGGCCCAGGGGACTGGTGTGCTCACCGAGCGCGCTGTCTGGCACGTGTTAGGCAACGTGGGACGATGGAGCGTTTGTAGGTGTTTGGCAGTTTGGCCCTCTGGGAAACACACCTGGAAATGGCCTAGCTGAATTATCCTCAGTAGCTGTTTATGTGTATGTAAAGGGTTAATGACTGCGTTAAAAAAAAATGAGCCTTCAGTTATTTCTGAAGACCTTCTTCCTTCTTTCTCTGGTAACATGTAACCCAATCATGTCCTGTGTTATATGTGGTCAAGGTAATAACACTATATTTTATCACTTCCAATGGAAAGTGATAAGACTTTTGTCTAGAGTTGTTGAGGAGAGAAATATATATATATATATATATACACACACACACACATATACATATATATACACATATACATATACATATATATACATATACATATACATATACATAATTGAACATAAGCAACATTCTATATGAATAAATATCAGTATGAGAACAAGGTCTGTGTAATAAAATAATTCTTGTAACATGGCCAGAAGCCTGTGCTAATGCTAATTGTTAAGGTGGGCATAGTGATTACATTGAAAAGGAATCAGGTAGCAGGCACATTTTTCTCATCAGAAACATTGCTGTTTCGATGTGATATTTATACCAGCAGCTGCATTTGAAATCCTAATCAAAGTTAAATTTTGTTCAGGCAATAAGATTGGGTTCTCAGATTTGGGGTTTTATGACATTTTGGTTGTGGTTGGTGAGAGATGGTTTCTGAATGTTGGTGCTTGCCTGGAGAGGGGGCTGTCAGGTCATAAAACTGACTGTGGAGCAGGAAGGATCTGTAGAGATTACCTGTGGTACCCTCATCCCCGCTCCCAAACAACGTATGTTATAGGTGAAGGAATAAAAATCCAGAGAGGGGGAGTCCCTTATCCAAGGCCACATAGAACATTAGTGAGTGAATCAGGATGGGAACTCAGGGTTCCAGCCAAGAACAGCCCGGTTCACCCAGCATCAGCTGTGAACACTTCCCCCAGGCGTCCTGATGAGCCCTGAAGAAGACACCTCTTGCTCCCTAGGGCCTCGGCAGGGGGCAGTGCCCCTTATTTAAGTGGATGTTTGTGGGGCCCAGGAATGAGGGGGAAGCAGGAAGTAAGAGGGGAAAGAAGGGGAGACGGGATGATGACCATGGAGAGTATCCTTTGTCTCAAAAATGAGATGGACTTTCTTTTGTGACCTACAAAGGCTCTCTGAGGGCCAAAATGCTTTGAGCAGCAGACAGCATCATTTGAAATGCGTTCAGCGCCTTTCAGAAACAATACAAATTTGGGCGAGAAACTCTGGTTTCATTTCTGTGTGTATGCATGCAGAGACAACTTGGGGGTGCCTGTGAATGTGGGCCTTTTATTCGTACAAGCTGCTCTGTCACCATGGGCAAGCCACATGACATCATATCTAAAGGAAGGTATCTATTTTTGTCACTCTGAAAAATAATGGTTAGATAATAAGGTATTTAGCATAAAATCTCATAAAACCAAATTTCAGGGTTCTTTTCGTTCAGCTTCGATGGCTATCTCTGTGATTAGTGAGTTACTTCTGCTGAGACCCTTAGGGAACTCATAAATATTGATAAAAATGGTTTGAGTTTCCATATATCTAAACACTAACATAATTCCTCTTCAGCTCCATAAAGTAGATATGTGATAAATATTCTATTTGTTGAAAGAATAAATGAATGAATGAGTGAATGAGGGAATGCTAGGGAGCTAAAAGTGGCTGACTAAATTAACAGAGATTGAGCTACTTAAAAAAAAAAACATTTGGCAACATTAGCTTGATGTTATTTGGTAGACACAGTAAGGTACAGTATGCATTACTAACCTCATTAAGTTCCAAATAAAACCCTATACTTTACACCATTTCTACAAGAGGTTTTATTAGATTTCCTTAACTGGTGTCATATTTTTTGGTCAGGGCATTTTTAACCAGTTTCACATAAATAAAGTTCTATTTTGTCACCATGTCATAGTAAAATAAACTGCTTGTACTATGCATCCCAGCCAAAGCCAGAGCAGACGGGGAAAGGATATAAATGTGTCAGTATTCGGGGAGAGAAAACACATAAATGCACATGGCGACTCTTAACTCCGAGGCTCAGCGTGATCCTAATTCATTTGGGTGACATTTAGAAAGCTACTCCCAACATAAATAACATGTATGTGGTGGGGGGTATCTCTGACAGACACAAAGTTGAAAAAAAATGGCCTGAGAGAAAGCACATCAGATTTTACAGGTGCTCAGAACCCTAATGTACAGTGATGGATGACCTTTTTGCGAAGGTTGACATAATGTTGAATGGAATGTTTTGTTTATATCTGGTACCGAGTTTATTGACCAGCACCAAAGGGTAGGACCAAGCTGGGAGCTGAACAGTCTCTACTTTTTTCATTTTGTGGAAACTGGTTTCTAGGTCCCACCCCTCACAGGCAACAGTTCTTAAGTTGTTTCACAGATATCATTCCCCAAGATGGATTACTCTCTTTAAAAATAATCTTAGGCCTAAGTATTCATTACCAGAGGTGCAATTGTTGATGGGTAAATATGAAAAATTAAGCAGAGAAGGTTTTTACCACATTTATCATACATCTTTAATCTTGATTTGTCATCTCTAATGTGTCTACAGTGAAAATTCCTATGATTAATGGTGAGTTGCTACTGAGAGTGCCTATAGATAAAAATCACAAAACTCTGAAATATAAGAGACCAACAAGTCAGCCAGGCCATCTGAACGACAACACAGACTTGTCCCCACGGTGCTCTTTCCCATGTGGATGGCAATAGTTATAATGAAAATTAGGAAAAACTTTTAGTATCAATCCAAGTGATAATTTTCATTCATTGCTTCATAGGAAATTATCACTATACAAAAGGAATCCCTTTGGGAAAGCTTTCCAAGTACTTAGCATAAATTATTTCTCTAAAATGTCAGCCATTATACCTAGTTATTATAACCTCTTGAGCAATGCTGTACATTATTCTTTCTTGATGGTTATACCTTTAAATGTCTTTTTTTTGTTGTTTCCATCTTCAGTCACTTTTTTTAAATCCTCACCTGAGGATGTTTTTCCATAGATTTTTAGAGAGAGGGTAAGGGAGAGAGGGAGAGAGAGAGAGCGAGAAAAACATCAAAGTGAGAGAGACACATTGATTGGTTGCCTCCTGCACAACCCTGACCAGGGCTGGGGATCGAACCTGAAACCCAGGTATGTGCCTTTGGCCGGAATTGAACCCACAATACTTCTGTCCATGCGCCGACGCTCTAACCACTGAGCAAACCTGGCCAGGGCTCTGTCTTCAGTCACTGTTAGTTTGTCTGCTCAGTTGTTCATCCTTTCATTTATTCATTCAATAAGTATTTTTGAATGCCTACGCTGTGCCAAGTTTTGAGGAGGATACAAAGACGCTGCTTCAGGCAAGGAACTTTCAAATGGCTTAAAAAGTAGTAGATAAAACAGGTGCAAAAATGCCCCCAATATAAGGTAGAATGTGATCCATCTCTTTGTGAAATTATAGACATAGTTGGAGGTGCAGATGTAGAAAAGGTCATTAGTTCTTACTGGGGGGCCCTGGAAAGACCTTCTAGCAGCAGGCCTTAAAGGATGCCTGGAATTCACACCTCTGGAGGACAGGAGGAAGTAGAGGAAAGCAATTGCAGGCACAAGGGCAATGAAAAAAGCCACAGATGAAGGGAAGGAAGAGAGACATGAAGGAATCAGAAAATAATGGAAACATAAGTTGAGACCAGATCAGCAAGGACCTTGAGAAGCCAAGCCAAAGATTTCAGGCCTCTTCCATGGTCAGTAGGGAGGAACTGAAAGTCTTCAGCAGAAACCAGCTTGGTCAGAAATGTGCAAGGGAAGAGCTCTCCTGCATGGGGTGAAGTTAGAAACAAAGGTGAGGAGGCCAGCTGGGAGGCTTGAGGAGAGGGAGAGAATTCCTGTAAAAGAACATAGAGAAGAGGGGAGCAATGGAGTAGAAACTTGAGGCCGTGGTCACAGAAGAGGACGAGAGACATTCTTTACTGGGGATGATGGATCAAGATCGACTTTCAGGGTTTCAGCTGAGTGATGGGGAGAGTCAGTAAAAACGTGAGCAAGTTCAGAAGAGATGGAATGACAGGTTCAGTTCTGGACACCAGTATAATCTGGTTCTACAGAACCATGTTGTATATGTCTTTGAATCTTTAACTTCTAGCAAAGTGTGGATGCTGAATAAAGTCTGAATGCTATTTATCAAGCAAATTGCCCCATGTCCAGTAAGCAGTTAGAAAATCAAGCAATTCATTATTTTCTCTCTTCGCAATGTCTGGTACATAGTATACACTTAAGCATGCATTAAATATCTAATAAGTTTTATTTCTTAACCGTAAGAGTAGTTAAAATGCATAAGTGGTAAATAAATATTTTTGAATAAATTTCTATATTATTGTGATAATTTCCACAATGATAGATGTATACCCTCTCTTTCCAGTTAATACTGAACACAGTATTTGAAATATATGGTCTTATGTTGAGAAACTTTTTATACTGAAAAACTGTGCCAAAATTAGTTTCTGCCAGTAAACAATATTAACTTTCAGCCATTTATTTGCAATATATAATAAAGAAAATTATCTAAAAGTTCTTACTTCTTTAGTTTTGTATTCTATTGAATATTAGAGTAGGCACAGATTCCCGTTTTTCAGGTTGAAGCTAACCACTCATACTTTTTTAAATGCTGTTTTGTTGTGTTGTGACTTTTTCTTGATATTCCATATTCCTGACTTTATATATGCTTTAAGATTTGTGACTTGATTTTATCGGCTGTTTATGCCATATTCATGTTTATGCCGTATTCATATTCAATGTCAATCTTATGAGTTACAAAACAGAGATATGAATGCAACCTTTGTTATTTAGCCCAGCCTGCCATTTACACAAAGTAGCTCAGAAATACCCTGCTGTATTTATATGAAATTCAAAAGTCGATGATTAAGAAACATCTTAAAGTTCAGGCACATTGCTGATTAGTAATAGCTTCTAGTATGTCTTGTTATCCCTAACCAAATATTTCCTGACATTCAACCCCTGATAAGCAAAAGCAGTGTTTAGATATGGACCATAAGACAGACAACTGATACTTCAAAACTAAGTACAAGTAAGGATAGCATAGCAAAATGATAAAAATCAAATTCCATAACACTGCTGAAGGATCCAGAGAACACTGTGTAGCCATAGCTTGATGATAGGTGAGTAACCAGATCTAAATGTTCTGTAAATACCCAGTCATTTGAGTGAAGTCTTCTGGAATATCCTGTTCTTCATACCTGAAACATGACAACTTGGAGGCTGAGTCCACACTATAGAAAATGTGGTCTTTTTGCCCAAGAGACATGTAAATATAGAAATCTTTAAGAACATCAAATAATAGACACCCCCCCCCAAAAAAAATATATGCTCTATTTCCTGTTTCATTATCTGTACTGTCAAGAACTGAAAGGATGGAGACAATCTTTCATTTCAC
This sequence comes from Tadarida brasiliensis, assembly GCA_030848825.1. Classification (NCBI taxonomy): domain Eukaryota; kingdom Metazoa; phylum Chordata; class Mammalia; order Chiroptera; family Molossidae; genus Tadarida; species Tadarida brasiliensis. The sequence goes on from CM061257.1 coordinate 165,884,815, forward strand.
TGTGATCCTCCTTTTTGGGTTCATGTTTACCCTGCATTCATTGTACCTGGAGCAAAACTACCTGAAGCATAGGCAAAAATGAAGCCATTGCAAGATTCCCCCGCCTAGGCTGTATATAACCAGTGAATCATTCTGTGGGGTTCCAGAATGCAGGGTCGTAGCTGGTGAAATCTCTGGATACCCCAAAAGCCTATATTCTGAAGCCTGAATTGATTCTGTGTTTGTATGTAGAACTCTGCTGTATATCCACAATAGTAGACCAAGACTGATCTCTCAGTTATGTACATTCTTTGTAGGAGATATCAGGCTCCCACAGCCATCTGTATCCACAGTAGGGAAAAACAGGCTAACACATGGAATTGAGTAATTGTGTTTGGTGTGCCTGGGTTTCATTCATTCATTTGTTTATTCCTCCACTGATTTATTCTCTCATTCATTCATTCACTCACTCAGTCATTCATTTATTTATAACAAGATTAACAGAATTTGTTATTTTAGGCACTGAAGTCAGATGATGAAAAAAGTAATCCTTATCCTTGTCTAGTGGAACACTTACAGATGAACGACTATATGATACAGTGTGATTACATCTAGGATATATTCCTAGGAGTGGGCTCACTGGGTCAAATGGCAGTTCCATTTTTAATATTTGAGGAAATTCCATACTGTTTTCCATAGTGGCTGCACCAGTCTGCATTCCGACCAGCAGTGTACCAGGGTTCCCTTTTCTCCACATCCTTGCCAGCACTTGCCCTTTGTTGACTTGTTGATGGCAGCCATTCTGGCAGGTGTGAGGTGATACCTCATTGTAGTTTTAATTTTCATCTCTCTGATAATTAGTGATGGTGAGCATTTTTTCATAGATCTCTTGGCCATCTGTATGTCCTCTTTGGAGAAGTGTCCATTTAGATCCTTTGCCCATTTTTTAATTGGATTCTTTATCTTCCTTTTGTTAAGTTGTATGAGTTCTTTATATATTTTGGAAATTAATCAGTTGTATCATTGGCAAATATGTTCTTCCATACAGTCAATTCCTTTTCATTTTGTTGATGGTTTATTTTGCTATGCAGAAGCTTTTTATTTTGAGATAGTCCCATTTACTTCTAAAATAGAACGAATTTGAGCAAAATGTTAAGGGAAATGGAAAAAGAAAATATGTACCCTGATAGGGTAGGATTAAGAAAAGGCTATACAGTTAAATCAGTGACTCCTAAAGGTTGTTACCAATGCCATGACTATTCATGATGACGTCTTTACTGGGTGATGTGAAATAAGAAAAGTAAATAATATATCTTCATACAATTACTTTAAATTAAGTCAAAGAACTGTCTTTTTAAAGATTGTGTCCTTTCTACTTCTGTACTATTACAAGTCTTCTTTCTTTCATGAAATAATGGTGAAAGTAGAAAAGGGTAATCTACAGATTTTTCTTGCTTGGCCAAATAAAAAGTTGGCAACTCTTTGTTACTCTTCATGATTGAAAAAATTACTGGTATATGAAAGGTTGTAGTTTGAGGACCACCAATATTTAAAGTGTCCTTTTTCTTAGATTTACCTATTTCCCAAGTCCTGATAATAGTTAGAAACTAGTAAATCCAGGTAGTTAATTTTTTCAAAAGGTAAGACTACCTGAAAATATAATTAGCTTTAAAGAGGGTAAAGTGTCTTCACAGACAATTCTGAAGAGGCAAAGTTGTCATTGAATAAGCTTTTGGCAAACATTTCCTATTCACATCCTCTGTGAACTCCTGGTGGTCAACATGTCTTACCACAAAACTGACCTTAGTTCAACATCAGAGACAGAAAGATTTGTAGCATGGACTAGTGTCTGCTTCAGTGAGATATGCTTCTGCAATAAATGGATTTGTTTGTGCTTCCACTATAATCATAAAAAACTCCGAATTCATTGGCCTCATTGATAAGGAACCGCTGAACTTGATGAAGTTTACTGACATTACCACTCATTTAAGCCAAGTTTTCCTCCCTGTGATCCACATCCACAGCAGAACTCCAGAGAAGTGACCAGAGGGTTACGAGTCTGCCATCCAGGGCCCGAGTGTGTGCAGGTAGTGGATGCCCAAACAAAAGGGCTGAGTGCCTCAGCCCACTCTCTCTGCGTCCTGGGCATGTCCAGTACAGAAAGAGACTCAGAGCAGTAAGTCTGTCCTGAAGGGATCCTTTTACTCTGCAGGAGTATCGAAATGCCAGTTCTTACCCAACCACACGGCAGAGTATTTGAAACAATGTGAGCATGAACAGTGCTATTTAACTATCGAAATAAAATATTGAACTGTTCTTATATATGCACACACGTGTTTGGTTTATTTGTATAAACCTCAGACTCATGTCTTCCAAGACACTGGCCTTGTCTCTATTTCTAGAAAGAAAATAGTAAGAAGCAGTTGGCATTGTTTTGCTTTTTCTTGCTATCAAATAAAAACCACAGCTCAACTGGACAGTTTCACAATGGCTAAAATTTAAGTAGAACCAGCCTATGTTCTTAGTGTATCGTATGTGCCTAAAATTTAGAATTGCAAAGTGTAAGAGGGGATGGAGTTTTAAAGATAGCTTTACTGTTCATTGAAGTTTCAAGAATTTTTTACTCGATCATGGCACTTTGGGATATTTTAGAGGTCAAATAAACTTTTCCTTTCATATTAAGTTTTAGGAAACAGAGGCTCAGACAATGTCAGTAACTTTTTCAAGAAAGCATAACCAGATCTAGACTCGATCATCTCAATAACAATTAAATTGTTTTAATATTAGTACATTTTGTTTGTTGATGCTTTTGCGAAAACAATTCTTTGCAAAAATAAAATCTGTTTCTTGCACAAATATTTAGACAAAATAAATGACTCTGTTTAATGAACAGGTCTATGGATAAGGAAAGCCCTATTTCTTTTATTTCCCCAGCGACATGGCCAGAGTAATTGACGGTGTATGCATTGGTCAGTAAGGAGTTTGGAATTTTGAGATGCAGAGTATTGTAGTGATTCAGAGACAGTGTTGTGGAAATAATATAACTAACCACTAGTCCCCAAATACCCTGTTATATTATTTTTGAATGCTCTCACTTTATTTTAAGTTATTATATTGCTTAAACCCTATTTCTGAACACAATTATTGATTGCTTAAACATAGGCTATCTATCTTGGTAATAGTTAGCTATTTTCTTTTTGTGTCATGGCAAGAGAGAAGTCAATTATTGCCCTTTTTTGTGTAATTTCAAGGAAGAATAAGTGGTTCGTGGTGTGTGGCTTAGTCACCAAAACACGGTCTCTGAGACAGACAGAGAAAGCTGCCTCCGCAGAGTGTGGCAGATGGGTTGACTTCAGATCGCTTCCTTTTTTTTTCCTCCTGGAGATTCAAGGACAGAGAGTGTTTCCAGTGTGGTTCCAGCAACCGTGGCTGAGGAAACCTGGAACTTAGATTGTGGAACTTCGCATTTGGACTCCTGGAAAGTTGTTGTGGGGGGAAGCATGGAATGTACATCCCTCACTGCTTGGTTGGAATGTCCTTCCACACTCTATGACAAGAGTGGAGAGACTCGGGCTTTGATTCCTGGGACTCCAGGTTTTTCTAGAAAATGAGAGAGTCGAGAAGTCTACCCAGTCCATTTCTTTAAATAAAAATGTACAAAACAAGTGATTTGATTACCCCCTGCGATGAGAATAGAAGGTGTAAGTTAAGCCGTGGGGCAAGTTGTTGCTGACCCCAAGGCAAGTAACACCAGAAAGTTACTCAGTGTTTCTCACACTGCCCTTGAACTAGAATGAAAACTCCTAATGGCCAGACTCTGTTTGTGTGTTCACCACTGGCATCCCCTAAAACATGATAGAAGCTATGTATCAGTCTGCTAGGGCAGCAGTAACAAAATTCCACAGACTGGGTGGCTCAAACAAAAGAAATTTATTTTCTGCAGTTCTAGAGGCCAGAAGTTCAGGATCAAGGTGCCAGTAGGGTTGGTTTCTGGTGGGAACTCTCTTCCTGGCTTGTGGACAGCTGCCTTCTTGCTATGTCCTCACATGGCCTTCGGAAAGAGAGGGAGCTCTCTAGTGTCTCTTCTTCTTTTTTCTTTTTCTTTAATATGTTTTTATTGATTCTTTAGAGAAAGAGATGGAAACATCGATGTGAGAGAGAAACATCGATCAACTGCTTCCTGCACACCCCCTACGGCGGATCGAGCCCGTAACCCAGGCATGTGCCCTGACTGACAATGGAACCAGGACCTCTCAGTCCATGGGAGGATGCTCAATCCACTGAGCCACACCGGCCTGGCTAGTGTCTCTTCTTATAAGGACATCAATCCTATCAGATTAGGGTCTCACCCAATGACCTCATTTAACTTGAACTACCTCCTTAAAGAACCTATCTCCAAAATACAGTCACAGTGTGGAGCTCAGGGCTTTACTCTCTGAATTTGGGGAGGGGGCACAGTACAATCCATAACAAGTTAATAAAATTTATTGGATAAATTACTGGATAAAGTAAATGTTGTTATTCTGCAACAATACATGATACATGGTTTTATAAAGGTATCTTGCAGCACATTCCATGGTCCAGGGTTTCCCCAAATATGCTCTATGGGATACTCTCAAGATGCTCTGTGAGAACAGGATTTACATAGTTTAAACAGGTTTGGAAAACTTTCTGCATACTACATCCCTCTCTTGGAGAGTCAGATTATACATGAGCATATTAAAGTTTCTGAGATATACTTCAGAAAAGAAAGCTGTTTTGCCATGTTTAACACGAAGTTCCATATGTTATATCCACATATTGGATACAGAAACTTCTCTCTATATACACACACACACACACACACACACACACACACCAGTAGATGCCCGTAAGGAAGCCCATTGCTATCTATTTGCCCACTTTGGGAAGTGCTTCAAACCACGCTGAGGGGCAGTATTCTGAGGGTTGGGGGGAACATTTCTCATTTATCCTGTTTTTCATTTGCATCTCAACTCAACTCCAGACTCTCAGACAATGGGAATCTGGAAATGGCTATTACTATATAAACTTAAAATTTGTATCATGGCAATAGCGATAAAAATGAAAGTTGTTTAACTAAGGTAAAAGTGTATCCCATAAATATGGAAATAACTGTAGAAAGGAGAAGCCCTTTGTTTGGGCCTGGGGCATAGAGGGGGTGAGGGATGATAGATGGGGAGGGGGATGGGAGAAGCTAGAAAATCCTGAGAAAGAAAAGGATCGTGTGAAAGATGATTTAACCTTCATTGTGCTTTAAAGACAAGTTTAAAGCTTATTTTAAATTGGTTTGGTTTACAAACTGGTTCACTTTTTAATTAACTTTTTTAGTGCATAACATGAATTTTAAATCTTCATTGAAATACAAATGTTGGTAACAGTACATAAAAGGCATGACTTGTGGTAAGTGTCCGCCACCAGAGTCAAGGGGACAATAAAGACAATTGCATAGATGACTACAAGTCAAGATCAGAGTTTCTCACATTACATTGCAAAAGATGAGGTAAGGTTTTTGAAACTGCCTGAAAGTAGGGGACTTTTGACCGTGGTAATTGAGACAAGTCGGTGTTTTTCCTTAGTGATACTTTCAAGGAAAGGAGCTGGGTTGGTAGACACTGGCCTTTTAAAGAATCTATACCTAATTCTGGGCTTAACCAGAACCCATTACTTTATCTATCTAAACCTCAGTTTCCTTGTTTGTAAAATGAGGAGTTTGGACAAGGTGATTTCTAAGTTCTCAACCAGTTTTCACACCCTGTAACTTTTATCCACTAGATCAATTGTAGTAAAACAGATATATAATGCAAACCACATATGTAAATTCAAATTTTTGGGTACTCATATTTAAAAAACATCACACTAGCCATATTTTAAGTGCTCAGTCGACACTTATGGCTAATAGCTGTCATATTTGTCTCTGCCAAACTCTCTGTGATGGATTTGTAACTTATCCTTGCTGAGAATGACAAGCTGAACAGAATCCATTCATGGTCTAATGAAGCATCAAATCTCAGGCTACAATGTATATCTAAGGAAAGTATCTAAATCTATATACCAGCTAACTCTAAAAATCGATTGTTTTCTGACTTGTAATATCCCAGCTAACTAGGGTAACAGATTTTTAAAAATTGGAACCTTTGGCTTTATCTACAGATTCTGAGCACCTAGGTATATCATACATAAGGTAGTATTTATAGCTGTGTCTGTAATTGAATGTGTACATGATACAGATTTGAAGGCATAATTGCACACTTAGGAACTGGATTTCAAACTGATGTGTCCACATTTCCATCAGAGCTAAAGCTCCTTCTTATTAAGACTATATTTTTCTGTGCTCTTATAAAATATTCTTACTTTGGAGTCATGATGGTTCCTTCTTAGAGGAAAAATACGTATCTAGTTACTAATCCAACATTCCCTGAGAAGCTCTCGCTATTTCTACACACATATCATTTAAAATAGAGTAATGCCTAAAATGTGTTTTGGGTGCAATACTTCTAAGTCTTAAAAACAGTCCCTTCTAAGAGGAAAAATGAGTATCAGGTTACTAACCCAATAAAACCTGAGATGCCTTTGCTCTACATGTTCAGATATATATCGTTGAAAATAAAGTGCTCCCTAAAATGTGCTTTGAGTGTCACATGTGAGAGGGAAAATGTGTGCAGGTGACCAAAACTCTCGTTTAGTGGCACAGAAGTAAATCAGACCTAAAATACCATCACATGTGGGTGTCGGCATACGAGAGACCGTTTGGAACAGCCTGTCATGCATTGCAGAGCAGACATGATAAATCATCATAAGCTGAGGACCACCACTGTGTTTGTGGAGCGAAACCCCAGCCTTTCTTTGCTGGATAATAAACGATCGCAGGGCTGGAAAGGAGTCATATGTTTCAGACTGGCCAAAGACAAACTATCTTTGAATCCAGTCTTCTTAATTCACCTGTACACATCTCATATTATTGCTCAGGTGCGAGGCAGAAGTGCTTTTTGTCTTCAAGGCTGAAAGACCCTTTAGTTTAAATTATGAACCTTCTCTGGTTTTCTTTGAGAAAGTAAAATAAATGCTGTAGTGGTTACTAGTTGTAAAAAGTTGTTAAAATACACAGGTTCTGCCCCATTTC